>OX451736.1:571814810-573076862 GCA_948472305.1 Vicia faba | reverse complement strand
AAGCAAAAAAATCAAGAATACTAAGTAAAGAGCAATTATTTCATCAAGAAAAGAATTGATACTAAGTAAAGAGCAATTATTTCATCAAGAAAAGAATTGATTGATAAGGAACTCAATGTATATAATGATAGTGAATATGACAAAAGATTAAAACAAAAAGTAGTTGTAGGTACCATAAGAACATTTTCGATAAGTATTAGAAATATATTTTTGAAATAAATTTTATTATAAAATAGGATGAATATAAAAAATAAATGACTTATATATGTGATTGTGTATAGAAATATATTTTTGATTTTTAAAAACGTTTTTAAAATTTCATATAATATACTTAAAAAATGTAGAGTGAATAAATAAATCCTCTTCCATCATCATTCACTCACCCAAACACCAATGATGTTTGAGATCACATAACATAAATTTTTAGAAATGATATGGTGGAAATAACATAAAATGAAATGATTCTAACATCTTTCTTTGCAAATCATGAATATTGTGTTTGGATACACGGTAGAAAATTCATATGTGCGTATAGTTCAGAAGTTACACTTTGTAACTTCTTTTTTTACGGTTAGATATCCTTCAAACGTAAGTCTAGTTCTTCAAACATGTATCCAAACATACACGAAGTTTTGTTCTCTCTCCTCTAATTTTGTCGTGTTCCAATAAAGAGAAAGACATTATTTTTCTTTTATATATAAACACTAAAATAATTAAAGATAGTATATATATGATATTGATACTGACACATTAATACTGATAATAATTTGAAAATATAATTAAGTTGAACACATCAAAATGTTAGTGTTGTGTTTGTCCATGTCAAACATAGACATGTTTTTTTTTTAGAGATGTCGTGCTTCAGCACATCTTTCACTAGTGCATAAAATACATTTTACATCGGATAAAAAGTATTTTTTATATCAGTTTTTGGTCCAATGTAAATCTAAGTGATCTAGTAAATCAAAGATATTTTACATCGGGCTACAGCCCGATGTAAAAACTCAACCTATTACATCGGTTAGTTTTTAGAACTTATATAAAAAAAAATAAAGGTAAGCTTTTACATCGGTTTTCTTAATATATCCGATGTAAAAAATTATTTTTTACATCGGTTTTCTTAATATACCCGATGTAAAATACTTGTTTAATATGCCATATTTAACTAAATCAGGTGCTTTCTCGGAAATTATTTATTTGTACCTAATTTTTCATATTTTTCCAACATCACAACCACATTTAACTAAATCAGGTGTATTCTCGGAATTTATTTATTTGTACTTAATTTTTCATATTTTTCCAATATCACAACCACATTTAGGTCACCAAATATTCTTTATTGCACTAAATATCTAGGATGCACATATATATTCATCAAAATGAACCATTAAATTATAAAAGTATTAATCTAAGATAAGGAAGTGTACAAAATTATAAGGAAGTTTACAAAAGGTGGATTACTACAACAACAAAACCAATGAAATTATACAAAAATATCCACACTTGAAATACCAACATGCAATCCACAAGAAGATGAGTTGTAACTTCAGTAGACAACACAAAAATCACATCCGCTAACAATAAATAATAACACCAATTAACATCAGCAGACAACACCAAAATAAAAAAAACTCAAATCATATATGTATAGACAATTCTAAATAACTCACCAGTTCAAGCTTAATTTTTATATAACTCAAAGAAACATTTTTGTCCAACGGAGTCGCAAATCATACAAATCATCTTGTGTTAATTTTGTTGGGTCATCAAATACCTACAATGCATAAATAACAATATATACTTATTCTTTAAAAATTTACATTAAGTTGCAAAATGCAAAGTAACTATAAAAGTAAAGTTTTTTTATTACCTGCATCCAATAATCAGTTATTTTGGCAGAGACAATATCCAACATATTTTTCATCACATAGTATCCACAATCATTAGAGTTATGTTGTCTTCTTGTCTAGACAAACGAATGACATAATTAGTGAAAACTTGACATAAAATTAAATATAGATTTGTAACATACATCACACTTACATTAGGATAAAGCCATGTAGCTTTTTTTCTATTTTCATTTGCCATTTGATGAACCCCAAAAGCACTAATTCAGAAATTTTTTTCATATAAAGCCACATAAAATAGGAAATTACTTTTGTAACAATTTATGTATACGTGATATATAATATATTATAACAAAAGTCACAAAGGACAAACTTACTTTGTAACAATTTTCTTCGTGATTTGATCAATTTCCTAATGAAATGAATAAAAGACGACAACAATATTGTCTCTTGGACAAATGACTATTAATTTCCAATGAGATCTGTACGTGTGTGAAAATACAAAAATCACATAAAATATCTATGTTATCAAAATTAAAAAATAGAAAACTCAATTTCAAAAAAAACTTACTTATGAACTAATGGTAGTAAGTGACACACTTTATTTTCGTCACGTAACTTGTCTAGTATGTATTTTTTAAAATCTGCTTCAGATTTCAGCATATTATCAACATATATACACCTAGCAGGGTCCATAAATCCATATACTTCTGATGTGGAATTATCAATACACATATGATAAATATACCTGAATAATTTTAATATTGACATTAGAATCAAAGTGATGAGAGATATAACACATTAATGGATATTGACAATAATAAAATAAGAAAATATACTTACGTGCACCAAACTTGCAGAACAGACTCATCAAGCCAATGAAATCCCACCAATAATTCTTTGATATGCTTGGATGACATATAGAAATTAGTGACACTCTCACAATGACTTAATTCCATTTGCAAATATGTGTCAGCCATTTTCAGAACCATGAGTAATAATCTCTGAACATCGTCAACTTCGAAGTCCTTTGTGCTTTCTTTTGCAACTGAATAACTTCCTTCTCCACTTCCATCAACAACTTCTATTTTTTCAATGCATTTATTATCTCTGCTTTGCAATAAATCAATAGACCTAAGTGTCTCCATTAAAGTTTGTTGCATTACCTTATGCTCTTCACACAACTTTTGTTCAAAATCATCTCTAATTCTTGCTTCCAATTCAGATAAAATTTGTGCAAATTATTCATTTACATCTACATGTTGTCCTTGACGTGAATACGACCTTCCAAAGTAAGTGCTTTGTTTATGGTATTTTATAACACCACGAACACGACCGCCATGCTCAAATGTTCCAATGGCTGTTGTTAAGATATCGTTACGTCCTTCTGGAATAAAGATGCCTTTTTCAGCCTCTTCAACTAGAGAATCCTACATAAGGAAATAACCACAACTAATTTCATTAGTTTTTATCAATCACAAATAGAATGATACTTGAAGTATTTTTCAAATTCTACTTACAATTTTCTCAATAACAAATTGTGTAGACTTTGATGTGTATTCTCCCCCTTTCTTTTGCCGTGCTCTCTTTCATAACTCATGGCGTGATGATGGACATGCACTACCAGTATCATCTAATGTGGAATCAATGGTTGATGACTTCCTTTCATTCATAATTCTCTCCTCAAGCAATCGATACCCTCCACGAGATAATACGCGTGGGCATACATTTCTAGCCACATTTTCCACACCCTTTCGACTTTTTTCCTATTATAACATCAAAATTTATTAATCACTAAACATAATAATAATGTTATGCACGAAAAAAATATAACTTCTACTAACCTTAAATTCAGGGGTATCTCGAGTCTTGAGAAACTCTTTCCATGTTTCATCTTTAATATAACTATACTTGATATGTGCAGGAGGGAGATCTTTCTTGGGCTTTTTAATATATTGATCTGTGAGTTATGTCTTAAAACATCTCCATCGCTCTCCTGCATATTTAATCCATTCTTTCTTCAACGGATCCTTCTTTGGATCTTTACATTCTGGAATAGTGAAATGAACCTATACATATAGTATACGACATATGTTGTTAATTAGTATATGATTATTAAATATAATAAAGTGTTGAATGTAAAATACCTTAACATCAACCCAAATAGCCTCTTTTATGGCGTCATCTACGTCTTTCCACTCACTTTTCAAAATACTACAATTCTGCCGAGCAAGAGATGCTATATAACTCTTAAAATTTGTAGCATTTTTACCAACACCAGTACATTCATGGGTTCTTGGATCAAACTCAACCTTTATCTTTTCACCCGTTTGATGAACTTTGTCAATTTTTGTCATCAAAGTTGGACCTCTAATTCTTCTTTTCTTAGGGTTACTAGATGAAGAAGGATTGTTGGTTGAATCACCCATGTGTCTGTTTACACAAAATAAAAACAATTAGAAATCAAATTAAGCACAAAATAAAAACATTTAGACATCAAAGTGAGCACAAAAATAACAATATTTAGACATCAAATTAAGATCAAAACAAAAACAATTAGGAATCAAAATAATGTCGAAATAACTTATAAAAAAAACGTACTAGTCCTCCCATATCCCTTCTTCATGATCTATGCAAACAAAATGCACATCATCCTCTTCATTTTCTTCAATGAAGGTAGGCACATTTGTTGAAAATAACGTACTAGTCCTCCCATATCCCTTCTTCAAGATTAACAACACATTTTAATTTGTTATAATTTAAATCCATTCCTTTAGATAAAATGTAATATAAATCTGGATATCAGTAACAATAATGTTAAATCTAATCTGTCAGAAACGGAGGTACGACGTCAGAGGCGGAGGGAGACAGAGAGACACAGAAGACGCGGGGACGTCAGAGACAGATGTATTCGGTGGGACAACGACGAAGATAGAGGTCGTATGGTGGGAGACACACGGAGATGGATGTGGAGGGCTGGAATTGCGCAGAGCATAGTGTGGGTTGCACGTCGTATGATGGTCGTACGGTGGGAGACAAATGGAGACGGAGGCAGAGGGCTGGAATCGTGCGGAGGACAATGTGGGTTTTGCGTCCGGAGGCAGAGGGGGAAAGAAGGTGTGCGATGTTCGGAGGCGGAGGGCGTAGGATGGTGTGCGACATCCGGAGGCGGAGGGAGACAGAGGCTGAGGGATGACGGGTTCAGATGGAGGGTTTTGTTGTAGAGCGGCGCGACGATAAAGATGAAGGATTTTGTGAATGAAACATATGAATAGTAAGAATAGGGTTTAGTGAAGTTCATAAAGGTTTTTACATTGTTTACTTTCATGGCCCGATGTAAGGGTCCATCTTTTACATCGGTTGGCTTGATGACCCGATGTAAGGGTCAATTTTTTATATAATAAAAACGGTCTTTTACATCGGTTGACTTGATGGCTCGATATAAGCGCCAATTTTTTTTTTTATAATAAAAACGGTCTTTTACATCGGTTGGTTATATTGCCCGATGTAAGGGCCAATTTTTTTAATAGAAAAATACACCTTATTTACAAAACTGCCACCGTGTTGTATTATTTTATTATTAGATTTTTTACATTGGTGGATAGTAAAGGCCCGATGTAAAATCCCTTATAAAAAATTTTCATTTTATTTACCAAAATGCCACCTTGTTATATTTTCCTCTAAATCACATATTTTTTATATCAGGGGAAATAAAAGTCTGATGTAAAATCTTTTGACAAATATTTTTTACATAATTTTTTTCATACCCGATGTAAGGGTCTTTTCTCAAACGTCATATTTTTAGTAGTGTTTAGTGGTAAATGGTAATCTCCTCCTAGTCAGTTTGAATCCACTCAACCCAGTCCTATGTTCTAGAAACTAGAGAAGTTGAAGTGGTCGAGCTGGCTCCCAGACAAACTCATAAGTGACAAGAATGTTGTAGCCCCATGTTCTAAAAATGGTAGAAGTTTAAGTGGCTGACAGTCAAACTCATAAGACCACTTATAACGAAGGTATTGAAAAAATTATTCAATAATTTAATGATTGCAATGGGGTGTTGAATGAGATGTTGAAAATGATATGAATTAATTGATTTTAAAAACATTCAACATGTTGAATGAGGAGGGATTTAGGGTCACATATAATACTTTATAAAATTTTATTGGTTGTTGTGATTGTTTAGATTTTTATTTCACCTTAGTTATTTGGAATCAATTATTTTATAGTAAATTAATCATTTATTTATTTTTATTTTCATCCAAATTCATCATTTTTTTCTCTATAAATAGAGATTTGGTTCATTAGATTTGAACACAGAAAAAATTAAGATTTTTCTCTCTAAGTTTTCTATTTAGTCTCTAATAAACTCTTGTTTATAGCTCTAACAACCTTTTTAGTAAAATAGATCCCAAACAATAACTTTTTTAACACCCAAAGTTATACTAAAATATACATTTAGAAAAATAAATTCAAATAAGTTATTAAATTAGAAAAAAATTAAAATAAATGATTTAACTCTTAATTATTTTAATTTAATTTCAATCGATAATTGTTATTAATATATAATCACAAAAACAAAAATATAAAAGAAAATAAAAATATGAAATAAAAGTGATAGAGTAGGATGTTGAATTTTATTAAACAAAATTATTGTACTGAATAAAAATTGAATGAATGTTAAATTATTAAGTAGAAAAGAGAAAAAACAACGTAGAATATAAAAAATGAAAAAAAGAGGATGTTGTATGTATAAATCATTGTACATAATCTAAATGAAAAGAAGGTCTTATAGAGATTTTTGCTTTCACTTTCTTTTCTTGAAAATTATACATCTGAAGAACATTGGTAGGTGTTTTATAGATATGCTGAATAACTTTCAATTCGGTTGCTGGGTTTGATTCACAAGTCTTTGTATATTTCATTTTAGCTAAAAAAGTTTTGGGACGTCGGTAAAGTGAAATGCATTGGTGTAGTTGCCGAAGTGTATGTGAACTTAGTCTTTGTTTCAGTTTAAAAAAAATTAGTTTTATCTTTGTATTTTTGAAAATAGATTTTATAAAATTATATTTTAAAATATTATTGAGTTTTTTATAAATTAAAATAATAATTTTGACATCATATAACATAAATATGTTTGAAATCTATCAAAATCTATGATAAATTTCTATCAATTTTAATGAACAATATTGATATCACCACACAATGACAATGAAAAATATGAAAGAAAGAAAAAGAAAAGACAATTAATTTTCTATAGAGTTTCTCTCTGCCTTCAAACCGTAGAAATCTTTATTATTCACTTGCAACTGCAAATTCTGTGAATACAACTTGATTGAATTGATTACAAAAAATATAGATTACTTCATCTATTTATAGATTTAGGTTAGCTTGCTCCTTAAGGCAAAACCCAAAACTATAAAAGTCTAAAATATCTATTTTGGAACTAAATCAAATTTATTTTATTTTAGATCTAAATCAAGTCTATCTAAATCTAAAACCAAATTTGTGGGTAACAAACTGTTTCCACACTAAATCAAATATTTTAGACACTCCCTTGTCTCTGTCGAGCAAACTAGTTCGACACAAGGAATTACTTTCAACACACCACCTAATTCATTGTACCTAAGCTATCTACATTCATCATAGCTCTTAGTCTTCGAACATATACACCTTTCGTCATGATGTCTACTCTAATTCTCAGTTCTACAGTGTTTCAAGTTCATCTTCCCATCTGCTACCTGCTCTCGAAAATAGTTGAACTTCATTTCGATGTGTTTGCTTCGACCATGAGCTATCGGATTCTTCGCCAGGTTGATAGATGACATGTTGTTGATTTTCATGGTAATTGCTCCATGATCTTTCCCTGTGATTTCTTCGACCAAGTTCACCATTCATGTTGCTTGACATGCACAAAGAGAAGCAACTATGTATTCTACTTCGCATGATGATAATTTCACTACTGGTTCCTTTCTCGAACTCCAAACAACTAGTGCACCACCTAACATAAACACATATCCTGTTGTAGATTTTCGATCCTCAACATCACTACACCAACTCGAATCATTGTATCCCACTAACTTGCATTTTTTCCCTTATCAACTGCAGGAAACAAAATACCATAGTCGAAAGTTCCTTTGAGATACCTTAGTATCCTCTTCACCGTTGTTAGATGTGATACCTTTGGCTTCTGCATGAATCTACTTACCATACCTACACTGTATGCTAAGTCAGACCTTGTGTGGCAAAGGTATCTTAGTGACCCAATAAGTCTTCTGTAATGGGTTGGGTCGACATCATCTTCTTCTGAATCTTTCGACAATTGCAGTCTTGGTTCTGTAGGTGTCGAAGTCGAATTGCATTCTTCCATCTCAAATCTCTTGAAATTTTTTTCTGTATATCTTCTTTGATGCATCATCAAACCTCTACCGCTCTTGTAGAATTCGATGCCAAGGAAATATGAAATGTCACCCAGATCAGACATTTTGAATTTCTTGCTGAGATCACCTTTGAAGTCTTCGATCTCCTTCTTACAGCTACCAAGTCTTCTTACATATACTCCATGTTCAGTTGTGCACTTCACAAAATCCTCCTCCCTTAGGAAACTATCAATCTTCTTATTCCAAGCTCTTAGAGCTTGTTTCAATCCATACAGGGCTTTATGCAGCCTATACACCTTTCTCTCTTTGTTATGATTTAAAAATCTAACTGGTTGTTTAACATAAAATTCTTCGTCTAAAGGTCCATTAAAGAATGCACACTTCATGTCCATCTGACATATGTGTCAACTATTTATTTCTGCTAGACCAACAACCAACCTGATTGTTACGATTCTAGCCACAGGTGCAAGAACTTCATCAAAGTCTATTCCTTCTTTCTGTAGAAATCCTTTCGCCACAAGCCCTGCTTTATGTCGAGTTACTCCCCCTTTGGGATTCATCTTCACTTTGTATAACCACTTGACATCAATTTTCTTCTTTCCTTGAGGAAACTAGACAAGTGACCAAGTGTTGTTGTCTTCGATGGACTTCACTTCTTCGTTCATTGCTTTCATCCACTTCAAATCTTTCAATGCTTCAACTGCATTGGCAGGCTGAACATCTACATAGAAAGCATAATGCACAAGCTCACCTTTAATATTAACCACATCATCTGATTTAATCACACAATCTTGCAATTTTGCAGGAATGCGTCTTGTTCTTTGAGGTATGCTTTTACTTGATTGATCTATAAATGGTGGTTCCTCTTGTCAAACTTATTTTCTGACTTGATTTTTTGGTTCTTCAAGTAGGATTCCCACTGAATCTTTCTTGATATTTTCAGTCCAATCCCATTCTTTAAGCTCATCTATGATCATGTCTCTGCTGATCACAATCTACTTGCTCACTGGGTCGAACAACTTGTAACCTCCTATCGAGTGATATCCTACTAGGATTGTTTGACTCGACTTGTCATCAAGTTTTCTTCTCAACTGATCAGGCACTTGTCTTTGTGCTATAGATCCAAATACCTTCAGATGACTTAATCTAGGCTTTGTACCATACCAACATTTTTCTAGAGTAATTCCTTCTAGCTTCTTCGTCGTACAATTGTTCAAAATATAAGTTGCAGTCGACACAACTTCATCCAAAAACTCTTTAGGTAAATGCTTGCCTTTCAACATACTTCTCACCATATTCATGATGATTCGATCCTTCCTTTCTGTAGTTCCATTCTGTTGTGGAGTGTAGGGTGGCGCCACCTCATGCACAATCCCTTATTTTTCACATAATTTGTCGAATTCTTTCGACACATATTCTCCACCACCATCAGTTCTCAAAACTTTGAGCTTTCGACCACTCTGCCTTTCGACCATATATTTAAACTTGGTAAATACCTCGATCAATTCACTTTTCTTCTTGATTAGGTAAGTCTATAATTTTAGACTAAAATCATCTATAAATATAACAAAGTATTTGTTACCTCCCATCAAATCCACTTGGAATGATCCACATACATCAAAGTATATGACTTCGAGAATAGCCTTCGACCTGCTTCCTGTATCCTTGAAGTTATTCTTATGTTGCTTCGCCAACACACATTCCTCACAAACCTCGTTTGGAATGTCAATTTCTGCCAGCCTTGAAACCATATTTCTTCTCTTCAAATCTCTGATGTCTCTGAAGTTGATATGGCCTAGTCGATAATGCCATATCGATTCATCTCTGCTAGCTGCAATTGAAAGATACCTGTGCTCCATCACATTAAGTTCAATCTTGAAGGTTCTATTTTGAGACATAAAAGCCTTCAAGATTAATCTTCCATTTGCATTGACGAATATCATCATCTTGTATTTGATCAACACTTTGTAATTCTTTTCGACCAACTTCCCTATGCTGAGAAAGTTGCTCTTCATGCCTGGTATGTACAACACATTATAAATTACTGACCTTTTGTCATCTTTCCTCATAATAAAAACATCTCCAATACCTCCAGCTGCTAGCATATTATTGTTTACGAATTTCACCATGTTCTTTGTTGAGGTTTTAAGTTGACAAACCAATATTTCTTTCCAGACATATGTGATGAGCATCTTAAATCCAAGTACCATTAATCCTTGAATTTTTCTTCATCTCTTGTTGTAACCATCAGCAACATCTCATTTTCTTCATACTTTGTGGACTTTGTATCACTTTCTTGATTCTTTCACTTTTCTGGACAATCACTCGAATAGTGACCATACTTATGACAATTGAAACACTGAATGTGACTCTTATCTGGTTTTTGACCACCACCTCTTCCTCTATTTGCAACACCACCTTTTTGGTTGCCTTGGTATTATTTTTTTTATTCGACACATTTTCTTCGTGTTGATTTCCTCTACCAGTCAAATTGTTGTAGTCACCTTTACCTTTATTATCGAACCACTTTCCTTTACCTTTCTTATCTTTTATTGATTGAGCCTGCAAAGCCACATCACTCTTCGACTTACCTGCAGCTATTTCAGCCATTCTTTGTTTGTGAGATTCAAGCGTCATTTGAAGCTCTTCCTTTGACAAAGATGACATGGCGTTCGACTCTTCTATAACTACTACCACATGGTTGAACTTTGGAGCCAAAGATCTTAAAATCTTTGAAACAACTACTCTTGGTGTTAACGTCTCTCCACAAGTCTTGATTTGATTCACTAGTTTCGTAACCCTAGTGAAGGAATCAGATATGCTTTCGCTATCTTTCATATGAAGCAATTCATACGTTCTTTTGTGAGTTTGTAACTTCACCTCTGTCACATTCTCAGTGCCTCCAAATGATTTCTTCATAATCTCTCAAACTTATTTTGCAGATTCAACATCACTAACATTTTCAAAATTGTTTGGGCTGACACATTCGTGAATTATAAAGAGAGCTTTATAATTCTTCTTCTTCAATTTTTTATATTCTGCTCCTTCTTCTTCTGAAGCATCCTCATCAAGCAGTTCTAATCCATGTCTCACAAGATCCCAAAGACCTTGGAAACAAAATATAACATTAATTTATTTGCATCAATTCTCATAGTTATCACCTTTAAGAACTGGGAGACTTGCTGAAAAATTTGTGTTAGTGTAATTCATCGCCATCGTGAATTTCTTCTTCTACTTCCTCGATCGTTCTTGATCGTTCTTCCCTTGAATCATTCATCTGAAGCTCTGATATCAGATGTTGGAAATCCACCAAAATCTATGATGAATTTCTACCAATCTTGATGAACAAGATTGATATCACCACACAATGACAATGAAAAATATGAAAGAAAGAAAGAAAAAGAGAAGGCAATTAATATTCTGTAGAGTTTCTCTCTGCCCACAAACTGTAAATTCTCCTTTTCTCTCTCTTTAATTCTCCTCCTCAAACCCTTCTTCTTTGATCACCATTTACCAGAGTGGCGGCGAAGGGAGGTACCAGCATCCTGGCGACCCTTACCTCAAACCAATATTTTCTGCCCCCAAACCATTCTTCTCCGATCACCATTTGCTAAAGCATCGACCAAGGGCAGTGCCACCGTCTTGGCGGCCCTTACCCCAAATCAAGAAAACTTCAATACAAACCCCCTTTCCTCTTTTCAAATTCGGCTTTTAAATGACCAAACAACCAACCCTCATAGAAATCATTAAAACCCTACGCTCAAATAACAAAACACTCAACATAAACCTCATATGAAATTCTTCTCTACACACAAATCCAGACCAAATCAGAACCTCTAAAAAACAAAACCTAACTTTATACAACCTTTAAATGCCTCAAAACGTATCCAAACATCGATATCCAAACATCAAACATAAACATCAATCATGAAGGAGGAAGTTACCAGATGATTCCACGCATGTACATGTTCTCTAACTCTCTTTCTACTCTTCGGCTTGTTCCTAATTCTACTTCTTTTTCCTTCTTTGTGTGTTTGTGTGTAACTGTTTTTAGCTCACCTACTTTAGAGCTTCAATATGAAGCTCAAGATTTATGTGAGGTAATTAGGTGTACATTTTAGCAGAGTTTCCTTCATTCATTAACCTTAAACTTTTCACTACAGAAACTCATAAAATATATATCTAATTATCCTTAGCACAACCTATACACCAAAATCTCATCAGAGCATCAGAGCTTCACATCGAAGCTCTGAAAGAGGTGAGTTAAACCTACACAATTACACACAACAACACAGAGAAAGGAAGGAGTAGAACCAGGTACAAATAGAAGAGTAGAAAGAGTGTCAGAGAACATGTACATGCGTGGAATCATTTAACTTCCTCCTTATTTATTGACGTTTATGTTTAGATTAATGTTGGATATCTTTGTTGTTTTTGTTTAATTTTATATTCAGATTGACGTTTGGACACGTGTTTGAAGTGTTTAAACTTGAGGTTGTAGGAAGTTAGGGTTTAGTTTTTTAGAGGTTACTGTAGTTTGAGGTACTTGATGGTGATTTGGGCCTGTGATTTGTGTGTAGAGAGGAATTTCAGAGGTTTATGTTGATTGCTTTGTTATTTGAGTGTATTCAATGATTTCTGTGATGGTTTTAGAGGCCGGATTTGGAAAGAGGAGGAAAAGGGAAAGGGTTTGTGTTAAGTTTTCTTGGTTTGGGATAAGGGCTACTAGAGAAGACGTTGGCGCCCCTATTAGCGGCCGCATGTCCCCGACGAATGGTGATCGGAGAAGAAGTGTTTGGGGGCGGAGAAATGCAGAGAGAGAAAGAGTTTGAGAGAGAATTTAGAGTGAGAGAGGTGAGGAGATAGAACTTACTGCCACACACATGGATCTCCAATCAAACTCCAGCTGCATTTCAATGATAAGAGATAAAAGACTTGCATAATTGCTACTCCTTGTTAGATAACTTTTCATTCTATTTTTGTTGGACTTGGAGCCAACCCTTGATTCCACACTACTCAATATTCCATTTAAACAAATAAATATATTTCTAAACATAAGTAAAATGGCAATAAAAAACATTTGAGAATGAAAATTCATGAAGCTGAATCAGTCTAGAGATGCAAGTAAAGTGAAGTTAGTATGATTCAGAAACATACAAAATAAAAGAAGAAAAAAAACTGAAAAAGAAAAGGATGGAACTATAGTAAAAAAATAAAAGTTTGGCAGGAACTATAGTACATTTTAATTCATAATATTGTATGTAAAAATATACTACATTTTCATTTACACAAGACATATTATCTCTGTTTACGCCGTAGGAGTACATATAGGCAATATAACAAGTGGTGTATTGCTGCTATACTAGTATATACTCACAAAGTATAAATAAAATATATCATTTATATCTATACCATTATTAGACATGCAAAGTTGAAAAAGTCAATAATTTTTATTTAAATTCAAAGTCATATACATATAATACAAAAAACAAAAACATCTGTAATATTACAAGACATAGATAGCAAGCTGAAAAATTATATTTTATTTAAAATCATAATAATCATAGTCACTTACTGTTGTACTCCAAAATTTTCCCTCTCATCTCTCAAGACATTTTCTCACAAGGATTTTCAAAAGTTCAAATTTTCACAAAGTACAATTGGACTTTCAAGCATCAAATCGAAGACGAGCATGCCTGCTTAAATTTCACATCCTTCGATTGGGTCTTTGGCCTCTTTTGATGCAAGCTTGGCTTACATCCTTCGATTGAGCATTGGCCACTGACATACTTGCTTTGATTCACAAAGCAATGGCTATCTGCATGCAGCCTTTAATTGAGCAATTACCTCTTTTCTGCATGCTTCGATTCACAAAGCAAGGGGCTCCCACCATGTTAGCGTGCACAAGGCAAAAGCTTCCCTATGGCTAGCATTCATATTAGCACCCACATGGCATTGGCTATCTTCATGCTAACTCTGACTAGGCAAAATCTCCCTTTGAATAACTTACCTTCGATTCACAAAGCAGGAGCCTCCTGCATGCAACCTTCGATTGAACATTGGCTCTTCATGCAAATCTTCGTTTGAGAAATGGTCTCTTGTATACTTGCTTTGAGTCACGAAGCAGTGATCCCCATGCAGGCAAGCTTCGATTGGACAAGGGCTACCTGTACGCAAGCTCCGACTGAGTATTGGCTGCTTCATGCCAGCAGGCACAAGGCAATAGCCTCTTGCAGTTTTCGTTTGATTCAGAAGGCATTGTCCTCCTGCTTGGTTTAATTTCAAATCACAAGGCAGGAACTCCCCTCATGATTTCTTCGATTCCATCCATGAAAACCTCCAACACATATAGTTGGTGGCCCCTTCGAAGGACATGTACTGATGGACTTGAAGGGCACACATAGGTGTCCCATTCGAAGGATATGCCTTACTAGCCCATTCGAAGAATTGCATGTGATCCCTTCTAAGGACACACATATAGTCCAATCGAAAGATATGCATATGGTCCCTTTAAGAGAACACACACATTGGTTCAAAACGAAGGATACACAAAATGCCCATTCGAAGGACACTTTGATTTGGAAACAAATATTGCTGTCTGAAGAGAAGTCTAGTCGAAGGATGGACCTAGGGGATCAAAACAAAAGGTTGAAATATCTAAAGATGCTTGTTGGCCAGATTCTTATGTGCTGCCAAGTCCAAGCCTGTTGCACTGGCCACAACGCTCCAAAACTACTGCACAGCAGTCCTGCTACGCTTCTCCTATATTTGCACCAATTTGGCATGCAAATACTGCACCTCGAAAGCTATAAAAACAATATACTCAATTTGTTCAAATTCTTTTATTTTACCTCTCAAATCTCATTCAACTTCATCTATAAGTAAGATGTTCCACAACATCTAAAGGGGCTGGACAACACATCCAGAGGGTTTTGATTGCTGGAGAAACTTTTATTGTGTGAAAATCATCAAATACTTAATACACTCTCAAACCCAAAATCAAAAGACCATACCTTTGTTTCTGTTCTTTTCAAATCCAACACTAGAAACACAACACATATTTCTTTTCTCTTTCGAATCCAGAAGCAACCCCACGCTTTGTTCTTTCTTTCGAATCCAACAAAGAAACACTACACCTGTTCTTTTACTTCGAATCCAGAAACAACAAACACAAACTCCATTCTTCTTGGCTTTCGAATCTAGTACTAGAAACACCACCTTTGTTTCTTTCCTTCTAATCTAGGAACACCCAGGGCAGCAGCTCAAGGTCCAACAAACACATCCCAGCTTCAAGCAAGGTAAGTCACTCTAACCTTAACCCTTTCATTTGAAGCATGTAAGTAACTTTTGTTCACTTTTTATTTCTGTCCTTTTGATTGCATGATTTTCTTGTCCAAGTATACATTAAAACTAACCTGTACAGACCCCAAACAAAAGAAAAAGTTTTGTGTGAAACGAAGCCTCAAGCTTCGCTCCCTTACTGCTTCACAGTCCAAACAAAGGAGCAAGAAGGGAGCAACGAAGGGTGTTCGCGCTGAATTCCAGGCCCCAATCAAAAGAAGGACAAAGGGTGTAATCGAAGGATGCTCACACTGGTTCTCAGCCCCAATCGAAAGAAGCAAAAGAAGGGTGAATCGAAGGAGCCTACTTCCTGGATCGAAGGATTCACTTTTTTTCTCTCTTTTTACGTTATTTTTGTTTTTACACATTTTCTTGCTATTCAATATGGTTTTAATAGTGTAGGATATTTATTTTCTGCATTTTTATTGCTTTATAAAAATGTTAGTAATTAGGATGTATGGCAAGATAAAACCAACAAGTAGACAACCCAAAAATCAAAGACAAAAATGCATGCAATCAAATACACCATGCACACACATGCACCTCTAGGATAATCTCACTTGTTGCCTCGGAAAATAGTCATGTCCCTCGAATATGGGCATTTTAGCAAAGATCCTCGATAAAAGATCGTAGTTCCTCGATGACCCTCGTTGTTGCCTTCGGTAAACTATCTAGTCCCTAACAAAATTACTAAAGCGTCCCATAGGTTGCCTTCTATGACTCTACAAACGACCCACACCCGTCCCTTCACATTCAACGATGGGGCTTTTTACCAAATCGATTGTAAGATAGCAACATCTAAAGGAGGAGGAAGAGAACAAAGACCTTTCGAGTAGGTAGGAAGCTCGTAGTTGCTTGCTTGCTGACAACTAAAAAACCATTTTCACACCAACATTTTCAAAAGTTAAAATACTTTGTACGCATTCTTATAGAGACGAGAATAATTACAAAGACACTTTTCAAAATCACTTTCAAAAACATCTTTCACAAAAAACACCTCTTTGAACTATTTTCAAAACCAACACTTTGTACGCATTCTTATAGAGACGAGGATCATTACAAAGATGTTTTCAAAATATTTCAAACCCATACCACATAACATATTTTCAAACAAAAGCAAGTGATCTAGCAAGCAACTAAGAGCCCGTAGATAACTATGGATGAAAAGGGTGCTAATACCTTCCCTTTTCATAACCTATCCCCCGAACTCAAGAAAACATCTCTAAAGGTCTTTCCTGTTCTTTTCACCCTTTCCTATATGGATAAAAGAAAAGTCGGTGGCGACTCTTGCTATCTGAAATATTGCGATCAAACGCAAAACAACCAAGTCAGTTCTCCCACCATATTACAGAACTGGCGACTCTGTTGGGGAATATTGATTTACTTAAAAGTGGGGTTACCTTAGGGCTAGATCACCTTTACTTGCTTTCTTTGTTTGACTTACTTGATTTACATTATGGTTCCTTGTTTGGATTTGTTTTGATCCTCTACCCGGATCTGGGGAACCTTTTAGGTAAGTAGATTGTGGAGATTGTGCGGGGTATACCGACATGGTTGAAGCGATATCTATGTTATGTGACACATTTGTTGGTATCGGTAGCCCTTGAGTAGTCAAGGAGAATACAGGGCCACTATGTGGTGTCATGAAGAACTAACTGACCTTAGAACCTTAATTAAACAACTTGGCCATTAGGAAGTAGTGAGATAGTCGGATTTGGTGCAGTCCGAAGTTGGTTGATACTCGATACTATGCTTATTGAGATCCAACTTTCGAGATATTTCGGTTGCCAATAAAGAGGCTTGCACTGAAACAATGCATGATGAAGAAAGATCAGTGATATTGAGATCCCCCTAGAACCCGATTACTATTACTAGGACAGGTTAAGCCAACTAAACTTAAAGAGGGTACTTACCTACAAACTCTATGCAAGCCTAAACCTAAGGACTTATCTGCTTTATATGTATATGATCATTTGTACATAACGACTTGTTTGCTTTGCATACTTATACATAACATCATGACATCATTAACATAGAATTTTCAATAACCATTTCAAGGATCTCAAGGGCCTATGATGCAGGGTCATGTTGAACCAGACATCTATCAAGGGGCAAGAAGATTCTTTCTCTTCTAACCAAATGCTGTCAAAGACCAAAGCATGGTCAAAGGGTTATGACCCACTTGACATGGTGAGCTTGACTCTCGTGGAAGGATATCCACTGATACGAAGTTCTCTAATCAAATTTGTTGATCAAAATTCAACTTCTAACATCTTCTTGTGTTTACCCCGCGAGATTTTTGAAAACATGCATACACATACCATGCATCATATCATGACAAGTTTTCCCTACACGGGTTTCTCATCTGCTTATTGTTTATTTGAGTAGAGATGGCTCTAGAACAGATTATCAAGGACATTCATACTCAAAATGCTCAACTTCAAGAAATGTTCTTGAACCTATCCAAGGGGAAAGAAGAAGTGAAAGCACTCCTCACTAGGGGCATGACCATGGAGAATCCTGAGGACAACAAGGATGACCAGCTGGAACGGATACAAACTGATATAGCCACAATGAAGATCCAGATGATGGGACAGGCCAAATGGTTCTTATCCAAAACTTGGCCCAGGGACAAGAAGAGTTGAGAGCCCTTGTCAACAAGCTTCATCAAGACGTGTGCAACCATATGGGGAAAACAGATAGAATTAGGGATCGAGTCATTAATCAGCCTCCGATGAGACAATAAGTTAGCTTGTTGGAAAATAGACCTTTCCAAATTACTGCTATGTCACGAGCCCAACAACAACCTCACCAACAACGACAGTGAAGTCAGCATAAGGAGGTCGCACCTAAGAGACAATTCACCAAGATTAGCTTGTCGCTGGCTTAGGAGTTACAAAACATGTTGAAGGAAGAGCTAATTACATTAAAGGCTCCTCTCCGGAATCCCAATACTGCTGCTCCTAGTTACCACCCCAATGAGAGGTGTGCATACCATTCCGATAGTCATGGACATGATACGAATGGTTGTTGGGCTCTGAAGAACAAAATTCAAGACCTAATCGACGAAGGAGCGTTGGAGTTTACACAAGACATTCAATTGGAGCTCTTATGTTACCCCTCAAAGGAATCCATATGAAGTGACGGTCTAGGTGGAGGAATTTTCTGTTTATTTGAATTTTCAGTTGTAATTTCTTTGTTTGCTTAAACACTTATCTATTAATGTTAAACTTTGTTTCACTAATGCATTTCACATGTTTGTCTTGAATTAATCCATTCGTTTTCTTTTATATTTAAACTATGATTTTTACTCCCTTTATGATATTCAACTCTTGTTTCCAAAAGTTGCAAACCTTTAGAGGGAGGATGGCGAAAACAATGCCATAATCTCATACAGTATGCTTTTAAACAGACCTTGCTGACGATGTACATGCGTTTCTTTCAAACCCTAAACACTGGAGTTATAAGGAAGATAATACCTAGTCAACCCCTTTGAGCTAAAGAAGTAGGAGTTTTCTTTTTCACACAAATTGAAACTTTTAATCAAAACCTGGGGTAGGGTAGTCTCTCAGTTAATTCAAATGTGCGTTTAGTCAGAAACTTTCACTTTGTACACAATGAATGACATCAAAAACATTCCTCTGGAAACAAAAGATGGTGATGGTTCCATATCAAATAGGCAGTCATTATCCCTCAAAAGAAAAGCCCACTAAGTCAAAACCTACGAAGGAGACTTAAGAAAACTGGGGGCATCATGCTGAATGTAATCTCAAAACGAGAACAGTCATGCAAAAATCAGGGATAATAGATAAAAAAAGAGGATGCTACAAATCCTAAACAACATGAAAAATGTTGCAGGAACGACTTCCTTCACAAATAAAACTTCCAAATTTCTGAACCATCACCAAAACGTTATTCAGACTCAATTGGAATCCAAACGTGCAATTAACTGAGTTTAGGACTGAAGAACATCAAGAAGAACGGACGGGTACAAATACACTTTGAGCCTTATCCTTTGTTTCTTAAACCATGAACCAGGCCATGCTACAACCCTTTAAAAGTCCTAATTGAAGCATGGGTTAGCTCAAAATCATACTGTTACAAAAGGTATCCTGACTCCTGTAAGGCTTTACTCTAAATCCTGAGTTGAATTCACATTCTTACAAAAATTATTTTATCTGCTAAAATGCATTTTCAAAACTTCAAGACAAGCATAAATTTTGCATTACTTTGAATATCTCTGTTTGCATATAGCTACTTCTTTGACAACAGAGAGATCCACACGACGACTATCCATTGAACAGAATTTTCAATGAACAAAATCATTTCAAGTGGGGAGACACTCCCAATGACAAATCTCCTATAAGCAAGGGGACATGACATGTTACTGCCCAACTCATCTGGGGGAAGTCAAGTCGAGATTCTAAGGAATCTCTCAAGAAATGATGAATAACCAGGGGCAGGTCTGAATTTGAATCACTTAGGGCATTGTACATGAATCTCACAAAGGGTCACATACGACGAAGCAAACATTTTCTGGAAGTGCTACGACACTTACTACCAGGGGAAGTGACAAATCTCCCACAAAGTCCTTTTCATAGGGTGATCCCCAGTCAAGTCCCTACAAAGTCACCTCTATAAGGTTATCCCCACAGAATAATCTTTACGGATAAGGGTACAAACCCCTCAAGGCCAAATTCATGGATATCCGCATAAAATAGGATTCATGCAATCCCCAACCAGAGTTTCAACCTTCGGAAAACCACTCCCCAACCGATTTAATCTCAAGAATCCTCGAGGATTTATACCAAAATAAAACACCTCTCCAGCAGATTGGTGATAGGGTTTATTTCCCCAACAAACTACAGATTCCCCAGCTCGAGTTTGCCTCTCCGACTACTACAAATCAAGGGACCACAACCCCTCTTCCTCAATAGACTTTTCCACAATCCCCAATGAGTTGCTGCAAATCCTGGAAGACAACCAGATAACAGTTAACTTCTTTATACCCAACAAGTTATTAACTTCTAGTTCTCCAATCAAGAGATAATTCCCCAGTAGATCAACAGACAACTAAAACTCCTGAACTCTTTTCCCCAAGCGGAAATCAACACTCTCCACAGAGTTTCCCTTAAACAAATTCAATATTCCCCAATGGAGTTCTCCTCAAACAACAAAAAAAGAATCCCTAGCTGAAACATTCTAAACAAAGTTCGAAGATGCACATACTCTTCATCTCCAACAGCAGTCCGGGATTTATCTTCCTAAGGCTCCACAACATTTATCAAGGAGTTATTTTCCAAGACAAAGTTACATTTCAACAACATTCATAGCATATGCATACGAAAAACATATAGCACAATATCATTTATTTTGAGAAACATCATTACACCATGCATTTCATACATCATAACATTGCATGCAACTAACTCTTTAACTTTTCAGGAAAGATCAATCAACAGACAAATATCTTAAATTTTTTTCAAAAGGTCAAAGATTAATACCTGAAACCAGACATGACAACTATCTCAATGACCAACAAAAGCAAGTTCCAGATTAATACCTGAAACAAGACAGGACAACTATCTGTGAACAAATTGATTGTAGATTAATTCCCAAAACAAGACGGGGTGACTATCTACATGACGAACACTTCCTTCAGACCTCTGCTGGTTTAGTCTAAATCGATCAATGGTTTATCCTGATTCCGTTCTGGTAGACACTTTCTCTGGTTCAAATAAATCACTCTAAAGATTTATTCTGATTCTTTTCCAATTATGATTATTCAAGACCTCTGCTGGTTCAGTTTAAATTGATCAATGGTTTATCTTGATTCCGTTCCGGTAGACACTTCCTCTGGTTCAGTTTAAATCGACCAAAGATTTATTCTGATTCTTTTTCAGTTAAAGATTACTCAAGATCTCTGCTGGTTCAGTTTAAATCGATCAATGGGTTTATCCTAATTCTGTTCCGATAGACACTTTCTCTGGTTCAGATAAATCGCTCCAAAGATTTATTCTGATTCTTTTCCAGTTAAAGATTATTCAAGATCTCTGCTGGTTCAATTTAAATAAATCAATGGTTTATCCTGATTTCATTCCGGTAGACACTTTCTCTGGTTCAGATAAATCACTCCAAAGATTTATTCTGATTCTTTTCCAGTTAAAGATTATTCAAGACCTCTGATGGTTCAGTTTAAATCGATCAATGGTTTATCCTTATTCCATTCTGGTAGACACTTTCTATGGTTCATATAAATCACTCCAAAGATTTATTCTGATTCTTTTCCAGTTAAAGATTATTCAAGGTCTCTGTTGGTTCAGTTTAAATCGATCAATGGTTTATCTTGATTCCGTTCCGGTAGACACTTTCTATGGTTCAGATAAATTGCTCCAAAGATTTATTCTGGTTCTTTTCCAATTAAGGATTATTCAAGACCTCTACTGGTTCAATTTAAATCAATCAATGGTTTATCCTGATTCCAATCTAGTAGACACGTTCCCTAGTTTAGATAAATAGCTCCAAAGATTTATTCTGATTCTTTTCCAGTTAAAGATTACTCAAGACCTCTGCTAGTTCAGTTTAAATTGATCAATGGTTTATCCTGATTCCATTCCGGTAAACACTTTCTCTGGTTCAGATAAATCGCTCCAAAGATTTATTCTGATTCTTTTCCAGTTAAAGATTATTCAAGACCTCTACTGGTTCAGTTTAAATCGATCAGTGGTTTATCCCGATTCCGTTCTGGTAGACACTTTCTCTGGTTTAGATAAATCGCTCAGAAGATTTATTCTGATTCTTTTCCAGTTAAGGATTATTCAAGACCTCTGTTGGTTCAGTTTAAATCGATCAATGGTTTATCCTGATTCCGTTCCGATAGACACTTTCTCTGGTTCAGATAAACTGCTCCAAAGATTTATTCTGATTCTTTTCTAGTTAAAGATTACTCAAGACCTCAGCTAGTTCAGTTTAAATCGATAAATGTTTTATCCTGATTCCGTTTTGGTAGACACTTTCTCTAGTTAAGATAAATCGCTCCAAATATTTATTCTGATTCTTTTCCAGTTAAAGATTATTCAAGACCTCAACTTGATTCTTTGATCCCAAGCACCACTGCTTCACCTTTCCAGACTATCAGTTGGTGCCTACCATGGAAGAATTTTCTCAGCTGTTGGATATACCCATTCTTGAACAGTTGCCTTTCACAGGTCTGGAAGAAGTTCCTAAGCCAGAAGTCATTGCCTCAGCTTTGCATATGAAACGGGCCGACGTGGTATCTAATTTGGAAACAAGAAGCGGAGTCAAGGGTTTTCTAGCCAAGTTTCTGATAGATAAGGCCCAGCTGTTTTGGGATGATATGGATTTTCAGGCTTTTGAGGAGGTCTTGGCTCTTCTAATCTATGGGTTAGTCCTATTCCCTAATCCAGACTCATTCATAGATGTGAATGCTATCAAGATCTTCCTTTCTAGCAACCCTGCACCTACTTTGCTCGGAGATATTTTGCACACTCTCCATACTCGTACCATGAAGAGAAGAGGGGTTCTTATGTGTTGCATGCCATTGCTGTCAATGTGGTTTATTTCTCACTTCCCTAAGTCCATACTGAAGAATGAAGAAGGTTTGGGTTGGTCGCAAAGGATAATGTCACTCGCTCATATGGATATTCTTTGGTGTTCCCGAGCTATGAAAAACATTGCTATTATTGACCGTTGCAGGGAGTATCCTAATGTCCCGTTACTTGGCATCAGAGGGGGCATAACCTACAACCCTTGTTTAGCTCTGCGACAATTTGGTTACGCCCGAAGAGATGGTCCCCACGAGTTACTTATTGAGGGCATTGTATTCAACTATGAGGATGATGTTCACGAGTATCGCCGGAGGTTCATACGAGCTTGGGGCATGGTAAACCGATCTGGCACCAGGGTTTTAGGGCCAAAAGCTTCCATTCCTATGGAACCTTACCTCCAATGGGTACGAGCTCGCGCCCAAAAGCTTATGATGCCCTATGTGGCCGTTTTACCAGTGAATGTGGAACCCACTACTGAATGGGGGTATTCCTTACATGATTCTCTATCCTTATATGCCCACTGACCTTAGAGAGTTACAAAGGTCTTGGATTCAGTTGAAGAAGGAGCGAGATACTTACAGGGATCAGTTCCATGGTCAAGAGAGGAAGGTTTTAGAGCTCACAAAGAAACTCCATGAAGAAAGAGGACTCAATGCTTATCTCAGCACAAAGAGGAAGCATCCATGGGATTTTTGATTTCTTTTTAGTTTTAGATTTGTTTTTAATTGTAACGCCTAAAAGGAATTTGAACTTTGAATTCAGCTAATAAAATCTTTATTTATTTTGGTTCGCAAATTTAAATTTCCCAAAGTCTTTGAAATCATTACATGCGCATCCCATTCATAGCATTGCATGTACAGGTACCATTACAGGTTTCTCATCTCCTCCGCTGTTTATTTCAGCAGAAATGTATTTCGAACAAAGCATCAAGGACCTTCAGGCACAAAACACCCAGTTCCAACAAATGTTCATAAGTCTGGCAAAAGGGCAGGAGGATCTGAAAGCCCTCATCCTGAAAGAGAAAAAGAAAAAGAAGAAGGTTGCCGGTATTCTGAATATGGGCAAAAGGTTTAAGGAGCGATTGAAGCGACAAGTTGATCTGACCTCTTCATCCAAGGAAGGGGAGAATCAAGAAGAAGAGAAAGATCCCATTCCTACAGTTTCTGACAATGATACCGACTACAATGATGAGCAGTATCCTCCTGCTGAGGATAGATATAAGCAATTGGAAGATCGTTTGAGTGCCATGGAAGTTCAGAGGATACCTGGGTTGTATTTCAAAGAATTGGGATTGGTGTCGGGAATGGTCATCCCGCAGAAGTTCAAAGCTCCAGTTTTGCTAAGTATGATGACGTGTCCTTCCCAAAACTCTATCTTCGCTCTTATGTCAGAAAGATTCGGCCCCATACCGCTGATAGAAATTTGTGGGTTCATTTATTTAAAGATAGTCTGTCAGGGACTCAGCTTGAATGGTTCTACCAACTGGAGGGAGCCAATGTCCGAAATTGGGAAGATCTGGCTGCCGTGTTCTATAAGCAGTATCAATACAGTGTCGACTTTGCTCCTACTCGTACTCAACTCCAGAGTATGTCCATGAGTGCAAGTGAAGGCTTTAAGGAGTATGCGCAGAAATGGAGAGACTTGGCTGGAGGAGTTCAACCCCCGTTGTCTGATCGGGAGTTGGTTGATATATTTCTGAGGACGCTATCTGGTCCATTCTTTAATCACTTGATCAGCAACTCGTCAGCTGGTTTCATCGAGATAATTCTAACTGGAGAAAGAGTAAAAGCTTGGATTCGGAGCGGCAAGATACAGAAGGATGCCTCTTCGAGCTCAGTAAATAAGCCTTTTACCGGTAAGAAGGAAGCCATTGCCATCTACAGCCCGAGAGGCCAAAACAGGGCTGAACATCGTCAGACAATAAGTGCCGTAATAATACCTAGGCCTGTAGTTGCTCCATAATGCAACAATCAACAAAGGGTGGAAAGACCACATCGACAATTTACCCGAATAAACATGACGTTGGCTGAAGTTCTACTTCATCTGCTGAGATCCAACTTGGCAACCTTGAAAGAGGCTCCCAAGAATCCAAATACCACATCTCCCCGATATAATCCAAATGCTCGGTGTGCCTATCATTCTGAGAGTCCTGGCCACGATACCAATGACTGTTGGGCTCTAAGAAATAACGTACAAGACCTGATTGAAGCCAAGGAAATTGAGTTCGATGCTCCAGAGAAGCCCAATGTCATTACTGCTCCCATGCCTAAGCACAGTCGTGGAATTAATGTTGTTGATATCGACTTGTTTGTGACCTTGGTTGATGAAGTTTCTACTCCTCTCATGACTGTGAAGAAGAATTTTTTGTTGGCCAGTTTATTTCCGAGTTGTGGTGGAGGTTGCCACATGTGTTCATTTTTACCTTCTGGTTGCCATTTGCTGAAGTCAGGTGTTCAACGCTTGATGGACAACAAAGAAATTTTGTTCGAGAAAACTTTGGTTCCTGTTGTTCCATCTGAAGACATTGCCATTATAACCATTTCCGCCAATCCTTCCAAGGTCTCCTTGAGAAGACCTGTTAGGATTACATCTGCTCCAAGAATCGCTCTGCTGATAATCACTGTTCCTGGTCCTGTCCCGTATGTCTCGGACAAAGCTGTCCCCTGGCATTATGGTGCCAATATGTACTATCATGGCATCAAACAAGATTTGAAAGATGAAGAGGCTGATCCTGTTATTGGTAACATTGTCGGAACCAGTAAAGTTACCCGAAGTGGAAGGGTCTTCTCTCCCGAGATTTCCCCTAAGACTGTCAACAAGCCTATTGTCATTCCATCTACTGTTCCTGCTGGTACATTAACTACTGCTCCTATTCTTACTCCAGTTATTACCCCTGTCAGCGAATTGTATGATACCCGCGGAAAAGAAGTTATAGGTGAGCCTGCCCGGGCGGATGCGCCTAGAAAAATTATTGTGGAAGCCTCTAAACAAGAGATAGAGGAAATATTGAAAATAATTAAGAAGAGCGACTACAATGTGGTCGAACAATTGGGGCAGACCCTATCAAAGATATCCCTGTTGTCTTTGCTGTTGTGTTCCGAAGCCCATGCGAAGGCTTTGATTGCGTTCCTCAAGACTGCGCATATGCTGCAGGAAACTTCAGCTGATCAATTCAAAATTACATGGCCAACCTGACTGCTGATAATGGGCTGGGTTTTTCGGATGCAGACTTGGCACCGAAAGGGAGGAAGCATAATGATGCTCTGCATGTGTCGATTGAGTGCAGGGGCACCACTATGGCTCATGTGCTGGTAGATACGGGGTCTTTGCTGAATGTTCTGCCGAAAAAGGCGTTTGACCGATTGGATTGCGAGGGTTTGACTCTAAAGCCTAGTAACATTGTGGTAAGGGCTTTTGATGGGTCGAAGAGAATGGTACACGGGGAGGTGGACATCCCTGTCAAAGTGGGTTCTCATACTTTGGGTCCACCTTCTATGTGATGGACATCAGGCCATCGTATTCTTGTTTGTTGGGTCGCCCTTGGATCCATGAGGCTGGGGCAGCTACTTCCACACTACACCAAATGCTGAAGTATCCGGTAAAAGGGAAGATTGTCGCTGTGGGGGGTGAAGAGGAGTATATGGTGAGCCACCTCAATTCCTTCCACCATGTAGAGATGGATGGGGAATTCATAGAAACTCCTTGTCAGAACTTCGAAGAGGTCCCTCAGATCTTGGCATCGACTGAAACTACTACCAGCAGCAAACCTCTTCTGAAGATGGCTTCTCTCAAGGACGTCAGGGCCGTGGTTGAAGAAGGTGGGTGTGCCAATTAGGGTCAGCTCCCTGATTTCACTCACAAAACTGACAAATTTGGTTTGCGCTTTACTATAGGGGCTCAAAGGGTTGTTCGACGCGCTCGGGCTGGAGGACCTCCCCTACGCATCAACAATCATGGGGTTAACGCCATTGAAGGTGGTGAATAAGACTCAGACATCGACAACTGGATCTACCCAACTACGAACGGTGGACCGAGTAACTGGACGGCTAGGGACTTTATACCAGTTTCTTTTATTCTGCAGTAATTAACTTACTTGTTTTGAGATTTGTAATAAACAATTTAAAACTTTACGGCCTTGTGCCTTGCCCGAGGCACATTGGTTTTGTTTGTGAGGGCTATTATTTATCATTTCATATATCATTAATAAAGCATTGGAAGTTTCTTGCATACAAATTTTGCGCTCTCTATTTTTTATTTTCTCTTCTGTTGTCACTATATCAAAACAACTATTCTCTTACACGCACTCACGTATCATGCTACAAATCCATATCCACTCTGGATCCCATTGATAACAGCTCTGCTATTTCCAGTTATGACTTCAAAAATCCGATCAACCAAGCCGAAGATGAAGGTGAGGATGATTGTGAGGTGCCTGGAGAACTTGCTAGACTATTACAACAGGAAGAAAGGGCCTGTTGTACCCCAAAATTTTCCCTCCCATATTTCTCAAAACATTGCAAGGAAAATCTCCAAATGGCTCAAGGTAGCTCAAGAGTTGGTCAGACAAGCTATCTCCTAAGGCAATCCACCCCAAATTAGGGTTGTGTGTTGCATCAAGATCCTTGAATCCAAATGACCTCAAGTTCTCCCCAATGTCCTAATATGTTCTCAAGATCATCCATGACAAATTTCAAGCCTTGCAGAGGAAGTTTGCTCAGTCAATTGCTCAAAGGTCCAAAAGTCGACTGTGCTAGGGCAAAAGTCAACCGTGACCCAAATACAGTCAAACTTCAAGATTTTTTGTCAACATTCTCATTTTAAAGGATATTTAATCATTTTATCAAGGGTTGATCATGATTCATCAAGGATTGCTCATAATTCATCAAGATTCAAAAGTTGCTAAATTAGGGTTTTGTAGGAAAAGTCAATCCAACTTTGACCAAGCATAACTTTCTCATACTTTATGAGAAATGACCCATCCAAAGATCATTTTGAATAGGATGAAATTCCCTACAATCCATATTCATACCCAAAGATCAAAAAATGCACTCACAATAAGTTATGATTTTGGATATTATAGGTCATTTTTGAAAGTCAACAAAAACACCTTTTTTGTCAAAGCTTATAACTTGAGAATGGAATATCAAAATGAGATGAGACCAAAAGGGTTGATTATAGAACATCTCAATCTTTCTATAAAGTCCAAGAACACCCCTAAAAGTTCAAAATTGAAGAAGTTATGCATTGTTGAAGTTGGACTTTTTTGCAAAATTGCCAAAAGTCAACTATCCCCAAAACTTCAAATTTTGCCAAATGGGCCCATTATTTTCCACTTGATTTGAGTTTGCATCATTGCCCACGTGCCCTAGCTCCAGCCATGTTCCCATATCTCATTTTTATTATTTAATTTGATTTTTATTTGAATTTATTCATTTTAAATCAAATAAAATCATATAAAATCCAAGGCATTGATAACTCATGATTTTCTGATTGTTTTAGGCTTTGATCACAGCTAGCATTGAAATAAAATTCGAATCAAAGCTTGTATGCACAAAAAGATCCAAATCAAATCAAATTTGGAAGGTTTTAATGGTGGAATCAAATCACATTCATGAGCATTGATATGGAGAGATTTGGGCCAGGTTTGTGAACCTAATGCAACATACAATACATAAGTAAGCTGAAGGACACGAAATAAGGGTTGGGAAATCGTTGGAAGAGGCAGAACCACTTTGCAAAAATTCACAAAAAAGTTGGAAACCAAAATCCAGGTTAGAGGCAGTTTCAGGACTGGAGACATATCCCAATCGATTCCTGGCCATTCACACAAGCTAACTAGATCCAAGCCAAGCATTATCAGGTCCTCAAACACACTCTTGGTGTAGTGGTGGACATAGCGTGTGTATTCCCTTCAGGACTTGGGTTCGAATCCCATGTCCCCCTCTTCCTCAATATTATTTCTTTTCAGGTTTTCCAGTACATGCGCCTATATGCAGTCCACCATGCTCCCTCACCAATCCAGGTGCCAGATGGCCAAAGGGTCAGAACTGGTGGCCAAGCATTGAAGGTCCACCAAAGCGTTGGTCAACGCGTGTGTACCAGATCCAAAAAAGTCCAAAGGGCCAGCTTCTATTGGGCTTACAAAATTGCTCTTGGCACCTCCTGATCAGGCCCAACTCCTCTCTCTTTTATTTATTTTATTTTTATTTAATTTAATTGTTTTATTTTATTTAGTTAATTTTCTAACCAATCACAAAATTCTTTTTTTATCAAATAAAATCACAAAAATATTTTTTATTCAATCAAACTTTAAACTTTTATTTTTCTTAATAAACTTATTAATTGATTATGTTTTTTAATTAGAAAACATTAATTTATTTTTGTAAATAATTAAAATTAATTAGATTTAATTAGGTTTTTAACTACTATTTTAATTAATTTTATTTTCTTTCTTAAAATAACAAAAAAAAACCAAAAGTAAAATAATTTATTTTTCATTTAATTAATTTATTAATTTAATTATTTAACTTAGAATTAATTTCTTTCTTGAAATAAAAACAACAAAAAGATGGCATTTTCTTTCAAAAGGGTCAAAACCCTAAATTTCGCACTCGATCTAATTTCCCGCTCACTTTATTTATTTTTATCATATTAATGTATCTGCTTCCGGATTGTAATAGTTAAATAGAACATTTAATTATTTTTATCGCTTTATTTTATTTTTCAAAGGGGTTGTCTTTGGCGATGTAAATACCCGATGCCTTGTAATTTAAATTCCGCAAATTATAACTGCTAGATGTTTGATAATAGGGTTTGCGTGACAAGACTGAATGTTAATCTTAAAATCAAATTAGATCACCCTTAACATGTGCAAAGATGAAAATAATTGAAAACAACACACTCACACATGCGCACTCTTAGGGTATACCCCACTTGGTTGTCTTTGTACACGGTCATTGAGTATAGGTCACTTTAGAGGTCACCCTCTTGTCTAAAAGATCATAGTCGCCTCAAAATGGTTGCCTCGGATATTGTTGCCTCAAACAAATGATCTAAGACTTTAGGGTTACCGCTAAGGCGTCCTAACATTGCTTTGGTGACCGTATGTCCCTAATTCGAATTGACCCTTAAACTTCAACGACGGTGCTACCTACTCATTAATAGTGGGATAACATTGTCTAAAGGAAAATAGCATATAACGATTCCTTTTTTCGAGTAGGTAGATGGTTCTTATATACTTTCTCTTTCAAAAAACAAAACAAAATTTTCACACTTACACTCCTTTTCGAACAAAGTTTTCAAAAACACTTTATTACACTCTTGAGGACAGAAGCAAGAGTTAAATCGAAGTTTCAAACAAAAACTTTTTCAAACCCACAAGCACAAAGAAAACTTTTGAAAACAATTGAGCAAAGTACCTAAGAGCCCGTAGATAACTACAGATAGAAAGGGTGCTAACACCTTCCCTTTCTATAATCTACCCCCCGAACCCGAGAAATATCTCGAAAAAGGAATTTTTCTGTGCTTTTTTCCTTTCCTTGTTGGATAAAATAAAAGTCGGTGGTGAATCTTGCTTACCGCGACATTTTGCAAACACAAACGCAAAACGCAAACCAGCATTCCAAAAACAGTCAGTTCTTCCCACCGTATCACAGAACTGACGACTTTGCAGGGGACATATTAATAAGTGGGGTGTACCTTAGGAATAGTTCATCACAATGTTTTCAATTGCTTGATTTGTATGCTTTATCTTTGTGGGTTTGAATCGGAGTTACTATAGATCCTAACCCGGATCTGGGGGATACCTTTTAGGTAAGTAGCAATAAACTGTGAGGGAACTGTATAGTATAGACCGATACGGTTGAAGCAGTAGCTACGTTGGTGTGGCACTTTAGTTTGTATCGATATCCCTTGTGGCACAACGAGGAGAATATGGGTCTTCTAAGGGGTCATTAAGCACAAACTAACCTTAGCACCTTTAATTGACCAACTTGGCCATAGAACAGTAGCAGTCTGCTACACTCATTGAGACCAAACTCTCGCGATGATTCCGGCCGCAAGAAAAGGTTGCTAAACTGGAATTATGACCGATCGAGGGTGGTCAGTGATATTGAGATCCTCTAGAACCCGATTACTATTTTAGGACATGTTTGAACCTACTAAACTGAAAGAGGGTAATACCTAAACTCCTTGCCAGCCTGAAATCTAAGGGCTATCTGTGTGACTTGTTTGCCCTTACCATGCTTGCTATCTGTGAATACTTGTGATGTGTTTCTATCATAACATCATGCATCATGACATTGCATGCATCTTGCATCAAGACTAACCTATTTCAAAGACATAGGGGATTCATCTTTATTTTATTTTGTAGGTCATGGCACCCATACGTAGAAACACTATTCGGATCAACTTTGTCCAGATTCCCACTCAGCTTAAAGATTTGGTTGCAAAGGTTACAGATACTTCCTCCTTTATCAGAAGACATGGGCACCTCCTTGGTTTGGTCACCTCCAGGATGGATGAACAAATGATGAGTGTCTTAATCCAGTTCTTTGATCCACTGTACCATTGCTTTACTTTTCCGGACTACCAGTTGGTCCATACCTTGGAAGAGTTCTCTGATCTACTTGGTATCTCCATTCTAGAGCAGACCCCGTTTACAGGTTGGGAGAAGATCCTTAGGCCGGAAGAGATTGCTTCAGCCCTCCATATGACAAAGGCCGAGGTAATGTCAAACTGGGAAACTAGAAGTGGGACAAAAGGCTTCTTGGCTAAATTCTTGGTTGATCGGGCTAATCAGTTCTGGGACAGCTTAGACTTTCAGGCATTTGAAGACATTATGGCTCTTCTCATATATGGTTTGGTGTTGTTTCCTAACTCGGATTCCTTTGTCGACGTGAATGCAGTGAAGATTTTCATGTCCGGTAATCCTGTGCCCACTCTCTTGGGTGACATTTTGCACTCTCTTTATGCCCGTACTTCTCGGAAACGGGGAACCCTTATGTGTTGTGCACCATTGCTGGCGAGGTGGTTTATTTCTCACCTCCCCAAATCAATTTTGAAGAACAAGGAAGGCATGGGTTGGGCCTACAGGGTTATGTCTCTCTCTCATAATGACATCATTTGGACTATCAATGGTATGGAAGATGTGGCTATTATTGATCGCTGTGGGGAATACCCCAATGTTCCACTACTAGGAATCAATGAAGGGATCACCTATAATCTGTGTTTGGCCTTACGTCAATTTGGGCGAGCTAGGAGGGAAGGACCTCATGAGTTGCTGATGCCAAGCATTGTCTTTGACTTTCAAGGGGATAGTGACGAGCATCGCCGCAGATTCATACGAGCCTGGGATAGGGTGCACAGGTCTGATCTGCACGAGCTGGGTGCGAAAACTTCTCTTCCAATGGAACCATATCTCCGATGGGTTCATATACGTGCCCAAAAGCTGGGAATGCCGTACGAAGCTGTCTTGCCTGTGATAGTTGAACTTATTGATGAAGAAGGGGTACCTCATACCATCCTCCACCCTTACATGCCTATTGACATTGGGGCATTGAAGAAGTCCTGGATGCAGCTAAGGGAAGAGCGGGATACTTATAGAGAAAAGTATCACGAACAAGAGCGAAAGATCCTGAAGTTGACAAGGCAACTGGAGAATGAGCAGATCCTCAATGACTATGTCAGCACCAAAGGTAAACGACCATGGGAGCGCTGATGTCCTTTGATTATTTCTAGTTTTGATTTATTTTTCAGTATTTCCTTTTTTTGTAACGCCTTAAAGGCATCTGTTGAACATTTGAATTCAAAGTTTATCTAATAAAAATGTGTTTCATTTTGGTTTACGAATTTGAATCTCCAAAGTCTTTGAAATCATATCATATGCATTTCATTCCATGCACCTCATAACAGGTACCCTTACAGGTTTTCTCATCTTCTTCGCTGTTTATTCCAGTACATCATGTCTGCTGAAACATCTACTGATCAAGCTATCAAGGCTCTACAAGCTCAAAACGCTCAATTTCAGGAAATGTTCATGAATTTGGCTAAGGGTCAGCAAGATCTGAAGACCCTTATCTTGAAAGATAAGAAGAAGAAGAAGAAGACAGTCCTCCTGAACATGGGTCACAGGTTTGGAAATAGGCTGCGAGATGAAGTCAATCTATCCCACTCATCTGGAGGGGGAGAAAACCAAGAAGAAAGGAGGGTGCCTAGCCCTGTGGTATCTGACCACGAGACTGACTTTGACAAATACCAGTATCCTCTGGATGAGGACAGGTGTTGTACCCCAAAATTTGCCCTCCCATTTCCTCAACATTTTCTCATCACAAGACCCTTGAAGATCAAGATCCAGTTAGGGTTTCCTCTGCTCAAGACTTCTCCTTGCACTGTGGACTCAAATTAGGGTTTGTGTTTGCCCAAGGATGTTTTGACCTAAAATGCCTAAGATGACTTTCATGTTTCATGTTTGACTCACAAGATTATCCATACCAAGTTTCAAGTCCTGATTCCAAGTTTTGCCCAGTCAATTGGACAGTTGACCTAGAAATCAGCTGTATTGGGGAAAAAGTCAACTGTGGTCAATTGACAGTCAAACCTCATGATTTTTGACCCACATCAACATTATGAACTCATATGGACCATTTGATCAAGTTTGGATCACAATTCCACAAGAAATTTGATCAGATCACCAAAAGGGCAAAATGGTCATTTTTAGGGTTTTGACTGCACAAAGGTAATTTTTGACTGTTTGACCTAGCCAATGGCAAACCAAGCTCACATATGGACTCAAGGACTCAATGAAATGGTCTTGACACATTCAACAAGCTCAAAAGATCCCAAGTACACAAGATTGACAGTTGAATTTCCCAGTCAATTGATCAATTTTGACTGTATACTGAAAAGTCAAACTTTGACTTTTTGGTCAAAATCAAGGGTCAAGATTCATTTTTCATCAAAATATGCCAAATCATGAAACTTGTTCACCAAGAAATCACAAAATGCAAATTAGGGTTAGAAAATGGAATTTTTCATAACTTAGAATTTTTCTAAGTTATGAAAAACCCTAGTTTTTTCCCAACTTTGCCCCATCTTTTCACCAAGATCCATTTGGATTCAAACAAAAGTCAAAACATGAAAGTTGTAGCTTGTTGCATAATCTACAACTTTGATTCACAAAGTTTTCTCATTTGAAGCTTGTATCTCAAGTTACAATTTTTTGAATAAGGGCACTAAACCATTTTTAACTTAGTGAAATTTTAACCTATTTTGACAAGGTTTTCTACCCCACTTCAAGGCCATTTTCCATACCCTTCCACTTGGAATTTCAACTTGCATTTCAAAGATGGATTGTAGTACACATTCCAAGCTTTCCAAAATGTCCAAAAACTTCTCAAACAACCTCATAACTTGAGAGATTCGAATTTCACAATATAGCAAAAACTCACCTTTGGATTGGCCATTTTCCATGTTCATAGTTTGTGTAAACTTCTCTAAATCAGCATGCCCTTGATTACAGGTCCTTGAACCATTCCATACTCAATAATTTAATGCATATTCAATGTGTTAAAGTGTTGTTCTTTGAGTGCAAGCATTGTATGCAAGATTAATCCTAAACTAGATAAAGTGAACTTTCCATTTTTGAAAAGATTAGCTTTATGTCCAATTGCAAATCAAGAAGGTACATAGCAAATCTGCTTGGCACAAGATTATGGGCATAACACACTGATCAAGAGAAGCTTATGCAGCACATTAGGGGGTCCTCTACTGACCTAGAAAGCCAAGTTGCATTTGTTTGCTTCAAGTTCAAGAAAAGTGCATAACTTGTACCAACTTCAATCTCAGCTCACCAACACAAGAAAGAAGTTATCAAACACATTACACATATCATACCTAAGCTTCTGCACGAGCCATTGACCTCCCAAACATCCTCAAACCAAAAAACACCATCAAACTGCAAAAACAGAGTTGCCTCTGCAGTTTGATTGCTAACTCCTATTCCCCTCAAGTTCTTGTGCCAAAACCAGTTCACACACATTCCCTAGTACATATGCAAGCTAACCATGACCTGAAACCTGACCTGTAACACCTCCAAGCCACTTCACCATTTTTAATTTTCTGTTTTGCAGTTGGAGTTCACTAGCTCGATTCAGGGAGTTTCAAGACAAAGTAGGACTTGGAAAAGCATCCTTACACTTCAAGGAAGCTATACAAGTCATCATTTCACTCTGAAACATCCTACATTGCAAAGCACGATTCCAACTGAACAGGTAAGTTCATGGGGTCGTATCTCTCTTATTAGACATTGTTAGCTTTAGGTTTGTGAAGAAAACATGTCACAATCATAGCCCTGAACATGCTCATATGATTAGATTTCATTTATATTTCGTGTGCTTAGAGAATTTTATGTCTGAACATTGATGAAAAGTTAGGTCAGAAATTGGGAGAGGAGAAATTCTCCCTCATCTTAGAGAGTTAGGTCAAGTTCTTTACATGGTTGAAACCGTCTCTTAATGCTTTACACTTTTCATGTTATGAGTTTTGCTTGAAAGTCCAGGAATCCAGAGATAAAAAAACGCGTGTTTGCTTGAAGGATATTGTTCAGAGGTTGAAGAAGACAGGTCTTCTGGGCTGGGCCTGGAATTTTTCTTATTTGCACCATATAATTGCTATTACACCCCCTGAGCCCATTTGCTTTGTTTTTATTTCTTTTTGACTTTTTCTTTTTTTTGTTTGACTTATTTATTTTTTCTCATGACATTAAAAATATAAAAATATTTTTTCTCACCATTTTTTATCTTATTAGGCATTTATATAGTTTTCTTTTAGATTATACACAAATAAATAAATACATATATTTTGTTAAAATACTAAAAGATAGTGTAAGTACATTTTTTATTTTATTTTTTACCTTCTGAAAATATTTCACTTAAAAATACTTTTTTTATTTATTTTATTAAAATATTAAATATATATTATTTTGTATATAATGCATATTTAAGAACTTAATATATATATATATATATATATATATATATATATATATATATATATATATATATATATATATATATATATATATATATATATATATATATATATATATATATATATATATATATATATATATATATATATATATATATATATATATATATATATATATATATATATATATATATATATATATATATATATATATATATATATATATATATATATATATATATATATATATATATATATATATATATATATATATATATATATATATATATATATATATATATATATATATATATATATATATATATATATGTTTATTAATATATTTAAGTTAAAATATAAAAATACTTGAATTTTTCATCTTTATTAATATTTGATACAAAAATACTTTTTTCATAATATACTTCATTTTATTTTTATTTTTGTACATAACAAATAAATACTTGTATTAAATCAAATAATATTACATTTTCTTTAAAATTAGGGTTTTGCCCTAAATTCAAAATACTCAAAAAATACCTTTTTATTTTTATTTTATTTTTACATAAACCATACTCTTTTTTCATACATATAAAAACTTTCTCTTTGCATTTTGCATATTTATTTAGTTTCCATTTAATTATGCAATTTATTTACTTTGCAAATATTCAAAAATGATGTAATAATTTAGATTTACATTACTTGTCAATATCCCCATTTGAACATTTGTACCCCCCTTCCCATATTTGGTTTTGTAATAGCTTAGTAAATTTAAATTTCGCGCTTTATTGCTTTCTAATAATAACATGTTAGAATTAGGGTTTGCATGCGAAAAACGATAAAAAATAGTTGGACCTAATACAAGATGAATGAGCATGAAAATAAACAACACATCTCACACTTGCACCCCTAGGGTACTCCACTTTGTTGCCTTCAAATAAATGGGCCATATTACATGTTAGGTCTCTTTGGGCAAAACAAACAAATTGAATGATCATAGTCCCTCGATAACATTCTTTTCAAAACAAACAAACAAATGATCAAGTCCCTCCAAGAGAAATTGCCCAAAGATACTTGGCACCGTTGCAATTATGGCCTAAACGATGACCCGCGCCTGTCCCTTTCACATCCTAACACAAGGTTGTCCACCAAATACAACGGTGGAACAAACTTGTTAAAAGGGTTAAAACGTAGCAATAATCTTTGAGAAATTTAGGAGTGGATAACCTCTTAGTTACTTGAATCAAACTTGCAAAAACAAAACACTTGCCTATTTTCTAAAACCACACTTCACAACACTTTCAAAACAACTTTCAAAAACAAATGAAAACCTTTTCAAAAGACGTACATCTTTGTATACATCCCCACATGGATCATTACAAAGGTTGCCACCACATTGGCCTCTTTTCAAAACATTTTCAAACCCACCCACACACTCAAGCACCATTTAAAACAATTGAAAACAAAAGGCAAGTGATCTAAGCAAGTAACTAAGAGCCCATGGATAACCATGGATAGAAAGGGTGCTAATACCTTCCCTTTCTATAATCTACTCCCCGAACCCAAGAAAACATCTCAAAGGTTTTTGCTGTGCTTTTTAACCTTTCCTTAGGATAAAATAAAAAGTCGGTGGCGACTCTTGCTCAACCGAAACATTTGCGAATACAAACGCAAAACCTCAAGTCAGTTCTCCCACCGTATCACAGAACTGGCGACTCTGCTGGGGATAATTTTAAAAGTGGAGTAACCTTAGGGTTTAGATCACCTTTGTTTTCAATTGTTTGCTTTGTTTGCTTTTATATTTATGGGCTTTGTATCGGATTTTTATAGATCCTAACCCGGATCTGGGAAATACCCTTTTTAGGTAGCATAATCTGTGAGGGACCTGTCCGGCGTAGACCGACATGGGTGAAGCAGTGGCTACGTTGGTGTGGCATCTTAGTCTGTACCTATATCCCTTGTGTTGCAACGGGGAGAATATAGGTCTTCTAAGGGGTCATTAAACACCAACCAACCTTAGAACCCTAAATTGACCTACTTGGCCATTAGGACAGTAGCAGTATGCTACACTCATTGAGGCTAAACTCTCGAGATGGTTCTGGCCGCGAGAAAAGATTGCGATGCTGGAGTTATGACCGATTGAGGGTAGCCAATGATTTGAGATCCTCTAGAACCCGGTTACTTTTGATAGGACAGGTTTTAACCAACAAAACCAAAAGAGGGTAATACCTGAAACTCATGCTGGCCTGAAACCTAAGGGTGTCTTGTGTGACTTGTGTGCCTTATTTACCTATGTGAATACTTGTGGTGTGCTTCATCATAGCATCATGCCATCATACCATTGCATGCATCCTGTATAAAGGGCTAACCCATTTCAAAGACAAAAGAGTTTCATCTTTGCTCTGTTTTGCAGGACATCATGATGCCCGTGCGTAGGAATACTGTCCGGCTCAACTTTGTTCAACCACCAGTGTTACTCAAGGATTTGGTTGGAAGGATTCCAAACACTTCCTCCTTCATCAACAGACATGGTTCTCTCCTTGGCTTGGTCACTGCAAAATGGGACCAACAACTGATAAGTGTTCTGACCCAGTTTTATGACCCTCTGTATCACTGTTTCACCTTTCAAGACTTCCAGCTGGTTCCTACCCTGGAAGAATTTTCTTATTTGCTTGGGATCCCTGTCTTGGAACAAACTCCATTCACTGGTTTGGAAAAGACTCCTAGGCCTGAAGAGATTGCTGCAATTCTCCCCTTGACCAAAGAAGAGGTATTGTCTAACTGGGAAACTAGAAATGGGATCAAGGGCTTTTTGGTCAAATTTCTGGTTGGCAAGGCTAATGATTTCTGGAATGACTTGGACTTCAAGGCGTACGAGGATATTCTGGCTCTTTTGATCTATGGTCTGGTATTGTTTCCCAATCCTGACACCTTTATCAGTATCCATGTCATAAGGATCTTCATGTCTCGAAATCCTGTACCCACTCTTTTGGGTGATATTCTACAACAACTCTATGCTCGTACTGCTCGAAAACGGGGAACTCCGTGGTGTTGTGCTCCTTTGCTAGTAAGGTGGTTTATTTCGCACCTTCCTAAGTTTGTGCTGAAGAATGAAGAAGGAAAAGGTTGGGCTCGGAGGTTAATGTCTCTCACTGATAATGACATCACCTGGACTCTCAGAGGTTTGGATGAGTTAGCTGTTATTGACCGTTGCGGAGAATACCCTAACGTTCCGTTAATTGGTATCCAAGGAGGAATCTCTTACAATCCGTGTTTAGCTCTCCGTCAGTTTGGAAGAGCCAGAGGAGATGGGCCTCATGAAATGCTGGTTCCTCACTTCCATTTTGAGTTTCAGGCAGACAGTAACAAACTACGCCAGGGATTCATTAGAGCTTGGGACAGAATCCACAAAGCCAACCCACATGAGTTGGGACCAAAGACTTCTCTGCCATTGAGGCCCTATTGCAAATGGGTCCGCATCCGTGCTCAAAGGTTAGGTATGCCCTACGAAGCTGTTAGACCTCTCATTCTTGAGTCTCCTGTTGAAGATGGGGTTCCTCCAACTGTCCTCCCTCCTCAGATACCTACTGATTTTGACACCATGAAGAGATCTTGGGCGCAACTAAAGGAAGAACGGGATTTCTATCGGGAGAAATTCAACGAGCAGGAACGGAAGATCCAGAGGCTGACTAAGCAATTGGAGGAAGAACGGGTCCTGAACAACTACATCAGCACTGAAAAGAGGAGGCCATGGGAGCATTGATGAGCTTTGGATGTTTCCTTTTATAGTTTATTTCCTTTCCAGTATTTTTCATTCCTGTAATGCCTAAGGGCAAATTGTTGAACAATTGAAAATTTTAATCTAATGAAGTGTGTTTCCTTTTTTGTCTACAAAGTTGAATCTTGTTTGTCTTTGAAAACATAAAACATACGCATTCCATTGCACCATATGCATAGCAGGTACCCTATTTCACAGGTTGCTTAATCTCCTTCGCTGTTTATTTTGAACAGTCATCATGAATCCAGACTCATCCAGTGAGCAAGCAATCAAGGCCCTTCAGGCCCAAAATGCACAGTTTCAAGAGATGGTCCTAAGCCTAGCCCAAGGTCAGCAAGAGTTGAAGACTATACTCCTGAAGAAGAAGAAGAAAAAGAGGAATGCGTTGTTCAACACCGGACGCAGATTTGGGAACACACTCCATAATGAAGCTGATCCAACTACTTCTTCTGCTGAGAAAAACAGTCCCCAAGGGGGAGGAGCTCCTAGTCCCGCAGTCTCTGACAACGAGACGGACTATAATGACGAACAATACCCACCTGCTGCTGACAGATACAAGCAATTGGAGGACCGCTTAAGCGCCATGGAAATTCAGAATGTGCCGGGGCTGGATTTCGGAGATTTGGGGTTATCTTCTGGGGTAGTAATTCCACACAAGTTTAAGGCGCCTGCCTTCGCCAAGTATGATGGGGTCTCCTGCCCAAAGCTGCATCTGAGGTCGTACGTAAGGAAAATCCAACCTTATACGGCGGATAAGAACCTCTGGATTCACTTCTTCCAAGATAGCCTCTCGGGGTCACAGCTTGAATGGTTCTACCAATTGGATGGAACTAGCATCCGAAACTGGGAAGATTTGGCAACCGCATTCTACAGACAATACCAATACAATTCTGATCTCGCTCCTACGCGTACCCAACTTCAGGGTATGTCTCTAGGAACGGGTGAAGGGTTCAAAGAGTACGCTCAAAAATGGAGAGATTTGGATGGCAGGGTGCAGCCTCCGTTGACTGATCGAGAGCTGGTTGATATGTTCCTAGGGACGTTGTCTGGTCTATTTTTCAATCATTTGGTTGGTAACTCCTCCGTCGGGTTTACAGATTTGATATTGACGGGAGAAAGAATTGAAGCTGGCATCAGGTCAGGCAAGATACAAAAAGCTGCCTCTACAAGTGCTGAGAAGAGGCCGTTTAAGAAAGAAGCAAGTGCCGTCTATGGTACTAGAAGACAAGTCAAGCCCGAAAGTCGCCAAGCCGTCAACGCTTTGGTCATCTCAAAACCTGTTGCTGCTCCTCAGCAGTACAATCAACAAAGAAGCGAAAGGCCCAAGAGGCAGTATACTCGACTGAGTATGACCTTATCTCAAATTTTACCCCAACTGTTATCCACCAACCTGGTGACCCTCAAAGAAGCTCCTAAGGTCGTCAACACTACGTCTCCTAAGTATAACCCAAATGCCCGGTGTGCTTATCATTCTGATAGTCCCGGGCACACTACTGATGATTGCTGGGCCTTGAGAAACAAAGTACAAGATCTGATCGACGCAAAGGAAATTCAGTTTGAAGCGCCGGAGAGACCAAATGTTGTAACTGCTCCTATACCCCAGCATAGAGTAAATGCCATTGAGGAAGAATTATATGCTGTTTCGGTAAATGAAGTTGTTACCCCTCTGAAGACCGTCAAGAAGAACCTACTGCAGGCCGGTTTATTTCCGGGTTGCAGTGAAGGTTGCCTGTTCTGTGCTGTTTCCCTATCTGGTTGTCCCTTGCTGAGGTTAGGCGTCCAAAGCCTAATGGATAGCAAGGAGATTCTATTCAAGAAGTCTGCTGTTCAGTTGGTTCCGGTAAAAGAAGTTTCTGTGGTTACCATCTTCAATAATCCAATCAAGGCTATCCCGAAGAAGCCTGTTCAAATCATGACTGTTGCACCTGTGGTTATTACTGTTCCGGGGCCTCTCCCCTACGTATCTGATAAAGCTGTCCCCTGGCATTATGGGGCAGACGTATATGTAAATGGAATCAAACAAGAATTCGACACTGGCGCCAGTATCTGCGATATCACTGGTCCAGCCAAAGTCACCCGGAGTGGCAGGCTCTTCTCGCCTGACATTGCACCGCCCGCTATTCGAAGACCCCTCCTTATAACACCTACAAGTTTACCTGTTCCTGCTGCTGATCAAGTTGTTTCCCCTGCCGCCGAGTCATCTAATGCTCGGGGCAAAGAGATTGAAGAGGAGCCTGCCCGGATGGAGGCGCCGATACCTATAAATGCTGAGGCCTCCCAACAAGAAATGGAGGAGATCCTGAAAATAATAAAGAAAAGTGATTTCAATGTTGTCGAGCAGCTGGGGCATACGCCCTCCAAGATCTCCATGCTCTCTTTATTGCTATGCTCCGAGGCCCATGCTAAAGCCTTGATTTCATTTCTCAAGACGGCCCATGTGCCACAGGAGACATCTGCAGTCCAGTTCACTGATTGCGTAGCAAATCTGACAGCAGACAATGGCTTGGGTTTTTCAGATGCTGACCTGACTGCGAAGGGAAGAGACCACAATGATGCCCTGCATGTCTCTATCGAATGCAGGGGAACTACTCTGGCGCATGTATTGGTGGATACTGGTTCTTCCTTGAATGTCCTACCGAAAAAGGCTTTAGACCGTTTGGATTATGAAGGCCTGGAACTGAAGCCCAGCAACATCATCGTCAGGGCCTTTGACGGTTCAAAAAGGATGGTTCATGGAGAGGTTGACATCCCTATTCGCGTGGGCTCTCAAGTATTCGACTCTACTTTTTATGTGATGGATATACGTCCATCGTACTCTTGTCTACTGGGTCGACCTTGGATCCATAAAGCTGGGGCAGTGACCTCTACCTTGCACCAGAAGCTGAAGTATCCCGTCAGGGGGAAGATTGTCACTGTGCAAGGAGAAGAGGAGTATATGGTGAGCCATTTGAATTCCTTCAGATACATTGAGATGGACGGGGAGTTCATTGAAACCCCCTTTCAGCATTTCGAGGAGGTACATCCAATTTCAGCAGCAGCAGAAACAACAGTCGAAGAGAATGTTTCCTTGAAGATGGCTTCCCTAAGGGATGCCCGGGCTGTGGTTCAGAAAGGCAATTGTGCAAACTGGGGTCAGCTTCCTGACTTCACTCAGAAGAACGACAAGTTTGGGCTGGGCTTTACTGCAGAGGCTCAGAAGGCTGTGCGCAAGGAGAAGGTCAGAAAGGCTCCGGTATTTATCTCCAGCTCAAGGGTGAATGCTATTGAGGAGGATGTAGAGGAATGTAGAGGAAGCAGAATTTGACAGTTGGATCTACCCGACTACCAGCGACGGACCAAGCAACTGGACGGCAAAGGATTTTACCCCTATCACATTTGTCACGCAGTAATTAATTTCTTTTGATTTCCAATTTGTAACAAACAATATGTTAAAACTTTGTTGGCTCGGTGTCCTACCCGGGGCATCGTAGCTCCATTTGTGAGGGCTTTTTTGTATGACATTTTCATATATCATCAATCAAAACATTGGACGTTTGTTGCATTTCAAATCTTGTGCTCTTTTCCTTTCTGTGTTATATATATTGCAAAACAGCTATATTTACACACACTCACTTATACAGGTTTCAATCCACTCTGGATCTCACTGGTAACAGCTCTGCTACCGCCAGTTATGACTTCGAAAATCCGATCAACTTGGCCGAAGACGAAGGTGAAGATGATTGCGAAGTGCCTGGTGAACTCGCAAGACTGCTACTCCAGGAAGAGAGGGCTATTCAACCACATGAAGAGCCTGTGGAAACAATTAACCTGGGTACTGAGACGGATAGGAAAGAGGTCAAGATTGGTGCCAATCTAGAGCTCAGCGTGAAGCAACGATTGATCCAGATGCTGCAGGATTACATGGAGATTTTTGCTTGGTCCTATGAAGATATGCCTGGTTTGGATGCCGACATTGTAGTTCACCACCTGCCAACCAAGGAAGATTGCCCTCCGGTAAAGCAAAAAGTCCGACGGATGCGTCCAGAGATGTCTGAAAAGATCAAGGCCGGGGTTATGAAACAGTTTGATGCCGGGTTCCTTGCAGTGACTTCTTACCCTCAGTGGGTTGCCAATGTGGTGCCAGTGCCGAAGAAGGACGGTAAAGTCAGAATGTGTGTTGACTACAGGGATCTGAACAGGGCCAGCCCCAAGGATGACTTCCCCCTACCTCACATTGATGTCCTTGTTGACAATACAGCTCAACACAAGGTGTTCTCCTTCATGGATGGTTTTTCAGGGTATAATCAGATCAAGATGGCTCCAGAAGATATGGAGAAGACTACCTTTGTGACTCAGTGGGGCACCTTCTGTTATAAGGTCATGCCATTCGGATTGAAAAATGCTGGGGCAACCTATCAACGTGCCATGGTTGCTTTATTTCATGATATGATCCATCATGAGATTGAGGTATACGTTGATGACATGATTGCAAGGTCTCAAACTGAGGAGGAGCACCTTGACCATCTGAGGAAGTTATTTGACCGACTCAAGTTGTACAAGCTGAGATTGAATCCCAACAAATGCACCTTTGGGGTAAGATCCGGAAAATTGCTAGGTTTCATTGTAAGTGATAAAGGTATTCAGGTGGACCCTGCCAAGGTAAAAGCCATACAGGAGATGCCGACTCCAAAAACAGAGAAAGAAGTCAGAGGCTTCCTGGGACGACTGAATTACATTGCCCGATTCATCTCACATCTGACTGCTACTTGTGAGCCAATCTTCAAATTGCTGAAGAAAGATCAAGTAGTACGCTGGAATGATGAATGTCAGGCTGCCTTTGAAAGGATAAAGGAATATCTCCAAGAGCCACCCATTCTGATGCCACCGGTGGAAGGAAGACCTCTGATACTATACTTGACAGTACTTGACAATTCAATGGGGTGTGTGCTGGGGCAGCATGACGAGTCTGGCCGAAAAGAGCACGCTATTTATTACTTGAGCAAAAAGTTTACCGACTGTGAGTCTCGTTACTCACTGCTTGAGAAAACTTGCTGCGCTCTTGTATGGGCTGCTCGCCGGCTGAGACAGTATATGCTGACTCACACTACTTTATTGATTTCAAAGATGGATCCCATCAAGTACATATTTGAAAAGCCCGCTCTGTCTGGAAGAATAGCGAGATGGCAAATGATCTTAACAGAATATGATATCCAGTATACAACTCAGAAAGCAATTAAAGGAAGTGTACTGGCCAATCATTTGGCACACCAACCTGTGGACGATTACCAATCATTGAACTTTGATTTTCCGGATGAAGATATCATGGTGGTAACTGACTGTGAAGTACCTGGACCGGATGAAGGACCTGAGGAAGGATCCCGATGGTCTATGCATTTTGATGGAGCCTCCAATGCTTTGGGTAACGACGTCGGCGCTGTAATCATATCTCCCAAAGGAACTCATACTCCACTCACCGCCCGATTATGTTTCAGCTGCACCAACAACATGGCAGAATACGAGGCATGTATCATGGGTTTACAAGCTGCAATCGACTTAAGGATCAAATTTCTAAGTGTCTTCGGAGATTCCGCTCTCGTGATCAATCAGATCAAAGGCGAGTGGGATACAAAACACCCGAATCTTATTCCTTACAAGGAGTATGTGTCGACCTTGCTTCCCCACTTTGAAGAGATAACTTTTGAGCACTTCCCTAGAGAGGAGAATCAGCTAGCGGACGCCCTAGCTACGATGTCTTCAATGTTCAAAGTTAAATGGGACAATGAGGCTCCCCGAATCATCATCTGGAAGTTGGATGAACCGGCGTACTGCTGCGAGCTCGAGGCTGAAAAGGTGATTGAAAAACCCTGGTATCATGAGGTGAAGAGGTACTTGGAAGCTCAGGAATACCCTGAAGGTGCATCTGTCAATGATAAGAAGTTCATGAGGAGGTTTGCTGCAAAATTCTTCCTCAGCAACGGCATTCTCTACAAACGGAATCATGATTCAACTCTGCTACGTTGTGTGGATAAGGCTGAAGCAGAGAAAATTATGATGGAATTACATGAAGGCGCATTTGGAACGCATTCCAGTGGACACACCATGGCTAAGAAAATCCTTCGGGCAGGATATTTCTGGTCCACAATGGAAGCCGATTGTTACCAACACTCCCGAACTTGTCATAAATGTCAGATCTATGCTAACAAGGTGCATATCCCGCCGGTTCCTTTGAACGTCCTGACGGCACCTTGGTCTTTCACAATGTGGGGCATCGATATGATCGGTGAGATCCGACCGACAGCATCCAATGGGCATCGCTTCATCTTGGTGGCGATCGATTACTTCACGAAATGGGTTGAGGCAGCTTCCTACGCCACAGTAACCAAGAGCGTCGTGGCACGTTTCATCCGGCATAATCTGATCTGTCGGTACAGCGTCCCGGAAAGAATCATTACGGACAATGGTACCAATCTCAACAACAAAATGATCACTGAACTCTGTGAACAATTCAAGATACAGCACCACAATTCTTCTCCCTACCGACCGAAGATGAATGGGGCTGTAGAAGCAGCCAATAAGAATATCAAGAAAATTGTGCAGAAGATGACAGTGACCTATAAAGATTGGCACGAGATGTTACCGTTTGCTCTTCATGGGTACCGCACCTCAGCAAGGACATCAACCGGGGCAACTCCTTTCTCCTTGGTCTATGGCATGGAGGCAGTCTTGCCAATTGAAGTCCAGATACCCTCTCTCCGAATAATGAAGGATGCAGACTTGAATGAAGATGATTGGATCCAGACTCGACTTGATCAATTAAATCTGATTGACGAAAAGAGGCTCACTGCTATCTGTCATGGTCAAACGTATCAAAAACGGATGATCAGGGCATTTAACAAGAAGGTCAGACCACAAGAGTATCAAGTTGGGGACCTGGTAATCAAACGCATCATCCTTCCTCAAAGTGACCCCCGGGGTAAATGGACCCCTACATACGAAGGGCCATTTGTGGTTAAACGTGTGTTCTCAGGAGGAGCCATGATCCTAACCGCCATGGATGGTGACGACCTTCCTCACCCCGCCAATGCAGACATAGTGAAAAAATACTACGCATAAATAAAAGACCCGCTAGGTTGACATGCCTAGGCAAGAATAAGGGCTTCCCGGCGAACCAAAAGGGTTCGGGCAAAAATAAGGGATGAAATGAAAAAAAATCTGTACACCTGGCAAGTCGAAAACCTGAAAGGGCGGCTTGGGCAAAAATGGGTATCCCGGTGGACTGAAAACCCGAAAGGGCGGTCCAGGCAAAAGTTAGGGATAAAAGCGTAACACTATGTCTCATTGGATCGCTTCGCATCCGGAATTCGGCATCAACTATCTGGCTCCAGATTTCGGCATTGACCAATCAGCTTCATCTTCAAACTAGGCAGCAAAGCGATGAGACGTTCGAAGACATAAAGGCGATAGCAGAGTTGGAACCCAGTGGGATTGTTCACATAGCCGTTTTGTTTCCTTTTTCAAATTGTAAACTCTATATTATTTGGCGGCGTCCTCTTACTAGGATGTCAGCCTCTTGTACAAAAATGCCTATTCACAGGCAAAGTTTAAATTAATACAAATATACTTTTCAGTTAAAAGTGCCAATTGTTTTCCTTTTTCTGTTTTGTCTTGCGAAGAACGTCCAATGTTCATTTTTGATATATGCATTTGACATTAAATTGCTGATTCATAAATGTTTACATATGAAACAAGAGATTGATTACAGGTGACATCAGAGACAGGGGCAATATGAAGTTGTCTAACGCAGTCTGGTTGTTTTGTCCGCCAAGGTACCAAGGTAGATTCAACTGAAGAATGTGGCCAAATCATCTCAACTCCCCGCAGAGTAAAACAAGGTTCAACAATACTTTCCCCAAGCGGAATTGACTCCCCGACAACCTTGAAAAAGCACAACATTCCCCGGCAGGTCTTAAAGCTCATCCCCAGTAGATTCTGGAAGCTTATCCCCTGCAGAGTACGGACGTCTCTCCCGAGTTTTATTTAGAGTTATTTCCTCACAAGGACTTATAACTGGGTTATCCTCAGCTAAAAACCACGGAAGATCGCCCTCGACAAGTTCCTTCAATCCCCGTCGGAGTTTATCTTTGGTGCTCCCCAGCGGAGTTTATCATCATTATCCCCAGCGGAATCCATCATTAAAGTCCTCAACAGGCCTCTCATCAAACTTCGGCCAAGTATCTCTTCCACAGAGCAACTCCCCGGCCGTTCATCAAGGATTTATTTTCCTAAGACGAAATTACATTCATAAACATTTCACGTTTTCATACATCTTGCTTACATATATGATAAAGCGCATACAACACCATCTCATGTATAACATCATGCATATCATACATCATGACATTGCATACAACTTACGTTTTTGCCTTTTCAGGAAAAAGACAATCCCAAAAACAATTACCCTCAACTGTCACAATTCCAGATTCGATACCTGTATCTAGCCAGGGCACATCTGAGAGTGATCAGTTTCCAGACTCGATTCCTGTATCTAGCCAGGGCACGTCTAAAGAGTTCGAAGATTCGATTCCTGTATCCAGCCAGGGCACATCTGTCAACTACAATGTTTCCAGATTCGATTCCTGTATCTAGCCAGGGCACGTCTGAAGAGTTCGAAGATTCGATTCCTGTATCCATCCAGGGCACATCTATTAACGACTATTTCCAGATTCGACTCCTGTATCCAGCCAGGGCACATTTGTGAGCAACCAATTGTAGATTCGATACCTGTATCTAGCCAGGGCATATCTGCATAAGGAGACTGAAGATCAAACACCTGTAACAAGCCAAGAAAACATCCGTCTTTCTCAAATACACAAGTTCTCGCTAAGGAATCTCTTATGCGATCGACACTTCCAAATGGCATCTATAAGCCCATCCCCGACAAGGTTCTGTCACATCTCTCCAAATGGCATCTATAAGCCCATTCCCGACACCACATTGTTGAGACTCCAGCATGCGAGTGCAAATTTCCGGGCACTCTAGTGTCCAATCTCCTTTTACCCTCGAGTCACGAAAGGCGAACTCGCCAATCTAACTCTTCAGGTCCAAGAAGATTGAACAGGGGCAACTGTTGTACCCCAAAATTTGCCCTCCCATTTCCTCAACATTTTCTCATCACAAGACCCTTGAAGATCAAGATCCAGTTAGGGTTTCCTCTGCTCAAGACTTCTCCTTGCACTGTGGACTCAAATTAGGGTTTGTGTTTGCCCAAGGATGTTTTGACCTAAAATGCCTAAGATGACTTTCATGTTTCATGTTTGACTCACAAGATTATCCATACCAAGTTTCAAGTCCTGATTCCAAGTTTTGCCCAGTCAATTGGACAGTTGACCTAGAAATCAGCTGTATTGGGGAAAAAGTCAACTGTGGTCAATTGACAGTCAAACCTCATGATTTTTGACCCACATCAACATTATGAACTCATATGGACCATTTGATCAAGTTTGGATCACAATTCCACAAGAAATTTGATCAGATCACCAAAAGGGCAAAATGGTCATTTTTAGGGTTTTGACTGCACAAAGGCAATTTTTGACTGTTTGACCTAGCCAATGGCAAACCAAGCTCACATATGGACTCAAGGACTCAATGAAATGGTCTTGACACATTCAACAAGCTCAAAAGATCCCAAGTACACAAGATTGACATTTGAATTTCCCAGTCAATTGATCAATTTTGACTGTATACTGAAAAGTCAAACTTTGACTTTTTGGTCAAAATCAAGGGTCAAGATTCATTTTTCATCAAAATATGCCAAATCATGAAACTTGTTCACCAAGAAATCACAAAATGCAAATTAGGGTTAGAAAATGTAATTTTTCATAACTTAGAATTTTTCTAAGTTATGAAAAACCCTAGTTTTTTCCCAACTTTGCCCCATCTTTTCACCAAGATCCATTTGGATTCAAACAAAAGTCAAAACATGAAAGTTGTAGCTTGTTGCATAATCTACAACTTTGATTCACAAAGTTTTCTCATTTGAAGCTTGTATCTCAAGTTACAATTTTTTGAATAAGGGCACTAAACCATTTTTAACTTAGTGAAATTTTAACCTATTTTGACAAGGTTTTCTACCCCACTTCAAGGCCATTTTCCATACCCTTCCACTTAGAATTTCAACTTGAATTTCAAAGATGGATTGTAGTACACATTCCAAGCTTTCCAAAATGTCCAAAAACTTCTCAAACAACCTCATAACTTGAGAGATTCGAATTTCACAATATAGCAAAAACTCACCTTTGGATTGGCCATTTTCCATGTTCATAGTTTGTGTAAACTTCTCTAAATCAGCATGCCCTTGATTACAGGTCCTTGAACCATTCCATACTCAATAATTTAATGCATATTCAATGTGTTAAAGTGTTGTTCTTTGAGTGCAAGCATTGTATGCAAGATTAATCCTAAACTAGATAAAGTGAACTTTCCATTTTTGAAAAGATTAGCTTTATGTCCAATTGCAAATCAAGAAGGTACATAGCAAATCTGCTTGGCACAAGATTATGGGCATAACACACTAATCAAGAGAAGCTTATGCAGCACATTAGGGGGTCCTCTACTGACCTAGAAAGCCAAGTTGCATTTGTTTGCTTCAAGTTCAAGAAAAGTGCATAACTTGTACCAACTTCAATCTCAGCTCACCAACACAAGAAAGAAGTTATCAAACACATTACACATATCATACCTAAGCTTCTGCACGAGCCATTGACCTCCCAAACATCCTCAAACCAAAAAACACCATCAAACTGCAAAAACAGAGTTGCCTCTGCAGTTTGATTGCTAACTCCTATTCCCCTCAAGTTCTTGTGCCAAAACCAGTTCACACACATTCCATAGTACTTATGCAAGCTAACCATGACCTGAAACCTGACCTGTAACACCTCCAAGCCACTTCACCATTTTTAATTTTCTGTTTTGCAGTTGGAGTTCACTAGCTCGATTCAGGGAGTTTCAAGACAAAGTAGGACTTGGAAAAGCATCCTTACACTTCAAGGAAGCTATACAAGTCATCATTTCACTCTGAAACATCCTCCATTGCAAAGCACGATTCCAACTGAACAGGTAAGTTCATGGGGTCGTATCTCTCTTATTAGACATTGTTAGCTTTAGGTTTGTGAAGAAAACATGTCACAATCATAGCCCTGAACATGCTCATATGATTAGATTTCATTTATATTTCGTGTGCTTAGAGAATTTTATGTATGAACATTGATGAAAAGTTAGGTCAGAAATTGGGAGAGGAGAAATTCTCCCTCATCTTAGAGAGTTAGGTCAAGTTCTTTACATGGTTGAAACCGTCTCTTAATGCTTTACACTTTTCATGTTATGAGTTTTGCTTGAAAGTCCAGGAATCCAGAGATAAAAAAACGCGTGTTTGCTTGAAGGATATTGTTCAGAGGTTGAAGAAGACAGGTCTTCTGGGCTGGGCCTGGAATTTTTCTTATTTGCACCATATAATTGCTATTACACCCCCTGAGCCCATTTGCTTTGTTTTTATTTCTTTTTGACTTTTTCTTTTTTTTGTTTGACTTATTTATTTTTTCTCATGACATTAAAAATATAAAAATATTTTTTCTCACCATTTTTTATTTTATTAGGCATTTATATAGTTTTCTTTTAGATTATACACAAATAAATAAATACATATATTTTGTTAAAATACTAAAAGATAGTGTAAGTACATTTTTTTTTATTTTTTACCTTCTGAAAATATTTCACTTAAAAATACTTTTTTTTTATTTATTTTATTAAAATATTAAATATATATTATTTTGTATATAATGCATATTTAAGAACTTAATATATATTTATATATGTTTATTAATATATTTAAGTTAAAATATAAAAATACTTGAATTTTTCATCTTTATTAATATTTGATACAAAAATACTTTTTTCATAATATACTTCATTTTATTTTTATTTTTTTACATAATAAATAAATACTTGTATTAAATCAAATAATATTACATTTTCTTTAAAATTAGGGTTTTGCCCTAAATTCAAAATACTCAAAAAATACCTTTTTATTTTTATTTTATTTTTACATAAACCATACTCTTTTTTCATACATATAAAAACTTTGTCTTTGCATTTTGCATATTTATTTAGTTTCCATTTAATTATGCAATTTATTTACTTTGCAAATATTCAAAAATGATGTAATAATTTAGATTTACATTACTTGTCAATATCCCCATTTGAACATTTGTACCCCCCTTCCCATATTTGGTTTTGTAATAGCTTAGTAAATTTAAATTTCGCGCTTTATTGCTTTCTAATAATAACATGTTAGAATTAGGGTTTGCATGCGAAAAACGATAAAAAATAGTTGGACCTAATACAAGATGAATGAGCATGAAAATAAACAACACATCTCACACTTGCACCCCTAGGGTACTCCACTTTGTTGCCTTCAAATAAATGGGCCATATTGCATGTTAGGTCTCTTTGGGCAAAACAAACAAATTGAATGATCATAGTCCCTCGACAACATTCTTTTCAAAACAAACAAACAAATGATCAAGTCCCTCCAAGAGAAATTGCCCAAAGATACTTGGCACCGTTGCAATTATGGCCTAAACGATGACCCGCGCCTGTCCCTTTCACATCCTAACACAAGGTTGTCCACCAAATACAACGGTGGAACAAACTTGTTAAAAGGGTTAAAACGTAGCAATAATCTTTGAGAAATTTAGGAGTGGATAACCTCTTAGTTACTTGAATCAAACTTGCAAAAACAAAACACTTGCCTATTTTCTAAAACCACACTTCACAACACTTTCAAAACAACTTTCAAAAACAAATGAAAACCTTTTCAAAAGACGTACATCTTTGTATACATCCCCACATGGATCATTACAAAGGTTGCCACCACATTGGCCTCTTTTCAAAACATTTTCAAACCCACCCACACACTCAAGCACCATTTAAAACAATTGAAAACAAAAGGCAAGTGATCTAAGCAAGTAACTAAGAGCCCATGGATAACCGTGGATAGAAAGGGTGCTAATACCTTCCTTTTCTATAATCTACTCCCCGAACCCAAGAAAACATCTCAAAGGTTTTTGCTGTGCTTTTTAACCTTTCCTTAGGATAAAATAAAAAGTCGGTGGCGACTCTTGCTCAACCGAAACATTTGCGAATACAAACGCAAAACCTCAAGTTAGTTCTCCCACCGTATCACAACAGGTATAAATAGCTTGAAGACCGGTTAAGTGCCATGGAGATCCAGAAGGTCCCTGGGTTGGACTTTGGTGATATATGTTTGTCATCTGGGGTGGTGATTCCCCACAAGTTTAAAGCACCAGCCTTTGCTAAATACGACAGAGTTTCTTTTCCAAAGCTGCACCTTCGGTCATATGTTAGAAAAATTTAACCATACACCGCTGACAGGAACCTCTGGATCCACTTCTTTTAAGACATTCTCTCAGGGACTCAGCTTTAATGGTTTTACCAGCTGGAAGGAGCTAGTATCCGTAATTGGGAAGATTTGACTGCTGCTTTCTACAAGAAGTACCAATACAATGCCGACCTCGCTCCCACGCGTACCCAACTCCAGGGTATGTCTATGGGTGCGGGTGAAGGTTTCAAAGACTATGCTCAGAAGTGGAGGGACCTTGCTGGAAGAGTGCAACCACTATTGGCTGATAGGGAGCTAGTGGATATGTTTCTGGGGACCTTGTCTGGTCCGTATTTCAACCATCTGATTGGAAGTTCATCGTCCGGATTTACAGAGTTGATTATGACCGGGGAAAGAGTTGAAGCCGGTATCAAGAGTGGTAAAATACAGAAGGGTGCTTCATCAAGTACCGAAAAAAAGCCTTTTAAGAAGGAGTCCAGTGCTGTTTACACTTCAAAAAGCCAGAATAGACCTGAACGCCGCCAAGCTATTAATGCAGTTGTTATTTCAAGACCAACTGTTGCCGCACAACGCAACAATCAGCCAAGGGCCGAGAGGCCGCGAAGACAATTCACTTAGCTCAACATGACTTTGTCTCAGATTCTGCCACAGTTATTGAAGACCAACTTGGTGATTTCGAAGGAGGCCCCGAAGAATCCCAATACAACATCACCCATGTACAATCCGAACGCCCGCTGCGCTTTTCATTCTGATAGCCCGGGGCACGATACGAATGATTGCTGGGTATTAAAGAACAAAGTACAGGATTTAATTGATACTAAAAAGATTGAATTCGAAGCACCAGAAAGGCCTAATGTTGTGACTGCTTCTATGCCCAAGCATAAAGTGAATGCTGTAGAGGAAGACTCGTTTGTGGTTTATGTGAAAGACATTGTTACTCCATTAATTATTGTGAAGAATAACCTTCTGCTATCCGGTTTATTTCCGGGCTGTGATGAAGGTTGCCGTATGTGTTCCGTCCTACCTACCGGTTGCCATCTTTTGAAGTCAGGTGACCAATGCCTGATGGATAATAAAGAAATTATGTTTGAGAAGACTTTTGTTCCTTTGGTTCCTACTGAAGAAGTTGCTATAATCACCATTTTTGACAATTCTTCCAAGGCTTCCTCGAGAAAGCCTGTAAGAGTTACATCTGTTCCAAGAATCGCTCCCTTGATCATCACTGTTCCTGGGCCTATCCCCTATACATCAGATAAAACTGTCCCGTGGCATTATGGGGCTTTCGTATATTATCACGGGGTTAAACAAGACTTGAGTGCTGAAAAGGCTGATACTGACGTCAACAATATTATTGGACCTGCCAAAGTCACCCGCAGCGGAAGACTTTTCTCCCCTGAGATCTCTCCGCCAGTTGTTCGGACGCCTGTTGTCATTACACCTGCTAGTTCACCTGATACCATCCTCGTTCAAGTTCCCATTCTTACCCCTGTTGCTGAGTCAGCTGACACTCGGGGCAAAGGGATCACTGATGAGCCTGCCCGGACGGAGGCACCGAAGAGGATTACTATTGAAGCCTCTAGACAAGAGATGGAAGAAATTTTGAAGATCATCAAAAAGAGCGACTATAATGTAGTCGAATAGTTGGGGCAAACCCCGTCCAAAATCTCTATGTTGTCTCTGTTGCTATGCTCAGAAGCCCATGCCTAGGCTCTAATTGCCTTCCTGAAAATTGTGCATGTGCCGCAGGAAACATCAGCTGATCAGTTTAAAGATTGTGTGGCTAGTCTGACAACAGATAATGGGTTGGGTTTCTCCGATGCAGACTTGCCTGCTGTTGTACCCCAAAATTTTCCCTCCCATATTCTTCAAATATTTGTCAAAAATCATCTTCAAGTGGTTCAAGACTACTCAAGGATTGCACAGTCCAACCACCTCCTACGCCAGCTGAAATTAGGGTTTTGGTTCTTTCAAGGAATTTGAGGTTTTCAATGGCTCAATCAAGTCTCATAGGCCCATATGCACTCTCAAGCACCTACATGCAAAGTTTCAAGACTCACCGTCCCAATTTGCACAGCCAAAAGCTCCATTTGATCCATAGTCAACTGCAGGGGCAAAATGGTCATTTTGCAGTCAAAAGTCAGAATTTTTAGTCAACATCTTATTTTGAGCTCACAATCATCATTTGATCAAGTTTTGATCATGATTCCACAAGGATAGCTCAAAAATCATCAAGAAAAATCCCATCCAATGCTCATTTTGAAGGGGGTGACATTTCCTACAACTCATCTTCACATTCCAAGTCCAAGAAATGCTCTCACAAAAAGTTATCAATTTCTACATTATAGGTCAATTTCAAAAGTCAACAAAAATGCACTTTAAGTCAAAGACCATAACTTGAGATTGGTAAATCCAAATGACATGGGACCAAAGGCATTGGTTAGAGGACTTCAAGACCTTTCCAAAATGTCCAAGAACATGTTCATATGATCAAAATTGAGCAAGATATGCATTGGAGAAGTTGGGAAATTTTTGTGAATTTTCAAAAGTCAACTTTGCTCAAAACACCTTGTTTTTGCTAATGGGCCTCAAATTTCTTCTTGAAACTTTATCCATGACCTATGCACGACCCATCAAGCTTAATTAAATTTATTTTCTTATTTTTTATTAATTAATTGGATTTTTAATCAATTCTAATTCATTTAATTAATTTAAATTGTAGGAAAATACAAAGATTTGATTTTTCAATCTTTTGTGAAGCAAACATGGTCAAGATATGCTGGCAATTTCGTGTGCAAATCAAAGGGACAAGAATCTCCAAATTTAGCAAGTTTTTCCAATCAAAAATATTCAAAAATATTTGATTTTCAATCAAATATTGAAACCATCATTCCATGGATTTCTTTGCAAGATTTTGACCTAATTCTCTTCCTCTATAAGTACACAAGCCAACCCTAATCATGCGCACATGAATTTGCTGCAAGAAAGCCATAACCACATTCAAAAAATCCAAGAAAAGTCAAAACTGTTTTATGCATTCTAGCACGATTCAAAGCAATTTGTGGATTCAAACGCGTTGCTGGGAGTGTGAGGAACATTTTGCAATCAAAACCACACGCTAAGGCTCAAGAAATCATCATTTACAGTCACACGGTTTGATGCTTTTTCTCATAATCGAAACTCATGATTCATAAGCATTTAACATGATTTATGGTTCGTTTTGCATTGCTTGAATCCTTGTGAAACTAATGGTATAAATTAATTGACTTATAGTGTGCAGAATCATAAGTTGCCATTGACAAAATCTAGGGTTCTTGAGCTTCCAAATTGGGGCTTTACCGTACAGGAAAAATTAAACCTCGAGAGACCTATGGTTGAAATCGTTGAGACCAGACGAACACAGTGACACCATCGTGAAATATTTATGTAAACTGTAGAGCTAATCTCTATTATTGGTCGTTACAGGTTGTGGGGGTTAAAACCCCCCGCTATCTATTTGTTTTTTACAGGTACAAAGGAGGACGATGATGAGGTGTAAGCGTATGGTTGGGTGGTTTAAGATAGCGCGTATTTTTATTTGTTTCCCAGCATAGTTGTTGTTTTTATATATTATATTCATTGTCCATTATAATTACAAATGCGTGCAGATGGCTTGGTGGTTGATGCGCTGGATGGTAATCATTGGGACCTGGGTTCGAATCCCAGGTCCACCCCAAACGCTTATGTTATTTTGTTTAACATGTTCACATGCAGGCAGTCCAAGAGCGTTCCACCATGTGCTTCAATTATGAACACGCCCAATGGCCACAGTCACAAATCCAATGGTCAAAAGATGAAGACCATCATGCTCCTGGTCAACCCACACGTAGACCATCAAAAAAAGGTCAAACGAACTGGAAACAAATGGGCCTGAGAATTGCTAGCATACCTCCAAAGCTGGCCCATCACCCCTCCTGGTTTATTATTACTTTTTTATTTCCTTTTCCTTTAAATTATTTTATTTTAATAACTATTATTATTATTATTTAATTAACTCACAAATTATTATTTTCATAATAACAATCAGAAATATAATAATAATAATTATTATTAATTTCACCTTAATTTAATTATTTTTGTAAATAAATACTAATATAACTAATTTAGTTTAAGTAGGTTAAATTTGACTTTTTTTTTCACAATAAATAAAATTAACATAGAATTAGGGTTTTGACAACTTTTAATGTCTTTTATTTTTATTTTCATTAAGACATTAAAAAACTAAAAAAATACTTTTTTCTTTTAATTATTTAATTAATTAAAATTAGGTTTAATTAAATGCAAAAAGGACCAAAATTCCATTCTTTTCTCAAAAAGGGTCAAAACCCTAAGGACTTCTCCGATTTAATTTCTTTGCGCGCATATTAATTTTTTTTGATCATATTTATGTAATTGCTCCGGGAATGTAATAGATAATTAGGACTTTTTATTGCTTTCTTTTAATTTCTCGCATTTACTTTCCAAGGGTTGTTTTTGGCGATGTAAATACCCGACGCCTTGTAATAGCGTAGATTTACTTTCCGCACTTTATTTCTCGCAACTATTTAACTGTTAGATATATGTTAACTATGCATGACAAGACTTGCTTGAAAATTAAAACCAATCCGTAGCTCACCATGACATGTGCAAAGATAATATAAACTGAATCCTGACACACTCGCACATGCCACTCCTAGGGTACGCCTCACTTGGTTGCCTCGACGTGGTCATTGAGTATAGGGTGTTTTAGAGATCGTCCTCCTGTCTAAAGATCCAAGTTGCCTCGAAACAGTTGCCTCGGATAAAAAAAAGGATCTAGGACATTAGGGTTACCGCTAAGGCGTCCTACTATTGCTTTAGTGACCACATGTCTCTATAATCGAATTGACCCGAAACTCCAACGACGGTGCTACCTACTTCTCAATAGTGGGATAGTACTGTCTAAAGGACATTTACACAGCTTAATTTCTTTTGAGTAGGTATAGGTTCTAAGGTACTTGCTCTTTCAAAACAAAAACAACTTTTCGCACTTACACGTTTCTGATAAAAGTTTTCAAACAAACACTTCATACACTCTTGAGGACAGATACAAGAGTCAAAACGAAGTTTTCAAATAAACTTTTTCAAAACCCATAAACACAAGAAAAGCAAACATTTTTGAAAACATAGTGAGCAAGTACCTAAGAGCCCGTGGATAACCACGGATAAAAAGGGTGCTAACACCTTCCCTTTCTATAATCTACCTCCCAAACCGAGAAACATCTCGAAAAGGAATTTTGCTGTGCTTTTGTCCTTTCCTTGTTGGAGAACATAAAAGACGGTGGTGACTCTTGCTTACCGCGACATTTCGCGAACCAGCATTTCAAAACAGTCAGTTCTATTTCCACCGATCACAGAACTACGACTCTGCTGGGGACATTATATAAGTGAGGTGTACCTTAGGATTAGATCATTCTATGTTTTCAATTGTATGCCTTGTTTGCTTTTATATTTGTGGGCTTGCATCAGAGTTTCATAGATCCTAACCCGGATCTGGGGATACCCTTTTAGAAGTAGCAACAAACTGTGAGGGAACTGTGCGGGGTATACCGACATGGTTGAAGCAGTTTCTACGTTGATGTGGCACTTTGGTGAGTACCGGTAACCCTTGAGTCAAGTCAAGGAGAGTACGGGGCCGCCGCGTGGTGTCGTGAAGCATCAACTGACCTTAGGAACCTTACTTGACCATCCTGGCCTCTTTAGGGGTAGTGAGATGACCGACTTTGGTGCAGTCTGAAGTTGGTAGATACTCGATACTACACTCATTGAGGGTTGTTTTCTTGGAATATTTTGATCGCCAGTTCAGTGGCTAAATCAAAACAATGAACATAGAAAACAATCCAATGATATTGAGCTCCTTAGAACCCGGTTACTATTTTCTAGGACAGGTTTTGAGCCAACCAACTTCAAGAGGGTAGTACCTAAACTCCATGCTAGCCTAAAATCTAAGGGCTCTTTGTGTGACTTGTGTGCTTTCAAACTTGAACTACTTGCACATACTTGTTATCTGACAACATGGGTTCCTTGTAGGTTTTTGCTTACAGTCCTTATCCAATAATTCAGACTCATTGCAGGGTTTACTTACATCACTTCACGCATAGCATAACATCATACCATCATACCATTGCATACATCCTGCATAAGGACTAACCCATTTCAAGGATCTCAAGGGTTTGTGATGCAGGTCAGGATGAACCAAATGTCTAGCAAGGGGCAAAGGGGATTTATTTTCCTCTAGCCAAGGTTGTCCAGAGATCAAAACATGGTGACTTGAGTCAGGGGCTATAACCCACTGGATATGGTGAGCTTTGACTCTTGAAGAAGGACTCTCAACCACATGAAGTTCCTTCAGTCAAGCTACAAAATTCAGATTCTAACAATTTTCTTGTCTACCCCACGAGATCCTTGAAAACATTGCATGCATATCATACATATCATATGCATAACAGGTACCCTTTCTACAGGTCACTTATCTTCTTCGCTGTTTATTTCAGCAATCATCATGTCTTCTGAGCCTACTACTGAACAAGCTATCAAGGCCCTCCAGGCCCAGAATGCCTAGTTCCAGGAGTTGGTTATGAGCCTAGCCCAGGGTCAACAGGATTTGAAAACTCTGATTCTGAAGGAAAGGAAGAAGAAGAAGAAGAGGATTGTCTTGTTCAACACTAGACGTAGATCTGGGAATGGATTACAAAATGAGGTCGATCTAACTACTTCCTCTGTAGGGAAGGACAGTCCCCAAGAGAGATGGGTTCCTAGTCCCGTGGTCTCCGACAACGAGACGGATTACAATGATGAACAGTACCCTCCTACTGAGGACTGGTACAAACAGCTAGAGGACCGTTTAAGTGCTATAGAGATTCAACATGTGCCCGGGTTGTACTTTGGAGACCTAGGCTTATCCTATGGGGTGGTGATTCCCCACAAGTTCAAGGCACCTGCCTTTGCAAAGTACGACGGAGCTTCCTGTCCTAAGCTGCATCTCAAATCATATGTAAGGAAGATCCAACCTTATACAGCTGACAAGAATTTATGGATCCATTTCTTCCAGGATAGTCTTTTAGGGACTCAACTCGAATGGTTCTATCAGCTGGATGGAGCCAATATTCGTAACTGGGAGGACTTGGCTACTGCGTTCTATAAGCAGTATCAATATAATTCTGACCTAGCTCCTACGCGTACCCAACTCCAGGGTATGTCACTAGGGACGGGTGAAGGATTTAAGGAGTATGCTCAAAAGTGGAGAGACCTTGCTGGAAGGGTGCAACCACCTCTAACTGACCGTGAACTCGTGGATATGTTCTTGGGGACCCTGTCTGGTCCGTTCTTTAACCATCTAATTGGAAATTCTTCTGCTGGGTTTACAGACCTTATCTTGACTGGTGAGAGAATTGAAGCTGGTATCAAGGCTGGGAAGATTCAAGAGGCTACACCTTCTGACACTCAGAAAAAGCCTTACAGTGGGAAGAAAGAGTCCATTGCTGCGTACAGTCAAAAGAGTCGTCGTGACCAACACGTAGGGGCAGTCATGATCTCTGGTTCTGCGTCACGCCGACAACAGCAAAAGGGAAATCAACGAAGACCGGACGAGCCTAAAAGACATTTCACCAACATCAACATGCCATTGTCACAAGCACTGCAGCACATGTTGAAGATGAATCTGATTGCGGTGATAAACCCCCCTGCGAACCCCAAGACTTCTTCTCCAAACTATAACCCAGATGCAAGGTGTGCGTATCATTCCGATAGCCCGGGGCACGATACTAACGATTGTTGGGCGCTGAAATACAAGATTCAAAATATGATTGACGCTAAGGAGATCAAATTCGAGCCTTCTGAGACTCCTAATGTGATCACTGCTCCCTTGCCAAAACATGGCTAGGATTGAGAGACTTTTGTTCATTTGAATTATGATATTGTATTTTTCTTTGCTTATTCAAACAATTATCATGTCAAACTCTCTTATTTCATTAATGCATTACACATGTCTGTTTTGAAGTAATTATGTTCACCATATTCAAATTGCTTTCATTTTTTTGATGTTCAACTCTCGATTAGAAAATTCTAAGCCTTTTGAGGGAGGATGACGAAAACGATACCACGATCTTTACAATATGCTTTTGAACAGACCCCGCTGATGAGGTACATGCATTGTTTCAAATCCTAAACAGTGGAGTTATAAGGAAGATAATCCCTCATCAACCCCTTTGAGCCAAAGAAGTTGGAGTTTTTTCTTTTCGCAAAATTAAAAACCCTTAATCATAACCTGGGGCAGGGTAGTTCTCTCAGTTAATCCAGGTGCACAATAAATGACATCAAAGGAGTCCTTCCAAAAACAAAAGACAGTGATGGTTCCGAATAATCATAAAGACAGGCAGTCGTTGTCTTTCAACAACAAAAGCCCAATAAGTCAAAACCTATGAAGGAGACTTACAAAAACTGGGGCATCCCGCTGACTGTAATCACAAAAGAAACAGTTCAGGCAAAAAACAGGGATAATAAAATTGAAAAGAAAGAGGTCCTACAGACTCTCAACAAAAAAAAGAAATGACTTCCTATTCAAAATAAACTGTCGGTATCCGAACCATCACCGGAATATCAGAGCAAAGACTCAAACAAGATCTAATGCAGGACTAGCTGAGTTTAGGATTGAAGAACATCACGAAGAACGGGTGGGTACAAATAAAATTAGAGCCTTTATCCTTTGTTTCTTAAACCATGAACCAAGCCACGTTATAACCCTTAAAAGTCCTAGCTGAAGCGTGGGTTAGTTCGAAAGCAGACTATTACGAAAGGTATCCTGACTCCTGTAATGTTTGCGGTAAAATCTTGAGCTGACATCACATTTTACAAAAAATCACTTGTTTTATTGAAAACTGCATTTTCAAAAACTTCATGACAGACATAAGCTTTGCATTCTTAAAATAACATTGTTTGCATATGACTATTTGTTCGAACAACAGAGAAATTCGCACGACGAATATCCAGTGAACAAAAACCTTCTCAACAAAAAGAGTCATCTCAAGTGGAAAAAACACTTCCAACCAAGGGGCAGACATGATCATTGTCCATCATCTGGGGCAGTCAGGTCAAGATTCAAGGAATCTCTCAAAATGCCAGGGGCAAATCTCCGCCTGAGTCACTTGGGGCATGGGACATGAATTCCAGCAACGAATCTTGCATGATCAAACGAAGATCTTCTGGTAATATGACAACACAACACTACTGACAGTGACAACTCCCTGCACTCTGAGAACGTGGACATAGTCAAAAAAATACTACGCATAATCAAAGACCCGCTAGGTCGACTGGCCTAGGAAAAAATAAGGGCTTCCCGGCGAACCAAAAGGGTTTGGGCAAAAATAAGGGATGAAAATGAAAAAAAATTGTACACCCGACAAGTCGAAAACCTGAAAAGGCGGCTTGGGCAAAAATGGGTATCCCGGTGGACTGAAAACCCGAAAGGGCGGTCCAGGAAAAAGTTAGGGATCAAAAGCGTACGACTATGTCCCGTCATCTCGTCACTGGCCTACCAGAAGAAGATTTGTCAAAACGGCAGTTATCAAGACCTCCACAGGTACCTTCTCCCATAAAAGCGGGGGCAATAAGAGTGGTCCAAACGGTACAGCTGCTTTGCTCACTAGGTACAAAGGTAGATTCAGCTGAAGAATATGACCGAGATACCTTCACTCCCCGCAGAGTAAGACAAGACTCAGCAATACTCTCCTCCAAGCAGAGTTGGCCTCCCTAAAAAGGCACAGTATCTCCAGCAAGTCAGCAGTACTCTCCCCGAGCAGAGTTGGTCTACCAACAGTCTTGAAAAAGTTGGATATCCCCAGAAAATTTTAATATTCCCTAGCAGAGTATACAAATATTCCTCAGCAAGCATCCCCGACAGTCTTAATATTCCTCGACAGAAATATAAGAATGTTCCCCGGTGGAATACAAGATACCCCCAGTGCAGTCCAAAAAGTTTCCCCAGGAGAGTTGAATCAGCTCCCCAGTAGATTCTGGAAGCTTATTCCCTGCAGAGTACAAACATCTCTCCCCAGCCATATTCAGAGATTATCCCCACCAGAGTCTAACTGGGTTATCCTCAGCAAGTTGCAATGGAAAGATCATCCTCAACAAAGTTCTTTCTATCCCCAGCAGAGTTCATCATCGAAATCCCCAACAGAGTTTATCAACGGAATCCCCAGCGGAGTTATCATTAAAATCTCGGCAGAATATCTCTTCCCACAGAATAACTCCCCGCAGAGTAATCTCTTCGCCAAGTTTATTCCCCAACGGAGTTATCTTCTCCTTCCTGTTTATTCTTACAATCATTTTCGTTCATCATCCCCAGCGGAAACGAGTAACTCTACTCTTCAACATCAGCCCGGGATTTAAACAAGCTCCCGGCATTCGTCAAGGATTTATTTTCCCTGACGAAAATACATTCAAAAACATCACATCTTCATACATTATGACATGCATACGCATCATACACCACAAATCTCATTTATTCTTGAGAACATCTTAATATCATGCAGTTCATGCATCATGACATTGCATACAACTAACGTTTTGGCCTTTTCAGGAAAAGGTCAATCAAAAGATGATTACCATCTACCTTTGCAGTTCCAGATCAACACCTGTAACAAGCCAGGAAAATTCTGTGGACGACTGATCGTGGGTTAATACCTAAAACCAGACAGGACAATTATCTACTTGATCATCATGAAGCAACCCTACACCGGTTCCTTCTCAATTCCAAGATGTAGTTTTACACGGACTCATCATCAGGAAACCCTACACCGGTTCCTTCTCAACTTCATATGTAGTTTTACACGGACTCATCATCAGGAAACCCTACACCGGTTCCTTCTCAACTTCAGATGTAGTTTTACACGGACTCATCATCAGGCGACCCTACACCGGTTCCTTCTTAACTTCAGATATAGTTTTACACGGACTCATCATCAGGAAACCCTACACCGGTTCCTTCTCAACTTCAGATGTAGTTTTACACGGACTCATCATCAGGCGACCCTACACCGGTTCCTTCTCAACTTCAGATGTAGTTTTACACGGACTCATCATCAGGAAACCCTACACCGGTTCCTTCTCAACTTCAGATGCAGTTTTACACGGACTCATCATCAGGAAACCCTACACCGGTTCCTTCTCAACTTCAGATGTAGTTTTACACTGACTCATCATCAGGAAACCCTACACCGGTTCCTTCTCAATTTCAGATGAAGTTTTACACGGACTCATCATCAGGCGACCCTACACCGGTTCCTTCTCATTTCCAAGATGAAGTTTTACACGGACTCATCATCAAAGTAACCATACACCGGTTCCTCCTCAGTTCCAAGACGAAGTTTTACACGAACTCATCGTCAAGATAACCTTTCCCCGGTTCATCCAGAAGTTTTACACGAACTTATCTCAAAGTAACCTTACCCCGGTTCATCCAGAAGTTTTACACGAACTTATCTCAAAGTAACCTTACCCCAGTTCATCCAGAAGTTTTAAACGAACTTATCTCAAAGTAACCTTACCCCGGTTCATCCAGAAGTTTTACACGAACTTATCTCAAAGTAACCTTACCCCGGTTCCTCCAGAAGTTTTACACGAACTTATCTCACAGTAACCTTACCCCGGTTCCTCCTGAAGTTTCACACGAACTTATCTCAAAATAACCTTACCCTAGTTCATCCAGAAGTTTTACACGAACTTATCCCGAAGTAACCTTACACCAGTTCCTTCTCAACGCCAGACGTATTTTTACACGGACTCTTCATCAAGAAACCCTACACAGGTTCTCTCTTTCCAAAGATGAAGTTTTACACGGACTCATCGTCAGTCAACCCTACACAGGTTTCCTTCCTTCAAAGATGCAGTTTCACACAGGCTCATCATCAGTTAACCCTACACAGGTTCGCTCTTTCCAAAGATGCAGTTTTACACGGACTCGTCATCAGTCAACCCTACACAGGTTCTTTCTTTCCAAATGCAGTTTTACACGGACTCGTCATCAAGAAACTCTACACAGGTTTCCTTCTCACTTCCCGATGTAGTTTCACACAGACTCATCATCAGTCAACCCTACACAGGTTTCCTTCCTTCCAAGATGCAGTTTCATACGGACTCATCATCAGGCAACCCTACACAGGTTCCTTATTTCAACCTACCAAGTCACAATTCAACAAACAATCTCCAAATGGCATCCATAAGCCCATTCCCGACAAGATTCTATCGCATCTCCAGATGGCATCTATAAGCCCATCCTCCTATTCATCATCTCTCCAAATGGCATCTGTAAGCCCATTCCCGACATCACATTGCTGATACTACGCTATGCGAGTGCAAATTTCTGGGCACTCTAGTGTTCAATCATCTTTCACCTTCGGATCACGAAAGGCACGCAAGCCAATCTACATCCTCAGGTTTAAGAAGATTGAACAGGGGCAACTGTTGTACCCCAAAATTTTCCCTCCCATATCCTTCAAAGATTTGTCAAGAATCATCTTCAAGTGGTTCAAGACTACTCAAGGATTGCACAGTCCAACCACCTCCTAAGCCAGCTGAAATTAGGGTTTTGGTTCTTTCAAGGAATTTGAGGTTTTCAATGGCTCAATCAAGTCTCATAGGCCCATATGCACTCTCAAGCACCTACATGCAAAGTTTCAAGACTCACAGTCCTAATTTGCACAGCCAAAAGCTCCATTTGATCCATAGTCAACTGCAGGGGCAAAATGGTCATTTTGCAGTCAAAAGTCAGAATTTTTGGTCAACATCTTATTTTGAGCTCACAATCATCATTTGATCAAGTCTTGATCATGATTCCACAAGGATAGCTCAAAAATCATCAAGAAAAATCCCATCCAATGCTCATTTTGAAGGGGGTGACATTTCTTACAACTCATCTTCATATTCCAAGTCCAAGAAATGCTCTCACAAAAAGTTATCAATTTCTACATTATAGGTCAATTTCAAAAGTCAACAAAAATGCACTTTAAGTCAAAGACCATAACTTGAGATTGGTAAATCCAAATGACATGGGACCAAAGGCATTGGTTAGAGGACTTCAAGACCTTTCCAAAATGTCCAAGAACATGTACATATGATCAAAATTGAGCAAGATATGCATTGGAGAAGTTGGGAAATTTTTGTGAATTTGCAAAAGTCAACTTTGCTCAAAACACCTTGTTTTTGCTAATGGGCCTCAAATTTCTTCTTGAAACTTTATCCATGACCTATGCATGACCCATCAAGCTTAATTAAATTTATTTTCTTATTTTTTATTAATTAATTGGATTTTTAATCAATTCTAATTCATTTTATTAATTTAAATTGTAGGAAAATACAAAGATTTGATTTTTCAATCTTTTGTGAAGCAAACATGGTCAAGATATGCTGGCAATTTCGTGTGCAAATCAAAGGGACAAGAATCTCCAAATTTAGCAAGTTTTTCCAATAAAAATTATTCAAAAATATTTGATTTTCAATCAAATATTGAAACCATCATTCCATGGATTTCTTTGCAAGATTTTGACCTAATTCTCTTCCTCTATAAGTACACAAGCCAACCCTAATCATGCACACATGAATTTGCTGCAAGAAAGCCATAACCACATTCAAAAAAATCCAAGAAAAGTCAAAACTGTTTTCTGCATTCTAGCACGATTCAAAGCAATTTGTGGATTCAAACGCGTTGCTGGGAGTGTGAGGAACGTTTTGCAATCAAAACCACACGCTAAGGCTCAAGAAATCATCATTTACAGTCACACGGTTTGATGCTTTTTCTCATAATCAAAACTCATGATTCATAAGCATTTAACATGATTTATGGTTCGTTTTGCATTGCTTGAATCCTTGTGAAACTAATGGTATAAATTAATTGACTTATAGTGTGCAGAATCATAAGTTGCCATTGACAAAATCTAGGGTTCTTGAGCTTCCAAATTGGGGCTTTACAGTACAGGAAAAATCAAACCTCGAGAGACCTATGGTTGAAATCGTTGAGACCAGACGAACACAGTGACACCATCGCGAAATATTTATGTAAACTGTAGAGCTAATCGCTATTATTGGTCGTTACAGGTTGTGGGGGTTAAAAACCCCCGCTATCTATTTGTTTTTTACAGGTACAAAGGAGGACGATGATGAGGTGTAAGCGTATGGTTGGGTGGTTTAAGATAGCGCGCGTTTTTATTTGTTTCCCAGCATAGTTGTTGTTTTTATATATTATATTCATTGTCCATTATAATTACAAACGCGTGCAGATGGCTTGGTGGTTGATGCGCTGGCTGGTAATCATTGGGACCTGGGTTCGAATCCCAGGTCCACCCCAAACGCTTATGTTATTTTGTTTAACATGTTCACATGCAGGCAGTCCAAGAGCGTTCCACCACGTGCTTCAATTATCAACACGCCCAGTGGCCACAGTCACAAATCCAATGGTCAAAAGATGAAGACCATCACGCTCCTGGTCAACCCACACGTAGACCATCAAAAAAAGGTCAAACGAACTGGAAACAAATGGGCCTGAGAATTGCTAGCATACCTCCAAAGCTGGCCTATCACCCCTCCTGGTTTATTATTACTTTTTTATTTCCTTTTCCTTTAAATTATTTTATTTTAATAACTATTATTATTATTATTATTTAATTAACTCACAAATTATTATTTTCATAATAAAAATCAGAAATATAATTATTATTATTATTATTAATTTCACCTTAATTTAATTATTTTTGTAAATAAATACTAATATAACTAATTTAGTTTAAGTAGGTTAAATTTGACTTTTTTTTCCACAATAAATAAAATTAACATAGAATTAGGGTTTTGACAACTTTTAATTTCTTTTATTTTTATTTTCATTAAGACATTAAAAAACTAAAAAAAATACTTTTTTCTTTTAATTATTTAATTAATTAGAATTAGGTTTAATTAAATGCAAAAAGGACCAAAATTCCATTCTTTTCTCAAAAAGGGTCAAAACCCTAAGGACTTCTCCGATTTAATTTCTTTGCGCGCATATTAATTTTTTTGGATCATATTTATGTAATTGCTCCGGGAATGTAATAGATAATTAGGACTTTTTATTGCTTTCTTTTAATTTCTCGCATTTACTTTCCAAGGGTTGTTTTTGGCGATGTAAATACCCGACACCTTGTAATAGTGTAGATTTACTTTCCGCACTTTATTTCCCGCAACTATTTAACTGTTAGATATATGTTAACTATGCATGACAAGACTTGCCTGAAAATTAAAACCAATCCGTAGCTCACCATGACATGTGCAAAGATAATATAAACTGAATCCTGACACACTCGCACATGCCACTCCTAAGGTATGCCTCACTTGGTTGCCTCGACGTGGTCATTGAGTATAGGGTGTTTTAGAGATCGCCCTCCTGTCTAAAGATCCAAGTTGCCTCGAAACGGTTGCCTCGGATAAAAAAAAGGATCTAGGACATTAGGGTTACCGCTAAGGCGTCCTACTATTGCTTTAGTGACCACATGTCCCTATAATCGAATTGACCCGAAACTCCAACGACGGTGCTACCTACTTCTCAATAGTGGGATAGTACTGTCTAAAGGACATTTACACAGCTTAATTTCTTTTGAGTAGGTAGAGGTTCTAAGGTACTTGCTCTTTCAAAACAAAAACAACTTTTCGCACTTACACGTTTCTGACAAAAGTTTTCAAACAACACTTCATACACTCTTGAGGACAAATACAAGAGTCAAAACGAAGTTTTCAAACAAACTTTTTCAAAACCCATAAACACAAGAAAAGCAAACATTTTTGAAAACATAGTGAGCAAGTACCTAAGAGCCCGTGGATAACCACGGATAGAAAGGGTGCTAACACCTTCCCTTTCTATAATCTACCCCCCGAACCGAGAAACATCTCGAAAAGGAATTTTGCTGTGCTTTTGTCCTTTCCTTGTTGGAGAACATAAAAGACGGTGGCGACTCTTGCTTACCGCGACATTTCGCGAACCAGCATTTCAAAACAGTCAGTTCTATTTCCACCGATCACACCTGCTAAGGGGAGGAATCAAAATGATGCCCTGCATGTCTCCATTGAGTGCAGGGGCACTACTCTAGCTCATGTATTGGTGGATGTGGGGTCTTCGTTGAATGTTTTGCCTAAGAAGGCTTTGGACCGGTTAGACTGTAAGGGGTTAGAGCTGAAGCCAAGTAACATTGTTGTTAGGGCCTTTGATGGGTCCAAGAGAATGGTACATGGAGAAGTGGATATTCCAGTAAAGGTTGGTTCTCATATCTTTGCATCTACTTTTTATGTGATGGACATTCGGCCATCCTATTCTTGTTTGCTGGGTCGCCCATGGATCCACAAAGCTGGGGCAGTCACTTCTACGCTTCACCAGATGCTAAATTACCCAATCAAGGGGAAAATTGTTACGGTACGAGGGGAGGAGGAGTACATGGTGAGCCACCTCAACTCTTTCCAATATGTAGAGATGGATGAGGAGTTCATTGAAACCCCGTTCCAGCATTTTGAAGAGGTTCCCCAGACGCTGGCACCAGCTGAAACTGTTACTGAAGATCCTCCAATGACGATGGCTTCCTTCAAGGATGCCCGGGCTGTTGTTGAGAAAGGTGGGTGTGCAAATTAGGGCCAACTCCCTGATTTTGCACATAAAACTAACAAGTTTGGTTTGGGTTTCACTGCAGAAGCTCAGAGGGCTGTTCGGGGCACACAGATCGGAAGGCCTCCCATGTTTATCAGCAATTCAGGAGTAAATTCCATTGAAGACGATGTTGAAGAATCTGAGTTCGACAGTTGGATTTATCCTACTACTGATGGTGGACTAAGCAACTGGATAACAAAGGACTTCATCCCAATTTGTTTTGTTACCCAGTAATGATACTTTTGTTTTGTATTTGTAACATAAACTTTTTAAACTTTACGGCCCGGTGTCTTACCCGAGGCACCGTGGCTATGTTTGTGAGGGCTTTATGTGTGTCATCTACATATACCATTAATAAAAGCATTGGACGTTTCTTGCATTTCAAATTTTGCGCTCCTTGTTTTTCTTTTATTACATATTGCAAAACAGCTATTTTACACACACTCACATATACAGGTCTACATCCACTCTGGATCCCACTGATAACGACTCTGCTACTGCCGGTTATGATTTCGAAAATCTGATCAACTTAACCGAAGACGAAGGTGAAGATGATTGCGAAGTGCCTGGTGAACTTGCTAGACTATTACTTCAAGAAGAGAGGGCCATACAGCTGCATGAAGAGCCTGTGGAAACGGTAAATCTGGGTACAGAGGTAGACAAGAAAGAGGTCAAGATCGGTGCAAATCTGGAAGCTAGTGTTAAACAAAGGTTGGTTCAGATGCTGCATGACTACATTGAGATCTTTGCCTGGTCTTATGAAGATATGCCTGGGTTGGATATTGATATCGTGGTTCACCGCTTGCCTACCAAGGAAGACTATCCTCCAGTGAAACAGAAAGTTCACCGAATGCACCCAGAGATGTCTGAGAAAATCAAGGCTGAAGTTATGAAACAGTTTGACGCCGGATTTCTAGCAGTTACTTCTTACCCGCAGTGGGTTTCCAATGTGGTTCTTATGCCGAAGAAGGATGGTAAAGTTAGAATGTGTGTTGACTATAGAGATCTGAACAGGGCGAGCCCCAAGGATGATTTCCCTCTACCTCATATCGACGTTCTGGTAGACAACACCGCACATCATAAGGTCTTCTCCTTTATGGATGGTTTCTTCGGTTATAATCAGATTAAAATGGCTCCCGAAGATATGGGGAAGACAACCTTTGTTACTCAATGGGGTAGCTTTTGCTACAAAGTCATGCCTTTTGGAATGAAGAATGTTGGGGCAACGTATCAGCGCGCCATGGTCGCCTTGTTCCACGACATGATCCATCATGAGATTGAGGTATAAGTTGATGATATGATTGCAAGATCCCAGAATGAGGAAGAACACCTTGACCATCTTCAGAAGTTATTTGATAGGTTGAAGTTGTACAAGCTGAGGTTAAACCCGAACAAGTGCACCTTCGGAGTGAGATCTGGTAAGCTGCTGGGTTTCGTTGTAAGTGACAAAGTTATTCAAGTAGATCCTGCAAAGGTGAAGGATATACAGGAAATGCCAGCTCCCCGAACAGAAAAAGAAGTCAGAGGCTTTCTGGGACGTCTGAACTATATTTCTCGATTCATCTCACACCTGACTGCTACTTGTGAGCCAATCTTCAAACTACTGAAGAAAGATCAAGTGGTAAGATGGAATGATGAATGTCAGGCCGCTTTCTAAAGAATCAAAGAGTATCTCCAAGAGCCACCCATTCTGATGCCTCCAGTTGAAGGGAGTCCTTTAATCTTATACTTGACAGTACTCGACAATTCAATGGGGTGCGTGCTGGGGCAACATGACGAGTCTGGACGAAAAGAGCATGCTATTTATTACCTTAGCAAAAAGTTTACTGACTGCAAGACCCGATACTCGTTGCTTGAGAAAACTTGCTGCGCTTTGGCACAGGCTGCTCGCCGGCTGAGACAGTAAATGCTGACTCACACTACTCTATTAATATCAAAGATGGATCCAATAAAGTATATCTTCGAAAAGCCTGCCTTGTCTGGAAGAATAACAAGATGGCAGATGATCTTGACTGAGTATGACATCCAATATACGACCGAAAAGGCAATCAAAGGAAGTGTGTTGGCAGATTATTTAGCACATCAGGCAGTGGACGATTACCAGTCTATGAACTTTGAATTCCCGAATGAGAATATCATGTTAGTAACTGACTATGAAGAACCTGGACCGGATGAAGGACCTGAGGAAGGATCCCGATGGTCTATGTACTTTGATGGAGCTTCGAATACTTTGGGTAATGGAATTGGCGCCATGATCATATCTTCCAAAGGCTCTCATACTCTGTTTACCGCCCGACTATGTTTCAACTGCACCAACAATATGGCGGAGTATGAAGCGTGCATCATGGGTCTTCAAGCAGCAATTGACCTAAGGATTAAGTTTCTAAGTGTTTTCAGAGATTCCGCTCTCGTGATCAGTCAGATCAAAGGCGAGTGGGATATGAAACACCCTAATATTATTCCTTACAAGGAGTATGTATTGACGTTGCTTCTGCACTTCGAGGAGATAACTTTTGAACACTTCGCTAGAGAGGAGAATCAGTTAGTGGACGCGCTGGCTATGATGTATTCTATGTTCAAAGTCAATTGGGACAATGAAGCTCCCCGGATTACCATTGAGAGGTTGGATGAACCTACACATTGTTGAGACATTGAGACTGAAGAGGCAACAGATAAACCCTGGTTTCATGAGGTGAAAAGGTATCTTGAAGCTCAAGAGTACCCCGAGGGTGCATCTGTTAATGATAAGAAGTTTCTGAGGAGGTTCGCGGCGAAGTTCTTCATCAGCAATGGTATCCTTTACAAGCGTAACCATGATTCAACCTTACTGCGATGTGTGGATAAGAACGAAGCAGAAAGAATCACGGCAGAGTTACATGAAGGTACCTTCGGAACTCATTCCAGTGGACACACCATGGCAAAGAAAATCCTTCGAGCAGGATATTTTTGGTCCACAATGGAAGCCGACTGTTATCAGCATTATCGGACCTGTCACAAGTGCCAAGTCTATGCTGATAAGGTGCACATACCTCCAGTTCCTTTGAACGTCTTGACAGCTCCTTGGCCTTTTGCAATGTGGGGCATTGACATGATCGGCGAGATCAGACCTACGGCATAAAACGAGCATCGTTTCATCCTGGTAGCTATTGATTACTTTACAAAGTGGGTTGAAGCAGCTTCCTTTGCTACAGTGACCAAGAAAGTCGTGGCACGGTTCATTCGGCACAACTTGATCTGTTGATATGGTGTACCAGAGAGGATCATTACGGACAATGGTACAAATCTCAACAATAAGATGATCATCGAACTCTGCAAGCAGTTCAAGATACAGCATCACAACTCTTCTCCTTACCGGCCGAAGATAAATGGGGCTGTTGAAGCGGCTAATAAAAATATCAAGAAGATTGTTCAGAAGATGACAGTGACATACAAAGACTGGCACAAGATGTTACCATTTTCTCTTCATGGGTACCGTACCTCAGCACGGACGTCAACAGGGGCAACACCCTATTCCTTGGTTTATGGCATGGAGGCAGTCTTGCCCATTGAAGTTCAGATAACCTCTCTTCGGATTATGAAGGATGCAGGTTTGAGCGAAGATGACTGGATTCAGACCCGACTTGATCAACTGAATTTAATCAACGAGAAGAGACTTACTGCTATTTGTCATGGTCAGACGTATCAAAAACGGATGATCAAGGCATTTAACAAGAAAGTTAGACGACAAGAGTATCAAGTTGGAGACCTGGTTATAAAGCGCATCATACTGCCACAAGGTGATCCCAGGGGCAAATGGACCCCTACTTACGAAGGGCCATTTGTGGTTAAGAACATTTTCTCAGGAGGAGCCATGATTCTAACCACCATGGATGGTGACGACCTTCCTCACCCCGTCAATGCAGACATAGTGAAAAAATACTACGCATGATCAAAGACCCGCTAGGTCGACTGGCCTAGGAAAAAATAAGGGCTTCCCGGCGAACCAAAAGGGTTCGGGTAAAAATAAGGGATGAAAATGAAAAAAACTGTACACCCGGCAAGTCGAAAACCTGAAAAGGCGGCTTGGGCAAAAAAGGGTATCCTGGTGGACTGAAAACCCGAAAGGGCGGTCCAGGCAAAAATTAGGGATCAAAGCGTAACACTATGTCTCATTGGATCACCTTGCAACCAAACTTCGGTATCGACTATCAAGCTCAGACGACACTAATCAATCTGATCTACCTTCAACCGAGTAGCAAAGTGATGAGATGCTCGAGGATATAAAGGCAATAACGGAGTTGGAACCCAGTGGGATTATTCACATAGCAGTTTTCTTTGTATTTTCACAAATTGTGTAAATTCTATTATTCGGCGGCGTTCTCTTACTAGGACGTCAGCCTCTTGTACAATAACGCCTATTTACAGGCCAAAATTCAAAATCAATACAATTCATCTTCAAAGAAATTTCAAACTGTTTTCCTTTTTTGTTTTGTTTTGCAAAGAACGTCCAATGTTCATTTTTGATATATGCATTTGACATTAATTGCTGCTCATGAATAGTTACATGCGAAATAAAAGACGATTACTTGTAATAACAGAAACATGGGGAAAATATGAATTGCCCAAGCTGTATGGTTGCTCTGTCCACCAGGTACAAAGTAAATTTAGCTGAAGAATATGGCCAAGGTGCATTCACTCCCCGCAGAGTAAGAAAAGACAGTAATGATAGCTCTCCCACAGATGAGGCTTGCAACTGTGAATGAGTCGATAATACTCTCTCCAAACAGAGTTTATCTACCATCAGAACTGAAAGATCTTAATATTCCCCAGCGGAGTATAAGAATATTCCCCGGCAGAATACAAGGTATCCTCAGTAGAGTTTGAAAATTTTTCCCAGTGCAGCCTGAAGAAGCTTCCCCAGTGGAGTTTGGAGAATCATCCCTGGTAGACTTTGGAGGATTATCCCCAGTAGAGACTAAAAGATCATCCCCAGTGAAGTCACCATTGGAAAATCATCCCTAGCGGAGTTCTTTCCTTTCACAAACAAGAATTCAATCCCCAACAGGAATTCAATCCCCAACAGGATTCAGTATCACCAGCAACGATAATTCATCCCCAGCGGAATTTATCAGTGGAATCCTCTATAGAACATCTCTTCCCCATAGAGTAATCTCCTCATCATTTTATTCCCTAACGAAGTTATCCTCTCTTGCAGGTTTATTCTCACAGTCATCTCCATTCACCATCCCGAGCGGAAACGAAGAATTCAACTCTTTTCTCCAGCAGCTATCCGGGATTTATTTTCCCCAGCTGAAAACATTACATTGCCATTCATCATGACACATGCATATATGCATCATACAACACAATCTCATTTATTTTGAGAACATCATTGCTTGATACATATCATGTATTGCATACATCTAACCTTTACCTTTCAGGAAGGATGCAATTAAGTTCTCATAAAAAATCAAAAGCTATGAAGCTTTTACTCCAGTCGAATTACTGACCAGTTCGTAAATCTCAACCGAATTATCCTCAGTTGAATTACAAATAAGGTCATAAATCTCGACAAGTTCCTCTGTCGAATTACAGACGAGTTCCTAAATCTCAGCAGAGTTATCCTCAATTGAAGTACGGGCAAGTTCTTAAATCTTGATGAAGATGTTTCCCTCAGTCGAACTACTGACCAATTCTTAAATCTCAACCGAATTATCCTCAGTTGAATTACAGATAAGGTCCTAAATCTCGACAAGTTCCTCCGTCGAATTACAGATGAGTTCCTAAATCTCAGCAGAGTTATCCTCAGTTGAAGTACGGGCAAGTTCTTAAATCTTGATGAAGATGTTTCCCTCAGTCGAACTACTGACCAGTTCTTAAATCTCAACTGAATTATCCTCAGTTGAATTATAGATAAGGTTCTAAATCTCGACAAGTTCCTCCATCAAATTACGGGCGAGTTCTTAAATCTCGATGAAGATGCTTCCCTCAGTCGAATTACTGACCAGTTCTTAAATCTCAACAGAATTATCCTCGGTTGAATTACAGACAAGGTCCTAAATCTCGACGAAGTTCCTCCATTGAACTACAGGCAGTTCCTAAATCTTGGAAGAGAATTTTTCTCTGTCGAATTAAGGGCGAGTTCTTAAATCTCGATGAAGATGCTTCCCCCCCAGTTGAATTACGGGCAAGTTCTTAAAACTCAACATAGATGTTCTCTCAGTTGAAGTACAAGCAAGTTCCTAAATCTCAACAAAGATCAGACTTCCCCAGCGGAATATTCCTCAACAACAGGTATTCAAGCTCTCCTAAGGAATCCCTTATGCGACTGACACTCCTCCAAATGGCATCTGTAAGCCCATTCCCGACATCACAAGGTTTATTACCACTTCATGCAAGTGCAAATTTCTGGGTACTCTAGTGTTCAATCATCTTCCACCTTCGGATCACGAAAGACATAAAAGCCAATCTACATCCTCAGGTTTAAGAAGATTGAACAGGGGAAGCTGTTGTACCCCAAAATTTTCCCTCTCATATTTCTCAAAACATTGCAAGGAAAATCTCCAAATGGCTCAAGGTAGCTCAAGAGTTGGTCAGACAAGCTATCTCCTAAGGCAGTCCACCCCAAATTAGGGTTGTGTGTTGCATCAAGATCCTTGAATCCAAATGACCTCAAGTGCTCCCCAATGTCCTAATATGTTCTCAAGATCATCCATGACAAATTTCAAGCCTTGCAGAGGAAGTTTGCTCCGTCAATTGCTCAAAGGTCCAAAAGTCGACTATGCTAGGGCAAAAGTCAACTGTGACTCAAATACAGTCAAACTTCAAGATTTTTTGTCAACATTATAATTTTTAAGGATATTTCATCATTTGATCAAGGGTTTATCATGATTCATCAAGGATTGCTCAGAATTTATCAAGATTCAAAAGTTGCTAAATTAGGGTTTTGTAGGAAAAGTAAACCCAACTTCGACCAAGCATAACTTTCTCATACTTTATGAGAAATGACCCATACAAAGCTCATTTTGAAGAGGATGCAATTCCATACAGTCCATCTTCATACCCCAAGATCAAAAAATTCACTCACAAGAAGTTATGAATTTGGACATTATAGGTCATTTTTGAAAGTCAACAAAAACAACTTTTTTGTCAAAGATTATAACTTGAGAATGGAATATCAAAATGATATGATACCAAAAGGGTTAATTAGAGGACATCTCAAGCTTTCTATAAAGTCTAAGAACAACCCCAAAAGTTCAAAATTGAAGAAGTTATGCATTGTTGAAGTTGTACTTTTTTGCAAAATTGCCAAAAGTCAACTATCCCCAAAACTTCAAATTTTGCCAAATGGGCCCATTCTTTTCCACTTGATTTGAGTTTGCATCATTGCCCATGTGCCCTAGCTCCAGCCATGTGCCCATATCTCATTTTTATTATTTAATTTGATTTTTATTTGAATTTATTCATTTTAAATCAAATAAAATCATATAAAATCCAAGGCATTGATAACTCATGATTTTCTGATTGTTTTAGGCTTTGATCATAGCTAGCATTTCAATAAAATTCGAATCAAAGCTTGTATGCACAAAAATATCCAAATCAAATCAAATTTGGAAGGTTTTAATGGTGGAATCAAATCAAATTCATGAGCATTGATATGGAGAGGTTTGGGCCAGGTTTGTGAACCTAATGCAACATACAATACATAAGCAAGCTGAAGGACATGAAATAAGGGTTGGGAAATCGTTGGAAGAGGCAGAACCACTTTGCAAAAATTCACAAAAAAGTTGGAAACCAAAATCCAGGTTAGAGGCAGTTTCAGGACTGGAGACATATCCCAATCGATTCCTGGCCATTCACACAAGCTAACTGGATCCAAACCAAGCATTATCAGGTCCTCAAGCGCACTCTTGGCGTAGTGGTGGACATAGCGTGTGTATTCCCTTCAGGACCTGGGTTCGAATCCCAGGTCCCCCTCTTCCTCAATATTATTTCTTTTCAGGTTTTCCAGTATATGTGCCTATCTGCAATTCACCATGCTCCCTCACCAATCCAGGCTCCAAATGGCCAAAGGTCCAGATCTGGTGGCCAAGCGTTGAAGGTCCACCAAAGCGTTGGTCAATGCGTGTGTACCAGATCCAAAAAAGTCCAAAGGGCCAGCTTCTATTGGGCCAACAAAATTGCTCTTGGAACCTCCTGATCAGGCCCAACTCGTCTCTCTTTTATTTATTTTATTTTTATTTAATTTAATTGTTTTATTTTATTTAGTTAATTTTCTAACCAATCACAAATTTTTTTTTATCAAATAAAATCACAAAAATATTTTTTATTCAATCAAACTTTAAACTTTTATTTTTCTTAATAAACTTATTAATTGATTAGGTTTTTTAATTAGAAAACTTTAAATTTTTTTTGTAAATAATTAAAATTAATTAGATTTAATTAGGTTTTTAACTACTATTTTAATTAATTTTATTTTCTTTCTTAAAATAACAAAAAAACCAAAAAAATAATAATTTATTTTTCATTTAATTAATTTATTAATTTAATTATTTAACTTAGAATTAATTTCTTTCTTGAAATAAAAACAACAAAAAGATGGCATTTTCTTTCAAAAGGGTCAAAATCCTAAATTTCACACTCGATCTAATTTTCCGCGTGCTTTATTTATTTTTATCATATTAATGTATATGCTTCCGGATTGTAATAGTTAAATAGAACATTTAATTATTTTTATCGCTTTATTTTATTTTTCAAAGGGGTTGTCTTTGGCGATATAAATATCCGACGCCTTGTAATTTAAATTCCGCATTTTAATTTCGCAAATTATAACTGCTAGATGTTTGATAGTAGGGTTTGCGTGACAAGACTGAATGTTAATCTTAAAATCAAATTAGATCACCCTTAACATGTGCAAAGATAAAAATGATTGAAAACGATATACTCACACATGCGCACTCTTAGGGTACACCCCACTTGGTTGCCTTTGTACACGGTCATTAAGTATAGGCCACTTTAGAGGTCGCCCTCTTGTCTAAAAGATCATAGTCGCCTCGAAATGATTGCCTCAGATATTGTTGCCTCAAACAAATGATCTAAGACTTTAGGGTTACCGCTAAGGCGTCCTAACATTGCTTTGGTGACCGTATGTCCCTAATTTGAATTGACCCTTAAACTCCAACGACGGTGCTACCTACTCATTAATAGTGGGATAACATTGTCCAATGGAAAATAGCATAGAACGATTCCTTTTTTCGAGTAGGTAGATGGTTCTTAGATACTTGCTCTTTTAAAAAACGAAACAAAATTTTCACACTTACACTCCTTTTCGAACAAAGTTTTCAAAAACACTTCATTATACTCTTGAGGACAGAACAAGAGTTAAATCGAAGTTTCAAACAAAAACTTTTTCAAACCCACAAGCACAAAGAAAACTTTTGAAAACAATTGAGCAAAGTACCTAAAAGCCCATAGATAACTACGGATAGAAAGGGTGCTAACACCTTCCCTTTCTATAATCTACCCCCCGAACCCGAGAAATATCTCGAAAAAGGAATTTTTCTGTGCTTTTTTCCTTTACTTGTTGGATAAAATAAAAGTCGATGGCGACTCTTGCTTACCGCGACATTTTGTGAACACAAACGCAAAACGCAAACCAGCATTCCAAAAATAGTCAGTTCTTCCCACCGTATCACAGGGCCATACAGCCTCATGAAAAGCCGGTTGAGACAGTGAATTTGGGTACTGAGGAAGACAGAAAAGAGGTTAAAATAGGTGCAAATCTGTAGCTTAGCGTCAAATAGAGGTTGATACAGATGTTGCACGACTATGTTGAGATCTTCGCCTGGTCATACGAAGACATGCCTGGTTTGGACACTGTGATACGGTGGCAGAACCGAACTGTTTTGAAATGCTGGTTTGCGTTTTGCGTTTTTTTTTTTTGTTTGCAAAATGTCGCGGTAAGCAAGAGTCGCCACCGACTTTTATTTCATCCAATCGGAAAGGAAAAAAGTACAGAAAAAATCCTTTTTCGAGATATTCTGTGTACGGGGGGTAAATTATAGAAAGGGAAGGTATTAGCACCCTTTCTATCCATGGTTTTCCATGGGCTCTTAGGTACTTTCTCATCTTTTAAAAATTGCTTGTGTATGTGCTTTGTTTTGAAAAGAGTTTTAACTTCGTGATAACCCTTGTATCAGTCCTCAAAGGTGTGACAAAGTTGTTTTGAAAATTTTGTTTGAAAAGTGTAAGTGTGAAAAGTTTTGACTTGAGCAAGTACCTACTAGCATCTACCCACTTGAAAAAAGATCGTTTCTATTCTTGTTTCCTTTAGACAGCACTATCCTACTATTGAGAAATAGGTAGCACCGTCGTTGGAATTGTAAAGGTCAATTCGTAAGGGACGTACGATCACTAAAGCAATATTAGGATACCTTAGTAATAACCCTAGAGTCTTAACATCATATTCGAGGCAACATTTCCGAGGCAACATTTCTGAACGGGACATTTGATCTTTGTTAGACAGGAGGGAAACCACTAAGACACCCTATACTTAATGATCATTTACCGAAGGCAATCGAAGTGAGAGTATACCCTAAGAGTGATATGTGCGAGTGATTTGATTTCAGTTATTATCTTTGCACATTAGGGTTTTCTAGCCATTTTTAAATTATCATGCAATCTTGTCATACAATCCTATCAACATACATCTAAACAGTTAATATTTGCGAGAATTAAAATGCGCAAAAATAAACCTACGCTATTACAAGGCTTCGGGGAGGGAGTTTAATTACATAGCCAAAAAAACCCGTAAAAGACGATAAATAAAGAGAGTCCTAGATTAAACTATTACATACCGTGTACAGTTACATCAATATTGCAAAAATAATAAACACGCGCGATGAATCGAATACAAGAATATCAGGGTTTTGACCCTAACTTAAACCTAATTGCGATTAGCTCAAAAAAGTTCGTGTTTTGTTTTGTTAATTGAGAAATTGTTATATTAAATTAAAAAGAAAAGCCTAATTCTAATTAATTTTAATTTTAAGAAAAAAAATTGAACTAATTTACTCTAAAACCTATTTTGGTATTTATTTTGAGAAAGAAATAAAAATTAAATCAAGAGTCTAACCCTAATTTTTCTAATTGGTTTTAATTATATAAAAAAAAGTTAGAATTTCCCTAAATTAAATCAAACTAAATTATATTAACAAAATTAATTTTTGATAAAAATTAAAATCTAATTATAATTTTTTTATGAATTCTTGATTTTACATTTTTGGTGAAAAATTAATTAGTTTGTAAATTAAAAGAATAAAGAAAACTAAAAGAATAAAAGGAAATATAAAAAAAATAAATATAAAGAGGATTAGTAATGGGCCTGATGTTTAGCATAGGAGGGTGTTGTTTGAAATTCTGAGTCCAACAAGTCCAGGCCTTTTTGACTTTGCCCAATCCCATGTGCACGTTTGACTCAGGCGCATGGTGGTCCTCTAGTGAGAAGGCGTTAGATCTGAAGCCTTGGTGGATTGAACGGTCAGATCCGGATAGCACGTGGTGGATCCCTTGACATGTAATATGCTGGATTGCCTGTTCAAGAAAAGCATGAACAAAAGTTGGGACCTGGGGATCGAACCCAAGTCCTTATGCATTCTTCCCTTGCACGCTTGCCAACTGAGCTAGATGATTTTGTTGTATATACAATAATAAACAAATATTATATAATGAAAACAAAATGTTAAACTTTAAAATGCGCGAAATTCAAACTGGAAAGTCAGAGAGCGCCACGTATTGTCGTCTTCCTCTCAACCGTCGTGTTAGGTTTTGTAACCTTTACCTACAGACATCAAGCGTAGGTATAGCCCCTGTACATATCAAAAATCCTGTACGCGCACGATAAATGAAAACTAATGGTACCAATCAACTCGTTTCAACCTCACGAGCATCATGGTACCATTATCAATACCCAATTTTTCCTTTATAAGAAACCCCTAAAAACAAAGAACAAACCCTAGCCATGGCAGTTTTACGTACAGTTAATAAAAATGCAATTGAATATAGATTAGCTTGCAAACTCAATAAGGAAGAAGAATATGTAATCAAAACGTGCAAATGATGTATAAATCAATTAAAACGAAAACGAATTTCTAAGCTAACCGTGTGGCTGCTACAACGCGTTTCAGGGCGTGGGGAGGCTTGCTAATGATTGAAACACGATCCTGAGACGTCCATCAATTGATTGGTATAGTTAGGATGGCTTGAGATGGCCTGCAACTTGGAATTCGGTCTGCACTTTTTCTTTGAAATTTTGCAATTGGTTCTGCCTCTTTCACGATTTCTCCACCTCTCCTTTTGGTCTGCCTTTGTTCCTTATGTATAATAGAGTGCATTAGGTTTAATATTTGCATCAAATCTTTGCCATTTATGAAGATTGATCATTGATTTATTCCTTGCACCAAATCTTTCCAAAACAAGCATTTTCAATCTTTTTTTGTCTATATGAAGCCTTGCACGATTTGATCTTGTCTCCAGTTGTATAATGACTCTAACCATGCACAAAATCTCAAGGTTTTATTGGTTTTTGATATTTTCATTATTTTATATTGATTTTATTTGATTTAAATGAAATAAAATCAAAATAAATAACAAAAATAAAAGAATGACAAGTGGAAGGGCTCATGGGCCGTGGATAACATTACAAACTCAGTGCAAGCATAAAAAGTTGTGCCCATTTAGCAAAAAATGCAATTTTAGACGCATCTGACTTTTGGCAATTTTGCAAAAAGGGCCAACTTGGCCAATGCATAACTCTCTCAATTTTGACCCTAGAGAGGTGTTCTTTGACTTTTTAGAAATCTTAATATGTCCTCTAAGCAACCCTTTTGGTATCATCTCAATTGAGTCTTCCATGTTCATGTATGAAGCTTTGACCCAAAAGGTATTTTTGTTGACTTTTCAAAATGACCTATAATGTCCAAATTCATATCTTCTTGTGAGTGAATATTTTGAACTTGGAAGATGAAGATGAATTGTAGGGAATTACATCCTCATTAAAATGAGCTTTGGATGGGTCATTTTTGATAAAGTATGAGAAAGTTATGCTTAGTCAAAGTTGAGTTGACTTTTCCTACAAAACCCTAATTTAGCAACTTTTGGGTTTTGATGAATTGTGAGTAATCCTTGAGGAGTCATGATCAACACTTGATCAAATGATGAATAATACTTCAAAATGAGAATGTTTACCAACAATATTGAAGTTTGACTGTATGTGGGCCACCGTTGACTTTTGCCCTAGCACAATCGATTTTCAGGCATTTGAGCAGTTGACTGAGCAAACTTCCTCTGCAAGGCTTGAAACTTGACATGGATGATCTTGAGAACATATTAGGACAATGGTGAGCATTTGGGGTCCTTTGGACTCAAACATCTTGATGCAAAATGAAACCTTAATTTAAGGTAGACTGTCTCAGGAGAGAGTTTGTCTGGTCAACCCTTGGACTTCCTTGAGCCATTTGAGGAATATGGGAGGGAAAATTTTGGGGTACAACAACTGCCCCTGTTCAATCTTCTTAAACCTGAGGATGTAGATTGTGGTGTCTGCCTTTCGTGATCTGAAGGTGGAAGATGATTGGACACTAGAGTGCCCAGAAATTTATACTCGCATGAAGTGATACTTGACTTATGCTTATCGGGAATGGGCTTATAGATGCCATTTGGTAGTTGCCAGAGAATTTTAGGAGATGGGCTTGAATATGCCATCCGAATAAGTATCGATCGCATAAGAAATTCCTTTGTGAGAACCCGTATACCTGTTGTTGAGGTAGACTTCGCTGGGGAATGCTGGTCTCTGTCTTGAGAGAAATGGAGTTTTAGGAGCTTCAGTTGTCCGATAATCTACTGGGGAATAATTCCGATTTAGGAAGCAGAAGTGAACTGTGTGTTTGGTCAGGGTATATGTTACACCACGACTTTCTGGGGAAATGTGAAATCGATTGTGTTTGATCGGGTCCCGGTCTTACAGTGTTGTGGACTGCTGTCTGGGGATAAGAAAGGAAGAACCCGAATAGTAAGGTTATAAGAAGGAACCTGGATAGTAGGGTTACTTTGATATGAAAGTCGGGATAGTAGGGCTTGAGAAGGAACCTGGATAGTAGGGTTACTTTGAGATGAAAGTATGGATAGTAGGGCTGTGAGAAGGAACCTGGATAGTAGGGTTACTTCGATATGAAAGCCTGGATAGTAGGGCTGTGAGAAGAAACCTGGATAGTATGGTTACTTCGATATGAAAGCCGGGATAGTAGGGTTGTGAGAAGGAACCTGGATAGTAGGGTTACTTCAAGATGAAATCCTGGATAGTAGGGCTGTGAGAAGGAACCTGGATAGTAGGGTTACTTCGAGATGAAAGCCTGGATAGTAGGGCTGTGAGAAGGAACCTGGATAGTAGGGTTACTTCGATATGAGAGCCTGGGTAGTAGGGCTTCTTTTGTTGCACCGATGATTACTCTGTTTAGCTTCGAGTGTTGATCATGGGCTTGCTGGAAATAGTTGATAATAATGTCCTTCCTGAAAGAAATAAAAGGTTAGCCATATATGATGCATGAGATGCATTGTGTGTTTACGTTCTCAAAATAAATGAGACCATGTTATATGTGGTGTATACATATGTCATGATGTATGAACATGAAATGCTGACGTGATAATCTAAATCGGGGAAAATAAATCCCTGATTTCTATATAAACCATAGTTCCTCCACCTCTGTTGGGGATGGTGAACAAAGATGACCGTGCTGGGAATTTGCCCCTTGGCTGGCGAATATTCTGCTGGAAGAGACCCTGCCCGAGAATAACTCTGCGGGGCATAACTCTGTCGGAGATGGGATACTCCGTCGATAGATCATGCTGATTTGGAGAAATAAACTCAGCCGGGGATGAATTTCTGTTGCTGGTGATAATGACTTCTGCCGGAGATTGAAATTCTGCTTGTGAGAGAAATAAACTCTGCTTGGGGAAGAAATTTACCGACTCACTCGCAAATGTGAACCTTAGCTGGGGAGAGTCACGTCTTGCTTGGGGAAGCTGATATTACTGTCTTTGGGTACTTTTTACTCTGTAGGGAGTGTATGTACCACTACTCATGTTCTCAAGCTGGCTATATCCCTGTACCTGATGGGCAGAATAACTGCAAGGTTTGGGCACTTCTTTTTTTCCTGTTCCTGGGATCACGAGTAATCGTCTTTTGTTTTTCAAATGCATATATAAAAAATGAATCATTGGACATTCTTGCAAAACAAAACAGAAAAAGAAAAACAAATCAAAATTTCTTGTGAAAATGAATTGTATTGATTTTGAAGTTGGCCCATAATAGGCGTTTTTGTACAAAGAGGCCGACGTCCTAGTAAGAGAACGCCGCTGAAAGATAGAAATTACAATTTGTGTAAAAGGAAGAAAAACAGCTATGTGAAACAAATCCCATTGAGTTCCAACTCTGCTATTACCTTTATATCTTCAAGTGTCTCATCACTTTGCTACTTGACCGAAGGTAGATCAGATTGATTGGCGCCGTCTGAACTTGATAGTCGATACCGAAGTCTGGTTGCAAGATGATCCAATGAGACATAGTGTTACGCTTCGATCCCTAATTTTTTCCTGGACAACCCTTTCGGGTTTTCAGTCCACCGGAATACCCTTTTTGCCCAAGTCGCCTTTTCAGGTTTTCGACTTGCCGGGTGTACAATTTTTTTCATTTTCATTCCTTACTTTTGCCCAAACCCTTTTGGTTTTCCGGGAAACCCTTATTTTTGCCTAGGCCAGTCGACCTAGCGGGTCTTTGATTATGCGTAGTATCTTTTCACTATGTCTGCATTGACGGGGCGAGGAAGGTCGTCACCATCCATGGTGGTTAAAATTATAGCTCCTCCCGAGAAAATGTTCTTAACCACAAATGGCCCTTCGTATGTGGGGGTCCATTTGCCCCTGGGATCACCTTGTGGCAGTATGATGCGTTTGATCACCAAATCCCCTACTTGATATTCTTGGCGTCTGAATTTCTTATTAAATGCCTTAATCATACGCTTTTGATATGTCTGACCATGACAAATAGCAGTAAGACTCTTTTCATCAATTAGATTCAGCTGATCAAGTTGGGTCTGGATCCAGTCGTCTTTACTCAAACCCGCATCCTTCATAATCCTGAGGGAGGGTACCTGGACTTCGATGGGTAGGACTGCCTCCATGCCATACACCAGAGAGTAAGGTGTTGCCCTTGTCGGCGTCCGTGCTGAGGTACGGTACCCATGAAGAGCGAATGGTATCATCTCATGCCAGTCTTTGTATGTCACCGTCATCTTCTGCACAATCTTTTTGATGTTCTTGTTAGCTGCTTCAAAAGCCCCATTCATCTTCGGTCGGTAGGGAGAAGAGTTATGATGCTGTATCTTGAACTGCTTGCAGAGCTCGCTGATCATTGTATTGTTGAGATTTGTACCATTGTCCGTAATGATCCTTTGTGGTACACCATATCGACAAATCAGGTTGTGTCGGATAAACCGCACCACGACGTTCTTGGTTACTGTAGCAAAGGAAGCTGCCTCAACCCACTTTGTAAAGTAATCAATAACTACCAAAATAAAACGATGCCCGTTGGACGCAGTAGGTCTGATCTCGCCGATCATGTCGATGCCCCACATTGCAAAAGGCCAAGGAGCTATCAAAACATTCAGAGGAACTGGAGGTACATGCACCTTATCAGCATAGACTTGGCACTTATGACAGGTCCGAGAGTGCTGATAACAATCGACTTCCATAGTGGACCAATAATATCCTTCCTGTAGGATCTTCTTCGCCATGGTATGTCCACTGGAATGAGTTCCGAAGGTACCTTCATGTAACTCTGCCATGATCCTTTCTGCCTCGATTTTGTCTACACATCGCAGTAAGGTTGAATCATGGTTACGCTTATAAAGGATCCCATTGCTGACGAAGAACTTCGCAGCGAACCTTCTCAGAAATTTCGTATCGTTAACAGATGCCCCCTCTAGGTATTCTTGAGCCTTAAGATACCTCTTTACCTCGTGAAACCAGGGTTTATCTGCTACCTCTTCAGTCTCAATATCACAACAATGTGCGGGTTCATCCAACCTCTCGATGGTAATCTGGGGAGCTTCATTGTCTCACCTGACTTTGAACATAGAATACATGGTAGCTAGCACGTCCGCTAACTGGTTCTCCTCTCTCGGGAAGTGTTCAAAGGTTATCTCCTTAAAATGTGGGAGCAATGTCAGTACATATTCTTTGTAAGGAATAAGATTTGGGTGCTTCGTATCCCACTCTCCTTTGATCTGACTGATCACTAGAGCAGAATCTCCGAATACACTCAAGAACTTAATCCTTAGGTCAATAGTAGCTCGCAGACCCAGGATACATGCTTTATACTCTGCCAGATTGTTGGTGCAGTTAAAACATAATCGGGCGGTGAATGGAGTATGACAGCCCTCAGGAGATATAATTACAGTGCCAATGCCATTACCCAATACATAGACCATCGGGATCCTTCCTCAGGTCCTTCATCCGGTCCAGGTTCTTCATAGTCGGTCACCAACATGATGTTATCATCTGGGAACTCGAAATTCATGGATTGGTAGTCATCCACGGCCTGATGCGCCAAATGATCCGCCAATACACTCCCCTTGATTGCTTTTTGGGTGGTGTATTGGATGTCGTACTCGGTTAGGATCATCTTCCATCTCGCTATTCTTTTGGACAGGACAGGCTTTTCGAAGATATACTTGATCGGATCCATATTTGATATTAATAAGGTGGTGTGAGTCAGCATATACTGTCTCAGCCGGCGAGCATCCCATGCCAAAGAACAACAAGTTTTCTCGAGCAATGAGTATCGGGTCTCACAGTCGGTAAACTTTTTGCTAAGGTAGTAAATAGTGTGCTCTTTTTGGCCAGACTCATCATGCTTCCCCGACACGCACCCCATCAAATTGTCCAGCACTGTCAAGTATAAGATCAAAGGTCTTCCTTCAACTGGAGACATCAAAATTGGTGGCTCTTAGAGGTATACGTTGATTCTTTTGAAAGCAGTCTGACATTCATCATTCCATTTTACCACTTGATCTTTCTTCACCAGCTTGAAGATTGGCTCACAATTAAAAGTCAGATGTGAAATGAATCTGGAAATGTAATTTAGACGTCCCAAGAAACCTCTAACTTCCTTCTCTGTGCGGGGAGTCGACATCTCTTGTATGGATTTTACCTTGGCATGGTCCACCTGAATACCCTTATCATTGACGATGAAACCCAGCAGCTTGCCAGACCTTACCCCGAAGGTGCACTTGTTCGGGTTTAACCTTAGCTTGTACATTTTCAACCTGTCAAACAGTTTCTGAAGATGATCAAGGTTCTCTTCCTCAGTTTGAGACCTGGCTATCATGTCATCAACATAAACCTCAATCTCATGGTGAATCATGTTGTGGAACAAAACGACCATGGCACGCTGATAAGTTACCCCAGCATTCTTCAACCCGAACGACATGACCTTGTAACAGAAGGTGCCCCACTGTGTAGCGAAGGTCGTCTTTTCCATGTCTTCAGGAGCCATATTGATCTGGTTGTAGCCAGAAAAACCATCCATGAAGGAGAAGATCTTATGCTGCACGGTGTTGTCGACCAGAACATCGATGTGAGGAAGTGGGAAATCATCCTTGGGGCTTGCCTTGTTCAGATTTCTATAGTCCACACACATCCGTACCTTACCATCTTTCTTAGGCACCGGAACAACATTGGTAACCCACTGCAGATAAGAAGTGACAGCTAAAAATCCCGCGTCAAACTGTTTCATGACCTCAGCTTTGATTTTCTCAAACATCTCGGGGCGCATACGACGAACCTTCTGCTTTACCGGAGGACAATCTTCTTTGGTTGGTAGGCGGTGTACCACAATATCAGTGTCTAAACCAGGCATATCTTTATAGGACCAGGCGAAGACCTTAACATAGTCGTGTAGCATCTGTATTAACCGTTGCTTGACACTAGGCTCCAGATTCGCACCTATCTTAACCTCTTTCCTGTTTTCCTCTATACCCAAATTCACCGACTCAACTGGCTCTTCATGAGGCTGTATGGCCCTTCCTTCCTGCAATAACAGTCTAGCAAGTTCTCCAGGCACCTCATAATCATCCTTACCTTCGTCCTCGGCTTGGTTGATCGGATTTTCGAAGTCATAATTGGCAGTTGCAGAATTGTTATCAATGGGATCCAGAGTAGATATGGATCTGCATTATGATACATGAGTGTGTGTAAGAGAATAGATGTTTTGATAAAGCGAGAGACAGAAAAGAAAAACAAGGAGCACAAAATTTGTAATGCAAGAAACATCCAATGTTTTATTAATGATATATGAAATGACAAATAATAAGCCCTCATAAGCAAAGCCAAGGTGTCTTGGGAAAGGCACCGGGTCGTAAAGTTTCAAACTGTCTATTACAACTCTTAAAACAAAAGTCAATTACTATGGAATAAAAGAAACAGGCATGAAGTCCTTTACCATCCAGTTGTTTAATCCACCATTGGTTGTAGGGTAGATCCAGCTGTCGATGTCTGAATCCTCTTCACTGTCTTCAATTGTATTAACTCCCTGATTGCTGATGTGCAGAGGAGGTCTTCCGATCCGTGCGTGCCTAATAGCCTTCTGAGCCCCTATAGTAAAGCCCAAACCAAATTTGTCAGTTTTGTGCGTGAAATCAGGGAGCTGACCCCAATTGGTACACCCACCTTCTTCAATTATAGCCCTGGAATCCTTGAGAGAAACCATCTTTAGTGGAGGTTTGTTGGTAGCAATTTCAGTTGACGCTAAAGTCTGAGGGACCTCTTCAAAGTTCTGACAAGGGGTTCCGATGAATTCCCCGTCCATCTCCATGTAGCGAAAAGAATTGAGATGACTTACCATATACTCCTCTTCACCTTGTACCGTGACGATCTTCCCATTCACCAGATATTTCAGCATTTGATGGAGCGTGGAAGTCACTGCCCCAGCCTTATGAATCCAAGGGCGACCCAACAAACAAGAATATGATGGTCTGATATCCATCACATAGAAGGTGGATGCAAAAGTCTGAGAGCCAACTTTAACAGGGATGTCTACCTCCCCGTGCACCATTCTCTTTTACCCGTCGAAAGCCCTAACCACAATGTTGCTCGGCTTTAGAATCAAACCTTCACAGTCCAGACGGTCTAATGCTTTCTTTGGCAGAACATTCAATGAGGACCCGATATCCACCAGTACATGGGCCATAGTAGTGCCCCTGCACTCGATCGAGACGTGCAGAGCATCATTATGATTTCTCCCCTTAGAGGTCAGATCTGCATCTGAGAAACCCAACCTATTGTCGGTGATTAGGCTAGCTACGCAATCTTTGAATTGATCGGTTGAAGTTTCTTGTGGCACATGTGCAGTTTTGAGGAATGCAACTAAAGCCTTCGCATGGGCTTCAGAACACAACATGGAGATTTTTGACGGGGTCTGCCCCAGCTGCTCGACTACGCTGTAGTCGTTTTTCTTGATAATCTTCAAAATTTCCTCTATTTCTTGTTTCGAGGTTTCTATAATGATCTTCTTAGATGCCTCCGCCCGGGCAGGCTCACCTATGATTTCTTTGCCCCGAGTCCCAGATGGCTCGGCGACAGGGGTGATGACTGGAATAGGAACTGGGATAGTAGTTAATGTACTAGTAGATGGAATGACAACAGGTTTGTGAATAGTCAGAGGGGAAATCTCGGGAGAAAAGAGTCTTCCACTTCTGGTGACCTTGCTTGTCCCCACAATATTACTGATGTCCCTATCGGCTTCTTCAGCCCTCAAATCTTGTTTAACACCATGGTAATATACATCAGCACCATAATGCCATGGGATAGCCTTATTTGAGGTATATGGGATGGGACCAGGAGTGGTGACTATCAATGGAGCAATTCTTGGAGCGGGTGTAACCCTAACAGGATTTCTCAAGGAAACCTTGGAAGGATTGGCGGAAATGGTGATAATGGCAACATCTTCAAATGGAATCATAGTCTTATCAAACAAAATTTCTTTATTATCCATCAGGCGCTGAACAACTTACTTCAATAAACAGCAACCAGAAGGCAGAATTGAGCATATGTGGCAACCTTCACCACAACCCGGATGTTGTACCCCAAAATTTGCCCTCCCTTTCTTCAGGAAACCATCTTGGATTTTCAAGGTCCCACTGAAACAAATCCAAGTCCTGAGTTATCCCTTTGCCCAAGCAAGCCGCTTACAAGAGCAAGATGATCTCACGAACTCCAGAAACAACACTTTTATCTTGAGAAAAAATCAAATTCTAAGCACTTAGAAAGCTTCTCTAAAATAAGTGTTTTTTAGAAAAAAATCAGCGCTTCAGAACTTCTGGACCCATTCCAGATGAAGACGGTCAGAAGTTGCAAGTTTGGCTCAGCGTGGTCAGAAGTTGGCTCCTCAGCAGCTACATCAGTTCAATCAGAAGTTGTAAACGTGGTTCAGAATGTAAGCCTCAAACAGAACATGCCCCTTCAGCAGTTACACAAGCTCAGCCAGAATTTGCTAAAGGAATGCAAGAGAAGCAGGAAAGTCTGAAAGCTCCTTTAGAACAGGTTGAAATCAGAAGATGAAAGGTCAGAAGAATGGGTGTTACACTGATACAGAATCTCTAAGTCCAGATTGTCCAGAAGTAAATCCAAGGAACGTACCAGAAAACCAGGAGAATTTCCAGAGCTTACTAAGACAACAGGTAGCCAAGGCCAGAGCATGGTGTACGCTGCTGATTCAACGCTGGTTTCCATTACCAGAGTGTTGGTATTGACAGGTCTTGTCACCATTTAATGCCCATTAATGCTTCCAACCACTCCTGAGCATTCACGTGTGGCTTGGAAAACGCTTTTGCACAGATTCTGGCATGGGTCTTCACGCCACCGCCCACTTCAGAGGTCACTTCTCCCCAATCTACGCCTGCTGCTGCAACCTAGGCTGAAAGCTAGCTGTTATCACAACTTCCCAGGAATTTCTGTCAAAGAACAAATTCAAACTCTGTTGGCGCCTTAAATGTTCAAAGCATCCACAAGAACTTTGCCTATAAATAGAGAGGCTTCACCACTGCAAAAGGCGTTCAAGAAAAAAAGAAACAGAAACTGCTAAGTGAGAAACAGAACTCCTAGCAACACAGCATTCTGAAACTCTGCCAAAATCTCCAGCTTTGTTTCATAACTTTGAGTTTCTCACCTTCAAACTTCATCAAATGTCCAGTTTTTTTTCCTGTAAACCAAAGACACCCTCTCTAAGCTTCTGACCCTGCATACGTATACACCTTTACTTCCCCTTTTTTTCAAAGAAAATCTGTCCAGAACACCACCAGAACCAAAAGCTAAACTTTCACCCACAACTTTCCCAACAGTCAGGTAAGCACCTGCTGACCCTCATCACACTGTTAAGCATCATCAGCTGTGCATATTCAAATAACATAATGTAAATATCATGTTATTGTTGTTGTTTATGTTCTGAGGATTTTCATACCTCAGAACGTTCTGAGCCAGTATAGGATCTGCCTGTGACCTTGTTGACTCTGACCTCTGAAACATTTTTGTATTTGCTGGATCTGTTCCAAATATGTTTCCTGTTTTGTGGGGTAACAACAGGATTGCAGATGTTCTGATTAGTACAGGAAAAAGCCAAGTGCTGACTTTGACGTTAGCACATCTGAAGCCTGTTTTGCTGTCAATGATATCAGAACCTCTGAGAGTTATTGCCTTTTCAGCAGAATCAGAACTTCTGGTTTCTCCACTAACAAACTTCTGTCTTGCAGCGCAGGGAAATCAGAACTTCTGATTTCCCCACTAACAAGGTTCTGTTTTGCAGGTGCTAGAGTCAGAAGTTCTGACTCATCCAGTTTCACTAACAGGTTGATCATCTGGCAGCGGATCTGAGTCAGAACTTCTGATGACCTCCCAACAGCGTGCGGGCTCCCTCTCTCTCTCTCTCTCTATATATATATATATCTTGTTTTTTGCTATTTTCTTTTTTGTCTATTTTTCTCGTTGAACCCCCCATGTACAAATGTGTATCCCCCTCCCCTAATTGTTGTAATAGCGTAGGATTTTACATTTCCGCTTCTTATTGCTAGTAATTAGGACGTGTATGGCAAGATAAAATCAATGAAATAGAAAAACCTAATTCAAAGAAAAAACTCTTGTATTCAATAAAACACACTTGCACACTAACACCCCTAGGGTTACATCCACTTGTTGCCTTTCAAAAATTGGGCCATATTGCATGTTAGGTCTCTTTGGGCAAAACAAATAACTCAAATGATCATAGTCCCTCGATGACACTTTTTTGCCTAAAATGATCAAAGTCCCTTAAAGAAAATTTCCCAAAGATACTTGGCACCATTGCAATTATGGTCTAAACGACGACCCACGCCCGTCCCTTTCACATCCTAACACAAGATTGTCCACCAAATACAATGGTGGAACGAAATTGTTAAAAGGGTTTAAAAACATAACAAAAATATTTGAGAACTTTAGGGTAGATCGCTCTTAAATACTTGTCAAGCAAAAAACACTTGCCTATTTTTCAAAACCACATATCACAACACACTTTCAAAAAAAACAACTTTAAAAAACAATTGAAATTTTTTCAAAAGACATACACCTTTGTATACATCCCAACATGGATCATTACAAAGATTGCCACCACATTGGCCTCTTTTCAAAACATTTTCAAAACACACACACAAAGCACCATTTCAAACAATTGAAAACAAAAGGCAAGTGATCTAAGCAAGTACCTAAGAGCCCATGGATAACCATGGATAGAAAGGGTGCTAATACCTTCCCTTTCTATAATCTACTCCCCGAACCCAAGAAAAAATCTCAAAGGTTTTTGCTGTGCTTTTTAAACCTTTCCTTAGGATAAAATAAAAAGTCGGTGGCGACTCTTGCTCAACCGAAAAATTTGCGAAAACAAACGCAAAACCACAGTCAGTTCTCCCACCGTATCACAGAACTGGCGACTCTGCTGGGGAGATAAACTTTAAAAGTGGAGTAACCTTAGGGCTTAGATCACCCTCTTGCATGACAAGTTGTTTGAATTGTTTGCTTTACATTTTGATTCTCTTGTTTGGGTTTGCAATCCTACACCCGGATTTTGGGAAACATTCATAGATAGCAATACGTTGTGGAAACTGTGCGGGGTATACCGACACGGTCGAAGCAATAGCTATATTAGTGCGACATATTTGTGAGTACCGGTAACCCTTGAGTTTAATCAAGGAGAGTACGGGGCCGCTGAGTGATGTCACTAAGCACTAATGACCTAGAACCTTACTTGACCATCTTGGCCTTTTATTAGGGGTAGTGAGATAACCGGCTTTGGTGCAGTCCGAAGTTGGTAGATACTCGATACTACACTCATCGAGGGTTGTTTTCTTGGAATATTTTGGTCGCTAGTTAAGTGGCTAAACCAAAACAATGAACATTGAAAACAATCCAATGATATTGAGCTCCTTAGAACCCGGTTACTATTTATAGGACATGTTTTTTTTAAGCCAACTACACTCAAGAGGGTACTTACCTATGAAACCCCATGCAAGCCTGAAACTAGGGTTTGGTGTGATTTGTTCGTACATATGTTTTGTGCATGCATCATAAACATCATAAAACATCACACATTCACTAACCATTTCAAGGGTTTGGATCTTCATCTTTGTTCCTGTTTTGTAGGTCATGGAGGTTCCTCGCAGAAAAACCATTCAAGTCAACCTTGTGAGAATCTCTCCTCAACTCAAGGAGCTCACCTCAAGAATTCCGGAAAGCTCATCCTTTAGTGAAAGACATGGTAGATTGCTCAGCCTAGTCAACACCAACATTGAAGAAGACATGGTGAAAGTGCTATTCCAGTTCTTTGACCCTCTTCACCACTGTTTCACTTTCCCTGATTATCAGTTGGTACCCACTTTGGAGGAGTTTTCTCAACTCCTAAGAATCCCTATCCTTAATCAACTACCATTCAACGGTACGGAAAAGGAACCAAAGCCGGAAGATGTTGCTCGAGCATTACATCTACAGCCTTCTGACATCAAGGGGCATTGGGAAACCAGAAGCGGCGTCAAGGGATTCTTAGCAAAATTCTTGTTTGAGAAGGCACAAGAATGTTGGAATTCATTGGACCTACAAGCCTTTGAAGAAATTGTGGCACTCCTTATCTATGGGTTGGTCTTGTTCCCAAATCCTGACCAATTGATAGATGTCAACACCGTCAAAATCTTCTTGTCCAGAAATCCAATACCAACATTGCTTGGGGACATCCTTCACTCATTTTACACACGAACAATGAGAAAGAGGGGTGTTCTTATGTGCCGTACCCCTATCCTTGCAAGGTGGTTTATTTCGCACCTTCCACAATCTGTCTTGAAGAACGACCAAGGCTCAAGGTGGTCCCAACGGTTGATGACTCTTACTCACTCTGATGTACATTGGTGTTCTCGGTCCAGAGAAAATGTCATCATCGTCGATCGTTGCGGAGAATTTCCTAATGTTCCTTTACTTGGAATTAGAGGAGGTATCACCTACAACCCTTGCCTAGCTTTGAGACAATTTGGATATGCACGGAGGGATGGTCCTCATGACATGTTGATTCCTGACCTAGTTTTTGACTTCGACAACGATGCGCAAGGACTTCGCCACAGATTCATCAGAGCCTGGGGAAAACTCAACATGGTTGACAGCAAGACTCTGGGACACAAGAACTCCATCCCTCTTGAGCCTTATCTCAAGTGGGTACGAGCCTGAGCCCAAAGTTTGATGATGCCTTATCCTCATATTCTCCCTGTGATTAAAGAGCCCGTCAATGAAGGAGAGGTTCCCTACACCATCCTACATCTAGACATGCCTACATCATGAGAGGAAATGCAGAAAAGTTGGATTCAGCTCAAGGAGGAACGGAATACTTTTGAAGCTAGCTTCTACGCCAGTGAGAAGAAGGTTCTAGAGCTTACCCGCCGACTCCATGAGCAAGAGGCCCTCAACACCTACATCGCACCAAAGAGGATGCACAATGTATTTTTACCTTGAGAAGTTATTTTGTAATATTTGGCCCATGGGGCATTTATGTACTAACAAATTTCTTCTTATTAATATGACGTGCGTTCTTCTTTGTCTGAAACAATTTTGAATGTCCTAAATCCTTGAATGCATTGCATACATAAGCATACCATTCATCATGTGCATAAGCAGGTCTCACTCCAAGTTTCCTTATCTATCTGCTGTTTATGTCAGTAGGATGGATCTCGAGCAAACAGTCAAAGACCTACAAGCTCAGAATGCACAGTTCCAGCAACTCCTGATGACCTTGGCTAAGGGTCAGGAGGATATCAAGACTCAATTGGGGAACAAAGACCCAGTAAAAAAGAAGAAAAAGAGACTCGGGATGGCTACTTTGGGGAGAAGATTTGACGGAGAAGCTCGGAGAGTGCTTGAATTTCCTCCTATCTCTGATGAAGGAACCAACAAAGGAGGTGGGGCTGCGGTACCTTCCGAGTCTGATGCGGAAGAGGAGGAGGTCGAAGAGGATGAAGATTATACCGATCAGCAATACCCTCCAGCTGATGATAAATACAAAGGGCTAGAAGACAGGTTGGCCGCCATGGAGCTACAAAGAGTACCGGGTTTGGATTTTGAAGACTTGGGTTTGGTTGTCGGGATTGTGATTCCCCCAAAATTCAAAGTGCCAGTGTTTGTGAGGTATGATGGGCTGTCCTGTCCCAAAATGCATCTCAGGTCCTACGTGAGAAAAATTCAACCCTATACGGCAGATAAAAACCTTTGGATTCATTTCTTTCAAGACAGTCTTTCTGGAGCTCAGTTGGAGTGGTTTTATCAGCTAGAAGGAACCAGCGTTCGAAATTGGGAAGATTTGGCCACCGCTTTCTACAAACAATACCAATACAATTCTGACCTTGCCCCTACTCGTACCCAACTTCAGGGTATGTCGTTAGGAATAGGCGAAGGATTCAAAGAGTACGCACAAAAATGGAGGGATTTGGCTGGCAGGGTGCAGCCTCCTTTAACCGATCGTGAACTTGTTGATATGTTTCTAGGGACCCTATCTAGGCCATTTTTCAATCATCTGATTGGTAACTCTTCCGCGGGGTTTACCGATTTGATCTTAACGGGCGAAAGAATAGAAGCTGGCATCAGGTCAGGAAAGATTCAGAAGGGTGTTGCTGCAAGTACTGAGAAGAGGCCTTTTAAGAAGGAAGCAAGTTCCGTCTATGGTCCTAGAAGACAAGTCAAGCCAGAAAGTCGCCAAGCCATCAATGCTCTGGTCATTTCAAAACCTGTTGCTGCTCCTCAGCAGTACAATCAACAAAGAGGTGAAAGACCCAAGAGACAGTATACTCGGTTGAGTATGACCTTGTCATAAATTTTACCCCAACTGTTATCAACCAACCTGGTGACCACCAAAGAAGCTCCTAAGGTCGTTAATACTGCATCTCCTAAGTATAACCCAAATGCCCGTTGTGCTTATCATTCTAATAGCCCCGGGCATACTACTGATGATTGCTGGGCCTTGAGAAACAAAGTGCAAGATCTTATCGACGCAAAGGAAATTTAGTTTGAAGCGCCTGAAAAACCGAATGTTGTAACTGCTCCTATGCCCCAGCATAGAGTAAATCTCATTGAAGAAGAGTTGTATGCTGTTTCAGTGAATGATGTTGCTACCCCTCTGTTGACTGTTAAGAGGGACTTGCTACTAGCCGGTTTATTTCCGGGTTGTAGTAAGGGTTGCCTCCTGTGTGCTGTTATCCCTACCGGTTGTCCACTGCTGAAATCAGGCATTCAAAGCCTGATGGATAGCAAGGAAATTCTGTTCAAGAAAACTGTTGTTCCGTTTGTTTCCGTTGAAGAAATATCTGTTGTCACAATTTACAATCCTGCCAAAGCTCCCGTGAAGAAACCAGTCCGAATTATGTCTGTTGCACCCATTACTATTACTGTTCCGGGGCCTCTCCCCTTTGAGTCTGATAAAGTGGTCCCATGGCATTATGGAGCCGACGTGTATGTGCTTGGGGTGAAGCAGGAGTTCAGCACCAATACCAGTATCAGTAACATCACTGGTCCCGCCAAGATTACTCGCAGTGGCAGGCTCTTCTCGCCTGACATTGCACCACCAGTTATCCGAAAACCTCTCACCATCACACCCGCAAGTGTGCATGTCCCAATTCAAGTTCCTGTGTCTACTACTTCCGCCGGGTCCTCTGATACTCGGGGCAAAGAAGTTGCTACCGATTTGCCTGCCAGGACGGAGGCACCAAAAAAGACTGCTGTAGAAGCCTCCCAACAAGAAATGGAGGAAATTCTGAAAATCATTAAAAAGAGTGACTTTAACGTTGTTGAACAGTTGGGGCATACTCCCTCCAAAATCTCTATGCTATCATTGCTGCTATGCTCAGAGGCCCATGCAAAAGCCCTGATTTCATTTCTGAAAACGGCCCATGTGCCGCAAGAGACCTCCGCGGATAAATTCACGGACTGTGTGGCTAATTTGACAGCTGACAATGGCTTGGGGTTCTCGGATGCTGACCTCACCCCCAAAGGGAAAAATCACAATGATGCCCTGCATGTTTCCGTAGAATGCAGGGGCACTACTCTCGCACACGTGTTAGTAGATACCGTCTCTTCCCTGAATGTTTTGCCTAAGAAGGCATTGGATCGCTTGGATTGTGAAGGTTTGGAATTGAAACCTAGTAACATCATTGTTAGAGCCTTCGACGGTTCTAAGAGGATGGTGCACGGTGAAGTAAACATTCCTATTCGTGTGGGTTCCCAAGTCTTCGACTCAACGTTCTATGTGATGGATATTCGTCCATCTTACTCCTGCTTATTGGGTCAACCCTGGATTCACAAGGCTGGGGCAGTAACCTCCACTCTACACCAAAAGCTCAAATATCCTGTCAAAGGGAAGATTGTTACCGTGCAGGGTGAGGAGGAATACATGGTTAGTCACTTGAATTCATTCCGGTATATCGAGATGGACGGGGAGTTTATTGAAACCCCCTTTCAACATTTTGAGGAGGTACCTCCAATTTTGGCATCAGCTGAAGCAATAGTTGAAGAAGACTCTCCGTTGAAGATGGCATCCTTGAAGGATGCCCGGGCTGTAATCGAGAAAGGCAATTGTGCGAACTGGGGTCAGCTTCCTGACTTCACTCAAAAGAACGACAAGTTTGGGCTGGGCTTTACTACAGAGGCTCAGAGGGCTGCGCGCAAGGAAAAGATCAGAAAGACTCCAGTGTTTATCACCAGTCCAAGGGTGAATGCTATTGAGGAGGATGTAGAGGAAGCAGAGTTTGACAGTTGAATCTACCCGACTACCAGCAACGGATCAAGCAACTGGAAGGCAAAGGATTTTACACCTATCACATTTGTCACGCAGTAATTAACTCTTTTGATTTTCAATTTGTAACAAACAATGTGTTAAAACTTTTATTGGCTCGGTGTCCTACCCGGGGCATCGTAGCTCCATTTGTGAGGGCTTTTTGTATGACATTTCCATATATCATCAATCAAAACATTGGACGTTTGCTTCATTTCAAATCTTGTGCTCTTTTCTTTCTGTGTTATATATTGCAAAACAGCTATATTTACACACACTCACTTATACAGGTTTCAATCCACTCTGGATCTCACTGGTAACAGCTCTGCTACCGCCAGTTATGACTTCGAGAATCCGATCAACTTGGCCGAAGACGAAGGTAAAGATGATTGTGAAGTTCCTGGTGAACTCGCAAGACTGCTACTCCAGGAAGAGAGGGCTATTCAGCCATATGAAGAGCCTGTGGAAACAGTTAACCTGGGTACTGAGACAGATAGGAAAGAGGTCAAGATTGGTGCCAATCTAGAGCTCAGCGTGAGGCAACGATTGATCCAGATGCTACATGATTACATGGAGGTATTTGCTTGGTCCTATGAAGACATGCCTGGTTTGGATGCCGACATTGTAGTTCATCACATGCCAACCAAGGAAGACTGCCCTCCGGTAAAGCAAAAGGTTCGCCGCATGCGCCCAGAGATGTCTGAAAAGATCAAGGCCGAAGTTATGAAGCAATTCGATGCCGGATTTCTAGCAATAACTTCTTACCCTCAGTGGGTTGCCAATGTGGTGCCAGTGCCGAAGAAGGACGGTAAAGTCAGAATGTGTGTTGACTACAGGGATTTAAACAGGGCAAGCCCCAAGGATGATTTTCCTCTACCTCACATTGACGTTCTCGTTGACAATACTGCTCAACACAAGGTGTTCTCCTTCATGGATGGTTTTTCAGGGTATAATCAGATCAAGATGGCCCCGGAAGATATGGAAAAGACTACCTTTGTGACTCAGTGGGGCACCTTCTGTTACAAAGTTATGCCATTCGGATTGAAAAACGCTGGGGCAACCTATCAACGTGCCATGGTTGCTTTATTTCATGATATGATCCATCACGAGATTGAGGTATACGTCGATGACATGATTGCAAGGTCTCAAACTGAGGAGGAGCACCTTGATCATCTGAAGAAGCTATTTGACCGACTGAAGTTATACAAGATGAGGTTGAATCCCAACAAATGCACCTTTGGGGTGAGGTCCGGAAAATTGCTAGGTTTCATTGTAAGTGATAAAGGTATTCAGGTGGACCCTGCCAAGGTAAAAGCCATACAAGAGATGCCAACTCCAAAGACAGAAAAAGAAGTCAGAGGCTTCCTAGGACGACTGAATTACATTGCCCGATTCATCTCACATCTGACTGCTACTTGTGAGCCAATCTTCAAATTACTGAAGAAAGATCAAGTAGTACGCTGGAACGATGAATGTCAGGCTGCCTTTGAAAAGATAAAGGAATATCTCCAAGAGCCACCCATTCTTATGCCGCCAGTGGAAGGAAGACCTCTGATACTATATTTGACAGTACTTGACAATTCAATGGGGTGTGTGCTGGGACAGCATGACGAGTCCGGTCGAAAAGAGCATGCTATTTATTACTTGAGCAAAAAGTTTACCGACTGTGAGTCTCGTTACTCACTGCTTGAGAAAACTTGTTGCGCTCTAGTATGGGCTGCTCGTCGGCTGAGACAGTATATGCTGACTCATACCACTTTGTTGATTTAAAAGATGGATCCCATCAAGTACATATTTGAAAAGCCCGCTCTGTCCGGAAGAATAGCAAGATGGCAAATGATCTTAACAGAATATGATATCCAGTATACAACTCAGAAAGCAATTAAAGGAAGTGTATTGGCAGATCATTTGGCACACCAACCTGTGGACGATTACCAATCATTGAACTTTGATTTTCCGGACGAAGACATCATGGTGGTAACTGACTGTGAAGTACCTGGACCGGATGAAGGACCTGAGGAAGGATCCCGATGGTCTATGCATTTTGATGGAGCCTCCAATGCTTTGGGTAACGGCGTCGGCGCTGTAATCATATCTCCCAAAGGAACTCATACTCCACTCACCGCCCGATTATGTTTCAACTGCACCAACAACATGGCAGAATATGAGGCATGTATCATGGGTCTACAAGCTGCAATCGACTTAAGGATCAAATTTCTGAGTGTCTTCGGAGATTCCGCTCTCGTAATCAATCAGATCAAAGGCGAATGGGATACGAAACACCCAAATCTTATTCCTTACAAGGAGTATGTGTTGACCTTGCTTCCCCACTTTGAAGAGATAACTTTTGAGCACTTCCCAAGAGAGGAGAATCAGCTAGCGGACGCACTAGCTACGATGTCTTCAATGTTCAAAGTTAAATGGGACAACGAGGCTCCCCGGATCATTATCTGGAAGTTGGATGAACCGGCATACTGCTGTGATCTTGAGGCCGAAAAGGCAACTAAAAAACCCTGGTATCATGAGGTGAAGAGGTATTTGGAAGCTCAGGAATACCCTGAAGGTGCATCTGTCAATGACAAGAAATTCATGAGAAGGTTTTCGGCAAAATTCTTCCTCAGCAACGGCATCCTCTACAAACGGAATCATGATTCAACTCTACTACGTTGTGTGGATAAGGCTGAAGCAGAGAAAATCATGATAAAACTGCATGAAGGTACATTCGGAACACATTCCAGTGGACACACCATGGCAAAGAAAATCCTTCGAGCATGGTACTTATGGTCCACAATGGAAGCCGATTGTTACCAACACTCTCGAACTTGTCACAAATGCCAGATCTATGCTGACAAGGTGCATATTCCCCCAGTCCCTCTGAACTTCATGACGGCACCTTGGCCTTTTGCAATGTGGGGCATTGATATGATCGGTGAGATCCGACCGACGGCATCCAATGGGCATCGCTTCATCTTGGTAGCGATCGATTACTTCACAAAGTGGGTTGAGGCAGCTTCCTACGCGACGGTAACCAAAAGCGTCGTGGCACGTTTCATCCGGCATAATCTGATCTGTCGGTACGGTGTCCCGGAAAGAATCATCACGGACAATGGTACCAACCTCAATAACAAAATGATCACTGAACTCTGTGAACAATTCAAGATACAGCACCACAATTCTTCTCCCTACCGGCCGAAGATGAATGGGGCTGTAGAAGCGGCAAATAAGAATATTAAGAAAATTGTGCAGAAGATGACAATGACTTATAAAGATTGGCACGAAATGTTACCATTTGCTCTTCATGGGTACCGTACCTCAGCAAGAACGTCAACCGGGGCAACTCCTTTCTCCTTGGTCTATGGCATGGAGGCAGTCTTGCCAATTGAAGTCCAGATACCCTCTCTCCGGATAATGAAGGATGCAGACTTGAATGAGGATGAATGGATCCAGACTCGGCTTGATCAGTTAAACCTAATTGACGAAAAGAGGCTCACCGCTATCTGTCATGGTCAGACGTATCAAAAACGGATGATCAGGGCATTTAACAAGAAAGTCAGACCACAAGAGTATCAAGTTGGGGACCTGGTAATCAAACGCATCATCCTTCCTCAAAGTGATCCCCGGGGCAAATGGACCCCTACTTACGAAGGGCCATTTGTGGTTAAACATGTGTTCTCAGGAGGAGCCATGATCCTAACCACCATGGATGGTGACGACCTTCCTCACCCCGCCAATGCAGACATAGTGAAAAGATACTACGCATGAATAAAAGACCCGCTAGGCTGACATACCTAGGCAAAAATAAGGGCTTCCCGGCGAACCAAAAGGGTTCGGGCAAAAATAAGGGATGAAATGAAAAAATCTGTACACCCGGCAAGTCGAAAACCTGAAAAGGCGGCTTGGGCAAAAATGGGTATCCCGATGGACTGAAAACTCGAAAGGGCGGTCCATGCAAAAGTTAGGGATAAAGCGTAACACTATGTCTCATTGAATCACTTCGCACCCGGAATTCGGCATCAACTGTCTGGCTCAGATTTCGGCATCGACCAATCAGCTTCATTTTCAACTAGGCAGCAAAGCGATGAGACGCTTGGGGACATAAAGGCGATAGCAGAGTTGGAACCCAGTGGGACTGTTCACATAACTGTTTTGTTTTCAAAATCGTAAATTCTGTGTTATTCGGCGGCGTCCTCTTACTAGGATGTCAGCCTCTTGTACAAAAACGCCTTTTCACAGGCAAAATTCAAATCAATACAAAGTCACTTATCGCCATTGTTTTTCCCTTTTTCTGTTTTGTCTTGCAAAGAACGTCCAATGTTCATTTTTGATATATGCATTTGACATTAAATTACTGATTCATAAATATTTGCAAAAGATTAATTACAAGTGACATCAGGAACAGGGGCAATGTAAGGTTGTCTGATGCAGTCTGTTTGCTTTGTCCGCCAAGGTACCAAGGTAGATTCGACTAAAGAATGTGACCAAATCATCTCTCTCCCCGCAGATTAAGACAATATTCCGTAATGCTTTCCCCAAGCGGAGTTGACTCCCCGTCAATCTTGAAAAAGGCACAACTTTCCCCGGCAGGTCTTAAAGTTTATCCCCAGTAGATTCTGGAAGCTTGTTCCCTACAAAATACGGACGTCTCTCCCGAGCTTTATTCAGAGTTATTCCTCACAAGGGCTTATAACTGGGTTATCCTCAGCTAATCGCCACGGAAGATCGCCCTCAACAAAGTTCTTCCAATCCCCAGCGGAGTTTAGCTTTGGTATCCTCAACAAAGTTCTTCCAATCCCCAGCGGAATTCATCATTGAAGTCGTCCTCAGCAGGCCTCTCATCAAAAACTTCAGCAGAATATCTCTTCCACAAAACAATTCCCCGGCCGATTGTCAAGGATTTATTTTCCTAAGACGATAACACATTCATAAACATTTCACTTACATACATGATAAAGTACATACAACGCCGTCTCATGTTAAAACATCATGCATATCATACATCATGACATTGCATACAATCTATGTTTTGCCTTTTCAGGGAAAAAGACAATCCCAAAGACAACTACCTTCAACTGTCACAAATTCCAGATTCGATACCTGTATCTAGCCAGGGCATATCTAAGAGTGATCAGTTTCCAGACTCGATTCCTGTATCTAGGCAGGGCACGTCTGAAGAGTTCAAAGATTCGATTCCTGTATCCAGCCAGGGCACATCTATCAACTACAACATTTCCAGATTCGATTTCTGTATCTAGCCAGGGCATATCTGTTGACCATATTTCCAGACTCGATTCCTGTATCTAGCCAGGGCACGTCTGAAGAGTTCGAAGATTCGATTCCTGTATCCAGCCAGGGCACATCTATCAACTACAACATTTCCAGATTCGATTCCTGTATCTAGCCAGGGCATATCTGTTGACCATATTTCCAGACTCGATTCCTGTATCTAGCCAGGGCACGTCTGAAGAGTTCGAAGATTCGATTCCTGTATCCAGCCAGGGCACATCTATCAACTACAAAATTTCCAGATTCGATTCCTGTATCCAGCCAGGGCATATCTGTTGACCACATTTCCAGACTCGATTCCTTTATCTAGCCAGGGCACGTCTGAAGAGTCCGAAGATTCGATTCCTGTATCTAGCCAGGGCATATATATTGACGACCATTTCCAGATTCAACTCCTGTATCCAGCCAGGGCACATCTGTGAGCCACCGATTGTAGATTCGATACCTGTATCCAGCCAGGGCATATCTGCATAAGGAGATTGAAGATCAAACACCTGTAACAAGCCAGGAAAACATCTGCCTTTCTCAGATACATAAAGTTCTCGCTAAGGAATCTCTTATGCAATCAACACTTCCAAATGGCATCTGTAAGCCCATTCCCGACGAAGATCTGTCACATCTCCAGATGGCATCTATAAGCCCATCTCCCTATCCACCACCTCTCCAAATGGCATCTATAAGCCCATTCCCGCCATCACATTGCTGATACTCTACTATGCGAGTGCAAATTTCCGGGCACTCTGGTGTCCAATCTCCTTTTACCTTCGAGTCGCGAAAGGCAAACTTGCCAATCTAACTCTTCAGGTTCAAGAAGATTGAACAGGGGCAACTGTTGTACCCCAAAATTTTCCCTCCCTTTCTTCAGGAAACCATCTTGGATTTTCAAGGTCCCTCTGAAACAAATCCAAGTCCTGAGTTATCCCTTTGCCCAAGCAAGCCGCTTACAAGAGCAAGATGATCTCACGAACTCCAGAAACAACACTTTTATCTTGAGAAAAAATCAAATTCTAAGTACTTAGAAAGCTTATCTAAAATAAGTGTTTTTTAGAAAAAATCAGCGCTTCAGAACTTCTGGACCCATTCCAGATGAAGACGGTCAGAAGTTGCAAGTTTGGCTCAGCGTGGTCAGAAGTTGGCTCCTCAGCAGCTACATCAGTTCAATCAGAAGTTGTAAACGTGGTTCAGAATGTAAGCCTCAAACAGAACATACCCCTTCAGCAGTTACACAAGCTCAGTCAGAATTTGCTAAAGGAATGCAAGAGAAGAAGGAAAGTCTGAAAGCTCCTTTAGAACAGGTTGAAATCAGAAGATGAAAGGTCAGAAGAATGGGTGTTACACTGATACAGAATCTCTAAGTCCAGATTGTCCAGAAGTAAATCCAAGGAACGTACCAGAAAACCAGGAGAATTTCCAGAGCTTACTAAGACAACAGGTAGCCAAGGCCAGAGCATGGTGTACGCTGCTGATTCAACGCTGGTTTCCATTACCAGAATGTTGGTATTGACAGGTCTTGTCACCATTTAATGCCCATTAATGCTTCCAACCACTCATGAGCATTCACGTGTGGCTTGGAAAACGCTTTTGCACAGATTCTGGCATGGGTCTTCATGCCACCGCCCACTTCAGAGGTCACTTCTCCCCAATCTACGCCTACTGCTGCAACCTAAGCTGAAAGCTAGCTGTTATCACAACTTCCCAGGAATTTCTGTCAAAGAACAAATTCAAACTCTGTTGGCGCCTTAAATGTTCAAAGCATCCACAAGAACTTTGCCTATAAATAGATAGGCTTCACCACTGCAAAAGGCGTTCAAGAAAAAAAGAAACTGAAACTGCTAAGTGAGAAACAGAACTCCTAGCAACACAGCATTCTGAAACTCTGCCAAAATCTCCAGCTTTGTTTCATAACTTTGAGTTTCTCACCTTCAAACTTCATCAAATGTCCAGTTTTTTTCTGTAAACCAAAAACACCCTCTCTAAGCTTCTGACCCTGCATACGTATACACCTTTACTTCCCCTTTTTTTCAAAGAAAATCTGTCCAGAACACCACCAGAACCAAAAGCTAAACTTTCACCCACAACTTTCCCAACAGTCAGGTAAGCACCTGCTGACCCTCATCACACTGTTAAGCATCATCAGCTGTGCATATTCAAATAACATAATGTAAATATCATGTTATTGTTGTTGTTTATGTTCTGAGGATTTTCATACCTCAGAACGTTCTGAGCCAGTATAGGATCTGCCTATGACCTTGTTGACTCTGACCTCTGAAACATTTTTGTATTTGCTGGATCTGTTCCAAATATGTTTCCTGTTTTGTGGGGTAACAACAGGATTGCAGATGTTCTGATTAGTACAGGAAAAAGCCAAGTGCTGACTTTGACGTTAGCACATCTGAAGCCTGTTTTGCTATCAATGATATCAGAACCTCTGAGAGTTATTGCCTTTTCAGCAGAATCAGAACTTCTGGTTTCTCCACTAACAAACTTCTGTCTTGCAGCGCAGGGAAATCAGAACTTCTGATTTCCCCACTAACAAGGTTCTGTTTTGCAGGTGCTAGAGTCAGAAGTTCTGACTCATCCAGTTTCACTAACAGGTTGATCATCTGGCAGCGGATCTGAGTCAGAACTTTTGATGACCTCCCAACAGCGTACGGGCTCCCTCTCTCTCTCTATATCTTGTTTTTTGCTATTTTCTTTTTTGTCTATTTTTCTCGTTGAACCCCCCATGTACAAATGTGTATCCCCCTCCCCTAATTGTTGTAATAGCGTAGGATTTTACATTTCCGCTTCTTATTGGTAGTAATTAGGACGTGTATGGCAAGATAAAATCAATGAAATAGAAAAACCTAATTCAAAGAAAAAACTCTTGTATGCAATAAAACACACTTGCACACTAACACCCCTAGGGTTACATCCACTTGTTGCCTTTCAAAAATTAGGCCATACTGCATGTTAGGTCTCTTTGGGCAAAACAAATAACTCAAATGATCATAGTCCCTCGATGACGCTTTTTTGCCTAAAATGATCAAAGTCCCTTAAAGAAAATTGCCCAAAGATACTTGGCACCATTGCAATTATGGTCTAAACGACGACCCACGCCCGTCCCTTTCACATCCTAACACAAGATTGTCCACCAAATACAATGGTGGAACGAAATTGTTAAAAGGGTTTAAAAACATAACAAAAATATTTGAGAACTTTAGGGTAGATCGCTCTTAAATACTTGTCAAACAAAAAACACTTGCATATTTTTCAAAACCACATATCACAACACACTTTCAAAAAAAACAACTTTCAAAAACAATTGAAAATTTTTCAAAAGACATACACCTTTGTATACATCCCAACATGGATCATTACAAAGATTGCCACCACATTGGCCTCTTTTCAAAACATTTTCAAAACACACACACAAAGCACCATTTCAAACAATTGAAAACAAAAGGCAAGTGATCTAAGCAAGTACCTAAGAGCCCATGGATAACCATGGATAGAAAGGGTGCTAATACCTTCCCTTTCTATAATCTACTCCCCGAACCCAAGAAAAAATCTCAAAGGTTTTTGCTGTGCTTTTTAAACCTTTCCTTAGGATAAAATAAAAAGTCGGTGGCGACTCTTGCTCAACCGAAACATTTGCGAAAACAAACGCAAAACCACAGTCAGTTCTCCCACCGTATCACACCGGAAATAAACCGGCTAACAACAAATTCTTCTTAACCGTCATCAAAGGAGTAGAAATTTCTTCCACAGAAGTTATAAACAAATCGGTGTCCACAACATTGCTCTGCGACCATGCTTGGGCATACGAGCAGTTATGACGTTTGGCTTTTCCGGAGCATCAAACTCAATCTCTTTAGCTTCCAACAAATCTTGCACTTTATTCCTCAGAGCCCAGCAGTCGTTTGTATCATGACCTGGACTTTCGGAGTGATAGGCGCAGCGAGCATTGAGATTGTATCTAGGAGAAGCAGTGTATGGATTCTTGGGAGCCTCTTTCAAGGTTGCAAAGTTGGATTTTAACAGATGAGGCAGGACTTCAGCCAAAGTCATGTTGATGCGTTTAAACTGCCGTTGTGGTCTTTTCACCCTTTGCTGATTGTTGCATTGTGGAGCAACTGTGGGTCTTAATATCACTACAACATTTATTGTTTGACGATGTTCAGGTATGCTTTGGCCCCTCGGGCCATAGACTGCACTAGCTTCCTTATTACCGGCGAAAGGCTTCTTTACTGCACTTGATGAAGCATCCTTCTGTATTTTACCACTTCGAATGCCAACTTCTACTCTCTCTCCAGTCAAAATCAACTCAGTAAACCCAGATGACGAACTACCGATCAAGTGATTGAAAAATGGACCAGATAACGTCCCTAGAAACATGTCGACCAACTCCCTATCATACAAAGGGGGTTGGACTCTCCCAGCTAATTCTCTCCACTTCTGAGCATAATTCTTAAAACCTTCACCTGCACCCATAGACATACCCTGGAGCTAAATACGAGTGTGAGCAAGGTCAGAGTTATACTGATACTGCTTGTAAAAAGAAGCACCAAGGTCTTCCCAGTTTCGGACACTGGCTCCTTCCAATTGATAAAACCATTCAAGCTGAGTCCCTGACAGATTATCTTGAAAGAAATGTACCCACAAATTTCTATCAGCAGTGTGAGGTTGGATTTTTATGACGTACGAGCGGAGATGGAGTTTTGGACAGGATACTCCATCATACTTGGAAAAAACCAGAGCTTTGAACTTATGAGGGATCACCACTCCCGATACCAGTCCCAATTCTCCGAAATCCAAAACAGGGATCTTCTGAATCTCCATAGCACTCAGACGGTCTTCTAGCTGCTTGTACCTATCCTCGGCAGGAGGATATTGCTCATCATCATAATCTGTATCGTTATCAGAAACTGCTGGACTAGGGTCCTTTGTCCTTTCTTGGTTCTCCCCGTCTTTGGATGAGGAGGTCAAATTAGCTGATTGTCTTATCCTTTCTCTGAATCTTCTACCCATGTTCAGAATACCGACCTTCTTCTTTTTCTTCTTCTCTTTCAAAATCAGGGTCTTCAGATCCTCTTCCCCTTTAGCCAGACTTAAGAACATCTGTTGGAATTGGGCGTTCTGTGCCTGAAGATCTTTGATGGCTTGATCAGAAGACATTTCTGCTGAAATAAACAGCGAAGAAGATGAGAAACCTGTAATGGTACCTGTAATGACGTGCATGATAATGGAATGTGCATGTAATGATTTCAAAGACTTTTGGAGATTTAAATTTGCAAACCAAAAAAATAAACAAATTTTATTAGATTAACTTGTAAAAGGTTCAACAATTCCTTTAAGGTGTTACAAAATGAAACACACTCAAAAAACTAGGAAAAAATCAAAAGTCCCATGGACGCTTCCTCTTTGTTCCGATGTAGTCGTTGATCACTCTTTCTTCCTCGAGCTGCGTGGTGAGCTTCAAGATCTTCCTTTCTTGATCGTGGTACTTTCCCCGGTAAGTATCCCTCTCCTCTTTCAGCTGAATCCAAGACCTCTGCAACTCCCCAGGATCAGTGGGTATGTAAGGATAAAGAACTGTGTAAGGAACACCCTCTTCATTGGTGGGCTCCACAATTACTGACAATACGGCTTCATAGGGCATCCCAAGACTCTGGGAACGAGCTCAGACCCATTGGAGGTAAGGCTTCATAGGAAGGGAAGTCCTTGGTCCCAACTCTTGGGGGTCAGATTTGTTCACCATACCCCAAGCTCATATAAACCTCCGGCGGTGCTCCTCAACGTCCTCCTTATAGTTAAATGCAATATCCTCAAGAAGTAGCTCACGGGGACCATCCTTCCGGGCACGACCAAATTGTCGCAAAGCTAGACAAGGATTATAGGTTATACCCCTTCTGATTCCAAGCAATGGGACATTAGGGTATCCCCCACAATGATTAATAACAACAGTGTTTTCCATAGCCCGGGAACACTAAAGAATGTCTGTATGGGCAAGTGACATTATTCTGTAGGACCATCCCAAACATTCTTCATTCTTCAGCACAAACTTAGGGAGGTGAGAAATAAACCACCTTGACAGCAACGACATGCAACACATGAGAGTCCCTCTTCGTCGCACGATACGAGTATAAAGGGCATGCAAGATATCACCCAGCAGGGTAGGCACATGATTGCGAGAAAGGAAAATATTGACAGTGTTCACAACTATAAATGAATCTGGATTCGGGAAGAGGACCAAACCATAGATAAGGAGAGCCACAACATCTTCAAAAGCTTAAAAATCCAAATTATCCCAGAATAGCTGAGCCTGGTCTATTAGAAATTTGGCTAAAAAACCTTCGAACCTGCTTCGTGTTTCCCAATTGGCTACTACATCAGCCCGTTTCAGATGCAGAGCTGAGGCAATGTCTTCTAGTCTAGGAACCTCTTCCATACCTGTGAAGGGCACCTGTTCAAGGATGGATATGCCCAATAAGTGAGAGAACTCTTCCAGGGTGGGAACCAGCTGGTAATCTGGAAAGGTGAAGCAATGATGCACAGGATCGAAGAACTGGAAAAGTACACTCATCATCTGCTCATCAAGATTTGAGGTGACCAGGCTAAGAAGCTGACCATGTCTCTTAATGAACATATAAGTCTCAGAAACTCTTGAGGCTAACTCCTTAAGTTGAGCAAGTATTTGCACAAAGTTAACTCGGATGGTATTTCTGCGCACGTAAGCCATAATCTGCAAAATAGAACAAAGATAAATTCCCTTGGTCTTTGAAATGGTTAGTATAATGAAGTATGAATGCCATGTTATGATGCATGATGTCATGGTAAACCACAGGTATAGCAAACATAGATATTGCAAACACAGTCCAAATCACACAAAGCCCTTAGGTTTAAGGCTTGCATGAGGTCAAAGGTAGTACCCTCTTGAAGTTAAGTTGGTTTCAACCTGTCCTAGCAAAAGTAACCGGGTTCTAGAGAATCTCAATATCACTGACCATCCTCCATCGATCATGGTTCAGCTCACGCAATCTTTTCTTGCAGCCGGAACTATCTCGAGAGTATGGTCTCAATGAGTGTAGCATCGAGTATCAATCAGTTCTCAGCTTTACACCGAGGTCGGCTATCTCACTACTTTCTAATGGCCAAGTTGGTCGATTAAAGGTTCTAAGGTCAGTTGATTCTTAACGACACCATGCAGCGGCCCCGTATTCTCCTCATTTCTCCATAAGGGATACCGGTACCAACCAATGTGCCACATCAATGTAGCTACTGCTTCAACCGTATCAGTCTACGCTGTACAATTCCCTCACAGTTTATTGATACTTACCTAAAAGGCGTCCTCAGATCTGGGTTATGATCTATAGTAACTGCCAAATAAAAACCCTTAAAAGTAAAGCAACCAAAACAAACAAGAGAAGCAATTATAATGAACTAGATCCTAAGGTATACCCCAATTATTACATCCCCAGCAGAGTCTCCAGTTCTGTGATACGGTGGCAGAACCGGACTGTTTTGAAATGCTGGTTTGTGTTTTGCATTTTTTTTTGTTCGCAAAATGTCACGGTAAGCAAGAGTCGCCACCGACTTTTATTTCATCCAATCGGAAAGGAAAAAAGTACATAAAAAATCCTTTTTCGAGATATTCTGAGTACGGGGGGTAGATTATAGAAAGGGAAGGTATTAGCACCCTTTCTATCCATGGTTTTCCATGGGCGCTTAGGTACTTGCTCATCTTTTAAAAATTGCTTGTCTATGTGCTTTGTTTTGAAAAGAGTTTTAACTTCATGATAACCCTTGTATCAATCCTCAAAGGTGTGATGAAGTTGTTTTGAAAAATTTCTTTGAAAAGTGTAAGTGTGAAAAGTTTTGACTTGAGCAAGTACCTACTAGCATCTACCCACTTGAAAAAAGAACGTTTCTATTCTTGTTTCCTTTAGACAGTGCTATCCTACTATTGAGAAATAGGTAGCACCGTCGTTGGAATTGTAAGGGTCAATTCGTAAGGAAGTACGATCACTAAAGCAATATTAGGACACCTTAGTAATAACCCTAGAGTCTTAAGATCATATTCGAGGCAACATTTCCGAGGCAACATTTGCGAGACAACATTTCCGAACGGGACATTTCATCTTTGTTAGACAGGAGGGCAACCACTAAGACACCCTATACTTAATGATCGTTTACCGAAGGCAACCGAAGTGAGAGTATACCCTAAGAGTGATATGTGCGAGTGATTTGATTTCAGTTATTATCTTTGCACATTAGGGTTTTCTAGCCATTTTTAAATTATAATGCAATCTTGTCATACAATCCTATCAACATACATCTAAATAGTTAATATTTGCAAGAATTAAAATGTGCGAAAATAAACCTACGCTATTACAAGGCTTCGGGGAGGGGGATTAATTATATAGCAAAAAAACCCGTAAAAGATGATAAATAAAGAGAGTCCTAGATTAAACTATTACATACCGTGTACAGTTACATCAATATTGCGAAAATAATAAACACGCGCGATGAATCAAATACAAGAAAATCAGGGCTTTGACCCTAACTTAAACCTAATTGCGATTAGCTCAAAAAAGTTCGTGTTTTGTTTTTTTAATTTAGAAATTGTTATATTAAATTAAAAAGAAAAGCCTAATTCTAATTAATTTTAATTTTAAGAAGAAAAAAAAGTGAACTAATTTACTAAAAAACCTATTTTGGTATTTATTTTGAGAAAGAAATAAAAATTAAATCAAGAGTCTAACCCTAATTTTTCTAATTGGTTTTAATTATATAAAAAAAAGTTATAATTTCCCTAAATTAAATCGAACTAAATTATATTAACAATTAATTTTTGATAAAAATTAAAATCTAATTCTAATTTTTTTGTGAATTCTTGATTTTACATTTTTGGTGAAAAATTAATTAGTTTGTAAATTAAATGAATAAAGAAAATTAAAAGAATAAAAGGAAATATAAAAAAAAAGAAGTATAAAGAGGATTAGTAATGGGCCTGATGTTTAGCAAAGGGGGGGGGGGGGGTGTTGCTTGAAATTCTGAGTCCAACAAGTCCATGCCTTTTTGACTTTGCTCAATCCCATGTGCACGTTTGACTGGGGCGCATGGTGGTCCTCCAGGGAGAAGGCGTTAGATCTGAAGCCTTGGTGGATTGAACGGTCAGATCCGGGTAGCACATTGTGGATCCCTTGACATGTAATACGCTGGATTTCCTGTTCAAGAAAAGCATGAATAAAAGTTGGGACCTGGGGATCGAATCCAGGTCCTTATGCATTCTTCCCTTGCACGCTTGCCAACTGAGCTGGATGATTTTGTTGTGTATACAATAATAAAAAAATATTATATAATGAAAACAAAATGTTAAAATTTAAAACACGCGAAATTTAAACTGGAAAGTCAGGGAGCGCCACGTATTGTCGTCTTCCTCTCAACCATCGTGTTAGGTTTTGTAACCTTTACCTACAGACATCAAGCGTAGGTATAACCCCTATACATTTCAAAAATCTTATACGCGCACGATAAATGAAAACTAATGGTACCAATCAACTCGTTTCAACCTCACGAGCATCATGGTACCATTATCAATGCCCAATTTTTCCTGTATAAGAAACCCCTAAAAACAAAGAACAAACCCTAGCCATGGCAATTTTACGTACAGTCAATAAAAATGCAATTGGATATAGTGATTAGCTTGCAAACTCAATAAGGAAGAAGAATATGTAATCAAAACGTGCAAATGATGTATAAATCAATCAAAACGAAAACGAATTTCTAAGCTAATCGTGTGGCTGCTACAATGCATTTCAGGGTGTGGGGAGGCTTGCTAATGATTGAAACACGATCTTGAGACGTCCAACAATTGATTGGTATAGTTAGGATGGCTTGAGATGGCCTGTAACTTGGAATTCGGTCTGCACTTTTTCTTTGAAATTTTGCAATTGGTTATGCCTCTTTCACGATTTCTCCACCTCTCCTTTTGGCATGCCTTTGTTCCTTATGTATAATAGAGTGCATTAGGTTTAATATTTGCATCAAATCTTTGCCATTTATGAAGATTGATCATTGATTTATTCCTTGCACCAAATCGTTCCAAAACAAGAATTTTCAATCTTTTTTTGTCCATATGAAGCCTTGCACGATTTGATCTTGTCTCCAGCTGTATAATGACTCTAACCATGCATAAAATTTCAAGGTTTTATTGGTTTTTGATATTTTCATTATTTTATATTGATTTTATTTGATTTAAATGAAATAAAATCAAAATAAATAACAAAAATAAAAGAATGACAAGTGGAAGGGCTCATGGGTCGTGGATCACATTAAAAACTCAGTGCAAGCATAAAAAGTTGGGCCCATTTAGCAAAAAATGCAATTTTGGACACATTTGACTTTTGGCAATTTTGCAAAAAGGGCCAACTTGGCCAATGCATAACTCTCTCAATTTTGACCCTAGAGAGGTGTTCTTGAACTTTTTAGAAATATTAATATGTCCTCTAAGCAACCCTTTTGGTATCATCTCAATTGAGTCTTCCATGTTCATGTATGAAGCTTTGACCCAAAAGGTCTTTTTGTTGACTTTTCAAAATGACCTATAATGTTCAAATTCATATCTTCTTGTGACTGCATATTTTGAACTTTGGAGCTGAAGATGAATTGTAGGGAATTACATTCTATTTAAAATGAGCTTTGGATGGGTCATTTTTAATAAAGTATGAGAAAGTTATGCTTGGTCAAAGTTGAGTTGACTTTTCCTACAAAACCCTAATTTAACAACTTTTGGGTTTTGATGAATTGTGAGCAATCCTTGAGGAGTCGTGATCAACCCCTGATCAAAAGATGAATAATACTTAAAAATGAGAATGTTGACCAAAAATATTGAAGTTTGACTGTATGTAGGCCACAATTGACTTTTGCCATAGCATAGTCGATTTTCAGGCATTTGAGCATTTGACTGAGCAAATTTCCTCTGCAAGGCTTGAAACTTGACATGGATGATCTTGAGAACATATTAGGACAATGGTTAGAATTTTGGGTCCTTTGGACTCAAACATCTTGATGCAAAATGAAACCCTAATTTGAGGTAGACTGCCTCAAGAGAGAATTTGTCTGGTCAACCCTTGGACTTCCTTGAGCCATTTGAGGAATATGGGAGGGAAAATTTTGGGGTACAACAGACACTGATATTGTGGTACACCGCCTGCCAACTAATGAAGACTTCCCTCCGTTTAAACAGAAGGTCCGTCGTATGCATCCCAGAAATGTCAGAGAAGATTAAGGTAGAGGTCATGAAACAATTCAACGCAGGATTCTTAGCTGTCACTTCTTATCCACAGTGGGTTGCTAATGTCGTTCTGGTACCTAAGAAGGACGGTAAGGTACAAATGTGTGTGGATTACAAAGATCTGAACAGGGAAAGCCCCAAGGATGACTTCCCACTTCCTCACATCGATGTTCTAGTCGACAACACCGCACAACACAAAATCATCTCCTTCATGGATGGTTTCTCTGGCTATAACCAGATCAAGATGGATCCTGAAGACATGGAGAAGACAACCTTCGTTACACAGTGGGGCACCTTCTGCTACAAGGTGATGCCTTTTGAGTTGAAGAATGCTGGGGTAACTTATCAGCGCGCCATGGTCGCTTTGTTCCATGATATGATTCACCACGAGATCGAAGTCTATGTTGATGACATGATAGCCAGGTCTAAGACTGAGGAAGAGCACCTTGATCATCTCCAAAAACTGTTCGACAGGTTAAAGATGTATAAGCTGAGGTTGAATCCGAACAAGTGCACCTTCGAGGTAAGGTCTGGTAAGCTTCTGGGTTTCATTGTCAGCGACAAAGGCATCCAGGTAGACCCTGCAAAGGTAAGGGCTATACAAGAAATGCCATCTCCCTGTACAAAGAAGGAAGTTAGAGGTTTCTTGGGACGCCTGAATTATATCGCCAGGTTCATTTCACATATGACTGCTACTTGTGAGCCAATCTTTAAGCTTCTGAAGAAAGATCAAGTGGTAAAGTGGAATGATGAATTCCAGACCGCTTTCGAAAGAATCAAGAAATACCTTTAAGAACCACCAATTATGATGCCTCCAGTTGAAGGACGACCTTTGATATTGTACCTGACAGTGCTAGACAATTCAACAGGGTGTGTGTTGGGGAAGCATGACGAGTCTGGTCGAAAAGAGAACGTAATATACTACGTTAGCAAAAAGTTTACCGACTGTGAGATATGATACTCATTGCTCGAGAAAACTTGTTGCGCTTTGGCATGGGCTGCTCGCCGACTGAGACAATATATGCTGACTCACACTACCTTGTTGATATCAAAGATGGATCCGATCAAGTACATTTTCGAGAAGCCCGCTCTCTCCGGAAGGATATCAAGGTGGAAAATGATCTTAACTGAGTACGACATACAATATACAACCTAAAAAGCAATCAAGGGAAGTGTATTAGCTGATCATTTGGCTCATCAGGCTATGGATGATTACCAGTCAATGAATTTCGAGTTCCCGGATGAAAATATTATGTTGGTGTCTGACTTCGAAGAACCTGGACCGGATGAAGGACCTGAGGAAGGATACAAATGGTCTATGTATTTTGATGGAGCCTCAAGCGCACTGGGTAAAGACATTGGAATCGTAATCATATCTCCCGAGGGCTGTCATACTCTGTTCACTGCCCGATTATGTTTCAACTGCACCAACAATATGGCAGAGTATGAAGCATGTATTTTGGGTCTTCGAGCTGCTATCGACCTAAGGATCAAGTTCTTGAGTGTATTCGGGGATTCCGCTTTGGTGATAAGTCAGATCAAATGCGAGTGGGATACGAAGCACCTGAATCTCATACCGTACAAAGAGTACGTACTGACACTGCTCCCACACTTTGAGGAGGTAACTTTTGAACATTTCCCACGAGAGGAGAACCAATTAGAGGACGCGCTAGCTACCATGTCTTCTATGTTCAAAGTTAGGTGGGATAATGAAGCTCCCCAAATCACCATTGAGAGGCACGATGAACCAACACACTACTGTGAAATCGATACCAAAGAAGTGCCAGACAAACCCTGGTTTCACGAAGTTAAAAGGTATCTCGAGGCTCAAGAGTATCTCGAAGGGGCATCTGTCAATGATAAGAAGTTTCTGAGAAGGTTCGCTGCAAATTTATTCATCAGTAATGGAATCCTATATAAACGCAACCATGACTCCACACTACTACAGTGTGTAGACAAGAATGAAGAAGAGAGGCTAATGACAGGTCTACATGAAGGCACCTTTGGAACCCATTCTAGTGGACATACCATGGCAAAGAAAATCCTACGGGCAGGATACTACTAGTCCACTATAGAAGCCGATTGTTATCAGCACTCTCGAACTTGTCATAAGTGCTAAATCTACGCCGATAAGGTGCATGTGCCTTCGGTCCCCTTAAACGTCTTGACAGCTCTGTGGCCCTTTGCAATGTGAGGCATCGACATGACCGGAGAAATCAGGACCACCGCTTCCAACGGACATCGCTTCATCCTAGTAGCCATTGATTACTTCACGAAGTGGGTTGAGGCAGCCTCTTTTGCTACAGTAACCAAGAACGTCGTGGCGCGTTTCATCCTACATAATTTGATCTATCGATATGGTGTGCCAGAAAGAATTATTACTAACAATGGTACAAATCTCAACAACACAATGATCACCGAGCTCTGTAAACAGTTCAAGATATAGCATCATAATTCTTCTCCCTACCTGCAGAAGATGAATGGAGCTGTTGAAGCAGCTAACAAGAACATCAAGAAGATTGTACAGAAGATGACAGTGACATATAAAGACTGGCATGAGATGTTGCCATTTGCTCTTCACGGGTACCGTACCTCAGCCCGAACATCGACAGGGGGAACACCCTACTCTCTGGTATATGGCATGGAGGCAGTCCTACCCATCGAAGTCCATATACCTTCTCTCAGGATTACGAAGGATGCATGGTTGAACGAGGACGACTGGATCCGAACCCGACTTGATCAGTTAAATCTAATCGATGAAAAGAGGCTTACTGCTTACTGCCATGGTCAGACGTATCAAAAGCGAATGATTAAGGCTTTTAACAAGAAAGTCAGGCGTCAAGAATATCAACTCGGGGATCTAGTGATCAAATGCATCATACTGCCGCAAGGTGATCCCAGGGGCAAATGGACTCCCACGTACGAAGGGCCATTTGTGGTTAAGAACATCTTCTCGGGAGGAGCTATGATTCTAACCGCCATGGATGGTGACGACCTTCCTCACCCTGTCAATACATACATAGTGAAAAGATACTACGCCTAATCAAAGACCCGCTAGGTTGACCGGCCTAGGCAAAAATAAGGGCTTCCCGGCGAACCAAAAGGGTTCAGGAAAAAGTAAGGGATGAAAATGAAAAACAATCTGTACACCCGACAAGTCAACAAACTGAAAGGGTGGCTTAGGCAAAAAAGGGTATCCCGGCGGACTGAAAACCTGAAAGGGAGGTTCAAGCAAAAATTAGGGATATAAAGCGTACCACTGTGTCTCATTAGATCATCTTGTGACCAGACTTCGGTATCGACTATCAAGCTCGGACGACACCAATCAATCTGATCAACTTTCGGCCAAGAAGCAAAGTTATGAGACACTTGAAGATATAAAGGCAATAGCAGAGTTGGGACCCAATGGGGTTGTTTCACATAGCTGTTTTTCTTTTATATAAATTTGTATAGCTTCTATTTTTACGGCGGCGTTCTCTTACTAGAGCGTCCGCCTCTTTGTACAAAACGCCTATTACAGGCCGACTTCAAAAATCAATACAAAATTATTTTCACTTTGAGTTTGTTTTTGTTTTCTGTTTTGTTTTGCAAAAACGTCCAATGACTTTTTTTTTATATATGCATTTGAAAATGATTGCTTCTCATAAACCTTTACATAAGAAACAAAAGACAATTACTCGTAATTCCAGAAATAGGGAAAAAACAAGAAGTGCCAAACCTGACGGTTACTCCGCCCAATAGGTATCAGGATAGATTCAGCTTTGGAACACAATCATCAATACATACACTTCCCACAGAGTGAAAGCATTCATAAGCATTGGTGTCAGCTTTCCCGAAACAAGACGTAACCACCCCAGCTGAAGTTCATAACTGCGGGCGAGTCAGTAAAATTCATCCCCCAAGCAGAGTTTATTTCTCTGGACACAGAGGCTCAATCCCTGATAGAATTCATCACTTCGGCTACAAGAATTCACTTCCTAAGTTCATTCCCCGCAGAGTTTATTCTCAAGCAGCATACCTTCCTGACATAATATTTACAAATCTCCAGCAACCGTCAGGGATTTATTTTCCCAGACGCGGGCCTACCCTGACAGAATTTCGTGAACATACATCATGACACACGCATACATATCATATACAGCATAATCTCACTTATTTTGAGAACATCATTCCACCATGCATTTCATGCATCGCATATAATTAACCCTGTTATCTTTTCAGGAAAGACAATTAGCTTTCAACAAATCCAGCAGTTATAGAGGTCACGTCTGCAGACAACTAATGAAAACTCAGTTCCCTAAACCCAACAGGTCAACTAATCAACACTTTCATTTCGAAGTAACCCTACTATCCAGGTTCCTTCTCACAACCCTACTATCCAGACTTTCATTTCGAAGTAACCCTACCATCCAAGTTCCTTCTCACAACCCTACTATCCAAGCTTTCATTTCAAATTAACCCTACCATCCATATTCCTTCTCACAACCCTACTATCCAGGATTTCATTTCTATGTAACCCTACGACCCAGGTCAATTCTCATAGCCCTACTATCTAGGATTTTATTTCGAAGTAACCCTACTATCCAGGTTCCTTCTCATAGCCCTACTATCCAGGCTTTCATTTCGAAGTAACCCTACGACCCAGGTCACTTCTCATAGCCCTACTATCTAGGCTTTCATTTCGAAGTAATACTACTATCCAGGTTCCTTCTCATAGCTCTACTATCCAGGCTTTCATTTCGAAGTAACCCTACTATCCAGGTTTCTTCTCACAACCCTACTATCCAGGCTTTCATTTCGAAGTAACCCTACTACCCAGGTTCCTTCTCACAGCCCTACTATCCAGGATTTCATTTCAAAGCAGCCCTACTATCCAGGCTTTCATTTCGATGTAACCTTATGACCCAGGTTCCTTCTCATAGCCCTACTATCCAGGATTTCATTTCGAAGTAACCCTACAACCCAGGTTCCTTCTCACAACCCTACTATCCAGGCTTTCATTTCAAAGCAGCCCTACTATCCTGGCTTTCATTTCAAAGAAGCCCTATTATCCAGGCTTTCATTTCGAAGTAACCCTATGACCCAAGTTCCTTCTCACAACCCTATTATCCAAGCTTTCATTTCGAAGTAACCCTACGACCCAGGTTCCTTCTCACAACCCTACTATCCAGGCTTTTATTTCAAAGCAGCCCTACTATCCAGGCTTTCATTTCGAAGTAACCCTATGAACCAGGTTCCTTCTCATAACCTTACCATCCAGGTTTCTGCTCTCTTATCTCCAGATGACAGTTTAAACACTGCAAGACCTGGACCTGATCTAACACGATTGATTTCACATTTCCCTAGTAAGTCGCGATGCAGCCTGTACCCTGACCAGATATACAGTTCGCTTCCGCTTCCGCAAGCAGGAGTTATTCCCCCAGTAGATTAATGGACAACTGAAGCTCCTAAAATTCTATTTCTCCCAAGACATGTACCAACACTCCTCAGCAGATTCCTCCTCAGCGACAAGAGCAGGAATTCTCATCAAAGGAATATCTCAGGAAATCAACATCCTATGGCATCTTTAAGCCCATCCATGACGATCTTCTATCATCTTCTCCAAATGGCATCTGTAAGCCCATTCTCGACATCATCAACTCAAGTGTCACTTCATACGAGTGCAAATTTCTGGGCACTTTAGTGTTCAATCATCTTTCACCTTCAGATCACGAAAGGCAGACAAGCCAATCTACATCCTCAGGTTTAAGAAGATTGAACAGGGGCAGCTGTTGTACCCCAAAATTTGCCCTCTCATTTTACTCAAAACATACCCATGGAGATCCTCCATTTGCTTAAGGTTGCCCAAGAGTTGACCAGACACACTCTCTCTTAAGGCAATGTATCTTAAACTAGGGTTTCCATTTTATTCAAGATGGGTGAACTCCAAAGACTTAATATGCTTTCCATGGTCCTAATATGTTACCAAGACCTTCCATGTCAAATTTCAAGTCTTGCACAAGAAGTTTTCTCAGTCAACTGCTCAAATGCTTGAGAATCGACTGTATTAGGTCAAAAGTAAACTGTAACCCACATACAGTCAAACTTCAAGATTTTTGGTCAACATCAATATTTTGAAGTTATATCCATCATTTGATCAAGGGTTGATCATGATTCCTCAAGTAATGCCCTAAATTCATCAAAACCTAAAAGTTGCTAAATTAGGGTTTCTCAAGAAAAGTCAACCAAATTTTAACCAAGCATAACTTCCTCATACTTTATCATAAAATTTCCATCCAAGGCTCATTTTGAAGATAATACAATTCCCTACAATTTATCTTCATCCCTCAAGTTCAAAATATGCACTCACAAAAAGTTATGAATTTCCATATTATAGGTCCTTTTGAAAAGTCAACAAAAACACTTTTTGGGTCAAAGCTTCTTACATGAACTTGGAAGACTCAATTGAGATGATACAAAAAGTGTTGCTTAGGGGACATCCTAAGATTTCTAAAAAGTCCAAGAACACATTTCTAGGGTTAAAATTGGAAGAGATATGCCTTGTCAAAGTTGACACTTTTTGCAAAATTGCCAAAAGTGAAATGTGCTCAAAAATACATTTTTTGCCAAATGGGCCTAACTTTTTATGCTTGCACCTCACTCATGACATGGTCTACGACTAAAATGTTCACTCACATGTTATTTTCTTCAATATTTATTTTATTTTAATTTTTTATTTATTAAAAATTGAATTAAATCAAATAATTGGTAAATAATAGCAAAGATTTGTTTTGATTGGATTTTTGGACAGAATCACAAGCTCATTATGCTGGCATATCAGAATCAAATCAAATCAAAGCTGATTGGCACAAGAATGGCATGATTAGGCCAAATTGGGAAGGAGATCATACCATATGAAAACCAAATCAAATCTCTATAAATTTCAAGATACAAGTTGTTTTTTACAACCCTAATTCACTCTAGTACAAATACATAACGCAGCCAAGGCAAGAGAACAAGGATTAAGCTCATGAAAGTCATCAAGCAAACTCAAATTTTTGAAGAAAAAGTGTGAATTAGATCTTCAATTTCAGACCAGTTCAAGGCGTGCTGAAGGTCAAATCATGTTCCTGGGCGATCGTTGAAGCAATAACAAGCATCCTCAAGGTCTGAAACATCAAGAAATGAGCGCTATGTGTAACACGGTTCGTTCATAATTTTGAATTTGATTTTCACAATTCATGCATGATCATTGAGTTATGAGTGTATATTCATGTTTATATCGCCTTTTAGAATATTTTTACATACTTAATTGCATGTTTTGGTACGTGTTAGATGAGACACCATTGGTATGTGTTGTACCCCAAAATTTGCCCTCCCATATTTCTCAAAACATTTTAAGAAAGATCCTCAAGTTGCTCAAGGAAGTCCAAGGGTTGGCCATACAAGCTCTCTCTTAAGGCAGTCTACCTCAAATTAGGGTTTCATGGTGCATCAAGACACTTGAGTCCAAGGGATCCCAAATGATCAACAATGTCCTAATATGTTCTCAAGATCATCCATGTCAAGTTTCAAACCCTATAGAGAAAATTTGCTCAGTCAACTGCTCAAAGGCTTGAAAATCGACTATGCTAGGGCAAAAGTCAACTGTGGCCCACATACAGTCAAACTTCAAGATTTTTGATCAACATACTCATTTTGAAGTATATTTCATCATTTTATCAAGGGTTGATCATGATTCATCAAGCATTGCTCATAATTCATCAAGACTCAAAAGTTGCTAAATTAGGGTTTTGGAGGAAAAGTCAACTCAACTTTGACCAAGCATAACTATCTCATACTTTATGAGAAATGACCCATCAGAAGCTCATTTTGAAGAGAATGCAATGATCTACAATCCATCTTCAGCTCCCAAGTTCAAAATATGCACTCACAAGAAGTTATGAATTTGGACATTATAGGTCATTTTGGAAATTCAACAAAAACACCTTTTTTTATCAAAGCTTCATACTTGAGCATGGAATATCAAATTGAGATGAGACCAAAAGGGTTGCTTAGAGGACATCTCAGGCTTTCTAAAAAGTCTAAGAACACCTTCAAAGATTCAAAATTGAGGAAGTTATGCATTGGTGAAGTTGACCTTTTTTGCAAAATTGCCAAAAGTCAACTATGCCTAAAACTTCAATTTTTGCCAAATGGGCCCAATATTTTTCACTTGTTTTGAGTTGGCAACGTAGTCCACGAGCTCTAGCCCTTGCCACTTGTCATTATCATGTTTTCATTATTTATTTTGATTTTTATTTGATTTAAATCAATTTTAATCAAAATAAATCATGAGAAAATCTAAAGCATTGAAAACTCAAGATTTTATACTTGTTTCAGGTCTCAAATCCAGTTGGCAAGTATTCAAATTCGTGTAAAGGCATGAGGTGCACAAAAAGATTGGATTTGGACTATTTTTGGAATGGTTTTCAAGTGTATCAAATCATAATCAAATTCAATAATGGAGGAAGATTATGATCATTCTTTCAACCCTAATCTATTCCTCAATACATATAGAAGGAATGCAGACCAAAAACTAGGTGAGAAGGAGGCGTATGAACCAGAACAAAAACTTGAAAAACAAGAAAAAATGGTGAATCGAATTCCTACTTAGATGAAATTTCAAGATCCTTGGACCATCTCAATCGCTTCCTGGGATCCCCAGCAAGCAAAAGCAATCCAAAACAAGCATTTCCAGGCCTTGAAGCTCGCTGTAAGACATTCACGATACCTACCTTTTCTTGAATTCTGTTTGCATAATTCTGGCATGTATAGCATAATATAATTATATATTCTTGTTCACCATTACAATTGCAAGCTTTCTATAATACTCAATTGCGTTTTCATAGACTGAATTGATAATTTCCATTGTTAGGTTTTTTGGTTCTGTTTTAGGGTTTTTGTATACAGGAAAAATTAGTCTTCATGAAGGGTACCATCATGTTCAGAATAACAAGACAAATCCAACCATGGAATTAGAAGTCATTTATCATGCCCATGGAGGATTTTGAGATGAACCAGGGTTGTAGCTATGGACATACGTTCGTAGGTAAAAGTCCCTGTATCTTTTACCCACGGAGAAGGGAAGAAGATGACTGCGTGGCGCCTTTCCATTGGATCATTTGAAATTTCGCTATAATATTTTATTATTCCGCTTGTTCTTTATATAATAATTGTTGTTTATTGTATATACAAAAAGAACAAGTGGCGCAGTTGGTAAGTGTAGTGTTGGATAATGCCTCAGGACCTGGGTTCGAATCCCAGGTTCCCCAAATATTTCATATTTTTTCCTTCCAGGTGATCTAGCATGCACCAAAGACCAAGGTCCATCATGTGACCTCACAATCTAGCTTGCCAAGTGTCCTGAGGCCAGATCCAAGGGCCATCGCTAAAGGAACACCAAAGGCAGGGTCAAAGCAAATGCATTGGATCCAAAAAGTCAAGCGTGGACCTCCATCTTTTGGGCCCAGAAATTGTTTCTCACACCTCCCATTTTGCTCAGGACCAAACTCCTTTCTCTATTTTTATTTTTATATTTACTTTATTTAATTTAGTTTATTTATTTTATTTTACTAACCAATCAATTATTTTCTTTTATAAAAAAATCACAAAAAATAATACTTTTCACAAATTAGGTTTAGATTTTATTTTTTATCAAAAATTAAAATTAATTTAATTAGGTTGTTAATATTTAGATAACTTTAATTCTTTTTGCAAATAAATTAAAAATAATTAGAATAATTAGGTTTTTATTTCTAACTTAATTATATTATCTTTTCCTAAAAATTATCAAAAACACAAAAATAGGCCATGTAATTATTTTCATTGATTAATTTAATTAGCTAATTAGTTGTATATTTAATTTTAAAACCTAAGTTCTTTTCTTTAAAAAATAATTAAAAACAACAAAAACAATTTTCTTTTAATTAGGTTAGAAAGGGTCAAAACCCTATTTCGCTCTCGTCCTAATTTTCATCGCGCGCTTTATTTTATTATTTTTACCATATTATTGTAACTGCCTACAAGTTGTAATAGTTAAATTAGGTCTTTATCTTCATTTATCGCTTTATCTTTTAAGGGTTTATTTTTGGCTATGTAAATACCCGAAGCCTTGTAATAGCTTAGCTTTAATTTCCGCACTTTAATTTCCACAAACTAATAACTGTTAGATGTACGATATTAGGGATGCATGACAAGAATGTATGATTAATTTTAAAACAGTTAGACAACCCTAAAATGTGAAAAGATAATAATTTGAAATTGAATCACTCGCACATGCGCACTCCTAGGGTACACTCCCACTTGGTTGCCTTCGGTAAACGGTCATTAAGTATAGGATGCTTTAGTGGTCGTCCTTTTGTCCAAAGATCAAAGTTACCTCAGAATAGTTGCCTCAAATATTGTTGCCTCGAATAATTGATCTAAGACATCAGGGTTATTACTAAGACGTCCTAACATTGCTTTAGTGACCATACGTCCCTTTTGAATTGACCCTCAAAACTCCAATGATGGTGCTACCTACTCACTAATAGTGGGATAGTGCTGTCTAAAGGAAACAAACATAGAATGATTCTTTTCTCGAGTAGGTAGATTAGTTCTTAAGTACTTGCTCAATCAAAACAAACTTTTTCACACTTACACTCCTTTACAAGCAAAGTTTTCAAAAACACTTCATTACACTCTTGAAGACAGAAGCAAGAGTTAAATCGAAGTCAAAACAAAAGCTTTTTAAATCACACAAACACAAAGAAAACAATTTTGAAAATGATGAGCAAGTACCTAAGAGCCCGTAGATAACTACAGATAGAAAGGGTGCTAATACCTCCCCTTTCTATAATCTACCCCCCGTACTCAGAAATATCTCAAAAAAGGAATTTTTATGTGCTTTTTTCCTTTCCTTGTTATATAAAATAAAAGTCGGTGGCGACTCTTGCTTACCGCGACATTTTGCAAATAAAAAACGCAAAACGCAAACCAGTATTAAATAGTCGGTTCTGCCACCGTATCATAGAACTGGCGACTCTGCTGGGGTGTACTTTAGGATTAGTTCATCATATTGTTTTTAATTGTTTTGATTTGATTGCTTTATCTTTGTGGGCTTTGTATCAGAGTTACTATAGATCCTAACCCGGATCTGGGGGATACCTTTTAGGTAAGTAGCAATAGACTGTGAGGGAAATGTACAGCGTAGACCGATACGGTTGAAGCAGTAGCTACGTTGATGTGGCACATTAGTTGGTACCCATATCCCTTGTGGAGCAACAAGGAGAGTATGGGGATTCTATATGGGTCATTAAGCATCAACTGACCTTAGAACCTATAATTGACCAACTTGGCCATAGGAAGTAGCAATATGCTACACTCATTGAGACCATACTCTCGAGATGGTTCCGCCTGCAAGAAAAGATTGCATGACTAGAATTATGACCGATGGAGGATGTACAGTGATATTGAGAACCTCTAAGAACCCGATTACTATTATTAGGACAGGTTGAACCAGCTAAACTGAAAGAGGGTAATACCTAAACTCCATGCCAGCCTGAAATTTAAGAGCTCTTGTGTGACTAGTTTGCCTTTACCATGTTTGCTATCTGTAATACCTGTGGTGTGTTTTTATCATGACATAACATGCATATTTCATTAGACTAACCATTTCAAAGACCGAAGGGATTCATCTTTGTTCTGTTTTGCAGATCATGGCTTCTATGCGCATAAATACCATTCGACTCAGCTTCGTGCAAATCCCTGCTCAGCTCAGAGAGTTAGCCTCAAAGGTTCCTGATACTTCTTCCTTTGTTAGAAGACATGGTCATCTCCTTAACCTGGTCACTTCCAAGTTGGATGAGAAAATGATGAGCGTGTTGTTCCAGTTCTTTGACCCATTGCATCACTGTTTCACCTTCCCGGACTATCAATTAGTCCCTACTTTGGAGGAGTTTTCTGATTTATTGGGTATATCTATCCTCGAGCAGGCACCCTTTACAGGTTTGGAGATAGCTCCTAGTCCAAAGGATATTGCTTCAGCCCTACATCTAAAAATGGCTGATGTATTATCTAACTGGGAGACTCGGAGCGGGATCAAAGGTTTCTTGGCTAAGTTTTTGATCAATCAAGCTCAACTGTTCTGGGATAACTTGGACTTTTAAGCGTTTGAAGACATCCTGGATCTCCTCATCTACGGTTTGGTTCTTTTCCCAAATCCAGATTCTTTCATAGATGTGAACGCGATCAAGATCTTCATGTCTCATAACCCAATGCCTACTCTTCTAGGTGATATTCTACATGCCCTCTATACCCGTACTGTGCGGAGAAGGGGAACTCTCTTGTGTTGTACACCGCTGCTGGCGAGGTGGTTTATTTCGCACCTCCCCAAGTCTGTTTTGAAGAATGAGGAAGGTGTAGGTTGGGCTTACATAATCATGTCCCTTTCTCATAAAGACATCCTTTGGAGTTCTAAATATATGGAAAAAGTAGCTGTCATTGATCGATGTGGGGAATACCCTAATGTTCCGTTGCTTGGAATTAGAGGGGGTATCACCTATAATCCTTGTTTGGATCTACGACAGTTTGGACGCGCTCGGAGAGATGGTCCCTATGAGCTGCTGCTTACAGGCATTGTCTTTGATTACAAGGGGGATGTTGAGGGACATCTCCGCAGGTTTATAAGAGCTTGGGGCGCCGTGAACAGGTCTGACCCACATGAGCTAGGAATGAAGACTTCTCTCCCGATGCAACCATATCTCTAGTGGGTTCGAGCCCATGCTCAAAAGCTGGGGATGCCTTATGAAGATGTTTTGCCGGTGATTGTGGAGCATACTGAAGAAGAAGGGGTTCCTTACACAATCCTCCATCCTTATATGCCTACTGATCTAGGGGCATTAAAGATATCTTGGATCCAGTTAAAGGAAGAAAGGGATACCTACAGAGAGAAATATCATGAGCAGGAACGGAAGATCTTTAAACTTACAAGGCAGGTTGAGAACGAAAGGACAATCAACGATTATGTCAGCACGAAGGGAAAGAGGCCATGGGATTTCTGATGTCTTTTATTGTTTCTAGTTTAGATTTGCTTTTCAGTATTTCTTTTGTAACGCCTTAAAGGCATTTGTTAAACATTGTTACTAGTTTAATCTAATAAAGTGTGTTTTATTTTGGTTTACAAATTTGAATCTCCCAAAGTCTTTGAAATCATTTCATACGCATTCCATTACCATGCACCTCATTACATGTACCATTACAGGTTTCTCATCTTCTTCGCTGTTTATTTCAGCACAACATGTCTTCTGAAACACCTATTGATCAAGCTATTAAGGCTCTTCAAGCTCAGAATGCTCAGTTCCAGGAGATGTTCTTGAACTTGGACAAGAGTCAACCAGATTTGAAGACTCTCATCTTGAAGGACAAAAAGAAGAAGAAGAAGGTGGTCCTGCTGAATATGGGTCGCAGATTCGGGAACAATTTGCGACAGGAAACTGATTTGTCCCATTCATCTGGAGGGGGAGAGAATCAAGAGGAAAGAAAGGGGCCTAGTCCTGTGGTCTCTGATAATGACACAGACTTTGATGAAGACGAGTATCCTCCTGCTGAGGATATGTATAAGCAACTTGAAGACCGACTGAGTGCAATGGAGATCCAGAAGATACCTGGGTTGGACTTTGGAGATTTGGGTTTGGCATCTGGGGTGGTGATCCCGCAAAAGTTTAAATCTCATGTCTTTGCTAAGTACGATGGGGTATCCTGCCCAAAGCTACACCTCCGCTCGTATGTCAGAAAAATTCAACCATATAGTGCTGATAGGAACCTGTGGGTTCATTTCTTTCAAGATAGTCTGTCAGGGACTCAACTTGAATGGTTCTATCAACTAGAAGGAGCTAATGTCCACAACTGGGAGGACCTTGCTGCTGCTTTTTATAAGCAATACCAGTATAATGCCGACCTTGCTCCCACGCGTACCCAACTTCAGGGTATGTCTATGGGTACATGCGAAGGCTTTAAAGACTATGCTCAAAAGTGGAGAGATCTTGCTGGAAGAGTACAACCCCCTCTGTCTGATAGGGAGTTGGTAGATATGTTTCTTGGGACTTTGTCTGGTCCATACTTCAATCATTTGATCGGTAGTTCATCGTCCGGGTTTACTGAATTGATTATGACTGGGGAGAGAGTTGAAGCTGGTATCAGAAGTGGCAAGATACAGAAAGGTGCTTCATCAAGTACAGAGAAGAAGCCTTTCAGAAAAGAAGCTAGTGCAGTATACAGCTCGAGGAGCCAGAACTGACATGAACGCCGCCAAGCAGTTAACGCAGTGGTAATATCAAGACCAACTGTTGCCCCACAATGCAACAATCAGCAAAGAGTAGAGAGACTGCAAAGATAGTATACTCGGCTCAGTATGACTCTATCTCAAATTTTGCCGCAATTGTTGAAAACCAACTTGGTGACTCTGAGGGAAGCTCCGAAGAATCCCAGTACTACATCACTACTGTATAATCCAAACGCCCGCTGCGCTTATCACTCCGATAGCCCAGGGCATGATACAAACAACTGCTGGGCCTTGAGGAATAAGGTGCAAGATTTGATTGAAGCTAAAGAGATTGAATTTAACGCGTCGGAAAAGCCTAATGTCATGACTGCTCCTATGCCCAAGCATGAAGTAAATGTTGTGGATGATGATTCATTTGCAACCCCTGTGGAAGACGTTTCTACTCCATTGATGACAATAAAGAAGAACCTATTATCAGCCGATTTATTTCTGGGCTATGGCAAAGGTCGCCACCTATGTTCCATCCTACCTACTAGTTGCCATTTATTGAAGTCAGGTGTTCAACGCCTGATGGATAACAAAGAGATCCTGTTCGAGAAAACTTTGGTTCCATTGATTCCTGTTAAAGATGTTTCCATAATCACCATTTCCGCCAATTCTTCCAAGGCTTCCTCGAGAAAGCCTGTTAGGATTACATCTGTTTCAAGAGTTGCTCCGTTGATCATAACTATCCCTGGTCCTATCCCGTACACTTCGGATAAGGTTGTCCCGTGGCACTATGGGGCCGATGTGTATTATCATGGGATCAAACAAGACTTGAAGGTTGAAGAGGCTGATACTGATGTCAATAATATCGTCGGGTCTAGCAAGGTCACCCGAAGCAGAAGACTTTTCTCTCCTGAGATTTCCCCACCAACTGTTCGAAAACCTGTCGCTATTCCACATGCCAATACATCTGCTACTGTCCCTATTCATGTTCCAATCATTATCCCTGTCACCGAGTCATCTGACACTCGGGGAAAAGAGATCACAAGTGAGCCTGCCCGGATGGAGGCACCGAAGAAGATTAATTTTGAAACCTCTAGACAGGAGATAGAGGAAATTCTGAAGATCATCAAGAAAAGCGACTACAATATAGTTGAACAGCTGGGGCAAACCCCGTCGAAGATCTCCATGTTATCTTTATTGTTGTGCTCAGAAGCCTATGCTAAGGCTTTAATTGCTTTCCTGGAAACTGCGCATGTGCCGCAGGAAACATCTGCTGATCAATTCAAAGACTGTGTGACTAGTTTGACCGCTGACAACAGGTTGGGTTTCTCCAACGCAGATCTGACTGCCAAAGGAAAGAATCACAATGACGCCCTGCATGTTTCAATCGAGTGCAGGGGCACTACTCTGGCTCACGTGCTGGTGGATACTGGGTCCTCGTTAAATGTTTTACCCAAGAAAGCGTTAGATCGGCTGGATTGTGAAGGGTTGGTTCTGAAGCCAAGTAATATTGTGGTTAGGGCCTTTGACGGGTCCAAAAGGATGGTACATGGAGAGGTGGATGTTCCTGTTAAGGTTGGTTCCCAGACGTTCACATCTACATTCTATGTGATGTACATTCGAGCATCTTATTCTTATTTGCTGGGTCGCCCATGGATTCATAAAGCTGGGGCAGTGACTTCCACGCTCCATCAGATGTTAAAATATCCAATGAAGGGGAAAATTGTTACAGTACGAGGAGAAGAGGAGTACATGGTGAGCCACCTTAACTATTTTCGGTATGTGGAGATGGATGGGGAGTTTGTTGAAACCCCGTGTCAGAATTTTGAAGAAGTCCCCCAGACTCTGGCGTCGACTGAAACTGTTGTTGAGGATCCTCCAATGAAGATGGCTTCCCTCAAGGATGCCCAGGCTGTTATTGAAAAAGGTGGGTGTGCGAATTGGGGACAACTCCCTGACTTTGCCCACAAGACTAACAAGTTTGGTTTGGGTTTTACTGCAGAAGCTCAAAGGGATGTTCGGCGTGCGTGGATTGGAAGACCTCCCCTGCGTATCAGTAATATGGAAGTGAATGCAATTGAAGATGATGATGAAGAGTCTGAGTTTGACAGCTGGATTTACCCGATTACCGATGGTGGATTAAACAATTGGACGGCGAAGGACTTCATGCCCATTTCTTTTATTACACAATAATAGACTTTTGTTTTGAGATCTGTAACAGACAATTTGAAACTTTTAAGGCTCGATGCTTTGCCCGAGACACCGTGGCTTTGTTTGTGAGGGCTTAATATTTGTCATTTCCATATATCATTAATAAAGCATTGGACGTTCTCTTGCATTACAAATTTTGCGCTCCTTGTTTTTCTATCTTGCACTTTATTAAAACAGCTATAGTCTTACACACACTCACATATCATAATACAGGTCCACATCCACTCTGGATCCCACTGATAACGACTCTGCTACTGCCAGTTATGACTTCGAAAGTCCGATCAACCAAGCCGAGGACGAAGGTGAGGATGATTGCGAAGTGCCTGGGGAACTTGCTAGATTGTTACTACAGGAAAAGAAGGTCATACAACCCCACGAAGAGCCAGTAGAATCAGTGAATCTGGGTACCAAAGAGGACAAGAAAGAGGTTAAGATTGGTGCAAATCTGGAGTCTAGCGTCAAGCAACGATTGATACAGATGCTACATGACTATGTTGAGATCTTCGCTTGGTCTTATGAAGATATGCCTGGGTTGGATATTGATATTGTGGTTCACCGCTTGCCAACCAAAGAAGATTGTCCTCCAATGAAGCAGAAGGTTCACCAAATGCGCCCAGAGATGTCTGAGAAAATTAAAGCGGAATTTATGAAACAATTTGATGCCAGTTTTCTAGCAGTTACTTCTTACCCGCAGTGGGTCGCCAACGTGGTTCCAATGCCGAAGAAAGATGGTAAGGTTAGAATGTGTGTTGACTATAGGAATCTAAATAGGGCCAGCCCCAAGGATGATTTCCCTCTGCCTCACATCGATGTTTTGGTCGACAACACCGCACATCATAAGGTCTTCTCCTTTATGGATGGCTTCTCCGGTTACAATCAGATTAAGATGGCTCCCGAGGATATGGAGAAGACAACCTTTGTTACGCAGTGGGGTACCTTTTGCTACAAAGTCATGCCGTTCAGATTGAAGAATGTTGGGGCAACATATCAACGCACCATGGTCGCTTTGTTTCATGACATGATTCACCATGAGATTGAGGTATAAGTTGATGACATGATTGCAACGTCCTAAACTGAAGAAGAACATCTTGACCATCTCCAGAAGCTATTTGACAGGTTGAAATTGTACAAGCTGAGGTTAAACCCGAACAAGTGCACTTTCGGGGTGAGTTTTGGTAAGCTACTGGGTTTCGTCGTTAGTGATAAAGGTATTCAAGTGGATCCTGCAAAGGTGAAAGCTATACAGGAGATTCCATCTCCCCAAACAGAAAAAGAAGTCAGAGGCTTTTTGGGACGTCTGAACTATATTGCCCGATTCATCTCACACCTGACTGCTACTTGTGAGCCAACCTTCAAGCTACTGAAGAAAGATCAAGTGGTAAGATGGAACGATGAATGTCAGGCCACTTTCGAAAGGATTAAGAAATATCTCCAAGAGCCTCTTATTCTGATGCCTCCAGTTGAAGGAAGACCTTTAATCTTATACTTGACAGTACTCGACAATTCGATGGGGTGTGTGCTGGGGCAGCATGACGAGTCTGGCCGAAAAGAGCATGCTATTTACTACCTTAGCAAAAAGTTTACCGACTGTGAGACCCGATACTCACTGCTTGAGAAAACTTGCTGCGCTTTGGCATGGGCTTCTCGCCGGCTGAGACAGTATATGATGACTCACACTACCCTATTGATATCAAAGATGGATCCAATCAAGTATATCTTCGAGAAGCCTGCCTTGTCCGGAAGAATAGCAAGATGGAAAATGATCTTGACTGAGTATGACATCCAATACACAATCCAAAAAGCAATCAAGGGGAGTGTGTTGGCAGATCATTTGGCACATCAGGCCGTGGATGATTACCAGTCTATGAACTTTGAGTTTCCAGATGAGAACATCATGTTGGTGACTGACTGCGAAACACCTGGACCGGATGAAGGACCCGAGGAGGGATCCCGATGGTCTATGTATTTTGACGGAGCTTCAAACGCTTTGGGTAATGGCATTGGTGCCGTGATCATATCTCTTGAAGGCTTTCATACTTCGTTTACCGCCCGACTATGTTTTAACTGCACCAACAATATGGCAGAGTATGAAGCGTGCATCCTGGGGCTTCGAGCAGCCATTGACCTAAGGATTAAGTTCTTGAGTGTGCTCGGAGATTCCGCTCTCGTGATCAGTCAGATCAAAGGCGAGTGGGATACGAAACACCCAAATCTTATTCCTTACAAGGAATATGTATTGACATTTCTTCCACACTTTGAGGAGATAACCTTTGAACACTTCCCGAGAGAGGAGAATCAGTTAGCGGACGCGCTAGCTACCATGTCTTCTATGTTCAAGTTCAGGTGGGACAATGAAGCTCCCCAGATTACCATTGAGAGGTTGGACGAACCCGCACATTGTTGTGACATTGAGACTGAGGAGGTAACAGATAAACCTTGGTTTCACGAGGTAAAGGGGTATCTTGAGGCTCAGGAATACCCCGAGGGTGCATCTGTTAATGATAAGAAGTTTCTGAGGAGGTTCACGGTGAAGTTCTTCATAAGTAATGGTATTCTTTACAAGCGTAATCATGATTCAACCTTACTGCGTTGTGTGGATAAGAACGAAGCAGAAAGGATTATGGTAGAGTTACATGAAGGTACTTTCGGAACTCATTCCAGTAGACACACCATGGCAAAGAAAATCCTACGGGCACGATATTATTGGTCCACCATGGAAGCCGACTGTTATCAGCACTCCCTGACCTATCATAAGTGCCAAGTCTACACTGATAAAGTGCATATACCTCCAGTCCCTCTGAACTTCTTGACGGCTCCTTGGCCTTTTGCAATGTGGGGCATCGATATGATTGGCGAGATCATACCTACCGCGTCCAACGAGCATCGTTTCATCCTGGTAGCGATTGATTACTTTACAAAGTGGGTTGAGGCAGCGTCCTTCGCTACAGTAACCAAGAACGTCGTGGCACGGTTTATTCAACACAATCTGATCTGTCGATATGGTGTACCAGAGAGGATAATTATGGATAATGGTACAAATCTCAACAATACAATGATCACCGAGCTCTGCAAGCAATTCAAGATACATCATCACAACTCTTATCCTTACCGGCCGAAGATGAATGGGGCTGTAGAAGCGGCTAATAAGAACATCAAGAAGATTGTGCAGAAAATGACGGTGACATATAAAGATTGGCACGAGATGTTACCGTTTGCTCTTCATGGGTACCAAACTTCAGTACGAACTTCAACAGGGGCAACACCTTACTCTTTAGTGTATGGAATGGAAGCAATCTTACCTATTGAGGTTCAGATACCCTCTCTTCGGATTATGAAAGATGCAGGTTTGAGCAAGGACGACTGGATCAAGACCCGACTTGATCATATGAATTTAATCGACGAAAAGAGACTTACTGCTATTTGTCATGGTCAAACGTATCAATAGTGGATGATCAAGGCATTTAACAAGAAAGTCCGATGACAAGAGTATCAAGTTGGGGATCTGGTAATCAAGCGCATCATACTACCTCAAGGTGATCCCAGGGGTAAATGGACCCCTACGTACGAAGGGCCATTTGTGGTTAAGAACATTTTCTCAGGAGGAGCTATGATTCTAACCACCATGGATGGTGACGACCTTCCTCACCCCGTCAATGCAGACATAGTGAAAAAATACTACGCATAATCAAAGACCCGCTAGGTTGACTGGCCTAGGCAAAAATAAGGGCTTCCCGATGAACCAAAAGGGTTCGGGCAAAAATAAGGAATGAAAATAAAAAATCTGTACACCCGGCAAGTCGAAAACCTGAAAAGGAGGCTTGGGAAAAAAAGGTTATCCTGGTGGACTGAAAACCCGAAAGGGCGGCCCAGGAAAAAAATAGGGATTAAGGCGTAACACTATGTCTCATTGGATCACCTTGCAACCAAAATTCAGTACCGACTATAAAGCTCGGACGACACTAATCAATCTGATCTACATTCAACCAAGTAGCAAAGTGATGAGATGCTCGGAGACATAAAGGCAATAACAGAGTTGGAACCCGGTGGGATTGTTCACATAGTTGTTTTACTTTGTTTTTCACAAACTGTATAAATTCTATTGTTCGGCGGCATTCTCTTACTAGGACGTCAACCTCTTGTACAAAAACGGCTATTTACAGGCCGACTTCAAAATCAATACAATTCATTTTCACAAAGAAATTTCAAGTTATTTTCCTTTTTCTGTTTTGTTTTGCAAGAACGTCCAATGGTTCATTTTTGATATATGCATTTGACAATAATTGCTGCTCATAAATATTCACATGCGAAACAAAAGACGGTTACTCGTAATATCAGAAACAGGGGCAAACAAGAAATATCCAAACCTCACAGTTTCTCTGTCCACCAGGTATAGGGATAGACCTAGTTGGAGAAAACGATTAAAAGTACATTCGCTCCCCGCAGAGTAAGAAAAAGACAGTGACATTAGCGGTCCCGAACAGGACATCACTCTCCCCAGCTAAGGTTCACCATCGCGAATGAGTCGGCAATATTCTCCGCAAGCAGAGTTTATCTATCATCAGCACTAGAAAATTATCCCCACTAGAGTCTAAAAGATTATCCCCAGTGAAGTCGCCACTGGAGAATCATCCCCAGTGGAGTTCATTCCTTTCACAAACAGAAACTCAATTCCCAACAGAGTGTATCATCGCCAACAACGTTAATTCATCCCCAGCCGAGTTTATTTCTCCAAATCAACAGGTCCTCTAGCATAGTTTGTCCTCCCCACAGAGACATTTCCTCATCAGTTTATTCCCCAGCGGAGTTATCCTCTCTTGCAGGTTTATTCTCACAGTCATCTGCATTCATTATCTCCAGCGGAAACGAATAATTCAACTCTTTTCTCCAGCAGCAATCCGGGATTTATTTTCCCCAGCTAGCGGATATCATAAAAACATTACATGTCCATACATCATGACATACACATACGCATCATACAACACAATCTCATTTATTTTGAGAACATCACTGTTTGATATATATCATGCATTACATACAATTAACCTTTACCTTTCAGGAAAGATACAATCAAATTCTCGCAAAATTCAAGCTATGAAGCCCGGGTATGACCGAATAGTATCTTGATCTCTACAGCATATTGTGAAGCCCGGATTCAACTGGATAACAATATCGAACACCGCGAAGCCTGGATTTGACCAGATAGTGGTTTATCTTCAAGCTATGAAGCCTGGAGAACGATCGGATAATAGTTTAAGTCCTCAGCAAGCCGCGAAGCCCGGACTACAACCGGATAACAACTCAACAAGTTATTGTGAAGCCTGGATTATGACCAGATAGCAATATAAGTTCCTATGAAGCTTGGGTTACGACCAGATGGCAGCCAAAGACACCGCGAAGCCTGGATTACGACTAGATAATGGTATATCTTTAACACAAGTTCTGAAGCCTGGATTACGACCAAATAAGAGTCGAGAAATTATGAAGCCCGAATTACGACCGGATAGCAAGTTTAATCTCATCTCCCCAGTAAGTCACTGTAAAGCCTGGATTACGACTAGATAGCAGTCAGCCTTATTACTATGAAGCCTGGATCACGACCAGATAGTAGTTCATGATTCCTCAGTAGAATAACGGACGATCGAAGTTCCTAAATTTCAACAGAGATGGTTCCTCAGTAGAATAACGGATGACCGAAGTTCCTAAATTTCAACAGAGATGGTTCCTCAGTAGAATAACGGACGATCGAAGTTCCTAAATTTTAACAGAGATGGTTCCTCAGTAGAATAACGAACGACCGGAGTTCCTAAATTTCAACAGAGATGGTTCCTCAGTAAAATAACGGACGACCGAAGTTCCTAAAATTCAACAGAGATGGTTCCTCAGTAGAATAACGGACGACCGAAGTTCCTAAATTTCAACAGAGACGGTTCCTCAATAGAATAACGGACGACCAAAGTTCCTAAATTTCTACAGAGATGGTTCCTCAGTAGAATAACAGACGACCAAAGTTCCTAAATTTCAATAGAGATGGTTCCTCAGTAGAATAACGGACGACCGAAGTTCCTAAAATTCAACAGACATAGTTCCTCAGTAGAATAGCGGATGACCGAAGTTCCTAAGTTTCAACAGAGATGGTTCCTCAGTAGAATAACGGACAACCAAAGTTATTAAATTTCAACAGAGATGATTCCTCAGTAGAATATCAGACGACCGAAGTTCCTAAATTTCAACAGAGATGGTTCCTCAGTAGAATAACGGACGACCGAAGTTCCTAAAATTCAACAGAGATGGTTCCTCAGTAGAATAATAGACGACCTAAGTTCCTAAAATTCAACAGAGATGGTTCCTCAGTAGAATAACAGACGACCGAAGTTCCTAAAATTCAACAGAGATGATTCCTCAGTAGAATAATGGATGACCGAAGTTCCTAAATTTCAACAGCGATGATACCCCAATAGAATAACGGACGACTGAAGCTCCTAAAATTCTATTTCTCTCAAGACAGAGATCAACATTCTTCAGCAGAATCTTCCTCAACAACAGGTATACAAGCTCTCTCTAAGGAATCCTTTGTGCGATCGACACTCCTTCGGATGGCATCTTTAAACCCATTCCCTGTTGGCAATTTCCAAATGGCATCTATAAGCCCATTCCCGACATCGCAAGACGGATACCACTTCATGCGAGTGCAAATTTCTGGGCACTCTAGTGTTCAATCATCTTCCACCTTCGGATCACGAAAGGAACGAAAGCCAATCTACATCCTCAGGTTTAAGAAGATTGAACAGGGGCAACTGTTGTACCCCAAAATTTGCCCCCCCATATTTCTCAAAACATTTCAAGAAAGATCCTCAAGTTGCTCAAGGAAGTCCAAGGGTTGGCAAGACAAGCTCTCTCCTAAGGCAGTCTACCTCAAATTAGGGTTTCATGTTACATCAAGACACTTGAGTCCAAGGGATCCCAAATGATTAAAAATATCCTAATATGTTCTCATGATCATCCATGCCAAGTTTCAAACCCTATAGAGAAAATTTGCTCAGTCAATTGCTCAAAGGCTTGAAAATCGACTGTGCTAGGGCAAAAGTCAACTGTGGCCCACATACAGTCAAACTTCAAGATTTTTGGTCAACATACTCATTTTAAAGTATATTTAATCATTTGATAAGGGGTTGATCATGATTCATCAAGCATTGCTCATAATTCATAAAGACTCAAAAGTTGCTAAATTAGGGTTTTGTAGGAAAAGTCAACTCAACTTTGACCAAGCATAACTTTCTCATACTTTATGATAAATGACCCATCCAAAGCTCATTTTGAAGAGGATGCAATTCTCTAAAATCTATCTTCAGCTCCCAAGTTCAAAATATGCACTCACAAGAAGTTATGAATTTGGACATTATAGGTCATTTTGGAAATTCAACAAAAACACCTTTTTTGTCAAAGCTTCACACTTGAGCATGGAATATCAAATTGAGATGATACCAAAAGGGTTGCTTATAGGACATCTCAAGCTTTCTAAAAAGTCTAAGAACACTTTCAAAGAGTCAAAATTGAGGAAGTTATGCATTGGTGAAGTTGACCTTTTTTGCAAAATTGCCAAAAGTCAACTATGCCTAAAACTTCAATTTTTGCCAAATGGGCCCAATCTTTTTCACTTGTTTTAAGTTGGCAACATAGTCCACGAGTTCTAGCCCTTGCCACTTGTCATTATCATGTTTTCATTATTTATTTTGATTTTGATTTGATTTAAATCAATTTTAATCAAAATAAATCATGAGAAAATCTAAAGCATTGAAAACTCAAGATTTTATACTTGTTTCAGGTCTCAAATCCAGTTGGCAAGTATTCAAATTCGTGTAAAGGCATGAGGTGCACAAAAAGATTGGATTTGGACTATTTTTGGAATGGTTTTCAAGTGTATCAAATCACAATCAAATTCAATAATGGAGGAAGATTATGATCATTCTTTCAACCCTAATCTATTCCTCAATACATATAAAAGGAATTCAGACCAAAAACTAGGTGAGAAGGAGGCGTATGAACAAGAACAAAAACTTGAAAAACAAGAAAAACTGGTGAATCGAATTCCTACTTAGAGGCAATTTCAAGATCCTTGGACCATCTCAATCGCTTCCTGGGATCCCAAGCAAGCAAAAGCAATCCAAAACAAGCATTTCCAGGCCTTGAAGCTCGCTGTAAGACATTCACGATACCTACCTTTTCTTGAATTCTGTTTGCATAATTCTGGCATGTATAGCATAATATAATTATAGATTCTTGTTAACCATTACAATTGCAAGCTTTTTATAATACTCAATTGCGTTTTCATAGACTGAATCGATAATTGCCATTGTTAGGTTTTTTGGTTCTGTTTTAGGGTTTTTGTATACAGGAAAAATTAGTCTTCATGAAGGGTACCATCATGTTCAGAATAACAAGATGAATCCAACCATGGCATTAGAAGTGATTTATCATGCCCATGGAGGATTTTGAGATGAACCAGGGTTGTAGCTACAGACATACGTTCGTAGGTAAAAGTCCCTGTATCTTTTACCCACGAGAAGGGAAGAAGATGACTGCGTGGCGCCTTTCCATTGGATCATTTGAAATTTTGCTATAATATTTTATTATTCCGCTTGTTCTTTATATAATAATTGTTGTTTATTGTATATACAAAAAGAAAAAGTGGCGCAGTTGGTAAGTGTAGTGTTGGATAATGCCTCAGGACCTGGGTTCGAATCCCAGGTCCCCCAAATATTTCATATTTTTTCCTTCCAGGTGATCTAGCGTGCACCAAAGACCAAGGTCCATCATGAGACCTCACAATCCAGCTTGCTAAGTGTCCTAAGGCCAGATCCAAGGGCCATCAGTAAAGGAACACCAAAGGCAGGGTCAAAGCAAATGCATTGGATCCAAAAAGTCAAGCGTGGACCTCCATCTTTTGGGCCCAGAAATTGTTTCTCACACCCCCCATTTTGCTCAGGCCCAAACTCCTTTCTCTATTTTTCTTTTTATATTTACTTTATTTAATTAGTTTATTTATTTTAGTTTACTAACCAATCAATTATTTTCTTTTATAAAAAAATCACAAAAAATAATACTTTTCACAAATTAGGTTTAGATTTTATTTTTTATCAAAAATTAAAATTAATTTAATTAGGTTGTTAATATTTAGATAACTTTAATTCTTTTTGCAAATAAATTAAAAATAATTAGAATAATTAGGTTTTTATTTCTAACTTAATTATATTATCTTTTCCTAAAAATTATCAAAAACACAATAATAGGCCATGTAATTATTTTCATTGATTAATTTAATTAGCTAATTAATTGTATATTTAATTTTAAAACCTTAGTTCTTTTATTTAAAAAATAATTAAAAACAACAAAAACAATTTTCTTTTAATTAGGTTAGAAAGGGTCAAAACCCTAGTTCGCTCTCGTCCTAATTTTCATTGTGCGCTTTATTTTATTATTTTTACCCTATTATTGTAACTGCCTACAAGTTGTAATAGTTAAATTAGGTCTTTATCTTCATTTATCGCTTTATCTTTTAAGGGTTTGTTTTTGGCTATGTAAATACCCGAAGCCTTGTAATAGCTTAACTTTAATTTCCGCACTTTAATTTCCGCAAACTAATAACTGTTAGATGTATGATATTAGGGATGCATGACAAGAATGTATGATTAATTTTAAAATAGTTAGACAACCCTAAAATGTGCAAAGATAATAATTTGAAATTGAATCACTCGCACATGCGCACTCCTAGGGTACACTCCCACTTGGTTGCCTTCGGTAAACGGTCATTGAGTATAGGATGCTTTAGTGGTCGTCCTTTTGTCCCAAGATCAAAGTTGCCTCGGAATAGTTGCCTCGGAATAGTTGCCTCGGATATTGTTGCCTCGAATAATTGATCTAAGACATCAGGGTTATTACTAAGACATCCTAACATTGCTTTAGTGATCGTACGTCCCTTTCGAATTGACCCTCAAAACTCCAACGATAGTGCTACCTACTCACTAATAGTGGGATAACGCCGTCTAAAGGAAACAAACATAGAATGATTCTTTTTTCGAGTAGGTAGATTAGTTCTTAAGTACTTGCTCAATCAAAACAAACTTTTTCACACTTACACTCCTTTACAAACAAAGTTTTCAAAAACACTTCATTACACTCTTGAAGACAGAAGCAAGAGTTAAATCGAAGTCAAAACAAAAGCTTTTAAAATCACACAAACACAAAGAAAACAATTTTGAAAATGATGAGAAAGTACCTAAGAGCCCGTAGATAGCTACGGATAGAAAGGGTGCTAATACCTTCCCTTTATATAATCTACCCCCCGTACTCAGAAATATCTCGAAAAAGGAATTTTCTGTGCTTTTTTCCTTTCCTTGTTGGATAAAATAAAAGTCAATGGCGACTCTTGCTTACCGCGACATTTTGCGAATAAAAAACGCAAAACGCAAACCAGTATTAAACAGTCGGTTCTGCCACCGTATCACACTATGGTTTACAAGGTTGCTTTAGGGATTCCAAATGCAGGAAAAATTGGATCTCAAGATGGATACCATCATGATCAGAGGATCGAATCCAATCAATTCATGACCTTGAATCTAATTTATATTGCCTAGATAGGATGTTTGAGAATTGCAGGTTTTTAGCTATGGCTGATTGTCCGTGGGTAAAAGCTCTGAACCAAAGACGACAGTTCCCTGAAGGAGACGAGTGCGTGTCACAACTTGAATGGATGGTTTAAACTTCACGCACGTTTGGTTATAGTCACGAACCAATTCACAATATATTGTTTTTATGTGTTTATATTAATAAATAACTTGGCATCGCAGTTTGCAAAGGAGGAAACCTATGAGGTGCACGTCCTGGGTTCGACCCCAGGCGTGTTATTTTTGCATTTTCTTGATATTTCCTACAGGTTCCAATGCACCATGTCCAACGAAGTCCACCGTGAGACCTCAGAACTAACCCTCAAGATATCATCGCATCCAATCCAACGTCCCACACACGCAGTCATACCATAGGTCATCAGGGGACCAACCCACTAGATCAGGCGCTGACTGGGCTTTCAGCTTGGCGGGCATGGAATCAATTCAGCAACGCACCCCCCCATAATTTCTTCAGCAAACAGGCCCAATTTATTTTTTTACTTCTTTTACTTATTTTGTTCTATTTAATTATTTGTTTCACAAATTAATTCTTTTTATCAACTACAAAAACATAAAATCGCAAAAAACACCCAAAAATCATTTTTTTTTCATAAAATAGTTATTTTCTTTAATTAATTAATTAGTTTAAATTAGGTTAATTTAATGCCTTTTCATAATTAAAACTAATTAGAAATTAGGGTTGTAAATAATTAATTTTTCTCCAAAAATAACAAAATTATTTTTTAATTAGATTTTAGGTCTCTCAATTAATTCTTCGCATTTAATTCGTCGCGCGTGTTTTAGTTACTGTTTTGATTATTATTTATGTAACTGTTTCGAGGTTGTAATAGATTTTAATTAGGGTTTTAATTTCCGTATTTTATTTTCAGTTAAATAATTCTGTATCTGTGAAAGCCATATAATAGTTATGATTTCTATTTTTGCACTTTAAATTTCCGCAATTATTAATTGTTAGATGTATGCTAATAAGATTGTATGGCAAGAATATTTAAAAATTAAAACAGTAGATAACCTAAATGTGCAAAGACAAATTAATCGAAAAAATCTCACTCGCACATGCTCACTCCTAGGTTTTACTCCACTTCGTTTGCCTTCGGTTAAGCGGTCATAAAGTATAGGGTTTGTTAGTGGTCGTCCTCTAGCCCCGAAAGATCTCAAATGACCCATTCGAATGTTGCCTCAGAAATAGATCTTTAAGGCTTTAGGATGATTACTAACACCTACTAACATTACTTTTGTGACCGTATCTGTCCCTTCGAACGTCCCTTAAAACTCCAACGACGATGCTACCTATTTTTCAATAATGAGATAGCATTGTCTAAAAGGAAAACGAACATAATTTTTTGAGTAGGTAGATTAACTTTTAAGTACTTGTTCAAAACAAATAAACTTTTCACACCAACACTTTTCAAAACGATTTTCAAAAGAACTTCGTCACATCCTTGAGGAATGATACAAGGGTTATCACGAAGTAAAATTTTTCAAAACAAGCACACACAAACAATTTTAAAAATGAGCAAGTACCTAAGAGCCCATGGAAAACCATGGATAGAAAGGGTGATAACACCTTCCCTTTCTATAATCTACCCCCCGTACTTAGAAATATTCTCGAAAAAGGTTTTTTCTGTTCTTTTTCCTTTTCCTAATTGGATAAAATAAAAGTCGGTGGCGACTCTTGCTTACCGTGACATTTTGCAAACAAAAAACGCAAAAACGCAAACTAGTATAACAGACGGTTCTGCCATCGTATCACACTACCCTAGGGTTTTAAGATCATTTTTACCGAGACAACATCGAGAGGGTCATCGAGGGACTTACGATCTTTTAAACCGGAGGGTAGCCACTAAAATCTCTCACGTTTCGAGAGTTGTGACTGTTTTCCAAGGCAACCAAAGTGGGGTACCCTAGAGGTGCGCATGTGTAATTGTGTTATTTTCAGTTATTTATCTTGTGCTAGGTTTGCTAATGTTTACTTTTAGTCTTGCCATACAATCCTATTAATCATACATCTAAACAGTTTATAATTTATAGTAATTAAAGGTGCGGAAATGTAAAATCCTAACTATTACACGGTTTCGGGGAGGGGATTATTTACATGTCCAAAATGGGGAATAAAGAAGAAAAAAGTAAAAGTCCTAATTTAAACTATTACATTCCAGTAAACAGATACAATAATATGAAAAATAATAATACTAAAATAAAATCGCGCGCCAATTGGAAATACGTCTAAAACCCTAGGAAGAAAAATCCTTTTGTTTGTTTTTGTTTAATAAAAGAAAAATAAAAATCTAAGTCTACTTAATTTTAATTTTAAGAAAGTGTTTAAGTAATTAATTATTATTAACAAAAATAATTTTTTAATTAAAAAAGACTAAATCTATTTTTGTGATTTTATAATTTGCTGATTGACTAAAAAAAATCAAAAGAAATAAATAATAAAAAGAACAATAATGTAAATAGGCCTGGTGTTAAAGCTGAAAAGAGGGGTGAGATTTGGAATTTATATGGCCCAAATCAGGGAGAAGCCCAGGCTACACCTGATCCTGTGTTACTGATCCTTGAGAGTCTACCATGAAACTGCATATTTGAGCGCTAGATCTAATGATACATAGATCCAATGGTGTTGACGACAAGGTACATATATGTGTATTAGCCTTTGTTGCATTGGATCTGCAAAACAAATGTTGGAAAAAATAAAGATGCAGGAGCTGGGTACCGAACCCAGGTCTTTCCCCTTAATTCAAACCTTCCCCTAATTCGAACCCCTTGTGTTCGAATCTGGGATGTTTTGGCTTGAAATTGCATGTATCATGAGTTTTGAAGGCAAATTCAGATCATGCCCTTCGATGGAACGATCTTATTCCTACATGTTATCTTACATGTGGCATGTTCATATAAATACAAACAACATTAGCAGTGCAAATATGCAAACAATATGTATTTAAATGGCCTGGAAATACAGTTTTGATTTTGTAAATCATTACCAACCGGAGATGGTTCGATCTGTGAACTTGGGCGTGGAATTTCTAGCATAAGGACCTGGGCGGCTTCCTGGGAGCTTGCAAAGCTGGTTTGGCATTTAGGCAGCTTATGATATTTTTGAGTTTTTTCCTGAGGTAACTTCTTGTGTGTGTGTGTGTGTGTCTGGAGGCAATGTTTCGTATGGCTAATGCGTGTGTGTCCTTTGATAGACAATCCTGTCTTGTATTTATAGGGGCATGGTGGTGGACGAAAATGGAAAGAATCATCCATTAACCATGGCTTTGAAGGCAGAATCAAAATTCTTAAAAAGTTGCCATTGTTGATTATTTTCTACCATCTTGGGGTTTTTGAGTGAACCTGGACAAGTTTCACTCCCACATCTTGACCTTTCGAATGCTCCCAAGTTTTGTTCTTCGATGGTTCTGAGTTCCAATTTAAATCGTCAAAGGCCTCATCATTGTGGCTTCTTCGATTGAGCCACTATCTGCCTTAGTTGCTTGATCTGAAAACCATCCAATTATCCCAATCGAACAGTTCTTGTTCCTTTCGAATCTCTTTTCCTTCAATCAGACCAATTGAAGCATCACCTATTTTATCTTAGCCCATCGAACCTTCGTTTTGCTCAATTTTAATACTTCTTCATCTTGTCCTGTCGAAGCTTCGTTTTGTCCTTTCCTTTGAACATAGTAGTGTAGGTGGTCCTTCGATTCCAACTCCCACCCCTTTCTTTTACTTACAAGAAAATCTTTCTTGCTTACTAGTTTACCTTCGATTGGTGAATATGGATTGTATGCACCAATCGAAAGGTAACCTATGAGCATCAAGATATTACATTCAATCACCCAACTCCTTCCTTTCCTGTTCAGGCACATGCCTGAAACACATTGCTCCCTAGACTCTAAGTTGAGTCATATTTGGCTGCTTCATCTCTAACTATCCTTCGATCATGACATGTTTGAAAATTGCATGCCTTTCGAACCATTAGGCTTCCACATGCTTCTTTGGATAAGATAAAAGCTTTCGAATTCAGAATATTCTTCTATTTGAAGCGCCCCTTCAAAGAACATCGCAATCGAAAGGTCTCTCCTTGTAATGATTCGAATGACATGTACTTCAATGTTCTAAAATGAACCTTTCGATAACACTCATTACTAGCTCTCCTAATCGAAGGCTTCATAAAAGCCTTCTCACAATTTCTTTCGAACTATCCCTCCTTCGATCCTAGTGTTTCATTGGGCATTAAATTAGCCTGCATACTGCTTTCGAAGCTGCTTCGACCCAAAAGCCCTTAGGCATATTTTCAGCTTTCGACCTACCCCTTGTAATGTACACTTCCTTTTCTTCTTTCAGCTTTTCCATAATGTTGAGGCTTATGGGGTGCCATGGAAATCATTTGAAACCTCTTGAGCAATTGAGGACCTTAATGAGCATGTCTTGAGCAAAAATGGGAGGGCAAATTTTGGAGTACAACAGCTGCCCCTATTCAATCTTCTTAAACCTGAAGATGTAGATTGGCTTGTCTGCCTTTCGTGATCTGAAGGTGGAAGATGATTGAACATTAGAGTGCCCAAAAATTTGCACTCACATGAAGTAACTCCGTTGGTTGATGATGTCAGGAATGGGCTTACATATGTCATTTGGAGAAGATGATTGAGAGTTGTCAGAGATGGGCTTAAAGATGCCATCTAAAGTTGATGCTGACTTCATAAGAGGTCTCTTTATGGAAATCCCTGTTCCTGTTGTCTGAGGAGGACTCCATTGGAGAATGTTGATTCATGTTGTTCTCCTGCTTGAGGAAAATTCTGTGGGAAATAGAGTCTGGGAGCTTTAGTTGTCCATGGCTCTATTGAGGAGTTATCTCTGGACTGGAGAGATGAAATTTAGCTATTTTCTTGGTTGAAATCCAGGCTTCATAGTAACTTGTTGGGGAGAATGAAATTAATTGTTATTTGGAAATATATTAGAAGGAGCCTGTGTAGGGCTGCTTCAGGATGAGTCAGTGTTAAACTTCATCTGGAGATATAAGAGAAGGAGCCTATGTAGAGCTGCTTCAGGATGAGTCAGTGTTAGACTTCATCTAGAGATATATGAGAAGGAGCCCGTGTAAGATTTCTTCAGGATGAGCCCGTGTAAAGTTGCATCTGGAGAGAAGGAACCTCTGTAAGATTACTTCAAGATGAGCCCGTGTAAAGCTGTATCTGGAGAGAAGGAACCTGTGTAAGAATGTTTCAAGATGAGCCAGTGTAAAGCTGCATCTGGAGAGAAGGAACCAGTGTAAGATTGCTTCAAGATGAGCCCTTGTAAAGCTGCATCTGGAGAGAAGGAACCCGTGTAAGATTGCTTCAAGATGAGCCTGTGTAAATCTACATTTGGAGAGAAGGAATCCATGTAAGATTGCTTCAAGATGAGCCCGTGTAAAGCTGCATATGGAGAGAAGGAACACATGTAAGATTGCTTCAAGATGAGCTCGTGTAAAGATGCATCTGGAGAGAAGGAACCCATGTAATATTGCTTCATCTGGTCGTGTAGATAGTCACCCCGTCTTGTTTTGGGAATTGATCCATAATCAGTAGTTCACAGATAGTTGTCCCGTCTTGTTTCAGGTATTAATCTAGAACTTGATTTTGTTATTTGTTGAGATAGTTGCCCTGGCTTGTTTCAAGAATTAATCTCCGACCTTAGAGAAAGAAAGACAGTTTCCCTGTCTTGTTTCAGGAGTTAATCTTCAATCTGCTCATATAGATAGTTGTCCTGTCTGGTTCCAGATATTAATATATAACCAGTCATTCACAGATAGTTGTCTTGTCTTATTTCAGGTATTAATTTGGAATTTGTTTTGTGTTAGCCATTGTGATAGTTTCCCTGTCTAGTTTCAGGAATTAACCTCTGACCTTAGAGAAAGAAAGATAGTCTCCCCGTCTTGTTTCGGGAGTTAATCTTCAATCTGCTCATGTAGATAGTTGTCTTGCCTTGTTTCAGGTATTAATCTACAATCATTCGTTCATAGATAGTTGTCCTGTCTTGTTTCATATATTAATCTGGAACTTTTGAAAATTGTTGATGATATTCGTCTGTTGATCTTTCCTGAAAAGGTAAAGAATTAGCCCTGGGTAATGATGTTCTCAAAATAAACAAGATTAAGACATATTCATTTATGCTGCATATGATATGATGCTTGTAAAATGATGTATGAATGTAATGTATGAACATATCAGTTGTTCTATTACAGTGTTGCTGAACTGGGGAAAATAAATCCCTGATTGTTGTTGGGGATGAAGAATGTAAGTCTTCAAATTTTGTTGAAGTTGAAATGCCGGGAGACAGATTTTCGTTGTTAGAGGAATAAACTCTATTGGGGAAGGGAAACTCCGTAAATCTCTTGGGTATTTTTATGAAACCCTTATTGGGAAACCCAAGATGCTTGTGAACCAGGATAAGGAATTCTTTGAGATGTCGGATAAGTAATTGGAAAGGTTTGCTCCGCCGGGGATATAAGAACACCTTACATGTTGAGGATATGGCAGTAACTTTATAGTAGGATGCTCCTGCCTCTGTACCTGCTGGAGAAAGTATCTGCGGGGATTTGCAGAGGGCCTTTAGATATTGTCTTGTTTCTTAAAGCCTGTAGTAACTGTCTTTCTGTTTTGTATGCGTGTATTTGTAAACAGTAATTATATTCAAATGCATATGTTCAAAAATAATCACTGGACATTTTTGCAAAAAAAACATAAAAATAAAAACAAATAGTTTTGCACTTTCAAAGAAATAGCTTTGTATTAATTTGAAGAGGTTTTTCCTATAATAGGCATTTTTGTACAAGGAGACGAACATCCTAGTAAGAGAATGCCATCGTAAGAATGAAAACTATACAAAAATAATATACAAAGAAAAACATCTATGTGAAATAATCCCATTGGGTTCCCATTCTGCTATTGCCTTTATCTCTTTGAGCGTCTCATCTCTTTGCTGCTTGTCCGAAGCTGACTAGATTGATTAGTACCATTTGAGCTTGATAGTTGATACTAAAAATTGGATGTAAGGTGATCAAACGGGACATAGTTATACGCTTTAAGTCCCTAACTTTTTCATGGACCTCCCTTTCAGGTTTTTAGTCCACCAGGATACCCTTTTTTGCCCATGCCGCCTTTTCAGGTTTTCGACTTGCCGGGTGTACAATTTTTTTTCTCCATATGTATATCCCTAATTTTTTTCCCGAAACTTTTTGGTTCGCAGGTGTTGTACCCCAAAACTTTCCCTCTCAATTCTCAAGGCTTTTCTCACAAATATTCTTAAGATTTAAGCTTGCACAAGTGCATTGGGATTTTCCAGTACCAAAATTAAAAGGAAACTGTCAAAAGGGAGAAAACAGATAAAAATAACATTTTGAAAAATTTGGAGGACAATAGGTCTTTTTCGATTCAACACCCTTCAATTGGACTTCTCACCTCCTTCGATTGCTCAAAAATTGCTGCTAGCGTACCACTTTCGTCTAGGCATGTGATTTCTTGCTGCAGGCTTCGTTTGTGTCTTTAGCTGCCTACATGCCTGCTTTAAATACCAAGTTTGCTGGCCATATGTGCCCCCTGAAAGGCAAACCCTTCATTTAGACACAAGTGCCTACATACAAGCCTTCATTTGGGCATTCACCTCCTGCATTCCTTCATGCAAGTTTTTGTTTGGGCATTCATCTCTTGCCATGCCTGCATGCAAGCTTTAGTTGAACAAGGGATTTGTGCCACTTGGGTTACATATTTCATTTGAGTATTGAAGCTTCCTTCGATTCAGAAGGAAACTATATGCTGAAGATTTCCTTTGTTTTAGAAGGAAATTAGCTTCTGAAAGCTTCCTTCGATTCAAAAGGAATTAATCCTCTGAAAGCTTACTTCGATTCATAAGGTCTTGCCTTATGAAGGTTTCCTTCGATTGCACCATTGGCCCCTCACCTGTTTGTCTTGGATTCACAAGTTTTCAATTAGATGAATGGCTACCTTCTAGATGCATGCAATCAAACAAACTTTACAGACATGTATCCTTAGGGTAATTGCACTTGTTGCCTTATAAAAATGGTCATGTTATGCATATGGGATATGTCAGCAAAAACAATCACAAAATACAAGATCATAGTCCCTCGATGACGCTACGAATGTTGCCTTAAAAATGATCTTAGTCCCTCAAAGAGAAATGCTAAGATATCCCATAACATTGCTATCATAACTATACGATGACCCACACCCGTCCCTTTACATCCAAAGATTAGGCTTCTTACCAAATCAATGGTAAGATAGAAATATAAAGGAAAGGAAGAAATGAACTAAGACTTTTGAGTAGGTAGATTGTTCCTAGTCGCTTTCTCATTTTCAAATCAAACACTCTTGCTTATTTTCAAAAACAAACACCAACACTTTCAAAACACTTACAAAACCCTTTCCAAACATTAAATATTTTCAAAAGCTCAACACTTTGTATACGTTCTTACGAACGAGAACTATTACAAAGTTTTCCTAAAATGATGACGCCTTTTCAAAATACTTTCAAAAAACCACACAAAGCACATTTTCAAACAAAAGCAAGTGATCTAGCAAGCAACTAAGATCCCATAGATAACTATGGATGAAAAGGGTGCTAATACCTTCCCTTTTCATAATCTACCTGAAATTCTGGCTGCAGATACTCAATGTCACGTTCAATGTTATGACACCGTATCTGACTTTCTATAAGACAGTAAATACAAAAACAGTAAAGAACACAGTCAATTGTTTACCCAGTTCAGTGTGCAACAACACCTACTCTGGGGGCTACCAAGCCAGGGAGGAAATCCACTATAAGAGATGTTAATTCAGGAATAAACCAACCAGTTTATCTCCTTCACTTAAGACCTACCCAATGCAATTTCAATCTAAGTACAACTTAAACCTGAGTTCCTACTCACTCCCCCTCAATCACAGCAGTGATACATAAAACAATTTGACTAATGAATTGATGAAGACACTCTTCAAAAACATACACTTGATTAAGCTTCACAGCTTTTTAATCAAGCAACACAACCACTCTTGCTTCACAGCTTTGAGTGATACACACACTTAACTTGACTCTGCTTCACAGCTTTAGTCAAGAAACATTCAAACACTCTTGCTTCAAAGCTTTGAGTGCTACACAACCCTTACAATTAAAAACCTATTCCAAGTCACTTATCACAATGATAATTGCTTGGAGTACAATAATTAAACCTATACAGTTTACAAATGATCTTCTGACCAAAAAGGGATTACTTGCAAAACAGCAGCTCTGTTGAATATATAGCAGCTGCAACTTCAGTTAGGGTTTCCACAAAAACCTAGGGTTAATTTCGTTTGACCTTAAGACTAGGTCACATGACTTTATTAACCAGGTTAGGGTTGAGCTAGGTTAACCCAAAGAAAACGCAGGATTCTGTTCTGGAAAGACTGAGTTATTTTCCTGAAAAAACTCAGAATTAACCAACCTGCATACCTGTTAGTTCAGAACAGGATGTCTTAACATCTGTTATGACATCTGAAAAACCTGTCTACTGATTTAGGAAAATGTGATCATTTTGCAAAATGCTCAGATACACACTTATAAACATCAGTACCTGAATGACAATATTTTTCTGCAAAGGTACCTAATGAATCAGTACAAACTAAACTAGAATGTTATGACATCAGTCATGACATTCACACATACACACTTGGGTTTTACCAAAAATGCAAGCCAATAACTAAACAACTACAAACTCCCCCTTTGGCAGATTTTTGGCTAAAGACCCTAAGCAATCAGAGATAGATAGCAGCAGAAATAAGTGACTGCAGAAAAATAGAATGTCTAATTAAGCAGGTACTAATTAAGTAAGTACCAAAATATTCTCCCCCTCTTTAGCCACAAATGGGCCAAAGATACATGTTCATAAAGATTATACAGTTATCCAAAAATAATAAGAGCAGCAGCAGAGAAAAAAAAACTGAACACACTTCCAAACTCCACCAGGTATCACCACCACCAATCAGCAACACCACCAAACAACAACCAACCTTTAAGCATTGTCATCAGACTCAGAGGGTTCGGGCTTCTTCCTTTTCTTGTGAGCAATGTCAGCATTCTTCTCTTTGTCTGATGTCTCAACATCCTTAGAGACATCTGGATTTGTTTCAGCATTTGAACTTTCTTGATGCAAAGGAACAGAAATGCCAGGAACTGAGTGGTTCTCGTTCAGAATTCTTGAAACAATTTTAGCTATTGCTTGACTAACATAGGCTGACCCTTCCCTATTTGCAATTTCAGGGGGAACTGAAGAAGAAGGATGAGATGGATTACCAGAGGCAGAAGCTTGGGACTTTCCTGCATGTCTTGTTCTCACCTCTTTGACCTTGGTGGGGTTAGTTCCCACTTTTCTACGAGAAGAGATCTCCAGGACTTCAGAGTCCAGACAAGAAGAGATTGTCCTAGAATCTTGATCAGAGGAAGAGGTTGAAATAGTCGTATTGGATGATGATGGTGTTTGAGACATTTTGACAGTCTTAGAGGACCAACAGCAACTGAAGAGAAAATTCTGATTGAGAGACTGGGTTATGATGAGGAGACGAGAGGGGAAGGAAGAAAAGGAGTGTCTATTCAACTTCTTAAAAGAATTGAAGGAAATGGGAAAATATAATTTTAACCCAATCAGAACAAGCATAACTCCTTTAACCCTTGTTTTAAGCAAAATTAATTGCTACAGTTCCTCATGTTGGCAAATACCCAACTTACCCCTCAAGTTTTCAAATTGATTTGCATCAAGAGCCTTGGTAAAAATGTCAGCCAGCTGTAGCTCAGTGGCAACATGTTCCAATTTGATTGTCTTCTCTTCTACAAGGTCTCTGATAAAGTGATGTCGTATGTCAATATGTTTGGTCCTACTATGCTGAATGGGATTCTTGGAAATGTTGATTGTACTCAGATTGTCACAGTACAATGTCATAACATCTTGTGTGACATTATACTCAGTAAGCATCTGTTTCATCCAGATCATTTGAGAGCAGCTACTACCAGCTGCAATGTATTCAGCTTCAACAGTAGAAAGAGACACACAATTCTGTTTCTTGCTGAACCAGGAAACCAAATTATTTCCCAAGAAGAAACATCCTCCAGAGGTGCTTTTTCTATCATCAGCACTACCAGCCCAATCAGCATCACAGTAGCCAGTCAGAGCTGGTTCACAGCCATGAGAATACATCAACCCATAGTTGTAAGTTCCACTTACATACTTCAAAATTCTCTTCACTTGATTGATATGACTGACTTTGGGATCAGCTTGGTATCTTGCACAAACTCCAACTGCAAAGGCAATATCAGGTCTGCTGGCAGTTAAGTACAACAAGCTTCCTATCATGCTTCTGTACAGACTTTGATCCACCTTAACCCCACTTGAATCTTTGGAAAGCTTTAGATGAGTAGGAGCAGGAGTCCTTTTGTGACTTGCATTCTCCATACCAAACTTCTTTACAATGTTCTTAGCATACTTGCTTTGAGATAAGAAGATTGAGTCCTCCATCTGTGAGACTTGCAGTCCAAGAAAATAAGTTAGTTCTCCCATGAGACTCATTTCGAATTCAGCCTGCATCTGGTCAGCAAAGTGTTTAACCATATTGTTGTACCCCAAAATTTGCCCTCCCATATTCTTCAAGAAATTGCCAAGCCAAGTCACAAAATTCCCCAAGGGTTATGCAGTTCAACTGTCTCCTATACAGCCAAAACTAGGGTTTGTGTTCTGAACAAGAATTGGAAGTTTTCAAAGGCCCAATCAAGTTCATATGCCTACAAAGATGGTCAAGTATCCTCATATCAAGTTTCAAGGCATTCAGCTCAAAATTGCACAGTCAAAACCCTAAATTGCACTACAGTCAACTGTAGGGGCAAAATGGTCATTTGGCAGTCAAAAGTTCAAATTTTTGGTCAACATATCATTTTGAAGCCACAAACATCATTTGATCAATGCTTGATCATGATTCTCAAAATTTGGCTCAGAAATCATCAAAGATGCAAAAGTTTCCTTATTTGGACAGTTGAAAAAGTCAACTGAAATTGACCAGGGCATAACTTTCACATGGATTATCAGAAAAATTCCATCCAAAGCTCATTTTGAAGAGAAAGACATTTCCTACAACTCATCTTCATACTTCAAGTCCAAGAAATGCTCTCACAAAAAGTTATCAATTTCAACATTATAGGTCATTTTCAAAAGTCAACAAAAAGGGACTTTAAGTCAAAGGCCATAACTTGAGATTGGTAAATCAAAATGACATGGAACCAAAGACATTGGTTAAAGGACTCAAATACCTTTCCAAAATGTCCAAGAACATGAGAAAAGCTTAAAAATTGAGCAAGTTATGCCTTGTGGAAGTTGGGAAAGTTTTGGATATTTTGAAAAGTCAACTTTGATCCAAATGACCTAAAAATGCTAATGGGCCCATTTTTCTTCCACAATTCATCATCCAAGGCATGTGCACGACCATTTGGCCCAAAGGGAAGTTTTTTTATCATTTTTATTTATTTATTTGGATTTTTAATTATTAATAATTCATTTAATTAAATTAAATATGTGAAAAATACTAAACCTAGTTTTTGAATCTTTTTGTGCATGAAATAATCTCAAGATTTTGTGCATAATCAAATTTGGAAAGAATCTTGTTAATTAGCCATGATTTGAACTAAATTTGCATGAAAAGATTAGAAAGTGTTTTGCCATTAAAAAAAATATTAGATTCATGGTTACAAGGCTTTTGGACTCAAATCTTTAACCTAATCCATTCATACATAGAGGCATAACAAAAACCTAATAAAAGGACACGAAAAGCTGCGTAAGAGGGGATGGATTCAAAAACCTATTCCACGATACATATTTTTCCCAAAAAAACTCTTATTTTCATCCGCAAGAAAACCTCACTTTTTACACTCAGTGACCATTCACAAATTCATGGCATCACACACTTCGACTCACCAATTCTTATGACTTTGTTCCAATTTCACTAAAGAACCTTTGGCAAAAACCCTCTCTTTCACGTGCACAGCATCACCAAAACTCCATTTGTTTCCATGCTTGAAGGTTCAAAATTGAAACACCACAGTAAATCCTAAAACCTTCACAATCCAAAACCAATTATCATAAACCTTTTATCCATCCCTGTTAGACAAACTTGTAAACTATGATTTAGGCTTCTATAACAATTTCAAACAATCATCATAAACCTTTTATCCATCCCTGTTAGACAAACTTATAAACTGTGCAAATTTCCACCGTCCCTTTCAATTCCAAATGACTTCAAAGTCTGAAGTTTTTCCGTATGATTACTCAAATTGTGGCTTCGGTTGCTCTTGATTTCTCGAGAAGCAATTGACCTGCATCACACAACCTTTCAACAAATCAACAACAGACAACAAATTAAACAAGGCAAGATTGGAGGAGAAAGAAATCATATCCAGAACAGAAAACTCGAATCTGCCGCGAATCAACCGTATCTCGTCGATAACTGCCGCGTCACTCGTCTCCACACGCGCGACTGCATTCACCGCAACTGCACCACCACCAAACTTCTGGCCGCCCACGCATCTCAATCGCGCCGCCGAACACGCATCACCGCTGGCCGCGACTGAGCTGTCCGCTTGAACGGCGAGTGGATCTGCAACAACGCCCTTCACCCAACACCGATTCCAACAGCCAACTTCGCGTACCCACTCGCGACGGCCAGCAACTGCCGAATTCACTCTCCTCCCCACGACAACCGCCGCTCAGCCTCCAAACCGCGGCCACCCTCCGTTCGCGCAATGGATCTGAACCCAGCTCTCTCCTTCTGACCACCAACCGTTTCCATTAATTCAAGGTATTATTTATCTTTTTTGTTGTTTGTTTTAACATGGTTGTTTGTTGTTATTAAGTACAGAAAAAAAAAATGGAACAATGAAGGAGGAAAAGGAATGAAGAAGAAGGTTTAAAGGGAAGAGGAAACGTGAATGAGAGAAAGAGATATCAGATCTCTATTTGGTTTTCAATATACTACTTCTTATTTACATAATTTATTTTTTTATTATCATAATTTTTATTTGCCACTTGTCAAAATTGGCTGGCTAGAAATGTTTGGTTGAAAAGTTCAACAGAACTTACTGACGGAAGGGTGCCGTCCCAAGTGCCTCACTTGTTATTCTTTTTTTTTATTTCATATTTATTTATTTTAATTAGCATAATTAGGATTAAATTAGGTTTAATTTAAATATTTTTTTCAATAAACTTAAAATTGTAGAATTAGGGTTTTAATTATCTTTTTTCTTTTCCTTTATCATAATTAATTACTTAATAGTATTTTTGTAAATAAACTTTGCCATTAACTAATTAATTTAATTTTAGGTCTAAATTTTAACATGTTTTTTTTCTTAATAACTTAAAATTGTAGAAGTAGGGTTAATTAATTAATTTCTTAATTTTGTTTAATTCTCTTATCAAAAATTCATAAATAACCAAAACTCAAAAATCTTTTCTTTTTCTTTAATTTAATTTGTTAATAATAATTTCATTAAAATGGTCCGCCGCCCTCGTTTTCAATTTAATTTCGCGCATTTATTTTATGTCGTTTATTGTAATTATGTAATTCTCCCAAAGCGTTGTAACGATTTTATTTCTCGCACTTTTATTCGCTTTATTTACTTTCAGTCAAATCGGGTTCAGTTTAATTTTGGCGATGTGGACCCGCGCCATTTGTAATAGTTTAGATTTATTTTCCCGCAAATACTTTATAACTGTTAAAAAGCATGCAAGAATGAATGTCTTAATTAAAATCAAGCGTAGATCACAATGACATGACAAAAGACAAATATCAATGAAAACGACACACAATTCGCACACACCACCCCTAGGGTACGCCTCACTGTTGCCTTTCGAAAGGTGATCGTCGAGTAGAGGACGTCTTAGTAAGTCCTCATGATCCGGGAACCTGGCATGAGGGTAGCTTCTAAGGTGTCTTCCCATTGCTCTGGTGATCACCATGTCCCTAAAACTCGAATTGACCCGAACACCTCCAACGGTGGTGCTACCTACCTCTCAATGGTGGGATGGCACTACTTTAAAGGACATCTACACAGACGAATTCCTTAGGGTAGGTAGGTTCTCAAGGATACTTGCTCTAATCTCAAAACAAACTCAAAAAGACTTTTCACACCGACACTTTTCAAAAGCTTTCAAAGCAAACTTTTCAAACACTCTGACGTATGAGTCGAACTGAAATTTTTCAAAGAAACTTTTTTTAAACCCACATTGAAAAGCAAGCAAACATTTTGAAAACACATTGAGCAAGTATCTAAGAGCCCATGGATAACCATGGATAGAAAGGGTGCTAACACCTTCCCTTTCTATAACCTACCTCCCGAACCGAGAGCAATCTCTTTAAGGAATTTTTCTGTGCTTTTGTCCTTTCCATTTGGAGAAAATAAAAGACGGTGGCGACTCTTGCTTCCGCGACATTTCGCGAACCAGCGTTAAACAGTCAGTTCCAGATCCACCGATCACAGAACTGGCGAATCTGCTGGGGACACAAACTTAAAGTGAGGTGTACCTTAGGGATAGTTCATAACTGTGTTTTCAATTATTTTCTTTGCTTGCTTTAAATTGTGGGACTGTCTTGGGAGTTCTATAGATCCTAACCCGGATATGGGGATACCTTCTTAGAAAGTAGCAACAAGGCTGTGAGGGAACTGTGCGGGGTATACCGACATGGTTGAAACAGTCTGCTACGTTGATGTGGCACTTTGGTGTGTACCGGTAACCCTTGAGTTCAGTCAAGGAGAGTACGGGGCCTCCGCGTGGTGTCGTGAAGCATCAACAGACCTTAGGAACCTTAATTGAACTATCTTGGCCTCTTTAGGGTAGTGAGATAACTGACTTTGGTGCAGTCCGAGGTTGGTTGATACTCGATACTACACTCAATTGAGGGTTGCTTTCCTAGAATATTTCGGTCGCCAGTTCAGTGGCTAAATCGAAACGATGAACAATGAAAGCAATCCCGTGATATTGGGACCCTTAGAACCCGGTTACTTCTAATAGGACAGGTTGAACCAACCAACTTCAAGAGGGTACTACCCAGACCCCATGCCGGCCTAAACTCTAAGGGCTCTTTTATGTGACTTGTGTGCCTTCGTACTTGACTACTTGCATGCTTTATCTGACACATGAACTATTTGCAGGTTTTATTTTAGTCCTTAATTGGGACCCATGACAGGGCTTACTAAGCTTCTTGCAGTTTTTGTCATAGTCCTTAATTAGGACTCATAACAAAGTTTACCAAGTTTCTCGCAGGTTTTGTTTATAGTCCTCAACTGGGACTCATGACAGGTTTTACTTGATTTTCTTGCAGGTTTCTGTGTATAGTCCTTAATAAGGACTCATAACGGGGATTATTCATATTACCCTATGCATCACGACATCATACCATTGCATACATCCTAACCCATTTCAAGGATCTCAAGGGCTTGTGATGCAGGTCATGATAAATCAAACATATAGCAAGGGGCAAAGAGAATTTATTTCCTCTAGCCAAAGTTGTCAGGGGCTATGACCCACTTGATATGGTGAGCTCTGACTCTTGAAGAAGGTTCCCCTAACCAAGGTTGTTTGAAAATCAAAACCAGACATGATGACCAAAGTCAGGGGCTATGACCCACTGGATATGGTGAGCCTTTGACCCTTAAAGAAGAATCCTCAACAGCATGGGTTTCCTTCAATCAAGCTACCGGATTCAAACTCTGACAAATTTTTTCTTGTTTACCCCGCGAGGTCCTTGAAAACATTGCATGCATATCATACATATCATTGCATGACAGGTACCCTTGTTGCAGGTCACTTACCTTTCCCGCTGTTTATTTCAGCAATGGCTTCCCAACAAGACAACCAGGACTTTCTTGCTCAAGAGACCAGGTTCGGGAAAATCCTCCTGAATCTATCCAAGGGGCAGGAGGAGCTAAAGACACTTCTCATGGAGACTCTAGTCAGGGACAGTGCTGAGGATGAAGGGCTAAAACACCTACAAGCGGAGATGGATGCAATGAAAGCCCAGATGTTGGGACAGAGGAATGCCATTCAAGGTTTAGCTCAAAGACAAGATGAGCTCCGATTTCTCGTCAACCAACTGCTTCAGGGTAACCAACTGGGGCAAACATCTAAGGATAAAAAGCCAGTCATCATTCAACCATCTTTGAGACATGGAGATAGGGGGAGAGCCCCTCAAATGGCTTCAGGGCCACAAACTCAGCAGCAACTTCACCAGCTTCAGCCAGACAAGCCCAGAAGGCAATTCACCCAGCTCAACATGTCGCTGTTTCAAGCTTTACAACGCCTGTTGAGGTTGAATCTGATCACATTAAGGGCTCATCCCCGGAACCCCAACACAGCATCTCCTGCCTATGATCCCAATAAGAGGTGTGCCTACCACTCTGCTAGCCCAGGACATGATACCAATGAATGTTGGGATCTGAGGAACAAAATCCAGGACCTGATCGATGAAGGGGCATTGGAGTTCACACAAGATGGACAGGCTGAATTTTTCTACCATCCCTCCAAGGCTCACCAGTTGAAGTGACAAGCTCCGAGACTAGGAAACTTTTGTTCAGTCGAATGTTCAAGTTGTGTTTTTTCTATTGACCGTTCAAACATTTATTCATGTTAAAACATTGTTATCCCATTAATGCATCGATTATGTCTATTTTGAATCAATGTATTTGCATTCACTATATGCAAATTGTTTTCATATTTTTTCTGATGTCAACTCTCGTTAATTCTAAGCCTCTTGAGGGAGGATGACGAAAACGATACCGCAATCTTTACAGTATGCTTTTGAACAGACCCTGCTGATGAGGTACAGGCATTGTTTCAATCCCTAAACACTGGAGTTATAAGGATGATAATCCCTCGTCAACCCCTCTGAGCCAAAGAAGTAGGAGTTTTTCTTTTCGAAAATTAAAACCCTTAATCATAACCTGGGGCAGGGTAGTCTCTCAGTTGATCCAAGTGCATGACGAACGGCACCGAAGAGATCTTTACAAAACGAAGAAAGACAGTGATGGTTCCGAATAATCAATAAAGAAAGGCAGTCATTATCTTTCAAAATAAAAAAAAACCCATTAAGTCAAAACCCATGAAGGAGACTTACAAAACTGGGGCATCCCGCTGACTGTAATTCCAAAAAAGGAAGCAGTTCAGGCAAAAAAAGAAAGGGATAACAAAATCAAGAAAGAGGTCTTATAAACCCTCGACAAAAAATGACTGCCTATTCAAATAAACGTTCAACATCCGAATCATCACCGGAAAATCAAAACAAAGTCTAACGTATGATCAACTGAGTTTAGGTTTGGAGAACATCACGAAGAGCGGGTGGGTACAAATAATTTGAGCCTTTATCCTTTGTTTCTTAAACCGTGAACCCGGCCACGTTATAACCCTTAAAAGTCCTAGCTGAAGCATGGGTTAGTTCGAAAGCATACTGTTACTAAAGGTATCCTGACTCCTTAAGGCTTACAGTAAATACGGAGTTGACATCACGTTTTACAAACATTCACTTGTTTTATGAAAAAGAATGCATTTTTTAAAATCTTCAAGACAGACATGAGCTTTGCATTTTTAACATAACTTTGTTTGCATATGACTTTTTGTTTGAACAGCATTGAAATTCGCACGACGAATGCCTAACGAACAGAAGTACTTCCAATCAAGGGGCATGGCATGACTAGTGTCTATTATCTGGGGCAGTTAAGTCAAGATTCAGAGAATCTTTCAAAATGTCAAACAGCCTGGGGCAAATCTCCGCCTGAGTCACTTGGGGCACTCCAACAACGAATCTTGCCTGATCAAACACCTTCTGATGGCATGGCAAAACACTCCTAACAGGGGCACCTCCCTACATTCTGAGAGCGTGGACATAATCGAAAAATACTACGCATAATCAAAGACCCGCTAGGCTGACATGCCTAGGCAAAAATAAGGGTTTCCCGGCGAACCAAAAGGGTTCGGGCAAAATGAAGGGATGAAATGAAAAATCTGTACACCCGGCAAGTCGAAAACCTGAAAAGGCGGCTTGGGCAAAAATGGGTATCCCGGTGGACTGAAAACCCGAAAGGGCGGTCCAGGCAAAAGTTAGGGATCAAAGCGTACGACTATGTCCCGTCATCTTGTCACCTGCCTACCAGAAGAAGGTTTTCCCGTCAACAACTATCAGCACCTCATAGGTCTTCCTCTCCCACCTCAGAAACAGGGGCAATAAAAGAGTTTGCCTGAGCAGTCTAATTGTTCTATCCTCCGAGGTACCAAGGTAGGTTCAGCTAAAGAACACGGCCAAGTGTACCTTAATTCCCCAGAGAGTGGTTCAGTAAAACAGTACCTTCTTCTCCAAGCTATTATCAGATTATCAAGGAAATTGAGTATCCTCCAACAGATATCAATACTTCCCCAGCAGTATATATTCTTAACAAGTATCCCCGGCAGTCTTGGCCTAAAGATCGTTCCCCGGCGGTATCTCAACACTCAAAGGAGTCACCTCCCCAGCATATCAAAACTTCCCCAAAGAGTCCAGTCCAACCCAGTTTCCCCAGGAAAGTTGGAATTCATATCTCCCCAAGCAGTAAGCTTACCCCCAGTAAATTCTGGAAGCTTATCCTCACAGAGCACGAACGCGTCGTCCGGCTTTATTTAAAGAGTTATTTCCTTAACAGGATATAACTGGGTTATCCTCAGCCAAAAGCCGCGGAAAGAGCGTCCCCGACAAAGTCTTACCCCAGCGAAGTCCTTCAACACTTCCAACAACAACGGTATCCCCAACAAACTATTATCAACACTCAGCGAAGCATCTCTATCCCCACAGAGTACCGCTTCCCAGCATAGTCGCTAGAGTATCTTTTCTCCCCGCAGACTCTTCATTTGCCAAGTTTATTCCTCAACGGAGTTATCTTCTCCTACCGGTATTCTTGCAGTTATCATCCCCAGCGGAAGCAAAATCTATTCTTCAACGTCAGCCCAGGATACAACTTCCCGGCACCCGTCAAGGATTCACTTTCCTAGACGAAAACATACATAAAACTTCACATACATCATCATAGCATGCATAACGCACTGCATCATACAAGTCTCCTTTATGTTGAGAACATCATTGCTTGATCCATATCATGCATTGCATATGACTGACTTTTACCTTTCAGGAAAGATGCAGTTTAAAGTCTCAATCACATTTCAAGACCTAGACCGGTTCAGTTAAATCGACCCTAAGATTTTCCTGATGCTTATCCAGTCAAAGGCCTTCTCTGGTTCAGTCAGATCGACCCTAAGATCTCCCTGATGCTTATCCAGTTGAAGATGTTTCAAGACCTAGACCGGTTCAGTTAAATCGACCCTAAGATTTTCCTGATGCTTATCCAGTCAAAGGCCTTCTCTGGTTCAGTCAGATCGACCCTAAGATCTCCCTGATGCTTATCCAGTTGAAGATATTTCAAGACCTAGACCGGTTCAGTTAAATCGACCCTAAGATTTTCCTGATGCTTATCCAGTCAAAGGCCTTCTCTGGTTCAGTCAGATCGACCCTAAGATCTCCCTGATGCTTATCCAGTTGAAGATATTTCAAGACCTAGACCGGTTCAGTTAGATCGACCCTAAGATCTCCCTGATGCTTATCCAGTTGAAGATATTTCAAGACCTAGACCGGTTCAGTTAAATCGACCCTAAGATTTTCCTGATGCTTATCCAGTCAAAGGCCTTCTCTGGTTCAGTCAGATCGACCCTAAGATCTCCCTGATGCTTATCCAGTTGAAGATATTCCAAGACCTTGTCCGGTTCAGTTAAATCGACCCTAAGATTTTCCTGATGCTTATCCAGTCAAAGGCCTTCTCTGGTTCAGTCAGATCGACCCTAAGATCTCCCTGATGCTTATCCAGTTGAAGATTTCAAGACCTTGTCCGGTTCAGTTAAATCGACCCTAAGATTTTCCTGATGCTTATCCAGTCAAAGGCCTTCTCTGGTTCAGTCAGATCGACCCTAAGATCTCCTTGATGCTTATCCAGTTGAAGATATTCCAAGACCTTGTCCGGTTCAGTTAAATCGACCCTAAGATTTTCCTGATGCTTATCCAGACAAAGGCCTTCTCTGGTTCAGTCAGATCGACCCTAAGATCTCCCTGATGCTTATCCAGTTGAAGATATTTCAAGACCTAGACCGGTTCAGTTAAATCGACCCTAAGATTTTCCTGATGCTTATCCAGTCAAAGGCCTTCTCTGGTTCAGTCAGATCGACCCTAAGATCTCCCTGATGCTTATCCAGTTGAAGATATTCCAAGACCTTGTCCGGTTCAGTTAAATCGACCCTAAGATTTTCCTGATGCTTATCCAGTCAAAGGCCTTCTCTGGTTCAGTCAGATCGACCCTAAGATCTCCCTGATGCTTATCCAGTTGAAGATATTCCAAGACCTTGTCCGGTTCAGTTAAATCGACCCTAAGATTTTCCTGATGCGTATCCAGTCAAAGGCCTCCTCTGGTTCAGTCAGATCGACCCTAAGATCTCCCTGATTCTTATCCCAGTAGAAGACACCCAAGATTTTTCTCAACGAGCGTTGTTGAAGTTAAATCGCCCAAGGTTCTCTTACCATCCATGCTAAGGCAGTAACCATCCCTGGTTCATTCATCAGCGTTTGAAGCTCCAAACTCAGCTCCTGTAACCAGTCAGGACACATCTATACCAAGCATCTAAAATCAGCTCCTGCAACGTGTCAGGTACTCATTTTCTCTGTTGCAGGTATGCAGGTTCCCGCTAAGGAATCTCCTACGCGATCAACATCCAGATGGCATCTATAAGCCCATCACCCTATCCAGCAATCTCCAAATGGCATCTATAAGCCCATTCCCCCATCACTGTTACTATGTGAGCGCAAATTTCTGGGCACTCTAGTGTCCAATCATCTTCTACCCTCGGATTACGAAAGGCATGTCAGCCAATCTGCATCCTCAGGTCTAAGAAGATTGAACAGGGGCAACTGTTGTACCCCAAAATTTGCCCTCCCATATTCTTCAAGAAATTGCCAAGCCAAGTCACAAAATTCCCCAAGGGTTATGCAGTTCAACTGTCTCCTATACAGCCAAAACTAGGGTTTGTGTTCTGAACAAGAATTGGAAGTTTTCAAAGGCCCAATCAAGTTCATATGCCTACAAAGATGGTCAAGTATCCTCATATCAAGTTTCAAGGCATTCAGCTCAAAATTGCACAGTCAAAACCCTAAATTGCACTACAGTCAACTGTAGGGGCAAAATGGTCATTTGGCAGTCAAAAGTTCAAATTTTTGGTCAACATATCATTTTGAAGCCACAAACATCATTTGATCAATGCTTGATCATGATTCTCAAAATTTGGCTCAGAAATCATCAAAGATGCAAAAGTTTCCTTATTTGGACAGTTGAAAAAGTCAACTGAAATTGACCAGGGCATAACTTTCACATGGATTATCAGAAAAATTCCATCCAAAGCTCATTTTGAAGAGAAAGACATTTCCTACAACTCATCTTCATACTTAAAGTCCAAGAAATGCTCTCACAAAAAGTTATCAATTTCAACATTATAGGTCATTTTCAAAAGTCAACAAAAAGGGACTTTAAGTCAAAGGCCATAACTTGAGATTGGTAAATCAAAATGACATGGAACCAAAGACATTGGTTAAAGGACTCAAATACCTTTCCAAAATGTCCAAGAACATGAGAAAAGCTTAAAAATTGAGCAAGTTATGCCTTGTGGAAGTTGGGAAATTTTTGGATATTTTGAAAAGTCAACTTTGATCCAAATGACCTAAAAATGCTAATGGGCCCATTTTTCTTCCACAATTCATCATTCAAGGCATGTGCACGACCATTTGGCCCAAAGGGAAGTTTTTTTTATCATTTTTATTTATTTATTTGGATTTTTAATTATTAATAATTCATTTAATTAAATTAAATATGTGAAAAATACTAAACCTAGTTTTTGAATCTTTTTGTGCATGAAATAATCTCAAGATTTTGTGCATAATCAAATTTGGAAAGAATCTTGTTAATTAGCCATGATTTGAACTAAATTTGCATGAAAAGATTAGAAAGTGTTTTGCCATTAAAAAAAATATTGGATTCATGGTTACAAGGCTTTTGGACTCAAATCTTTAACCTAATCCATTCATACATAGAGGCATAACAAAAACCTAATAAAAGGACACGAAAAGCTGCGTAAGAGGGGATGGATTCAAAAACCTATTCCACGATACATATTTTTCCCAAAAAAACTCTTATTTTCATCCGCAAGAAAACCTCACTTTTTACACTCAGTGACCATTCACAAATTCATGGCATCACACACTTCGACTCACCAATTCTTATGACTTTGTTCCAATTTCACTAAAGAACCTTTGGCAAAAACCCTCTCTTTCACGTGCACAGCATCACCAAAACTCCCTTTGTTTCCATGCTTGAAGGTTCAAAATTGAAACACCACAGTAAATCCTAAAACCTTCACAATCCAAAACCAATTATCATAAACCTTTTATCCATCCCTGTTAGACAAACTTGTAAACTATGATTTCGGCTTCTATAACAATTTCAAACAATCATCATAAACCTTTTATCCATCCCTGTTAGACAAACTTATAAACTGTGCAAATTTCCACCGTCCCTTTCAATTCCAAATGACTTCAAAGTCTGAAGTTTTTCCGTATGATTACTCAAATTGTGGCTTCGGTTGCTCTTGATTTCTCGAGAAGCAATTGACCTGCATCACACAACCTTTCAACAAATCAACAACAGACAACAAATTAAACAAGGCAAGATTGGAGGAGAAAGAAATCATATCCAGAACAGAAAACTCGAATCTGCCGCGAATCAACCGTATCTCGTCGATAACTGCCGCGTCACTCGTCTCCACACGCGCGACTGCATTCACCGCAACTGTCACCACCACCAAACTTCTGGCCGCCCACGCATCTCAATCGCGCCGCCGAACACGCATCACCGCTGGCCACGACTGAGCTGTCCGCTTGAACGGCGAGTGGATCTGCAACAACGCCCTTCACCCAACACCGATTCCAACAGCCAACTTCGCGTACCCACTCGCGACGGCCAGCAACTGCCGAATTCACTCTCCTCCCCACGACAACCGCCGCTCAGCCTCCAAACCGCGGCCACCCTCCGTTCGCGCAATGGATCTGAACCCAGCTCTCTCCTTCTGACCACCAACCGTTTCCATTAATTCAAGGTATTATTTATCTTTTTTGTTGTTTGTTTTAACATGGTTGTTTGTTGTTATTAAGTACAGAAAAAAAAAATGGAACAATGAAGGAGGAAAAGGAATGAAGAAGAAGGTTTAAAGGGAAGAGGAAACGTGAATGAGAGAAAGAGATATCAGATCTCTGTTTGGTTTTCAATATACTACTTCTTATTTACATAATTTATTTTTTTATTATCATAATTTTTATTTGCCACTTGTCAAAATTGGCTGGCTAGAAATGTTTGGTTGAAAAGTTCAACAGAACTTACTGACGGAAGGGTGCCGTCCCAAGTGCCTCACTTGTTATTCTTTTTTTTTTATTTCATATTTATTTATTTTAATTAGCATAATTAGGATTAAATTAGGTTTAATTTAAATATTTTTTTCAATAAACTTAAAATTGTAGAATTAGGGTTTTAATTATCTTTTTTCTTTTCCTTTATCATAATTAATTACTTAATAGTATTTTTGTAAATAAACTTTGCCATTAACTAATTAATTTAATTTTAGGTCTAAATTTTAACATGTTTTTTTTCTTAATAACTTAAAATTGTAGAAGTAGGGTTAATTAATTAATTTCTTAATTTTGTTTAATTCTCTTATCAAAAATTCATAAATAACCAAAACTCAAAAATCTTTTCTTTTTCTTTAATTTAATTTGTTAATAATAATTTCATTAAAATGGTCCGCCGCCCTCGTTTTCAATTTAATTTCGCGCATTTATTTTATGTCGTTTATTGTAATTATGTAATTCTCCCAAAGCGTTGTAACGATTTTATTTCTCGCACTTTTATTCGCTTTATTTACTTTCAGTCAAATCGGGTTCAGTTTAATTTTGGCGATGTGGACCCGCGCCATTTGTAATAGTTTAGATTTATTTTCCCGCAAATACTTTATAACTGTTAAAAAGCATGCAAGAATGAATGTCTTAATTAAAATCAAGCGTAGATCACAATGACATGACAAAAGACAAATATCAATGAAAATGACACACAATTCGCACACACCACCCCTAGGGTACGCCTCACTGTTGCCTTTCGAAAGGTGATCGTCGAGTAGAGGACGTCTTAGTAAGTCCTCATGATCCGGGAACCTGGCATGAGGGTAGCTTCTAAGGTGTCTTCCCATTGCTCTGGTGATCACCATGTCCCTAAAACTCGAATTGACCCGAACACCTCCAACGGTGGTGCTACCTACCTCTCAATGGTGGGATGGCACTACTTTAAAGGACATCTACACAGACGAATTCCTTAGGGTAGGTAGGTTCTCAAGGATACTTGCTCTAATCTCAAAACAAACTCAAAAAGACTTTTCACACCGACACTTTTCAAAAGCTTTCAAAGCAAACTTTTCAAACACTCTGACGTATGAGTCGAACTGAAATTTTTCAAAGAAACGTTTTTTAAACCCACATTGAAAAGCAAGCAAACATTTTGAAAACACATTGAGCAAGTATCTAAGAGCCCATGGATAACCATGGATAGAAAGGGTGCTAACACCTTCCCTTTCCATAACCTACCTCCCGAACCGAGAGCAATCTCTTTAAGGAATTTTTCTGTGCTTTTGTCCTTTCCATTTGGAGAAAATAAAAGACGGTGGCGACTCTTGCTTCCGCGACATTTCGCGAACCAGCATTAAACAGTCAGTTCCAGATCCACCGATCACACATATGTTCTGACATTCCTCCAAACACTATGTCATCAACATATATTTGGGCAACCATCAACTTCCCTCCTTCAGTTTTGACAAAGAGAGTTTTGTCCAAGCCTCCTTTTCTGTAGCCTTTGTCTGAGAGAAACTTTGTTAACCTGTCATACCATGCTCTAGGAGCTTGTTTCAGGCCATATAGAGCTTTTCTCAATTTGTAGACATGATCAGGGTGGATTGGATCCACAAAGCCTTTAGGTTGTTCCACATAAGCTTCCTCATTTAAGTATCCATTTAGAAAGGCACTTTTCACATCCATCTGAAATAACTTGAACTTCAGAAGACAAGCAATTAACAATAGGAGTCTGATTGATTCCAGCCTGGCTACAGGTGCAAAGGTTTCATCAAAATCAACCCCTTCAACCTGGGTGTATCCTTGAGCAACAAGTCTTGCCTTATTTCTGGTGACAACTCCTTCAACATCTGACTTGTTCTTGAATATCCATTTTGTCCCAATGATGTTAGTTCCTTCAGGTCTAGGAACCAGTTCCCAAACTTCATGTTGCTTGAATTGGTTCAGTTCATCTTGCATTGCACCAATCCAGTATTCATCAGTTAAAGCTTCCTTGACATTTCTTGGTTCCATTTTGGACACAAAACAAGAGTTTGAGATGATTTCTCTAGATCTTGTGATGACTCCACTGTTGGGATCTCCTATGATGAGCTCTCTTGGATGATCCTTCTGAATTCTGATGGAAGGGATCTTGCTAGCTTCCTTTGATTCAGATTCTGTTGTGGTGGAGTTGGGTAGATCATTCTGTTGGGTTGAAGTCTCAAAGAATGTCTCAACAGTACAAGGAACATCTATTTCTTCATGATAGTCATCAATTATAACATTTATTGATTCCATCATGGCTTTGGTTCTGGAATTGAATACTCTATAAGCTCTGCTGTTTGAGGAGTATCCTAGAAATATGCCTTCATCACTTTTAGGGTCCAGTTTTCTTCTTTGTTCACGATCAGCCAGAATATAGCATTTGCTGCCAAACACATGGAAGTACTTCACAGTTGGTTTTCTTCCTTTCCAGAGTTCATATATGGTGGATGAGGTTCCCTTTCTCAAGGTGACCCTGTTATGAACATAGCAGGCTGTATTCATAGCTTCAGCCCAAAAATACATAGGAAGTCTTTTGGCATGTAACATTGCTCTGGCAGATTCCTGTATGGTCCTGTTTTTTCTTTCCACAACTCCATTTTGCTGAGGTGTTATAGGAGAAGAAAATTCATGACTAATTCCTTCTGAAGAACAGAAATCATCAAACTTGTTGTTTTCAAATTCCTTGCCATGATCACTTCTGATTCTGACAATACACCCTTCCTTTTCTCTTTGAATTCTTGTGCACAATTCTTTAAAAACTTCAAATACATCAGATTTTTCCCTAATGAAATTAATCCAGGTAAATCTGGAAAAATCATCCACAACCACATAGGCATATCTTTTTCCACCAAGACTCTCTACTTGCATTGGTCCCATCAGATCCATATGAAGAAGTTCTAGAACCTTAGAGGTGGTCAGATGTCTTGACTTTGGATGTGACATCCTAGTCTGCTTACCAACCTGACATTCACCACAAACTCTTTCTTCATCAATTTGCAGTCTTGGAATCCCTCTGACTGCCTCCAAGGAGATAATCCTCTTCATACCTCTTAGATGAAGATGGCCAAGTTTTTGGTGCCACAGTTTCACCTCTTTTTCTTCTTTTGCAATGGAACACACAGAGGAGAAATTAGTGTTCTCAGGCTCCCACAAGTAACAGTTGTCTTTAGATCTGACTCCTTTCATTACAATTTCTTGTTTGTCATTGATTACAAGACATTCAGATTTTGAGAAATTGACCTTGAATCCTAGATCACACAATTGACTGATACTAATGAGATTAGCAGTCAGCCCTTTTACCAGCAGTACTTCATTCAGACTTGGAACTCCAGGGCAGTCCAAATCACCAACTCCTTTGATTTCACCTTTAGCACCATCTCCAAAGGTCACAAAACTGGTGGTGTGAGGCTTAACATTATTGAGGAGGTTCTTGATTCCAGTCATGTGTCTGGAACATCCACTGTCAAAGTACCAGTCTTCCTTTGCAGAGACCCTCAGGGAAGTGTGGGCTATCAGGGCAGTAGCCTTTTTCTTCCATTCAGGAGCATGTGGTACCTTTTTAGACTTAGGTTTGACACCTGAGTTCTGATTAGGGTATACATGCAATCTGAAGCAGAAGGGCTTTATGTGGCCATATCTCCCACAATGATGACATCTCCATCTTTGGTACCTTTTCTTCATATGTCTCTGTTCCTGATGTTGAGAGTTGTGTTGAGACATCTGTTTTGACATTTGCTTATCAGGCCTGATCTTCTTATCTGTACCAGATTTCTTTGCTTCCATAAATCCTAGTCCAGATTTATTTCCCACATTTTGTCCAACCTGAAGGATCTCTTCCAATTTGTCTGTTCCATTTGTCAGCATCTTGACAGATTTGGTCATTTGATTCAGTTGTGAGTTCAGCAATTGAACTTCTCCTTCTAGATGACTTATAGTTTCAAGGTTTGCCCTTTTTTCAGCCTCCAGCTTTATGATGAGTTTTGATTGTTTCTCATTCTGCACACAGACTTCAGTACTTCTGATACACAATTTCTTGTAAGTATCAGCCAGTTCTTCAAAAGTCACCTCTTCATCACTGATGTCACTTTCAGAGGTACAAACACCAGTTAAAGCAGTAACTAGTTTGGCAGATTCTTCTTCAGAATTACTTTCTGAATCACAGTCAGACCAAGTAACAGTCATTCCTTTCTTTTGTTTCTTAAGAAAGGTAGGACATTCAGCTCGAATATGCCCATATCCTTCACAACCATGGCATTGAATTCCTCTGCCTTGATTTCCCTTCTCTTCTGACCTTGGTCTTCTGCTGGAACTGTCAATGTCAGAGGGAATGTTATGGACATTAGACCTTGACTTTGGATCTATTCTTTTGATGAGTTTGTTGAACTGTCTTCCAAGCATGGCTATAGCTTCTGAAATATTTTCTTCAACATCAGTGTTGGACACAAGTGCTATGCTCTTGTTCTTCTTGTCACCATTATCAGTGATCCCCATCTCAAAAGTCTGAAGAGACCCAATAAGTTCATCCACTTTCAACTTGCTGATGTCCTGGGCTTCCTCTATGGCAGTTACCTTCATTGCAAATCTTTTAGGCAAGGATCTGAGAATCTTTCTCACCAGTTTTTCTTCTGACATCTTTTCTCCCAGTGCTCCTGAGGTGTTGGCAATCTCCAAGATGTTCATGTGAAACTCATGAATGGTTTCATCTTCCATCATTTTTAGATTCTCAAACTTGGTAGTCAACATCTGAAGCCTTGACATTTTTACTTTGGAAGTGCCCTCATGAGTAGTTTTGAGAGTGTCCCAAACTTCCTTGGCCAGTTCATATTGATGTACTAGTCTGAAAATGTTTCTATCAATTCCATTGAACAAGGCATTTAAAGCTTTGGAATTTCCCAGGGCTAACTCATCTTCTTCTTTACTCCAATCTTCCTCAGGCTTCAGACTGATTGTCCCATCTTTCTCAGTTATGGTGGGATGGATCCATCCTTTGTCAGCAGCTCTCCAAGCCTTTTTGTCCAGAGATTTTAAGAAGGCAATCATACGAGGTTTCCAGTAGTCATAATTAGTTCCATCCAGAATGGGTGGTCTATTTACAAAAACTCCTTCTTTGTCCATAGTGCCAGAAAGTGATATCCCTAGATCTCACCCAGTAATACAGGCAGGGTGCCTGCTCTGATGCCAATTGAAATTCTGGCTGCAGATACTCAATGTCACGTTCAATGTTATGACACAGTATCTGACTTTCTATAAGACAGTAAATACAAAAACAGTAAAGAACACAGTCAATTGTTTACCCAGTTCAGTGTGCAACAACACCTACTCTAGGGGCTACCAAGCCAGGGAGGAAATCCACTATAAGAGATGTTAATTCAGGAATAAACCAACCAGTTTATCTCCTTCACTTAAGACCTACCCAATGCAATTTCAATCTAAGTACAACTTAAACCTGAGTTCCTACTCACTCCCCCTCAATCACAGCAGTGATACATAAAACAATTTGACTAATGAATTGATGAAGACACTCTTCAAAAACATACACTTGATTAAGCTTCACAGCTTTTTAATCAAGCAACACAACCACTCTTGCTTCACAGCTTTGAGTGATACACACACTTAACTTGACTCTGCTTCACAGCTTTAGTCAAGAAACATTCAAACACTCTTGCTTCAAAGCTTTGAGTGCTACACAACCCTTATAATTAAAAACCTATTCCAAGTAACTTATCACAATGATAATTGCTTGGAGTACAATAATTAAACCTATACAGTTTACAAATGATCTTCTGACCAAAAAGGGATTACTTGCAAAACAGCAGCTCTGTTAAATATATAGCAGCTGCAACTTCAGTTAGGGTTTCCACAAAAACCTAGGGTTAATTCCGTTTGACCTTAAGACTAGGTCACAGGACTTTATTAACCAGGTTAGGGTTGAGCTAGGTTAACCCAAAGAAAATGCAGGATTCTGTTCTGGAAAGACTGAGTTATTTTCCTGAAAAAACTCAGAATTAACCAACCTGCATACCTGTTAGTTCAGAACAGGATGTCTTAACATCTGTTATGACATCTGAAAAACCTGTCTACTGATTTAGGAAAATGTGATCATTTTGCAAAATGCTCAGATACACACTTATAAACATCAGTACCTGAATGACAATATTTTTCTGCAAAGGTACCTAATGAATCAGTACAAACTAAACTAGAATGTTATGACATCAGTCATGACATTCACACATACACACTTGGGTTTTACCAAAAATGCAAGCCAATAACTAAACAACTACACTACCCCCCGAACTCAAATAATCTCAAAGGTCTTTCTTGTTCTTTTCAGCCTTTCCTTTTGGATAAAAGAAAAGTCGGTGGCGACTCTTGCTAACCGCAACATTTACGATAAAATGCAAAACACCCAAGTCAGTTCTCCCACCGTATCACAGAATTGGCGACTCTGCTGGGGAAAATCCTTAAAAATGGGGTTACCTTAGGGCTAGATCACCTTTAGTTGCTTTTCATGGTTTGAATTGCTTGCTTTACATTTTGGGTCCTTGTTTGGGTTACTGTTAAAGATCCTACACCCGGATCTAGGGCACCTTTTTAGGTAAGTAGAAATAAATTATGGAAGATGTACGGCGTAGACCGATATGGACGAAGTGATAGCTACGTTAGAGTGATACTTTGGATTGTACTAATGTTCCTTGAGTCAGTCAAGGATAACATTCGGCTTCCTTAGCGTCATTAAGAGCTAACTGACCTTTAGAACATTTTAATTGACTCATCCTAAGCCACTAGAAAGTAGTGAGATGGCCGACTTTGGTTCCAACCGAAGATTGGTTGATACTCGATGCTACACTCACTGAGATTGGAATTTTGGGATATTCCGGCCGCAATACTTTGGTGCTTGAGCTAGAACAATGCTTAAAAGAAAGGTCAGTGATATGAGACTCCTTAGAACCCGTTACTTTTAATAGGACAGGTTGAGCCAACTAAACTTCAAGAGGGTACTTACCTATCAAACTCCATGCAAGCCTAAACATAAGGAGTTGTCTTCTTTGTGTGTATATGACTATTTGTACATAACAACTTGCTTACTTTGCATACTTGTACATAACATCATGACATCATACCATAGCATTTTCAATAACCTTTTCAAGGATCTCGAGGGCCTATGATGCAGAGTCACATTGAATCAGACGTCTATCAAGGGGCAAGTGGATTTATTTTCCTCTAACCAAACACCGTCAAAGATCAAATCATAACAAATTGAGTCAAGGGCTATGACCCACTCGACACGGTGAGCTTGATTCTCGTGGAAGGACATCCACCGATATGAGGTTCTCCAAACAAAGTTGTTGATCAAAGTTCAACTTCTAACATTTTCTTGTGTTTACCCCGCGAGATCCTTGAAAACATGCATCCACATATCGTGCATCATATCATGAAAGGTTTCTCCCATACAAGTCTCCTTATCTTCCTATTGTTTATTTCAGTAGAGATGTGTTGTACCCCAAAATTTGCCCTCCCATATTCTTCAAGATTTGTCAAGATCAATCTTCAAATGGTTCAAGATTCCTCAAGGGTTGCACAGTCCAAATGCCTCCTAAGCCAGCCAAAATTAGGGTTTTGGTTCCTTCAAGGAATTTGAGGTTTTCAATGGCTCAATCAAGTCCCATAGGCCTATACACATTTTCAAACATCTACATGCCAAGTCTCAAGACTCACAGGGTCAAATTACACAGTCAAAAGATTCATTTGGTTCACAATCAATTGCAGGGGCAAAATGGTCATTTGACAGTAAAAAGTCAAATTTTTTGGCCAACATCTTATTTTGAAGCCACAATCATCATTTGATCAAGTCTTGATCATGATTCCACAAGAATGGCTCAAAAATCATCAAAGATGCAAAAGTTGCTATTTTTGGACAGCTGAAAAGTCAACTGTAACTTGACCAAGGCATAACTTTTTCATGATTCATCAGAAAAATCCCATCCAATGCTCATTTTGAAGGGGATGACATTTCCTACAACCATCTTCACATTCCAAGTCCAAGAAATGCTCTCACAAAAAGTTATCAATTTCTACATTATAGGTCAATTTCAAAAGTCAACAAAAATGCACTTTAAGTCAAAGACCATAACTTGAGATTGGTAAATCCAAATGACATGGGACCAAAGGAATTGGTTAGAGGACTTCAATACCTTTCCAAAATGTCCAAGAACATGTTCATATGATCAAAATTGAGCAAGATATGCATTGGAGAAGTTGGGAAATTTTTGGGAATTTGCAAAAGTCAACTTTGCCCAAAACACATCATTTTTGCTAATGGGCCTCAAATTCCTTCTTGAATATTTGTCCAAGGCTTATGCACGACCCATTGGGATTATTTGAATTTATTTTCTTATTTTTTATTAATTAATTGGATTTTTTATTAATATTAATTCATTTAATTGATTTAAAATGTAGGAAATTCCAAGATATGATTTCTCAATCTTTTTGTGAAGCAAAAGTGGTCAACAAGAGCTGGCAAATTCGTGTATCAATTAAGGGGACAAAAATCTCCCAATTTGGCAAGGTTTTTTCAATCAAAAAGATTGAAAAATATTTGATTGAAAATCAAATATTGAAAACTTTATTCCATGGATCCTTGACCAAGATTGTACCCTAATTCCATTCTACTACATATACTGAAGCCAACCCTAATGCCTGGAACGAAAAATCTGTTGTAAGAGCCATTACCATATTGAAAAAAATTCAAAGAAAACTTGAAATTGATCTTCATACTCTGGGCCCTTTCAACACGATTTAAGGATTCTAATACATTGCTAGCATTCCCAGGAACACATTGCAATCAAAAACAAACCTTAGAGCTCAAGAAACGCGCAAGAATAGATTCACGGTTTACCACTTTTTTCCAGAAACGCATATCATTATTCATGCATATTTAACATCTTTTGTGGATTATTTTGTGTTAATAGGACTCACAGGAAGCTAATGGTGTGGTTCAATTGCCTTGAAACGTCCTGAATCATAAACTACCATTAACGAATTCTAGGGTTTCCAAGCTCTTGATTTGGGGCTTTGCTATATAGGAAAAATCAGGACCCCTAATGCCCATGGCTGAAACCGTCTGAACAAGACGATCAAGATGGAACCATCGCGAACAATTTATATTGCGCACAGACTTAATCGCTATTTTTCCTTTTTTAGTTTGTGGGGGTTAAAAACCCCCGCTATTTGATGTGTTTTGCAGGTGTTCAGTGAAGACGATGATGAGGTGTCAGCGCATGGGTGGCCTATTCAAAGAAGCGCGCGCTTTTGGATTGTTTACAGCATAAGCATTAATTGTCCCATATAATATTTACTCATTATCATTATATCAAATGCAGCGTAATGGCCTAGTGGTTGGTGATCTGTCCAAGAACCATTGGGACCTGGGTTCGTTTCCCAGGTCCCCCAAATCTTTGTTTCATATTTTTTCTAACATAATCATATGCAGGCCTTTAAGCAGCGTTCCACCATGCATCCCACTCATCTAAGCGCCAGGTGGCCTCCAATGCAAATCCCATGGCTCATGTTGAGAGACTACCATAATCCTCAGTCAACAAACACCTGGTCAATTCCCAAAGTCAACGCAGGCTTGAGTGCTATTGGGCCAGAAATTCCAGGCCTCACCTCCTAATGGGTCAACACACCCCTTGAGTTCTTTTCTTTCTTTCCTTATATTTTCTCTTTTATTTTTCTTTTACTAATTTCTAACTATTATTATTATTATTTATTTAACTAACATAATTAATATTATTTTCATAATAAATCCAGTAAATATTTATATTAATTATTATTATTATTATTAAATTTCACCTTAATTATTATTTTTGTAAATAAAATACTAACAAATTAATTAGTTTAAATTAGGTTCAATTTTGATTCTTTTCATAATAAATAAAATAAATTAGACTTAAGAGTTTTTTACTAACTTTTGACCTTTTATTTTTATTTTTTCATTAAAACATAAAAAACACAAAAATACTTTTTTCCTTTAAATAATTAATTAATTAGTTTTAGGGTTAATATTTAATTTAAATTGCAAAAAAGGACAAATTTCAATTCTTTTCTCAAAAGGGGTCAAAACCCTAAGGACGTCCCGATTAAATTCTTTCGCGCGCATATTTTTAATTCATTATTTATTTGATTATATTGATGTAACTGTTTCTGAGGATGTAATAGTTAATTAGGTCTTTTACCGCTTTCTTTACTTTTCTCACATTTATTTTCCAAACGGGTTTTGTTTTTGGCGATGTATAGACCCGCGCCTTGTAATAGCGTAGATTTACCTTTCCGCACTTTATTTTCCGCACTCTTAACTGTTAATATGCATGAAAGACTTGTATGACAAATAAAATCAATCTGTAGCTTACAAATGCATGTTCAACGATAAACATAAACTGAAACAACACACATGCACATGCCACTCCTAGGGTACGCCTCACTGGTTGCCTCGAGGTGGTCGTCAAGTATAGGGTGTTTTAGAGGTCGCCCTCCTGTCTAAAGATCCAGTTGCCTCGAAACGGTTGCCTCGGATAAAAAGGATCTAGGACATTAGGGTTACCGCTAAGGCGTCCTATTATTGCTTTGGTGACCACACATGTCCCTGATAATCGAATTGACCCGAATACCTCCAACGACGGTGCTACCTACTTCTCAATAGTGGGATAGTACTGTCTAAAGGACTCTTACACAGCTTAATTCCTTAGGGTAGGTAGATTTCTCCTGGGTACTTGCTCTTTTCAAAAACAAACAAAAAATACTTTTCGCACCTACACTTTCAAAAAGTTTTCAAACAAACACTTCATACACTCTTGAGGACTGATACAAGAGTTACCTAGAAGTTTTCAAACTAAACTTTTTCAAAACTCACAAACACTTGAAAAGCAAACAATTTTTGAAAACATAGAGCAAGTAACTAAGAGCCCGTGGATAACCACGTATAGAAAGGGTGCTAACACCTTCCCTTTCTATAATCTACCTCCCGAACCGAGAAACAACTCGAAAAGGAATTTTGCTGTGCTTTTGTCCTTTCCTTGTTGGAGAACATAAAAGATGGTGGCGACTCTTGCTTACCGCGACATTTCGCGAACCAGCTTTAAAACAGTCAGTTCTATTTCCACCGATCACAGAACTGGCGACTCTGCTGGGGAAGACTTATAAGTGAGGTGTACCTTAGGATTAGACCACTCTTATGTTTTTAATTGTATGTCTTGATTGCTTTTATATTTGTGGGCTTGCAACGGAGTTTCATAGATCCTAACCCGGATTTGGGGAATACCCTTTTAGGTAGCATAAGCTGTGAGGGACCTGTCCGGCGTAGACCGACACGGGTGAAGCAGTGGCTACATTGGTGTGACACCTTGGTCTGTACCGATATCCCTTGTGTTGCAACGAGGAGAATATGGGTCTTCTGAGGAGTCATTAAGCACCAACCGACCTTAGAACCCTAAAATGACCCAACTTGGCCATAGAACAGTAGCAGTATGCTACACTCATTGAGGCTAAACTCTCGCGATGGTTCTGGCTGCAAGAAAAGATTGCGACGCTGGAGTTATGACCGATTGAGGGTAGTCGATGATATTGAGATCCTCTAGAACCCGGTTACTTTTGATAGGACATGTCTTAACCAACGAAACTGAAAGAGGGTAGTACCTAAACTTCATGCTGGCCTAAACTCTAAGGGCTGTCTTGTGTGACTTGTGTGCCTTATCATTTGTGAATACTTGTGGTGTGCTTTATCATAACATCATACCATCATACCATTGCATACATCCTGCATAAGGACTAATCCATTTCAAGGATCTCAAGGGTTTGTGATGCAGGTCATGATGAACCAACATGTTTAGCAAGGGGCAAAGGGGATTTATTTTCCTCTAGCCAGGTTGACGACTCGAGTCAGGGGCTATGACCCACTGGATATGGTGAGCTTTGACTCTTGAAGAAGGACTCTCAACAACATGAAGTTGCTTCAATCAAGCCACCGAATCCAGATTCTAACATTTTTTCTTATTTACCCCGCGAGATCCTTGAAAACATTGCATGCATACATACATATCATTGCATTACAGGTACCCTTTTGACAGGTCACTTACCTTCTTCGCTGTTTATTTCACCAATCATCATGAATCCTGCACCATCCACTGAACAAGCTATCCAGGCCCTCCAGGCCCATAATGCCCAGTTCCAGGAGTTGGTTACGAGCCTAGCCCAGGGTCAACAGGACTTGAAAACTCTGATTTTGAAAGAGAAGAAGAAGAAGAAGAAGAGGACTGTTTTGTTCAATCCTAGACGCAGATCTGGGAATGGATCACAAAATGAGGCTGATCTGGCTACTTCCTCTGTAGGGAAAGACAGTCCCCAAGAGAGAAGGGTTCCTAGTCCCGTGGTCTCCGACAACGAGACGGATTTCAATGATGAGCAGTACCCTCCTGCTGAGGACAGGTACAAACAGCTCGAAGACCGGTTAAGTGCTATGGAGATACAGAAAGTGCCCGACCTGGACTTCGAAGATCTAGGTCTATCCTCTGGGGTAGTGATCCCTCATAAGTTCAAAGCACCTGCCTTTGCAAAGTACGACGGAGCCTCCTGTCCTAAGCTGCACCTCCGTTCATACGTAAGGAAGATTCAACCATATACTGCAGACAAGAATCTATGGATCCATTTCTTCCAGGATAGTCTTTCAGGGACTCAACTCGAATGGTTCTATCAGCTGGATGGAACCAGTATTCATAACTGGGAGGACTTGGCTACTGCGTTTTATAAGCAGTATCAGTATAATTCCGACCTCGCTCCTGCGCGTACCCAACTCCAGGGTATGTCACTAGGGACGGGTGAAGGATTTATGGAGTACGCTCAAAAGTGGAGAGACCTTGCTGGAAGGGTGCAGCCACCTCTGACTGACCGTGAACTTGTCGACATGTTCTTGGGAACCATGTCTAGTCCATTCTTCAACCATCTGATTGGGAATTCTTCTGCTGGGTTTACAGATTTGATCTTGACCGGGGAGAGGATTGAAGCTGGTACCAAGGCTGGAAAGATTCAAGAAGCTGCACCTTCTGATGCTCATAAAAAGCCTTACCATGGGAAAAAGGTGTCCAATGCTGTGCATGGTAAAAAGAGTCGTCATGATCAACAGGTAGGGGCAACCCAGATATCCAATCCTATGCCTGCTCAGCAAAGGCAGGGGCATCAATGTAAGGAGGTCGCACCCAAGAGACAGTTCACTAAGATCAACATGTCACTGGATTAAGCGCTACAGCAAATGATGAAGGCAGGGCTGATTACCTTAAGGGCTCCTCTTCGGAATCCAAACACTTCCGCTCCTAACTATCATCCCAATGAAAGGTGTGCATACCACTCTGATAGCCCGGGGCATACTACGGACAACTGTTGGTCTCTGAAGAACAAGGTCCAAGACATGATTGAGGCCAAAGAAATCCAGTTTGAAGCACCAGAGACTCCAAACATAATCACTGCTCCTTTGCCAAATCATTGAAGGCTTTTGCTTTATTTGAATTTCCGAGTTGTATTTTTCTTTGCTTATACAAACAATTAATGTCATAGCAAACTTGTTTATTCCATTAATGCATCACATATGTCTGTTTGAATTAATCTATTCGTATTCATTATATTCAAAATTGCTTTCATTTTTCTGTGATGATCAACTCTCGATTAATAATTCTAAGCCTCTTGAGGGAGGATGATGAAAACGATACCACGATCTTTACAGTATGCTTTTGAACAGACCCCGCTGATGAAGTACATGCATTGTTTCAAATCCTAAACAGTGGAGTTATAAGGAAGATAATCTCTCGTCAACCCCTTCGAGCCAAAGAAGTAGGAGTTTTTATTCTTTTCGCAAAAAAATTAAAACCCTTAATCATAACCTAGGGCAGGGTAGTTCTCTCAGTTGATCCAAATGCATAAGGAACAACATCAAAGAAGTCCTTACAAAACAAAAGACGATGATGGTTCGGAATAATCATAAAGACAGACAGTCATTATCTCTCAAAATAAAAGCCCGATAAGTCAAAACCTATGAAGGAGACTTACAAAACTGGGGCATCCCACTGACTGTAAACACAAAAGAAACAGTTCAGGCAAAAAACAGGGATAATAAAAACAAAAAAGAAAGAGGTCTTACAGACTCTCAACAAAATGACTGCCTATTCAAAATAAACTGTCAGTATCCGAACCATCACCGGAATGTCAGAGCAAAGACTCAAACAAGGTCTAACGCACGATCAGCTGAGTTTAGGTTTGAAGAACATCACGAAGAACGGGTGGGTACAAATAAAATTTGAGCCTTTATCCTTTGTTTCTTAAACCGTGAACCGTGCCACGCTACAACCCTTAAAAGTCCTAGCTGAAGCATGGGTTAGTTCCAAAGCATACTGTTACCAAAGGTATCCTGACTCCTTAAGGCTTGCGGTAAAATAACGAGTTGACATCGCATTTTACAAAATTCACTGGTTTTACTGAAAAAAAATGAATTTTCAAAAACTTCAAGACAGACATAAGCTTTGCGTTCTTAAAATAATATTGTCTGCATATGACTATTTGTTCAAACAGCAGAGAAATTCGCACGATGAATATCCAGTGAACAAAAATCTTCTCAACAAAAGGGTCGCCTCAAATGGAAAAACACTTCCAATCAAGGGGCATGGCATGATCATTGTCCATCATTTGGGGCAGTCCGGTCAAGATTCAAGGAATCTCTCAAGATGCCAAGTAGCCTGGGGAAAATCTCCATCTGAATCACTTGGGACGTTAGACATGAATTCTGGCAACGAATCTTGCACGATCAAGCATCTTCTAGTAACATGGCAACTACCAACAGGGGCAACTCCCTACACTCCGAGAATGTGGACATAGTCGGAAAAAATACTACGCACAATCAAAGACCCGCTAGGTTGATACACCTAGGCAAAAATAAGGGCTTCCCAGCGAACCAAAAGGGTTCGGGCAAAAATAAGGGATGAAAAATGAAAAAATCTGTACACCCGGCAAGTCGAAAACCTGAAAAGGCGACTTGGGCAAAAATGGGTATCCCGGTGGACTGAAAACCTGAAAGGGCGGTCCAGGCAAAAGTTAGGGATCAAAAGCGTACTACTATGTCCCGTCATCTCGTCACTCGCCTACCAGAAGAAGATTGGTCAATCGGCAGTCATCAAGACCTCCACAGGTACCTTCTCCCGCAGAAACTAGGGCAATAAGAATTGTCTAAGCAATCTAGTTGCTCTGTCCACCAAGGTACCAAGGTAGGTTCGACAGAAGAACGTAACCAGGATACCTTCACTCACCGCAGAGTAAGATAAGATTCAACGATACTCTCCCCCAAGCAGAGTTGGTCTCCAACCAGCCCTGAAAAGGCACAGTATCCCTAGCAAGTCAGCAATACTCTCCCCAAGCAGAGTTAGTCTACTGTCAGCCTTAAGGAAGTTGGATATCCCCAAAAAATCTCAACATTCCCCAGTGGAGTATACAGATGTTCCTAAGCAAGCATCCCCGACAGTCTTAATATAAGATTGTTCCCTGGCGGAATACAAACACCCCAGCGGATCCATTTCCCAGTACAGTCCAAAAGTTTCCCCAGGAGAGTTGAATCATCCTCCCCAGTAGATTCTGGAAGCTTATCCCCAGTAGATTCTGGAAGCTTATCCCCAGTAGATTCTGGAAGCTTGTCCCCTGCAGAGTATCAACTATCTCTCCCCGACCATATTCAAAGGTTATTCCCCCACCAGAGCTTATAACTGGGTTATCCTCAGCTAATTATCACGGAAAGATCATCCTCGGCGAAGTTCTTCCTATCCCCCAGCGGAGTTCATCAAATATTCCAACAAAACTTATCAATGGAATCCCCAGCAGAGTTATCAACAAAACCTCAGCGAAGTATCTCTTCCCACAGAGTAAATCCCCGCAGAGTTATCTCTTTGCCAATTTTATCCCCCAACGGAGTCATCATCTCCTACCGGTTTATTCTTGCAATCATCATCCCCAGCGGAAATGAAGAAATCTATTCTTCAACATCAGCCCAGGATTCAACAAACTTCCCGGCATTCGTCAAGGATTTATTTTCCCAGACGGAAATACATTCATAAACATATCACATTGCATACCTCGTATTCATAAACAGGATAAAGTGCATGCGACACAATCTCATTTATTTTTGAGAACCTCATGACATCATGCATTTCATACATCATGACCTTGCAGACAACTAATGTTTTGACTTTTCAGGAAAAGGTCAATCCAAAGATGATTACCATCTAACTTTGCAGTTCCAGATCAACACCTAGGAAAATTCTGTGGATGACTGATCGTGGGTTAATACCTAAAAACCAGACAGGACAATTATCTACTTGACAATCATGAAGCAACCCAACACCGGTTCCTTCTCATTCAGATGAAGTTCTACACGGACTCGTCATTAGGCAACCCTACACCGGTTCCTTATCAGTGCAGATGAAGTTTTACCCGGACTCATCATGAAGAACCCTACGCCGGTTCCTTTCTCTTTCAGATGAAGTTTCACATGGACTCATCATCAGGCAACCCTACACCGGTTCCTTCTCTTTCAGATGAAGTTTCACACGGACTCATCATCAGGAAACCCTACACCGGTTCCTTCTCAATTTCTGATGAAGTTTTACACGGACTCATCATAAAGCAACCCTACACTAGTTCCTTCTCTTTCCAAGATGCAGTTTTACACGGACTCATCATCAGGCAACCCTACACAGGTTCCTTCCTTTCAGATGTAGTTTTACACGGACTCGTCATCAAGAAACCCTACACCGGTTCCTCCTCAGTTCCAAGATGAAGTTTTACACGAACTCATCGTCAGGATAACCTTACCCCAGTTTATCTAGAAGTTGTACACGAACTTACCTCAAGGTAACCTTACCCCGGTTCCTCAAGAAGTTTTACACGAACTTATACCAAGGTAACCTTACCCCGGTTCCTCAAAAAGTTTTACACGAACTTATACCAAGGTAACCTTACCCCGGTTCCTCAAGAAGTCTTACACGGACTTATCCCGAAGTAACCTTACCCCGGTTCCTCCAGAAGTCTTACACGGGCTTATCCCGAAGTAACCTTACCCCGGTTCCTCCAAAAGTTTTACACGAACTTATCCCGAAGTAACCTTACCCAGGTTCCTCCAGAAGTTTTACACGAACTTACCCCGAAGTAACCCTACACAGGTTTCCTTCTCAACTACAGACGTAGTTTTACACGGACTCGTCATCAAGAAACCCTACACAGGTTCTCTCTCTCCAGACATAGTCTTACACGGACTCGTCGTCAAAAAACCCTACACAGGTTTCCTTCCTTCAAAGATGCAGTTTCACACGGACTCATCATCAGTCGACCCTACACAGGTTTCCTTCCTTCAAAGATGCAGTTTCACACGGACTCATCATCAGTCGACCCTACACAGGTTTCCTTCCTTCAAAGATGCAGTTTCCCACGGACTCGTCATCAAGTAACCCCACACAGGTTCCTTCTCCATTTCAGATGCAGTTTCACACGGACTCGTCATCAGTCAACCCTACATAGGTTTCCTTCCTTTCAAGATGCAGTTTCACACGGGCTCATCATCAGTCAACCCTACACAGGTTTCCTTCTCTCCAAGATGCAGTTTTACATGAGGTCATCATCAGGCAACCCTACACAGGTTCCCTCGTTCAACTTACAAAAGTATAATTCAACAGACAATCTCCAAATGGCATCTATAAGCCCATCCTCCTATCCATCATCTCTCCAAATGGCATCTGTAAGCCCATTCCCGACGTCACATTGCTGATACTCCACTATGTGAGTGCAAATTTTTGGGCACTCTAGTGTTCAATCCTCTTCCACCTTCGGATCACGAAAGGCACGCAAGCCAATCTACATCCTCAGGTCTAAGAAAATTGAACAGGGGAAACTGTTGTACCCCAAAATTTTCCCTCCCATATTCTTCAAGATTTGTCAAGATCAATCTTCAAATGGTTCAAGATTCCTCAAGGGTTGCACAGTCCAAATGCCTCCTAAGCCAGCCAAAATTAGGGTTTTGGTTCCTTCAAGGAATTTGAGGTTTTCAATGGCTCAATCAAGTCCCATAGGCCTATACACATTGTCAAACATCTACATGCCAAGTCTCAAGACTCACAGGGTCAAATTGCACAGTCAAAAGCTTCATTTGGTTCACAATCAATTGTAGGGGCAAAATGGTCATTTGACAGTCAAAAGTCAAAAATTTTGGCCAACATCTTATTTTGAAGCGAAAATCATCATTTGATCAAGTCTTGATCATGATTCCACAAGAATGGCTCAAAAATCATCAAAGATGCAAAAGTTGCTATTTTTGGACAGCTGAAAAGTCAACTGTAACTTGACCAAGGCATAACTTTTTCATGGTTCATCAGAAAAATCCCATCCAATGCTCATTTTGAAGGGGATGACATTTCCTACAACTCATCTTCACATTCCAAGTCCAATAAATTCTCTCACAAAAAGTTATCAATTTCTACATTATAGGTCAATTTCAAAAGTCAACAAAAATGCACTTTAAGTCAAAGACCATAACATGAGATTGGTAAATCCAAATGACATGGGACCAAAGGCATTGGTTAGAGGACTTCAAGACCTTTCCAAAATGTCCAAGAACATGTTCATATGATCAAAATTGAGCAAGATATGCATTGGAGAAGTTGGGAAAGTTTTGGGAATTTGCAAAAGTCAACTTTGCCCAAAACACATCATTTTTGCTAATGGGCCTCAAATTCCTTCTTGAATCTTTGCCCAAGGCTTATGCACGACCCATTGGGATTATTTGAATTTATTTTCTTATTTTTTATTAATTAATTGGATTTTTTATTAATATTAATTCATTTAATTGATTTAAAATGTAGGAAATTCCAAGATATGATTTCTCAATCTTTTTGTGAAGCAAAAGTGGTCAACAAGAGCTGGCAAATTCGTGTATCAATTAAGGGAACAAAAATCTCCCAATTTGGCAAGGTTTTTCAATCAAAAAGATTGAAAAATATTTGATTGAAAATCAAATATTGAAAACTTTATTCCATGGATCCTTGACCAAGATTGTACCCTAATTCCATTCTACTACATATACTGAAGCCAACCCTAATGCCTGGAACGAAAAATCTGCTGTAAGAGCCATTACCATATTGAAAAAAGTTCAAAGAAAACTTGAAACTGATCTTCATACTCCAGGCCCTTTCAACACGATTTAAGGATTCTAATACATTGCTAGCATTTCCAGGAACACATTGCAATAAAAAACAAGCCTTAAAGCTCAAGAAACGCGCAAGAACAGTTCACGGTTTACCACTTTTTTCCAGAAACGCATATTATTATTCATGCATATTTAACATCTTTTGTGGATTATTTTGTGTTAATAGGACTCACAGGAAGCTAATGGTGTGGTTCAATTGCCTTGAAACATCCTGAATCATAAACTACCATTAACGAATTCTAGGGTTTCCAAGCTCTTGATTTGGGGCTTTGCTATATAGGAAAAATCAGGACCCCTAATGCCCATGGCTGAAACCGTCTGAACAAGACGATCAAGATGGAACGATCGTGAACAATTTATATTGCGCACAGACTTAATCGCTATTTTTCCTTTTTTAGTTTGTGGGGGTTAAAAACCCCCGCTATTTGATGTGTTTTGCAGGTGTTCAGTGAAGACGATGATGAGGTGTCAGCGCATGGGTGGCCTATTCAAAGAAGCGCGCGCTTTTGGATTGTTTACAGCATAAGCATTAATTGTCCCATATAATATTTACTCATTATCATTATATCAAATGCAGCATAATGGCCTAGTGGTTGGTGATCTGTCCAAGAACCATTGGGACCTGGGTTCGATTCCCAGGTCCCCCAAATCTTTGTTTCATATTTTTTCTAACATAATCATATGAAGGCCTTTAAGCAGAGCTCCACCATGCATCCCACTCATCTAAGCGCCAGGTGGCCTCCAATGCAAATCCCATGGCTCATGTTGAGAGACTACCATAATCCTCAGTCAACAAACACCTGGTCAATTCCCAAAGTCAACGCAGGCTTGGGTGCTATTGGGCCAGAAATTCCAGGCCTCACCTCCTAATGGGTCAACACACCCCTTGAGTTCTTTTCTTTCTTTCCTTATATTTTCTCTTTTATTTTTCTTTTACTAATTTCTAACTATTATTATTATTATTTATTTAACTAACATAATTAATATTATTTTCATAATAAATCCAGTAAATATTTATATTAATTATTATTATTATTATTATTATTATTATTATTATTATTATTAAATTTCACCTTAATTATTATTTTTGTAAATAAAATACTAACAAATTAATTAGTTTAAATTAGGTTCAATTTTGATTCTTTTCATAATAAATAAAATAAATTAGACTTAAGAGTTTTTTACTAACTTTTGACCTTTTATTTTTATTTTTTCATTAAAACATAAAAAACACAAAAATACTTTTTTCCTTTAAATAATTAATTAATTAGTTTTAGGGTTAATATTTAATTTAAATTGAAAAAAAGGACAAATTTCAATTCTTTTCTCAAAAGGGGTCAAAACCCTAAGGACGTCCCGATTAAATTCTTTCGCGCGCATATTTTTAATTCATTATTTATTTGATTATATTGATGTAACTGTTTCCGAGGATGTAATAGTTAATTAGGTCTTTTACCGCTTTCTTTACTTTTCTCGCATTTATTTTCCAAACGGGTTTTGTTTTTGGCGATGTATAGACCCGCGCCTTGTAATAGCGTAGATTTACCTTTCCGCACTTTATTTTCCGCACTCTTAACTGTTAATATGCATGAAAGACTTGTATGACAAATAAAATCAATCTGTAGCTCACAAATGTATGTTCAAAGATAAACATAAACTGAAACAACACACATGCACATGCCACTCCTAGGGTACGCCTCACTGGTTGCCTCGAGGTGGTCGTCAAGTATAGGGTGTTTTAGAGGTCGCCCTCCTGTCTAAAGATCCAGTTTCCTCGAAACGGTTGCCTCAGATAAAAAGGATCTAGGACATTAGGGTTACCGCTAAGGCGTCCTACTATTGCTTTGGTGACCACACATGTCCCTGATAATCGAATTGACCCGAATACCTCCAACGACGGTGCTACCTACTTCTCAATAGTGGGATAGTACTGTCTAAAGGACTCTTACACAGCTTAATTCCTTAGGGTAGGTAGATTTCTCCTGGGTACTTGCTCTTTTCAAAAACAAACAAAAAATACTTTTCGCACCTACACTTTCAAAAAGTTTTCAAACAAACACTTCATACACTCTTGAGGACTGATACAAGAGTTACCTAGAAGTTTTCAAACTAAACTTTTTCAAAACCCACAAACACTTGAAAAGCAAACAATTTTTGAAAACATAGAGCAAGTACCTAAGAGCCCGTGGATAACCACGGATAGAAAGGGTGCTAACACCTTCCCTTTCTATAATCTACCTCCCGAACCGAGAAACATCTCGAAAAGGAATTTTGTTGTGCTTTTGTCCTTTCCTTGTTGGAGAACATAAAAGAAGATGGTGACTCTTGCTTACCGCGACATTTCGCGAACCAGCTTTAAAACAGTCAGTTCTATTTCCACCGATCACAAGATGGCTCTAGAGCAGACTATCAAGGACACCCATACTCAAAACTCTCAACTTCAAGAAATGTTCTTGAACCTATCCAAGGGGCAAGAAGAAGTGAAAGCTCTCCTCACAAGGGACATGGCCATGGGGAATCCGGAGGGCACAAAGGATGATCAGTTGGAACGGCTACAAACCGAGATAGCCATAATGAAGGACCAAATGATGGGAAAACTGGTAGCCAAATGGCTCTAATCAAAAACTTGGCTCAAGGACAAGAAGAGCTAAGGACCTTCGTCAACAAAATTCATCAAGACGGTTGCAACCGCATGAAACAAATGGTCAAGATTGGGGACCAGGCCACTACTCAGCCCCCCATGAGACAAAAGGCCAGTTCGGTGGAGAGTATACCTTTCCAATTTGCTGCCACGTCACAAGCCCAATAACCACCTCGCCAACAAGGACAGGGTGATCAGAGTAAACGGGTCCCATCCATTAGGTGGTTTACCAAACTTGACATGCCAATATCGTAGGTCTTGCAGCACTTGTTGAAGCTGAGTTTGGTCACATTGAGGGATCCTCCTCGGAATCCCAATACCTCCGCTCCTAACTATCATCCTAATGCATTATGTGCATACCATTCCAACAATCATGGGCATGATATGAATGACTGTTGGGCTTTGAAAAATAAGGTCCAAGACTTGATTGACAGAGGAATGCTGGAGTTCACACAAGATGGCCAGACTGACTTCATTTGTTGTCCCTCAAAGACTCACCACCTAAAGTGACAAGTTCAGAAAAAGAGGCTTCTGTTCATCTGAATTTTCAAGTTGTAATCTCTTTTGTTGTTCAAACACTTATCTATTAATGTCAAACTTTGTTTCATTAATTCATTGCATATGTTTGTCTTGAATTGATCCATTTGCTTTCATTACATTTAAACTATGCTTTTTATAACATTCGACTCTTGCTAAAAGTTATAATAATTTAGAGGGAGGATGACGAAAACAATGCCATAATCTCATACAATATGCTTTTGGACAGACCTTGTTGACGATATACAGGCGTTCTTTCAAATCCTAAACACTGGACTTATAAGGAAGATAATCCCTAGTCAACCCCTTCGTATACAACGAGTGATATCAAAAACAATCCACTGGAATCAAAAGACAGTGATGGTTCCCTACCAAATAGGCAGTCATTGTCTCTCAAAAAGAAAAGCCCACTAATTCAAAACCTACAAAGGAGACTTAAGAAAAACTAGGGCATCCCGCTGACCGTAATCTCAAAACAAGAACAGTCAGGAAAAAGTTAAGGATAACAAATCAAAAGAAAGAGGTCACTACAAATCCTCAACAACATGAAAAATGTTTCAAGAAATGACTGCCTTATGATAAACTTAACTTGTCTGAACCATCACCGAGACGTCATTCCAGACTCAATTGGAGTTCGAACAAACAATTAACTGAGTTTAGAATTGAAGAACATCATGAAGAACGGGTGGGTATAAATACACTATGAGCCTTATCCTTTGTTTCTTAAACCATGAACCAAGCCACGTTACAACCCTTCAAAAGTCCTAATTGAAGCATATGTTAGTTCGAAAGCATACTGTTACAAAAGGTATCCTGAGTCCTGTAAGGCTTTACTCTAAATCCTGAGTTAAATTTTTCTTACAAAATTTCTTTACTTGCTAAAACGCATTTTCAAAAATTCAAGACAAGCATAAACTTGGCATTATTTGAATATCGCTGTTTGCATATGGCTATTTGTTTGACAGCGGAGAAATTCGCACAACGAATATCTAGTGACAAATCTCCCCAAAATACTTCTGATAAGATTACTCCCAACTAGAGTTTAATCCCTGAAAACTTTTTCCCCAGCAGAGTCGGCCTCAAGAATCCTCGAGGATTTTCCCCAGTGAAGTCGCCACCTCTCCAATAGACTAGCAACATGGTTTATTTCCCCAACAAACAGCAGGATTCCCCAGCTTGAGTTTGCCTCTCCGACTACAACAAATCATAGGACCACAACTCGTCTTCCCCAGTAGACTACTCTACAATCCCCAACAAGTTACCGTGAAGCCTGGAAACTGACCAGATAACAGTTAACTTCAGTAAGTTGTTGTGAAAGTGGACCCAACCAGATATCAGTTCAACTTCATCTTTTCAAGAATTTGTTGTGAAGCCTGAACCCGACCAGATATCAGTTCAACCTCGTCCATCAAGAGATAACTCCCAGTAGAGCAACAGACAACCGATAATCCTGAACTTTTTCCCCAAGCAGAAATCAACACTCTCCATAGAGTTTCCATCAAGCCCCAGTGGAGTTCTCCTCAAACAACAAAATAGGAATCCTCAATGGAAATATTCTAAGAAAAGGTTGAAGACACACCTTCTCTTCAATAGCAGTCCGGGATTTAATGACTCCCCAGCATTTGTCAAGGATTTATTTTCAGACAAAGATACACTTAAATAAACATTTCATATTTCATACATCCTATTTACATACATGATAAGTGCACACAACACAATCTCATTTATTTTGAGAACATCATGACACCATGCATTTCATACATCATGACATTGTATACAGATAATGTTTTACCTTTTCAAGAAAAGATCAATCAAGATATGGCTACTATCAATCATTTTTAATTTCCAGATTAATACCTGTAACAAGCCAGGAAAACTATCTACATGATGAGATTGAGGATTAATACCTGTAACAAGCCAGGAAAACTATCTTTCTTTCTCAGGTCAGAGATTAATACCTGAAACCAGATATGACAACTATCTCAACGACCAACAATTTTCAAGTTCCATATTAATACCTGTAACAAGCCAGGAAAACTATCTGTGGATAAGTGATTGTAGATTAATACCTGTAATAAGCTAGGAAAACTATCTACATGAAGAGATTGAAGATTAATACCTGTAACAAGCCAGGAAAACTATCTTTCTTTCTCAAGTCAAAGATTAATATCTGCAACAAGTCAGGGTAATTATCAACACGACCAGCTGAAGCAACCCTACCCAGGTTCCTTCTCTTTCCAAGATGAAGTTTTACACAGACTCATCATGAAGCAGCCCTACACAGGAAACAAAAGACCTCATCTAGTTATATTTGTTTCATCCATTTAATGACAGGCGACTAAAGACCTCTTCTGCTTAGATTTATTTCTTCCAGTTAATGACAGGCGACCAAAGACCTCCTCTGGTTAGATTTATTTTCTTCCAGTTAATGACAGGCGACCAAAGACCTCCTCTAGTTAGATTTATTTCTTCCAGTTAATGACAGGCGACCAAAGACCTCCTCTGGTTAGATTTATTTCTTCCAGTTAATGACATGCGACCAAAGACCTCCTCTAGAAATAGTGCAGATGTGATCCAGATATGGCTGACATTCTGATACTTACTCCAGATTCTCTTCTAGAAACAATGCATATGTGATCCAGATATGGCTGACATTCTGATACTTACTCCAGATTCTCTTCTAGAAATAGTTTAGATGCGATCTAGATATGACTGAGATTCTAATACTTACTCCAGATTCTCTTCTAGAAACAATGCAGATGCGATCCAGATATGGTTGACATTCTGATACTTACTCCAGATTCTCTTCTAGAAACAATTCAGATGCGATCCATATATGGCTGACATTATGATAATTACTCTAGATTCTCTTCTAGAAACAGTTCAGATGCAATCCATATATGGCTGACATTATGATACTTACTCTAAATTCTCTTCTAGAAACAGTTCAGATGCGATTCAAATATGGCTGACATTCTGATACTTACTCCAGATTCCTTCAAATACAGTCCATATACGATCCAGATTCGGATGTCACTCTATCACTCATTCAAATACAGTCTAGATACAATCCAGATTCGGATGTCATTCTGTCATTCATTCAAATACAATCCAAATACAATCCAGATTTAGATGTCATTCTGTCACTCATTCAAATACAGTCCAGATACGATCCAGACGCGGATGTCATTCTGACGCTCATTCAGTACACCTTTTAGATACGAGTCAGATACAATTCATTTATGAATATTATTCTGATACTCATCCAAGACCTATGTTGGTTCAACTTAAATCTCTTAATGGTTTATCTTGATTCTTTCTAGTAGACATTTCCTCTGGTTCATATAAATTGCTCCAAAGATTTATTTTGATTTCCTCTCTAGTTGAAGTGAGAATTTAGACTTAGTCTAATTTCTATCAACAATCACCTTGGGATGGCATCTATAAGCCCATCTCCAATAACTATCCATTATTTCTCCAAATGGCATCTTTAAGCCTATTACCTACACAATCAATCACAACGTCATCAAGTGCAAATTTCTGGGCACTCTAGTGTTCAATCATCTTCCACCTTCAAGTCACGAATGGAAAATTTTCCCATCTAACTCTTCAGGTGTAAGAAGATTGAACATGGGCAGCTGTTGTACCCCAAAATTTTCCCTCTCAATTCTCAAGGCTTTTCTCACAAAGATTCTTAGGATTTAAGCTTGCACAAGTGCATTGGGATTTTCCAGTACCAAAATTAAAAGGAAATTGTCAAAAAGGGAGAAAATAGATAAAAATAACATTTTGACAAATTTGGATGAAAATAGTTCTCCTTCGATTCAGCACCCTTCGATTAGACTTCTCACCTCCTTCGATTGCTTAAAAATTACTGCTAGCGTACCTCTTTCATATGGGCATTTGACTTCTTATTACAGGCTTCGTTTGTGTCTTTTGCTGCCTACATGCCTGCTTTGAATACCAAGTTTGCTGGCCACATGTGCCCCCTGCAAGGCAAACCCTTCATTTAGACACAAGTTCATGCACAAAAGCCTTCATTTGGGGTTTACCTTCTGCATGCCTGCATGCAAGTTTTCGTTTGGTCATTCATCTCTTGCCATGCCTGCATGCAAGCTTCAGTTGAACAAGGGCTTCGTGCCACTTGGGTTACATCTTTCATTTGGGTATTGAAGCTTCCTTCAATTCAGAAGGAAATTATATGCTGAAGATTTCCTTTGTTTCAGAAGGAAATTAGCTTCTGAAAGCTTCCTTCGAATCAGAAGGAAATCATCCTCTAAAAGCTTCCTTTGATTCAGAAGGCCTTGGCCTTCTGAAGGTTTCCTTCGATTGCACCATTGGCCCCTCACCTGTTTGTCTTGGATTCATAAGTTTTCGATTGGATGAATGGCTACCTTCCAGTGACTTTCGATTTCATCTTCATGTTTGCTTCGAATGCGCCTTCATATCACCTTCGAATCCATCTGCAAACCCTTCAATACGCCATAGTGCTTCATTATGACACACAATCTGGTGGCCCATTCGAAGGACTTGCCATAGTTGGCGAATATTTGTTTTTGCTTACTTTGGAGTCTGGTCGAAGGTTTGGGCCTAAGTGATCAAAATCAAGAGGACTCAAAATGGCATATTCAACTGAAGAGGGACATTCAAAGAACACACAATTGGTCCATTCAAAGGACACACAAATGGTGGAAACGAATTTTGCTTTGTTGAGTCTGGTCGAAGGTTATGGAAAGATGAAGGATTCGATTCAAAGGGTCAAGTTGTCCATAGGTCAGGCTACATAGGCCTCCAACTTGTGCCTCACTCCATATTAAATTTTTCTTCAATCCAACTTTCTCTTGATGACATCACTACTTTTTTAGAAAGTTTTTGAGCCTTGCGCCTACCTCTTCTGCATATTTGCCCCCTATAAACTAGGAGCCACCCATCTAAACCATTGATTTTGGTACTTTTATCTTGGGATTATAAAAAGTTGACACAAGTGGATGTTGGCCTTTCAAAGAAACTATATTTTATTCTTTCACAAAGCTGCTCATTCAATTTTTTTTCTCTATAAATAGAGAGTTCATTTGCACAAGAAAAAAGGAGAGGAAGAAGAGGAGGGGAACGTACCTTAAAAATTCGAACACACCACAAATCTCTCAAGTCCCTTCAACACTTGTGAAATCAAAAACCCAGAATCCTATTGTCACCTCCTTCGATTCTGAAGAACAACCACCCTTCAGTTTCTTTTGAATCTAGTGGAAAGAAGCATCACACTTGCTCCTTCAAATTCAGCATCCAAGGATTTGTTTCAGGCCCTTTCTTTCGAATCCAGCACACAGGGCCTCCACTCAAGGTCCCACACCCATTTAAGGCTGAAGCTAGGTAAGTTACTCTTACCCTTGCATCTTTCGTTTCAATCATAGCATGTATATAATATTTTTCCCCCCTTTCGTTTACACCCTTTGAATCTATTTTTTTGGCTAATCTTTTTGTTCCTTGTTGCTTGAGTTCATTAAATATACTTTAATATTTAGTTTGGCCACAAGACAAAGGTTAACATGGCCTTAGACCATGTTGCCATTTTATGTCCCAAATGAAAGAGACAGGGGGAAAGGAATATAAAACGAAGCCTTGGGCTTCAATGCTAACTTCCAGGCCCATCCATAACGCACGCTCATGCTGACTTCCAAGCCCCAGAAAGCCAGAATCGAAGGCCATAACTCACTGATTCCAGGCCCAATCGTAGAAGGTAACCAGGAAACTAGGCAGAACCAGAAGGCCACCCCTTGCTGCTGCCATGGCCAATCGAAGGCCATGACTTGCTGCATGTTAGCCCCCAATCGAAGGAGGCCAACAGAAGCACATTCGAAGACTGCTCCTCCCCCCAATCGAAGGAGCTCTTTTTTCTTCTTTTTACCTTATTTTTGATTTTATATTTTTATGCACTTCAATATGGTTGTAATAGTGTAAGATTTATTTTTTGCACTTTTTATTACTTTCATATAAATATTAGTAATTAGGTGTGTATGGCAAGATAAAACCAACAAGTAGAGAACCATAAAATCAAAGACAAAATGCATGCAATCAAACACACTTTACACGCATGCACCCTTAGGGTAATTCCACTTGTTGCCTTATAAAAATAGTCATGTTATGCATGTGGGATATCTTAGCAAAAACAATCACAAAATACAAGACTATAGTCCCTCGATGACGCTACGAATGTTGTGTTACAAATGATCTTAGTCCCTCAAAGAGAAATGCTATGGTATCTCACAACATTACTATCATGACTATACGATGACCCACGCTCGTCCCTTTACATCCAAAGATAAGGCTTCTTACCAAATCAATGGTAAGATAGCAATATCAAAGGAAAGGAAGAAATGAACTAAGAATTTTGAGTAGGTAGATTGTTCCTAGTCGCTTTCTCATTTTCAAATCAAACACTCTTGCTTATTTTTAAAAACAAACACCAACACTTTCAAAACCATTTCCAAACATGAAATATTTTCAGAAGTTCAACACTTTGTATACGTTCTTACGAATGAGAACTATTACAAAGTTTTCCTAAAACGATGACGCCTTTTCAAAATACTTTCAAAAAACCATACAAAGCACATTTCAAACAAAATCAAGTGATCTAGCAAGCAACTAAGAGCCCATAGATAACTATGGATGAAAAGGGTGCTAATACCTTTCGTTTTCATAATATACCCCCCGAACTCTGAAATAATCTCAAAAGTCTTTCCTGTTATTTTTAGCCTTTCCTTTTGGATAAAAGAAAAGTCGGTGGCGACTCTTGCTAACCGCAACATTTGCGATAAAACGCAAAACAGCCAAGTCGGTTCTCCCACCGTATCACAACCGGGATGCCCTTATTTTTACCTAGGCCAGTCAACCTAAAGGGTCTTTATTCATGCGTAGTATCTTTTAACCATGTCTGTATTTACAGGGTGCGGAAGGTCGTCACCGTCCATAGTGGTTAAGATCATGGCTCCACCAGAAAATATATTCTTGATCATAAATGGCCCTTCGTATGTGGGATTCCATTTTCCCCTGGGATCACTTTGTGGAAGTATAATACGCTTGATTATTAGGTCACCAGCCTGATATACCTGACGTCTAACCTTCTTGTAAAATGCTTTAATCATACATTTTTGGTGCATCTGACCATGACAAATAGTCGCGAGCCTCTTTTCGTCAATCATTTTTAATTGGTTAAGTTAAGTTTGAACCCATTCATCTTCATTCAAACCTGCATCTTTCATGATTCTCAAGGAAGGGATCTGGACCTCGATAGGTAGGACAACTTCCATACCAAATACCAGAGAGAAAGGAGCTGCCCCTGTTGACGTGCATACGGAGGTACGGTAACCATGAAGAGCAAATGGAAACATCTCATGCCAGTTTTTGTATGTCAGCGTTATCTTCTGTATGATCTTTTTGATGTTTTTTATTAGCAACCTCTACAACGCCATTCATCTTTGGCCGGTAAGGAGAAGAGTTATGATGCTAAATTTTGAACTGTATACAGAGCTTGGTGATTATAGTGTTATTAAGATTGGTACCATTATCCGTAATGATTCTTTCTCTAATACCGTACCGACAGATAAGGTTATGTCTGATGAATCAGGCCACAACGTTCTTTGTAACAGAAGCAAAATAGGTTGCCTCGACCCACTTTGTGAAGTAATCAATGGCAACTAGGATGAAACAATGTCCATTAGAAGCTGAAGGTATAATCTATCCAATCATATTGATGCCCCACATTGCGAATGGCCAGGGAGAAGTCAAGACCTTTAGAGGAACCGAAGGCACATGTACTTTATCAGTATAGATCTGGCATTTGTGAAAAGTTTGGGAATGCTGATAACAGTCGGCTTCCATAGTGGACCAGTAGTATCCTGCCTGTAGGATCTTTTTATCCATTGTGTGCCCACTAGAGTGGGTTCCAAAGGTGCCTTCATGCAAATCTGCCATAATCTTCTCTGCTTCGCTCTTATCTACACACTGAAGTAAAGTAGAATCGTGGTTGCGCTTGTAAAGGATTCTGTTACTGAGGAAAAACTTGGCAGAGAACCTTCTTAAGAACTTCTTATCATTGATGGAAGCTCCCTCGGGATATTCTTGAGCTTCGAGGTATCTTTTGACTTCATGGAACCAGGGTTTGTCCACTACTTCTTTAGTATCAACCTCGTAAGAATATGATGGTTCATCCATTCTCTCAATAGTGATCTGAGGAGCTTCATTATCCCACCTGACGTTGAACATGGATGGCATAGTAGCTAGCGCGTCCGCTAACTGATTTTCTTCTCAGGGAATATTTTCAAAGGTAACTTCTTCAAAATATGGAATCAGTGTCAGCACATGCTCCCGGTAAGGGATGAGATTAGGATGCTTCATGTCCCATTCTCCTTTGAATTGACTGATCACTAAGGACGAGTCTCCAAATACACTCAAGAATTTAATTCTCAAGTCGATAGCAGCTTTGAGACCCATAATGCATGCTTCATATTCAGCCATATTGTTGGTACAGTTGAAACATAACCTGTCAGTGAAAGGAGTATGACAGCCTTCGAGAGATATAACCACAACACCGATGCCATTATCGAGTCCGTTGGAAGCTCTGTCAAAAACCATAGTCCATCTGGATCCTTTTTCAGGTCCAGGTTCTTCATAATCAGTCACTAACATGATGTTCTCATCCGAGAACTCAAAATTCATGGATTGGTAGTCGTCCATAGCCTGTTGAGCCAAATAATCAGCTAGTACACTTCCCTTAATTGCATTATGGGTTGTGTACTGAATATCATATTCGGTCAGGATCATTTTCCATCTTGTTATTCTTCCGGAGAAAGCGGGCTTCTCAAAGATGTATTTGATATGATCCATTTTAGATATCAACAAGGTAGTGTGAGTCAACATATACTGTCTCAGTCGGCGAGCAGACCATGCCAAAGTGTAGCAAGTTTTCTCGAGTAGTAAGTATCTGGTCTCATAGTCGGTAAACTTTTTGCTAAGGTAGTATATTGCATGCTCTTTTCGACCAGACTTGTCATGCTGCCCTATCACACACCCCATGGATTTCTCTAACACTGTTAAGTACGTTATCAAAGGTCTCCCCTCAACCGGTGACATCAAAATTAGAGGCTCTTGAAGACATTCCTTGATTTTGTCAAAGGCGGTCTGGAAATCGTCATTCCACTTCACTGCTTGATCTTTCTCCAGTAATTTTAAGATTGACTCACAAGTAGCGGTTAGATGGGAAATGAATCTGGAAATGTACTTTAGACGCCCCAAAAATCCCCTAACCTCCTTCTCAATGCAGGGAGTTGGAATTTATTGTATAGCTTTAACCTTTGCAGGGTCTACTTCAATACATTTTCCATTGACAACGAAGCCTAAGAGCTTACCAGATCTTACCCCAAAAGTACACTGATTCAGGTTCAGCCTCAGTTTGTACTTTTTCAGTCTTTCAAACAGCTTCTGCAGGGGATCAAGGTGTTCCTCTTCAGTCTGAGACCTGGTTATCATATCGTCAATGTAGACCTCAATCTCATGATGGATCATATCATGAAACAAAGCTACCGTGGCACACTGATAGGTTGCCCCGACGTTCTTTAACCAAAATGGCATAACTTTGTAGCAGAAAGTGCCCCACTGCGTGACAAAGGTTGTTTTCTCCATATCTTCAGGTTCCATTTTAATCTAATTGTACCCGGAGAAACCATCCATGAAATAGAATACCTTATGTTGTACGGTGTTGTCAACCAAAACATCAATATAGGGAAGCGGAAAGTCATCCTTGGGGCTTGCCCTATTCAAGTCTCTGTAATCCATACACATACGTACTTTACCATCCTTCTTAGTTACCAGAACAACATTAGCAACCTATTATGGATAAGAAATAACAACTAAGAAACTGGTGTTAAACTGTTTCATGACTTCAACTTTGATCTTTTCTGACATCTCTGTCCGTATACGACGAACCTTTTGCTTCACGGGAGGGAAGTCTTCTTTTATTGATAGATGATGAACCACAATATCAGTGTCCAGCCCTGACATGTCTTCGTATCACCAGGAAAATACCTCAACATTGTCATGTAACATCTGAATTAACCTCTTTTTGACACTATGCTCTAGATCGACACCTATCTTGACTTCCTTCTTATCCTCCTTAGTACCCAAGTTTAGTCTCTCAATCAGCCTTCATGGGGTTGTATTGCCCTTTCCTCTTGTTGTAACAGTATGGTAATCTCTCCTGGTACTTCACAATCTTCCTCACCTTTGTCTTCGTCTTGGTAGCTTATATTTTCAAAGTCATAATTGGCAATAGAAGAACCGTTTCTAATGGGATCCAGAGTGGACGGGGATCTGCAGTTTGATATATGGGTGTGTGTAAGAGAGTATAGATATTTTTGATAAAACAAAAGCAGAAAATAAAGACAGAGAGCGTAAAATTTGTATGCAAAACGTCTAATGATTTATTAATGACATATGAAGATGAAGTAATAACCCTCATAAAATAGACCATTGTGCCTTGTGTAATGCACAAGGCTTTAGAGTTTATATTGTTTAAATATTACATATTCCGAAGAAAAAAAAAATTACTCCTGAGTAAAATTAACGGGAACAAAATCCTTGTCCTCCCAATTGTTGGGTCCACCGCTGATAGTTGGGAATCCATTTGTCCATGTCGCAGTTACCGTCGACATCTTTTGTAGCGGAAACAACATAAATAACACTGACTCCCGGGTCATGTTTGGGCATTGGTACAATTATGACGTTGGGGGGTCTTAGGAGGATCAAAATCAATTTCCTTTGCCTCAATAAAATCTTGCACTTTGTTTTTCAGAGCCCAACAATCGTTTGTGTTGCACCCCAAAATTTGCCCTCCCATATTCTTCAAGATTTGCAAAGAGCATGCTTCAAAATCTCCCAAGGGTTGCACAGTCCAATGGCCTCCTAACAGTCAAAAATTAGGGTTTTGGTTCTGGCAAAGAAATTGAAGTTTCCAAGGGTCCAAACAAGTCCCACATGCCTATAAACATTGTCAAACATCCTTATGTCAAGTTTCAAGACTTACAACACAAAATTGCACAGTCAAAAACCCTAATTGCTCAACAGTCAACTGCAGGGGCAAAATGGTCATTTGACAGTCAAAAGTCAAAATTTTTGGTCAATATCTTATTTTGAAGCCACAAACATCATTTGATCAATTCTTGGTCATGATTCTCAAGGCATGGCTCAAAAAGTCTCAAGATGCAAAAGTTTCTATATTTGGACAGTTGAAAAAGTCAACTGCAAATTGACCAGGGCATAACTTCCACATGGTTTATTAGAAAAATTCCATCCAAAGCTCATTTTGAATAGAATGACATTTCCTACAACTCATCTTCACACTTCAAGTCCAAGAAATGCTCTCACAAAAAGTTATCAATCTCAACATTATAGGTCATTTTCAAAAGTCAACAAAAAGGCACTTTAAGTCAAAGACCATAACTTGAGATTGGTAAATCAAAATGACATGGGACCAAAGGCATTGGTTATAGGACTTCAAGACCTTCCCAAAATGTCCAAGAACATGATCAAAGCTTAAAAATTGAGCAAGATATGCCTTGTGTAAGTTGGGAAATTTTTGGGAATTTTGAAAAGTCAACTTTGCTTCAAATGCCTCAAAATTGCTAATGGGCCACAATTTCTTCCAAGAATCATCACCCAAAAGCTATGCACGACCCATTGACTTTAAAGGGAGTTATTTTATCATTTTTGATTAATTATTTGAATTATTATTATTATTAGTTCATTTAATTAAAATAAAATATGACAAAAATAGCAAATCATTGTTTTCCAATCCTTTTGTGCAGCATATTCTCTCATTAAAGCCTCAATATTTCGTGCATCACAAAAGGGAAAGATTCTATGCAATTATCAATGGTTTCATGGCAAAAAGATTGGATTTTGATATCATTGAAAACCAAATATTTGAATCATGAATGCAAAGGTTTGGGCTTGGTTTCTTTAACCTAAATCGTTCCAGATACATATAGATGATAACCTAATGCATAAACACCAAGAAGCTGCGCAGAAACCTCAAAGCAAAAACTTACAATTTTGACAAAAAACTCAAAACTGAAAACATAGTTCCAGTGTGTTTCAAAGCCTCAAAACCATCCCAATTCATTCCTGACGCATCAAGGAAGCTTTTCCAATCAAAATCACAATCCTTAACCTCAAGAACTAGTAGCACGAAGTCACCCTGTTCATACATTTTTGCATATTCGTATTCATATTTTCATGCCATGTTAATGCATTCTAATGATTGATTTATACTAAGCTGATTGTTCTAAAGCTATTGGCATTCTTTGATTGAGTTTTTAAGCCATATACACGAATCCACCATGAAAGCTGCCTAGGGTTTCAGAGGTTTGAAATTGGGGTTTCTTTCCCATGGAAAAATTGGACCATAAGACCAACACCATTACAATCGTGACGTCCAGACGATTTGATTCCACACATCGCGCTCAATTTATCATTGCCCATTGCTTAATCGCTATTTTCTGCAGGTTGCGTTTAGTGGGGGTTTAAAACCCCCGCTATCTATTTTGTAAATTCAGGCAAACGAAGAAGAAGGTGTACGTGTCCCTGGATGACTGGCTCATTTGAAATTTTGGCGCGTGATATGCCATAAGCGTATTTTTCCCTTATATTATTTCTATTCCATTTAATTAACAAAGAAACGCAGTTGGCTTGGTAGTTGGTGTGTTGTCATGCAGGCGTTGGGACCTGGGTTCGATTCCCAGGTCCCCCATATTCTCCATATTTTTTTCTTATAATGTATCCAGGTACATTGGCCTTCTGAACGTCTACCATGCACCCAATGCCTTGGCCTGCCAAATGTCCCAGGAGATGAATCAAAAGGCCATGATGAGAGTTCCAGGATACACACCAGTCAACTGCTCCATACACAATCAGAAAAGTCAACATGGCCAGCCTCCTAATGGGCCCAAATTGCTTACCATTGACCTCCAAATTGGGTCAACCACCCCCCATGTTTGCATTTTTTTTCTCTTTTTATTCTTTTCTTTTATTTAGTTTAATTATGTTAATTGTTTTATTTAAATCCATAAAAATTAATTTTCATAAAATACAAAAAAATCAGAAATCATAAAAAATAAAAATATGTTTTATTTAATATTATTTTGTAAATAAATTTCATAATCAATTTAGTTTTAATTTTAGGTTTTAACTTTAATGCTTTTTTCTTAAATAATTAAAACACATAAAAATTAGGTTTTGTAGCATTTTACTTTTTTTCTAATAATTAAATTACCTCATCATCATTATTATTAATTCTTAATTAATTTGTAAATAAACTTGTAATTAATTAATTAGGGTTAAATTAGGTCAAACTTAGACATTTTCTTTAATAAATTAAAAACAATCTAGAACTAGGGTTTTATTTAATTTTTAATTCCAATTCAATTCTCTTTAATTTCATAAATCCAAAAACATCAAAAATAAGTTCTTTTCTTTATTTAATTTAATTAATTTAATAATTTCAATTCAATTCCTTAAAGGGTCCAACGCCCTCGCACTCGATTCTAATTTCTTTTCGCATTTATTTTTATTTTGTGGACATAATGTATTTACCCCAAAGCGTTGTAATAGATAATTAGGACATTTATTTTCCGCATTTTATTTATTCAAATCGGGTCTTGGTTTAATTTGGCGATGTAGACCTGCGCCTTGTAATAGCGTAGGACCTTTATGTTTCCGCATTTTTATTTCCGCACCCCTTAACTGCTAATAATTTGCATGAAAGAATGAATGGCCAAAAATAAAATCAAAACGTAGCTCACTCAATACATGACAAGACAAATATAACTGAAAATGACACACAAATCACACACCACTCCTAGGGTACGCCTCACTGTTGCCTTGCCCCTCGAAACGTGGTCGTCGAGTAGAGGATGTTTTAGTAAGTCCTCATGTCCATGAGCATGGCATGGGGGTAGCTTCTAAGGTGTCTTCCTATTGCTCTGGTGACCATACTGTCCCTAATCCTCGAATTGACCCGAACACCTCCAACGGTGGTGCTACCTACCTCTCAATGGTGGGATGGCATTACCTTAAGGACACTTACACAGACTAATTACTTAGGGTAGGTAGACGACTCGTAGATACTTGCTCTAATTCAAAACAAATCAAAAACTTATTTTCACACCGACACTTTGCAAAAAGCTTTCAAAAACAACTTTTCAAACATTCTTGAGGACTGATACAAGAGTCGAACTGAAATTTTAAACGGAACTTTTTTCAAACCCACTCACAATTGAAAAGCAAACACTTTTGAAAACACAATGAGCAAGTATCTAAGAGCCCATGGATAACCATGGATAGAAAGGGTGCTAATACCTTCCCTTTCTATAAATCTACCTCCCGAACCGAGAGCTAATCTCAATAAGGAATTTTTCTGTGCTTTTGTCCTTTCCATATTGGAGAAAATAAAAGACGGTGGCGACTCTTGCTTCCGCGACATTTCGCGAACCAGCGTTTAAACAGTCAGTTCCAGATCCACCGATCACAGAACTGGCGACTCTGCTGGGGATATACTTATAAAAGTGAGGTGTACCTTAGGACTAAGATCACTGTGTTTTCAATTGCTTTGACTTGTTTGCTTTAAATTGTGGGACTGTCTTGGGAGTTCTATAGATCCTAACCCGGATCTGGGGATACCTTCTTAGAAAGTAGCAACAAGGCTGTGAGGGAACTGTGCAGGGTATACCGACATGGTTGAAACAATCTGCTACGTTGATGTGGCACTTTGGTGTGTACCGGTAACCCTTGAGTTCAGTCAAGGAGAGTACGGGGCCTCCATGTGGTGTCGTGAAGCATCAACTGACCTTAGGAACCTTAATTGAACTATCTTGGCCTCTTTAGGGTAGTGAGATAACTGATTTTGGTGCAGTCCGAGGTTGGTTGATACTCGATACTACACTCAATTGAGGGTTGCTTTCCTGGAATATTTCGGTCGCCAGTTCAGTGGCTAAATCGAAACGATGCAATGAAAGCAATCCAGTGATATTGGGACCCTTAGAACCCGGTTACTTCTGATAGGACAGGTTGAGCCCACCAACTTCAAGAGGGTAATGCCCAGACCCCATGCAGGCCTAAACTCTAAGGGTTTGTCTTGTGTGACTTGTGTGCCTTATCATGTTTGCCTTTGTAAATATTTGTGGTGTGTTTAATCATAGCATCATGACATCATACAACATCACATGAATTGACTAACCATTTCAGGGGTTCGAATCTTCATCTTTGTTCTTGTTTTGTAGGACATGGAAACTGTTCGCAGAAAGACAATTCAAATCAGTCTTGTAAGGATCCCTCCTCAGCTTAAGGAGCTTATATCCAGGATTCCCGAGAGCTCTTCATTCAGTGAGAGACATGGAAGACTCATCAGCTTGGTCAACACCAACATTGAGGAAGATATTATAAAGGTCCTGTTCCAATTCTTTGACCCTCTGCATCACTGTTTCACTTTCCTGGATTATCAACTGGTACCTACATTGGAAGAGTTCTCCTAGCTTCTGAAGATCCCTATCCTTGATCAACTACCCTACAACGGTACGGAAAAGGAACCCAAGCTTGAAGAGATTGCTAAAGCCTTACACCTACAATCATCTGACCTCAAGGGACATTGGGAAGTTAGAAGTGGCATCAAAGGGTTCTTAGCTAGGTTTCTGTTTGAAAAGGCCCAGGAATGTTGGAACTCCCTTGACTTACAAGCTTTTGAAGAAGTTGTGGCCCTCCTTGTCTATGGTTTGGTGTTGTTCCCTAACCCAGATCAGCTTATAGATATCAGTGCTGTCCAGATCTTCATGTCCAGGAATCCTATACCTACGTTGCTGGGGGACATCCTTCACTCATGTTACACTCGAACCATGAGAAAAAGAGGTGTTCTTATGTGCTGTACTCCTCTCCTGGGAAGGTGGTTTATTTCACACCTTCCACAATCAGTTTTGAAGAACGAGCGGGGTTTGAGATGGTCACAACGACTGGTGACTCTTACACATGCAGATATACATTGGTGCTCTCGGTCCAGAGAGGAGGTCACTATCATTGATCGTTGCGGGGAGTACCCTAATGTTCCTTTACTTGGAATCAGAGGAGGTATTACTTACAACCCGTGCCTGGCTTGGAGACAGTTTGGTTATGCTCGGAGGGATGGCCCTCATGACATGTTAATTCCTGACATAGTTTTTGACTTCGACAATGATGCGCAAGGACTTCGCCAGAGATTTATCAGAGCTTGGAGGATGCCAAGTAGGATAGACAGCAAGACCCTGGGGCACAGGAATTCCATCCCGTTGGAACCTTATCTCAAGTGGGTACGAGCCCGCTCCCAGAAGTTAGTAATGTCTTATCCCCATGTGCTCCCTGTGATCAAAGAGCCAATATTGGAAGGAGAGGTGTCCTACACCATTCAACATCCTGACATGCCCACGTCCTGGGAAGAAATGCAGAAGAGCTGGATCCAGCTTAAGGAAGAACGGAATTCTCTTGAGACCAGTCTACATGCTAGTGAAAAGAAGGTCTTGGATCTCACCCGCCTACTGCACGAGGAGAGGAATCTCAACACCTACATAGCTCCAAAGAGGATGCGTAGTGTCTTTTGGGATTGATTTGCTTTGTAATATGTGCCCATGAGGCTTTGATGTACTGAACAATTATTTCCTTAATGATAATGTGTGTTCCTTTTTTGTCTACAACAAATTTGAACTTTCGAACCCTTGAATGCATTGCATAAACACATATCATTCATCATGTGCATAGCAGGTACTCTTCTTTTCAGGTTGCTTACTGTTCTTCGCTGTTTATTTCAGCATCATGAACCCTGAATCATCAACCGAGATGTCTATCAAGGCCCTTCAGGCGCAGAACGCACAATTTCAAGAGCTGATCATGGGTCTGGCCCAAGGCCAAGAAGAGCTGAAGGCTTTGCTCCTGAAGAAGGAGAAGAAGAAGAAGAGCTGAAGGCTTTGCTCCTTGCACTGATGACCTGAAATTAGGGTTTGAGTTTGCACATGGATTTTTGGATTTTCAATGCCTCAGGTGACTTTCATACTTCATGTTTGATCTCTAAGATTGCTTATACCAAGTTTCAAGCTTTGAATCATAATTTTGCCCAGTCAATTGGACAGTTGACCTACAAATCAGCTGTATTGGAAAAAAGTCAACTGTGGCCAATTTACAGTCAAACCTCATAATTTTTTATCCACATCAACATTATAGACTCATATTAACCATTTGATCAAGTTTGGACCACAACTCCTCAAGAAATTTGATCAGATCATCAAAAGGGCAAAATGGTCATTTTGAGGGTTTTGACTTAGGAAGGGTAATTTTTGATTTTTAACCTAGCCAATGGAAAGTTGGGTTCAAGCATGGATTCAAGGACCCAATGGCATCATCTTGACCTAATCACAAGGTTCAAAAGATCTCAAATGCATTAGATTGACAGATGAATTTTCCAGTCAACTGATTAAAAATCAACTGTACACGGAAAAGTCAAACTTTGACTTTTTGGTCAAAATCAAGTGCCAAGGCTCATTTTTCATCAAGGTGTGTCAAAACATGAAACTTTTTCACCAAGAAACCTAATTTTGAAAATTAGGGTTTAAGATTGAAAATTTTCATAACTTAGAAATTTTCTAAGTTATGAAAATTTCTTATTTTTTCCCAACTTTTCCAAACTTTTTCACCATGATGCAGTTGGATTCAAAGAAAACTTCCAACATGAAAGTTGTAGTCCTCCACAAAATCTACAACTTTGATTCACAAAGTTTTCCCAAAAGATGCTTGGATCTCAAGTTATGATTTTGTGAACAAGGGTCCATGAAACTTTTAACTTAGTGAAATAGTGGCCTAGTTTAGGCAGGATTTTGACCTATTTTCATGGCAACTTTTCACCTAGTTCCAAGTGGAATCTCAAAATTAATTTCAAATATGGAATTTATAACATGTTACAAGCTTTCCAAAATGTCCAAGAACTCTCCAAGATCATTTGTGGTTAGGGAGAATCGAAGGATTGAAAATGGAAAATCATCACTTTTGTCCAAGGCATTTTGCACCATGTTACAACTTGCAAATTTGTCCTAAGCATGCTTGTACTTAGTTTAAAGGTTCTAATCTCTTATACACTCAAAAATTAAATTCAAATACAATGGTTAATGGCATTGTTTTTCTCTTGGAAGCTTTGTACAAAGGTTTAATCCAAAAACGGCATAAAGGTAACATTGCCACTTTGATAAAGCATGCTTTATGTCAAATTGTTTATCTTGAGCATTGGACCAAAACTTTTTCTGCAAACCAACTCCACAAATATCAGGAAAGGTGTACCAACTATATGCAGACCTTGAGCTAGCTTGTACAACCTTGGCCTTTGTCATTTCAACTTTTGCTTCAAAAACAAAGCAATTGTGCAAAAGTCCACACAATTGGTGCATCTGTTAAAACCAAGACTTAAGACCATTTGAAACAACCTCAACACATTGTAGCAAGCAGAATACACGAGTTACAAGCCTCTCAAACACCCAAATACACCAAAAACTCCATTTCTGCCCAAAACAGGGCAAGCCCTGCAGAACCACTTCCAAAACATTTTCAACTCGTGCGTTTTGCCTTGAACCACTTCATACACATTGCATACATCCCATCCAAGCTACCCAAGTCCCTGTCCAGCAACTGTAACTTCATTTTAAAGCTTCACCATTTTTAATTTCTGAGTTTGCAGGTTAAGTTCTATAGGGACATCCAGGCCATTTCAAAGCAAGCTAAGCATTGGGAAAGGTCAAGGGAACATCAAGCAAGCTCAAAAGTCCTTCAGATTGCAATCAAAGTTGCTGCATTGCCATACTCGAACTTGACTGAACAAGGTAATTTCCAACTTTCTATCTCCTTATTTAGACATCCTTAGGCTTAGGTTTGTGAAGCAAAAATGTAGCCCTTAATGTCCTTGAACTGTACATATGCATAGCTTGTATTTATATTAACTGAGCTAGGAGAATTTAGATGATGAGCATGCTGAATTTTTTAGGTCAGAAATTGGGGGTGATAAAATTCTCTCTGGTCTTTGAGAGTTAGATCAAGTTTTTTATATTATTAGAATCGTGTGATGATGAGCTACAACTTTCATGTTACACGATTTTGTTTTTAAGCACGTATGCAGGAGTTACAAGTTTGAACAAGAAGCGCGCATTTTTTCTGTTCCAAGGACAAGAACGAAGTGAACATTGGGCTGGGCCTGGCTTGCCTTGTTGTTTACACCCCCACACTTGATTTTTGCACCCCCTTGGCCCATTTATTATATTTTGTATTATTTTTCATTTCTTTTGTGATTTCTGACTTTTATTTATTTTTTCTAAATATTTAAAATCACAAAAAATATTCTCTTAATTTTTCACATTTTATTTTTTTATTTTTATTATTTTTTGGACATAGAAATAGTTTATTAATAATAATATAACTTATTTTCTTAAATAAAATTTGTAAATAATACAAAAAATTTCATATATTTTTATTTTTTTTATTATTTATACACTTAAATAATATTTTCCCACACATTTTAATTTTTTAACACTTTTGTATATAATTTTATTTATTATCTTGTACATAAATAATAATAGGATATATATATATATATATATATATATATATATATATATATATATATATATATATATATATATATATATATATATATATATATATATATATATATATATATATATATATATATATATATATATATATATATATATATATATATATATATATATATATATATATATATATATATATATATATATATATATATATATATATATATATATATATATATATATATCTTTTAAACAAAAAAACTAGGGTTTCCCCGCTTTCCAAAAATAATCATTAATATTTTTCTTATTTTAAGCTTAAATAAACTTATTTTACATACATAAAATAAATACAAAAACACTTGTGCATATTTATATTTCGTTGAATATTTAAATAATTGTCTATTTATTTATTTGTGCAATAAATTCAATATGGTTGTAATAGTTTTAGGGCTTTATTTTGTGCAAATACCCTCCTATTCAAACTTGTATCCCCCTTCCCATAATAATGTTGTAATAGTCTTAGATTTACTTTTACGCATTTTATCGCTTTCAAATGCCATGATAGTAAATTAGGGTTTGTATGCAAAAGACCAAAATCAAACAATTAGCATGACTAAACACAAGACAAAAATGCATGAAAATGACAACACAATGCACACAAACACCCTTAGGGTTTCATCCACTTTGTTGCCTTAAAATGACCATGGTATGCATGTTAAGAATCTTGGCAAAATCAATCAAAAAACAAAAAGATCATAGTCCCTCGATGACGCTATCTTGGTTGCCTAAACAAAAATGATCTAGTCCCTTAAAAAACTTGCTAAGATACTTGACAATATTGTTATCATGGTCATACGATGACCCGCGCCCGTCCCGTTTAACATCCAAATACAAGGTTGTTTACCAAATACAATGGTAAAACAACAATGTCAAAGGGTTAAAAATGTGCAGGAAAGATCTTTGATTAGGGTAGATAACTCCTAGTTACTTGATCAACTTGCAAATCATCCTTGCTATTTTCAAACAAACATACACAATTTCAAAACATTTCCCAACAAACTTTCAAACATTGAAACATTTTTCAAAAGACAAACAACTTTGTATACATTCAAATAAGAATCATTACAAAGGTTGTCTAAACAAAGGACTCTTTTCAAAATACTTTCAAAACCACACACAAAAGCACCATTTCAAACAATTGAAAAGCAAAAGCAAGTGATCTAAAACAAGTAACTAAGAGCCCATGGAAAACCATGGATGGAAAGGGTGATAGCACCTTCCCTTTTCATAATCTACCCCCCGAACCCAAGAAAACATCTCAAAGGTCTTTGCTGTGCTTTTTGACCTTTCCTTTGGATAAAATAAAAAGTTGGCGGCGACTCTTGCTAAACCGAAACATTTGCAAACACAAACGCAAAACCTCAAGTCAGTTCTCCCACCACATCATAGAACTGGCAACTCTGCTGGGGAATTATCCTAAAAGTGGGGTTACCTTAGGGTTTTAGATCACCTTTACATGCTTATCTTACTTGACTTGTATGCTTTACACTTCGGTTCTATTGTTTGGATTTAAATCCTCTACCCGGATTTGGGAAACATTCATAGGTAAATAGCAATACGTTGTGGAAACTGTGCGGGGTATACCGACATGGTTGAAGCAATAACTATATTAGTGCGACATATTTGTGGGTACCGGTAGCCTTTGAGTCAATCAAAGAGAATACGAGGCCGCTGAGTGATGTCATGAAGCACTAATGGACTTTTAGAACCTTTACTTAACCAACTTGGACTTTTTAGGAGTAGTGAGGTGACTGACTTTGGTGCAGTCTGAAGTTGGTAGATACTCGATACTACACTCATTGAGGGTTGTTTTCTTGGAATATTTCGGTCGCCAGTAAAGTGTTTAAACTGAAACAATGAACACAAAAAATAATCCAGTGATATTGAGCTCCTTAGAACCCGGTTACTATTTATGGGACAGGTTGAGCCAACTAAACTTCAAGAGGGTACTTACCTATGAAACCCCATGCAAGCCTGAAACTAGGAACTTGTGTGATTTGTTTGTACATATATACTTGTGCATAACATCATAAACATCATAAAGCATCATATGCATCCACTAACCATTTCAAGGATTTGGATTTTCATCTTTGTTCCTGTTTTGTAGGTAATGGATTCACTTCGCAGGAAAACCATCCAAGTCAACCTTGTGAGAATTCCTCCTCAACTCAAGGAGCTAGCTTCAAGGATTCCTGAGAATTCTCCATTCACCGAGAGGCGTGGTCGTCTTCTCAACTTAGTCACTGCTAACACTGAGGAAGATATGGTGAAAGTTCTCTTCCCGTTCTTTGACCCCCTACACCACTGCTTCACATTTCCTGACTACCAACTTGTGCCTACTTTGGAGGAATTTTCTCAACTCTTGAGGATTCCTATTCTCAATTAGCTACCCTTCAACGGTACGGAAAGAGATCCAAAGCCTGAAGATGTTGCTCAAGCCCTATACTTGCAACCATCTGATATCATATGCCATTGGGAGACTAGAAGTGGTGTCAAAGGTTTCTTATCAAAATTTCTGTTTGAGAAGGCCCAAAGCTGCTGGAATTCATTGGACTTACAAGCTTTTGAGGAGATTGTATCTCTTCTCATCTATGGGATGGTCTTGTTCCCAAACCCTGACAATTCATAGATGTCAGTGCTGTCAAAATTTTCATGGCTCGTAATCCGGTGCCTACATTGCTTGGGGATATCCTCCACTCTTTTCACACTCGAACAATAAGGAAAATAGGTGTACTCATGTGTTTCACTCCTCTACTGGCAAGATGGTTTATTTCTCATCTTCCCCAATCAGTCTTGAAGAATGAACAAGGTTTGAGGTGGTCACAACGATTGATGACTCTTACACATTCAGATGTCTATTGGTGTTCTCGATCCAGAGAAAATGTTATCATCATTGATCGTTGTGGGGAATTCCCTAATGTCCCTATACTAGGCATTAGGGGAGGCATCACCTACAAGCCCTGCTTGGCTCTGAGATAGTTTGGGTATGCCTGAAGGGATGGCCCACATGACATGCTGATTCCAGATTTGGTTTTTGACTTTGACAATGATGATCAAGGACTCCGGCAAAGGTTTATCCGAGCTTGGAGAATGCCCAACAAGGTGGACAGTAAGACCTTGGGACACAAGAATTCCATCCCCCTTGAGCCTTACCTCAAGTGGGTACGAACCCGCACCCAGAGTCTTATGATGCCTTACCCCTACATTCTCCCTGTGATCAAAGAGCCTGTTATGGAAGGTGAGGTTCCATACACCCTCCTACATCCTGACATGCCAACATCACTAGAAGATTTACAAAGGAGTTGGATACAGCTAAAGGGAGAACGTGATACTTTTGAAGCCCAATTCTACGCCAGTGAGAAAAAGGTTTTGGAACTTACTCGTCAACTTCACGAAGAGAAGAATCTCAACACCTATATTTCACCAAAGAGGATGCGCAACGTCTTTTTACATTAGAATTTTGTATTATTTTTCCCATGGGGAATTGATGTACTAACAAATTCTATCTTATTAATATGACGTGTGTTCCTTTTTGTTTAAAACAAATTTGAATTTCTGAATCCTTGAGTGCATTACATGAATACATATCATTCATCATATGCATAAGCAGGTCTTCACACCAGGTCCCCTTATCTTTCTACTGTTTATTTCAGTAGAGATGGCTCTAGAGAAGACTATCAAGGATGTCTAAGCTCAAAATGCTTAACTCCAAGAGATGTTCTTGAACCTGTCCAAGGGACAAGAAGAGGTGAAGGCTCTCCTCACAAGGGGCATGGTCATAGGGAATCCATAAGGCATCAGGAATGATCAGTTGGAAGGGCTACAGATTGAGATGGCAACAATGAAAATTCAGATGATGGGACAACTGGTGGGCCAGATGGCTCTTATTCAGAACCTGGCTCGAGGACAAGAGGAGCTGAGAGTCCTCATCACCAAACTTCATCAAGATGAATGTAACCAAATGGGGAAAACAACTAAGGTTGAGGACCAAGTAATCAGTCAGCCTCCCTTGATACAAGAAGCCGAGAGAAAATCTCCCCAGTTTGCTTCAGGGTCACAAGCCCAACAACAACCTCACCAACGTCAATGAGGTAACCGACGTTAGCAGAATACATCTGGAAAATGCTTCACTGAGATTAACATGTCATTATCTCAAGTGCTGCAACGCTTGTTAGAAGTCAAGCTGATTGTATTAAAGAACCCCCTCGGAATCCTAACACAGCCGTTCCAGGGTACAATCCAAATGCAAGATGTGCGTATCACTCCAACAGTCCTGGATATAACACCGATAGTTGTTGGGCTTTGAGAAACAAAATTCAAGATCTGATTAAAGAAACAACGCTGGAGTTCACACAAGATGGCCAGATGAAAATCTTCCGCTGAGGGCTCTCCACCTAAAATGACAAGTTCGAACAAAGAGGCTTCTGTTCATTTTGAATTTCCATTTGTAATTTCTTTTGTTATTCAAACAATTATCTGTTATTGTCAAACTTTGTTTCGTTAATGCATTGCGTATGTTTGTCTTGAATTGTTTCATTTTCATTACATTTTAACTATGCGTTTTACTCGCTTTATGACATTCAACTTTTGCTAAAAGTTACAAGCCTTTAGAGGGAGGATGACGAAAACAATGTCATAATCTCATACAGTATGCTTTTGGATAGACCTTGCTGACGATGTACAAGCGTTTCTTTCAAATCCTAAACACTGGAGTTATAAGGAAGATAATCCCTAGTCAACCCCTTTGAGCCAAAGAAGTAGAAGTTTTCTGTTTTAACACAAGTTGAAACCTTTAATCAAAACCTGGGGCATGGTAGTCTCTCATTTAATTCAAATGTGGGTTTGGTTGCAAACTCTCATCTCATAATACAACGAATAACATCGAAGACATTCCTCTGGAATCAAAAGACAATGATGGTTCCCAATCGCATAGGAAGTCATTAGCTCTCAAGAGAAAAGCCCACTAAGTCAAAACCTACGAAGGAGACTTAAAGAAAAAAAACAGGGGCATCCTGCTGACTGTATTCTCAAAACAAGAATAGTCAGGCAAAAATTAGGGGATAACAAATCAAAAGAAAGAGGTCACTAAAAATCCTCAACAACATGAAAAATGTTGCGAGAATGACTGCCTTCCAACAAACTTAACTTGTTGGAACCATCAACAAAACGTCATTCCAGACTCAATTGGAGTTCAACGCGCAATTAACTGAGTTTAGGACTGAAGAACATCACGAAGAACGGGTGGGTACAAATATAATTTGAGCCTTTATCTTTTGTTTCTTAAACCGTGAACCAGGCCACGTTACAACCTTTCAAAAGTCCTAATTGAAGCATGGGTTAGTTCGAAAGCATACTGTTACAAAAGGTATCCTGACTCCTGTAAGGCTTTACTCTAAATCCTGAGTTTGAATTTTTCTTACAAAATCTTTCTGCTAAAAAAATGCATTTTCAAAATTTCAAGACAAGCATAAACTTTGCATTATTGAATATCGTTGTTTGCAGGTGGCTATTTGTTTGGCAGCGGAGAAATTCACACAGTGAATATCCAATGAACGAAAGGCTCTCAGTGAACAAAGTCACTTCAAGCGGGATGGCACTTCCATTGCAAAAATCTCCTATCAACAAGGGGACATGACATGTCATTCTCCAATAAACCTGGGGCAGTCCAGTCAAGATTTCAAGAAATCTCTCAAAGAGCAGAGTAACCAGGGGCAAGTCTCCGTCCCCGTCATTTGGGGCATTGAACGTCAATCCCCACAAAGGCTTACATATTCTTCAAATAGTAGTCCAGGATTTACTTTCCCTGGCATCTGTTGTAAGATTTTTCAAGACCTTCTCTGGTTCAGTCAAATCGACACTAAGATCTCTCTAATTCTTATTCCAGTTGAAGATATTCCAAGATTTCTACTATTACAGATAAATATCTCAGCGGTTTATTCTAATTCATTCTCTATTCAGATCCAATTCAAACTTTCTGTCAACAATCACCTTTGGATGGCATCTATAAGCCCATCTCCGACGATTCTCCTCTATTTCTCCAAATGGCATCTTTAAGCCCATTTCCATACACAATCGAATCGGCACATCATCTAGGTCTCCAGCAGAGCTAAAACCTTAAAATACATATCCCCAGCGGAATTATAATTTCAAACCCTTATTTCCTATCAAGGTTAAAACTTCAAACTCCCAATCCCCAGCGGAGTAAAAAACTTTGAACTACAGACCCTCAGCAGAGATGAAACCTTCTTCCCCAGTCAAGTCAAATTTCTAATCCCCAACAGAAACCTTTCAGTTTTCCCCAGATCCCCCAGCAAGTTGTCTTAAAATATGAGAATCAACCAGATAACAGTTAACTCTCCTGATATCCCTAACAGAATGAAGATTCTCATTCTTGAAACCCCAGAAGATTGGCATACACCCAAACTCCTGATATCCCTAACAGAATAAAGATTCTCATTCTTGAAACCTCAGAAGATTGGCATACACCCAAATTCCTGATATCCCTAACAGAATGAAGATTCTCATTCTTGAAACCCCAGAAGATTGGCATACACCCAAACTCCTGATATCCCTAACAGAATGAAGATTCTCATTCTTGAAACCCCAGAAGATTGGCATACACCCAAACTCCTGATATCCCTAACAGAATAAAGATTCTCATTCTTGAAACCTCAGAAGATTGGCATACACCCAAATTCCTGATATCCCTAACAGAATGAAGATTCTCATTCTTGAAACCCCAGAAGATTGGCATACACCCAAACTCCTAATATCCCTAACAGAATGAAGATTCTCATTCTTGAAACCCCAGAAGATTGGCATACACCCAAACTCCTGATATCCCTAACAGAATGAAGATTCTCATTCTTGAAACCCCAGAAGATTGGCATACACCCAAACTCCTGATATCCATAATAGAATGAAGATTTTCATTCTTGAAACCCCAGAATATTGGCATACACCTAAACTCCTGATATCCCTAACAGAATGAAGATTCTCATTCTTGAAACCCCAGAAGATTGGCATAGACCCAAACTCCTGATATCCCTAACTGAATGAAGATTCTCATTCTTGACTCCTCAGGAGATTGGCATACACCCAAACTCCTGATAACCCCAACAAAATGAAGATTCTCATTCTTGACTCCCCAGTAGATTGGCATACACCCAAACTCCTGATCTCCCCAGCATGAATTTGTCAGAATTTTTAATCCCCTTGCAGATCGAAGATTCTCATTCACCACTCCTCGATAGATTGAAGATTCTCATTCTTAGTTCCTCGCAGAAGCCATCAGAGTCTTCCTTATTCTCCACAAATCAAGGTTTTCCTTTATTCGATCTCCAGTAGAGATCACCAGAGTTTCATTATTCCCCAGCCGAGTAAAGATTCCCATGGTGTAATCCCCAGCCATAGTCATCAAAGTTCTCGGGATTCCCCAAGCAGGTTTCTCAAGCATCACTTGACTTTCTTTTCACAACAGAATGTTTATCATTCTCCAACTTCAAAGACTTGAAGGTTCCCTATATCCCCAGGAAAGTCGTGAAGGATTCTCATATCCCCACAGAAGCAATCAAAGATTCTGAATCTCCAGCAGCGGTCAAGGATTTATTTTCCCCGGAAGCAGTCAAAGATTTCATTATCTCCAGCTATCCAGGATTTATTTTCCTCGACAATACAACAAATCAGCTTACATGCACATACATTACACTCATATATCATAAACATTGATAAAACACATTTTATTGAATCATACATTTCATACAACATAACTTTGTGTTTCAGCTAACATTTTACCCGTTTCAGGATAAGATTAACAAGCTACCAAATACAGAATTCAGATACAGCTTAGAGATGCTCCAAACACGGATGCTATTCTATTGCTTATTCAAATATAGAATTCAGATACAGCTTAGAGATGCTCCAGACACGGATGCTATTCTATTGCTTATTTAGATTCAAAGCTCAGATACAACTTAAAGATGCTCCAGACACGGATGCTATTCTATTGCTTATTCAGATTCAAAACTCAGATACAACTTAGAGATGCTCCAAACACGAATGCTATTCTATTTCTTATTCAAATACATAATTCAGGTACAACTTAGATATGTTCCAGACATGGATGCTATTCTATTTCTCATTCAGATTCCAACTACCAGATACAGTTCAGATACGTTCCGGTCGTGGACACCATCCTGAATACTCATTCTTCTGACTTACAACTTACAATTCAACAAACATTCTTGGATGGCATCTTTAAGCCCATATCCAACAAGATTCTGTCACATCTCCAAATGGCATCTTTAAGCCCATTTCCTCAATTACGTTTTGACGAGTGCAAATTTACGGGCACTCTAGTGTCCAATCATCTTTTACCTTCGAGTCACGAACGACAAACTCGCCAATCTAACTCTTCAGGTTCAAGAAGATTGAACAGGGGCAGTTGTTGTACCCCAAAATTTTCCCTCTCATTTTATCAATATTTCCCCTCACAAGACTCTTTGGACTCCAAACAGGATTAGGGTTTGCTCAACTCAAGACATCTCCTTGCACTGCTGACCTGAAATTAGGGTTTGAGTTTGCACAGGGATTTTTGGATTTTCAATGCCTCAGGTGACTTTCATACTTCATGTTTGATCTCTAAGATTGCTTATACCAAGTTTCAAGCTTTGAATCATAATTTTGCCCAGTCAATTGAACAGTTGACCTACAAATCAGCTGTTTTGGGAAAAAGTCAACTATGGCCAATTTACAGTCAAACCTCAGAATTTTTGATCCACATCAACATTATAGACTCATATGAACCATTTGATCAAGTGTTGACCATAACTCCTCAAGAAATTTGATCAGATCATCAAAAGGGCAAAATGGTCATTTTTAGGGTTTTGACTGAGGAAGGGTAATTTCTGATTTTTAACCTAGCCAATGGCAAATTGGGTTCAAGCATGGATTCAAGGACTCAATGTAATCATCTTGACCTAATCACAAGGTTCAAAAGATCTCAAATGCATTTGATTGACAGATGAATTTTCCAGTCAACTAATCAAAAATCAATTGTACACTGAAAAGTCAAACTTTGACTTTTTGGTCAAAATCAAGTGCCAAGGGTCATTTTTCATCAAGGTGTGTCAAAACATGAAACTTGTTCACCAAGAAACCTAATTTTGAAAATTAGGGTTTAAGATTGAAAATTTTCATAACTTAGAAATTTTCTAAGTTATGAAAATTTCTTATTTTTTCCCAACTTTTCCAAACTTTTTCACCATGATGCAATTGGATTCAAAGAAAACTTCCAACATGAAAGTTTTAGTCCTCCACAAAATCTACAACTTTTATGCACAAAGTTTTCCCAAAAGATGCTTGGATCCCAAGTTATGATTTTGTGAACAAGGGTCCATGAAACTTTTAACTTAGTGAAATTTTGCCCTAGTTTAGGCAGGATTTTGACCTATCTTCATGGCAACTTTTCACCTAGTTTCAAGTGGAATCTCAAAATGAATTTCAAAGAAGGATTTTATAACATGTTACAAGCTTTCCAAAATGTCAAATAACTCTCCAAGATCATTTGTGGTTAGGGAGAATCGAAGGATTGAAAATGGAAAATCATCACTTTTGTCCAAGGCATTTTGCACCATGTTACAACTTGCAAATCTGTCCTAAGCATGCTTGTACTTGGTTTCAGGTTCTAATCTCTTCTACACTCAAAAATTGAATGCAAATACAATGGTTAATGACATTGTTTTTGTCTTGGAATCTTTGTACAAAGGTTTAATCCAAAAATGGTATAAAGGTAACATTGCCACTTTGATAAAGCATGCTTTATGTCAAATTGTTTATCTCGAGCATTGGACCAAAACTTTTGCTGCAAACCAACTCCACAAATATCAGGAAAGGTGTACCAACTATATGCAGACCTTGAACTAGCTTGTACAACCTTGGCCTTTGTCATTTCAACTTTTACTTCAAAAACAAAGCAATTGTGCAAAAGTCCACACAACTAGTGCATCTGTTAAAACCAAGACTTGAGACCATTTGAAACAACCTCAACACATTGTAGCAAGAAGAATACACGAGTTACAAGCCTCTCAAACACCCAAATACACCAAAAACTCCATTTTTGCCCAAAACAGGGCAAGCCCTGCAGAACCACTTCCAAAACATTTTCCACTCGTGTGTTTTGCCTTGAACCACTTCAAACACATTGCATACATCCCATCCAAGCTACCCAAGTCCTTGTCCAGCAACTGTAACTTCATTTTCAAGCTTCAACATTTTTAATTTTTGAGTTTGCAGGTTGAGTTCTATAGGGACATTCAGGCCATTTCAAAGCAAGCTAAGCATTGGGAAAGGTCAAGGGAACATCAAGCAAGCTCAAAAGTCCTTCAGGCCGCATTCAAAGTTGTTGCATTGCCATACTTGAACTTGACTGAACAAGGTAATTTCCAACTTTCTATCTCCTTATTTAGACATCCTTAGGCTTAGTTTTATGAAGCAAAAATGTAGCCCTTAATGTCCTTGAACTGTACATATGCATAACTTGTATTTATATTAACTGAGCTAGGAGAATTTAGATGATGAACATGCTGAATTTTTTAGGTCAGAAATTTGGGGTGATAAAATTATCTCTGGTCTTTGAGAGTTAGATCAAGTTTTTTATATCATTAGAATCGTGTGATGATGAGCTATAACTTTCATGTTGCAAAATTTTATTTTTAAGCACGTATGCAGGAGTTACAAGTTTGAACAAGAAGCGCGTGTTTTTTCTATTCCAAGGATAGGGACGAAGTGAACATTGGGCTGGGCCTGGCTTGCCTTGATGTTTACACCCCCACGCTTGCTTTTTGCACCCCCTTGGCCCATTTATTATATTTTGTATTATTTTTCATTTCTTTTGTGATTTCTGACTTTTATTTATTTTTTCTAAATATTTAAAATCACAAAAAATATTATCTTAATTTTTCACATTTTATTTTATTATTTTTATTATTTTTTGGACATAGAAATAGTTTATTAATAATAATATAACTTATTTTCTTAAATAAAATTTGTAAATAATACAAAAATATCATATATTTTTATTTTTTATTTTTTATTATTTATACACTTAAATAATATTTTCTCACACATTTTAATTTTTTAACACTTTTGTATATATTTTTATTTATTATCTTGTACATAAATAATAATAGGATATATATATTTTCTTTTAAACAAAAAAACTAGGGTTTCCCCCCTTTCCAAAAATAATCATTAATATTTTTCTTATTTTAAGCTTAAATAAACTTATTTTACATACATAAAATAAATACAAAAACACTTGTGTATATTTATATTTCGTTGAATATTTAAATAATTGTCTATTTATTTATTTGTGCAATAAATTCAATATGGTTGTAATAGTTTTAGGGCTTTATTTTGTGCAAATACCCCCCCCCCCCCCCCCCTATTCAAACTTGTATCCCCTTCCCATAATGATGTTGTAATAGTCTTAGATTTACTTTTACGCATTTTATCGCTTTCAAATGCCATGATAGTAAATTAGGGTTTGTATGCAAAAGACCAAAATCAAACAATTAGCATGACTAAACACAAGACAAAAATGCATGAAAATTACAACACAATGCACACAAACATCCTTAGGGTTTCATCCACTTTGTTGCCTTAAAATGGCCATGGTATGCATGTTAAGTATCTTGGAAAAATCAATCAAAAAACAAAAATATCATAGTCCCTCGATGACGCTATCTTGGTTGCCTAAACAAAAATGATCTAGTCCCTCAAAAAACTTGCTAAGATACTTGGCAATATTGTTATCATGGTCATACGATGACCCGCGCCCGTCCCGTTTAACATCCAAATACAAGGTTGTTTACCAAATACAATAGTAAAACAACAATGTCAAAGGGTTAAAAATGTGCAGGAAAGATCTTTGATTAGGGTAGACAACTCCTAGTTACTTGATCAACTTGCAAACCATCCTTGCTATTTTCAAACAAACATACACAATTTCAAAACATTTCCCAACAAACTTTCAAACATTGAAACATTTTTCAAAAGACAAACACCTTTGTATAAATTCAAACAAGAATCATTACAAAGGTTGTCTAAACAAAGGCCTCTTTTCAAAATAATTTCAAAATCACACACAAAAGCACCATTTCAAACAATTGAAAAGCAAAAGCAAGTGATCTAAAACAAGTAACTAAGAGCCTATGGAAAACCATGGATGGAAAGGGTGCTAGCACCTTCCCTTTTCATAATCTACCCCCCGAACCCAAGAAAACATCTCAAAGGTCTTTCCTGTACTTTTTGACCTTTCCTTTGGATAAAATAAAAAGTCGGTGGCGACTCTTGCTAAACCGAAACATTTGCAAACACAAACGCAAAACCTCAAGTCAGTTCTCCCACCGCATCACATCTGGCCATAAGCAGCACTGACCTCCTTCTTTCCAGTGAAGGGTTTCTTCATTGTACTTTTAGATGCATCCCTCTGAATCTTACCACTCTTGATACCCATTTATACTCGCTCACCAGTCAATATCAGCTTAGTAAACCCAACTGAAGAGCTTCCAATCAAATGGTTGAAAAATGGACCAGACAAAGTGCTACCAGCTCTCTATCAGACAGAGGAGGCTGGACTCTTCCTGCAAGATCCCTCCACTTCTTGGTGTAATCTTTGAAACCCTCGCTGGAACCCATAGACATACTTTGAAGTTGTGTACAGGTTGGAGCGAGGTCAGCATTGTATTGGTACTTCCTGTAGAAAGCAGCAACCAGATCTTCCAAGTTGAGGATGTTGGTTCCCTCCAGTTGATAGAACCATTCCAATTGAGTCCCTGATAGACTTTCCTGAAGAAATGTACCCACAGATTCCTATCAGCAGTCTGAAGTTGAATCTTCCTGACATATGATCTTAGATGGAGCTTAGTACATGAAACCCCGTCATATTTAACAAATACGGGAACCTTAAATTTCTGCAGGATGACCACCCCTGAGACCAGTCCTAACTCTTCAAAATCCATATCGGGTACCCTCTGAATCTCCATAACATTGAGACGATCCTCCAGATTTTTGTACTTGTCATCAGCAGGAGGATATTATTCTTCAGCGTAGTCCGCTTCTTCTTCATCAGACCCTGGGTTGTTATCTCCTTCCTTGTTATTTTATTCTTGATTGTCTCCTTCATCCGAAGGGGTTGCGAAATCTAGAGCTCGCTTGGCCGATCCTCTGAACCTTCTTCCCATATTCAAACCCAAAATCAAAAATGAACCAAGACTTGACTGGGGACAATGGGATCACAAACCTAATACCACACCTTACGCCAATTGGTATCGTCTTTAATATACAAAAATCATGCACATACCAGCGAAAACGACCTGAGAAAACCTTCCCGAGGGAAACAAAACTTCCCAAAATTACTGGAATTCGTCTATTCCTAGGATCACTACTTTTGTTTTCCTCTTGAATCATAAAATCTAAAGTAAAAGTAATTTTTAAATTCTTTTCGAAAAATAATTTTGTTATTTAATCTTTTTTCTTTGAAAATTATTATCAATAATAAATGGAGTCTTTGTAAGCTGAATAAAAATAAGAAATACAAATAATTGGGTAAAAGCTCAAATTTTATTGATAGAATGGTAGTCTGCGAAGGGCGAGACTCCACAGATGATTACAAAGTTTGGAAAATGGTAATATATAATGGAAAAGATACATTGAGATACAATGACCACTATTCCCTCTAACAATTTTGAAATCTTGAGCAGCAACTTCTGTTAAAGTATGGAGAGGATCCAAGAAGATTGTTGCTTCAATGATCAAGTCTTGTCTGATGTAGTTACTTGCCAATAAAGTCCCTACCTTTTGCCTAAGTTGCCCTTGCGGGTTTTCAACTTAGCGGGAAATTTTATTCTGTTTATGTCTCTAATTTTTGCCTAGACCACCCTTTCGGGTTTTCGGCCTACCGAGACGCTCCTTTTAGCCTAAGCCGCCCTTTCGGGTTTTGAACTTAGCGAGCTATTCTTTTATTTATTTAGGCGAAGTATTTCTTGACTGCATCAACATTCATGGGACGTGGGAACTCCTCGCCATCCATAGTTTCAAGAATTAATGCACCTCCAGAGAAGGCTTTCTTGACAACATATGAGCCTTCAAAATTGGGAGTCCACTTGCCCCTAAAATCAGCGTTAAAACACATGATCTTCCTGAGCACGTGGTGGCCTTCTCTGAATTCATGAGGTTTGAACTTCTTATCAAAAGCTTTCTTCATTCTCTTCTGATATAACTACCCATGACACAAAGCCGTCATTATCTTCTCTTCGATCAAATTCAATTGGTCAAACCTGTTCTGGACCCATTCATCCTCTGACAACTTAGTTTCCATTATCACACGCACAGATAGAATCTCAACCTAGATTGGGAGCATCGCTTCCATTCCATACACAAGGGAGAACGGGGTTTCTCCTGTTGAAGTGCGAACAGATGTCTGATATCCATGTAAATCAAAAGGGAGCATTTCATGCCAATCTTTATAAGTAACAACCATCTTCTGGATGATCTTCTTGATATTCTTATTAGCAACTTCAACAACCTCATTCATCTTCGGCCTATATGAAGATGAATTGTGATGGGCAATTTTGAATTCTTCATAAAGTTCTGTCATCATCTTGTTGTTCATATTCGAGCCATTGTCGGTGATGATTCTGCTCGGTACACCATACCGACATATGTGATTATTCTTAATGAAGCGCACTACCACATGCTTAGTAACATTAGCATATAAAGCATCTTCCACCCATTTGGTGAAGTAATCAATTGCTATCAAGATAAAATGGTGTCCATCCGAAGCTTTGGGCTCTATCATTCCAATAATGTTAATACCCCACATAGAGAAGGGCCACGGGGAATAAATAACATTTAGAAGTGTCGGAGGCTCATGAACCTTGCCCGCATAAATCTGGAATTTATGGCACTTCTTTGCAAATCTGTAACAGTCAGATTCCATTGTCAGGCAATAGTAACCTACCCTTAGCATCCTTTTAGCCATCGAATGTCCATTGGCATGAGTGCCAAATGAACCTTCATGAATCTCATGCATCAACATGTTTGCTTCGTGTCTATCCACGCATATGAGCTAGACCATGTCATAATTTCTCTTGTACAACACATTTTCACCGAGGAAGAAGCTTCCATCCAATCTTCTCAATGTCTTTCTATCTTTATTCGATGCACCAATAAGGTATTCCTGAGTCTGAAGAAGATGCTTGATATCATAATACCAAGGTTTCTCATCTGCTACCTCTTCTGTTGTAAACACATGAGCAGGCATATCCATTCGCCGAACTATAATTCGAGGTATATCATTCCAAGTATTCACTTGATACATAGAAGCCAGAGTTGCCAGAGCATCCGCCATTTGATTTTCGTCTCTGGGGATGTGATGGAATTCAACTTTATTAAAGAAGGGTAACAATCTTCTAGCATAATCTTTGTGAGGGATCAATCTAGGGTGACGAGTATCCCACTCTCCTTTAATCTGATTTATTACCAAAGCTGAATCACCATACACATCTAGAATTTTAATTCTGAGATCAATAGCTTCCTCGAGACCCATGATGCAAGCCTCATATTCTGCCATATTATTAGTATAATCAAATGTTAACCTTGCAGTAAAAGGAATGTGTGATCCATGTGGAGTGACAATCACAACACCAATTCCTTTACCATAAACATTCACAGCTCCATCAAATATCATGCTCCAGCGAGATTCAAGATCAGGACCTTCCTCAGGCAATGGTTCATCACAATCTTTTACTTTCAGAAACATCACATCCTCATCGGGGAAATCATACATCACATACTGATAATCATCAACTGGTTGGTGAGCAAGATAACCAGCTAACACAATGCTTTTAATAGTTTTCTGAGTGTGGTATTCGATGTCATATTCAAATAACAACATCTACCAGCGGGCAATTCTACTAGTAAGAGCAAGCTTTTCAAAGATGTACTTGATTGGATCCATTTTGGAGATCAAACAAGTAGTGTGATTCAACATATACTACGGCAAATGTTTTTCTGCCCAGGCCAAAGCATAACATGTCTTTTCCAGCATGGAATACCGTGATTTACAATCAGTAAACTTTTTACTGAGATAATAAATGGCATACTCTTTCTTCCCTGTTTCATCTTGTTATCCCAGAATACAACCCATGGAATTATCTAACAGTGTCAGATACATAATCAATGGACTTCCTTCAACAAGAGGGAGCAAGATAGGAGGTTCAAGCATATATTCTTTAATACTTTCAAATTCCCTTTGGCAGTCATCTATCCATACACAACCTTGATCTTTATTTGACAACTTAAAGATCGGTTCACACGTTGCAGTCACGTGGGAAATGAATATGGAAATATAATTCAAATGCCCGAGGAACCCTCTGACTTGCTTTTCAATTCTCGGCGCTGGAATTTCTTGAATTGCTTTGACTTTATCAGGGTCAACTTCAATCCCTCTCTGGCTAACAATGAAACCCAACAATTTCCCTGACCGAACACCAAAGGTACATTTATTTGGATTCAAGCGGAGACGATACTTCCTCAAATGCTGAAATAACTTCAACAAATCTTTCACATGCCCTTCTTTAGTCTGGGATTTAGAAATCATATCATCAACATATACCTCAATTTCCTTGTGCATCAGATCCTGGAATAGGGTTGTCATAACCCTCTGGTATGTAGAACCAACATTCATCAACACGAAGGGCATCACTCTGTAACAGAATGTTCCCTAGGGTGTGATAAACGTTGTTTTTTCCATGTCTTCAGGTGCCATCCTTATTTGATTATACCTGGAAAATCCGTCCATGAATGAGAAAACTTTGAATTTTGTTGTGCTATCCACTAACATATCAATGTGTGGCAATGGAAAATCATCTTTTGGACTAGCTTTATTTAGATCTCTGTAATCTACGCACATGCGAACTGTTCTGTCTTTCTTTGGTACTGGGACAATATTGGAAATCCACTGAGGGTACACTAATGTTACAAGAAAATCAGCATTAATCTGCTTTAGAACATCTTCTTTGATCTTCACTGCCATATCTGGGTGAGTTCTTTGCAACTTCTGTTTGATTGGAGGGCACTCTGGCTTCAGCGGCAAACAATGCTCTATAATATTTGTATCTAGACCAGGCATATCTTGGTAAGACTAAGCAAAAATATCCATATACTCTTTCAACATCTCAATCAACCTGCTCTTCACATCAGGATGTAATAATGCTCCGATCTTGACTTCCTTCGGATCATCTTCTGAACCCAAATCGATTACTTCCAATGGCTCTTTATATGGATGAATGGCATTCTCCTCGTGCTCAAGAAACCGTGAGACCTCTTCTGGAATCTCATCATAGTCTTCTTCTCCAGCCCCATACACAGGACATTTAAAGTTGGGAGAGGGTGCAGGGTCATTGTATTCAACAAGTTTTTTAATTAATCTGAACATATGATTTATGATTTCTTTTAGAAACTGGCACATATAACAAGTGATCATGCATATTGAATTTCAGTTACTATTTATTTGAAAGGTTTTTTCTGATGACCATTTTCCAAGAAAAAGCAAAAAATAAAAACACAATTTGGAAAACAAAGACAACTTTTATTATTGATTTTAAAAATTAAAGCAAATAGATAAGCCCATACAATATCAATACTTTCACCTTGGGCAGAGTGAAAGCTTTTCAAAAAGATTAACAAAAACAAATTACTTTGAAACATGTATGCAAGAGGGAACATCAATGGTGATCCAGTTCTGAACCCTAACTCCGTGCGTCACATAATTTGGCATTTCTGGCTCTGCTTCATCTTCCACAATGGCATTAATCCCAGAAATAGTTGAATGAAGATAACCCCCACTACGAAAGATGTCTTGATACTTGACTGCAGCAGACTTCGGCTTCATGCTCTTACCTTTATCATTCTTCACAGAGAACCCCAAGCCAGCTCTATTCTTGTTTACAGGTGGATCAACAATCTGCCCCCATACTTCACTATGGACATTACGCATAACCTGCTGAGCATCCTTAAACGAAGCCATAAAATTCTTATTTCCTGTCATATTATCAATGGATAAATCTTGGAATTGGGTTCCAACAGCAGCTTCATCCGCCTCCACAATCATGAAAGAGGACAAATGAGATATCAATAATGCCTTTTCTCCATTTACAATTACCACTTTTCCTTCTCGCACAAACTTCAACTTCTGATGTAAAGTCGAAGTGACAGCCCCTGCCTCATGTATCCACGACCATCCCAATAAAGTGCTATAAGCGGGTATAATATCCATGACCTGGAAAGTAATCTGAAATAAATGTGGGCCTATATGAATAGGAAAGTCCACTTCACCAATAACAAATTTCCTTGATCCATCAAACGCTTTCACAATAATGCCACTTGGGAGTTCCTTGATATTTCAACTTCATAAGTGTGTTCCTTGGTATAACGTTCAATGCGGATTCATTATCAATCAGCACATTAGATAATGAATCATTCTTGCAGTTCATAGAGATGTGGAGGGCCAGATTGTGATTCCTTCCTTCATCGGACAGTTCATCGTTGCAGAAACTCAGGTTATTACATGATGTAATATTCCCTACCACACTGCTGAATTGGTCTACTGGCATATCACTTTCCATGAAAGCTTGGTCCAATACCATCATCAAATATTCTGTGAGCAGAGGAGTTCATCAATAAAGCCAAGATAGATATTTTTGAAGGAGTCTGTAGTAGCTGATCTACAATTTTGTAGTCGCTCATCTTGATTATCTTCAAAATATCATCCACCTCTTTTTCAAGCGTAGCTCCACTAGATTCACCCGCAGCCTTCCTTTCCTCAACACTTTCCACAACTTTCTTTCCAATACTAACATCTCCACGAACAACTGGTGCAAATACAAGACCGTTGCGGGTCACTCTGCTAGTCTCAGCAATATTTCCAACATTAGGCATTGGCTGGATGGGAACTTCCACACCATCCTCTAAAATTGTAGCATTATATTTGTAGGGTACATCCTTGTCTGACTTGTAGGGGACAAGACCCGGAAAACTAATCACCAATGGAGTAATAGCTGGCTTGCCATGATATTCAACTTCAAAAGGGGTGGGTGCACCCAAACAAGGCACAACAACATTTACTCCCTCTTAAACACATTCAGTCATTACAAAGTCATCTCTGGAAAACATATCTTCATCTGAGGAGAAGAACTCATCCGCAGAGGCATACTCATCATCTGACTCCTCTTCAGCCAAACAAACCTCAATCTGATTAACCTCATGGTAATCATCCATTTGTCCTGTAACCTTGATAGTTCCATTATCCAATAACAACTGAATACCTTTCCTTACTATTGAACATCCTCGGGAGTCCCACAACAAATTCGGCAAGATCCATACTGATGTTCTACCTGACCAGCCATGTGGCAGAAAGTGGCATGCAATTGTACAAGATCCTCATTCATATATTCCATATCAAAGATTATGAACTCTCTAGGACATCCAGAAACCATGTTTACTCCCTCTTCAACTCTGCCCTAGGCCTGATTATGTGGATGAGGCCCTCATCCATCATCTCTTGCAAATCAGCCTTTATCTTGGCACAACCTTGTATATCCGTACTACAAATAGCACAACCGGCATGGTCATGTGTATAATAGCTAAATTCATAGAGGTCTGCATGCATTTTTACCAAATCTCCTATAACCAAATTAATATCGAAAATCCGGAAGTCGCCTGGACAACCAGCCACCATGTTCACAGCATTTGCTCCTCCATGCTTTGGCAAAGGATTATCTTTCACATTAGGGCCAACATCTTTGAAGGACAAGATACCATACTTCACCAATTTTTGTACTTCAGTTTTCAAAGGATAACAATTCTCAACATTGTGCCCCGGTGCTCCCTGATGAAAAGCACATGTTTGGTCTGCCTTGTAATACCAAGGCAATGGTGATGGTATATCGGGAGGTGGTCGGGTCTGAACCAACTTCTTTCCGGGAGTAATTCTGTATAGCTCATAGGGATAGGGTCATAACTCTCCCTTATCTGATTATACCCTTGATTCCCCTGATGCGATGGTCTCTGATAAGCAACGATGGTTGGAGCTACACCAACAATTGGAGTTACTGAGGCGACTTGTTGATGACGCCGATAATTTGTTTTGGGAGGATTAACCTTCCTTTCTTGCATAACAATATTTGTATCTCCTTCCTTCTTTTTGGAAAACCCATAGGATGGCTTCTTCGTACTTCCGTAACTTTCACTTTTTGTTGAACGACCCTCTCTTACAGCCTCTTACAAATGAATACCCATGCCCACCATTTCAGTAAAGTCACTTGGCGCACTCGCTACCATCCTCTCATAGTAGAAAGTACCCAGAGTCTTCAGGAAAATCTAAGTCATCTCCTTTTCTTCCATGAGAGGAATCACTTGGGCGACTACCTCACGCCATCTCTGTGCATATCCTTTGAATGATTCCCCGTCCTTCTGGACCATGGCCCAGAGTTGATCACGGTCAAACACCATGTCAATGTTGTATTTGTATTGTCTGATGTAATACGGTGGCAGAACTGACTGTTTGTTGTTACTACTGGTTTTGCATTTTTTGTTCGCAAATGTACGATAAGCAAGAGTCGCCACCGACTTTTATTTCATCCAACAGAGTCAAAGGGAAAAAGAATAGAAAAAACCTTTTTCGAGATGTTTTTGAGTATGGGGGTAGATTATAGAAAGGGAAGGTGTTAGCACCCTTTCTATCTGTGGTTTTCCACGGGCTCTTAGGTATTTGCTCATTTTTAAATTGCTTTTGTGTGTTTGTGTGCTTTGAAAAAGTTTTGAAATTGCCTTAGTGCGGAGATTCACTTTATGGTAACCCTTGTATCAATCCTCAAGAGTGTGATAAAGTGTTTTTGAAAACTTTAGTTTGAAAAGTTTGTTTGAAAGTGTATGGTGTAAAAGTTTGTTTGAGCAAGTACTTAAGAGTTTCTACCTACTCGAAAAAGGATATTCATTTTCTTATTTCCTTTAGGCAGCGCTATCCTACTATTAAGGAGTAGGTAGCTCCATCCTTGGATATTAAGGGACAATCGAAAGGGACGTTTTTACAGTCACTAAAGAAATGGTTAGGAAACCTTAGTAGTTGCCCTAGAATCTTAAAGATCTTTCCGAGGCAACATTCTAATGGGTCATTTTTGATCTTTTGAGACTAGAGGGAAACCACTAAAATTCCCTATGCTTCATGGATGTTTACCGAAGGCAAGCAAAGTGGGACACACCCTAGGAGTGAGCATGTGCAAGTGGTTATTTTTCAGTTTATTTATCTTTGCATAATTAGGGTGATCTACTCTTTTAATTTCATTTGTCTTTTGCATGCAAGCCTATTATCCATACATCTAGACAGTTTGTAGTTGCCGAAATTAAAAGCAGAAAAGTAAATCTACGCTATTACAAAACCTTAGGGAGGGGGTTACATAACCAAAAACTGGGGATTGAACAATAAATAAAAAGCGGTAAACAAAACCTAATTTAAAACTTTTACAAACCCGATGCAGATACAATAATTGGAAAATAAATTGAAAATAAATAAGCGCGCGAAAGTTAAGACGGGAATAATTAGAAGCCTAAAAAATCTAATTAATTAAAAAATATTTTTGTGTATTTTTTATTGAGAAAATAATTAAATTGCAAATTAAACCTAATTTCTAGTTAATTTTAATTAATAAAAAAAACAATCAAGTTAATCTAATTAGACTAATGTATTTTCAATAAAATTAATTTAAATTAAAAAAAACCTAATTCTACATTTTTGTGATTTTATATTTCATGATTAATAAAAAAAATGATTTATTTTAAGAAATATAAAAATAATTAAAGCGAATAAAAGAAATTTATGAAATCAAAAACAAAAAGAAAAAGAAATGGGCCTGCTGATGTTGTTAGTAATCTGGGGGGGTGAAGCTGAATTGTTAGGCCCAAGATGCTAGCCTAGTATCCAGTATGAGATTAAGTGTAGTTGGTCTTCAGGAGGTCCACCATGTGACTGCTTCCTGGAGGCGTGAGATCTGGCTAGGACATGATTTGATGGCGTGGATCTTGGGCGCATAGCATGGACCAAGGCGTGTAGCACATGGAATCTGCAGAGAAATAATGGGAAAAAACACAAAAGCACACGCCTGGGATCGAACCCAGGACGTTAGCTTCACATACTCCTTCCTTAACCATCCGCACTGGGCTGCTCATTCATACATATAATTAAATAAATAAAATATAAAGGAAATTAGGCATTATGCCCCAAAAACGCACGCAGATTCAAATCCTCCAATGGTTATCCGCCACATCATCATCTTCTCCCCAGACTGTTGTCTTTGATGCCAAACCTTTACCTACAGACAAAACTGTCACTAAAGGCTATAGTGACAGTTTTTGTCCATAGCTATAACCCTGCAACAATAGAAAACGTAATACAAGCCAAATAAATCCTAACTAAGGGCATAAATCAACTAGAAATTATGCTCTGAGTTCCTTGGTACCCTTGATCTGACCTAATTTTGCCTATATAGAGAATCCCTAATTCGAGACTTTGAAACCCTAACAATGGTGATTTGCAACCCTGACCTTGTTCCTTGCATGTAATACATCAGAAAATTCACAAATAATCATAATAACATGAATGTGTATTCAAAAGGCATTGATATCAATAATTAAGCGAGTTTGAAATCCAAATTCTTACCAAAAGAGGAAGGATCGGACTAGGGTGATGCAGCATGCTTTGGCCTTTGCAAACGAACTTGTTCACCTCCTGGAATCCTTATAAGGATGATGGAATGGCTGGAGGTGATTGAAGGAGGCTGGATCATGCCTTTTGAAAATTGCACTTTCTTTGAAATTTTGGAATTCTTGTTTTTTCTCTTGAGGGAGGTTGCGCGTTTTTGTCTTGTCCTTTAGGGTTGGAGAGCCTTTGCTTATGTATGAGAATCAAATTAGGGTAACATTTGTGGAAGGAATCCAAAGAATAATGGAGTTTTAATTTTGCTTCAAATCTTTCCATTTTTGCATATTTTCTTTCCCATTGCAAGCTTGCACGATCTCCTTGCCATGTGACAACATATTTTGTTCCACATTTAATGAAAAAAAGATTTCAAATTAAACTTAACATTATTTCCATCATTTACTTATTTAATTTTGATTTTTAATGAATAAAATATCTAAATAAATAGAATAAATTATGGAATATTTCACGTGTGGGCTTATGGGTCATGGACCATGTTAGGAACAAGATTCAAACTTGAAAATATAGGGCCATTTAGAGAAAATTCAAATTTGGTCAATTTTGGCTTTATGCAATTTTCTAAAAAATGGTCAACTTTGACAATGCACATCTCCCTCAATTTTAACCCTAAGAGTGTGTTCTTAGACTTTTTAGAAAGCTTAGGATTTCCCCTAAACAACCCTTTTAGTTTCATCTCAATTGGGTATTCCATGCTCATGTAAGGAGCTTTGACCCAAAAGGTGTGTTTGTTGACTTTTGAAAAGGACCTATAATGTTTGAAATTATATCTTTTCATGAGTGCATTTCTTGAACTTTAGGGCTGAATATGAGTTGTAGGGAATTGAATCCTCTTCAAAATGAGCCTTGGATTGGAAATTTCTGATAAAGTATGAGAAAGTTATGCCTGGTCAAAGTTCAGTTGACCTTTCCTATAGAAACCCTAATTTAGCAACTTTTGAGTTTTGATGAATTTGGGGCATTCCTTGAGGAATCATGATAAACCCTTGATCAAATGATGGATGTTACTTCAAAATGTTGATGTTGACCAAAAGTCTTGAAGTTTGACTGCATGAGGGTCACAATTGACTTTTGACCTAGTATAATTGATTTTTAGGCATTTAAGCAGTTGACTGAGCAAACTTCTTGTGCAAGGCATGAAACTTGACATGGATGGTCTTTAGAACATATTAGGACCATGGAAAATATTTGAGACCTTTGGATTTCACATATCTTGATGAAAGTGGAAACCCTAGTTGAAGGTTCATTGCCTTAGGAGAGAATTTGTCTGGTTAATTCTTGGGCATCCTTGAGAAATTGAGGATCTCTAGAGGCATGCCTTTGTGTGAAATGAGAGGGAAAATTTTAGGGTATAAAATATTATAAATGCTTCTCCCAAGTCATTGAAAGTATGGATATTGACGTTGTCCAAACTCATATACCACTTCAACGCCACACCAGTCAAATTATCCTGAAAATAGTGAATCAACAGACGTTGATCATCAGTGTGGGTAGACATTCTTCTTATATACATCACAAGATGAGCACGAGGGCAAGTGTTTCCCTTGTACTTCTCAAATTCTGGGACTTTAAACTTCGCAGGTATCTTGACATTCAGGACCAAGCATAAATCATTCACATTCTGCCCAAAAAATTCCTTTCCCCTGAGGGCCTTCATCTCCCTCTACATCTTGTCAAACTGCTCTTGAAAATCATCCATTCGATCATAGAGACCCAAGCATTCACTTGGTGGAGGAAAAGGACGATACATATCATCATTAGCAAATGGGACCATATTCACCGAAGGAGGTGCAACAAGGGTAGCATGCATCACATGAGGTGCAGGAGTAACAGTAGTCTGAACAACTGGAGTAACTTGAGGACCAAGATTGAAACTTTCAGGCACAAAGTTCTCTGGAATTCCCCATGGATAACCTTGAGGCATGCGATTCTGAATAACAGCTGGAGTAGCAGACACAGGAACAATTGGAGCTTCAGTAGTAACCCTTGTTTGTTGAGGTTGAACACTCGGTGGCTGATTCTGAGCAACCACCAGAGATTCCATCAGAGCAGTGAGATTGGCCATGCCGGCCTTCAGAGTAGAAACTTCTTCGTGCAGCTCGCGATTCTCTTGTTCTAAGTTTTCCATCTTCCTTATGAAATTAGCTCGAGTATTGTAGTGGTGAGACAGCTTGCTGAACAAAGTAAAGAAGCTTGGTAAGACACCTGTATATGTATAACAAATGCAAGAAATATATGCAATATGATGCATGATATGCAATGCACATGATTTATTTTTTTATTAATATTTCAAGGAACTTAAAGATGTATAGACACATTACAAATATCAAAGTAATAACACATTTGAAATACTGAAAAATTTCAATATAATAACTTCAAAATGGATTACAAGTTTCAATAATCCCTAGTACAAGATGAAAATAAAGTCTAAAACCCTAAGAAGTAAAGCTGATGGGGATCACTCTATACGCTGGCGCTTCCCTGTAAGCCTGGAAATCTGAGCCTTCAACCTCTGGTTTTCTTCCGCATATCTGGTGGCAACCTCCTTCCAATCACATGAATCAGGAAGTGAGCAACTAGCATCTGTCTGAGGCTTAGAGGAAAATAAATCCCCTTGCCTCTCCATTATATCTACATCCCGACTCTCAAGAATCTCAATCAAGTCGTCTTTCTCCTTCAAGTCTGCTCTATAGGAAATCTCTAAAGTTTGGCACTTATTCTTCCAAGCGTCCTTTTCCTGCTGCATCCTGACCAAAGTAAGTTGTTGTTCTTCCACATCATCCAATAGGGGAGGAGTGGTCTTCCCAAAAAAATCAGGCATAGGTGCTTCCCGGGAATATGACATCTTCAACTGAATAGCTCTCGCTTGTACCCACTGAAGATAAGGCTCCAAAGAAACAGCCCCTAGGTCCCAAGTCTTTCCTATTCTTCCTATGAATGTGACGCCAGGCCTTCACAATCTTCTCCCTAGCTTCCTTATGGTTTTCTCCCTCCTTCAGGAAGAAACTACTTAAATGAATACTATTTGGTTTATCCCTCATCGGATAGCCAAGCTGTCGTTGTGCAAGAACATGGTTGTAGTTAATTCCTCCCTTTGTACTAAGAAGAGGTACATTGGGGAAACTACCACAACTTTCGACAATCTCTACATCATGGTAAGCCCGATGATACCAATCAATATCTGGCTGAGTAAGTGCCATGATCTCAGGAGCCAAACGGGATTCCTTCCTGACATCCCAGAAAGCATCAGACTGAGGCATATGAGAAATAAACCTCCAGTACAACAGAGGCGTGCAACAGATGATCATCCCCCCATGATAAGAATTATGAATATGAATAGAGTAATAAGCATCACCCAACAATGTAGGAACTGGGTTTCCAATCATGAAGATCCTGATAGCGTTAATGCCAACAAACTTATCCACATTAGGAAATAAAAATAACCCGTAAGCAAGTAGAGCAAAGATGGCCTCAAAAGCGGCTGTACTCTTCATCCTAGAAAAGTAACGAGCTTTCTCTAATAAGAACTGAGCAGGTAATCCTCTAATCCCTCCTTTAGTAGTCATATGGGCTTCAACCTCAGACTTCCCCAGATTTATCAAAGCAGCAATCTCGTGTGGTTTTGGCTCACCCTCCAAACCAGTAAAAGGAACACGATCGGTAATAGGTAAATCCAACAGATAAGAATACTCTTCTAGTGTAGGCATCAACTGATAGTCAAGGAAAGTAAAGCAATGATATATCGGATTATAGAACTGGACCAAGGTCGAGAGAATACCCTCCTTCATCCTAAGCTTCATGCAGAACACTCAATCTCGGGAATTAGACTGATTAACTCATATATCTTGGGATCTTTGAAACTGTATTTTCCGGTCATTCTTTTTCCAGAATCCATGGTCAAAAGGTACCTAAGATATTCATACATGGTCAACTTTCAAGTCCCTTGAAATAAAATTTCTTCAAAAGATGCTTATGAGTGCATGGATGCATGATGCAACAATCACACACAATATCACAAACATAGGGTTCATAGGTTCAACGTCACGGTCATGAGGTCGAAGGTACTACCCATAAGGTATGGTCTCAAAGTTATCACCTTCCGAACAAGGTTCTAGAGGTTCCCAGAGTCTACATCCTTTCTTCGGATATTACTAACTTCCCGATTAACTCGGTAATTAGTAATATTCTCAAGAAAAACTCGTCCGAGCGTAGTATCGCGTGACAACTATTTCCGGATTACTCTGTCATAGCTTCCGCACTACACCTAAAAGGCCAAGATGGGTTAGGTATTCTATGTCCTCAACTTTAGCAGGCTCCCAGGTCAAAAGCAGCACGTCTTCCTAACTACTCGATAAATGATAATACAGTAAAAGGGGCCTCCACTGAGTGGGGGATCTCATGCCTCCTTTTTTGGGATTACTCCCTCAAAGTTAACATGACTATACCGCCCGTCCTATCTTAAAGTTTGCCCATGTTCGGGTATAGGGCTCATAAGTAATCACCAAGCACCCTGAAAACCAAGAAAATCAAGGCAAACATACATACAACATGTAACACATAAACAACAATAACACATTTACAGATATAAACAAAGATAGGCTCAACCCACTTAGGGATGGACCGACAAGAGGTCAATCTGTCCCCAGTGAAGTCGCCATTTTTCTGTAGCGTTAGAAATGTTTAATATTAAGTCATTGATTGACTAGACTTACACAGATCAAAATAAAAATCTCCACACGCTTTATTGTTTCCAAATGCAATGGGAAAAGAGCGAGTAACCCAAAAAGAGGGGGAAAGATTCAAGGTAAGGGGGTTGGTTATGAAAAGGGAAGGTATTAGCACCCTAAACATCTACGGTACTCCGTAGGAACCTCTTTGAAAAATCTGTATATTTTGGCTATAAAATGTTGTATGTACAATAGGTGGTGGAGGTGAGAAAAGAAATATATTTTTTTATGATTTTTGCACTGGGCGCGGTTGTGGACCTTTAGTGCCTATGTACTACCTTTCGTGCAATAAGGGATCAGGGTACATGTAGTTCACCTTTAAAAATTTTAAAACAAAAGTGTGTTGGTTAATTTTATGAGATAAGACATCATCGTCATTGTTCGTGTGGAAAACATACTTGCTACCCACAATTATGAGAAAGGAGAATTTGCATCATCTCAAAGTGGAGGATATGGCTTGGATTTTAAAATCAACAATGCCTCACTCAACACCCAAGTGGAAAATATCTCACTTCACTATATGTTGTAGAAGTATAGTTGTTTACATCACTACAAGGATTAACAAGAGTCCAATCTTTTGAGAAAAGTTTTAAAGTAAAAAGCCAAAGTGGCAAAATGGTTTGAAATGAGATTGATTGAATTTTAGTCTTCTCACAAAAAATGTCAAGGTATTATTTAAGTTGATTGAAGTTTATTTATGAAAAGGTTTTGAAAATGCATGGACCTAGGTCCAAGTTTATTATGAAAGTAGTTTAAGTTTAAAAACAAGAAGAGTTTTCAAAAGTAGGGAGGAAAATTTTGAAATTAAAGAAAATGGGAGGAGAAGAAGAGACTATCCATAATCATAAGGTAAAATATAGGGATAACAACCATCTAACCAACAAGAAGCCAATACTTGACATTATGAGTCAAGATAGAATTCCCATTCTTTGGATTGAAACCAAGCAAGCAAAGATACTAGACCTCTTGAGAGAACTGAACTTCAAGTGTATTAAGTCTTCACGAAAATTGGGTAGAGTAACGACTGTATACGGGTGAATTCCAGATTACAAACAAAGTATGTAATCACAATAACATGCACACAAAACAAACAAACAACCCAATGTCTTGAGGTAAACCTCAAGAACTCCAGACAAAATATCAATTAAGGTCTCAAGGTCTCCAACATAGGCCTAGGTTTCTAATCCTAAGTCCAAGAAGTCCAATACTCCATAATGCCAAGGATAGTAACCAAATAGTCCAAGTATCATTAAAGTTTTTTATGGTTCATGTTTATTATTAAGTATCTTCAAAAAGAAAAGAAAATCTCAAGTGAGCAAAATAAAAATGACAAGAATATAAATGGGCTCAAGTGAGCAAAGATGAAAAATAGCATGAAATGTAAATGCCAAAGTAAATGGTGTATAAAGTAAAGAACATAAAATAAAAACACAAAATAAAGTCAATTATTAGTAATTTGTGGATTGGTAGAACCAGAGACTCCACACAACAAGTTGCATTTGCTTTTTGTCAAGTATATCATCCATTTTGGAATCCTTAAAAGTAACATTTAATGATCAACGATGTTTAAGTGATCCGCGTTAACCGAAATTGATGAAGATCCATTAGAGGATTTGTAGAACCAAAGCCTCCACACAATGAATCTCAAGGTTATTGGATCAAAGAGATCAAATTAACATACTTGGGCTTGCAAATATAGGTTTGGGAAATGAATGATCATTTGTTCGAATCGGGAAAAAATTTAGCGCTATGTTAAGCAATTGGACTTATGTAGAAGTCACACCTATTTTGAGGCCGGTCAATAGCAATTTATGTACTATTTGTTTTGAGACATGATATAGAGATCATGCTCCAATAACACTTAGTGCAATAAGAAAGGGATGAGATGAAGAAGGGTGGGAAAGAATATATAAACCACATTTGAATTAAAATTCAATCAAACTATTATTAAAATCATTCATCCATTTTTATGGAGTTAGACTTAACACCATGAATCCAATGAAGTTAACAAAGTTCATGATAAAAAATTCAACCCAAGATCAGCCAGAAAATAATCCCAAAATAATATTACATTTAATATATACATTAAAAAAGGTTTTAAAATGTTTTAAAATAGAAATAAGAGAAAAAAATATCAACTATGTTCAAATTAATCAAGAAATATTAAGACCATAGAAAAATCAGAAACAACCTCAAATATTTTTATAAAATTTTTGGTAATTTTTTTAAAGTCAGAAACTATTTTTAAAATTAAAATAAATGAGTAAAATAAACCAAAAATGAAAAAAAATAACAAATTCAGAAATAAAAAATAAATGAGGTCACCAATATTTGTTACAATGTCATTGGATCATTCCATATTTTTTTAGAATTTAAAAATGCATAAAAGTATTGTTTAAACATTTAAAAAATTCAAATAAAGTGAAAACTTATAAAAAATATCAAAAGAAAAATAAAATTGTAAAAAAATAAAAATCAGAAAGAGAAAAATCAAAAATATTTTTCATAATTTTGACAGATTTTTTGGACTTAAAATGAATTTTCTATGATTTTTTGAAGTTTAAAACAATTTAAATATAAAAATCAGAAAATAAAACAAAGTCAAAAAAATGTGGACCAATGGATGTGAATCAAAACACGTTAGTAAACTAATCCAATGGATCAGACGCGATGTGCATATCATGGTCTTTAATAAATATCACACCGGATCCATCATTTTTTAAAAATAAAACAACTTAAAATGTGGCGTGTTTGATGGAGTCTGACTCACAAAAGTAATCAGATCCAAGGGCTCCTGAGGCACGCGCATGGTAAGGCAAGCATATTATATCCGTTTCAAAAAATAATATGGCTTGCTGTCATTGGTTAAAGACGGACATGTCATCGTCTTCAACCTCCAGCCATCTCCAAATTGAATCCTTCAAACTGTAAAATTAGCAAACCAGACCGGTACCATTAGATTTGTCTCTTCAAGACAATTCTAATGGTACCATCGCGCCAAATTTATATAAGTTGTGCAAGGTTGTATTTGAAGAAAACCAGAAAAAATAGCGAGCACAAAAATCTGGGATATCTCACTCAATTCTCAATGAAATTGCAAATTATAAAGAGCACGAGGATCAAAAGAATACAAGGAGTGGATTAGTCTTTTATTTGAATCAATTTGGACAAGAAATCTACCTGAACGAAGTAGTGAGAAGTTTCTCTGAAACTGGACTTCTACAGTTCAATATAGGTCACAATTCTTGAAAGTAACCATATGGTTAGCTTTAGAGAAGTTCAATGAAGCTAACTGAATGGAGCTTTTGGTGTTTGAAGGTGAGAATGTAAGAAATCAAAATTTCAAATTCAGAGTTCGTGTGGGATCTGAACATGGGTCAATTGGCTATCAAAAGCTTGCCAAAATGAGTGAGCGGTGATCCTTATTTATAGCTGATCATGATGCAAGGCTCAAGCGTGTGAATTGGAGGCAAAATCAGTGAAATCATGTGGACCTGCTAAGTGTGGAAAGTGTGACTTCACATGACTCAAAACGCAGCAAAATGGATGGTTTAAGGGTCGTTTCTTGTTATGGCAAGTTCCTAAACATGATTAGACGGGAAATTGATCCTTAAACAGGCTTGTAATTGGATTTCAACTAATTTTCAAATCTGAATGAACTTGGAATTTCCATTTTATGATGCTACTTTCATAACAATGGTGCCAACAATGTAGGGCAGCATATGATTTGATTTTTGAAGCATTTGAAAGATAAAGTCACAAGATTTACAATGTGGAAGGAGTGAGATCAATTGGATGTTTGAGAAAGAAGTTGTGATGAGTCAAAGTTGGAAGAAAAGGGTTCACTTTTCATACTTAGAAAATTTCTAAGTTTTTCTTCAAAAAATGATCTATAATGTTTTGCATCCAAACATGGCCTTCCTCTTGGAATTTTCTCTTGACCAAAAAGGATGGCATGAAATAGACCTCTTGAATGACATTTTGAAACTTGAAAAATCTCCAAAAATTGATAGAGTTATGAATTGTTGAAGTTGGAAAATAATCATGAAATGACCTATAATCTTTTGTATCATTAGGGCATCTTCCATCCATTTTCTCCCTTTTAACATAAAAGAAGGAATAAAGTTCATATCCTCAAGATAATTATGGAAAAATAATGTGCTTAAGATGATAAAAATTGACCCAGTTATGATCATTTTAAGTCACACATGGGAAGTTGGGGGTTCATCTGAAGGACTTGTAATATTTCTTCATCGTCAAGTTTCTTCCACATGAAAACTCCTTGAAACTTTTGAAGTGATTTGTTAATAACCCTTTTAAGAGAATGATGTTTTTGGAATCACTCAAAAATACCAAAAGATGAGCAAGATATACTTCTTTGAAGTTCAAAACCCTAGTTCCTAGATCAAGAAAATGCTTTGAGGAACTTCGACAATTTTAAACAACCTTCTTGTGCCAACACTTTTGCTTTGTAGATAGAATTGGTTGGGGATGATAATGAGAACTCATAGAAACTAAAACCACTTCCATATCTTGATAATTGATAGAAATATGCACTTGTGACCAATAGGAACAAGGCCTTGTCCAACCATGACAACTTCTTTAATCAACCCCTTGTACTTTTGAATCAATCTTGATAATTTTGAAATGTGGTGAACCAAAGTAAACCTTGCCATGCCATTTCTTTCAAAACAGCTTTAATGGTGAGGTTTGAATTTCTCAATCTTTATTGACTAGGGCATGGAAATAAACTCATGAACCCATGGATCAACTTGCTAAGCCACATTGCCTTTACCTAAATTATTAACAAGTAAGACAAACCAACATTGCATTTTATTAATTAAAAGGAAAGTCAAAACAAAACATGCATGATCACAAAAGAAAAACTAGTCAAGGTGCTTGTTGATTCCTCAAAGAGTAAAGCTAAAGATAGGGAGGAGAACCAAAAACCCCAATGTGATCTTGTTGTGATTGAATCAATAAGGTATGATGAAGGGATCTTAGGGGCAAAAATTGGGGTACAACACCGCCCTTTCGAGTTTTCAGTCCACCAGGATACCCTTTTTTTCCCAAGTCGCCCTTTTAGGTTTTTGATTTGCTGGGTGTACAATCTTTTGTATATATCCATAATTTTTGCCTAAACCCTTTTTGGTTCGTCAGGATGCCCTTATTTTTTCCTAGGTACGTCAACCTAGCGGGTCACTTTTTATGCGTAGTATTTTTTACTATGTCCATGTTCACAAGATGCGAGAAATCTTCATCGTCCATAGTGGTTAGCATCATAGCACCGCCAGAGAATACTTTCTTCACTACAAATGGCCCTTCGTAAGTGGGAGTCCATTTGCCCCTAGGATCGCCTTGTGGTAAGATGATGCACTTTATTACCAAGTCGCCAACCTGGTACACTCGATGCTTGATCTTCTTGTTGAATGCCTTGATCATAGGATTTTGATACATTTGACCATGACAAATAGCAACCAGTATATTTTCATCAATCAAATTCAATTGATTCAACCTAGTCTGAATCCATTCGTCCTCTCATAAGCTTCTATGCCATAGACTAAAGAGAATGGGGTTTCTCCAGTTGATGTTTGTACCGAGGTAAGGTAGCCATGAAGAGTGAATGGTAACATCTCATGCCAGTCTTTATAGGTCACCACTAACTTTTGCATAATCTTATTTATATTTTGGTTAACAGCTTCCACTGCACCATTCATCTTAGGCCTGTATGGAGAAGACTTATGATTCTTGATCTTGAAATACGTGTAGAGTTCGGTGATCATGGCATTGTTGATATTGGTACCATTATCAGTGATGATCCTTTCAGGGATGTCGTATTGACATATGAGGTTATACTTGATGAACCGAGCTACAACATTCTTGGTAACTGAGGCAAATTAAGCCACTTCGACCCATTTAGTGAAGTAGTCAATGGGGACGAGGATGAAACGATGTCCATTAGAGGCAGTGGGTTTGATTTCTCTGATCATGTTAATGCCCCACATTGCAAATGGCCATAGAGAAGTCTTGACATTCAAAGGAACTGGAGGCATGATAACCTTATCAGCGTAAATTTGGCACTTATGGCAAGTCCTCGAGTGGTGGTGACAATCAGTTCCCATAGTCGACCAATAGTAACCAACTCTTAGAATCTTCTTGGCCATAGTATGTCCACTAGAGTAAGTACCAAAGATGCCTTCATGCATGTCCTCCATGATCTTCTCTGCTTCCTTCTTGTCCACACAACGGAGTAGAGTTGAATCATGGTTGTTGTTGTACCCCAAAATTTTCCCTCCCATTTTTTATTCAAGATGTTGTCCTAGGGTTTCTCAAATACTCAAAATGGTCCAGGATTTGATCAGACAGATTCTCCTCCTAGGTATTGAGTTCACGACTAGGGTTTGGTATTTCTCAAGAAAAATTGAGTTTCCAAGGTTTCAAATGGTCTTCATGTATTCTCAAGGATGCTCGTTCCAAGTTTCAAGCCTCGCATCACAAGTTTTCTCAGTTAATTATTTAGATGACTGAAAATCAGCTGCATTGACCCAAAAGTCGACCTTTTCAAGATCAAGTTCAAACGACTGTAACTTCTTCATTGTTCGATATTTTTGAGTGGTTCCTTTTGCGTATGACTCTCCTTGACTTTACCTCCAATTTCTCTTTACAAGTCAAGAGTTGATTACGTGTGAAAGATTATCATAAATTCGAATGCTTTAGATGAATGTCATCTACAAACTTCTTTAAATATCGAAGTCAAATTATGCTTTGAATACTATGGAATTTATTGAAACATTATAGGCCATGTTTTGATTTGGAAAATTTCTTAACTTCTAATTTCGATTCATATCATGATGAGAATTTTCAAAGCATCGTTTGATTATGTGAATTGAAGTACAAGTGCGAGAGCGTATGAGATCTGACATGGGGTTGAGGACTTTTAAAATTCTTGTTTGTTTGCAAGATGACTTGAGTTTGAGATTTGAATCAAGAATGGATTTTTTGCTGTGAAATTTTCTTTCAAGTATCCAATGCCATAAAATCAAATATCCAAGTTTGTCAATTAAATTGCAAGAGTGATTCAAGAAGATTTAGGAATTTTGAATTTTGAGTAAAATGCACCCCAATTTCTAAGAGGATTATTTAAAAAGTGTAAGAATAAAATCCATTCAGATAAATTTCACTTATTTCTTAAAAATTTCAAGAACAAAGCGCAAGACTTTTTTTCTTACTTGCATTACAATTCAAAGATGATTCAAGAATACAAGATTACAACAATGTTTCATTGTTTAGATTTACAAGTGAATTGGAATTCATTGTTTAAATTTACAAGTGAATTGGAATACACTTTACAAGTTTCTAAACCTCAAAGTTCAAATAAAAAATTTGCAATGTTACAAAATTCCTAACAAATGTACTAAACTACAAAGGAATTTCTTCATCTTCAAGTCTTCATCAATTCTCCCTATTGTCCAATTTGCTCGTACATGTAACCAAAAAGAGAGAATTAGTTAGCAAATAATTCATGTTGGAACAAGAATATAAATTTTCAAATAATTTTCTTTCTCATCCTTAAGGTTTCCTCGAAAGAATCATTTCACGGTTTAGGGAATTCATCATTTTCCAAAGCCTAACAAAGGCCTCATTTATATTTGCCAATTAGTTTTATATCATTGGCCCAAAATTATCTTCATTGCAAATAAAAATATATATATTTTGGTTCACAAAGAAAACAACCCATTGTCAAGAAAAACCAGCCTGCATTACTGTAAAAATGGGACAAACACAAGAGGCCAAAATACTGTTAAAACAAGCTGCATTAAAACAGTCCAAAAAACCGCATTACTGCCCTGTAAAAGCTATACTAAGACAATCCAAAAACTTGCATAAACTTAGCCAAAACAAAAACTGTATCCAAAAGCAATTAAGACAACATACTGAAGTGTTCAAAACCATCACTTTTCCCCCAAAAAATGTTATCCTTCTACTGTTATAAAACACACAGATACAGAATACAGAATGAGAGGTTCATAGCGATAACACAAAAAAAAATACAGAGGCCGAACCCCAAATAGCAACATCATCTTCCCCATAATATTGTTTTCAGCAAAAGAGAACATAACTAAAAAATATATACAAAAAGCTCAATCCCAAACACAATAAAAAAGCCTAAGTTTCTCATCATTTTCTAAAAACCTAAAAACCCTTCAGAGTTCGTAGAAAGAAGAAAAAATAAGAATCTCACCCAAGATCAAAATGGTAAAATCTGAGCCTCAAGAGGCCTTCTTCTCTTTTTTTTTTTTGATTCTTGCTCCTTGTCTATATTTTTGCATGCTTCACTGTAAAAAATAAATAATGGTCAGAACGAAACTGAAAGAGAGAGGTGAAATAGAGAGGAGTTCTTGATGTCCAGCGAGGGAGACAAAAAGAGAGAGCAAGATCATGAAATATAGAGAGAAGGATGAAGATTTTTGTTCAAATAGAAGAGGCGCTGCCTCATTCTGTCTTAGGGTTTCATAAACCCGTGTGTTATTTGGAGAGAGGGGTGGGCCTTGGGTCGACCCGATTCGGCCCAGGGCCACCTTTTTTTTGTCCCATTTAATCTATCTTTTTGATTTTGTATTATTGGAGTTGCAGGAATAACAGATAAGACAGCATGGTGCAGTGGTAGAGGTATTGTTTGGAAAATACAAGGGCATGGGTTTGAAACCCCCTGGGACCATTTTTTCCTCTTACTTGTTTTGTTATTCCGTTTTTGTCATTTTGTGCTGCTGGGCTTAAATTGACAGCCCAACACAATTTCTTCACGCACGCACCCCCTATTTGCTTTCCAACCACGCAGACCCAATCAATTTATTTTTTATTTTTTTTCTATTTGCATATAAAAACAAACTTGAGCCCAAAAACTGTTTTTTAACAAACCCCCAATTCATGTTTTCACCCCCCTGACTTTATCTTTTATATTTTCTTTTATTTTCTTTTTATATTTTCTTTTATTATCATTATTATTATTATTATTATTATTATTGATAAAATCCAAATAAATATTTTATTTATTTATTTATATATCTAATATACTTATATTTTTATTTTATTTCCTTTTCTAAACTAAAAAAAAAAAGACAACAATATTTTTCTTAAACAAATTTAATTATTTTCTTAAATAAATTAATTAGACTTAGGTTTATTTTCATTAAAATTATTTTAGAACTTATGTTTCTTTTAATTAATTAATTTTTATACTAATTTAATTAGGTCACAAAATCTTTTCTTAACCAAAACAAACAAAATCAATTTTCTTTGTCCATTTACTTTATTGTACATTATTCTTTCAAATTCAATATGGTTGTAATAGTAACTTAGGTTTAAATTGTTTGTCCTCCCCCATTTGTAAATTTGTATTTTCCATTCCCAAATGATGTAATAGCGTAGGATATTTACTTTCCGCAATTTATCGCTTTCAAATTAATGCTAGTAATTAGGGTTTGTATGGCAAGACTAAAATTAACAAATAGATAACCCTAATTCAAGACAAAAATGCATGAAAACAAAACACTTTTGCATACGTGCACCTCTAGGGTTAACCTCGCTTGTTGCCTTCGAAAAAAATATAGTCATGTCCCTTGAATGTGGGACGCTTTAGCAAAGACCCTCGATAAAAAAAGATTGTAGTCCCTCGATGACCCTTTGATGTTGCCTTCGGTAAAACAATCTTAGTCCCTTACGAAAATTGCTAAAGCGTCTCACAAGTTGCCTTCTATGAATGTACGATTGACTCGCGCCTGTCCCCTCAAATCCAATATTGGGGTTTCTTACCAATCAATGGTAAGATAACAACATCTAAAGGAGGAGAAAAAGAACAAAGACCTTTTAAGTAGGTAAAACATTCATAGTTGCTTGCTCACAACATTTTCAAAATAACATCTTTCAAACACACCAACACTTTCAAAATGAAATATTTTCAAAAGTCAATACTTTGTATACATTCTTACGAACAATTACGAACAATTACGAAGGCGGTTTTCAAAAATACTTTCAAAAACAATTACGAACACATTTCAAACAAAGCATTTTCAAAGTGAGCTAGCAACTAAGAGCCCGTAGATAACTACGTATGAAAAGGGTGCTAACACCTTTCCTTTTTATAACCTACCCCTCCGAACTCAAGAAAATTATCGAAAGGTCTTTCCTGTTCTTTTCACCGTTTCCTGTATTGGATAAAAGAAAAGTCGGTGGCGACTCTTGCTATTCGCAAAAATTGCAATCAAATGCAAAACACCCAAGTCAGTTCATCCACCGTATTACAGAACTGGCGAATCTGTTGGAGAAAATTTTAAAAGTGGGGTTACCTTAGAGATAGATCACATTTAATTGCTTTTATTGTTTGATTTGTTTTCTTTACATTTTGGGTCTTTGTTTGGGCCTGTTTTGATCCTCTACCCGGATTTGGGAACACCTTGCAAAAATTATGGAGAATGTACAACGTAGACCGATATAGTTGAGACAATAGCTATGTTAGTGTGACACACTTGTGGGTACTGGTATCCCTTATTGGGAATTAAGGAGAATACGGGGTCTCTGTGTGGTGTCATAAAACACTAATGAACCAAACCTTAAATTGAACAACTTGGCCGTTAGGAAGTTGTGAGATAGTCAGCTTTGGTGCAGTCCGATGTTGGTTGATACTGGATACTACGCTCATTGAGATTACACTTTTGGAATATTTCGGTCGCCAAAACAGAGGCTTACGCTGAAACAATGACCAAAGAAGAAAGATCAATGATATTAAGATCCCCTAGAACCCGATTACTTTCTAGGACAGGTTGAACCAACTAAACTTCAAGAGGGTACTTACCAATGAACCTCATGCAAGCCTAAAACTTAAAGACTTGTTTGCTTTGTGTTTATGTGTTTACTTATACATAACATCATGACATCATACCATTGCATTTGCACTAACCATTTCAAGGACTATGGGATTTATCTTTGTGTTGTTTTGTAGGACATGGCTTCCGCACGAAGAAACACCATCCGAATCAACCTTGTGAGAGTGCCTCCTCAACTCAAGGAATTAGCATCAAGGGTTCCCAATGATTCTCCGTTCACCAAGAAGTACGGTCGTCTCATCAACTTGGTTACCATAAACTTTTAAGAGCATATGGTACATGTGATTTTCCAATTCATTGATCCTAAACACCATTGCTTTACATTTCCTGATTACCAACTAGTGCATACCATGAAAGAATTTTCTCAACTCTTGGGAGTGCCTATCCTTGATCAATTACCCTTCACCAACATTGAAAGAGACCCAAGACCTGAGGATATTGATCGAGCTTTATATTTGCAACGATCTGACATTGTGGCAAATTGGGAAGCAAGAAGTGGTGTTAAGGGTTTCCTAGCCAAGTTTCTGTTTGAGAAGGCTCAACTATTTTGGGAGGCTTTTGATTTTCAAGCTTTTGAAGAAGTGGTGGCTCTTCTAATCTATAGGATGGTACTATTTCCTAACCCAGACCAACTCATAGATGTGAATACGGTCAAAGTTTTTCTATCTCGTAACCCGGTGCCTACCTTGCTTAGAGATATCTTGCATTCTCTTTACACTCGCACCATGAAGAGAAGGGGAATTCTTATGTGTTGCACTCCTTTGTTGGCTAGGTGGTTTGTTTTGTGCCTACCTCGATCTATTTTAAAGAATGAGCAAGGCATGAGATGGTCTAATGGTTGATGTCACTCACGCATTCGGATATTCATTGGTGTTCTCGATCTTTGGAGGAAGTTATCATCATTGACCATTGTGGGGAATTCCATAATTTCCCTCTCCTTGGTATTAGGGGAGGTATCACTTATAATCCTTGTTTGGCTTTGTGACAGTTTGGGTATGCTAGGAGGGATGGTCCTCATGACACGCTTGTCCAAGGTATTATGTTCGACTATGAGAATAATGTCCAAGGTTACCGTCAAAGATTTGTACGAGCTTGGGGCATGGTGAACAAAGTTGATAGAAAAACTTTGGGGCATAAGAACTCCATTCCTTTGGAGCCTTATCTCAAGTGGGTGCGACCTTGCTCTCAAAACCTCATGATGCCTTATGAGGCCATCCTACCTATCATCATGGAGCCTATTGCCAAAGGAGATGTTCCCTACATTATTCTTCATCCTGACATGTAGACTACTCTTGAGGAATTGCAAAGATCTTGGATTCAACTCAAAGGGGAGCGAGATACCTTTGAAACCCAGTTATACGCAAGCGAGAAGAATGTTTTTGAGCTCACGAGACAACTTCATGAAGAGCGGAGTTTGAATGCCTACATTGCACCAAAGAGGATGCGCTCATGGGAAGCTCGAGTCCTTTTTGTTTTAGTAGTTTATTTTGTATTATCTTTATTTAATGCATTGTAAGCCCAAGAGGCATTTTTGTAACCATTCGAACTTATTAATGAAATGAATGTTTGTTCCTACTTTGTCTAAACAAATTTAAATCTTAAAAAGTCCTTGAAATCATTTGCATACGCACTTCATGCATCATAACATAAGCAGGTTTTCAAACACAGGTTTCCTCATCTTTCTACTGTTTATTTCAATAAGATGGATATTGAGAAAACCGTGAAAGACTTGAAGAAGCAAAGTTCTCAATTTCAAGAAACCTTGCTCACCTTGGCCAAGGGACAACAAGAGCTGATGTCACTTCTGGTGGCCAAAAAGAAGACCAAGAAGAAGGCACTGATCAACATGGGGAAAATGTTTTGAGGCCCCGTCCGTCAAGTCTAAATGGTTGAAGATTCATCCAAAGAGGATGAAAACCAAAATAAAGATGCAAGGAGAACTCGTGCTGGGGGTGCAAATAATCAAGCTTCTGAGGATGAAGATTGCTTTGATGAACAATATCCACTGGCTGAGGATAAGTACAAGAAACTGGAAGATAGGTTGAAAGCTGTGGAAATTCAAGTTGTACCTGGCTTGGATTTTGGTGATTTGGGCTTAGTTCTTGGGGTTGTTATCCCACACAAGTTCAAAATTCCAATATTTGCTAAGTACGACGGAGTGTCATGTCCAAAACTTCACTTGAGATCCTACGCCCGCAAGATACAACCGTATACCACTGTTGTACCCCAAAATTTGCTCTCTCATTTTTCAACATTTCTCATCACAAGGCTCTTTGAACTCAAGACCAGATTAGGGTTTTGCACTGCTCAAGACATCTCCTTGCACTGTTGTCCTGAATTAGGGTTTGAGTTTGCACAGGGATTTTTGGACTTTCAATGCTCAAAATAACTTTCATACTTCATGTTGGACTTATAAGATTGTTCATACCAAGTTTCAAGCCTTGAATCAAATTTTTGCCCAGTCAATTGGAAAGTTGACCTAGAAATCAGATGTATTGGGGAAAAATTCAATTGTGGCCAATTTACAGTCAAACCTCATAAATTTTGACCCACATCAACCTTATGAACTCATATGAACCATTTGATCAAGTTTGGACCACAACTCCACAAGAAATTTGATCAGATCACCAAAAGGGAAAAATGGTCATTTTTAGGGTTTTTGACTGCACAAGGGCAATTTTTGATTTTTGACCTAGCCAATGGCAAATTGAGTTCAATCATGGATTCAAGGACTAAATGGCATCATCTTGACCTATTCACAAGGTTCAACAGATCTCAAATGCATTAGATTGACAGATGAATTTTTCAGTCAATTGATCAAAATTTGAATGTACACTAAAAAGTCAAACTTTGACTTTTTTGGTCAAAATCAAGTGCCAAGGGTCATTTTTCATCAAGATGTGTAAAAACATGAAACTTGTTCATCAAGAAACCCAATTTTGCAAATTAGGGTTTAAAGTTGAAAATTTTCATAACTTAGAATTTTTCTAAGTTATGAAATTTTCTTAATTTTTCCTAACTTTGTCCAACATTTTCACCATGATGCAATTAGATTCAAACAAAACTTCCAACATTAAAGTTGTAGTCCTCCACAAAGTATACAACTTTTATTCACAAAGTTTTCTCAAAAAAAGCTTAGATCTCAAGTTATGATTTTTCGAACAAGGGTCCATGAAACTTTTAACTTAGTGAAATTTTGCCCTAATTTAGGCAGGATTTTGACCCATCTTCATGGCCATTTTTCACATAGTTCCACTTGGAATCTCAAATTTCATTTCAAATATGGAATGTAGAGCATGTTTCAAGCTTTCCAAAATTTCCAAAAACTCTCTAAACTCATTTGTGGTTAGGGAGAATCGAAGGCTTGAAGTTGACAAAAACTCACTTTTTATCCATGGCATGTTCATATTGATACAAGTTACAAATTCAAATCAGCTTGCTTTGCACTAGATTACAGGCCTCAAAACCATTCCATACTCAATAGTTAAATGCAAATCCATTGGTCTAAGGTTTTGTTTTGGTCATTAGAGCATTGCACACAAGATTAATCCCTAAATTGTAAAAGGTACATTACCATTTTTGCCAAAGTATGCTTTATGTCAAAACCATATCTCTTGAGCCTTGAACAATATCTTGTGCAGCAAATCATATCCACCAACTTGAGGAGCCAAGATCACAAGGGGCAGGCTGATAGATAGCCTGTACAGGCTTGTATTACATCATTTCTCATTTTTGCTTCATATACAAGAAAAGATACCAAATACATGAGAACTTGAACATCTGTGAAAACCAACTTGTGCAAGCTTTTGAAACATTTTTCTCACATCCCTTTGAGCCAGAAACACGACCCTTTGAGCCTTCAAACCTCCCATAGCACAAAATCATCTTCATTTGGCAAAACAGGGAACTCCCTGCAGTTTGATTTCCACAACTCAAATCCCTCGTGCATTTTGTCTCAAGCTGGTTCAAACACCTTCCATACAACATATCCAAACTATCCCAACCCTTAAACACTAACTATAACTCCATTTACAAGGTTTGCCATTTTTTATTTCAGTTTGTGCATGTTGAGTTCTGTAGGCTTGTTCAAGCACATTCAAGGCAAGCTAGGCATTGTAGGAGGTCAGGGGAATTTCAAGCACGCTCCCAAACATCTCAGGCCTCATTGAAAAGCTCCACATTGTCAGACACGATCTCAACTAAAACAGGTTTTTATCAACTTCCTATCTCTCTATTTAGGAACAATTAGGCTTAGGTTTGTGAATAAGAAATGTAGTATTCATAGCCATGAAGTTGTACATATGCTCAATTTTTATTTTAGTTAAGCATGCTAAGAGAATTTGGTCCATGAACATCCTGAAAAAAATAGGTTAAGATTTAGGGCCAGAGAAATTCTCTCTGGTCTTTGAGAGTTCGGACAAGTTTTTTATATGGTTGAATTCGTCTTGGAAAACCCTACAACTTTGATGTTATGTGTTTTTGCATTAGAGCTCGTATGCAGGTTGTTCATGTTTGGTACAGGGCGCGCGAAATTTTGAAGAGAGGTTGAAGATGAAGTCTGGCTTGGGCTGGGCTTTGGTTCTTTCACTTTTGACACCCCTCTTTTACTAAATACACCCCCCTGGCCCAATTTCTTTATACTTTTATATTTTTTGTTTTATTTTCATTTTCTAATTTTATTTTATATTTTCCAAACATAAAAATGTCCAAAAATATTTTCATAAAATTTCACATTTATTTTTATTATTTTTTTAGACATGAAAATAATTATTAAATAGTATATACTCTTATTTTATTTAATTAAAACTTTTAAACATTATAGAAATATTATATATTTTATTTTTTATCATTGATACATATAAAAATAATATTTTTCTCATATACTATTATTTATCTAAATATTTGTGTATATTTATATTTTATTTTTGTATATAAAATAATTAAAATAATGTATATTATCTTAAAACAAAAACTAGGGTTTCCACCTTTATTAAAAATAATACCCTTTTTTAATAATTTTTTTTTATTTACACTTGAATATATATTTTTTTATTATGCATAATTAAATAATATTAATAAATATACTTCCTTAAAGAAAATTAGGGTTTTTACCTTTAATTAATAAAATAAAAAATAATCTTTTTATTTCTTTCTTTTGGCATTAAATATTTTTACATACATAAAAAATAAATATAAACATTTTTTGCATATTCATAATATTTTGTATATTTATTTAATTTGTTTATTTAAATATTATTCATTTATTATTTATGCCATTGATTCAATTTGGAAGTAATAGTAAATTTAGGGTTTTAATTTCTTGTCAAATAATCCCCATTCAAAAATTGTATCCCCCTCCCCATAATCATGTTGTAATAGTGGTAGATTTATTTTATGCATTTACGCTTTAAATTATGCCATGATTAGAGATTAGGATTTGTATGCAAAAATCCAAAATCAACAAGTAGCTTGACTAATACAAAGACAAAAATGCATGAAAATGACAACACAATGCACACTTGCACCCCTAGGGTTTCATCCACTTGTTGCCTTAAAAATGGGTCATGTTATGCATGTTGAGTACTTTGGCAAAACAAAAATAAAACAAAAGATCATAGTCCCTCGATGACGTTATCTTGGTTGCCTAAACAAAATGATCTAGTCCCTCAAAAATTTTCTAAAAATACTTAACACAATTGCTATCATGGTCAATACGATGACCCGCGTCTGTCCCGTTTAACATCCTAATACAAGGTTGTTTACCAAATGCAATGGTAAAACAACACTGTCAAAAGGGTTAAAAATGTGTAGGAAATATCTTTGAGTAAAATAGAGTAGACAACTCTTAGTTACTTGATAAAAATTGCAAAACATCCTTGCTATTTTCAAACACACTTCACAACACAATTTCAAAACATTTCCCAAAAACAAACTTTCAAACATTGAAATATCTTTTCAAAAGACAAACACCTTTGTATATATTCAAACAAGAATCATTACAAAGGTTGCCACAATGATGACCTCTTTTCAAAACATCTTTCAAAACCACACACAAAACACCATTTCAAACAATTGAAAAACAAAAGCAAGTGATCTAAACAAGTAACTAAGAGCCCATGGATAACCATGGATGAAAAGGGTGCTTGCACCTTCCCTTTTCATAATCTACCCCCCAAACCCAAGAAAACATCTCAAAGGTCTTTCCTGTGCTTTTTGACCTTTCCTTAGGATAAAATAAAAAGTCGGTGGCGACTCTTGCTAAACCGAAAAATTTGCAAACACAAACTCAAAACCTCAAGTCAGTTCTCCCATCGTATCACAGAACTGGCGACTCTGTTGGGGAAAACTTTAAAATTGGAGTAACCATAGGGTTTAGATCGCCTTTACATGCTTACCTTGTTTGCTTTGTATTCTTTTCTTTTTTGGTTCCTTGCTTGGGTTTGTTTTAAATCCTACTCCCGGATTTAGGGGCACCTTTTAGGTAAGCAGCAATAAACTGCGAGGGAACTGTGCGGGGTATACCGACATGTTTGAAGCAATGGATACGTTAGTGCGACATATTTGTGGGTACCGGTAGCCTTTGAGTCAATCAAAGAGAATACGGGGCCGCTGAGTGATGTCATGAAGCACTAATGAACTCTTAGAACCTTACTTGACCAACTTGGCCTTTTAAGATGTAGTGAGATGACCGGCTTTGGTGCAGTCCGAAGTTGGTAGATACTCGATACTACACTCATTGAGGATTGTTTTCTTGGAATATTTCGGTCGCCAGTAAAGTGGCTAAATTGAAACGATGAACACGGAAAATAATCCGGTGATATTGAGCTCCTTAGAACCCGGTTACTATTTATAGGATAGGTTAAGCCAACTAACTTCAAGAGGGTACTTACCTATGAACTCCATGCAAGCCTAAACCTAAGGACTTGTCTGCTTTGTGTGAATGTGATTATCTGTATATACACTTGCTTACTTTTGCATACTTGTACATAACATCATAACATCATACCATAGCATTTTCAATAACCATTTCAAGGATCTCAAGGGTCTTTGATGCAGGGTCATGTTGAACCAGACGTCTACCAAAGGGCAAGAGGATTCATTTTCCTCTAAAAAACGTCGTTAAAGATCAAGTACAACAACTTGAGTCAAGGGCTATGACCCACTTGATATGGTGAGCTTGATTCTCGTGGAAAGACATCCACCAATACAAAGTTCTCCAATCAATGACGTTGATCGAAGTTCAACCTCTAACATTTTCTTGTGTTTACCCTGCGAGATCTTTGAAAACATGCATCCATATATCATGCATCGTATCATGACAGGTTTCCCCTTTTCAGGTCTCCTTATTTTCCTACTGTTTATTTCAGTAGAGATGGCTCTAGAGAAGACTGTCAAGGATATCCAGGCTCAAAATGCTCAACTCCAAGAAATGTTCTTGAACCTATCCAAGGGGAAAGAAGAAGTGAAAGCTCTCCTCACAAGGGGAATGGTCCTAGGGGATCCAGGCAGCATCAGGAATGATCAGTTGGAAGGGCTACAGATTGAGTTGGCAACCATGAAAATTCAGATGATGGGACAACTGGTGGCCCAGATGGCTCTCATCCAAAACTTGGCTCAAGGACAAGAGGAGTTAAAGGTCCTCATCAATAAACTGCATCAGGATGGATGTAACCCAATGGGGCAAACAACTAGGGTTGAAGATCAAGTCACCATTCAGCCTCCTTTGATACAAGAAGTCAAGGGAAAGTCTCCCCAATTTGCTTCAGGGTCACAAGCCCAACAACAACCTCACCAACATCAACAGGGTAATCAGCGTAAGCGAAATACATCGGAAAAGCACTTCACCGAGATTAACATGCCATTATCCCAAGTGCTGCAATGCTTGTTGGAAGTCCAGCTGATTGTACTAAGGGACCCCCCTCAGCGTCTCAACACAGCCGCTCCAGGGTACAATCCAAATGCGAGATGTGCGTATCATTCCAACAGTTCTGGACATGACATCGATGGTTGTTGGACATTGAGAAACAAAATTCAAGATCTAGTTAAAGAAACAACGCTGGAGTTCACGCAAGATAGCCAAATGAAAATCTTCCGTTGAAGGCTCTACCTAAAGTGACAAGTTCAGACTAAGAGGCTTTGGTTTCATTTGAATTTTCAAGTTGTAATTTCTTTTGTTATTCAAACAATTATATGTTGATGTCAAACTCTGTTTCATTAATGCATTGTATATGTTTGTCTTGAATTCATCCGTTCGTTTTCACTATACTTGAACTATGCTTTCTACTCACTTTATGACATTTAAATCTTGCCAAAAGTTATAAGCCTTTAGAGGGAGGATGACGAAAACAATGCCATAATATCATACAGTATGCTTTTGGACAAACCTTGCTGACGATGTACAGGCATTTCTTTCAAATCCTAAACATTGGAGTTATAAGGAAGATAATCCCTAGTCAACCCCTTCGAGCCAAAGAAGTAGAAGTTTTCTGTTTTAACACAAATTGAAACCTTTAATCAAACCTGAAGCAGGGTAGTCTCTCAGTTAATTCAAAATGTGAGTTTAGCCACAAACTCTCATTTCGTAATACAACGAATGACATCAAAAAATATTCCTTTGGAACCAAAAGACAGTGATGGTTCCTTATCTCATAGGCAGTCATTACCTCTCAAAAAGAGAAGCCCACTAAGACAAAACCTACAAAGGAGGCTTAAGAAGGTTGGGGCATCCCGCTGACTGTAATCTCGAAAATAGGAATAGTCAGGCAAAAATTAGGGATAACAAATCAAAAGAAAGAGGTCATTACAAATCCTCAACAACATGAAAAATGTTGCAAAAAATGACTGCCTTCCAACAAATTCAACTTGTGTGAACCATCACCAAAAACGTCGTTCCAGATTCATTTGGAGTTCAAATGCACGATTAACTGAATTTAGGATTGAAGAACATCACGAAGAGTGGGTGGGTACAAATATACTTTGAGCCTTTATCCTTTGTTTCTTAAAACCGTGAACCAAGCCATGTTACAACCATTCAAAAGTCCTAATTGAAGCATGGGTTAGTTCGAGAGCATACTGTTACAAAAGGTATCCTGACTCCTGTAAGGCTTTGCTCTAAATCTTGAGTTGAATTTTTCTTATAAAAAAGTTTTCTGCTAAAAAACACATTTTTCAAAATTTCAAGACAAGCATAAAGTTTGCATTATTTGAATATCATTGTTTGCATATGGCTATTTGTTTGACAACGAAGAAATTCACACAGTGAATGTTCCGATGAACGAAAGCTCTCTCAGTGAACAAAATCACTTTAAGTGGGATGACACTTCCTTTGCAAAAATCTCCTATCAACACAGGAGACATAACATGGCAAAGTCCAGTTAACCTGGGGCAATCCAGTCAAGATTGCAAGAAATCTCTCAAAGTCCAGTTAACCTGGGGCAGTCCAGTCAAGATTTCAAGAAATCTCTCAAAGTGCAGAGTAACCAGGGGCAAGTCTCTATCATCGTCACTTGGGGGGTTGAATGTCAATCCCAACAAAGGGTTACATACAGTCAACATTTCCCGGCAAAGTCATAAGCACTCTCCACTTGGGGCAATGACAAATCTCTCCAAAATCTTCCTCATGAGTGGGCTCTCAGCTAGAGTTTCAATCTTTGATAATCTCTTCCCAGCTAAGTCGACCTCAAGAATTCCTGAAAAATTTTCCCATTCAAATCGCCAGATTTTTCACTATTAGAAACGAAGAATTCAACTCTTTTCTCCATCACCGGTTCAGGATTTATTTCCCCCAGCGAGAGATCATCTTGAAAACATTACACATCCGTACATCTTACAACATCATACAGCACAATCTCATTTATTTTGAGAACCTCATCGCTTGATACACGTCATGCATTACATACAACTAACCTTTACCTTTCAGGAAAGATTCTCACAAAATTCAAGCGACAAAGCTTTTACTTCAGTTGAATTAGAGACAAGTTCCTAAATCTCAGCAGGGATGTTTTCTCAGTTGAATTACGAGCAAGTTCCTAAATCTCGACAAAGATTTTACCTCAGTTGAATTACGGACAAGTTCCTAAATCTCAGCAGGGATGTTTTCTCAGTTGAATTACGGACAAGTTCCTAAATCTCGACAAAGCTTTTACTTCAGTTGAATTAAGGACAAGTTTCTAAATCTCAACAGGGATGTTTTATCAGTTGAATTACGGGCAAGTTCCTAAATCTTGACAAAGCTTTTCTTAAGTCGAATTACGGACAAGTTCCTAAATCTCGACAAAGTTGTTTTCTCAGTTGAATTACGGATGAGTTCCTAAATCTCAGCAGGGATGTTTTCTCAGTTGAATTACGCACAAGTTCCTAAATCTCAGCAGGGATGTTTTCTCAGTCGAATTACGGACAAGTTCCTAAATCTCGACAAAGCTTTTCTTCAGTTGAATTACGGACAAGTTCCTAAATCTCGACAAAGCTTTTACTTCAATTAAATTACGAACAAGTTCCTAAATATCAGCAGGGATGTTTTTCAGTTGAATTACGGGCAAGTTCCTAAATCTCGACAAAGATTTTCTTCAGTCGAATTAAGGACAAGTTCCTAAATCTCGACAAAGCTGCTTTCTCAGTTGAATTACGGATGAATTCCTAAATCTCAGCAGGGATGTTTTCTCAGTTGAATTACGGGCATGTTCCTAAATCTCAGTAGGTATGTTTTCTCAGTCGAATTACGGACAAGTTCCTAAATCTCGACAAAGCTTTTCTTTAGTCGAATTACGGACAAGTTCCTAAATCTCGACAAAGCTTTTACTTCAGTTGAATTACGGATGAGTTCCTAAATCTCAGCAGGGATGTTTTCTCATTCTAATTACGGACAAGTTCCTAAATCTCGACAAAGCTTTTCTTCAGTCGAATTACGGACAAGTTCCTAAATCTCGACAAAGTTGCTTTCTTAGTTGAATTACGCAGGGGTGTTTTCTTAGTTGAATTACGGGCAAGTTCCTAAATCTCAGCAGGGATGTTTTCTCAGTCAAATTACGGACAAGTTCCTAAATCTCGACAAAGCTTTTCTTCAGTCGAATTACGGATAAGTTCCTAAATCTCGACAAAGCTTTTACTTCAGTTGAATTACGAACGGGTTCCTAAATCTCAGCATAGATGTTTCCTCAGTTGAATTACGGACGAATTCCTAAATCTCAGCAGAAACGACCCACCAGCAAAATGACGGATGACGAAGCTCCTAAAATTCTACTACTCTCAATAAAGATCAGCTTTCTCCAGCGGGATCTTCCTCAACAACAGATATACAAGCTCTCGCTAAGGAATCTCTTACGCGATCGACACTCCTTAGGATGGCATCTGTAAGCCCATCCCCTTGTCAGCAATTTCCAAATGGCATCTGTAAGCCCATTCCCAATATCGCAAGGCAATCACCATTTTATGCGAGCGCAAATTTACGGGCATTCTAGTGTCCAATCCTCTTTTACCTTCGAGTCACGAAAGGAAAACTCGCCAATATACTCTTCAGGTTCAAGAAGATTGAACAGGGGAAGCTGTTGTACCCTAAAATTTGCCCTCTCATTTTTCAACATTTCTCATCACAAGGATCTTTGAACTCAAGACCAGATTAGGGTTTTGCACTACTCAAGACATCTCCTTGCACTATTGGCCTGAATTAGGGTTTGAGTTTGCACAGCGATTTTTGGTCTTTCAATGCTCAAAATGAATTTCATACTTCATGTTGTACTTATAAGATTGTCCATACCAAGTTTCAAACCTTGAATCAAATTTTTGCCCAGTCAATTGGACAGTTGACCTAGAAATCAACTGTATTGAGGAAAAAGTCAATTGTGGTCAATTTACAGTCAAACCTCATAAATTTTGACCCACATCAACCTTATGAACTCATATGAACCATTTGATCAAGTTTGGACCACAACTCCACAAGAAATTTGATCAGATCACCAAAAGGGCAAAATGGTCATTTTTAGGGTTTTTGACTACACAAGGGCAATTTTTGATTTTTGACCTAGCCAATGGCAAATTGAGTTCAAGAATGGATTCAAGGACTCAATGGAATCATCTTGACCTATTCTCAAGGTTCAAAAGATCTCAAATGCATTGGATTGACAGATGAATTTTTCAGTCAACTGATCAAAATTTGACTGTACACTGAAAAGTCAAACTTTGACTTTTTGGGTCAAAATCAAGTGCCAAGGGTCATTTTTCATCAATATGTGTCAAAACATGAAACTTGTTCATCAAGAAACCCAATTTTGCAAATTAGGGTTTAAAGTTGAAAATTTTCATAACTTAGAATTTTTCTAAGTTATGAAATTTTCTTAATTTTTCCTAACTTTGTCCAACATTTTCACCATGATGCAATTTGATTCAAACAAAACTTCCTACATGAAAGTTGTAGTCCTCCACAAAGTATACAACTTTTATTCACAAAGTTTTCTCAAAAGAAGCTTAGATCTCAAGTTATGATTTTTGGAACAAGGGTCCATGAAACTTTTAACACAGTGAAATTTTGCCCTAATTTAGGCAGGATTTTGACCCATCTTCATGGCCATTTTTCACATAGTTCCACTTGGAATATCAAATTTAATTTCAAATATGGAATGTAGAGAATGTTGCAAAATTTCCAAAATTTCCAAGAACTCTCCAAACTCATTTGTGGTTAGGGAGCATCGAAGGCTTGAAGTTGGCAAAAACTCACTTTTTATCCATGGCATGTTCATATTGATACAAGTTACAAATTCAAATCAGCTTGCTTTGCACTAGATTACAGGCCTCAAACCCATTCCATACTCAATAATTAAATGCAAATCCATTGTCTAAGGTTTTGTTTTGGTCATTAGTGCATTGCACACAAGATTAATCCCTAAATGGTAAAAGGTACATTACCATTTTTGCCAAAGTATGCTTTATGTCAAAACCACATCTCTTGAGCTTTGAACAATATCTTGTGCAGAAAATCATATCCACCAACTTGAGGGGACAAGATCACAAGGGGCAGGCTGATAGATAGCCTGTACAGGCTTGTATTACATCATTGCTCATTTTTGCTTCATATACAAGAAAAGATACCAAATACATGAGAACTTGAACATCTGTGAAAACCAACTTGTGCAAGCTTTTGAAACATTTTTCTCACATACCTTTGAGCCAGAAACACGACCCTTTGAGCCTTCAAACCTCCCATAGCACAAAATCATCTTCATTTGGAAAAACAGGGCACTCCCTGCAGTTTGATTTCCACAACTCAAATCCCTCGTGCATTTTGTGTCAAACTGGTTCAAACACCTTCCATACAACATATCCAAACTATCCCAACCCTTAAACACTAACTGTAACTCCATTTACAAGGTTTGCTATTTTTGATTTCAGCTTGTGCAGGTTGAGTTCTGTAGGCTTGTTCAAGCACATTCAAGGCAAGCTAGGCATTAGAGAAGGTCAGGGGAAGTTCAAGCAAGCTCCCAAACATCTCAGGCCTCATTGAAATGCTCCACATTGTCAGACACGATCTCAACTGAAACATGTTTTTATCAACTTCCTATCTCTCTATTTAGGAACAATTAGGCTTAGGTTTGTGAATAAGAAATGTAGTATTCATAGCCATGAAGTTGTACATATGCTCAGTTTTTATTTTAGTTAAGCATGCTAAGAGAATTTGGTCCATGAACATCCTGAAAAAAAATAGGTTAAGTTTAGGGCCAGAGAAATTCTCTCTGGTCTTTGAGAGTTAGGACAAGTTTTTTATATGGTTGAATTCGTCTTGGAAAACCCTACAACTTTGATGTTATGTGTTTTTGCATTAGAGCTCGTATGCAGGTTGTTCATGTTTGGTACAGGGCGCGCGAAATTTTGAAGAGAGGTTGAAGATGAAGTTTGGCTTGGGCTGGGCTTTGGTTCTTTCACTTTTGACACCCCTCTTTTACTGAATACACCCCCATGGCCCAATTTCTTTATACTTTTATATTTTTTGTTTTATTTTCATTTTCTGATTTTATTTTATATTTTCCAAACATAAAAATGTCCAAAAATATTTTCATAAAATTTCACATTTATTTTTAATTTTTTTTAATTTTTTTAGACATGAAAATAATTATTAAATAGTATATACTCTTATTTTATTTAATTAAAACTTTTAAACATTATAGAAATATTATATTTTTTATTTTTTATCATTGATACCTATAAAAATAATATTTTTCTCATATACTATTATTTATCTAAATATTTGTGTATATTTATATTTTATTTTTGTATATAAAATAATTAAAATAATGTATATTATCTTAAAACAAAAACTAGGGTTTCCACCCTTATTAAAAATAATACCCTTTTTTAATAATATTTTTTTTATTTACACTTGAATATATTTTTTATTAATATGCATAATTAAATAATATTAATAAATATACTTCCTTAAAGAAAATTAGGGTTTTTACCTTTAATTAATAAAATAAAAAATAATCTTTTTATTTCTTTCTTTTGGCATTAAATATTTTTACATACATAAAAAATAAATATAAACATTTTTTGCATATTCATAATATTTTGTATATTTATTTAATTTGTTTATTTAAATATTATTCATTTATTATTTATGCCATTGATTCAATCTGGATGTAATAGTAAATTTAGGGTTTTAATTTCTTGTCAAATAATCCCCATTCAAAAATTGTATCCCCATCCCCATAATCATGTTGTAATAATGGTAGATTTATTTTACGCATTTACGCTTTCAATTATGCCATGATTAGAGATTAGGGTTTGTATGCAAAAATCCAAAATCAACAAGTAGCTTGACTAATACAAAGACAAAAATGCATGAAAATGACAACACAATGTACACTTGCACCCCTAGGGTTTCATCCACTTGTTGCCTTAAAAAAGGGCCATATTATGCATGTTGAGTACTTTGGCAAAACAAAAATAAAACAAAAGATCATAGTCCCTCGATGACACTATCTTGGTTGCCTAAACAAAATGATCTAGTCCCTCAAAAATTTGCTAAAAATACTTAACACAATTGCTATCATGGTCAATACGATGACCCGCGCCTGTCCCGTTTAACATCCTAATACAAGGTTATTTACCAATGCAATGGTAAAACAACACTGTCAAAAAGGTTAAAAATGTGTAGGAAAGATCTTTGAGTAAAATAGGGTAGACAACTCTTAGTTACTTGATCAAAACTTGCAAAACATCCTTGCTATTTTCAAACACACTTCACAACACAATTTCAAAACATTTCCCAAAAACAAACTTTCAAACATTGAAATATCTTTTCAAAAGACAAACACCTTTGTATATATTCAAACAAGAATCATTACAAAGGTTGCCACAACGATGGCCTCTTTTCAAAACATATTTCAAAACCACACACAAAGCACCATTTCAAACAATTGAAAAGAAAATGCAAGTGATCTAAACAAGTAACTAAGAGCCCATGGATAACCATGGATGAAAAGGGTGCTTGCACCTTCCCTTTTCATAATCTACCCCCCGAACCCAAGAAAACATCTCAAAGGTATTTCTTGTGCTTTTTGACCTTTCCTTAGGATAAAATAAAAATTCGGTGGCGACTCTTGCTAAATCGAAACATTTGCAAACACAAACGCAAAACCTCAAGTCAGTTCTCCCACTGTATCACAACCACCAACAATAAGCTATGGGTACACTTCTTTCAAGAGAGTCTATCTGGGACTCAGTTAGAATGGTTTTACCAGTTAGAGGGTTCCAGCATTCATACTTGGGAAGATATGGCCACCGCTTTCTACCATCAATATCAGTACAACACTGATTTGGCGCTAACTAGAGTTCAGTTACAAGGAATGAAAATGGGTTTCATTGATGGTTTTAAAGAGTATGCGCAGAAATGGAGAGACCTTACTGGTAGAGTACAACTACCATTGACGGATATGGAGCTGGTGGATATGTTCATGGGAACATTAATTAGACCATTTTTTTAATTTTTTAATTGGGAGCTCGTCATCTGGTTTCACTGAGTTAATCCTGATGGGTGAAAGGGTCGAGAGTGGTATCAAAAGTGAAAAAATTCCCATGGCCTCCGCCTCTACATCAAACACTATGAAGAATCCCTTTACTGCCAAAAAGGAAACCAATGTTGTATATGGGTTAAGAAGCCATGTTAAAAAATACCATCGCCAATCTGTTGATGTTGTTTTGATCTCCAATCCACCATCTACTCAAAAACAACCACAACAAGCCAACCATCAAAGGTATGAGGTTCCAAGAAGACAATTCACGAGGATTAACATGTCACTTTCCCAATCCTTGCAACACTTGTTGAAGGCCGACTTGGTAACATTGTGTGATCCACCATCAAATCCCAATGTTTCATCTCCGAAATACAATCCTAACGCCAAATGCACCTATCACTCTAATAGCCCTTGGCATGAAACTGATCAATGTTAGGCTCTAAAAAACAAGATTCAAGACCTTATCAATAACAAGATTATTGAGTTTGATCCACCTACAACTCTGAATGTTATAACTGCATCAATGCCAAATCATGGCAAAGGTGTCAATGCAATTGAAGACACTATTTTTTTCCTCCGTTGAAGATTTGACTACTCCACTGACTGTTGTTAAAGAGAACCTGCTAAGAGCTGAGGTTTTCCCTGGATGTTTGAAATACTGTAATTGTTGCGCCGAACAAGTTAATGGATGTAAATGGATGAAAGAAGGTGTTCAACGCCTGATAAATAGTCATGAGATCCTGTTTGAAAGAACTCCATCCATCAAAAGTTTGATCGATAGATCTGAAGACATTTCCATCATGACAATTTCCAACAAGCCTCTTAGGATCTCTTCAAAGGGACCTATTAGGATTTCCAACGAACCAATGATTTCTCCCTTGATAATTACTACTCCTGGGCCAATTCCTTACTCCTCCGAAAAAGCAGTCCCTTAGAATTATGATGCTGAAGTTTACTATCATGGAATTAAGCAAGATTTCTGGATCAATGAAGACAAGACTGATGATGTTACAAATATTGATGGTTCTAGCAAGGTAACAATAACGGGGAGGATTTTCTCTCCTAACATTTCACCTCTAACTACTACAGCGACACCTGTCTGCATTACTATTGATAAGCCTAGTACTGACACTAGGGGTAAAGAGAAAGTAATTGAGCTTGCTGGGATAAAGGCGCCTGCCAAAGTCATTGTTGTTCAGGAACCCTCCACTCAAGAAATGGAGGAAATTTTGAAGATTATAAAAAAGAGTGATTTCAAGATAGTAGAACAACTGGGGCAAACCCCCTCCAAAATCATTATGCTGTCTTTGTTGCTTTGTTCTGGTGCTCGTGCCCAAGATTTAATCAAATTTTTGAAGAATGCTCATGTTCCTCAAGAGACCACAATTGACCAGTTCGAAAATTGTGTGGCGAGTTTGACTGCCGACAATGGGTTGGGGTTCTCCGATGCTGACTTAACTCCTGTTGGAAGAAATCATAAGAAGGCCTTGCATGTCTCTATTGAATCCAAAGGAACTACCCTGGCCTATGTCCTGGTTGATATTGGTTCCTCTCTAAATGTTCTACCCAAAGGTTCCTTTGACCAGTTAGATTGCGAAGGTCTGGTGTTAAAACCAAGTTACATAGTTTTGAGGGCTTTTGATAGGTCCAAAAGGATGGTGCATGGAGAGGTGGATCTCCCTATTGAAGTTGTTTCACAAGTTTTAAATTCTACCTTCTATGTGATGGATATACGTCTCGCCTACTCTTGTTTACTTGGGCGCCCTTGGATATATGGGGTAGGGGCAGTGACATCCACCCTTCAACAAAAGTTGAAGTACCCATTCAAGGGGAAGATCATCAATGTCTATGGTGAAGAAGAATTCATGGTAAGCCACCTCAATTCCTTCAAATATGTGGAGATGGATGGTGAGTTTATAGATACTCTGTGCCAAGCCTTTGAAGTGGTTCCTCCTATGGTTGCCACCACCAAAATCTCTTCTGATATTCTAAAAAGTGATAAAGTTGTGCCAAGAATGGTATCATTCAAAGATGCTCGCACTGCGGTTGAAGATGGAAGCTGTAATATTTGGGGACAACTCCTTGACATTTTGTTCAAATCAGATAAGTTTGGTTTGGGCTTCACTTTCAAAGATCAAAAGAAGGCCAGACATGCTTGCATAGGAAGACCACCTCTTCACATTGGTAATCATGAAGTTAATGCTATTTAAGACTCTGAGGATGACTATGATTTTGATGAATGGATCTACCCGACTGCCGGAGATGAGCTCAACAACTGGCGTGCCAAGGATTTCATTCCCATATCCGTCAACAAGGAGTAATTACTATTTACTATTTTCTATCAATTTAAGAACTTTTGTTTGTAATTTTAATTCGAAACAATGACTTTAAGCCATGTGCCTTGCCCGGGGCACCATGGTCCATTTGTTAAGGGTTTGTTCATTTTCATATGCCATATGATCATTTAATGAAAAATATTGGACCTTTTGCATTCAAATTTTATGCTCATTATATTTCTTTTTCTTATTTGCATTTTCAAAATAGCCATGTATCTTACATGCACACACACACACACACATACACACTTGAAAATCCTCATCCATTCCAGATCTCATTGCCAACGACTATTCTATTTCCATCTATGACTTTGAACATCCAATCAACCAAGCCGAAGACGAAGTTGAAGAAGATTATGAAATACCAGGGGAACTAGCCAAAATTCTGATGCAAGAGGAGAAAGCCATTCAACCTCATGAGGAGCCAGTAGAAGTAATCAACCTAGGTACTAAGACATATAAGAAACAGGTCAAGATCGGCACTAACTTAGAAGACAATGTCAAAGATAGATTGATCAAGATATTGCATGATTATGTTGAGGTGTTTGCTTGGTCGTATTAAGATATGTCGGGGTTGGATGCTAACATTATGGTTCATCGTCTACCAACAAAGGAATATTACCCTCCAGTCAAGCAAAAGGTTCGTCGTATGCGGCCTGACATGTCTGAAAAGATAAAAGTCGGGGTAATGAAGCAATTCAATGCAGGTTTCCTAGCAGTGACATCATATTCTCAATGGGTTACGAACGTGGTCCCCGTGCCGAAGAAAGATGGGAAGGTTTGTATGTGTGTAGGAATTTGAATAGGGCAAGCCCAAAAGATGATTTCCCACTACCGCATATTGATGTCTTGGTTGACAACACCGCTCAACATAAAGTCTTCTCTTTCATGGATGGTTTCTTCGGCTATAATGAAATCAAGATGGCTCCCGAAGATATGGAGAATACCACCTTTGTCACACAATGGGTCACCTTTTGTTACAAGGTCATGTCGTTCGGTTTAAAGAATGCATAGGAAACTTATCAACGAGCTATGGTAGCCTTATTTCATGATATGATCCATCATGAAATAGAGGTTTATGTGGATGATATGATTGCAAGGTTGCAGACTGAAGAAGAACACCTTGATCACTTACACGAGTGTTGTACCCAAAATTTTTGCTCCCATATTTCTCAATACATATCAAGTAAGGTCTTCAAATTGCTCAAGGAAGTCCAAGAGTTTACCAGACAAACTCTCTCCTAAGGCAGTCTACCCCAAATTAGGGTTTCATTTTGCATCAAGATGCTTGAGTCCAAAGGATCCCAAATTCTCACCATTGTCCTAATATGTTATCAATATCATCCATGTCAAGTTTCAAGCCTTGCAGAGAAAATTTACTCAGTCAATTGCTCAAAGGCCTGAAAATCGACTATGCTAGGGCAAAAGTCAATTGTGGCCCACATACAGTCAAACTTCAATATTTTTGGTCAAAAGCCTCATTTTGAAGTATTATTCATCATTTGATAAAGGGTTGATCATGATTCCTCAAGGATGTCTCACAATTCATCAAAACCCAAAAGTTGCTAAATTAGGGTTTTGTAGGAAAAGTCAACTCAACTTTGACCAAGCATAACTTTCTCATACTTTATCCAAAATGACCCATCCAAAGCTCATTTTGAAGAGGATGTAATTCCCTACAATCCATCTTCAGCTCCCAATTCAAAATATGCACTCACAAGAAGATATGAATTTGGACATTATAGGTCATTTTGAAAAGTCAACAAAAATACCTTTTAGGTCAAAGCTTCATACATGCACATGGAAGACTAAATTGAGATTAGACCAAAAGGGTTGATTATAGGACATCCTAATCTTTCTAAAAAGTCCAAGAACACCTCTCTAGGGTCAAAATTGAGAGAGTTATGCATTGGCCAAGTTGACCCTTTTTGTAAAATTGCCAAAAGTCAAATATGTCCAAAATTGCATTTTTTGCCAAAATGGGCCCAACTTTTTATGCTTGCACTGAGTTTGTAATGTGGTCCACGACCCATGATCCTTTCCACTTGTCATTCTTTTATTTTTGTTATTTATTTTAATTTTATTTCATTTAAATCAAATAAAATCAATATAAAATAATGAAAATATAAAAAACTAATTAAATCTTGAGATTTTGTGCATGATTAGGTCCATTATACAGCTCGAGACAAGATAAAATCGTGCAAGGATTCATATGGACACAAAAAGATTGAATTTGCTTGTTTTGGAAAGATTTGGTGCAAGGATTGAATCATGGATCAATATTCATAATTGGAAAAGATTTGATACAAATGGTAACCCTAATACATTCTAGTATACATAAGGGACAAATGCACACCCAAAGAGGGGGGCTAGAGACGTGCAAAGGCAGAGAACCAATTTCAAAAATTCAAGAAAAAGTTGCAAACCAATTTCCAAGTTTCAGGCCCTCTCAAGCCATTCTAATCATACCAATCGTTTGTTGGACATCCCAGGATCGTGTTTCAATTGTTAGCAAGCTTCCCCACACCCTGAAATGCATCGTAGCAGTCACACGATTTGCTTCTTTTCTTGATTTCGAATACATTGATTCTGGCATATTTAGCATGATTAATTGGCATATTTATAATCCTTGAGATGTTTGCAAGATAATGGTTGTATTCAATTGCATTTTTATTAATTGTGCATCAAACTACCATGGCTAGGGTTCGTGTTTTGTTTTTAGGGATTTCTTGTACATGGAAAATTGGATAATGATAATGGTACCATGATGCTCGTGAGGTTGAAACGAGTTGATTGGTACCATTGGTTTTCATTTATCATGCGTGTACAAGATTTTGGAAATACACAGGGGTTATACCTACGCTTAATGTTCGTAGGTAAAAGTTACAAAACTTACAGCGACGGTGGGAGGAAGAAGATGGTTACGTGGCGCTCCCTGACTTGCCAGTTTGAAATTCACACGTTTTAAGGACTAACATTTTGTTTGTATTATATAATAATTGTTTGTTATTGTAATTACAACTAATTATCTTGGCTCAGCTGGAAGTGTGGCAAGGGGAGAATGCTCAAGGACCTGGGTTCGATCCCCAGGTCCCAATATTTGCTTCATATTATTTTTCTTTACATTATCAGGTGCGCTAGTATCTCATGTGTCCACCATGCATCATCAACATCCAACCATCAGATCATCAACAAACCAGATCCAAGGCTTCTCCCTTGCAGGTCCATCATGCGCCTCCAGTTAATGAGTGCACTGGATCCAACAAAGTCAACAAGGCCTAGACTTATTGGGCTCAGAATTGCAAACAGCACCCCCTTGCTAAAATAACATCAGACCCATTTTTCTTTCTTTTCTATTTTATTTCTTTTATTTAATTTAACTTGCTTAATTATTTTTAACCAAAATTAATTTCTTTTTTCACAAAATCAAAAAATCAAGAGTTTCACAAAAAATTAGAATTAGGTTTTTTTTTCAAAAATTAATTTTGTTAGTATAATGTAGTTTAATTTAATTTAGGGAAATTCTAACTTTTTTTAATTAAAACCAATTAGAAAAATTAGGGTTAAACTTTTGATTTAATATTTTATTTCCTTTCTCAAAATAAAAAATACAAAAAAATAGGTTAATTTAATTATTTTTCTTAAATAAAAATTAATTAGTAATTAGGTTTTTATTTAATCAAGCTTTATTTTCTCAAATAAAACAAAAACGACAAAAAAATGATTTTCCCTTTAAATTGCAATTAGGCTTAGTTGGGGTCAAAACCCTAATTATTTTGCATTCGATTCATCGCGCGCGTTTATTATTTTTGCAATATTGATGTAACTGTCCACGGTATGTAATAGCTTAATCTAGGACTTTCTTTTATTTATCGTCTTTTACGGGTTTTTTTTGGCTATGTAATTAATCCCCTCCCCGAAGCCTTGTAATAGCATAGGTTTTATTTTCTCGCATTTTAATTCTCGCAAATATTAATTGTTTAGATGTATGTTAATAGGATTGTATGACAAGATTGCATGATAATTTAAAACGGCTAGAAAACCCTAATCTGCAAAGATAATAACTGAAATCAAATCACTCGCACATGTGCACTCCTAGGGTATACTCTCATTTCGGTTTCCTTCGGTAAACGATCATTAAGTATAGGACGTCTTAGTGGTTACCCTCCTATCTAACAAAGATCAAAAGTCTTGTTCGGAAACGTCGCCTCAAAAATGTTACCTCGGAAATATTGCCTCGAATATGATCTTAAGACTCTAGGGTTATTACTAAGGTATCCTAACATTGCTTTAGTGATCGTACGTCCCTTTTGAATTGACCCTTACAAATCCAACGACGGTGCTACTTATTTCTTAATAGTAGGATATCGCTGTCTAAAGGAAACGAGAATAGAAACAATCTCTTTTCGAGTAGGTAGATTAGTTCTTAAGTACTTTCTCAAACAAACAAACTTTTTCACACCAAACACTTTTCAAACAAAGTTTTCAAAAACAACTTCGTAACACTCTTGAGGATAGAAACAAGGGTTAAAACGAAGTAAAACAAAACTTTTCAAAACAAGCACACACAAGCAATTTCAAAATGAGCAAGTACCTAAGAGCCCATGGATAACCATGGATAGAAAGGGTGCTAACACCTTCCCTTTCTATAATCTACCCGTACTCAGAATATCTCGAAAAAGGATTATTTTTTTGTGCTTTTTCCTTTCCGGTTGGACGAAATAAAAGTCGGTGGAGACTCTTGCTTACCGCGACATTTTGCAAACAAAAAACGCAAAACGCAAACCAGCATTTTCAAAACAGTCGGTTCTTCCATCGTATCACAACAAGCTATTTGAAAGGCTGAAAGAATACAACTTGATGCTGAATCTCAACAAATGTACCTTTGGTGTAAGGTCTAGAAAACTCCTAGGTCTTATCGTCAGTGGTAAAGGTATTTAGGTCAACCATGCGAAGGTCAAAGCTATCCAAGAAATTCTAGCTCCCCGTACTGAGAAGGAGGTCAGACGTTTCTTGGGTCGAATTAACTACATCGCCTGATTCATATCTCACTTAACTGCTACTTATGAACCACTCTTCAAACTGCTGAAGAAAGACCAAGAAATCAGATGGAATGACGACTTCCAAGTAGCCTTTGACAAGATCAAGGAATACTTACCAGAACCTCCAATCCTGATGCCTCCAGTTGAAGGAAGGCCTCTGATTATGTACTTGACTGTATTAGAGAATTCAATGGGGTGTGTGTTGGGCCAACATGACGAGTCTGGCCGAAAAGAGAATGCAATATACTACCTGAGCAAAAAATTTACCGACTATGAAACAAGACATTCACTGCTTGAGAAAACTTGTTGTGCTCTGGCATGGGCTACTCGCCGGCTAAGACAATATATGTTAACTCACACCACTCTATTGATTTATAAGATGGATCCTATCAAGTATATCTTTGGGAATCCAGCTCTCTCCAGTCAAATAGCTAGATGGCAAATGATTCTGAACGAATATGATATCCAATACACTACACAAAAAGCAATCAAAAGAAGTGTATTGGCAGATCATTTGGCGCATAAAGTTGTTGACGACTACCAATCTATGAACATTAAATTCTCTAATGAGAATATCATGCTAGTAATTGACTGCGAAAATCCTGGACCGTATGACAGACCTGAACAAGGATCTCGATGGACTATGGTTTTTGAAGGAGATTCCAATGCTTTGGGTAATGGAATTGACACTGTGATTGTTTCTCCCGAAGGTTTCCATACACCTTTCACTGCTAGATTGTGCTTCGACTGTACAAACAACATGGCTGAGTATGAGGCGTGCATCTTAGGTCTAAAGGTTGCTATCAACCTAAGAATCAAGTTCTTAGATGTGTATGGAGATTCCGCTCTAGTGATCAGTAAAGTCAAGGGAGAGTGGGATACAAACATCCTAATTTGATTCCTTACAAAGAGCTTGTGCTAACTTTGATCCCATACTTTGAGGAGGTTAATTTTGAAAACTTCCCAAGAGAAGAAAATCAGTTGGCAGATGCCTTAGCAATAATGTCATCTATGTTCAAGGTCAATTGAGACAACAAGGCTCCTAGAATTACAATGGAAAGATTTGATGAACCTGTGCATTGTTATGAGCTTGACACTGATGAAGAGAAGCCATGGTACCATGAGGTAAAGAGATATCTTGAAGCACAAGAGTATCCCGGAGGAGATTCCATCAATGATAAGAAAGTTTTGTAAAGATTTTCAGCTAAATTCTTCCTAAGCAATGGAATCATGTACAAGTGTAACCATGATTCTACTCTACTCTGGTGTGTGGACAGGAAGGAGGCAGAGAAGATCATGGAAGACATGCATGATGGTATCTTTGGGACTCACTCTAGTGTATACACTATGACTAAGAAGATTCTAAGGGCTGGTTACTATTGGTCGACAATGGAAACTGATTATCACCATCACTCGAGGACTTACCATAAGTGTCAGATCTATGCCGACAAGGTCCATGTACCTCCAATCCCTTTGAACGTCATGACTACTCGGTGGCCATTTGCAATGTGGGGGCATTGACATGATTGGAGAGATCAAACCCACTACTTCCAATGGACACTGTTTCATCCTTGTTACTATTGATTACGTCACTAAACGGGTCGAAGCTGCTTCATTTGCCTCGGTCACTAAGAATGTTGTAGCAAGATTTATCAAGCATAACCTCATCTATCGTTATGGTATCCCCAAAAGGATCATCACTGACAACGAAACCAATCTCAACAATGCAATGATTATGAAACTCTACATGCAGTTCAAAATCAAGCATCATAATTCTTCTCCATACAGGCCTAAGATGAACGGCACCGTGGAAGCTGCCAATAAAAATATCAAGAAGATTGTGTAAAAGATGGTAGTAAACTAGAAAGACTGGCATGAGATGCTACCATTATCTCTTCATGGATACCGTACTTTAGCTCGAACGTCAACTGGGTAACCCCATTCTATTTAGTCTATGGCATGGAAGTTATTCTGCCTATTGAAGTTCAGATTCCTTACCTAAGGATTATGAAAGAAGAAGACTTGGGAGAAGACGAATGGGTATAGACTAGGTTAGATGAGTTGAATTTGATTAATGAGAAGCGACTGGCTGCTGTTTTTCATGGTCAAATGTACCAAAAATGCATGATCAAGGCTTTCAACAAAAAAATCAAACCTCGAGTGTATCAGACTAGTGACTTGGTAATAAAGTGCATCATTCTTTTACAAAGCGATCCCAGGGGAAAATGGACTCCCACGTACGAAGGGACATTTGTTGTTAAGAAAGTTTTCTCCGGTGGTGCCATGATTCTAACTATCATGGATGGTGAAGATTCCCTACATCTTGTGAATGCAGACATAGTTAAAAAATACTACGTGTAAAACGACCAACTAGGTTGACATACCTAGTCAAAAATAAGGTCATCCTGGCGAACCAAAGAGGTTCGGGCAAAAATTAGGGATATATGCAAAAGATTATACACCCGACAAGTCGAAAACCTGAAAGGCCTGCTTGGGCAAAAATGGGTATCCTGGTGGGCTGAAAACCCGAGAGGGCGGTCCAAGAAAAAGTTAAGGATTAAAGCGTATGACTATGTCTCGTTGTATCCCAACAGCCAATTCATTACCAAGGTCCAAGTTCAATGGTACAAGATCAATCCAATCAACTTCTTTCAACGACAAGGGATATTGTTCGAAGACATATGGGCAATAGCAGAGTTGGAACACAATGAGATCACTTCCACATGGCTATTATTTTTTCTTTCATTTTGTACTCTTTTCATTTCTTTCGACGATTTCCTCTTACTAGGATCTTTGTCTCCTTGTACAAAAAATGCCTGTTTATAGGCAAACATCAATACAAGTATACTTTGAAGTGCAAACTTTTTTTGTTTTTTTGTTTGAAGTGAAAAAGCGTCCAATGGCTAAAATTGAATGAACATATGCATATGAACATGATTAACTTTTAATAAATATATGAAAACAGTAATAAGTATCTCCTTAAGGATTTGAATTATCCCCATGGAGTTACTTCAATAAAATCATCCTCGCAGACTTGGATTCATGCGATCCCCAGCCATAGTTTCAATCTCCGAAAAACCCTCTCCCCAAATGAGTTGGTCTAAAAAGGGCCTTATGGATTTCTCCCTAAAGGAAACACCTCTCCAGTAGGTCATCAAATTTTCTCTTCAACAAGGTTTATTTCCCCAACAAACTGCGAATTCCCTAGCTTGAGTTTGCTTCTCAGACTATTACAAATCAATGGAAGAAACCCTTTAACCCCCGACATAGTCATTGTAATCTCTAACGAAGTCGTTACTGTCCTCGAAAGTGGCTGTGAAGCCTGGAACCCGACCAGATAATAGTTAGCTCCATTCCTCTAAAGCAAGTTACTGCGAAGCCTGAACCCGACTGTGATACGGTGGGAGAACTGACTTGAGGTTTTGCGTTTGTATTCGCACTTGTTCGGTTTAGCAAGAGTCGCCACCGACTTTTTATTTTATCCTAAAGGAAAGGTTAAAAAGCACAGGAAAAACCTTTTGAGATGTTTCGTGGGTTCGGGGGGTAGATTATGAAAAGGGAAGGTATTAGCACCCTTTTCATCCATGGTTATCCATGGGCTCTTAGTTACTTGTTTAGATCACTTGCCTTTGATTTTCAAATTGCTTGAAATGGTGTGTGTGTGTTTGAAAATGTTTTGAAAAAGAGGCCTTGTCTAGGAAACCGTTGTAACCATTCTTTACTCGAATGTTTACAAAGGTGTGTATCTTTTCGAAAAGATGTTTCAAATGTTTTTGAAAGTTGTTTGGAAATAGTGTTTGTGAAGTGTGGTTTTGAAAAGTAGGCAAGTGTGTTTTGCAAGTTTTGATCAAGTAACTAAGAGTTGTCTACCCCTAAATTTACTCAAAGGTTTTTTCTCATGTTTTAACCCTTTTAACAATTTTGTTCCACCATTGTATTTGGTGGGCAATCTTGCGTTAGGATGTTAACGAGACAGGCGCGGGTCATCGTATGGACCATGAATGCAATGGTGCCAAGTGTCTTTGTCAATTTTCTTGAAGGGACTATGATCATTTCGTTTAGGTAACTTTCGAAAGCGTCATCGAGGGACTATGATCACTTGAATTGTTTTGCCAAAGAAACTCAACGTGCAAGCATGGCCCATTTTGGAAGGCAACAAGCGGGATTACCCTAGGGGTGCAAGTGTGAATTGTGTATTGATTGTCATGCATTTGTTTTGTATTAGGTTATCTAGCGTTTGATTTTATTTACATACAAACCCTAGGTCTAACCATGGTATATTTGAAAGCGATAAATTGCGGGAATTTAAAGTCTATGCTATTACAAATAAGTATCCGGGAGTGGGGGTACAAATATTTACAAATGGGGATGAGACTTTAATAGGAGAGTAGTGTCCAAATAATTTACAACCAAATCTAATCAATCGCAAATGTAATATGTAGTGTATAGCAATGTATAAGAATAGAGTAATGTAAATGTATCAATGTATTTGTGTAAGTGTAGGTGATTTGTTTACAAGTGATAAGGATGTTAACTTAATGAAAAAAATTAAGTAAGTATTAAGTATTATTATCTTTTTGTATTTTTTGTATTTTTGTTAATATGTACAAACAAAGTTTTAATAAAAGAAAAGAAAATGTGTTTTAAGTTTGAGAAAATTGTTATTTACATTTTAGTTTCTATACAAAAGTCTTAATTAAAGAGAAAAAAGGTTTTAAATTTAGTTATCTTATTATCTATGTATTTAGTTAATGTACAAAATAAAAAAAGGAATTTAAAACAAAAGCTTATTGACTTAATTAAATCTAAAGCTTACATATTTAAAAAAAAGGTATTATTAATAAAAAACCAAAATAAGTTATGGAAAAAAAAATGTAATGTGATAATGAAAAAAAAAGTGTTAGTTAAAAAAAGGGGATAGAATGGGCTTAAGGGACTTATGCTGGCCCAAATGACACATGCTGATTGAAACAAAAGAGGGGGGTGCATCCAGATTTGTTGGGCTTAGGCTGATTTTGTATGGGGTTGAAGCCCAACGTATTTGACACAAAATTGTAAGGGTTTGAATTGGTTTTGTCTCATTTGGGAATTTAGGGTTACATCGAGTTGTAGAGGCGCCGTTCTTCGCTTTGTTTCATCTTCATCTTCTCATGCCAAGCTTCTGAGTCAAGCTTACTCCTCGCCTAAGGCCAACCAGCGCCACCGTCAGCTCCTTCTCCCTCCATGGATCGCTCAAGCGATGGTTTATACAAGGTAACAACTTTATCTCAGCGCATTTTTGAGGGTGTCATGTTCATGCACGTTTTGATTTTTATGTTCTGATTTTTAAGTGTTGTTGTCATCGTTTCTGTTTGAAGTGCGTGAAAGAAAAAAGGGAAGGGATACTACCTTTTACCTTTGGAGACGGAGGAGGAGGCGGACTTAGAGGCGCTTAGGGTGGCCGGACGGGGAACGCGATGCTGAGAGTTGCTCTTGCTGGAAAACCTGGTACTCTGTATTTCGCTTCTTGTGGTTTAATGATGCATGCTGAAAACCCTTGGATGATTTTCTTTTCCTCTTCTGTTTTGCTTGCTTTTCCTCTGATGAGATGCTTGCTTGATGGACCTCTGATATGCTTGATATGCTTGCTTTCTCTTTTGCTTCTGTAGGCTGGCTTTGATGATTTTAATATCTGAGTATGTTGTTTTTGATTCTGAGTTGTTGTGCTTATTGATTGCTCAATGATGAACCTAGGTTCTGAGGGCTCTTGGGGGATTCTGTATGTTTGAAAACAGATTATAGGCTTTGAAGCTTGGGGTTTGTTTTGAAACTTAGGCCTTGAAACAAGTTTTTGTTGTTTCTGGTTTAAGGTTGATGTTTTGTTACAGTTTAAGGCAGGCTTGGCTTTTAGGCTTGAACACAGATTTGTGTGCTTTTTCTGGTTTGTGGCTTTACTGGTTTGAATGAAGGTTTTAGGCTGTTTGTATGTTACAGCTTTGAGGTTATGGCTTTTGACAGGTTGGGTTTGAAGCAGGTAAGGCTTTGGCTTGATGAAGGCTAAGGCTTAAGGCTTCTGGTTTTTGTGGAAGGCAGTTCTGAGGTGTTTTTGATGTTTTACACAGTTTGTATTGCTTTGGTATTTTCTGCCCCCCTCTTTGCATCTGTGTTGACTGTTTGTTTTATATATTTGTCCTTAAGCCTCAGCCTGCTGTAAGCCTATTTCTCTCTCTTTTCCTCTCTCTCTCTACAATTTAAAGCAATTGTTTATTGCTTAAAAGTAGCTTTTCTGAAAAAGTACTGGCTTGGGAAATGATGACTTTTGATGTTGCTTGCAATATTTGTTTAGCTCTGCATATCTCTTTTCCAGATTTCCTGCATATTGTACTTCTTTGACAGTTTTTGGATAGCCTTTGATATCTCTTGTACCTTTGACAGTTTTGGACAGCTTGTTGTCCAGTTTGGACTTTGGTTAGGCATGTGTAGTTCAGTTTTCCTTTGGACTTGTTTGGTTAATGTTCTTTTTCATTATGCAGCCTTGTTTGACAACTTATGCAGTATGTTTGACAAACTTTGAATTTGTGCAATATTGTAACTTTGTGCATTTCATACTTCATTTGCAAGCATTATTTCTATCCCTCTTTGTGAACCAAGAGAAATCTTGTGATTTGCAGAGAGGGCAAACTGATTCCGGCCAGTCGCTTTTAATGATGAGTCCATTTTTTCTGTCTGCTTTGAATTTTACCTGCTTTTGACTTTTCTTTCGTTTCTTGTTTTTGCAGATAAAATCAATTGAGCAAAGGGGCATCAGAGGATGAAGATTTAGAAAACTTAGGATTCAATTTTATTTCAATTTTAATCATTGTAACCATTATTATTATAAATACTTGTAAATAATTACTGTATTCAAATAACAATTGTACAAATAATTAAAAATGAATAAAAGTCTTTTTATTGATATTCCTTTTAATTCTTCTTCAATTATTTATTTAACTATTCATATTTCTTAAATTATAATAACTGGAATTTATCCCAACTATTCTAATTTAGAACAAATAAATAATCAATAAACAACTGGCGTTCCGAATAATCAAAGCATTGCACAGCTAAACAACAACGTCCACATGTCCTTTTTTTCACTGATTAAATCCAAACACTGCAAACTCAAATCAAATGCCTCAGCTCATCTCCCAGAGTAAATTGAAAAGCACTGTAAAATTAATTCTTTCTGAGAAATATGCGCACAAAACCCTGATACTTGATTAAATGTCAAAGAAGCGTCCGCCTGATCAAAACCTGAGCCAACTCAACCAAACCTTAGCAATCTGCTTGAACTGCTTTAAAATCAAGGGAAAAAAACCCTAATTTTGTCTGACTGATAAGAAAAGTCTGTTTGACTGATTCTTATGCCAATCTGAAAAATCAGGAAAAGCCCGAAGCTGTGATTTCTTGTGGAAAAAGAGGAGGGCAAATTTTGGGGTACAACACCGACCAAATAACAGTTCAAATTCATCCTTTCACGCAAGTTACTGCATAGCCTGGAATCCGACCAGATAACAGTTCAACTTTATCCTTTCTAGCAAGTTACTATGAAGCCTAGAATCCGACCAGATAACAGTTAATTTCATCTAAGTTGCTGCAAAGCCTGGAATCTGACCAAATAACAATTTAACTTCTTTAATCGCTTCGAAGCCTAGAATCCGACCAAATAACAACAAGTTACTGCGAAGCTTGGACCCGACCAAATAACAGTTCAACTTTATCCTCTAAAGAAAATTATTGTGAAGACTGGACCCGACCAGATAACAGTTTGATTTCATCTAAGTTACTGCAAAGCCTAGAATTCGACCAGATGTCAGTTCAACTTCATCTCTTTAAACAAATTACTATGAAGCCTGCAATCCGACCAGATAACAGTTTAAGTTGCAGTAAAACCTGGTTTGATACGGTGGCAGAACCGACTATTTTTTATTAGTACTGGTTTTGCGTTTTTTGTTTGCAAATGTACGGTAAGCAAGAGTCGCCACAGACTTTTATTTCATCCAACAAAGGAAAAGGGAAAAAGAACAGAAAAAACCTTTTTCGAGATGTTTCTGAGTACGGGGGGTAGATTATAGAAAGGGAAGGTGTTAGCACCCTTTCTATCCATGGTTTTCCATGGGCTCTTAGGTACTTGCTCATTCTTAAATTGCTTTTGTGTGTTTGTGTGCTTTAAGAAAGTTTTGAAATTGTCTTAGTGCGGAGTTTCACTTTATGGTAACTCTTGTATCAGTCCTCAAGAGTCTGATAAAGTGTTTTTGAAAACTTTAGTTTGAAAAGTTTGTTTGAAAGTGTAAGTGTAAAAAGTTGTTGTTTTGAGCAAGTGCTTAAGAGTTTCTACCTACTCGAAAAAAGGATATTCATTTTCTTATTTCCTTTAGACAACGCTATCCTACTATTAATGAGTAGGTAGCTCCATCGTTAGAGGTTGAGGGACAATCGAAAGGGACGATTACGATCACTAAAGCAATGGTTAGGAAACCTTAGTAGTTACGCTAGAGTCTTAAAGATATTTCTGAGGCAACATTTGAATGGGTCATCTTTGATCTTTTGGGACTAAAGGGCAACCACTAAAACTCCCTATACTTCATGACCGTTTAACGAAGGCAACCGAAGTGGGGAAAATCCTAGGAGTGAGCATGTGCAAATGTTTATTTTTTCAGTTTATGTAATATTTGCACATTTAGGGTTTTCTACTGTTTTAAATTATTGATTTATCTTTCACATACAATCTTATTATCAATCATCTAACAGTTTATAATGACGGAAAGTAAAAGTGCGAGAAGTTTAAACCTAGCTATTACAGGGCCATGGGGAGGGGGATTACATAATCAAAAACTTGGGGAAAAACAGTAAATGAAAATAGTAAACCTAAGTTAAAACTATTACAAACTCGGATCAATTACATTAATTGGAAAAATGAATAAATAAATGCGCGTGAAAATAAATTAAACGAGGGATTAAAGTTAATTTCAAAGACATTTAATTTAGTAAATAAAGGAAAATATTTTTTTTGGATTTTTGAGAAAAAATAATTAATTTTTCAAATTAACCTAATTTCTAATTAATTTTAATTATGAAAAAAAGGAATGTTAAATTATCCTAATTAACCTAATTAATTAATGAAATTAACTATTTAAAAAAAAACCTAATTCTAATGTTTTTGTGTTTTTATGATTTTAAGATTTAATGAAAAAAAGATTTTTTAAAGCAATTAAAAATAAATAAAACAATAAAAAGTTAAAGAAATTTAAAATAAAAAATTGAGATGGGCCTGATGTGAGAAGTAATTCTGGGGGGTGATGGCTGAAAATCTCCAGGCCCAGAATAACTGGCCTAAGGCTGGCGTTTGATCCAGTGTAATTAGCCTTTGGAAGCCCACCATGTGCTGCGCTTGTGATGCGTTAGATCTGGACTGATGATAGATTTAGTGGACAGGATCTGGGAGCGCATAGCATGGGCATGGGCGTGAGGTACATGGAATCTGCAAAGAAATTGTGAGAAAAATAATCTGCAGGAAGCAGGGGTCGAGCCCCTGACCTTCTACACACGCGCGTCTTGAAACCTATTCCCTTTGCCACTGAGCCAAGCTGATCATTCGTTGATACAAACAAACAAAAAATAATATATTAAATAATGAGTCAGTATTATAAGAAAAACGCCCAAATTTCAAACCGGCCAGTGGTATACAGCAACGCCCTCATCTTCTTCCCCAGAACCATCATTTTTGGTAACGACCTTTACCTACGGTTTAAAGTCTGTAGCTGTAAACCTGCCAATTTCAAAAATGCAGCACACGCACAATAAATTCAAATGGAGACCATGGATCAACTGGGTTTGAGGCCCTGAACACCATGGTACCCATAATCAAACCTGATTTTGCCTATATTAAAAAAACCTAAAATGAAGCTTGAAACCCTAAGAATGGCATCTTTTGATTCTTGCGCTTAAACTCAAATTAAAGCATCCAAACATATTGCAAACATGATTGCAAGCATGAATATATACTTAAAACATGTTAATTATGACAGGATCAATGAAAACGAATTTAGAAAAAAGATGCAAACCGTGAAGGTGGTAGCACGTGATTCTTGATGCTTTGAGGCTTGGGAACGAGTGGGATAGCTTCAGTGAAGGTCCAGGAGTGTTGTTGTATCCTTGAAATTGCTTGAAACCGCCTGGGGAGAAGAATCTGATCTTCACTTTTTTGACAAAATTTGACACTTTGTTGTTTCTCTTAGGGAGGCAGGCTGCGCATGAATTCTTGTTCTCTAGGGTTGCAATGCATTGCGCATATGTACTGAATCAAATTAGGGAAATATAATTGGAAAGAATCAAAGATACAATTGCATGGTTTTAGAAGAAAATCAAATCTTGAAAAGTTACCATATGTGAAGATTTTGTGTCCTATTTGGCCTTGCACGATTTCCTGGCTATTTGACAGCATATAAGATCTCCATTCAATGCAAAAATCGTTCCTAAAACAAATTATATGATTTATTTGGATTTATTTGATTTTGAAATGAATAAAAATTTAAATAAATGAGTGAATAAGGCATGGAGGGTCCCATAGGTCGTGGACCATGCTAGGAATGAGATTCAATCTTGAAAAGATGGGCCCATGTGGAAAAAAATGCAATTTTGAGCATTGTTGACTTTGTGCAAATTTCCAAAAATGGCCAACTTTGACAATGCATATCTCTCTCAATTTTGACCCTAAAAGAGTGTTCTTGGACTTTTTAGAAAGCTTAAGAAGTCCTATAAAAAACCTCTTTGGTTTTAACTCAATTGGATCTTCCATGTTCATATAAGAAGCTTTGACCCAAAGGGTGTCTTTGTTGACTTTTGAAAAAGACCTATAATGTCTGAATTTATATCTTTTCATGAGTGAATTTCTTGAACTTGAGGGATGAAGATGAATTGTAGGGAATTAAATTCTCTTCAAAATGAGCCTTGGATGAGAAATTTCTGATAAAGTATGAGAAATTTATGCTTGATCAAAGTTTGGGTGACTTTTCCTATAAAAACCCTAATTTAGCAACTTTTGAGTTTTGATGAATTAGGAGCATTCCTTGAGGAATCATGATCAAAACTTGATCAAATGATGGATATTACCTCAAAATGTTGACGTTGACCAAAAATCATAAAGTTTGACTATATGTGGGCCATAGTTGACTTTTGATCTAGTACCATTGATTTTCAGGCACTTGAGCACTTAACTGGGCAAACTTCTTATGCAAGGCATAAAACTTGACATGGATGGTCTTGAGGACATATTAGGGCAATGGAGACCATTTGGGACCCTTGTAACTCAACCATCTTTCTTGAAATTGAACCCCTAGTTTGAGGCTCATTGTCTTAGGAGGAGGATTTGTATGGTCAATCCTTAGTCAACTTGAGAAATTGAGGACCTCTAGGAGTATGTTTTTGAGTAAAATGAGAGGGAAAATTTTGGGGTACAACAGCTTCCCCTGTTCAATCTTCTTAAACCTGAAGATGTAGATTGACTGGTCTTCCTTTCGTGATTTGAAGGTGGAAGATGATTGAACACTAGTGTGCCCAGAAATTTGCACTCGTATGAAGTGAATGTCAATCAATAATATCAGGAATGGGCTTATAGATGCCATTTGGAGAAGATGACGGAAGGTCGTCGACGATGGGCTTAAAGATGCCATCCGGAGAATGTGACGGTTGCATAAGAGATTCCTTTGCGAGAATTCATGTACCTGCCGTTGAGGAGGACTTCACCGGGGAATGTTGATTTATGTCCTGGGAAATAGAGCCTGGAAGCTTTGTTTGTCCATTACTCTACTGCGGAATATGAAATCAACCGTATTTGCTCGGGTCCAGGATTCACAGTGGTGTAAGTTGTCGTCCGGAGATAAAAGAGAGGGAACCTGGGTAGTAGGGTTATGAGAAGGAACCTGGATAGTAGGGTTACTTCGAAATGAATGCCTGGATAGTAGGGCTATGAGAAGGAACTTGGATAGTAGGGTTACTTCAAGATGAAAGCCTGGATAGTAAGGCTGTGAGAAGGAACCTGGGTAGTAGGGTTACTTCAGAATGAAAGCCTGGATAGTAGGGCTGCGAGAAGGAACCTGGATAGTAGGGTTACTTAGAAATGAAAGCCTGGATAGTAGGGCTACTGAGAAGGAACCTGGGTAGTAGGGTTACTTCGAAATGAAATCCTGGATAGTAGGGTTGCAAGAAGGAACCTGGATAGTAGGGTTACTTCGAAATGAAAGCCCGGCTAGTAGGTCTGCAAGAAGGAACCTGGATAGTAGGGTTACTTCGAAATGAAAGCCTGTGTAGTAGGGCTACGAGAAGGAACCTGGATAGTAGGGTTACTTCGAAATGAAATCCTGGATAGTAGGGCTGCGAGAAGGAATCTGGATAGTAGGGTTACTTCGAAATGAAATCTTGGATAGTAGGGCTACAAGAAGGAACCTGGATAGTAGGGTTACTTCGAAATGAAAGCTTGGATAGTAGGGCTATGAGAAGGAACCTGGATAGTAGGGTTACTTCAAAATGAAAGCCTGGATAGTAGGGCTATAAGAAGGAACCTGGATAGTAGGGTTACTTCGAAATGAAATCCTGGATAGTAGGGCTATGAGAAGGAACCTGGATAGTAAGGTTACTTCGAAATGAAATCCTGGATAGTAGGGCTATGGGAAGGAACATGGGTAGTAGGGTTACTTCGAAATGAAATCCTGGATAGTAGGGCTGCTTCATTTGATCACGTAGATTAGTTGACCCGTTTGGTTTTGAGAACTGAGTTTCCATTAGTTGTCCGTAGATATGACATTTATAGCTTCATGGATTTAATATTGAACCATTGGAATTGTTGATGATAACCATCTTTCCTGAAAAGGTACAGGATTAATTATATGCGCTGCATGGAATGCATTGTGCGATGATGTTCTCAAAATAAATGAGATTATGTTGTATGCAATATGTATGTGCATGTCATGATGTATAAACATGAAATGATATTGTGACATATCCGAGTCTGGGAAAATAAATCCCTGACTACTGTTGGGGAGTACTGGAAATTCAAATTCTTGACCGTTGTAGAAAAAGTGGTTCTTCTACTTCCGCTGGGGATGGTGAACGGTGATGAATATGCCGTGGATTTACTCCTTTCTTCTTGTGGATATTCTGTCGGGGAGAGACTCTGCTTGAGAATAAATTTGTGGGGGAATAACTCTGTTTGAGAGAGGAGATGCTTTGCTGGAAGATTTTTCCGATTCAGAGAAATAAAACTCCACTGGGGGGATGAACTTTTGTAGCTGGAGGAATAAAATCTGGGTGGGATTGAGCTTCTATATTTAGAGAAATAAACTCTGATCAGGAGAAAACTTTATGAACCACTTGCGTTTATAAAAATTTGGCTGGAGAATGTAGATGTCGGCTCTCTGAAGGAACTTTGTTGGGGAAAGTAACTCCTGTTTGGGGAAGCCGATGTCAAAGCTTTAGTTTCCTCTACTCTGTGGGGAGTGTAGACGTCACGGGGTCGCATGTAATGGTGACTTCGTTTCAAAGCTGTCCCTGCCCCTGTACCATGCTGAACAGAGTAACTGTCGGGATTAGGCTTTACTCCATTCCTTAAGTCATGAGCAATTGTCTTTTTGTTTCATATGAAAATATTTGTGAATAGAAATCATATTCAAATGCACATGTCAATAATAAATCATTGGACGTTTTTGCAAAACAAAACAGAAAAAGAAAACAAATGTTTTGTAAAAATGACTTGTATTAATTTTTGAAGTTGGCCTATAACAGGCATTTTTTGTACAAGGAAGTTAACGCTCTAGTAAGAGAACGCCGACGTGAAAATGAAAACTATACAATATTGTGTACAAAGAGAAGAAAACAACTATGTGCAATAATCTCATTGACTTTCAAATCTACTATGTCTTTGAGCGTCTCATCACTTTTCTGCTTGTCCGAAGCTGACTAGATTGATTGGTGTTGTTCGAGCTTGACAGTTGATACTGAGGTCTGGTCGCAAGGTGATCCAATGGGACATAGTGGTACGGTTTACATCCCTAACTTTTGCCTGGACCGCCCTTTCGGGTTTTCAGTCCACCGGGATACCCTTTTTTGCCCAAGCCTCCTTTTCAAGTTTTCGACTTGTCGGGTGTATAGATTTTTTGGTTTTCATCCCTAATTTTTGCCCGAACACTTTTGGTTGTCCAGGAAGCCCTTATTTTTGCCTAGTCCGATCAACCTAGAGGGTCTTTTAATCATGCGTAGTATTTTTTTCACTATGTCCGCATTGATAGGGTGAGGAAGGTGCTCACCGTCCATGGTGGTCAGAATCATGGCTCCACCCGAAAAAGTGTTTTTGATCACAAATGTCCCTTCGTATGTGGGAGTCCATTTGCCCCTGGTATCACCTTGTGGCAGTACGATGCACTTGATTACTAGATCCCCGAATTTATATGCTTGTCGCCTGACCTTTTTATTGAAAGCCTTGATCATCCGTTTTTGATACATTTGACAACAACAGACAACAGTAAGTCTCTTCTCATCGATCAGATTCAGTTGATCAAGTCGAGTCTGGATCCAGTCGTCTTTGTTCAAACCTGCATCCTTCATAATCCTCAAAGAAGGGATTTGGACCTCAATAGGTAGTACAACCTCCATACCATATACCAGAGAGTAGGGTGTTGCCCCTATCAATGTTCGCGTGAAGGTGTGGTACCCATGAAGAGCAAATGGTAACATCTCATGCCAGTCTTTGTATGTCACCTTCATCTTCTGTATAATCTTCTTGATGTTCTTATTAGCATCTTCGACAGCGCCATTCATCTTCGGTCGGTAAGGAGAAGAATTATGGTGTTGGATCTTGAACTATTTAAAGAGTTCGGTGATCATCGTGTTATTGAGATTCGTACCATTGTCAGTGATGATTCTTTCGGGGACACTGTAATGACAAACTAGGTTATGCTTGATAAATCGCACCACAACATTCTTAGTAACAGTAGCAAAGGAAGCAGCCTCAACCCACTTCGTGAAGTAATCAATGGCCACTAGGAAGAAGCGATGCCCATTGGAAGCGGTAGGTCTAATATCTCCGATCATGTCAATGCCCCACATCGCAAAGGGCCAAGGAGCCGTCAAGACATTCAAGGGAACCGTATGCAGATGCACCTTATCAGCATAGATTTGGCACTTGTGGCAAGTGCGGGAGTGCTGATAACAATCTGCTTCCATAGTGGACCAATAGTATCCTGCCTATAGGATCTTTTTAGCCATGGTATGTCCACTTGAATGGGTTCCGAAGGTACCTTCGTGTAGATCTGTCATAATCCTTTCCGCTTCGCTCTTGTCTACACACCACAATAAGGTAGAGTCATGGTTGTGCTTGTAGAGGATTCCATTACTGAGGAAGAATTTTACGGCGAACCTTCTCAAAAACTTCTTATCATTGACAGATTCCCCCTCGGGATATTATTGAGCCTCAAGATACCTTTTTACTTTGTGAAACCAAGGTTTGTCTGCTACCTCTTCAATATCAATCTCACAGTAGTACGCTGGTTCATCCAACCTCTCAATGGTGATTCGGGGAGCTTCGTTGTCCCACCTGACCTTGAACATAGATGACATAGTAGCTAGTGTTTCCTCTAACTGGTTCTGCTCTTGTGGGAAATGTTCAAAGGTTACCTCCTCAAAGTGTGGGAGCAATGTTAGCACGTGCTCTTTGTACGGGATGAGATTCAGATGCTTTGTATCCCACTCTCCTTTGATATGACTTATCACCAAGGCTGAATCCCCAAAAACGTTTAAGAACTTGATCCTCAGTTCAATAGCAGCTTTGAGACCCATGATGCATGCTTCATACTCCGCCATGTTGTTGGTACAGTTGAAGCATAGTCGGGAAGTGAAAGGAATATGACAGCCTTCAGGAGATATGATTACAGCCCCAATGCAATTACCGAGTGCATTCGAAGCTCCACCAAAAACCATAGTCCACCAGGATCCTTCTTCAGGTCCTTCATCCGTTCCAGGTTCTTCATAGTCAGTCACTAGCATAATATTCTCGTCCGAGAACTCAAAATTCATGGACTAGTAGTCATCCACGGCCTGATGAGCCAAATGATCAGCTAATACACTTCCCTAGATTGATTTTTGGGTTGTATATTGGATATCTTATTCGGTTAAGATCATCTGCCATCTTGCTATTCTTCCGGAGAGAGCGGGCTTCTCGAAGACGTACTTGATTAAATCCATCTTAGATATCAACAAAGTAGTGTGGGTCAACGTATACTGTCTTAGTCAGCGAGTAGCACATGCCAAAGCGCAGCAAGTTTTCTCGAGCAGTGAGTATCGTGTTTCACAGTCGGTAAACTTTTTGCTAAGGTAGTATATTACGTGCCCTTTTCGACCAGACTCATCATACTGCCCCAGCACACACCCTATTGAATTTTATAATATTGTTAAGTACATTATCAAAGGTCTTCCTTCAATCAGAGGCATCATAATTGGTGGTTCTTGAAGGTATTCCTTGATTCTTTTGAAATCGGTTTGGCATTCGTCATTCCATTTTACTACTTGATCTTTCTTCATGAGTTTGAAGATCGGCTCACAAGTAGCAGTCAGATGTGAAATGAACCTGGTTATATAATTTAGGCGTCCCAAGAAACCTCTAACTTCCTTCTCAGTACGGGGAGCCGGTATCTCTTGTATGGCCTTCACCTTTGCAGGGTCTACCTGAATACCCTTTTCACTGACGATGAACCCCAAAAGTTTACCAGACCATACCCCAAAGGTGCACTTGTTCGGATTCAGTCTCAGCTTGTATGTCTTCAACCTATCAAATAGCTTTTATAGATGATCAAGGTGCTCTTCCTCGGTTTGAGATCTGGTTATCATGTCATCAACATAAACCTCTATCTCGTGGTGAATCATATCGTGGAACAAAGCTATCGTGGCTCGCTGATAAGTTGCCCCGACATTCTTTAATCCAAAAGGAATCACCTTGTAACAGAAGGTGCCCCACTGAGTGACGAAGGTTGTCTTTTCCATATCTTTGGGTGTCATCTTGATCTGGTTGTAGCCAGAGAAACCATCCATGAAGGAAAAGATTTTGTGTTGTGCGGTGTTGTCAACCAAAACATCGATGTGGGGAAGCGGGAATCATCCTTGGGGCTTTCCCTGTTTAGGTCTCTGTAGTCCACACACATTCGTACTTTAACATCCTTCTTTGGTACCGGGACCATGTTAGTAACCCACTGCGATAGGAGGTTAAAGTTAGGAACCCAACATTGAATTGTTTCATAACCTCTGCTTTCATCTTCTCTGACATTTCAGGGCGCATACGGCGAACCTTTTGCTTAACCGGAGGACAATATTCTTTAGTCGGCAGATGATGTACCATAATATCTGTGTCTAAACCAGGCATGTCTTCATATGACCAAGCAAAGATCTCAACATAATCGTGCAACATCTGTATCAACCATTGTTTGACATTAATCTCCAGATTTGTGCCGATCTTGATTTCTTTTCTGTCTACCTCCGTGCCCAAGTTTATCGTCTCAACTGGATCTTCATGAGGATGTGTATCCCTATCTTCCTGCTTTAAAAGTCTAGCAAGTTCTCCAGGAACCTCACAATCTTCCTCACCTTCGTCCTCGGCTTGGTTGATCGAATTTTCGAAGTTATAACTGGCGATAGCAAAACTATTATCAATGGGATCCTGATGGATATGGATATGCAGTTTGATATGTGAGTGTGTGTAAGAGCATAGCTGTATTGATAAAGTGTGTGGTACGGTGGGAGAAATGACTGTTAATACTGGTTTGCGTTTTTTGTTCGCAAATGTCACGGTAAGCAAGAGTCGCCACCGACTTTTATTTCATCCAATAAAGGAAAAGGAAAAGAACAGAAAAAACCTTTTTTCGAGATTTTTGAGTACGGGGGGTAGGTTATAGAAAGGGAAGGTGTTAGAACCCTTTCTATCCGTGTTTTTCCACGGGCTCTTAGGTACTTGCTCATTTTTAAATTGCTTTTGTGTGTTTGTGTGCTTTGAAAAAGTTTTGAAATTTGCCTTAGCGTGGAGTTTCACTTTATGGTAACCCTTGTATCAGTCCTCAAGGGTGTGATAGAATTTTTTTGAAAAATTTAGTTTGAAAAGGTTGTTTGAGAGTGTGTGGTGTAAAAAGTTTACTTGAGCAAGCACCTAAAAGTTTCTACCAACTCGAAAAGGATTGTTCGTTTTCCTATTTCCTTTAGACAGCGCTATCCTACTATTAAGGAGTAGGTAGCTCCACCGTTGGAGTTTGAGGGAAAATCGAAAGGGACGTTTTTATGGTCACATAAGCAATGATTAGGAAACCTTAGTAGTTACCCTAAGGTCTTAAAGATTTTTCTGAGGCAACATTTGAATGGGTCATTTTGATCTTTTGGGACTGGAGGGCAACCACTAAAACTCCCTATACTTCATGAACATTTACCGAAGGCAGCCGAAGTGGGATAAACCATAGGAGTGAGCATGTGCAAGTGTTTGTTTTTCAGTTAATTTTATCTTGCGCATTTAGGGTTATCTACTGTTTTAATCGTTATTCTTTCCATACAAGCCTATTAATATAAGCAGTTAATAATATTGGATAGTAAAGTGCGAGAATAAAAACCTAGTTATTACAAGGCTTCGGGGAGGGGTTACATATCCAAAAATGGGGTTTAAATAGTATATAATATGCGGTAAACCCTAATTAAAAGCTATTACAAACCCGAAGCAAATACAATAATTGGAACTAAAAATAAAATATTGTGCACGAGAATAAAGTAAATATCCTAAAGAATCTATTTAAATATAGAAGATATTTTTGATTTTTTTTATTGAGAAAATTAAATATTTGCAAATTAAACCTAATTTTCTAATTGATTTTAATTATGGAAAAAGAAATTAAATTACCCTAATTAAATTAATCTAATTAATTAATGAAATTAATTATTAAAAAAAAACCTAATTCTAATGTTTGGTGATTTTTGATTTTTAAATTTAATTAAAAAAGGATTTTTTTTAAATAATTAAAAATAAATAAAACAATAAAAATATTTAAAGATATTAAAAGCAAAAGAAAAAGAATGGTCCTGTTGAGAAGCAATTTGGGGGGGCATATGACTGGAATTTTCCAGGCCCAAGATTGCTAGCCCAGTATCCAGCGTGAGATTCAGTGTGAGCAACGCCCGAGGGTGCACCATGGGCTTTACTGGCGGGAGCGCTGGATCTGTTTGATGATGGATCTGATGGATAAGATCTAGGGTATATGATAGTTGCCTGGCAGGGAGATGTATTGGATCTGGGACAGAAAAATTAGAAAATATGAAAACATGGGATTCTTGGATCGAACCCATAACCTCTTGGTTCACCAGCCCGCGCCTTTTCCATCTATGTTGGGATGGTTAGTTGTTAATATAATAAACAAATAAAACATAAATGATAAAAAAACGCATTATGCCCAGAAAATGCGCCAAGATTCAAACGAGCCAGTGTGTGGCTGCCACGTGATCATCTTCCTCCTCAGAACTGTCATTTTAGGCCTGAACTTTTACCTACGGACGATGTCTGTAGCTATAACCCTGTGTCATTCAAAAATTAAATACAAGCAATATAAGTTCTAATGGAGACCATGAATCAACTGGGCTTGAAGCCCTGAACACCATGGTACCCATGTCTAACCCTAATTTTGCATGTACGAAGAGTCCCTAATTTGGGACCTTAAAACCCTAACAACGGCATCGTGCCATTCCTGCACTTGAACTCAAATTAAACCATCCAGAAACAATGAAAATATGATAACAAGCATGGATATGTGATCAATACATGTTTATAATGGGTAAATCAATAAATTCAAGTTTGAGAAAAATATGCAAACCGTGGTACTGTAAGGGCACGATTCTTGATGTTTCAGGCCTTGAAGATGATTGGAATAGCTTCAGAACACTTCCAGGAATGGATTGTTGGCTTTGAAATTGCTTGAATTAGTCTATGGAAGAGAATCCGATCTGCATTTTTCTTCCAAAATTTGCAACTTTGTTCTTCATTTTTCACGACCCAATCCTCGTTTTTATGCTTTGGATATGTTGTGTATATATGATAGAATGATTTAGGTCAACAAAAACTGATCATATCTTTGCAAATTATGGAGATTTAATTTCATTCTTTGCCTTGTATGATTTGTTTCTAAAATAGACCAAATTATGATATTTTCCAATCAATTAGCTCTTGCACGATTTGGATGATTTGCTAGCTGTTCATTGACTCATAATATGCTCATAAAATCAAATCTTGGATTTTATTTCATTATTCTACTATTTAAATTGATTTATTTTGATTTAAATGGATAAAAAATCAAAATAAATAATAAAAATGATAAAATAATAGGTGGATAAGATCAAGGGTCGTGGGCCATCTTAGGAACAAGTTTCAAACAAGAAAACATGGTCCCATTTGGGAAAAAAAGTCATTTTGATCAATGTTGACTTCATGCACATTTCCAAAAATTGGTCAACTTTGACAATACATATCTCCCTCAATTTTAACCCCAAGAAGGTGTTCTTGGACTTTTTAGAAAGCTTAGGATATCCTCTAAACAACCTATTTGGCTTCATCTCAATTGGATCTTCCATGTTCATGTAAGAAGCTTTGACCCAAAAGATGTTTTTGTTGACTTTTTTAAATGACCTATAATGTCTGAATTTATATCTTTTCATGAGTTCATTTTTTGAACTTGAGGGCTTAATATGAATTTTAGGGAATTGGATTCTCTTAAAAATGAGCCTTGGATGAGAAATTTCTGATAAAGTATGAGAAAGTTATGCCTGGTCAAAGTTTGGTTGACTTTTCCTACAAAAACCCTAATTTAGCAACTTTTGAGTTTTGATGAATTTGGGGTGTTCCTTGAGAAATCATGATTAACCCTTGATCAAATGATGGATATTAATTCAAAATGTTGATGTTGACCAAAAATATTGAAGTTTGACTGTATGTGGGGTCACAGTTGACTTTTGACCTAACACAGTTGATTTCTAGGCATCTGAGCAGTTGACTGAGCAAACTTGTAGTGCAAGGCATGAAACTTCGCATGGATGATCTTGAAGACATATTAGGGAAATGGAAATCATTTAGGACCCTTGGAACCCAAAAATCTTGATGAAAATGGAAACCTTAGTTTGAGGCTCATAGTCTTAGAAGGAGGATTTGTCTGGTCAATCCTTAGACATCCTTGGGCAAGTTGAGGACCTCTAGGAGTATGTTTTGAATAAAATGAGAGGGCAAATTTTGGGGTACAACAAAGTGAAAAGCAGAAAAGGAAAACAGAGAATGCAAAATTTGTATGCAAGAAAGTCTAATGTTTTATTGATGACATATGATAATGGCATATAATAACCCTCACAAATAAACCATTGTGCCTCGGGTAATACACAAGGCCATAGAGTTTATATTGTTTATTACAAAATCGATAAACAAGTAAGACAATTACTACTGAACTAAAGTAATCGACACAAAATCTTTGGCCGTCCAGTTACTAGGTCCACCGTTTGTAGTAGGGTAGATCCAGCTGTCAATATTAGAATCTTCATCATTAGCATCTTCCGTGGCAGAGACAACCTCCATAGCATTGATTCCCGAGCCATGCTTGGGAATGGGTGCAGTTATGAATTTTGGAGTCTCAGGGGGATCAAATTCAATCTCTTTTGCCTCGATCAGATCCTGCACCTTGTTCTTCAAAGCCCAGCAGTTGTTGGTATCATGGCCTGGACTTTCAGAGTGGTAAGCACACCGAGCGTTCGGATTATAACAAGGAGATGTGGTGTTGGGGTTCTTGAGAGCCTCCTTCAGGGTTACTAGATTGGTCTTCAATAATTGTGGCAAGATTTGAGACAGATTCATGTTTATCCGGGTAAACTTTCTTATTGGCCTTTCTATCCTCAGTTGATTGTTCGGTTGTTGAGTAGCCACTGGCCTAGGTATCATCACAACCCCTACCATTGGACGGTGCTCGGTTCTGCTCTGACCTCTTGGATCATAAATAGAATTGACCTCCTTCTTACCCGTGAATGGCTTCTTCACTGTACTTGAAGAGGTGTCTTTCTGGATCTTGCCACTTCGGATCCCAGCTTCTACCCTTTCTCCAGTCAATATCAGCTCGGTGAAACCAGTTGAAGAGCTACCAATCAAGTGATTGAATAATGGACCAGACAGCGTACCAAGAAACATGTCCACCAACTCCCTATCAGACAAAGGGGGTTGGACTCTCCCTGTCAAATCTCTCCACTTCTGCGCATAGTCCTTAAAACCTTCGCTTTCACCCATGGACATACTCTGGAGTTGAGTACGGGTAGGAGCAAGGTCAGAGTTATATTGATACTGCTTATAAAAAGCAGCAGCCATATCTTCCCAATTACGGACATTGGTTCCCTCTAGCTGATAGAACCACTCAAGTTGAGTCCCAGACAGACTGTCTTGAAAGAAATGGACCCACAGGTTCCTATCAGCAGTATGAGGCTGGATCTTCCTCATATAGGAACGAAGATGAAGCTTGGGACAAGACACCCCATCATACTTTGCAAATACCAGAGCCTTGAAATTCTGTGGGATGACAACCCCAGATACCAAACCCAGCTCTTCAAAATCCAGCCCTGGTACTCTTTGGATCTCCTTTGCACTCAGAAGATCCTCTAACTGTTTGTATTTATCCTCAGCGGGAGGATACTGTTCATCATTGTAATCAGATTCATCCTCATAAACCCTTGGGCTAGGGTCTTTCTCTCTTGTTTCACCCTCTTGGTTCTCCCCTTCTTTGGATGAAGAGGTCAGATCAACTGGTTGCTTCAACGGTCCCCAGAATCTTCTGCCCAGATTCAGGACACCAACGGTCTTCTTCGCCTTCTTCTTTCTATCTTTCAAAATAAGGGCCTTCAGATCTTCCTGCCCTTTAGCCAAAGTTACAAACATTTGCTGAAATCTGGCATTTTGTGCCTGGAGATCCTTGATACTTTGCTCAGAATTCATTATTGCTGAAATAGGCAGCGAAGAAGATGAGAAACCTGTTATGAAACCTATTTATGCAATGTCATGGATGATATGCGTATGCAATGATTTCAAGGATTCTTAAAGGCTCAAATTTTCTTAACCAAAAGAAACACACGTTAATTGTATTAATAAGTTCGAATTGTTACAAAGAGTGCCCTTTAGGCTTACAATCAAACAAAATAAAACTTAAAGCAAAAAGAAAAATTAAGTTTCCCATGAGCGCATCCTCTTTGGTGCAATGTAGGCGTTTATATTCCTCTCTTCATGAAGTAGCCTAGTGAGTTCCAGGACTTTCTTCTCGCTGGCGTAGAATTGAGCTTTAAATGTATCCCGCTCCTCTTTAAGTTGAACCCATGATTTTTGTAACTCCTCATGATTAGTTGGCATGTCAGGATGAAGAACAAGATAAGAAGTGTCTCCTTTAGCAACCGGTTCCATAATCATAGGTAGGATGGCGGGGTAAGGCATCATAAGACTTTGGGCACGAGATCTTACCCATTTGAGATAAGGCTCAAGAGGGATGGAATTATTGTGCCCTAGCGTCTTGCTATCAACTCTATGTACCATGCCTCAAGCTCGCATGGACCTTTTACGGTAATGCTGAGCATCATTCTCATAGTCGAAGGTGATTCCTTGGATAAGTGTATCATGAGGACCATCCCTTCACGCATATCCAAAATGTCGCAGCGCTAAACAAGGATTGTAAGTGATTCCTCCCCTAATGCCTAAGAGAGGGACATTAGGGAATTCTCCACATCGATCAATGATGGTAACATTCTCCAAGGATCGAGGACACCAATGAATACCTGAATATGTAAGAGTCATTAGCCTATGAGACCATCTCAAACCCTGTCCATTCTTCGGGACGAATCGGGGTAGGTGTGAAATAAACCACCTAACCAAAAGAGGAGTGCAACAAAGAAGGGTCCCTCTTCTCTTTATAATGCGGGTATGCACAGAATGTAAGATATCTCCAAGCAGAGTAGGTACCGGATTGCGTGACAGGAAAACCTTAACCACATTCACGTCTATGAGCTGGTCCGAATTAGGAAATAGTACCAACCCATAGATGAGAAGGGCTAACACCTCTTTAAAAGCTTGTAAGTCCAGGGTATCCCAAAAATGATGAGCTTTCTCAAAAAAGAACTTAGCCAAACAACCCTTGACATCTCTCCTGGTTTCCCAATTCGCCACCACGTCAGACCGTTGTAAGGACAGAGCTTTAGCAATATCTTAAGGCTTAGGGTCTCTTTCCATGCCATTGAAAGGTACCTTGTTAAGGATAGGCACCCCCAGTAACAGAGAAAACTCCTCCATAGTAGGCCCTAACTGGTAATCCGGAAAAGTGAAGTAGTGATGTAGAGGGTTAAAGAACTGAAAGAGCACTTTTAACATTTCTTCATCAGGGTTTGAGGTGACCAAGCTGAGAAGTAGACCATGCCTTTCAGTGAAAGGAGAGCTTTCAGTAATCCTTGATACTAACTCCTTAAGCTGAGGAGGTACCTTTACCATACTGACTTGGATAGTGAACCCGCGGGTGAGGGCCATGTTCTACAAAACAAGACAAAAATAAGCCCTAAGGATCCTTGAAATGGTTAGTATGATATGCTATGTTATGATGTCATGATTATGCTCAGATGTAGCAGATATAGCAGACACAAGAAAATCACACAGAGACCTTAGGTTTAAGGCTTGCATGGATTTTAATGTAATACCCTCTTGAAGTTGGATTGGTTCAACCTGTCCTAAATATAGTAACCGGGTTCTAAGGGATCTCAATATCATCGATCTTTCCCCAAAATTTCGTTCCAATAGACAATTGACTTTCCACCAAATAAAACTCGAGAGTCAAACCTCAATGAGTGTAGCATCGAGTATCAACCGACTTTGGGTTTACACTAAAGACGGCTATCTCACTACGTCGTAAAAGCCAAGTTGGTCCATTAAGGTGCTAAGGTCAGTTGACGCTTTATGATACCACGCAGCGGCCCCGTATTCTCCTTGATTACTCAAGGGATACCGGTACCCACCAAAGTATCACATCAACGTAGCTACTATTTCAACCGTGTTGGTATACCTCGCACAGCTCCCTCACAGTTTATTGCTACTTACCTAAAAGGAATTCCCCGGTCTGGATTTAGGATCCAAACAACCCAAACAGATACCCTTAAAAGTAAATCAAACAAGAAAATCCAAATAAGAAATTTAAGAATGACCTAGATCCTAAGGTAAACCCCGCTTTATTAATTTCCCCCAGCAGAGTCACCAGTTTTGTGATACGGTGGCAGAACCGACTGTTTTTTGTTACTACTTGTTTTGCGTTTTTTGTTCACAAATGTACGGTAAGCAAGAGTCGCCACCGGCTTTTATTTCACCCAACAAAGGAAAAGGAAAAAAGAACAGAAAAAACCTTTTTCGAGATGTTTCTGAGTACGGGGGGTAGATTATAGAAAGGGAAGGTGTTAGCATTCTTTCTATCCATGGTTTTCCATGGGCTCTTAGGTACTTGCTCATTCTTAAATTGATTTTTTGTGTTTTTGTGCTTTAAGAAAGTTTTGAAATTGCCTTAGTACGGTGTTTCACTTTATGGTAACTCTTGTATCAGTCCTCAAGAGTGTGATAAAGTGTTTTTGAAAACTTTAGTTTGAATAGTTTGTTTGAAAGTGTAAGTGTAAAAAGTTGTTGTTTTGAGAAAGTGCTTAAGAGTTTCTACCTACTCGAAAAAAGGCTATTCATTTTCGTATTTCCTTTAGACAACGCTATCCTACTATTAAGGAGTAGGTAGCTCCATCGTTGGAGTTTAAGGGACAATCGAAAGGGACGATTACAATCACTAAAGAAATGGTTAGGAAACCTTAGTATTTACCCTAGAGTCTTAAAGATCTTTTCGAGGCAACATTTGAATGGGTCATTGTTGTACCCCAAAATTTTCCCTCTCACATATCAAGAATTTACTCACAAGATCTCCCTTGACCCAAGACTGCACTAGGGTTTGATCAGCTCAAGACACCTCCTTAAGCACTGATGACCAAAATTAGGGTTTGAGATTGTACAGGGATTTTTGAACTTCTAATTCCCCATATGACTTTCATGGATCATTATGGACCCCCAATATTGCACATGTCAAGTTTCAAGCCCTGGATCACATTTTTGCTCAATCAATTGAGCAGTTGACCTAAAAATCAGTTGTATTGGGGAAAAAATCAACCATGGCCAATTTACAGTCAAACTTCATAATTTTTTATCTAAATCAACGTTTTAAACTCATGTATCATTTTATCAAGTTTAGACCACAATTCCTCAAGAAATTTGATCAAATCTCCAAATGGCAAAATGGTCAAAATTAGGGTTTTGACTGAGATAGGGCAATTTCTGATTTTTGACTTAGTAAATGGTCAATTGGTTTAAGGCATGATCTTAAGAGTCCAATTGCATCATTTTTACCTAATGACATGGTTCAAAATATTGCAATTCAATTGGATTGACAGATGAGTTTTGCAATCATCTGATCAAAAGTCAACTGTATACTGAAAAGTCAAACTTTGACTTTTTAGTCAAATTCAAGTGCCAATGGTCACAATTCATCAAAACATGTCAAAATATGAAACTTATTCATCGAGAAATCAAAAAGTCAAGATTTCATTTTGAAAAGTCAAAATTTCTAAACTTAGAAATTTTTCTAAGTGTTGGAAATTTCATGTTTTTTCATAACTTTGAGCCAAATTTTCACCATGATGCAAGATGATTCAAGAGAAACTTCCAACATGAAAGTTGTAGATCTCCATGAAATATACAACTTTTTATCACAAAACTTCTTCCAAAAGGGCTTGTATCTCAAGTTATAATTTTAAGAACATAGGGTCATGAAACTAAACACTTAGTGAAAATTTGGTCAGGATTTTGACCCAACTTCATGGAACTTTTTCATATATCTCCAAGGGTAATCTTAAAAAGAAATTCAAAGATGGGTTTTATATCACATTTCAAGCTTTCCAAAATGTCCAAGAACTCCTTGATATCATTCTTGAGTAGGGAGAATCGAAGAGATGAAGTTAGGGTTTTGTCACTTGAATTACAAATCATTTTTGATGAACACGTGAACCAAATCCTTAGCCATGCTGCATAATCCTCACTTTACAGGCCTCAAACTTGTTTTTCACTCCATAATTAATGGTTTAAACAACTGATTATGCCCTTATCCAAGTGTTTCAAGCTTTGTCCAAATCAATTTGCCATTTTAGAGAGAAAGTAACATATCTATTCTTGTAAAGCAAGCTTTATGCACAAAGTCAGCTTCTTGAGCTCCCAACTTGTTTTCCTTGATTACACTCCATCCACAAAGTTAGAAGTATTGTGTTTAAAGTGGTTAACAACTCTATGAACCAAGTACAAGGCATGGAAACTTGAATTTCTTAAAAAATCACATGTTATGCATAAACTTGTGATTTTGAATTCTGATCAACAAGAAGTCTCCAAACTTGTTGCTTATAAATAGAGTCACTATTTGTGAGCTAAAGGACAAGCTTAAGCACTCTGAAATACACCAAAACTCTCTCAAATCAGAAATTGCCCAAAAACTCCATTGTTGCACAGTTTCTGACCTTGGACTTCAAACTCACATTTCCCTCGTGCGTTTCTTGGCCTTTTAGTTTCTAAAGCTTCCTTACATCAAGTGTAACATATCCCTGTCCCTGTTTCATTACTGTAACATCATTTACCATATCCTCCATAACCAAAAACATAGAATTGCACATTGACTTCTCCAAGTCAGTTCAACCACTCTCAACTCAAGCAAACCATTGCCTTAGCTTCCTAGGACCTCAAAGAAGCTAACATGATCATCACCATCACTTGAAACAAGCTCAAACTCCAAACACGATTTCCAGTTTTGAGGTAAGTTTTCTCAACTTGGAACTCTTCATACGGGCATCATTAATAGTTTATTTGTGAATAAAACATGTTGATATCATTGCCCTGAAGCTAACCATGTCCATAGTTTCCATTAATTTTCCTTGAGCTTAGAGAATTTTGAAACTGAAATTTCTAAAAATCTTAGGGTTCAGATTAGGGCCATTAAAATTCATACTTATATTTGATCTATAGTTTTAATACTTTACATTTCTGGAATCATGAGAAAATTTGCTACAAGTTTCATGTTTACAGTTTTTATTTTTGATGAGAAATGAGCAAGTTACAGATGGTCTGGCTAGAGGTTGAAGATGAAGTCTTCAGGGCGCGTTTTGCCTTACATATTTATTGTTTTGTTTGTATTAACGAATGTATAGCCACCCCAGTGGTAGAAGCGTGCGCTTGTAACCTTTAGGACCTGGGTTCGAGCCCCAGTGGTACCCTTTTGAATTTTTTTACATTTTTTTGAATTTTTTTACATATTTTTGTATTTTCTGATTTTTGGCAGGCGCTTGGGCTTTGTTGGGCCTGTTCACTTTTTTTTTTGCTTACTAACCCCCTACAGACTTTTGGCACCCCTGGTCCAAATTTATTTATTTTCTTTTTTTATTTTATTTTTATTTTCTTAAATATATTTTCTAAATACTAAAAAATATTTAAAAAATATTTAAAAAATATTTAAAAAATGATAGATTTATATTTTGGCTTATTTTATTTTATTTTTCTCACAAAATATTTTTATTTAACTATATATTATTTATTTTTATTAAATAATCTTGTAAATTAAATTAGAAATAGGTTAATATTTATTTTCTCTTTACACTCATTAAATATATTATTTTAATATAAAAAGGAACAAAAATATCTTATAATGTTATAAATATTTTCAAGACAAAAATACCAAAAAAAATACATTTTTCTTAAACTTATTTTCTTTTAATCAACTAAATAGAATTAGGGTTTTATTCAAAAATCTTTTCTTAATAAAATTCAATTTTAATTAATTATTTTCTTTATTCATTTAGGCTAAGACAAAATCCTTTTTTTCATGAAAAATCAAACAAAGATACATTTTCTTTACATTTTGCATTTTTTTGCACATTCATTCATTTTGTACTTGGTATTTATTTATTTCCTTGTACATTGATATCAATTCAATATGGTTGTAATAGACTAATTAGGTTTAAATTCTTGCAATCCCCATTCATGAATTTGTATACCCCCCTCCCCACCAATGTTTTAATAGCGTAGTAACTTTAAAATTCTGCAATTTATCGCTTTTATATACAAATGCTAGTAATTAGGGTTTGTATGAAAAGAATAAAATTAACACTTAGAAAACCCTAATTCAAGACAAAAACAAGCATAAAATAATACATTTGCACACAAACACCCCTAGGATTATCCCACTTGGTTTCCTTATACAAAATGGTCATATTACGCATGTGAGGTATCTTAGCAAATACAAGATCATAGTCCCTCGATGACGCTATCTAAGTTGCCTTTCAAATGATATTAGTCCCTCAAAAGTAATGCTAAGATACCTTGCAACATTTCTAATCATGGTTATGATGACCCACGCCCGTTCCGTTTACATCCAAAGATAAGGTTGCTTACCAAATCAATGGTAAGACAACCATGACAAAGGAAAAGAAAATGAACAAGAAAGACTTTTTGAGTAGTTAGAGTTCTCCTAATTACTTGCTCCATTTCAAAACAAACATCCTTGCTATTTTCAAAACAAACACACACACTTTCAAACATCTTACAAACATTGAAAACATTTTCAAAAGATCAACATCTTTGTATACATTCTTACAAATGAGAATCATTACAAAGATTTCCTAAACAATGGCCTCTTTACAAAATACTTTCAAAAACCACATCAAGCACAACTTCAAACAAAAAGCAAGTGATCTAGCAAGTAACTAAGAGCCCATGGAAAACCATGGATGAAAAGGGTTCTAATACCTTCCCTTTTCATAATCTACCCCCCGAACTCAAGAAACAATCTCAAAGGTCTTTCCTGTGCTTTTTTACCTTTCCTTTTGGATAAAAGAAAAGTCGGTGACGACTCTTGCTAACCGCAACATTTGTGACCAAACGCAAAACCCTCAAGTCAGTTCTCCCACCGTACCACAGAACTGGAGACTCTGTTGGGGAGTATTCTAAAAGTGGGGTTACCTTATGGTTAGATCATATTTACTTGCTTTCATTGTTTGACTTATATGCTTTACATTATGGTTCTTTGTGTGGGTTTGAATCCTCTACCCGAATTTAGGATACATTATAGGTAAGTAGCAATACATTGTGGAAACTGTGTGGGGTATACCGACATGGTATAAGCAATATCTAAGTTAGTGCGACATATTTGTGAGTACCGGTAGCCTTTGAGTTAATCAAAGAGAATACGGGGCCACTGAATGATGTCATGAAGCACTAATGAACTTTTAGAACCTTTACTTGACCAACCTGGCCTTTAGGATGTAGTGAGATAACCGGCTTTGGTGCATTCCGAAGTTGGTAGATACTCGATACTACACTCATTGAGGTTTGGTTTCTTGGGATATTTCGTTCGCCATTAAAGAGGCTTGTGCTGAAACAATGACCAAGAAAACAAGTCAGTGATATTGAGCTCCTTAGAACCCGGTTACTATTACTAGGACAGGTTTGAGCCAACTAAACATCAAGAGTGTACTTACCTATGAAATTCCATGCAAGCCTAAACCTAAGAACTTGTTTTCTTTGTTTGTATATATACATACTTATACATAACATCATAACATCATACATTCACTAACCATTTTAAGGATTTTGGGATTCATCTTTGTTCTTGTTTTATAGGATATGGATTCACTTCGCAGGAAAACTATTCAAGTCAACCTTGTGAGGATCCCTCCACAACTTAAGGAGCTAGCTTCAAGGATTCTTGAAAACTCTCCATTCACCGAGAGACATGGTCTCCTACTCAACTTGGTCACCTCCAACACAGATGAGGACATGATGAAGGTGCTCTTTCAGTTCTTTGATCCTTTACACCATTGCTTCACATTTCCCGACTATCAACTTGTACCTACTTTGGAAGAATTCTCCCGACTCTTGAGGATTCCCATTCTCAACCAACTACCTTTCAACGGTACGGAAAGAGACCCAAATCTAGAAGAGATTTCTCAAGCTCTACACTTGCACTCATCTGATGTCACAACTCATTGGGAAACAAGGAGTGGTGTCAAAGGTTTCCTAGCAAATTTCTTGTTTGAGAAAGCCCAAAACTGTTGGAACTCTTTGGATTTGCAAGCCTTTGAGGAAGTTGTGGCTCTCCTCATCTATGGGATGGTTTTGTTTCCAAATCCTGACGAACTCATAGATGTGAACGCCGTCAAAATCTTCATGTCGCGCAACCCGGTGCCTACTTTGCTAGGAGACATCTTACACTCTTTTCACACTCGCACAATAAGGAAAAGAGGTGTCCTTATATGTTGCACTCCTCTTTTGGAAAGATGGTTTATTTCGCATCTTCCCCAATCTTCATTAAAGAACGAGCAAGGTTCAAGGTGGTCACAAAGGTGATGATGCTCAAACATTGAGACATTCATTGGTGCTCCCGATCCATAGAAAATGTTACTATTGTCGACCGTTGTGGGGAATTTCCTAATGTCCCTTTACTTGGAATTATGGGAGGTATCATCTACAACCCCTGCTTAGCTTTAAGACAGTTTGGTTATGCCCGAAGGGATGGCCCGTATGAGATGCTGATTCAAGGTTTGGTATTTGACTACGACAACGACGATCAAGGTCTTCGCCAGAGATTTATCCCAGCATGGAGGATGTTGAACAAGGTAGATAGCAAGACTTTGGGGCATAAAAATTCCATCCCTCTTGAGCCTTACCTCAAATGGGTATGAACTCGTGCTCAGAGCCTTATGATACCTTATCCCTCCATTCTCCCAGTAACCATAGAGCCTGTCATGGAAGGAGATGTTCCATACACTATCCTACATCCCAACATGCCCACCTCTCTTGAAGACTTACAAAGGGATTGGATACAACTCAAGGGGGAGAGAGATACTTTCGAAGCCCAATTATATGCAAGCGAGAAGAAGGTTTTGGAACTCACTAGCCTACTTCTTGAGGAGCAGACTCTAAATGCCTACGTTGCACCAAAGAGGATGCGTACTACCTTTTTATCTTAGAGTTTTTGTATTATTTTTCCCAAGGAGGAACTGATGTACTCAAGCTTTAACTTATTAATATAACGTGTGTTTCCTTTTTGTCTAAAACAAATTTGAATCTTAAAATCCTTAAAATCATTGCATACGCATTTACCATTTATCATAACATAAGCAGGTTTCTTGTAACAAGTCTCCTCATCTCTCTACTATTTATTTCAGTAAGATGGATCTCGAGTAAATGGTGAAAGACCTCCAAGCTCAGAATGCGCAGTTTCAACAGTTGTTCTTAACTCTAGCCAAAGGACAAGAAGAGTTGAAGACCTTGCTGGCTGAGGAGAAGAAAAAGAAGATGAAGAAGATAACCAGATTTCTAAACATGGGAAGAAGATTCCAAGGGCAGACAAGAAGGGCCTTAGACTTTGCAACGACATCCAATGAGAAAGACAATCAAGATGGGAAAGGGAAGAAACTGTTGTCCAGTAAGAATCAGAAGAGGAAGAGGAAGAAGAAGACTATTTTGAAGAACAATACCCTCCAGCTGATGACAAGTATAAACATCTCGAAGAGCGGTTGAGTGCAATGGAAATCCAAAAAGTGCTTGGCTTGGACTTTGAGGAGTTGGGGTTAGTATCAGGAATTGTCATTCCTCCAAAATTCAAAGCACCTATGTTCGCTAAATATGACGGAGTTTCATGCCCTAAAATGCATCTCCGGTCCTATGTGAGAAAAATCCAGCCCCATACCGCTGACAAAGATTTATGGGTACACTTCTTCCAAGACAGTCTGTCAGGAACCAACTTGATTGGTTTTATCAGTTAGAAAGAGCCAATATTCATAACTGGGAAGATCTTGCTGCAGCCTTTTACAAACAATACCAATAAAATGCTGATCTTGCGCCTACCCATACTCAGCTCCAGAGTATGGCCATGGTTTCAAGTGAAGGCTTCAAGGACTATGCGCAAAAATGGAGAGACTTGGCTGGAAGAGTTCAACCTCCCCTATCTGAAAGAGAATTAGTAGACGTGTTTTTGGGCACCTTGTCTGGTCCCTTCTTCAATCACCTAATTGGGAGTTCATCGGCAGGTTTTACTGAACTGATATTAACCGGATAAAGGATAGAAGCCGGGATAAAAAGTGGAAAGATTCAAAAGGATGCATCCTCTACTGCTGTAAGGAAGCCATTCATCGGAAAGAAAGAAGTGGTTGTTGTATATCCTCAAAGAAATCAAGATAGATCTGAACACCGTCCAATGGTGGGGGCTATTATGATTCCTAAACCTGCGCCTGATCAACAAAGAAACAACTAACCAAGAATGAAAAGACCAGTCAGACAGTTCACCAGAATTAATATGACCCTATCCCAAGTATTGCCACATCTATTAAGATCCAACCTAGTGACTTTGAAAGAAGCTCCAAAGAACCCTAACACAACCTCTCCTCACTATCATCCTAATGCTCGTTGTGCATACCACTTTGAGAGTCCCGACCATGACACTAATAATTGTTGGGCTCTAAAGAACAAAGTATAAGACCTCATCGAAGCCAAAGAAATTGAATTCGATGCGCCAGAAAAGCCAAATGTCATTTCTGCCCCTATGCCCAAACATGGCCATGCTACCAACGCCATTGAGGAAGATATGTTTGTTACTTCAGTAGATGAACTTATGACCCCACTCCTGGCTATCAAAAATAACTTATTAAATGCCAGTGTATTCCCATGCTGTGAGGAAAGCTGTCATTTCTGTTTGTCTTCACCAACCAGCTGTCCTTTGTTAAAAGCAGGCGTTCAATGCCTAATAGATAACAAGGAAATTTTGTTTGAAAAGACTTTTGTTCCACCTGTTACTTTTAATGATGTTTCTATCATTACCATTTCCACCAATTTTTCTAGGGTGTCCACCAAAAGAACCGTTAGAATTACATCAGTTCCAAAAGTAACCCCTTTGATAATTACAATGCCTGGACCAGTCCCGTATTCGTCAGACAAAACCATACCATGGAATTATGGAGGGGATGTCTACAACCACGGTATCAAGCAAGATTGGCCAGCTGCCGAAGATTCAAGTTATGAGAAAGTTGACTCTGATATCAGTAACATTGTAGGGACTAGCAAGATTACCCGAAGCGGAAGGATATTCTCTCTAGAAATTTCTCCCCCAAAAGCAGTTTCTGGACCCGTAATCATTCCTATTGTTGTTGCTCCTCCGAAGGCTATTCCCAATCCTACAATCATCTCCACCAATACCCCAACTGACAAAGCTGATACGACTCCTGTTATCACTCCTACTGATATTCCTGCTGCCAAGTCAACTGAGACTCGAGGTAAAAGTATTCTTATTGAGCATGTTCAGACGAAGGCACAATCATTGGCTATTCCTGAGACCTCCCGGAAAGAGATGGAGGAAATTCTAAAGATCATAAAAAGAAGCGACTATGATGTAGTCGAACAACTGGGGCAAAATCCATCTAAAATTTACATGTTGGCTTTACTACTATGTTCTGAGGCGCATGTAAAAGCCTTGGTAGAATTCCTGAAAACTGCCCATGTACCCCAAGAAACATTTGTCGATCAGTTACAAGACTGCGTAGCCAGCTTGACTGCAGATAATGGTCTAGGTTTTTTGGATGCTGATTTAACGCTAAGAGGAAGGAAGCATAATGAGGCATTACATGTCTCAGTTGAATGTAGGGGCACAACCTTGGCTCATGTTTTGGTGGACACTGGCTCATCTCTGAATGTATTGCCTAAAAAACCTCTTGATATGCTTGATTGTGAAGGATTGACATTGAAACCAAGTAACATAGTAGTGAGAGCTTTTGACGGCTCAAAGAGGATGGTGCATGGTGAAGAGGATATCCCCATAAAAGTTGGAACCCTAACATTTGATTCAACTTTTTATGCAATGGATATCCGTCCTTCATATTCCTGCTTGCTAGGTCGACCATGGATTCACAATGTTGGCGTTGTTACTTCTACGTTGTACCAAATGCTGAAGTATCTGATTTAAGGGAAGATTATCACCGTTCATGGAGAAGAAGAGTATATGATCAGTCATCTCAATTCTTTCAGATATGTGGAATTAGATGGTGAATTTATTGAAACTCCATTCCAACACTTTGAAGAAGTCCCGCAAGATGTGGCAGTGACCAAGGTTGTTCCCAAGATCACAAGGCCTCCACTCAGGATATCATCTTTGAAGGATGCCAAGGCAGTAATAGAAGAAGGAGGGTGCACTATTTGGGGACAAATCCTAAATATCCCATACAAATCTGACAAGTTTGGCCTAGGTTTCACTTCAGGTGCCCAGATGGTTGTACGATACGCTCGTTCTGGAGGACCACCCTTGAAGATCAGCAATTGCGAAGTCAATGCGGTTGAAGATGCTGAAGGCAGCTACAACTTGGAGGATTGGATCTTCCCAACTGTCAGTGGAGGGCTCAGCAACTGGGAGGCTAGAGATTTCGTCCCGATCAATTTTATCCCATAATAATTTGTCTTTACATTTTGTTGGATCTGTAATATTAAAACAATCCAGACTCTTAAAACCTTGTGTCTCACCTGAGGCACAATGGTCCATTTGTAAGGGTTATTATCTCATTTCCATATTGACATCAATGAATCATGGATGTTTTGCATACAAACTTTGTGCTCATTGTTTTTATTTTTTTACATTTCCATTTCTTTCAAGGATAGCTATACCCTTACACACAGTCACACTCACAATGCAGGTCTACATCCATTCGGGATCCCATGGGTAACGATTCTGCTATGGCTTTCTGTGACTCTGAAAATCTAATCTACCAAGCCGGAGATGAAGGTGAGGAAGATTGTGAAGTACCAAGGGAACTTTCTAGGTTATTACAACAAGAAGAGAGAAACATTCAGCCCCACGAGGAACCGGTGGACACCATCAATCTAGGTGCCGAAGAAGACAAAAGAGAGGTCAAGGTGGGTGCCAATCTAGAACCCAGTGTCAAGGAGCGGATGATTCAGTTGTTACATGAGTATGTTGAGGTCTTTTCTTGGTCGTATGAAAACATGCCAGGACTTGATGCAGATATTGTGGTACATCGTCTACCTACAAAAGAGGATTGCCCACCAGTAAAGCCAAAAGTTCGTCGTATGCAACCTGACATGTCGGAGAAGATTAAAGCAGAAGTCGTGAAACAATTCAATGCTGGATTATTGGCCGTCACCTCCTATCCGCAATGGGTTGCCAATGTTGCTCCCATGCACAAAAAGGACGGCAAGGTACGAATGTGCATGGACTACAGAGATTTGAATAGGGCAAGCCCTAAGGATGATTTCCCACTTCCCTATATTAACATCCTAGTTGACAATACTGCATAACACAAATAGTTTTCCTTCATGGACGGTTTCTCAGGTTACAACCAAATCAAAATGGCGCCTGAGGACATGGATAAGACAACCTTTGTCACACAATGGGGCACATTCTGCTACAAGGTGATGCCATTCGGACTGAAGAATTTTGGGGCAACCTATCAGCGTGCCATGGTCGCTCTATTTCACGACATGATACATCACGAAATAGAGGTCTATGTGGACGACATGATAGCTAGATCTCAAACAGAAGAAGAGCTTCTTGATCATTTACAGAAACTGTTTGAGAGATTAAAGAAGTACACACTGAGGTTGAACCCAACTAAGTGCACATTTGGAGTAAGGTCTGGTAAACTCCTAGGGTTTGTCGTCAGCAATCAAGGTATTGAAGTAGATCCTACCAAGGTTAAAGCTATACAAGAGATGCATGCTCCTCGTACTGAGAAGGAAGTCATAGGATTCTTGGGACGCTTGAACTACATTGCCAGATTCATTTCTCACCTGACAGCTACCTGTGAACCAATCTTCAAACTACTGAAGAAAGACCAGGTAGTCAAATGGAGTGATGAGTTCCAAATTGCTTTTGACAAAATCAAAGAGTATTTACAAGAGCCTCCTTTTTTAATGCCACCAGTCGAGGGAAGACCATTGATCATGTATCTGACCGTTTTGGAAAATTCAATGGGGTGTGTGCTGGGGCAGCATGACGAGTCTGGCCGAAAAGAGCGCGCTATTTATTACCTGAGCAAAAAGTTTATCAAATGTGAAACAAGATATTCACTGCTCGATAAAACTTGTTGTGCTCTGGCATGGGCTGCTCGCCGACTAAGACAGTATATGCTTACCCATACTACCTTATTGATATCTAAAATAGATCCAATAAAATACATCTTTGAGAAACCTGCTCTCTCTGGGAGAATAGCGAGATGGCAGATGATCCTGACGGAATAAGACATACAGTATACTACCCAGAAGGAAATATAGGGAAGTATACTAGCTAATCACCTTGCTCACCAAGCTGTGGAAGACTACCAGTCCATGAAGTTTGAATTCCCCGATGAAGACATCATGATGGTAAACAACTGCGAAGAATTTAGGCCATATGACAGACCTGAACAAGGATCCCGATGGACCCTAGTTTTTGATGGGGCATCTAACACGCTCGGAAATGGTATTGGTGTTGTACTCATATCTCCTGAAGGATGTCATACTCCCTTTACGGCAAGACATTGCTTCAATTGTACAAATAACATGGCGGAATACGAAGCGTGCATCTTTGGTCTCAAAGCTGCCATAGACTTGGGGATCAAATCTTTAAATGTATTCGGAGATTCAGCTTTGGTTATCATCCAGATCAAAGGGGAGTGGGACACCAAACACCCTAACCTTATCCCTTAAAAAGAACATGTTTTTACATTGCTCCCGCATTTTGAGAAGATTACTTCTGAGCATTTCCCGCGGGAAGAAAATCAGCTAGCGGACGCACTAGCCACAATGTCATATATGTTTAAACTTAAATGGGATAACAAGGCTCCCCAGATCACCATTGAACAAAGGGTTGAACCAGCACACTGTCACGAGATTAATACTAAAGAAGTAGTGGACCAACCTTGGTTTCACGAAGTCAAGAGGTATTTCGAAACTTAAGAATATCCAGAAGGAGCTTCGGTTAATGATTAGAAGTTCTCAAGGAGATTCTTTGCTAAGTTCTTCCTTAGTAATGGCATTCTTTACAAACGCAACCATGACTCTGTGCTACTTCGGTGCGTAGACAAGGTTGAAGCTGAAAGGATCATGACTTAGTTACATGAAGGCTCTTTTGGCACCCGTTCCAGTGGGCATACGATGGCGAAGAAAATCCTACGGGGAGGCTATTACTGGTCTACCATGGAAGCAGATTGCTATCAACACTCTCGAACTTGCCATAAGTGTCAGATCTATGGTGATAAGGTGCACGTACCTCCAGTTCCTCTGAATTTTTTTGACGGATCCTTGGCCCTTTGCCATGTGGGGGATTGATATGATTGGGGAAATCAAGCCAACAGCATCCAATGGACACCGCTTCACTTTAGTGGCCATTGACTATTTTATAATGTGGGTGGAGGCAGCTTCCTTCGCTTCCGTTACCAAGAATGTTATCTCCGGTTCATCAAGCAGAATCTCATTTATCGGTTTGTATAGTCATGAATAGCAATGTTGTGAGATATCTTAGCATTTCTCGTGAGGGACTAAGATCATTTGTAAGGCAACATTTGAAGCGTCATCGAGGGACTATGATCTTTTGATTGTTTTTGCTAAAACATCTCTCATGCATATTATGACCATTTTCTCAAGGCAACAAGTGGAGTTAACCCTAGAGGTGCATGTGTACAAGTGTGTTTGATTGCATGCATTTTTGTCTTGAATTTAGGGTTTTCTAAGCATTGGTTTTAATCTTGCCATACACACCCTAATTACTAGCATTTATATGAAAGAGATAAATTGCGAAAAGTAAATTTACTACGATATTACATCCCTTGGGGATGGGGATACAAATGTACAAATGGGGGTTGCAAGAAATAAAATTCTAATTATCTATTACAACCATATCGAATGTGAATAAATGTACAAAATTGGAATGAAAAGAAGGTGAACTTTGTTTTGACTTTTATTTATATGAAAGGTTTTGATTAATCAAAGTAATTATGAAAATAAAATATTTTTTTGTAATATTTTTATATATTCATGAAATAAAACTTGTAAATAAATAGTGTGTAAAAAATCAACTCAAAAGGAGTTGTTTTGATTGGTTGAAAAATATTTCAAGTTTGTTAAAAAATACAAAGAACACAAACAAAAAAGGCAAAAATTGTTTTTGGTCCTGCCAAGGTTTGAACTCAGGTCCCTACATAGAAATAATTTTCACGCGCACTGTTTATACCATTCGGGTGGTCTGTTTCATTCGTTCATGAGACAGCTTCAATTAGGTACAAGGTAAACTTGTTTCTGAATGTTTAAAGTGTCCAGTTCTCCCCTTCGATTGCGGGAATGAAAATCTTCCCCAGTTGAGATTCAAAAGGCTTCCCTGTTCATCCAATCGAAGGATACACACAACCTACCTAAAGTTTGGATATGAACCTAAGAAAGATAACTTAGGAACCATCTCATGAACCATCTGAAACTCTTGAACCATCAGCAACACCTGAACCATCTGAAAATCTTGACCAAACAGAAACACCTGAACAATTAGAAACTCCTGAACCAACTGACTTTCTGAAAACTATAGTTGATTTTGAATCCCTACAATTTCTGAAAAATAAAACCTACAAAAAGGTTGTTCCCAAACATGTCCAGCCAGATGTAAATGTATGATTTCGGAATTTTATAACAGAAGTACAACCTTGGATAGACCTGCTGAAGGCAGACTGCACCAGCAACGTGAACCCAGCAGCAACAGATCTTCTGTGGGAAACGTTCAGACGAACATTAGATGCTGAATCACTGATATTGCAAGACATGTGTCATTCTCAAGTGCTTGATAATTTCTCCAAACATCTGCATGCCTTCTGTTTTAACCCAAAATTTTCCCTCTAATTTTACTCAATACATGTCAATTGAGGTCCCCAAGTTGCTCAAGGAAGTCCAAGAGTTAACTAGACCAACTCTCTCCTGAGGCAGTATACCTCAAATTAGGGTTTCATTTTTCATCAAGATGCTTGAGTCCAAAGGATCCTAAATGCTCACCATTGTCATAATATGTTCTCAATACCCTACATGTCAATTTTCATGCCTTGCACAAGAAGTTTTCCCAGACAACTGCTGAGATGCTGGAGAATCGACTGTACTAGGTCTAAAGTCAAATGTGGCCCACATATAGTCAAACTTCAAGATTTTTGGTCAACATCAACAGTGGGAAGTTATATTCATCATTTGATCAAGGGTTAATCATGATTCCTCAAGGGATGCTCCAAATTCATCAAAACCCAAAAGTTGCTAAATTAGGGTTTTGTAGGAAAAGTCAACCCAACTTTGACCAAGCATAACTTCTTCATAATTTATCAGAAATTTTCCATCCAAAGCTCATTTTGAAGATGATACAATTACCTGCAATTAATCTTCAGGTCACAAGTTCAAAATATGCACTCACAAAAAGATATGAATTTTGATATTATAGGTCATTTTGAAAAGTCAACAAAAACACCTTTTGGGTCAAAGCTTCATACATGAATATGGAAGACTCAATTGAGATGATACAAAAAGGGTTGCTTAAGGGACATCCTAAGATTTCTAAAAAGTCTAAGAACACCTATCTAGGGTTAAAATTGGAGGAGATATGCCTTGTCAAAGTTGACCTTTTTTGCAAAATTGCCAAAAGTCAAATGGGCTCAAAATTGCATTTTTTTTGCCAAATGGGCCTAACTTTTTGTGCTTGCATCCCACTTCCAACATGGCCCACGACCTTTGAGTCCTTTCTTACATTATTTTATTATTTATATTATTTATTTTTGATATTTTATTAAATAGAATGCAAAATTAAATAAGGTGAATAAAAGGAATGATGTAAGATTTGATTTCAAATCTTTTTCTCATCAAAAAAAAGAGCAAGTAGTGTTGGCATGGCAAGAAAATCCGTGGAGAGGGCAAGATTTTATTTGGTCCAAATATGAAATAAATGATTTTATTAAAAGCCTTTATTTTCTCATTGAAAGCAAAGATTTCTTTCAACTTTGTTAACCTAATTTTGATTCATTATATAGGGATGCTCACTCAGAAGCACGGGAGGAGGAGGATAGACAACCCTAAGTGCTCAAACAAAAATTGCAAAAATCATTCTAAATCATGAAAACAAAAAGAAAAAGTTCTAGTCTCTTTCAATCCAACCTAAGCATCCAATTCACACCCAGAGGTTCCCAGGAACATGTACCACCCTCTTAATCAAGCAATCACACGCCAGAACCACCATCCACGATCATCATCGTTTGGTAAACTTCTGGAAATTTAATATTTCTCTTTTCGCATTGTTGAATGTTTTAATGCTCTAATTATTACTCAGGACCTTCATTAGGACAGGTTGGACGCTTTGCATTAGAGTATCAAGGCTTAAATCACGTGATGCCATTGTTAGGGCATCACAAACTGAAGCTTGTGAAACTTTTAATCTAAGGACCTTTAGGCTAAACTAACCCCATATTTGGATTCCTGGGAAATTTCAGGGGGAGTAGGGTCTTTTGCACCTTTTAAATTCCACGTTTTGCAGGTTTTGGGATTTTCACCCTCCTGGAAAAGACGGCCGAAGCGTAGCTCCAGCGTCGTTGACTCGTCTCCCTCTGGCGAAGACATTCTGACTGCAGGCGTGGCATTTCTTTATATAATGTGATTGGTTCTGGAAATACTGACGCGTTTATGTTTTGCTGACTGGGATCTAATGGCTTATTTGATATATATTATTTTTATTTGATTATATGTATGAGTTAACATCCAGCGCAGTTGGTCAGAGGAAGGAGGTCAGAAGCTCATGTCCTGGGTTCAATCCCAGGTGTGAGCTTTTGGAATTTTCTCCATTATCTCCAGCAGATCCATGCACCTCATCTTCCGAGGATCTCACCTTCTGAGGATCATCATCTTATGGATCCATCTCCAGCAGATCCATGCACCTCATCTTCTTAGGATCTCACCTTCTGAGGATCATCATCTTCTGGATCCATCTCCAGCAGATCCATGCACCTCATCTTCTTAGGATCTCACCTTCTGAGGATCATCATCTTCTGGATCCATCTCCAGCAGATCCATGCACCACATCTTCTGAGGATCTCACCTTCTGAGGATCATCATCTTCTGAATCCATCTCTAGCCAGATCCAACGCCAGCATATGCAGGTCCACCATGAGCCCCCAGAAGATGGTCTCATGGGATCAGGCGCCAGACTCTGAGCCATCCTTCTGGGTTTCAGAATTTCAACACCCCTCAGAATTATTTAAACAGGCCCTTTTCTCATCTTTTAATTTTAATTCTTTTTTTTAATTATTTTCTAAAATAACACATAAATCTTTTCTTTTTTTATAAATCAAAAAATCACAAAAAACACCAAAAATCTTTTTCATAAAAAATATTTTGTTTCCGCGAATTAATTAATTTAATTTAATTAGGGCAATTAAATCTTATTTTTGTAATTAAAATCAATTAGAAATTAGGGTTTACTTTTGTATGATAATTAATTTCTTCTTCAAAAATAACTTAAATATTTTCTCAAATTAGATTTTTTAGGTTTTATAATCGTCCTCGCATTTAATTCGTCGCGTGTATTTTAATTACGTTTTTTTATTATTGTAACTGTTCCAAGGTTGTAATAGTTTTAAGTAGGGTTTTAAATTCTGCACTTTTATTTCCCATCAAAGAAATTATGTAATTGTCAAAGCCATGTAATAGCTAGGTTTATTTCTGCTTTTAAATTCCTGCAATCTTTAACTGTCTAGATGTATGGCTAATAGGATTGTATGGCAAGAATGCATGAAAAATTAAAACAGTTAGAAAACCCTAATGTGTAAAGATTAAAATAACTGGAAAAAACAAACTTGCACATGCTCACTCTTAGGGTATACTCTCACTCTGGTTGCCTTCGGTAAATGGTCATGAAGCATAGGATGTTTTAGTGGCTATCCTCTATGTCCCAAAAGATCAAATTGTCCCATTCAAATGTTGCCTCGGAAAAGATCTTTAGGACTCTAGGATGGTTACTAAGGTGTCCTAACATTGCTTTTGTGAATGTACGTCCCTTTCGAATGTCCCTTACAACTCCAACGATGGTGCTACCTACTCCTTAATAGTAGGATAGTGTTGTCTAAAGGATATAGAACAAAAATGATCTTTTTTCGAGTAATATATGCTAGCGGGTACTTGCTCAAGATAAAACTTTTCACACAAACACTTTTCAAAAACAGTTTTAAAAACAACTTCGTTGAGGACTGATACAAGGGTTATCACGAAGTAAAACATTTTCAAGATAAACACACACACAAGCAATTTGAAAAATGAGCAAGTACCTAAGAGCCCGTAGATAACTACGGATAGAAAGGGTGCTAACACCTTCCCTTTCTATAATCTACCCCCCGTACTCAGAAACATCTCGAAAAAAGGTTTTTTCTGTTCTTTTTCCTTTTCCATGATTGGATGAAATAAAAGTCGGTGGCAACTCTTGCTTACCGTGACATTTTGTGAACACAAAACGCAAACCAGTATTAACAGTCATTTCTGCCACCGTATCACACCTTCCAATCAGAAGTTGTTGATACTTGGGACAAGAAGTCTACTCTGCTGATTGCCAATGCTCCTGCTGATCAAATGAACATTTCAGAAGATGATTCTGAAGATGCCTCTAAAGATTCAAATCCTATGGCAATAATTTTGTTTAATCAAACTTCTGCTAAATTTGCACCAGAAGGTGTGCCAACTCTTATGGTTGATCTGGGCACTCTTCTCTCAAATGTTGTTCATTATGACTCAGCTGCTTCTACACCAAAGGTTATATCTGCTGAAGCCACTTCATCTTCTGCTCCTACTTCACTGGTTATGGATACTCTGAATGAGCTTAAGAATGAAAATGAAGCTATTCATGAGCGCTTGGACAAGCAGGATGAGACAAACAAGGAAATCAAGAACTGGATGATGAAGCAATAGGAATCTTCATCTGAAATCAAGAATCTTCTTTTGTCTCTTGTTTCTAGAAAATCTAAAGTGTCATTCTGTTTCTAGTTTTTTGTTTTTTTTTTGTACCTCTGAATCTTTTTATAAAAACCTTTTACGCTCTTTAATTCTTTTTATACTTTTTAATTATGACAAAAAGGAGGAGAAAATGAGTATTTTGATCTAATCTTTGATTAACAGTTATGGGACTAAGTCTCAAACATTACTAACAAAATACAAAGATTTCTTTCTCTGTTTAAAGAATTTTGTAGGTATCACTAAACTCTGGAAATTTAATCATCTGAACACCATCTTCAAAAGACTTGCTAAAGAAATCCTAAAAGAAAAATCTCAGGATGTTTTTCTTATACATCTATTTTTTTTCAGAAGAAGAAATATTTATTTCAGGGGGAGATTCTTATCTCTTGTTCAATTTTTTTTCAAAACCTGAATATTTTTGTCATCATCAAAAAGGGGGAGATTGTTAGAACAAGTGTGGTTCTGATCATATCTCAGAGTTTTTATGATAACAATAAAATATATTTTGAATTATTGATACTCTGATAAGCATATTTCTTTGTTTCAGATAATATTCTAACTGAAGTATTTTCTAAGGTGAAAATCATTTTACGTGCTGAGCTGAATAAAAATGAAAAAGTTCTTTGATGAAAGAACTATTTATTTAGCGCAAGTCCTGACGTTGGCTCTGACAAGAAGCAATTTATAGCATCTTCTAATCTTAGCAAGTTTCCATGCAAACACTGTTCAGAAGTATTTTGCAAGCAAGCTCTGATGAGAAGTTATTTGCAAGCAAATTCTGAAGCAAGATCTGAAGCAAGTTCTGAAAGATTAAAGAAGCAAATAGTCTTGTCAAGTTTCAGGAAACAAGCTCTGACAATGCCTTTCGTTCATTTAATGCAAAGACGGCTAAAGCACTCAAGTGTCTCTACGCCAGTTCATTGAAAGAAACAATTATGCAAGCCAACACGCAAACATTAATTGCTCCTCACTTTTGAAGGCAGTAACAGTCGTTTTCCTCATGCTATAAATAGAAGATCATTTATTACAAGCCAACAACTAAGACCAACTAACGTGAAAATTATTCTGCTGCTCACAAATTATTTTCTCACAAACACTTTGTTATTTTCTCAAGTGCAAAACTTATCTTAGTGATAAATCACAGTTTGTGATATAGCTTTCTAAGAAGAAATTTGTTTCACTATTGTAAAGATTTAATTCTTGTATTTGTTCCTTGAGAGACCAAGCTTGGTCAGATTTCTCAAGAAGGCTCGGACTAGTTTGAGTCTTAGTGGTGTTAGTCACTTGTAAGTTTACTTGTGCTTTGTATTTTTAGTCACAACATTTTGGTTGTGTGATTGTAATCTGTTTGATTATAGTGAATTAAGTCCTTGTTGAGAAAGGCGAAATCACCTTGGCGGGTGGACTGGAGTAGTTTGAGTTCAAACGAACCAGGATAAAAATGATTGTGTCTTTCCATAATTGTTGAGCTAGTAAGAAAAAGATAAAAAGGAAAAACTTATTCAACCCCCCTCCCCTTCTAAGTGTTTTCTCACCCTTCAATTGGTATCAGAGCTTGACTCTGTGTGCAAACACTTAACAGTGTCAGAAAAAGATCCAGAAGGAAAACACTATGGCAACTGAACAAAACAACAATAACTACACCAAACCTCCTGTGTTTGATGGAGAAGATTTTGAATATTGGAAAGATAGACTAGAAAGTTTCTTTCTAGGTCTTGATGTTGATTTATGGGATATGGTCTTAGATGGTTACACACATCCTGTAGACTCAGAAGGAAACAAGATTGATAGAAAGAATATGGATAGACAACAAAAAGCAGATTTCAAAAATCACCACATAGCTAGAAATATCTTTCTGAACGCTATCTCTAAAATGGAATATGAGAAGATCACAAATAGAGATACAGCACATGACATGTTTGAGTCTCTCAAAATGACGCATGAAGGAAATGCTCAAGTAAAAGAGACTAAAGCTCTGGCTCTCATCCAGAAGTGTGAAGCCTTCAAAATGGAAGAAAGTGAATCTATAGAAGCTATGTTCTCAAGGTTCCAAACTCTGATCGCTGGCCTGAGAGTCCTGAACAAAGGATACACCAAGGCAGACCATGTTAAGAAGATTATCAGAAGTTTACCCAGAAGATGGGCACCTATGGTTACTGCATTCAAAGTATCAAAAGATTTGAACAATGTGTCTCTTGAAGAACTCATCAGCGCTTTAAGAAGTCATGAGATAGAACTTGATGAACACGAGCCTCAGAATAAAGGTAATTCTGTTGCCCTTAAATCTATTAAAAAATGTGAAACTAACGCATTTCAGGCAGAAGAAGGAAACTCTGAAGAATCTGCATCAGAAGAAGATAAACTATCCTTGATCTCCAGAAGGATCAACCAGATGTGGAAGCACAGATAGAAGAAGTTCAGGAACTACAAGAGGTCAGAAGATAAACCAGAATCTTCTGGACATAAGAAGTCAAACAGAAGAGATATAATCTGCTATGAATGTAAAGAACCAGGACACTACAAGAGTGATTGTCCAAAACTACAAAAAGAAAGACCAAAGAAAAAGTTTGGTAGAAAGAAAGGCATGATGGCCACCTGGGACAATTCAAAATCTTCTGAAGATGAATCTGACTCAGAAGATGAGAACGCCAACCTAGCCCTTATGGCTACCACAGCAGATGACTCAGACTGTGAGTCAGAACCAAAAGAGGTATTCTCTGAATTTACTAGAGCTGAACTTGCATAAAGTTTATCAGAACTTCTTAAAAACTATAATCAACTCAAAATCAAATATAAGAAACTCAAAAAGAGTCTTGCATCTGATCTTGAGAAACTTGAAACAGAAAACTCTGAACTCAAAGAAAATAATTTTAAACTCAAAGAGGAAATTCAAAAAGTTCAAAAAAATTCTATTTCAGATTCTGCGTCAAGTTCAAGAGATATTCTTAAAGAATATGATTCTAGTTTTCAAACTTTTCTTGCTAAAAGCATAGATAGAAGAAAAATGGCTTCAATGATCTATGGAGTTAGTGGAAATAACAGAAGAGGAATTGGATATGAAACTCCCAAAGGGAAGGAAACATATATACCAAAACTTGTTGTTAAGATGGCTTTCACATATAAACCTCTGAACAAACAATTTAGGTTTGGGCACGCACATGATATTAAATACACATCTCACTCTGGAAAGTTTTATGCTAATCCAAAGTTCAAACAGAACTTTAGAAACTCTAACCAAAAAGGACCCAAAAAGATATGGGTACCTAAGGAGAAAATAATATATGTTTCAGATGTCCTTAACAGCTCAGTTGAAACACCAGTCATGGTACCTGGACTCTGGATGCTCACGACACATGACGGGAAGAAAGTCTATGTTCCAAAACCTGGAATTTAATTATGGAGGAGACGTCAAATTTAGAGGAAATTAGAAAGGAAAGATTATTGGTTCTGGAACCATTAGAAACGGTAACCTTCCTTTTATCTCAAATGTTTTGTTAGTAGAAGGGTTAGCGCATAACTTGTTGTCTGTAAGTCAATTAAGTGACAACGGTTATGACATTATCTTTAATCAAAATTCTTGTAGAGTTGTTAGTCAAAAAGATGGAACAATCCTCTTCTCTGGCAAGAGAAAGAACAACACCTATAAAATTGATTTGTAAGATCTTAAAACTCAGAATGTAAAATGCCTTTTGTTTGTTAGCGATGAGAAATGGGTGTGGCACAGAAGATTGGGACATGTCAGCATGAGAAAAATCTCTCAAATAAATAAACTGAATTTAGTCAGAGGACTTCACAATCTGAAGTTCAACTTAGAAGCTCTGTGCGAAGCATGTCAAAAAGGAAAATTTTCAAAACCTTCTTTTAAATCAAAAAATGTTGTTTCTTCCTCTAGGCCATTAGAACTACTTCACATTGATCTGTTTGGGCCAGTTAAAATGGCATCCATCAGATGCAATAAGTATGGATTGGTCATTGTTGATGACTACAACAGATGGACATGGGTTAAGTTTTTAAAACACAAGGATGAGTCACATTCTGTGTTCGTTGACTTCTGTAACCAAGTGCAAAATGAAAAAGATTTTAGAATTATAAAAGTTAAAAGTGATCATGGAGGAGAATTTGAAAACCATTATTTTGAAAAATATTTTAAAGAAAATGGTATTGTTCATAATTTCTCTTTTCCTAGAACTCCCCAACAAAATGGAGTTGTAGAACGAAAGAATAGAACTTTACAAGAAATGGCCAGAACCATGATTAATGAAACAAATATGGCTAAGTACTTCTGGGCAGAAGCAGTGAACACAACATGTTATATTCAGAATAGAATCTCTATAAGACCTATTCTTGAAAATACTCCCTATGAATTATGGAAAAACAGAAAACCCAACATTTCATATTTTTATCCTTTTGGATGTACTTGCTTTATTTTGAATACTAAAGATAATCTAAACAAGTTTGATTCTAAGGCACAAAAGTGTTTTCTGCTTGGATATTCTGAACGCTCAAAAGGCTATGGAGTATACAACACAGAAACTATGATTGTTGAAGAATCAATCAAAGCCAGATTTGATGATAAGCTTGGCCAGCAACAGCCAAAGCAGATTGATATTTCTGTAGGTACAGAAGATCATCTCTCAAACTCTGAAAAGTCAGAAGCAAAGGACAACTCAGAAGATCCTTCTCTTGATGATGCTCTGGATAATCTCATAATCTCTGAACAACCCTCTCAGAAAAGGTTTCCAAGAATCTCTTCAGCTCATAAAGAAGACATGATTATTGGAAAGAAAGAAGATCCAATCAGAACAAGATCCTCCCTCAGAATCAATAAAGAATCATTGTTTGGATTGGTATCTCTGATTGAGCCAACCTCTATTGATGAAGCTCTGGAAGACAATGATTGGATCCTAGCTATGCAAGATGAACTCAATCAATTTTCCAGAAACGATGTGTGGGTTCTAGTTCCAAGACCTAAAGGATTCAATATTATAGGAACTAAATGGGTATTCAGAAACAAATTAAATGAGCAAGGATAGGTGGTTAGAAACAAAGCACGACTGGTTGCACAAGGTTATATTCAACAAGAAGGAATTGATTTAATGAAACATTTGCCCCAGTCGCCAGGTTAGAATCAATTAGATTATTAATTTCTTTTGATGTTCAAAATAACACTTCATTATATCAAGTGGATGTTAAAAGTGAATTTTTAAATGGTTATATAGAAGAAGAAGTTTATGTCCATCAACCTCCAGGCTTTAATGACTCAAAATATCCAGAACATGTTTTTAAACTAAAAAAGTCTTTATACGGTCTGAAACAAGCTTCCAGAGCTTGGTATGAACGTTTGAGTAATTTTCTTTTAGAAAAAGATTTTACCAGAGGGAAAGTGGACACAACTTTATTCAGAAAAACATTTAAAAATGACATTTTAATTTGTCAAATTTATGTTGATGATATTATTTTTGGAACCTCAAATATCTCTCTTGGAAAAGAATTTGCTGAGACTATGCAGGCTGAATTTGAGATGAGCATGATGGGAGAATTAAAGTTTTTTCTGGGAATACAAATAAACCAGACTCCAGAAGGTACTTACATACATCAGACGAAGTATGTTAAAGAACTTCTGAAGAAATTCCATATGTCAGAAAGTAAAGATGCAAAGACACCAATGCATCCTACATGCATTCTGGGAAAAGATGAGGTAAGTATGAAGGTAGATCAGAAACTCTACAGAGGTATGATTGGATCACTTCTCTATCTGACTGCATCTAGACCTGATATATTATTCAGTGTATGTTTATGTGCTAGATTCCAATCAGATCCTAGAGAATCTCACTTAACTGCTGTTAAGCAAATTTTGAGGTATCTGAAAGGTACTACTAATCTGGGTCTGTGTTACAGAAGATCAAAAGAATTCAGACTAGTAGGTTATTGTGATGCTGACTTTGCTGGAGATAGAATTGAACGAAAGAGCACCTCTGGAAGCTTTTAGTTTCTGAGTGACAACCTTATCTCGTGGTACAGCAAGAAGAAAGCTACCATTGCACTTTCAACAACAGAAGCTGAGTATATATCTGTTGCTGGATGTAGCTCTCAGATGATCTGGATGAAAAGTCAGCTAGAAGATTTTAATCTCTATGAAAGTAAGATTTATATCTTCTGTGACAATACCTCTGCAATTTGTCTTTCTAAAAATCCCATTTTGCATTCTAAAGCAAAACACACAGAAATTAAATATCATTTTATAAGGGACTACATTCAGAAAGGAATTTTAAATTTAAACTTTGTAAACACAGACCATCAGTGGGCTGATATTTTTACCAAACCCCTTTCTAAATATAGATTTAAATTCATTCTGAAAAATATTAGTATGGAATTTTGTCATGGATGAAATTGTATTTATCTTCTGTGATTGCTTTTAGAATGTTCTGAAATGAATGTTTTGATTAACAACTCTTCAGAAGTTAGAAGAGAAGTTACATCAGAAACTATATATAAAGTTCTGAAATGTTCTAACATTTCATTACAAGTATAGTTCAGTAGTTCATTATATCAAACAGTTGTCTCATGCAACCTTCAGGAGATGAACATGTGTTGTATTTATGAGAGGTCACGTGTGTTATGCTATTGACGTCGTTCCTAGGTAACTGTTATGATTTGTTCAAAATGTCACACTTTCCCCTCATTATCAATGTCATTAAATGCTAGTAATGATTTAATTTTTTTTGTGTCTTAAATTCTTTTTACAGTTTTATTTCAAAAAAAATTTTCTAAAGTTTACCTATAAATACTTTTGTAAAACCCCTTTCTCACTTTATACCTTCTATTTCAAATTTCAAAACCGTCTCTGTGTATTTTCTGCGACCCATTTTATTTCATCTCAACCTAAGTGCTCTAATGGCTTCATCTTCTACTCCTTCCGAAAACACTCAAGCTGAACAATACATCATCCCTGAAAGAACCACTCTTATTCATGTTGACAGTTTAGAAGTAATCAGTGAATTGATGGTAGACTTTGAAAACCTAAAGGCAAATGGGTTTGACCTTCTTCCTGCATTGAAATTTCAAGGATGGGGAAATTACTTTGATCGTCTTGTTGGCCCTATATTTCCACATCTTGTAAAGGAATTTTGGATTCACGTCATTGCATCACCAAAGGTTATTCTCTCGTTTGTAATGGGTAAGGAAATTTCAATCACTGAGAATATCATCAGGAGGTTACTGGGTTTTGAAGGCAATGGAGTCACTGGAGTCTCAAATGGTAGAATGGATATGTCAAGAGTTCATGCTGAAATTTTTACAACCGGGCAAGCTTCATCAAAAGTCAGAGACTTGAAGAATCAGTACAAGATCTGGGCTAGAATCATCCATGGTTGCATTTATCATAGAAAGGAAACAAGTTCTCCTGACTATATAAATGCTGACCAGCAACACCTTTTGTTCTGTCTGGGAACGAATGTAAAGATTGATTTACCCTACCTTCTGTTTGATCACCTCTGGACACATGCCAAGGAAACAAGGGAAGCAGAAATAGTGAAGAACCTTAAATCCAAAAGGAACTGGATTCCAATGGGAAGGTTGATTTCAGACATTCTGACAGAGAATGGTCTGATAGCACATTTGGACGAAGCAAACCTGCTGGGGAAGTTATAGCCTACGTGTGGTAAAGCTCTGACAGGAAAGAATCTGGTGAAGAGAAAGATCATTGATAAACTGCTGGTGGAACATACCCCTTATGTATCAGCAACCGTTACCAGAAAAAGAATTCCAATTGCTGACTTTCCACTTTTCAACTCAGGAGATCACCTTCGTATCATTCTGCATTACATTGCAATTTGCAAAGAAAGTGGAACTCCAATTGATCCTGCCTGGCTTCAAGGTAGAAATGAAGCAGCTCCAGATGTTGTCTTCCAGTAGCCAATGAAAAGGAAAGCAGTTGGAGGACCCTCTTCTAGACCCCAGAAGAAGAAGAAGAAGAAATCAGGTACACCTTCTGAGACTATTTCTGTTTATGATTCTGTACATATATCTACATCTGTTGAACCTCAAACTTTAGGTGACATAGATATAGACATAGATTTAACCATTCCCTCTTAACCTCTTTCTGCAAACCCTCTAATAGATCAAGTTTTATCATACATAAGTGATTTTGATTCTGATGTCTCTCTTGAAACCCAAACACAACCATCTCAAACACATATCTCACAAAATAATCCTGCTGAAAACTTTTCTCAAACACCTCCCAGACCTTTATCACCAAGACCTTCTAAATGGTATGATGGCACTTGGAGAATACCTACAATAAACGTACCTATGGCCACACAAAATCCACCTTTCACCCTACCCTCTGAGAATATCTTTGCTCGGAACAGAACTCAACCACAAAATCCTACCCCCCCTCTGATGAAAACACCATCATCATTTCTCCTGACGTCACACCACCCATATCTCCAGAACTTCCAACACCTAACTCACCAACGCTTTCACCTCCTCAATCTCCAGAACATACCCTCAATCCATCTCATGAACCATCTGAAACTCTTGAACCATTAGCAACACCTGAACCATCTGAAAATCTTGACCAAACAGAAACACCTGAACAATTAGAAACTCCTGAACCAACTGACTTTCTGAAAACTATAGTTGATTTTGAATCCCTAAAATTTCTGAAAAATAAAACCTACAAAAAGGTTGTTCCCAAACATGTCCAGCCAGATGTAAATGTATGATTTCAGAATTTTATAACAGAAGTACAAGCTTGGATAGACCTGCTGAAGGCAGACTGCACCAGCAACGTGAACCCAGCAGCAACAGATCTTCTGTGGGAAACGTTCAAACGAACATTAGATGCTGAATCACTGATATTGCAAGACATGTGTCATTCTCAAGTGCTTGAGAATTTCTCCAAACATCTGTATGCCATCCAATCAGAAGCTGTTGATACTTGGGACAAGAAGTCTACTCAGCTGATTACCAATGCTCATGCTGATCAAATGGACATTTCATAAGATGAGTCTGAAGATGCCTCTGAAGATTCAAATTCTCTGGAAATAATTCTGTTTAATCAACCTTATGCTAAAGCTTCACCAGAAGGTGTGCCAACTCTTATGGTTGATCTGGGCACTCTTCTCTCAAATGTTGTTCATTCTGACTCAGCTGCTTCTACACCAAAGGTTATATCTGCTGAAGCTACTTCATCTTCTGCTCCTACTTCACTGGTTATGGATACTCTGAATGAGCTTAAGAAGGAAAATGAAACTATTCATGAGCGCTTGGACAAGCAGGATGAGACAAACAAGGAAATCAAGAACTGGATGATGAAGCAAGAGGAATCTTCATCTGAAATCAAGAATCTTCTTTTGTCTCTTGTTTCTAGAAAATCTTAAGTGTCATTATGTTTCTAGTTTTTTGTTTTGTTTTGTACCTCTAAATCTTTTTATAAAAACCTTTTACGCTCTTTAATTCTTTTTATACTTTTTGATTATGACAAAAAGGGGGAGAAAATGAGTATTTTGATCTAATCTTTTATTAACAATTATGGGACTAAGTCTCAAACATTACTAACATAATACAAAGATTTCTTTCTCTGTTTAAAGAATTTTGTAGGTATCACTAAACTCTGGAAGTTTAATCATCTGAACATCATCTTCAAAAGACTTGCTGAAGAAATCCTAAAAGAAAAATCTCAAAGCTCTGAAGAAAAATCTCAGGAAGTTTTTCTTATACATCTATTTTTTTTCAAAAGAAGAAATATTTATTTCAGGGGGAGATTCTTATCTCTTGTTCAATTTTTTTTCAAAACCTGAATATTTTTGTCATCATCAAAAAGGGGGAGATTGTTAGAACAAATGTGGTTCTGATCATATCTCAGAGTTTTGATGATAACAATAAAATATATTTTGTATAATTGATACTCTGATAAGCATATTTCTTTGTTTCAGATAATGTTTTGACTGGAGTATTTTCTAAGGTGAAAATCATTTTACGTGCTGAGCTGAATAAAAATGAAGAAGTTCTTTGATGAAAGAACTATTTATTTAGCGCAAGTTCTGACGCTGGCTCTGATAAGAAGCAATTTATAGCATCTTCTAATCTTAGCAAGTTTCCATACAAACTCTGTTCAGAAGTATTTTGCAAGCAAGCTCTGATGAGAAGTTATTTGCAAGCAAATTCTGAAGCAAGTTCTGAAAGATTAAAGAAGCAAACAGTCTTGTCAAGTTTCAGGAAACAAGCTCTGACAGTGCCATTCGTTCATTTAATGCAAATATGGCTAAAGCACTCAAGTTTCTCTATTCCAGTTCATTGAAAGAAACAATTATGCAAGACAACACCCAAACATTAATTGCTCCTCACTTTTGAAGGCAGTAACGGTCGTTTTCCTCATGCTATAAATAGAAGATCATTTATTGCAAGCCAACAACTAAGACCAACTAACGTGAAAATTATTCAGCTGCTCACAAATTATTTTCTCATAAACACTTTGTTATTTTCTCAAGTGCAAAACTTATCTTAGTGATAAATCACAGTTTGTGATATAGCTTTCTAAGAAGCAATTTGTTTCACTATTGTAAAGATTTAATTCTTGTATTTGTTCCTTGAGAGACCAAGCTTGGTCAGATTTCTCAAGAAGGCTAGGACTAGTTTGAGTCCTAGTGGTGTTAGTCACTTGTAAGTTTACTTGTGCTTTGTATTGTTAGTCACAACAGTTTGGTTGTGTGATTGTAATCTGTTTGATTATAGTGAATTAAGTCCTTGTTGAGAAAGGCGAAATCACCTTGGCGGGTGGACTGGAGTAGTTTGAGTTCAAACGAACCAGAATAAAAATAACTGTATCTTTCCATAATTGTTGAGCTAGTAAGAAAAAGGAAAAAAGGAAAAACTTATTCAACCCCCCCCCCCCCCCCCCTTCTAAGTGTTTTCTCACCCTTCAAGTTTACATGCCCAAACGAAAGAGGCATGCGAGAAGTTTAAATGCCCAAATGAAAGAGTCATCATAGGAGGGCCACATGCCCAAATGAAGGAGGCATGCAGGAAGTAATATGTTCAATTGAAGGATACCAAAAGAAAGGCTTTTGCCTCCTGAATCTAAGGACAACAGCATGAGGCTTTTTTCCTTGTGAATCGAAGCTAGTTGAAGATAAGTGTTGCCTTATCGAAGCTTCCAGCAAGTTGTTTCAAAGGGAGATTATGCCCAGTCAGAGCTTGCATACAGGTAACCACTGCACTGTGAGTGCTAATGTGAATCCAGTTAATGCTAGCCATGGGGAGGCTTTTGCCTTGTGCACACTAGTATGGTGGGAAATTTTGCCTTGTGAATTTGGCAAACATGCAGGAAAGAGGCCATATGGCCAAACGAAAGATGTATACCAATCTTGCACAAAGAAACTAAAATGTTCATACGAAGCAGGAATCTTGCTCAAAAGAAGTCAAATGTTCAAACGAAAACTATGAACCAAAACTTGCATCGAAGGAGCCAAAGTACCCAATCGAAAGATGTGAAATTGAAGAAAACTTGTTTTTTCTCCAATTTTGTCAAAATGATTATTTTTATCTGTTTTCCCCTTTTTTAACAGTTTCCTCTTTAACCTGATGCCGGAAAATCCAATTATACTTGTGCAAGCTTGAATTTTGAAAGTCCTTGTGAGGAAGTGCCTTGAGAAATGAGAGGTCAAATTTTGGGGTACAACAGTAACAAAAGTGGTTTTCTCTATGTCATCGGGTGCCATTTTGATTTGGTTGTAACCGGAGAATCCATCTATGAAGGAGAAAACATTGTGTTGAGCAGTATTGTCGACTAAGACATCAATATGAGGTAATAGAAAATCATCTTTGTGGCTTTCCCTATTCAAATCCATGCAGTCTATGCACATACAGACTTTCCCGTCTTTCTTTGGTACTGGGACCACATTTGTAAACCATTGAGGGTATGACGTTACTTCCAAGAAACTTGCATCGAACTGTTTCATTACCTCAACTTTTATTTTCTCAGACATATCTGGCCGCATGTGACGGACCTTTGTCTTGACCGGAGGATAATCTTCCTTCATTGGCAGACGATGAATAGCGATATCATTATCAAGCCCTGGCATATCTTCATATGACCAAGCGAACACTTTAACATAGTTGTGTAACATCTGGACCAATCTTCTCTTGAAACAGTCTTTCAAGTTGGCACCGATCTTGACCTCCTTCTTGTCTGCCTCAGTACCTAGGTTTATTACTTCAACTGACTCCTCGTGTGCTTGAATGGATTTTCCCTCTTGTAACAGAAGTCTGGCGAGTTCCCCGAGTATTTCACAATATTCATCACCTTCGTCTTATGCTTGATAGATTGGATTTTCAAATTCATAGATGGTGTTGTACCCCAAAATTTTCCCTCTCATTTCTCAAGTAAATATCTCACAAGATCTCCTTTGGTTCAAGACTGCACAAGGGTTGATCAGCTCAAGAAACCTCCTCAAGCACTGATGACTGAAAATTAGGGTTTGATATTAAACAAGGACAAATGAACTTTTAATGCCTCATATGACTTTCATGTATCATCTTGGACTCACAAGATTTCTCATGTCAAGTTTCAAGTCTTGGATCACATTTTTGCTCAGTCAATTGATCAGTTGACCTAAAATCAACTATATTGGGGAAAAAGTCAATTATGGTCAATTTACAGTCAAACTTTATAATTTTTGGTCCATACCAACAATATGAATTCACATATGTCATTTGATCAAGTTTGGATCCCAATTCCTCAAGAAATTTGATCAGATCATTAAAAGGGAAAATGGTTAAAATTAGGGTTTTGACTGAGAAGGGCAATTTCTGATTTTTGACCTAGAAAATGATTGATTAGTTTGAGACATGATCTCAAGGATTCAAATGCTTCATTTTGACCTAATGACATGGCTCAAAACATTCCTCAAGATAAATTGATTGACAGATAAATTTTCAGTCAACTGATCAAAAGTCAAATGTACACTGAAAAGTCAAACTTTGACTTTTTAGTAAAAATCAAGTGTCAAAGATCACAATTAATCAAAACATGTCAAAATATGAAACTTTTTCATCAAGAAATCAAAAAATCAAGATTTCATTTTGAAAATTCAAAATTTCTAAACTTAGAAATTTTTCTAAGTGTTGAAAACTTCATATTTTTTCACAACTTTGAGCCAATTTTTCACCATGATGTAAGATGATTCAAAGGAAACTTCCAACATGAAAGTTGTAGTTCTAAATGATATCTAAAACATTTTATAACACAAATTCTCCTAAAAATGCATGGATTTCAAGTTATGATTTTGTGAATACATGTTCATGAAACTTGGAAACTTAGTGAAATTTTGCCCTAGTTTAGGCAGGATTTTGACCTAACTTCTTGGCAATTTTTCACATGGTTCCAAGATGAATTTCATGAATCTACAACATAAAAGTTTTATAGGATGTTACAAGATTTACAAAATATCCAATAACTCATTGAGATCATGTTTGAGCAAGGAGAATCAAAGACAAGAAGTTAGGGTTTTCAAACTTGAATTACACGCCATTTCTTGATGAACACATAAACCAAATCCATGCTAGGCTGCATAATATTTGCTTTTCAGGCCTCAAACTTGTTTACCACTCCATAATTAAATGTTTACACTATTGTTAGAGCTTTGATCCAAGCATTTGAGCCATTATCAAAGTTGTATTTCCATTAATGGCACAAAGTAACATTTCCATTCTAGTAAAGAGGCTTTAATCACAAAGTCAACTTGTCTTGAGCTTAGCACTTGTTCCTTCTGATCACACGCAATCTAAAAGCCATAAGGAAATTTTCTAGAGCCTCTAACAACTCAGACCATGCTTGTACTATGCATTGAAACCATGTTTGTCAACCTTACTTCAAAAACAAGCCAAGAAGCCAAAACATGTGATCTTGTACTTATGACCATCTCAAGTTTCCAAACCTTTTCCAATATATCAAAACACTATTATGCAACCTAGGAAACGAGATTAGAAGCCCTTAAGCACTCCCAAATTCCCTCAAGCCAGAAATTGCACAAAACCTCCATTTTTGTGTCATTTCTGACTTTGAACTTCAATCTTCAAAACCACTCGTGCATTTCTTGGCTTAATACTTCGAAAAGCTTCTTAGCATCATACACAAACCATACCGATACCTGTTTTCAAACTGTAACACCATTTAAACCATCCTCCATAACCAAAAAAAGAGGCATGCATCTTGACTTCTCCAGGCCATTTCAGCTGCTCTCAGTTCAAGACAGCTATTGCATTAGCTTCCTATAGGTTCAAGGAAACTAACCTGATCATCACCATCACTTGAAACAAGCTCAAACTCATTTCACGATTTCCAGTTTTTGAGGTATTTTTCTGAACATTCATCTCTTCATTTAGGCATTGTTAGGTTTCTATTTTCAAAAATAAAATATAGATATCATTGTCCTAAAACTATACATATCCATAGATTTCATTTATGTTGCTTGAGTAGGGAGAATTTTGAGTTTGAACCTCTGAAAATATTTAGGTCAAAATTTGATACTGTTAGAAATTCATGGTCATCTTTGAGAGTTAGCTTAAGTTATTTACATATTCAGAATCGTGAGGAAATTTCTAACAAGTTTGATGTTGGAAGTTTTGTGAATGGATGAGAAATGAATGAGTTACAGGTTCTTTGGCTGGAGGTTGAAGATGAAGTTACATTCAGGGCAAAACTTATGTTACATATTTATTGTTTTGTTTAAGTTAACGTATGTATCACCACTCCAGTGGTTAAAGCACGCGCCTGTTACCTATGGGACCTGGGTTTGAGCCCCAGTGGTACCCTTTTGTGCATTTTTCACATTTTTCTTCTTTTTTGTTTGAAATAGGCGCCTGGGCCTCAAACCATTGGGCTTTTGCCTTTTTTGCCAGATTCTAACCCCCTGTTTGCTCATACACATCTTGGCCCAACTTTTATTTATTTCATTTATTTATTTTCTTATTTTATTTTATTTGCATTTCATTTTTATTATTATTATTATTATTATTATTATTATTAGTGATAAAATATCCAAAAAATATTATTATTATTATTTTTACATTTATTTATTTTTTATTCGTAAAAAACAAAAAGACTAAAAATATTTTTCTTAATAAATTTAACCTTTTTTTAATAATTAATATTTAGATAATTAGTTTTAATTATTATTTTATTTTATTTTCTTAATTATTAACTTAGAGTTTGGGTTTCTTTTAATTATTAATTTTCACATTATTATTATTAATTTAAAACCTTTTCATAAAAAATAACCTAAAAATCATTTTTACTTAATTCATTTCTTAATTAGTTTAAACTTAATTTTGTTTAATTTTCAATTAATCATTTTCTTAATTAGGTCAAGATTAAAACCCTTTCATGAAAACCAAACAAAAAGTCATTTCTTTTTCCATTTGCATTTGTACATTATTTATTCAATTATTATACATTTATTCAATATGGTTGTAATAGTTAATTAGATTTAATTTTCTTGCAAAATCCCCATTTGTAAATTTGTACACCCCCTCCCCTAATGATGTAATAGCTTAGTATTTTTACTTTCCGCAATTTATCGCTTTATACAAATGCTAGTAATTAGGGTTTGTATGGAAAGATAAAATCAACAAATTAGCAAACCCTAATTCAAGACAAAACAATGCATGTAAATCCAACACATTTGCAAACTTGCACCCTTAGGGTAATTCCACTTTTTTGCCTTACCAAAATGGCCATGTTATGCATGTGGGATATCTTAGCAAAAAGCAATCAAAAATACAAGATCATAGTCCCTCGATGACGTTATCAATGTTACCTTTCAAAAATGATCTTAGTCCCTCAAAGAAAATTGCTAAGACGTTTCACAACATTGCTATCGTGGCTATACGATGACTCACGCCTGTCCCTTTACATCCAAAGATAAGGCTTCTTACCAAATCAATGGTAAGATAGAAATATCAAAGGAAAGGAAGAAATGAACTAATACTTTTGAGTAGGTAGATTGTTCCTAGTTGCTTGCTCAATTTCAAATCAAACACTCTTGCTTATTTTCAAAACAAACATCAACACTTTCAAAAACACTTTCAAAACATTTTTCAAACATGAAACATTTTCAAAAGATTAACACTTTGTATACGTTCTTACGAACGAGAACTATTACAAAGTGTGCCTAAACGATTGCGCCTTTTCAAAATACTTTCAAGAACCACACAAAGCACATTTTCAAACAAAAGCAAGTGATCTAGCAAGCAACTAAGAGCCCATAGATAACTATGGATGAAAAGGGTGCTAACATCTTCCCTTTTCATAATCTACCCCCCGAACTCAAGAAATAATCGCAAAGGTATTTCCTGTTCTTTTTAGACTTTCCGTTTGGATAAAATAAAAGTCGATGGAGACTATTGCTAACCGTAACATTTATAATAAAACGCAAAACACCCAAGTCAGTTCTCCCACCGTATCACAGAACTGGCGACTCTGTTAGGTAAATACTTAAACATAGGGTTACCTTAGGGCTAGATCACATTTATTTTCTTTCACTGTTTGACTTGTTTGCTTTACATTTTGGTTCCTTGTTTGGGCTTGTTTAAATCCTCTCCCCGGATTTGGGATGCCTTATAGGTAAGTAGCAATACGTTGTGGAAACTGTGCAGGGTATACCGACATGGTCTAAGCAATAGCTACGTTAGTGTGACATATTTGTGGGTACCGGTAGCCCTTGAGTAGTCAAGGAGAATACGGGGCCGCTGAGTGATGTCTTGAAGCACTAACTGACTTTTAGAACCTTTACTTGACCAACTTGGCCATTAGGACGTAGTGAGATGACCGGCTTTGGTGCAGTCCGAAGTTGGTAGATACTCGATACTACACTCATTGAGGTTTGATTTTTGGGATATTTCGGTCTCCATGAAAGAGGCTTGCGCTGAAATAATGCTCGAGAAGACAAATCAATGATATTGAGATCCTTTAGAACCCGGTTACTACTTCTATGACAGGTTTGAGCCAACTAAACTTCAAGAGGATACTTACCTATGAGACTCCATACAAGCCTAAACCTAAGGACTTGTTTTCCTTGTTTGTATATATTTACTTGCACATGACATCATAAACATCACAACATCATACTCATTTTCACTAACCATTTCAAGGATTATTGGAATTTATCTTTGTTCTGTTTTGTAGGACATGCCTTCTATCCGCTGGAATAATATCCAAGTCAATCTCGTAAGGATTCCTCCTTAACTCAAAGAGTTAGCATCAAGGGTTCATGATGATTCTCCATTCACCGAAAGACATGGTCGTCTCCTAAACTTGGTTACCACCAACACTGATGAAGATATGATGAAGGTGCTTCACTTTTCCCGATTATCAACTTGTGCCTACTCTAGAAGAATTCTCACAACTCTTGAGGATTCCCATTCTCAATAAACTACCCTTCAACGGTACGGAAAGAGATCCAAAACCCGAGGAGATTGCCCAAGCACTACACTTGCCACAATCTGATATCACAACTAATTGGGAAACAAGGAATGGTGTCAAAGGTTTCTTAGCCAAGTTCTTGTTTGAGAAAGCTCAAGATTGTTGGAACTCATTGGACTTACAAGCTTTTGAAGAAATCTTGGCCCTTCTCATCTATGGGATGGTTTTGTTTCCAAACCCTGACCAACTCATAGATGTAAACGCAGTAAAAATCTTCATGTCTCATAACTTGGTGCCTACCTTGTTGGGAGATATCCTACATTATTTTCACTCTCGCACTATGAGGAAGAGAGGAATCATCATGTGTTGCACTCCTCTCTTAGAAAGATGGTTTATTTCACATCTTCCCCGATCTGTGTTGAAGAACGAGCAAGGTTCAAGATGCTCCCATAGGTTGATGAAGCTCAGACATTTAGATGTTCATTGGTGTTCCTGATCCTTGAAGAACATTACTATCATTGATTGTTGTGGTGAATTCCCTAATGTCCCTTTACTTGGCATTAGTTGAAGTATCACTTATAACCCCTACTTAGCTTTACGACAGTTTGGTTACACCCGGAGGAATGGTCCATATGAGATGCTCATTCAAGGAGTAGTATTCGACTATGAAAGCAATGATCAAAGTTACCTCCAGAGGTTTATCCGAGCTTGGAGGATGGTAAGCAAAATGGATAGTAAGACATTGGGACACAAGAATTCCATTCCCCTTGAGCCTTACCTTAAGTGGGTACGAGCTCGTGCTCAGAAACTTGTGATGCCTTATCCCTCCATCTTACCGGTTATCATGGAGCCTGTGGTTGAAGGAGATGTTCCCTACACTATCCTCCACCCCTACATGCCAACTTCTCTCGAAGACTTGCAAAAAGGTTAGATTCAGCTTAAGGAAGAATGAGATACCTTCGAGGATTAATTCTATTCTAGTGAGAAGAGGGTCTTGGAGCTTACGAAGCATCTACAAGAAGAGCAAAGTTTGAACCCCTACCTTGCACCGAAGAGGATGTGTTCAGTCTTTTTATCTTAGAGAGTTATTTTGTAAGCCCAAGAGGCATGTTGTAATATTTTCAAACTAATTAATGAAAATTGAAGTTTGTTCATTCTTTTGTCTATGCAAATTTAAATTCAATAAATCCTTGAAATCATTTTCATATACATCTCTCATGCATCATAACATGACAGGTTTTTACATAACAGATTTCCTTATCTTTCTGTTTTTTATTTCAGCAAGATGGATCTAGAGAAAACTGTGAAGGATCTTCAGGCACAAAACTCTCAATTCCAAGAGACTCTATTGGCCCTAGCCAAGGGGCAGCAAGACATGATGGCATTGCTGGCAGTTAAGAAGAAGCCCAAGAAGAAAGCTCTGCTCAACATGGGTAGAAGGTTCAAGGAATCAGTTCGTCAGGTCCCGGTAATGGAAGACTCATCTGAAGAAGACGAGAATCAGATTGGTGAGGTTAAAAGTACCCAGGCTTACCGTGTTAATCATTAAGCTTCGGATGCTGATTATTTCTATGAGCAGTATCCACCTGCCGATATCAAGTATAAGCAGTTAGAAGATAGATTAAAGGCTGTTGAAATCTAAGCCGTCCCCAGTTTAGGTTTTGATGATATGGGTTTGATCTCTGGGGTTATCATTCCCCACAAATTCAAAATACCAGTCTTTGTAAAGTACGATGGAGTTTCTTTTCCAAAACTTCACCTGAAATCTTATATGCGCAAGATACAGTCGCACACTACTGATAAGAAACTCTGGGTTCACTTTTTCCAAGAGAGCTTGGCCGTAACACAACTTGAATGGTTTTATCAGTTAGATGGTTCCCGTATCAATACCTGGGAAGATTTAGCTACTGCATTCTACCATTAGTACTAGTATAACACCGACTTGGCGCCAACGAGGGTTCAGTTGCAAGATATGACTATGGGGGAGAACGAAGAATTTAAAGAATATGCCCAAAAGTGGAGAGACCTTTCCAGTAGATTTCAACCACCTTTGACCGATAGAGAGCATATTGACATGTTTATGGGCACTTTATCTGGTCCATTCTTTAACTTGTTGGTAGGATGTTCCTCCTCCGGATTCACCGAGTTAATCTTAACTGGTGAAAGAGTTGAAAGCGGCATCAAAAGTGGGAAGATCTTTGTGGCATCTGCCTCCACTTCCAATCCTGTCAAGAAACCTTTTTCCGCAAAGAAGGAAATCAATGATGTGTATGGGGAAATGGCCCGTACCAAGAAGAATGATCATCCATCTGTTAATGATGTTTGAATCTCCAATCTAACTCCTACTCCAAGATCATCTGCTAATCATCAATGTTTTGAAACTCAGAGAAGACAATTCACGAGATTAGGCATGTCACTATCTTAAGCCCTTCAACATTTTTCTAAAGGCTAATTTAGTGACATTGCGCGATCCACCTGCCAACCCTGATACCTCTTCGCCAAAGTATAATTCGAACACCAAATGTGCTTACCACTCAAATAGCCCCGGGAACGAGACTGACCAGTGTTGGGCCTTGAAGAATAAAATCCAAGATTTGATTGATAACAAGTTTTTGAGTTTGATCCTCCTCCGACTCTGAATGTAATCACCGCGCCTATGCCAAATCATGGCAATGGTGTTAATGTTGTTGAAGATACAATTTTTGTTGCCTTTGTTGAAGAATTGACTACTCCGCTGAATATCATCAAAAAGAACCTGTTGAAAGCTAGGATTTTCCCTGGATGTGTAAAAGACTGTGTTTGTTGTACCCAACAACTCAATGGATGTGAAGGGCTGAAGAAAGGCATTCAATGCCTGATGGATAGCCATGAAATTCTATTTGAGAAGACTCTGCTTGCCAAAATTTTGACTAACAAATGTGAAGATCTCTCCATTATCACCATCTCAAACAAGCCTCTTAGGATCTCATCCAAAGGTCCTATTAGGATTTCAAATGAACCAATTAGTGCTCCCTTAATAATTACCAATCCTGGACCAATTCCCTATTCTTCAAACAAGGCAGTGCCATGGAACTATGGTGCTGAAGTGTTTTATCATGGGATTAAACAAGACGCTTGGATCGAAGAAGAAAAAGTTGATGATGTTAGTGTGATACGGTGGGAGAACTAACTTGAGTTTTGCGTTTTGTATTTGCACTTGTTCGGTTTAGCAAGAGTCGCCACTGACTTTTTATTTTATCCTAAAGGAAAGGTTAAAAAAGCACAGGAAAAACCTTTTGAGATGTTTCGTGGGTTCGGGGGGTAGATTATGAAAAGGGAAGGTATTAGCACCCTTTTCATCCATGGTTATCCATGGGCTCTTAGTTACTTGGTTTTTAGATCACTTGCCTTGATTTTCGATTGCTTGAAATTGTGGTGTATGTGTGTGTTTTGAAAATGTTTTTGAAATAGACGTCTTTGTTTCGGCAACCGTTGTAATTGACTCGTGTTTGAGTGTTTTACAAAAGTGTGTATCTTTTCGAAAAGATGTTTCAAATGTTTTTGAGAGTTTTGTTTTTGAAAGTGTTTGTGGAGTGTGGTTTTTGAAAAGGAGGCAAGTGTTTTTGCAAGTTGATCTCAAGTAACTAAGAGTTTTGTCTACCCCTATTGTACTCAAAGGTTTTCTCTATGTTTTCAACCTCTTTTATCAATTTTGTTCCACCATTGAATTTGGTGGACAATCTTGCGTTTAGGAAGTTTAACGGGACGGGCGCGGGTCATCGTATGGACCATGGATGCAATGGTGCCAAGTGTCTTTGGCAATTTGCTTAAAGGGACTTGATCATTTTGATAGGTGACTTTCGAAAGCGTCATCGAGGGACTTATGATCATTTGAAATTTGTTTTGCCAAAGAAACTCGACGTGCAAGCATGGCCCATTTTGGAAGGCAACATGTCGGATCACCCTAGGGGGTGCAAGTGTGATTGTGTATTGATTTCAGGTATTTGTCTTGTATTAGGTTATCTAGCGTTTGATTTTATGTACATGCAAACCCTAGGTCTAACCATGGTATAATTCGAAAGCGGTAAATTGTGGGAATTTTAAAGTCTACGCTATTACAAATAGTATCCGGGAGTGGGGGTACAAATTTACAAATGGGGATGAGACTTTAGGAATGTAGTATCCAATAATTTACAACCAAATCAAATTGCGATAAAAGTGTAAATGTAACGTATAGCAATGTATAAGAATAGCAATTGTATGATGTATCAAATGTAAAATGTATTGTGTAAGTGCAAGTGTATATGACCTTAAATGTATTTTTAAATATGTTTGACTTAAATTTGTATTTTTATATCTTTGTTTGATATGTACAAAAAAAGTATTTTAATTAAAAGAAAGGAAAATGTTTTTAAGTTTTATAAAAAGAAATTAATGTATTTGATTAATGTATGTATAAACAAGAAAATTTTAATAAGGGAAAATGTTTTAAGTAGTTAATGCTTGTATATTTTCTAAAACACAACAATTAATAATATTTTGAGAAAAAAAAGGGAAAGGTGTTATTTTATTTAACATAAAAGAAATATTAGATATTAGTATAAACTAGATTAATAAGTAAAAGAAATGTCAATAAAATGATAAAAAGATTAATTGTGTTAAAACAAAAGAAGTGGGCTAAGGGGTTTTTGGGCCCAAGTAAAAAATAATCATATTAATTAAAAAAAGATGTTGAAGACATGATGGGCTTTAGGCGTGTGACTGGGGCAGAGGCCCAAACGATTTCACAATTTCGTTTTAGGGTTAAGATGGTTTTGTGTCATTTGGAACACGCTAGGGTTTGTGAGACGGAGGCGCCGTTTGTTCTCTCTTCGTCTTCTCCGATTAGCTTCTGAATACAATTCCCTCTGCCTAGCCACCAGCTGCCTCCTTCGCCTTCTTTCTTCCTTGGTTCAGTGAAGCAAATCAGAAAGTAATTGCCTTTTGTTGCCTTTTTAAACGCGTTTAGGGTTTCACTCCCCTTTCTTGCATGTTCTGGTTTACTGTTTTTTTGATTAAGTGATTTGGTTTTATATTGCTATTGTTGAGGTGATGGAAGAAAAAAAAGAAGGGAGAAATACTACCTTGTCGGAGGAGGAGGCGAACGTGGAGGCGCTCCGGAGGCTTGCCGACGGGGGGATGAGACGCATGGCGCTGGGCTTGCTTGGATTCCTGGTTTGTGTATTCTTTGGCTCTCTTGAGAGTTGGTTTGATGATGATACTGAAAACCTCTTGATGATATATTTTTCTCTTCTTCTCTGTTCGCCTCGTGTGTCTGCTTCTATGCTTCTTTATCTCCTTCTTCTGGTTGCCTTGAGTTGCTTTTTCTGTATGCCCTGTGAATGCTTGAGTTGCCTAGCTTACTTCGCTTGATGTTGTATGATTGTGGTTTGTTAGCCCAATGATGAACCCTAGGTTCTGAGGGTTTGTGTTGCTTTTCTGAGTATGCTTTTTCCTCTTCCACTCTGTGCCTTCTCTGATATGCCTTGATGCCTGGATGTGTTAGTGGGTATGTTTGATAGCCCAGTGATGAATATTTTCTGAGGGCTTGTGTGTTTGCTTTGATCTGACGTTGGTACAAACTTTGTGTTATTGGAATGGGCTTGGCTTTTGGCAGGTTGGATAGGTGAGATTACAGGCCTTGAATGGTTATGGTTTGTTTATGTTGGTTTTGAAGTATGTACAGGTTTTTTGAGGCATGTACCATTTTTGTGGCAGTTTTGACAGGTTTAGACTGTTTGAGGGTTTAAGGCTTACAAAACTTTTAGGTTTTTAGCAGCTTGACTGGTTTGCTCGCGTGAGTTTCAGGCTTGGAAGGTTTGTGGTTATTAGCAGGTTTGGTTGGTAATGAGCTTACTGGTTTGGTTATGGCCTTGGCATACTGTTTCAGTTTTTTTGAATGGTAGGCACATGCTTGCATTAGTTTGTATTGTTTGTTTTAAACTTGACACAGGTTTAGGCTTTAGGTTTGAAACTGGTTATGTGTTTGGATATGTTTGACAGGTTGTGCCTTAAGGTTTTGCAGTTTCGGCCTGGGGCTTGGCCTTGTTTACAGGTTGAGTTTGAGACTAAGAGCTTGAGGTTTTTTGCTTGCTCTCAGTTTCTTTTTTTTTTTGTGATTTCTGGCCCCCCTTTACTGTTCTATTGCAGCTTGTTTTTATATTTTTGTCTCTTCCTTCCCGCCTAAAGCCTGTAAGCCCTTTTCTTTATCTCTCTTCTCCTCTCTCCAGTACAATTTAAAACATTAAAAAATGTTTATGCTTGTACTTTAGTTCTGAAAAGGTAGCTGCTGGAAAAATGATGATAGTGAAATTGCTTGCAAAGTTGGTTTTTAACCTGCATACTTTATCTTCCTCTGCAGCTTTCTTGCATTTTTGTGATAGCCTTTTGTTTGATATCTTTCCATATCTTTGACAGTTTGACAGCTTTTGGACTAGTTTGAATGTTTTGAAATTGGGAATTTTGTAGTTCAGGTTGAACTTTCATAGTGATACATGTTGTTTGCTTTAAACTATGCAGTTGGTTGGCCAATTTTGAATTTGTGCATTTTTCAACTTTGCATTTCATGTTTAGCAAGCAATATTCATCCTTCTTTGTGAACCGGGAGAAATCCCGTGATTTACAGAGAGGGCTAACTGATTCCAGTCAGTTGCCTTTAATGATGAACTTAAATTAATTGTCCGCTCCTTTAATTATTTATCTGCTTCAATTGACTTTTTCTTCTTTTCTTTGCAGATAAAAATTAAATGGAGAGGAATAGCAAAAGATGGAGGATGAAGAATTGAAGACTTAGAAAAATATTAGGATAGTTTTATTTAAATTTAAATAAATGTAATATCATTATTATAAATACTTTGTAAATGAATACTTGTATTCAAATAACAATTGTAACAAATATTTAAAGATGAAATAAGAATCCTTTTATTTGATTAATTCTTCTTATTCTTTTCAATTGTTTACTTTATTATTTATAATTCTTTAAATTAAAATAATTGAAAATAAATTCCAACTATTTAATCTCAGAATAATAAATAATTAAATAAACATTGTTTCATCATTGATCAATTAACAAATTTGGCGCTTCCAACATCCAAAGCAAAACAACAGTCAATCACAACAATTGCCCAGACGTATTTTCTTTTTACTGATTTTTACCAAACACTGCAAATTCAATCCAAATGTATCCTTTCACTGATTTAATCACACAATGCGAACTCAATCCAAATGCCTCAGTCCATATCTCGGAATAACTTGAAAAGCACTGTAGAATTAAATCTTTCTGAGAAAACTGCGTACAAACCCTAATTCCTGATCGAATGCCAAAGAAACGTTCGCCTGATCAAAGCTGAGCCAGAATCAACCAAAACCCTAAGCAAACTGTTTGAATTGTTCTAGAGCCATGAAAACCAATGAAAACCCTAATTTTGTCTGACTGACGAGAAAAGTCTGTTTGACCGATTCTTGAGCCAGTTTGAAAAATTAGGAAACGCCTGAAGCTGTGATTTCTTGTGGAAAAATGCGAGGGCAAATTTTGGGGTACAACAGTTGCCCCTGTTCAATCTTCTTGAACCTGAAGAGTTAGATTGGCAGGTTTGCCTTTCGCGACTCGAAGGTAAAAGGAGATTGGACACTAGAGTGCCCAGAAAATTTGCACTCGGTGATGTGATGGTAGAGGGAATGGGCTTAAAGATGCCATTTGGTGATGGGCTTAAAGATGCCATCTGGTGACTGCTGGTAGGAGGATGGGTTTATAGATGCCATCTGGAAATGATTGTTGAACTGTATGTCACTGGTGAGTGGACGAGTATCAGAAAGGTATTCATGTTTTGGAACGTCTCTGAACTGGGGGTCTGAATAAGCAATAGATTGACATCCGGTGTTGGGAAGAATCTATAAACTATTTTCAGAAGTCTGAAGAAGGAACCGGTGTAGGGTTTCTTGATGATGAGTCAGTGTAAAACTGCATCTGGATGAATCTGGAACAAGTATCAGAATGTCGCCGTGTCTGGGTCATCTGAACTGTCTCTGAATGAATCTGGAATAAGTGTCAGAATGTCGCCGTGTCTGGGTCACATCTGAACTATCTCTGAGTGAATCTGGAATAAGTATCAGAATGTCGTCGTGCCTGGGTCACATCTGAACTATCTCTGAGTGAATCTGGAATAAGTATCAGAATGTCGCCATGCCTGGGTCATATCTAAACTATTTCTAGAAAGAATCTCGGAAGATGATGGTCTTTGTCTGTTGACTGATATTTCCTGAAAAGGTAAAGAGTTAGTTGTATGCAATGTCATGATGCATGATGTAATGTATGTTGATATGAATGTGATGAATGCGCATGTAGGCTGATGAGCTATCTTGCTGAGGATAGATGAATCCTGGATGACTGAAGATAAAAGAATCTTGACTGCTGCTAGGGAGAACAATTCCTTGGCTGCTGCTGTGGAGGGAAAGAATCTTCGATTGTTAAAAAATGAGAAGTCTTGGGACCACTGTTGGGGAAATCAGAAGCTTGGGTTGTATGCCAATCTACTGGGGAATTCCTGTCTTGAGGAGATCTTCACCGGAGAATATTCGAATATTCTGTGAGGAACTGAGAATGAGAGTCTTCAACTCTGCTTGGGGATTGATAGTTGGAAGTTTAGCTCCGCTGGGGATATTGAAACTTGATTCTGAGGGGAATTAGATTCCGGAAGGTTCTCAGGTTGGGGATTGCAAGAACCTTCTGATTGCCGTAGGCATTTGATCTCGGGAATGGGCTTACAGATGCCATTTGGAGGTAGGATGGATAATTACTGGAGATATGTTGAATTGTAAGTTGAAAGAAGGAACCTGTGTAGGGTTTCCTGATGATGAGTCCGTGTAAAAACTGCATCGGGTTTTGAGAAGGAACCGGTATAGGGTTTCCTGATGATGAGTCCGTGTAAAACTGCATCTGTTTTTTGAGAAGGAACCTGTGTAGGGTTGCTTCATGATGAGTCCGTGTAAAACTGCATCTGAGGTTGAGAAGGAACCTGTGTAGGGTTGCTTCATGATGAGTCCGTGTAAAACTGCATCGGGAGTTTGAGAAGGAACCTGTGTAGGGTTGCTTCATGATGAGTCCGTGTAAAACTGCATCGGGAGTTTGAGAAGGAACCTGTGTAGGGTTGCTTCATGATGAGTCCGTGTAAAACTGCATCTGAGGTTGAGAAGGAACCTGTGTAGGGTTTCTTGATGACGAGTCCGTGTAAAACTACGTCTGGAGAGAGAGAACCTGTGTAGGGTTTCTTCGGGGCAAATTCGTGTAAAACTTCTGGATGAACCGGGGTAAGGTTACCTTGGGGTAAATCTGTGTAAGACTTTGGGAGGAACCGGTGTAGGGTTACCTTGAGGTAAGTCCGTGTAAGACTTTGGGAGGAACCGGTGTAGGGTTACCTTGAGGTAAGTCCGTGTAAGACTTCTGGATGAACCGGGGTAAGGTTATCTTGAGGTAAGTCCGTGTAAGACTTCTGGATGAACCGGGGTAAGGTTATCTTGAGATAGGTCCGTGTAGGACTTTGGGAGGAACCGGTGTATGGTTACCTTGAGGTAAGTCCGTGTAAGACTTCTGGATGAACCGGGGTAAGGTTATCTTGAGATAGGTCCGTGTAGGACTTTTTCTGAAAGAAAAGGAACCGGTGTAGGGTTACTTGTGGAGGGTGAGTCTGTGTAAGACTTCATCTGGAAATTGAGAAGGAACCGGTGTAGGGTTGCTTGATGACGAGTTCGTGTAAAACTACATCTTGGATTTGAGAAAGAATCGTTGAACACTTTTGACATTCGAATGCCCCAAGTGGTGGCGAGGGATGTTTGCCCCAAGTTAATCTGCAATTGAGATTTTATTAAGATCTTGACTGGACTGCCCCAGATTAACTGAATTTTGAAAGATCTGTTGAAACCTTGATTGGACTGCCCCAGGTTAACTGGATGGTGCCATGTCATGCCCCTTGTTGATAGGAGATTTGTCGTTGGAAGTGTCATCCTTTTGAAGTGATTTTGTTCATTGAGAGAGTTTCCGTTCCTCCGAACATTCACTGTATGAATTTCTTCGCTGTCAAACAAATAGCCAAATGCAAACAGTGATATTCAAGCAATGCAAAGTTTATGTTTGTCTCGAAGTTTTGAAAAATGTGTTTTTAGCAGAAAACTTTTCATAAGACAAGTCAACACAAGATTTAGAGCAAAGCCTTACAGGAGTCAGGATACCTTTTGTAACAGTATGCTTTCAAACTAACCCATGCTTCAATTAGGACTTTTGAAGGGTTGTAACGTGGCTTGGTTCACGGTTTAATAAACAAAGGATAAAGGCTCAAAGTATGTTTGTACCCACCCGCTCTTCGTGGTGTTCTTCAAACCTAAGCTCAGTTAATTGTGCGTCGTACTCTGTTTTGAGTTTGGAACGACTTTTGGGCGATGGTTCACCAGTTGAAATTGGGAGACAGTCATCATCTCCTTTTTCTTTTTCAACGCTTTCATGTTATTGAGGATTTGTAATGACCTCACTATTTTGATTTTGATTTGTTATCCCTAACTTTTGCCTGACTGTTCCCATTTTCGAGATTACAGTCAGCGGGATGCCCCAGCTTTCTTAAGCCTCCTTTGTAGGTTGTGGCTCGGTGGGCGTTTCTCTTTTGAGAGATTGACTGCCTATGTGATAGGGAACCATCACTGTCTTTTGATTCCAAGGGAATGCTTTTCCTTTTTTGACGTCGTTCGTTGTGTTACGAACTGAGAGTTTGCGACTTCAGTGCGCATTTTCTTTTGAATTAACTGAGATACTACCCTGTCTCAGGTTTATATCAAAGGTTTTGATTGTTTAGAACAGAAAACTCCTACTTCTCTGGCTCGAAGGGGTTGACTAAGGATTATCTTCCTTATAACTCCAGTGTTTGGGAATTGAAAGAAATGCCTGTACATCATCAGCAAGGTCTGTTCAAAAGCATACGGTATGAGATTATGGTATTGTTTCGTCATCCTCCCTCTAAAGGCTTGCAGCTTTTTATCAAGAGTTAAGTATCATAAAGAAAGCATAAGAGTAGTGAAAACGAATGAATGAATTCAAGACAAACATATGGAATGCATTAATGAAACAGAGTTTGGCATTAAAAGATAATTGTTTGAATAATACAAGAAGTTACAACTTGAAAATTCGAACGAAACAAAAAACAATCTCAATGATTTGGCATAGGAGGAGTGATCATGCGGGGGTCTCTAGGGGACCAAACTCAATCTCCTTGGCGTCGATCATGTCTTGGATCTTGTTCTTCAGAGGCCAACAGTTGTTGGTATCATGCCCCGGGCTATCAGAGTGGTATTCACATCTTTCATTGGGGTGATAAGTAAGAGCAGAAGTGTTTGGGTTCCGGAGAGGAGCCCTCAATGTAATCAGATCCCTCTTCAACAAGTGTTGCAGTGCTTGAGACAGTGACATGTTGATCTTAGTGAACTGCCTCTTAGGTGCAACCTCCTTATGCTGATGCCCCTGTCTTTGCTGAGCAAATGTAGGGTTAAAGATCACGATTGCCCCTACATGTTGGTCAAGATGACCCTTTTGACTGCTCGCGGCATTGGACTCCTTCTTTCCGTTGTAGGGAATTATCCGAGTATCGGAGGTTGTAGCTCCTTGGATCTTTCCACTTTTGATGCCAGCTTCGACCCTTTCGCCGGTCAGTATTAGCTTGGTGAACCCAACTGAGGAGCTTCCAATTAAGTGCTTGAAGAAAGGCCCTGTCAAAGTTCCCATGAAGATGTCAATCAGCTCTCTGTCAGTTAAAGGGGGTTGCACCCTACCAGCCAGATCTCTCCATTTTTGAGCATACCCTTTGAAACTCTCGTCAGAACCCATGGTCATGCTCTGCAATTGCACTCGAGTTGGTGCGAGATCAGCATTGTACTGATATTGTTCGTAAAAAGCCCTGGCTAGATCTTCCCAGGTGTGGATGCGAGAACTCTCCAATTAATAGAACCACTCGAGTTGAGCCCCTACTAGACTTTCTTGGAAGAAATGGATCCAAAGCCTCTTATCAGTTGTGTATGGTTGAATCTTGCGGACATAAGACTTTAGATGCATCTTAGGGCAAGAGACCCCATCGTACAGAGCAAAGGTAGGAACTTTGAACTTTGAAGGGATGACCAATCCAGGAACTAGGCCCATGTCTCCTAGATCCAAGCCAGGTATTTGTTGGATCTCCATAGCACTGAGGCGATCCTCCAACTCTTTGTATTTGTCATCAACGAGAGGATATTTCCCCTCGGAGTAGTCAGCTTCTTCTTCAACAATTTCCACATTGTGGTCTTCTTCAAGACTACCTCCTGTGTTGGATGGAGTTGCAAGGTCTTGGGTCTTAGGTCTTCTCCTCAAGTTCAGGATGCGGACTGCCTTCTTGGACTTCTTCTTCTTGTCTTCGAGAAGAAGAGCTGTCAGATCCTCTTGCCCTTTACCCATAGCCAGCAGCATTTGTTGGAATTGAGCATTTTGAGCTTGAAGATCTTTCACTGTTTGTTCTATATACATCTTACTGAAATAAACAGTAGGAAGAATAAGGAGACTTGTATGGGAGAAACCTGTTATGCAATGATATGTGTGATATATATGCAATGTTTTCAAGGATCTCTTGGGGTAAACACAAGAGAATGTTAGAGGTTGAACTTCGATCTTTGATTGGAGAACTTTGCACCGGTGGATGTCTTTCCACGAGAATCAAGCTCACCATGTCAAGTGGGTCATAGCCCCTGATTCAAGTTGTTGCTCTTGAACTTTGATTGGAGAACTGTGCACTGGTGGATGTCTTTCCACGAGAATTAAGCTCACCATGTCAAGTGGGTCATAGCCACCGATTCAAGTTGTTGCACTTGATCTTTGATTGGCGTTTGTTAAAGGAGAAACCTCTTGCCCCTTGGTAGACGTCTGGTTCAACGTAACCCTGCATCAAAAAGAACCCTCGAGATTCTTGAAATGGTTATTGAAAATGCTATGGTATGATGTTATGATGTTATGTACATGCATGCAAAAGCAAATGAGTGTATATACAGGTAATCATATTCACACAAAGCAAACAAGTCCTTAGGTTTAGGCTTGCATGAGGTTCAGGTACTACCCTCTTTCAGTTTCGTTGGTTAAGACCTGTCCTATCAAAAGTAACCGGGTTCTAGAGGATCTCAATATCACTGACTACCCTCAATCGGTCATAACTCCAGCATCGCTATCTTTTCTTACGGCCGGAACCATCGCGAGAGTTTAGCCTCAATGAGTGTAGCATACTGCTACTGTTCTATGGCCAAGTTGGGTCAATTTAGGGTTCTAATGTCGGTTGGTGCTTAATGACTCCTTGGAAGACCCATATTCTCCTCGTTTCAACACAAGGGATATCGGTACAGACCAAGGTGCCACACCAACGTAGCCACTGCTTCACCCATGTCGGTATACCCCGGACAGGTCCCTCACAGATTATGCTACCTAAAAAAGGTATTCCCCAGATCCGGGTTAGGATCTATGAAACTCCGATGCAAAGCCCACAAATGTAAAAGCAGACAAAGCAATCAATTGAAAACAAAGGTGATCTAAACCCTAAGGTAACCCCACTTTTAAGTTTGTCCCCAGCAGAGTCGCCAGTTCTGTGATACGGTGGGAGAATTGACTTGAGTTTTGCATTTTGTATTCGCACTTGTTCGGTTTAGTAAGAGTCGCCACCGAATTTTTATTTTATCCTAAAGGAAAGGTTAAAAAAGCATAGGAAAAACCTTTTGAGATGTTTCGTGGGTTCGGGGGGTAGATTATGAAAAGGGAAGGTATTAGCACCCTTTTCATCCATGGTTATCCATGGGCTCTTAGTTACTTGGTTTTTAGATCACTTGCCTTGATTTTCAATTGCTTGAAATTGTGGTGTATGTGTGTGTTTTGAAAATGTTTTTGAAATAGACGCCTTTGTTTCGGCAACCGTTGTAATTGATTCGTGTTTGAGTGTTTTACAAAAGTGTGTATCTTTTCGAAAAGATGTTTCAAATGTTTTTGAGAGTTTTGTTTTTGAAAGTGTTTGTGGAGTGTGGTTTTTGAAAAGGAGGCAAGTGTTTTTGCAAGTTGATCTCAAGTAACTAAGAGTTTTGTCTACCCCTATTGTACTCAAAGGTTTTCTCTATGTTTTCAACCTCTTTTATCAATTTTGTTCCACCATTGAATTTGGTGGACAATCTTGCGTTTAGGAAGTTTAACGGGACGGGCGCGGGTCATCGTATGGACCATGAATGCAATGGTGCCAAGTGTCTTTGGCAATTTGCTTAAAGGGACTTGATCATTTTGATAGGCGACTTTCAAAAGCGTCATCGAGGGACTTATGATCATTTGAAATTTGTTTTGCCAAAGAAACTCGACGTGCAAGCATGGCCCATTTTGGAAGGCAACATGTGGGATCACCCTAGGGGGTGCAAGTGTGATTGTGTATTGATTTCAGGTATTTGTCTTGTATTAGGTTATCTAGCGTTTGATTTTATGTACATGCAAACCCTAGGTCTAACCATGGTATAATTCGAAAGCGGTAAATTGCGGGAATTTTAAAGTCTACGCTATTATAAATAGTATCCGGGAGTGGGGGTACAAATTTACAAATGGGGATGAGACTTTAGGAATGTAGTGTCCAATAATTTACAACCAAATCGAATTGCGATAAAACTGTAAATGTAACGTATAGCAATGTATAAGAATAGCAATTGTATGATGTATCAAATGTAAAATGTATTGTGTAAGTGCAAGTGTATATGACCTTAAATGTATTTTTAAGTATGTTTGATTTAAATTTGTATTTTTATATCTTTGTTTGATATGTACAAAAAAAGTATTTTAATTAAAAGAAAGGAAAATGTTTTTAAGTTTTATAAAAAGAAATTAATGTATTTGATTAATGTATGTATAAACAAGAAAATTTTAATAAGGGAAAATGTTTTAAGTAGTTAATGCTTGTATATTTTCTAAAACACAACAATTAATAATATTTTGAGAAAAAAAAGGGAAAGGTGTTATTTTATTTAACATAAAAGAAATATTAGATATTAGTATAAACTAGATTAATAAGTAAAAGAAATGTCAATAAAATGATAAAAAGATTAATTGTGTTAAAACAAAAGAAGTGGGCTAAGGGGTTTTTGGGCCCAAGTAAAAAATAATCATATTAATTAAAAAAAGATGTTGAAGACATGATGGGCTTTAGGCGTGTGACTGGGGCAGAGGCCCAAACGATTTCACAATTTCGTTTTAGGGTTAAGATGGTTTTGTGTCATTTGGAACACGCTAGGGTTTGTGAGACGGAGGCGCCGTTTGTTCTCTCTTCGTCTTCTCCGATTAGCTTCTGAATACAATTCCCTCTGCCTAGCCACCAGCTGCCTCCTTCGCCTTCTTTCTTCCTTGGTTCAGTGAAGCAAATCAGAAGGTAATTGCCTTTTGTTTCCTTTTTAAACGCGTTTAGGGTTTCACTCCCCTTTCTTGCATGTTCTGGTTTACTGTTTTTTTGATTAAGTGCTTTGGTTTTATATTGCTATTGTTGAGGTGATGGAAGAAAAAAAAAGAAGGGAGAAATACTACCTTGTCGGAGGAGGAGGCGAACGTGGAGGCGCTCTGGAGGCTTGCCGGCGGGGGGATGAGACGCGTGGCGCTGGGCTTGCTTGGATTCCTGGTTTGTGTATTCTTTGGCTCTCTTGAGAGTTGGTTTGATGATGATACTGAAAATCTCTTGATGATATATTTTTCTCTTCTTCTATGTTCGCCTCGTGTGTCTGCTTCTATGCTTCTTTATCTCCTTCTTCTGGTTGCCTTGAGTTGCTTTTTCTGTATGCCCTGTGAATGCTTGAGTTGCCTAGCTTACTTTGCTTGATGCTGTATGATTGTGGTTTGTTAGCCCAATGATGAACCCTAGGTTCTGAGGGTTTGTGTTGCTTTTCTGAGTATGCTTTTTCCTCTTCCACTCTGTGCCTTCTCTGATATGCCTTGATGCCTGGATGTGTTAGTGGGTATGTTTGATAGCCCAGTGATGAATATTTTCTGAGGGCTCGTGTGTTTGCTTTGATCTGACCCTGGTACAAACTTTGTGTTATTGGAATGGGCTTGGCTTTTGGCAGGTTGGATAGGTGAGATTACAGGCCTTGAATGGTTATGGTTTGTTTATGTTGGTTTTGAAGTATGTACAGGTTTTTTGAGGCATGTACCATTTTTGTGGCAGCTTTGACAGGTTTAGACTGTTTGAGGGTTTAAGGCTTACAAAACTTTTAGGTTTTTAGCAGCTTGACTGGTTTGCTCGCGTGAGTTTCAGGCTTGGAAGGTTTGTGGTTATTAGCAGGTTTGGTTGGTAATGAGCTTACTTGTTTGGTTATGGCCTTGGCATACTGTTTCAGTTTTTTTGAATGGTAGGCACAGGCTTGCATTAGTTTGTATTGTTTGTTTTAAACTTGACACAGGTTTAGGCTTTAGGTTTGAAACTGGTTATGTGTTTGGATATGTTTGATAGGTTGTGCCTTAAGGTTTTTCAATTCCGGCCTGGGGCTTGGCCTTGTTTACAGGTTGAGTTTGAGACTAAGAGCTTGAGGTTTTTTGCTTGCTCTCAGTTTCTTTTTTTTGTGATTTCTGGCCCCCCCTTTACTGTTCTATTGCAGCTTGTTTTTATATTTTTGTCTCTTCCTTCCCGCCTAAAGCCTGTAAGCCCTTTTCTTTATCTCTCTTCTCCTCTCTCCAGTATAATTTAAAACATTAAAAAATGTTTATGCTTGTACTTTAGTTCTGAAAAGGTAGCTGCTGGAAAAATGATGATAGTGAAATTGCTTGCAAAGTTGGTTTTTAACCTGCATACTTTATCTTCCTCTGCAGCTTTCTTGCATTTTTGTGATAGCCTTTTGTTTGATATCTTTCCATATCTTGGACAGTTTGACAGCTTTTGGACTAGTTTGAATGTTTTGAAATTGGGAATTTTGTAGTTCAGTTTGAACTTTCGTAGTGATACATGCTGTTTGCTTTGAACTATGCAGTTGGTTGGCCAATTTTAAATTTGTGCATTTTTCAACTTTGCATTTCATGTTTAGCAAGCAATATTCATCCTTCTTTGTGAACCGGGAGAAATCCCGTGATTTGCAGAGAGGGCTAACTGATTCCAGTCAGTTGCCTTTAATGATGAACTTAAATTAATTGTCTGCTCCTTTAATTATTTATCTGCTTCAATTGACTTTTTCTTCTTTTCTTTGCAGATAAAAATTAAATGGAGAGGAATAGCAAAAGATGGAGGATGAAGAATTGAAGACTTAGAAAAATATTAGGATAGTTTTATTTAAATTTAAATAAATGTAATATCATTATTATAAATACTTTGTAAATGAATACTTGTATTTAAATAACAATTGTAACAAATATTTAAAGATGAAATAAGAATCCTTTTATTTGATTAATTCTTCTTATTCTTTTCAATTGTTTACTTTATTATTTATAATTATTTAAATTAAAATAATTGAAAATAAATTCCAACTATTTAATCTCAGAATAATAAATAATTAAATAAACATTGTTTCATCATTGATTAATTAACAAACTTGGCGCTTCCAACATCCAAAGCAAAACAACAGTCAATCACAACAATTGCCCAGACGTATTTTCTTTTTACTGATTTTTACCTAACACTGCAAATTCAATCCAAATGTATCCTTTCACTGATTTAATCACACAATGCGAACTCAATCCAAATGCCTCAGTCCATATCTCGGAATAACTTGAAAAGCACTGTAGAATTAAATCTTTCTGAGAAAACTGCGTACAAACCCTAATTCTTGATCGAATGCCAAAGAAACGTTCGCCTGATCAAAGCTGAGCCAGAATCAACCAAAACCATAAGCAAACTGTTTGAATTGTTCTAGCGCCATTAAAACCAATGAAAACCCTAATTTTGTCTGACTGGCGAGAAAAGTCTGTTTGACCGATTCTTGAGCCAGTTTGAAAAATCAGGAAACGCCTGAAGCTGTGATTTCTTATGGAAAAATGCGAGGGCAAATTTTGGGGTACAACAGTTAGTAACATAACTGGCTCAAGCAAAGTAACCAGAACTGGGAGGATATTTTCACCCAATATCTCACCACCAGTTGTTACGAAGGCACCCATTCGCATTACTACTGCCAAGCCAAGTACTGATACGAGAGGGAAAGAGAAGGTTGTTGAACCAGTCGTAACAGAAGTACCCGTAAAGGATGTTACTGATGGAGAACCCTCCGCTCGTGAGATGGACGAGATCTTGAAGATAATAAAAAGGAGCGACTTCAATATTGTGGAACAGTTGGGGCAAACCCCTTCTAATATTTCTATGTTGTCATTACTACTCTGTTTCGATGCCCATGCTAGGACATTAATCAAATTCTTAAAAAAAGTTCATGTCCCCCATGAGACAACAACAGACCAATTTTAGAATTGCGTGGCTAGCTTAAGGGCTGATAATGGCTTGGTATTTTCAGATGCTGACCTAACACCGCTTGGGAAAAATCACAATAAGGCTCTACATGTTTCTGTCGAGTGCAAGGGGACCACCTTAGCACATGTGTTAGTCGACACTGGTTCTTCTCTAAACGTACTACCCAAGGGGCATTAGACCTTCTAGACTGTGAAGGTTTAGTCTTAAAGCCAAGTGATATCATTATAAGGGCCTTCGATGGATCAAAAAGAACAGTTCATGGGGAGGTAGATCTTCCAATCAAAGTGGGCTCCCAAATCTTCAACTCCACCTTCTACATCATGGATATTTGTCCTGCCTATTCTTGTTTGTTAGGCCGCCCATGGATCCATAAAGCTGGAGCATTAACCTCAACTCTCCATCAGAAACTCAAATATCCAATCAAGGGAAGAATTGCCACTGTCTGTGGAGAGGAAGAGTTTATGGTAAGTCAACTTAACTCGTTCAAGTACGTAGAGATGGATGGAGAATTCATTGAGACCCCGTGTCAAGCCTTTGAAGTTGACCCGCCAATGGTTGCTGCTACCAAATGTTCCTCTGATGAACCCAAAGCTGTCAAAGTCGTGCCGAAGATGGTTTCAGTTAAAGATGTTTGTGCTGCAATTGAAGAAGGGAACTGTGATACTTGGGGGAAACTCCTTGATATCCCATTCAAAGCGGACAAGTTTGGTTTGGGCTTCACCATAAAAGATCAGAAGGAAGTGAGGTGTGCTCGTGCTGGAAAGCCACCTCTTCGCATTAAAAGCCATGAAGTCAACGTTATGGGTGATTCTAATGAAGAAGTCGCATTTGAAGATTGGATGTATCCAACTACAATGGAGCTGAAGAATTGGCATTCAAAGGACTTCATGCCCATATCCTTCCTTGAGGAGTAATCTACTTGTTATTGCTTTTCTTTCAATTTAAGAACATTTTGTCTGTAATATTTAACAATGACTTTTAAGCCATGTGCCTGGCCCGGGGCACTTTGGTCCATTTGTCAAGGGTTTTATTTATGTTCATCTAATCATATGATCATTCAATAACAAATCATTGGACTCTTTTGCATTCCAAACTTTGTGTTCATTGTCTTTATTTTCTTCAAATACATTTTTCAAAATAGCCATGTATCTTACATGCACACACACACACTCTTGCAGGTCCTCATCCACTCCGGATCTTATTGCCAATGACTCTACTATTGCCGACTATGACTTCGAATGTCCAATTAACTAAGCCGAAGACGAAGGCGAGAAATATTGTGAAATACTGGGAGAACTAGCCAGACTTCTATTACAAGAGGAAAAAGCTATTCAGCCGCACAAAGAGTACGTTGAAGTCATCAATCTAGGTACTGAGGCAGATAAGAAGGAAATCAAGATTAGTTCTAACTTGGAAAGCAGTGTCAAGAGCAGATTAGTTCAGATGTTGCATGATTATGTGGAAGTATTTGGTTATTCATATGAAGATATGCCAGGGTTGGATACCGACATTGTAGTTCATCGTCTGCCAACAAAAGAAGATTGTCCTCCCGTCAAACAAAAGGTTCGTCGCATGAGGCATGAAATGTCTGAGAAGATCAAATCTGAAGTAATGAAATAGTTTGATGCAGGGTTCCTAGCTGTGACATCCTATCCCCAATGGGTTGCCAATGTGGTTCCAGTGCCGAAGAAATACGGAAAGGTTTGCATGTGTGTAGACTATAGGGATCTGAATAGGGCAAGCCCCAAGGACGACTTCCCTCTACCACACATTAACGTCTTGGTCGATAATACTGTTCAGCATAAAGTCTTCTCTTTCATGGATAGATTCTAAGGCTATAATCAAATAAGGATGGCTCCCGAAGACATGGATAAGACTACTTTCGTTACGCAATGGGGCACCTTTTGCTATAAGGTCATGTCATTCGGATTAAAGAATGCAGGGGAAACATATCAAAGGGATATGGTAGCTTTGTTTCATGACATGATTCATCATGAAATAGAGGTATATGTGGATGATATGATTTCTATATCACAAACTGAAGAGGAACATCTTGATCACCTATACAAGCTATTCGAAAGGCATGAAAAAGTACAAGTTGAGGTTAAACCCTAACAAGTGCACATTTGGAGTACGATCTGGAAAGCTTCTAGGTTTTGTTGTCAGCAATAAAGGCATTGAAGTTGATCCTGCCAAGGTAAAGGCTATCCAAGAAATGCCATTCCCTCATTCTGAAAAGGAAGTTAGAAAATTCTTGGGTCGTCTCAATTACATCGCCCGCTTCATATCTCACTTGACTGCTACTTGTGAGCCAATCTTCAAACTCTTAAAGAAAGATAAGGTAGTCAGATGGAATGATGAGTGCCAAGATACCTTCGACAAAATCAAATTATATCTACAAGAGCCTCTTATTTTCATGCCTTCAGTTGAAGGAAGACCCTTGATCATGTACTTGACAGTACTAGAGAACTCTATGGGGTGTGTTTTGGGCCAACATGACGAGTCTGGCTGAAAAGAGCATGTTATTTATTACCTGAGCAAAAAGTTTACCGACTGTGAAACCAGATATTCACTGCTCGAGAAAACTTGCTGCACTCTGGCATGGGTTGCTCGCCGGCTAAGACAGTATATGTTGACTCATACCACTCTGTTGATTTCTAAGATGGACCTAATCAAGTACATCTTCGAGAAACCTGCTCTTTCCGGACTGATGGCCATATGGCAAATGATCTTGTCTGAGTATGGCATTCAATACACGACTCAAAAGGCCATCAAAGGAAGCGTACTAGTAGATCATTTGGCCCATCAAGCTGTGGATGATTATCAGTCCATGAACTTTGACTTCCCTGATGAGAACATCATGCTAGTGACCGACTGTGCAAAACCTAGACCATATGACGGACCTGAACAAGGATCCCGATAGACTATGATCTTTGATGGGGCTTCCAACGCCTTAGGTAACGGAGTTGGTGTTGTGGTTATCTCCCATGAAGGTTACCATACTCCTTTCACCGCCAGACTATGCTTTGATTGCACAAACAATATGGCCGAATACGAAGCATGCATCTTGGGTCTGAAAGCTGCCATTGACTTAAGGATAAATCATTTGAATGTGTTTGGAGATTCCGCTCTAGTGATTAGCCAAGTAAAATGATATTGGGACACTAAGCACCCTAATCTCATCCCTTACAAGAAACTTGTGTTATCCCTAATTCCCTACTTCGAAGAGATCACCTTTGAGCACTTCCCTAGGGAAGAAAATCAGCTAGCCAACGCTTTGGCAACCATGTCTTCAATGTTCAAGGTCAGGTGGGACAACGGAGCCACTATGATTACAATTGAAAGATTTGACGAACCTGCGCACTTCTGTGAGCTTGACACTGACACGGAAAAGCCATGGTACCATGAGGTGATGAGATATCTCGAAGCACAAGAGTATCCCGAGGGAGCATCCATCAATGATAGAAAGTTCTTACGAAGATTCTCGGCCAAATTATTCCTAAGTAGCGGACTATATACAAGCGCAACCATGATTCTACTCTGCTCCGATGTGTGGACAAGAAGGAGGCAGACGAAATTATGGAAGACATGCACGATGGTCTCTTTGGCACTCACTCATGACCGCTCCGTGGTTATTTACAATGTGGGGCATTGACATGATTGGATAAATCAAGCCAACCGCTTTTAATGGACATCGCTTCATTTTAGTCGCTATTGATTAATTCACCAAGTGGGTCAAAGCCGCTTCTTTTGCCTCAGTCACAAAGAATGTGGTAGCTAGATTCATCAGACACAACCTCATCTTCCGTTATGGTATCCCCGAAAGGATCATCACCGACAATGGGACTAACCTCAACAATGCTATGATTACTGAGCTTTGCACTCGGTTTAAGATCAAGCATCACAATTCTTCTCCATATAGACAGAAAATGAATGGCACAGTCGAAGCGGCCAACAAAAATATCAAGAAGATTGTGCAGAAAATGGTAGTAACCTATAAGGACTGGCATGAGAAGTTATTGTATGCTCTACACAGCTACCGTACTTTAGCTAGAACATCAACTAGGGCAACTCCATTTTCTTTGGTCTATGGCATGGAAGTTGTTTTGCCAGTGGAAGTTTAGATTCCCTCACTAGGGATTATAAACGAGTCAGGCTTAGGCGGAGCCGAGTGGATCCAAATGAGATTAGATCAGTTGAACTTGATCAACGAAAAGGGATTGGCTGCTGTTTGTCATGGTCAGACGTACCAAAAACGTATGATCAAGGCTTTCAACAAAAAGATAAAGCTTTGAGTATATTAAGTTGGTGAATTGGTGATAAAGCGCATCATTTTTCCACAAGGCGACCCTAGAGGCAAATGGACTCCCACCTACGAAGGGCCATTTGTTGTCAAGAGAGTATTCTATGGCGGTGCCATGATGTTGACTACCATGGATGGTGAAGACTTCCCACATACCATAAACCTAGACATAGTTAAAAAATACTACGCATAAGAGACCCACTAGGTTGACACACCTAGGCAAAAACAAGGGCATCCCGGCAAATCAAAAGGTTTGGGCAAAAATTAGGGATATATGCAAAAGATTGTACACCCGGTAAGTTGAAAACCCGAAAGGGCGACTGTTGTACCCCAAAATTTGCCCTCCCATATTCTTCAAGATTTGTCAAGATTAACCTTCAAATGGTTCAAAATCTCTCAAGGGTTGCACAGTCCAATTGCCTCCTAACACAGTCAAAATTAGGGTTTTGGTTCTTGCAAAGAATTTGAGGTTTTCAAGGGCTCAATCAAGTCACATATGCCTATACACATTGTCAAGCATCCACATGTCAAGTTGTAAGACTCACAGCATCAAGTTGCACAATCAAAAGCCCTAATTGCTTCACAATCAACTGTAGGGGTAAAATGGTCATTTGGCAGTCAAAAGTCAAAAATTTTGGTCAACATCTTATTTTGAGGCCAAAATCATCATTTGATCAATTCTTGATCATGACTCTACAAGAATGGCTCAAAAATCATCAAGATGCAAAAGTTTCCATTTTTGGACAGCTGAAAAGTCAACTGTAACTTGACCAAGGCATAACTTTTTCATGGTTCATCAGAAAAATCCCATCCAATGATCATTTTTAAGGGGATGACATTTCCTACAACTCATCTTCACATTCCAAGTCCAAGAAATGCTCTCACAAAAAGTTATCAATTTCAACATTATAGGTCATTTTCAAAAGTCAACAAAAAGGAATTTTAAGTCAAAGACCATAACTTGAGATTGGTAAATCAAAATGACATGGGACCAAAGGCATTGGTTAGAGGACTTCAATACCTTTCCAAAATGTCCAAGAACATGTTCATATGATCAAAATTGAGCAAGATATGCATTGGAGAAAGTTGGGAAATTTTTATGAAATGGCAAAAGTCAACTATCCTTGAAACTTCAATTTTTGACAAAAGGGCCCACTTTCTTCCACTTGATTCAGCCTTTTCATGCCACCCACGTGTCCCATGATTAATTTCAAGACCAAACATTTATTTTTTCATTTTTATTTAATTTTTATTGATTTAATTCATTTTAAATCCATAATAATTCAAATAAAATCTAAAAATTAATTGAATGGCATCTTTATAGTTTGAATAGCTTTTATGTGTCATGAGCCAGCTACCAAATTCGTGCTAGGCTATTTTGTGCACAAAATCATGGTTTTTGTTCCAAGTATGGAAAGCTTTCAATGGTGGTTAAGAAAAATCTCAAGACATCAATACAATGGATCCCAAGCCTAGCTGTTGACCTAATTCTACTCCCATATATGCACACAACATAACCCTAATGCAATTCACGTGGAAAAACTGTTGTAAGAGCCATAACCAAAATTGAAAAAATCAAGAAAAAAGCCAAAACTGAATTCCACCTTCCAGGCCCTTTCAAGGAGATTTAAAGATTCAGACATATTGTTGGAAGCTTCATGGGTGATTTGGAATCAAAACCACGTGCTAACACTCAAGGAGTCACCATTCACAGACCTTCGGTTTGTCATTTTTTTTCAGAATCATAGCTATACATTTATGCATCATTAACATAAGTTGTTGCTTGTTTTGTGTTGTATGAGTCCACAGGAAACTAATGGTATGGTTCAATTGCTTTGAAACGGCCTAAATCATAAACCACCATGTTCAAATTCTAGGGTTCATAAACCTTCGAATTGGGGGTTTACACATCCAGCAAAATTAGACCTTCTCACGCATATGGTTGAACTCGTGACATCCAGACGAAGCTAACACTACCCTCGCGAACAATTTATGATCATCGGGGGCCTAATCGCTATTTTCTGTCATCTTGTTTTGTGGGGGTTAAAAACCCCCGTTATTTGATTTCTTTTTTACAGGAAAAACGAAGAAGACGGTGCGCTGGCAAGGTACTAGTGGCCCATTCAAACAACGCGCCATTTGTTTTTGTTTTTTAGCACGTTAATTACTTTATTGCATATAATAATCAGGTTTGGTTTTATCAACAGAAAAGCGCCACAGCTCAGTTGGTGGACGTGTCCTTGAATTGTCCCTTGGGACCTGGGTTCGAATCTCAGGTCCCCCAAATGCTTATTTCTATTTTTCCATAACATGTTCCTATGCAGGTTTCACAAAGGCTTTCCACCATATGCATCAAACGATCATGCGCCAAGTGGCCTCAAAGATCAATCCAGGGGCTATGAGATGCTGGATACCATGCTCCAAGTCAAAGCACGTGCAGACAATTCCCAAAGTCAACAAATGCTTAAGCTTATTGGGCCAAATTGCTTCCTCAAACCTCCATACCTGGGCCAATACCCCCATGGTTCTTTCATATTTTCTTTTGTTTTCTTTTCCTTTTTTATTTTCTTTTAACTAATTATTATTATTAACTATTATTATTATTATTTAATTCATAGATAATTATTTTCATAAACAAAAAAAAATCAAAAAAACTAATATTGTTATTATTCTTATTTATTAATTTCACTTTAATTCATTGTTTTGTAAATAAATATTAACCAAATTAATTTAGTTTAATTAGATTAATTTTGACTATTTTTCTTAATAAATAAAATAAATTAGACTTAGGTTTTTTCTAACTTTTGACTTTTAATTCCTTTTTTATTTTATTTCATTAAAAACATAAAAAAAACACAAAAAAACATTTTTCCTTTTAATTAATTAATTAATTAGTTTAGGTTTAATATTTAAATTAATTGAAAAAAAGGACAAAATTCAATTCTTTCTCAAAAGGGTCAACACCCTAAGGACGTTCCCGATTAAATTTCTATTCGCGCGTATTTATTTATTTTGATTATATTTATGTAACTGCTCCCGGAAATGTAATAGTTAATTAGGTTTATCTCTTTATTTACTATTTCTCGCATTCTTATTTTCAAAACGGGTTTTTGTTTTTAGCGATGTATAGACCCGCGCCTTGTAATAGCTAGATTTACCTTTTCCGCATTTTATTTTCCGCACTCTTAACTGTTAATATGCCTGCAAGACTGTATGATAATAAAACCAATCCGTAGCTCACAAATAACATGCAAAGACCCTTTAATTGAAAAACAACACACATGCACATGCCACCCTTAGGGTACGCCTTACTAGGTTGCCTCGAACGTGATCATCAAGTATAGGGTGTCTTAGAGGTCGCCCTCCTGTCTAAAGATCTAGTCGCCTCGAAACGGTTGCCTCGGATATAAAGGATCTAGGACATTAGGGTTACTTCTAAGGCGTCCTACCATTGCTTTGGTGACCACACATGTCCCTTAATCGAATTAACCTGAATACCTCCAACGACGGTGCTACCTACCTCTCAATGGTGGGATAGCACTATCTAAAGGACTCTTACACAGTCTAATTCCTTAGAGTAGGTAGATTTCTCATGGGTACTTGCTCTTCTAAAAAACAAAACATCTTTTCACACTTACACTTTCAAAAGGTTTTCAAACAAATTTTTCATACACTCTTGAGGACAGATACAAGAGTTACTTAGAAATTTTTCAAACGAAACTTTTTCAAAACCCCCACACACCTGAAAAGCAAACATCTTTTGAAAACATAAGAGCAAGTACCTAAGAGCCCGTGGATAACCACGGATAGAAAGGGTTCTAACACCTTTCCTTTCTATAAATCCACCTCCCGAACCGAGAGACATCTAAAAGAAGGAATTTTGCTGTGCTTTTGTCCTTTCTATGTTGGAGAACATAAAAGACGGTGGCGACTCTTGCTTACCGCGACATTTCGCGAACCAGCTTTAAAAACAGTCAGTTCTATTTCCACCGATCACAGAACTGGCGACTCTGCTGGGGAACTTAATAAAGTGAGGTGTACCTTAGGATTAGACCACTCTTATGTTTTCAATTGCTTGCTTTGTTTGCTTTAATATTGTGGGCTTGCCTTGGGAGTTTCATAGATCCTAACCCGGATCTGGGGGATACCTTTTAGAAAGTAGTAACAAACTGTGAGGGAACTGTGTGGGGTATACCGACACGGTTGAAGCAGTTTGCTACGTTGATGTGGCACTTTGGTGAGTACCGGTAACCCTTGAGTCAAGTCAAGGAGAGTATGGGGCCGCCGCATGGTGTCGTGAAGCATCAACTGACCTTAGGAACCTTACTTGACCATCCTGGCCTCTTTAGGGGTAGTGAGATGACCGACTTTGGTGCAGTCCGAAGTTGGTAGATACTCGATACTACACTCATTGAGGGTTGTTTTCTTGGAATATTTTGATCGCCAGTTCAGTGGCTAAATCAAAACAATGAACGCAGAAAACAACCCAATGATATTGAGCTCCTTAGAACCCGGTTACTTTTGATAGGACAGGTTTTGAGCCCACCAACTTCAAGAGGGTAGTACCTCAAACTTCATGCTGGACTAAACTCTAAGGGTTCTCTGTGTGACTTGTGTGCCTTCAAACTTGACTACTTGCATGCTTGTTATCTGGGTTTCTTGCAGGGTTTGTTTACAGTCCTTAATCTGGGCTCATAACAGGGTTTACTTACATTACTCCACACATAGCATAGCATCATACCATTGCATACATCTTACATAAAGACTAATCCATTTCAAGGATCTCAAGGTTTCTATGATGCAGGTCATGATGAATCAAAATGTCTAGCAAGGGGCAAAGGGGATTTATTTTCCTCTAGCCAAGGTTAACAGCCTGAGTCAGGGGCTATGACCCACTAGATATGGTGAGCCTTGACTCTTGAAGAAGGACTCTCAACAACACGAAGTTCCTTCAGTCAAGCTACGAAATTCAAATCCTAACAACTTTTCTTGTTTACCCCACGAGATCCATGAAAACATTTCATGCATACATACACATCATTGCATAACAGGTACCCTTGTTACAGGTCACTTACCATCTCCGCTGTTTATTTCAGCAATGGCTTCCCAACAAGACAACCAGGATCTTCACGCTCAAGAGACTCGGTTCGGGGAGATCCTCCTAAATCTATCCAAGGGGCAGGAAGAGCTGAGAACACTCCTCATGGGGACCTTGGTCAGGAACAGTCCATAAGACGATAAAGACGAACGGCTGAAACGTCTGCAAGCTGAGGTGGATACAATGAGAACCCAGATGTTGGGGAAAATGGCTCTTATCCAAGTCTTATCTCAAAGACAAGGAGAGCTCAGGGTTCTCATCAACCAACTGCTTCGGGATAACCAACTGGGGAAAACATCTAAGGTTGAAGAGCAAGCCATCATTCAACCACCTGTGGTGCAAGAAGACAAGGGAAAAGCTCCTCAGTTTGCTTCAGGGTCACAAGCCCAGCATCAATCTCACCAGTGTCAACAGGGTAATCGGCATAAGCGAAATACGTCTGGAAGACATTTCTCAGAGACTGGTATACCATCATCACTGATACTGAGACGCTTGTTGGAGGTCAAGCTGATTGCTTTAAAAGATCCTCCTAAGAATCTCAACATAACCTCCCTAAAGTACAATCCTGATGAAAGGTGTGCCTACCATTCTGACAGTCCTGGACATGACACTGACGACTGTTGGAGCTTGAGGAACAAGATCCAGGACTTGATCGACGGAAGGGTGCTGGAGTTCATGCCGGGAGGCAAAATGAAAATCTTCTGCTGAGAATCTTCCATCTGAGATGACTAGTGCAAACTAAGAAGCTTTTGTTCATTCGAATGTTCAAGTTGTATTTTTCTTTGATTGTTCAAACATTTGTTCATGTCAAACTCTTTTACTTTATCAATGCATCGCATATGTCTGTTTTGAATCAATATATTCACATTCGCTATATTCAAACTGCTTTCATTTTTTGATGTCAACTCTCAATTAATAATTTTAAGCCTCTTGAGGGAGGATGACGAAAACGATACCATGATCTACAGTATGCTTTTGAACAGACCCCGCTGATGAGGTACGGGAATTGTTTCAATTCCTAAACACTGGAGTTATAAGGAAGTTAATCCCTCGTCAACCCCTTTGAGCCAAAGAAGTCGGAGTTTTTCTTTTCGAAAATTAAAACCCTTAATCATAACCTGGGGCAGGGTAGTTCTCTCAGCTGATCCAGGTGCACAACGAATGGCATCAAAGGATTCCTTCCAAGACAAAAGACAGTGATGGTTCCGAATAATCATAAAGACAGGCAGTCATCATTTCTCAAAATAAAAGCCCAACAAGTCAAAACCTATGAAGGAGACTTACAAAAACTGGGGCCTCCCGCTGACTGTAATCACAAAAAGGAACAGTTCAGGAAAAAAACAGGGATAACAAAATCAAAAAAAAAGAGGTCCTACAAACCCTCAACCAAAAAAGAAATGACTGCCTATTCAGAATAAACTGTCAATGTCCGAACCATCACTGGAATATCAGAGCAACGACTCAAACAAGATCTAATGCACGATTAGCTGAGTTTAGGTTCGAAGAACATCACGAAGAACGGGTGGGTGCAAATAAAATTTGAGCCTTTATCCTTTGTTTCTTAAACCGTGAACCAGGCCACGTTATAACCCTTAAAAGTCCTAGCTGAAGCATGGGTTAGTTCGAAAGCATACTGTTACAAAGGTATCCTGACTCCTTAGGGCTTGCGGTAAAATAACGAGTTGACATCACAGTTTACAAAATTCACTTGTTTTTACTATAAAAAAAGATGCATTTTCAAAAATTTCAAAACAGACATAAGCTTTGCATTTTAAATAACATTGTTTGCATATGATTATTTGTTTGAACAGCAGAGAAATTCGCACGACGAATATCCGGTGAACAAAAATCTTCTCAACAAAAGCTCAAATAGAGGAAACACTTCCAATCAAGGGGCATGGCATGATCATTGTCCATCATCTGGGGCAGTTAAGTCAAGATTCGGAGAATCTCTCAAAAGGCCAACCAGCTTGGGGAAAATCTCCATCTGGGTCACTTGGGGCATTGGACGATCAAACGAATATCTTCTGGCGGTATGGTAACACTGCACTACTGACAGTGACAACTTCCTGTATCCTAAGAGCACGGACATAGTCAAAAAATACTACGCATAATCAAAGACCCGCTAGGTCGACTGGCCTAGGCAAAAATAAGGGCTTCCCGGCGAGCCAAAAGGGTTCGGGCAAAAAATAAGGGATGAAATGAAAAATATTTGTACACCCGGCAAGTCGAAAACCTGAAAAGGCGGCTTGGGCAAAAATGGGTATCCCGGTGGACTGAAAACCTGAAAGGGCAGTCCAGGCAAAAATTAGGGATCAAAGCGTACGACTATGTCCCGATATCTCTTCACTGACCTACCAGAAGAAGGTTTGTCGACCGGCAGTTATCAAGACCTCCACAGGTACTTTCTCCCGCAGAAGCTGGGGCAATAATGAGTTGTCTAAGCGGTCAAGTTGCTCTGTCCACCAAGGTACCAAGGTAGGTTCGGCTGAAGAACGTGACCAAGATACCTTCACTCCCCGCAGAGTAAGACAAAATTCAGCAATACTCTCCCCCGAGCAGAGTTGGTCTCCAATCAGCCCCGAAAAGGCACAGCATCTCCAGCAAGTCAGCAACACTCTCCCCAAGCAGAGTTAGTCTACTGTCAGCCTTAAGGAAGTTGGGTACCCCCATAAAATCTCAAACATTCCACAGTGGAGTATACAGATATTCCTTAACGAGAAACCCCAGCAGTCTTAATATAAGATTATTCCCCGGCGGAATACAGACATCCAAGGGAGCCATTCCCCCAGTACCGTTCAAAAGTTTCCCCAGGAGAGTTGAATCCTCCTCCCTAGTAGATTCTGGAAGCTTATCCCCAGTAGATTCTGGAAGCTTATCACCTGCAGAGTACATACGCATCTCCTCGGCTTTATTCAGAAGATTATTCCCCACCAGAGCTTATAACTGGGTTATCCTCAGCTAATTGCCACGGAAAGATCGTCCTCGGCGAAGTTTCTTCCTATCCCTAGCGGAGTTCATCAATTCCCCAACATAACTTATCAGTGAAATCCCCAGCGGAGTTACCATCAAAATCTCAACGAAGTATCTCTTCCTACAGAGTGACTCCCCGCAGAGTAATCTCTCCAACAAGTTTATTCCCCAACGGAGTCATCTTCTCCTACCGGTTTATTCTTGCAACCATCATCCCCAGCGGAAACGAAGAACTCTACTCTTCAACGTCAGCCCAGGAATTAAGTTCCCGACATTCGTCAAGGATTTATTTTCCTAGACGAAAACACATTCATAGACATTTCACATTTCATACATCCTGCTTACATACATCACAATATACATATTACACAATCTCATTTATTTTGGGAACATCATGACATCATGCATTTCATACATCATGACATTGCATACAACTGATGATTTGCTTTTTCAGGAAAAAGGTCAATACAAAGATGATTACTATCAACTGTCGCAATTCCAGATTCGATTCCTGTATCTAGCCAGGGCATATCTGTGAGTAACTGATTGTAGATTCGACACCTGTATCTAGCCAGGGCATGTCTGCATGAAGAGTTTAGAGATTTGATTCCTGTATCCAGCCAGGGCATTTCTGTAGACGAAGAATTCCAGATTCTATTCCTGTATCTAGCCAGGGCATATCTGTGAGTAACTGATTGTAGATTCGACACCTGTATCTAGCCAGGGCATGTCTGCATGAAGAGTTTAGAGATTCGATTCCTGTATCCAGCCAGGGCATATCTGTAGGCGAAGAATTCCAGATTCGATTCCTGTATCTAGCCAGGGCATATCTGTGAGTAACTGATTGTAGATTCGACACCTGTATCAAGCCAGGGCATGTCTGCATGAAGAGTTTAGAGATTCGATTCCTGTATCCAGCCAGGGCATATCTGTAGACGACCAATTCCAGATTCGATTCCTGTATCTAGCCAGGGCATATCTGTGAGTAACTGATTGTAGATTCGACACCTGTATCTAGCCAGGGCATGTCTGCATGAAGAGTTTAGAGATTCGATTCTTGTATCCAGCCAGGGCATATCTGTAGACGACCAATTCCAGATTCGATTCTTGTATCTAGCCAGGGCATATTTGTGAGTAATTGATTGTAGATTCGACACCTGTATCTAGCCAGGGCATGTCTGCATGAAGAGTTTAGAGATTCGATTCCTGTATCCAGCCAGGGCATATCTGTAGACGGAGAATTCCATATTCAATTCCTGTATCTAGCCAGGGCATATCTGTGAGTAACTGATTGTAGATTCGACACTTGTATCTAGCCAGGGCATGTCTGCATGAAGAGTTTAGAGATTCGATTCCTGTATCCAGCCAGGGCATATTTGTAGACGAAGAATTCCATATTCGATTCCTGTATCTAGCCAGGGCATATCTGTGAGTAATTGATTGTAGATTCGACACTTATATCTAGCCAGGGCATGTCCGCATGAAGAGTATAGAGATTCGATTCCTGTATCCAGCCAGGGCATATCTATAGACGAAGAATTCCAGATTCGATTCTTGTACCTAGCCAGGGCATATCTGTGAGTGACTAATTGTGGATTCGATGCCTGTATCTAGCCAGGGCATATCTGCATGAAGAGTTTAGAGATTCGATACCTGTATCTAGCCAGGGCATATCTGTGAACAATTAATTGTGGATTCGATACTTGTATCCAGCCAGGGCATATCTGCATGAAGAGTTTAGAGATTCGATACATGTATCCAGCCAGGGCATATCTATAGATGACTAATTCCAGATTCGATACCTGTATCCAGCCAGGGCATATCGGTGAGCGACTGATCATAGATTTGATACCTGTATCTAGCCAGGGCATATCTACATGAAGAGTTTGAAGATCAACCCCTAAAACAGGCCAGGAAATTGTCTTTCTCGCTCAAATACGCAAGTTCTCGCTAAGGAATCTCTTACGCGATCGACACATTCAGATGGCATCTATAAGCCCATCTCCACAACTATCCACCACATTTACAAATGGCATCTATAAGCCCATTCCCGACAAGGTTCGGTCATATATCCAGATGGCATCTATAAGCCCATCCTCCTATCCACCATCTCCCCAAATGGCATCTGTAAGCCCATTCCCGCCATCACCTTGCTGATATCCTACTATGCGAGTGCAAATTTCTGGGCACTCTAGTGTTCAATCATCTTCCACCTTCGGATCACGAAAGGCACGCAATCCAATCTACATCCTCAGGTCTAAGAAGATTGAACAGGGGCAACTGTTGTACCCCAAAATTTGCCCTCCCATATTCTTCAAGATTTATCAAGATCAACCTTCAAATGGTTCAAAATCTCTCAAGGGTTGCACAGTCCAATTGCCTCCTAACACAGTCAAAATTAGGGTTTTGGTTCTTGCAAAGAATTTGAGGTTTTCAAGGGCTCAATCAAGTCACATATGCCTATACACATTTTCAAGCATCCACATGTCAAGTTGCAAGACTCACAGCATCAAGTTGCACAGTCAAAAGCCCTAATTGCTTCACAATCAACTGTAGGGGTAAAATGGTCATTTGGCAGTCAAAAGTCAAATTTTTTGGTCAACATCTTATTTTGAGGCCACAATCATCATTTGATCAATTCTTGATCATGATTCTACAAGAATGGCTCAAAAATCATCAAGATACAAAAGTTTCCATTTTTGGACAGTTGAAAAGTCAACTGTAACTTGACCAAGGCATAACTTTTTCATGGTTCATCAGAAAAATCCCATCCAATGATCATTTTTAAGGGGATGACATTTCCTACAACTCATCTTCACATTCCAAGTCCAAGAAATGCTCTCACAAAAAGTTATCAATTTCAACATTATAGGTCATTTTCAAAAGTCAACAAAAAGGCATTTTAAGTCAAAGACCATAACTTGATATTGGTAAATCAAAATGACATGGGACCAAAGGCATTGGTTAGAGGACTTCAAGACCTTTCCAAAATGTCCAAGAACATATTCATATGATCAAAATTGAGCAAGATATGCATTGGAGAAAGTTGGGAAATTTTTGTGAAATGGCAAAAGTCAACTATCCTTGAAACTTCAATTTTTGACAAAAGGGCCCACTTTCTTCCACTTGATTCAGCCTTGTCATGCCACCCACGTGTCCCATGATTAATTTCAAGACCAAACATTTATTTTTTCATTTTTATTTAATTTTTATTGATTTAATTCATTTTAAATCCATAATAATTCAAATAAAATCTAAAAATTAATTGAATGGCATCTTTATGGTTTGAATAGCTTTTATGTGTCATGAGCCAGCTACCAAATTCGTGCTAGGCTATTTTGTGCACAAAATCATGGTTTTTGTTCCAAGTATGGAAAGCTTTCAATGGTGGTTAAGAAAAATCTCAAGACATCAATACAATGGATCCCCAGCCTAGCTGCTGACCTAATTCTACTCCCATATATGCACACAACATAACCCTAATGCAATTCACGTGGAAAAATTGTTGTAAGAGCCATAACCAAAATTGAAAAAATCAAGAAAAAAGCCAAAACTGAATTCCACCTTCCAGGCCCTTTCAAGGAGATTTAAAGATTCAGACATATTGTTGGAAGCTTCAGGGGTGATTTGGAATCAAAACCACGTGCTAACACTCAAGGAGTCACCATTCACAGACCTTCGGTTTGTCATTTTTTTTTCAGAATCATAGCTCTACATTTATGCATCATTAACATAAGTTATTGCTTGTTTTGTGTTGTATGAGTCCACAGGAAACTAATGGTATGGTTCAATTGCTTTGAAACGGCCTAAATCATAAACCACCATGTTCAAATTCTAGGGTTCATAAACCTTCGAATTGGGGGTTTACACATCCAGCAAAATTAGACCTTCTCACGCATATGGTTGAACTCGTGACATCCAGACGAAGCTAACACTACCCTCGCGAACAATTTCTGATCATCAGGGGCCTAATCGCTATTTTCTGTCATCTTGTTTTGTGGGGGTTAAAAACCCCCCGTTATTTGATTTCTTTTTTACAGGAAAAACGAAGAAGACGGTGCGCTGGCAAGGTACTAGTGGCCCATTCAAACAGCACGCCATTTGTTTTTGTTTTTTAGCACGTTAATTACTTTATTGCATATAATAATCAGGTTTGGTTTTATCAACAGAAAAGCGCCACAGCTCAGTTGGTGGACGTGTCCTTGAATTGTCCCTTGGGACCTGGGTTCGAATCCCAGGTCCCCCAAATGCTTATTTCTATTTTTCCATAACATGTTCCTATGCAGGTTTCACAAAGGCTTTCCACCATGTGCATCAAACGATCATGCGCCAAGTGGCCTCAAAGATCAATCCAGGGGCTATGAGATGTTGGATACCATGCTCCAAGTCAAAGCACGTGCAGGAAATTCCCAAAGTCAACAAAGGCTTAAGCTTATTGGGCCAAATTGCTTCCTCAAACCTCCATACCTGGGCCAACACCCCCATGGTTCTTTCATATTTTCTTTTGTTTTCTTTTCCTTTTTTATTTTCTTTTAACTAATTATTATTATTAACTATTATTATTATTATTTAATTCATAGATAATTATTTTCATAAACAAAAAAAAATCAAAAAAACTAATATTGTTATTATTCTTATTTATTAATTTCACTTTAATTCATTGTTTTGTAAATAAATATTAACCAAATTAATTTAGTTTAATTAGATTAATTTTGACTATTTTTCTTAATAAATAAAATAAATTAGACTTAGGTTTTTTCTAACTTTTGAGAATTTTTTTTATTAATAACCAAGTATTAAAAAAATATTTCGCAAATAACCGGGTTTCGGAAAAAATTACGCAAATAACCATGTTTGAGATGGCTCCACAAAGGAGGAGCCATCTCATTTGGCGCATGCACCTAGGGTTTTGCCCTAGGCGCCATCTCACTTGGCGCCTCCATTGGCTTTTAGCCAAGTGAGATGGCGCATGCTCCTTAAAAAGGAGAGGAGGCGCCATCTCACTTGGCGCCTAGGGCAAAACTAGGGTTTTTTGCTGTTTTATAAATAATTCGTCCGTTTCTTTGAAATTTCTCACACTTTCTCGCACTGTATTTTTATTTTGTACTCCCTTATTTACGTAATGACGTCGCCTATGATTTTTAGCAGAGATGGTTACCTTATATTCTCCGCCACGAAACCCGCGACGAAAATGAAATTCTGGCACATTCACTCCATGGAGCGTCTGAAGCGGGAGTTGATGCGGTGGCTAGATGGAGACATCGCCGAGGGGGAAAAAATTCGAAGGATCCAGCGAAAACGAACAACAACCTCGCATGCGACAGGAAGACCTAATGTGTGGTTGGAGGAAGTCAAAACAGACAGTGATGTAATGCTGATGATGCATGGGTCAGATGAAATTGTGTTAACAGTTGTAATTTCCTAGATTGATTATCGTTAATCATTGTTGTACGCGAAAACCCTAATGTAATTTCCTATATTGAATTTCTTAAATTGTGTGAACAGTTTTATTAACGGAAAACCCATAATGTTTACAACACAAATATTGAAAAGATTTATTGTATTACAAAATTTATGTGGTCGAGCCAGACGCCCGATTCGGACAGTTTTTGCGATTGTGTCCGACCTGACGGCATAAACCACACTTTCTTTCCAACCTGTCAAGATCGTCCATTTCTGTTGTTATGCGCCTGCTTTTGGGACGACCCTTCTTGTTCCTTCGCATTTGGTCATTGTGCCAAACTATATCACCGTTGTATTCAGGCCAATAGTCTGGTTTTGCCACCAAAGGAAAGTTGTTGTTGTAAACAGTGAGCAACGTTTCAGATTTATAAACGTTTGAGAGCAGTTGAAGCGCGTCTTGATGGGTATGCGCACAAGCGGCAATGACATGAGAGCAAGGCATACGAAAAGCTTGAAACCTGCCACAATCGCACCATTGAGAAGGTAAAATGACCCTGTATTCTTGTCTTGCCAGGCCTTCATTGTGGTCAATTGTCTCTTTCACAATGAAGTTGTGGCTATGGCGGTCAAACCGTGTAACCATGTGAGTGTTGGCTTTAGCACTCTCAGCCTTAATGTATTTCATACAGCTTTCACTCCATAGTTGTCCTGATTGCAAGACCGCATACCACATTTCACCTCTTTTGGCAAATAACGCAGCCATCCTAAAATACGTGGATTTCACCAAGGCAGTGATGGGGAGGTTTCGTATGCCCTTGAATACCCCATTCATTGATTCAATAAGATTTGTTGTCATATGCCCCCATCTTTGGCCATTGTCGTATGACCTAGTCCACTTTTCGACCGGTATATTGTTGATCCACGTACCGGCTTCTGGGTTAGACAAACGGATCTCGTTGCGGTAATATTTGAATGTGGGCTGTGTCAGTGCGTATCCCGCATTCATCACCGCTTTCCTCAATGTTTTGTCCTTGACCTCCCTCGAGAAATTCTAGACGATATGCCTGACGCAATAGACATGCGTAGAAGGAGGGTCATGCCAACCATTTGCCGTATTATTATAGGCACTTTCAATGGAGGCATGTCTGTCCGAGATCAAACAGAGATCTGGTTGAGGAGCCACGTGTGTACGAAGATTTTTCAGGAAAAAGCTCCAAGCACCACCGGTCTCCCCCTCGACAAGGGCAAACGCAACGGGGAAAATGTTATTGTTGCCATCTTGTGCAACTGCCATCAAAAGCGTGCCTTTGTACTTCCCATACAACCAAGTCTCGTCTATTTGTAGAATTGGTTTGCATGATGCAAACCCTGTGATGCATTGTTGAAAAGCCCAAAAGACGCGACTGAATATTCCGTTGCCATGTAGTAGACTACCATCTTGAGCGTACGCTGGCAATGTTTCCAGAACATAAACACTACCTGGAGAATATGCCTTGAGTGCATTTAGGTAGCGGGGAAGTTCTCGGTATGACTCCTCCCAGTTTCCGTACACCCTTTCAATCGCCTTAGTCTTTGCTAACCACGCCTTACGGTAAGACGGAGTGTAGTTAAAAACCGTGGTGATGTGGGAGATGATTGTTTTCACCTTCAAAGAAGGGTCGTTGCTGACCAGGGGTAGGATTTCTTGACAGATTAGATCATGGTTGAGTTTTCGGTGGTCTTGTGATTGAGTGGAACTTACACAAGTATGGGTAGTCATGGAACCTATGACCCAGCAGTCACCCCTTAGTCTGTATGAAGCGGTCAGCTTGAACATGCAGTCAGGGTGGACACACTTGATCTTGTACCTTTCCGGGTTTACACGATCCACTTTATAATCAACCGAGTTGAGCATGTGAAATTTTTTGATGGCCCTTATGCATTCCTCTCTATTACGAAACTTGTCCTTCTCTTTTAAATTTTCATCTGATTGCATATACGGTTGGAAAAACAAGTCCGTAGAAGGTTCATCTCCGCCCATGTTGAAGTTTGTCATGTGCGTAGGTGGTGTGTAGATTTTGTCGGTAGGAATACTTGGGATGCCATCATCGTCAGAATCGTCGTTCACCATTTCATCGAACTCTAACTCGTTATCTTCTTCTTCATCATCAACTGCATCCACCTCATCTTGCTCATTCTCCAAAGGATCAACCTCCTGTGTCACCGGAGGCTCTACCTCCTGTGTCACCGGAGGCTCTTGAAACAGAACGTACAACTCAATAGAGTCGTTTCCAGAATAGACATGGCTGGAAATCATGTTCTGGAAATCCTCGTCATCTTGAATTGCAACCTTATAAAATATGACTTGGTTGTTTCCAAAAAAGACTGGACTCTGATAAAATATCTGGGATACCGGGCCTCGTTCAAGTTTGGCCTCCAATCTTTTCTTAAAGTAGGAGAAATTTGCTTTCCCGTTTAAGAGAAATCGGACATTGTCGGTGTTTCTAAACAAAAACCCAACTGTGGGACACATGTATGTCTCACCGTTGAAATGTGCTTTGACAACAAATTGTGGTGAAGAGGCCATTGTGTAGAATTGTTTTAGGTATGAAGGTGGGAATGTTTTGGGTTTATTGATTATATGAAGGTATGAATGCTGGAATGTTTGAAGGTTAGATGACTGATTCGAAGGTTGGAAAATTTTACAGTTTATGTGAATGAATGTTATGTTCAACCTAAGGCAAAATATTTCAATTAAGTAAGTGATGCAACCCCCCAAGGCTGCCAATCGTGATACATGCATGGGCTTATGCTGCCACCTAGCCTGGCCCTATTCTACACACATAAATGTTTTGTGTAAGCCTGCCACCCATCAGCTCCAATGGCCTTGCATGCAACAGAGAAAGGAATCCCAAAGGCTGTCACGTAGCCTGAGCCAATGCTGTAAAACGTGACACCTCTTATTCGCCAAATGGGGTGGCGACAACATTCATTTTTGTACTATTTCGCCAAGTGAGATGGCGCCTCCCTTACTGTCCAATCGTGATACATGCATGGGCTTATGCTGCCACCTAGCCTGGCCCTATTCTACACACATAAATGTTTTGTGTAAGCCTGCCACCCATCAGCTCCAATGGCCTTGCATGCAACAGAGAAAGGAATCCCAAAGGCTGTCACGTAGCCTGAGCCAATGCTGTAAAACGTGACACCTCTTATTCGCCAAATGGGGTGGCGACAACATTCATTTTTGTACTATTTCGCCAAGTGAGATGGCGCCTCCCTTACTGTCCAATCGTGATACATGCATGGGCTTATGCTGCCACCTAGCCTGGCCCTATTCTACACACATAAATGTTTTGTGTAAGCCTGCCACCCATCAACTCCAATGGCCTTGCATGCAACAGAGAAAGGAATCCCAAAGGCTGTCACGTAGCCTGAGCCAATGCTGTAAAACGTGACACCTCTTATTCGCCAAATGGGGTGGCGACAACATTCATTTTTGTACTATTTCGCCAAGTGAGATGGCGCCTCCCTTACTGTCCAATCGTGATACATGCATGGGCTTATGCTGCCACCTAGCCTGGCCCTATTCTACACACATAAATGTTTTGTGTAAGCCTGCCACCCATCAACTCCAATGGCCTTGCATGCAACAGAGAAAGGAATCCCAAAGGCTGTCACGTAGCCTGAGCCAATGCTGTAAAACGTGACACCTCTTATTCGCCAAATGGGGTGGCGACAACATTCATTTTTGTACTATTTCGCCAAGTGAGATGGCGCCTCCCTTACTGTCCAATCGTGATACATGCATGGGCTTATGCTGCCACCTAGCCTGGCCCTATTCTACACACATAAATGTTTTGTGTAAGCCTGCCACCCATCAGCTCCAATGGCCTTGCATGCAACAGAGAAAGGAATCCCAAAGGCTGTCACGTAGCCTGAGCCAATGCTGTAAAACGTGACACCTCTTATTCGCCAAATGGGGTGGCGACAACATTCATTTTTGTACTATTTCGCCAAGTGAGATGGCGCCTCCCTTACTGTCCAATCGTGATACATGCATGGGCTGCCACCTAGCCTGCAAGAGTGACACCTTACATTATTTGTAAATGCATGCATGCATATGTGTAACTCCCTAAGCATGAAAATGTGACACCTCGCAGGCATGCAACCACTACATCAAAATTATTTGCCTATAAATACATACCTTATGAAACATCTCTCACACCCACACAACTCTCACTCTCTCACTCTCTGCTACGAAATATTTCTTAAGTCTATCATACTCTTTATTTCTTCCTAAGTCTTTCATTCTCTCAAGCGTTCTGAAGAATGGCCCTTCTAACAATGGGAGATACTCACAGAGGCACAAGGGAAAACATTGCTGCATTTGTAAGTCTCTTCTTTGGTTATACATTTTTCATACTTTAAAAAACGTGTTGTTCATCTTAATTAATCTTACTCTTGTTTAATTATGATCTCAGGATACACAAAGATTCAGAATCCGTTCGCACAAATACCTGGCTCCCGACCCTTTTATCGTCCCTTATCTGGAATATGCAGGTTTTGGACACGTGATAAAGATCTCCAACTGCACCATTGACTCCAAATTCATCCTTGCAATGTTGGAGAGGTGGAGACCGGAGACCCATACATTTCACCTACCAATAGGTGAATGTACCATCACTCTCGAAGATGTGTACATGCTACTGGGCCTCCCTATTGACGGTAAAGCGGTGAACGGGTCGGTTCAACAACCCAACTCACAGTGTGAAGAACTGTTGGGTAGGGACATGGTAGAAGGTGGTGGAGCAAGAGGGCAGGGAATACTACTCACTGACCTGAAACGGCATTATGCAAGTATGGAATTAAATGAAAATTCCTCAGAAAATGACCGAGTAGTAAAAGCCCGAACGTATATTATGATACTTTTTGGTACTTTTTTATTTCCCGAAAGTACGGGAAATAGTGTAAATTTCATGTACTTACATTTACTAACCAATTTTGATAAAACTAGAAAATTTAGTTGGGGTTCTGCAGTATTAGCCCACCTGTACAGTTCCTTGTGCAAAAACGCAGTCAAGGAAAAATGTACATTTTATGGGTGCGCATTTTTACTACAAGCCTGGGGTTGGTGAAGGATGGAGTCCTTAAACCCCATCAACAACAACACTTTTGGTTTCCCTTACGCAACAAAGTAAGTCATTAAGTTATAGCATTTATAACTATTCTTCTCTTTCCAAAATATATGCTAAAAATAACATGTTTCTCATTTCCTATAGGTACTGCGTGAGGGGTATGGATTACGGCAAGAATCCCAGATTCAATGTCGCACTCTACCGGAATCTGTTGGATCACTTAGGCCCAGATGACGTAAGTCGTAGCTTTTAACTTTTGTTCATTTTAATTATTTATACATTACTTTTGCGCTTACCTGATTTAAATTTTATCGCAGTTCGTCTGGAGACCATATTTGGGTTTGGACCATTCTCCAAATCTAGAGGATGCAGCAACTTGGACTGCAAAGACTGCACTCATTCGGTTCAACATTGTGGAGATGCACCACAGCGGCCGTGTGAAGATGCAGTTCGGAATGATCCAAGAGATACCAAGTGACCCAACAGATTTGTCCCCCTGGCATCTAAAAAGGGTCGACGCCCAGTGGAATCTAACCAACTGGAAAGACTTTGCTCCAGAATGGTGTAAAATGTGGCAAAGGCATCACCGCTACATCTTGCAATCCCCTATTTTCCTTACTCAAGGTAACATGCGACACACCGATCAATATATGTCGTGGTACAGGTCGGTTAGTAACCCAGATATGCACGTGTCTCATCCGAGGTACTTGGTTGACCCACGCACACAATGGGCACAACCCTCGATTCCCCACCAACAAACCCAAAATCCATCAACCTCAAACCAACCCCCAAGAAGAAACAGACCAACAAACACACAACCACATTCCCCACCACAACACAACTACAACCAAATGCCGTACTACCAACCACAATCACCGCCAAACTACCAATACCCAGATATGCCTCAAACCCAACCACAATACCAACCCCAATACCAGCAAACCCACATACCCCATACACAATTTCAGTCTTCCACATATCCCAATATGGGGCCCTTAACATCCAGCCTTAGCCCTGATATGGGAATGTCAGAAGATTATGACCAACCCGACCAAACCTACCATCAACCACCATATCACCAAACAACCCAACATCCACAGTACCAAACACCCCAAGATCCATTTCCTTTCTACCCCCCATACTCAGACGACCAATGCTACCGACCAACCATGGAACCCCACCCACCGCCAACACGACCAAACTTCGAGGGTATGGGTAACCGACTGTACCAGAGCGGATCTTCGAGATATGGAGATCTTACTGATTTTATGGATTCGGATCGCATTGACTTCGCTGGGCCATCGACCTTGCCGCAACAGGAAACGAGACGGCACCCAGCAAGAGAAAGGCGAGGAAGGGGATGCGGAACTGGGGGTCATTACCGGGTTCCTGGGGATCATTGATGTATATTTTTTTTCCAGTATTTTTTGTATCTATTTTTTTACTGTTATTTAAATGTAAAACAGTTGAATGTAATTATTTTTTTTCAAATAAAAAATCAATTTTGTTTATCTCTGTCTAATACGCAACGCGCAGGAAAGGAAAAAAAAAATTTTTTTTTTGACCTAATTTTGCACATAGGCGCCATCTCATTTGGCTTAGGGCTTGCCATTTGCCCTTAGGCGCCAAATGAGATGGCGCCTCCCTTATAAAAAGAGGAGGATGCGCCAAATGAGATGGCTCCTCCTTTGTGGAGCCATCTCAAACATGGTTATTTGCGTAATTTTTTCCGAAACCCGGTTATTTGCGAAATATTTTTTTAATACTTGGTTATTAATAAAAAAAATTCAACTTTTGACTTTTAATTCCTTTTTTATTTTATTTCATTAAAAACATAAAAAAACACAAAAAAACATTTTTCCTTTTAATTAATTAATTAATTAGTTTAGGTTTAATATTTAAATTAATTGCAAAAAAGGACAAAATTCAATTCTTTCTCAAAAGGGTCAACACCCTAAGGACGTTCCCGATTAAATTTCTATTCGCGCGTATTTATTTATTTTGATTATATTTATGTAACTGCTCCCGGAAATGTAATAGTTAATTAGGTTTATCTCTTTATTTACTATTTCTCGCATTCTTATTTTCAAAACGGGTTTTTGTTTTTGGTGATGTATAGAACCGCGCCTTGTAATAGCTAGATTTACCTTTTCCGCATTTTATTTTCCGCACTCTTAACTGTTAATATGCCTGCAAGACTGTATGATAATAAAACCAATCTGTAGCTCACAAATAACATGCAAAGACCCTTTAATTGAAAAACAACACACATGCACATGCCACCCTTAGGGTACGCCTCACTAGGTTGCCTCGAACGTGGTCATCAAGTATATGGTGTCTTAGAGGTCGCCCTCCTGTCTAAAGATCCAGTCGCCTCGAAACGGTTGCCTCGGATACAAAGGATCTAGGACATTAGGGTTACTTCTAAGGCGTCCTACCATTGCTTTGGTGACCACACATGTCCCTTAATCGAATTGACCCGAATACCTCCAATGACGGTGCTACCTACCTCTCAATGGTGGGATAGCACTATCTAAAGGACTCTTACACAGCCTAATTCCTTAGAGTAGGTATATTTCTCATGGGTACTTGCTCTTCTAAAAAACAAAACATCTTTTCACACTTACACTTTCAAAAGGTTTTCAAACAAATTTTTCATACACTCTTGAGGACAGATACAAGAGTTACTTAGAAATTTTTCAAACGAAACTTTTTCAAAACCCCCACACACCTGAAAAGCAAACATCTTTTGAAAACATAAGAGCAAGTACCTAAGAGCCCGTCGATAACCACAGATAGAAAGGGTGCTAACACCTTCCCTTTCTATAAATCCACCTCCTGAACCGAGAGACAACTCAAAGAAGGAATTTTGTTGTGCTTTTGTCCTTTCCATGTTGGAGAACATAAAAGACGGTGGCGACTCTTGCTTACCGCGACATTTCGCGAACCAGCTTAAAAAACAGTCAGTTCTATTTCCACCGATCACAGCGACTTTGGCAAAAATGGGTATCATGGTGGGCTGAAAACCCGAAAGGGCGGTCAAGATAAAAGTTAAGGATTGAAAGTGTGTGACTATGTCCTGTGGAATCACCACAATCAACTTTATCACCAAGGTCCGAGTTCAAACGGTCCAAGATCAATCCAATCAACTTTTGTCAACAGCAAGGGGCATTCAAAGACATTGGGCCAATAGTAAAGTTGGAATGCAATGAGATCATTTCACATGGCTATTTATTTTGTTCTCAAATTTTGTTTTCCTTTCGACGATTTCCTCTTACTAGGATCTCTGTCTCTTTGTACAAAAAAACTCCTATTCATGGGCAAAATATCAATACAAATATACTTTGAAGTGCAAACTTTCTGTTTTAATTTTGAATGCAAATTTGTCAAATGACTAAAATTGAACGAACATGTGCATATGAAAATAATTAAAACTATTTGGCACATGTGTCCTGCTAAGCAGCAGCAAACATCTCTTTAATGTATTTGGAATATCCCCAAAGAGTTATTTCATTAGCATTACCCCCACAAAACGGTAAATAAATCCTCAACAGAGTTACCCACGAAGTCTCTTTGCATAGGTTAATCTCCAACCAGAGTCTCAATCTATTGGTAGCTCTCTCCCCAGCTAAGTTGGTCCTACAAGTAGAAGCCTTGTGGATCTCTTCCTCAAAGAACTCACTCCGTCAGCAGTTCATAGAGTATTCATCAACAGGGTTTATTTCCTCAACATACAACAATCAAGGAAGCACAAAATTCCCCAGCTTAGTCTATCCTCTCCAGCCGAGTCTGTATTTCCCCAGCATAGTCTATCTCCCCCAGCTACCTGGTATCCCCAGCTGAGTATATCCTCCCCAAGCTAAGTATATCTCCCCAAGCTGAATTTGTCTTCCCCGACTGAGTCCATACTCTCCGGTTTGAGTTTGCCTTTTAGGCTATTGCAAATCATAGGGCTACAACGCCTAATCCCCAGTAAAGTCGTCAAAAAAACCTTTACTATCTCCAAAAGCTACTATGAAGTCTGGACCCGACCAGATATTAGTACAACTTCCAAACTACTATGAAGCCTAGACCCGGCTAGATAATAGTCAACTTCTCAAGTCACTATGAAGACTGGATCCAACCAAATAATAGTTAACTTCGCAAGATACTATGAAACCTGGACCCGACCAGATAATAGTTTAACTCTTCAAAATATAGAAGAACCTGGACTCAACCAGACCAAGGTTTATTTTCTTTTCCCCAGTAGAGTTTTCCTCTACCCCAACAAGTTATTGTGAAGCCTGGATCCGACCAGATAGAAATTACCCTCAGAAATTCGTTGTGAAACCTGGAATCCGACCAGATAACAACTAAATCCCCAAGAAGTTTATTGTGAAACCTGGACCCGACCAGATAACAATTAACCTCATCCATCTCAAAAATCTGCAAAGCCTGGAATCCGACCAGATAGTGGTTCAATGTCATTAAGTTACTGTAAAACCTGGACCCAACCAGATATCAGTTCAATTTCGTCTATTTCAGAAACTTATTGTGAAGCCTGGATCCTGGCCAGATAACAACTAACTACGATCCTTAGAGAGACACTATGAAGCCTGGACCCGACCAGATAATAGTACAACTTTCCAAAAACCATGAAACCTGGACCCGACCAGATAGTAGTTACCACTTCAAGTCACTGCAAATCCTGTAATCCGACCAGATAACAGTTAACTCCTTATCCCCAACAAGTTTGTTGTGAAGCCTGGACCCGACCAGATAACAATTCAATTTCAAGAAATTTTCTGCAAAGCCTGGAATCCTACCAGATAACAGTTAATTTATCTCTTCCCCAGTAAGTTACCGTGAAGCTTGTAACCCGACCAGATAGTAGTTGACTTCCTCATTCTCAGAAATTTGTGAAGCCTGGATCCAGCCAGATAACAGCTGACATTCAAGAGATATTCCTCAGCGGAAGCATCCTTTCAACAAAGTTTGAAGATATGTATAATCTTCATCCCCAACAGTAATCTGGGATTCAACTTCCCAGGAACTCCTCAGCAGCAGACAGGGGTTTATTTTCCCGGACAAAATTATGCATCTCACATTCATACATCATGACATGTACATACAAAATGCATTTAGCATGATCTCATTCATCTTGTGAACATCATGCATACATCTGCACTTTACTAACCTTTTATCCCACGGGTGAAACATCAAGTTTTAGTATAAATCGACCAAAGATTTGTGTTGATACTTCTTCCAATGTTTACAAACATTCCTCTAAATGGCATCTATAAGCCCATTCACAATACATCTTCAAGTGCAAATTTCTTGGCACTCTGGTGTTCAATCATCTTCTACTTTCAAGTCACAAATGGCGGATCCGCCAATCTAACTCTTCAGGTTTAAGAAGATTGAACAGGGGAATTTGTTGTGCCCTAAAATTTTCCCTCTCATTTCTCAAGTAAATATCTCACAAGATCTCCTTTTGTTCAAGACTGCACAAGGGTTGATCAACTCAAGACACCTCCTCAAGCACTGATGACTGAAAATTAGGGTTTGAGATTGCACAAGGACAAATGAACTTTTAATGCCTCATATGAATTTCATGGATAATTTTGGACTCTCAATATTTCTCATGTTAAGTTTCAAGTCAAGGATCACATTTTAGCTCAGTCAATTGATTAGTTGACCTAAAATCAGTTGTATTGGGGAAAAAGTCAATTATGGTCAATTTACAGTCAAAATTCATAATTTTTGGTCCATATAAACAATATGAATTCACATATATCATTTGATCAAGTTTGGATCCCAATTCCTCAAGATATTTGATCAGATCACCAAAAGGGCAAAATGGTCAAAATTAGGGTTTTGACTGAGAAGGGCAATTTCTGATTTTTGACCTAGAAAATGATTGATTGGTTTGAGAAATAATCTCAAGGATTCAAATGCTTCATTTTTACCTAATGACATGGCTCAAAACATTCCTCAAGATCAATTGATTGACAGATAAATTTTCAGTCAACTGATCAAAAGTCAAATGTACACTGAAAAGTCAAACTTTGACTTTTTAGTCAAAATCAACTGTCAAAGATCACAATTCATCAAAACATGTCAAAATATGAAAAAAAATTCATCAAGAAATCAAAAAATCAAGATTTCATTTTGAAAAGTCAAAATTTCTAAACTTAGAAATTTTTCTAAGTGTTGAAAACTTCATATTTTTTCACAACTTTGAGCCAATTTTTCACCATGATGCAAGATGATTCAAAGGAAACTTACAACATGAAAGTTGTAGATATCAATGATATCTAAAACATTGTAGAACACAACTTCTCATATAAATGTATGGATTTCAAGTTATGATTTTGTGAATACATGTTCATGAAACTTGGAAACTTAGTGAAATTTTGCCCTAGTTTAGGCAGGATTTTGACCTAACTTCTTGGCAATTTTTCACATGGTTACAAGATGAATTTTAAAAAATGTACAACATAGAGGTTGTAGAGGATGTTACAAGATTTCCAAAATGTCCAAGAACTCATTGAGATCATGTTTAAGCAAGTAGATTCGAAGACAAGAAGTTGGGGTTTTTAAACTTGAATTACAAGCCATTTCTTGATGAACACATGAACCAAATCCATGCTAGGCTGCATAATATTTGCTTTGCATGCCTTAAACTTGTTTTTCACTCCATAATTAAATGTTTACATAGCTGTTAGAGCTTTGATCCAAGCATTTGAGCCATTATCCAAGTTGCATTTCTATTAATGGCACAAAGTAACATTGTCATTCTAGTAAAAAGGCTTTAATCACAAAGTCAAATTGTCTTGAGATTTTCACTTGTTCCTTCTGATCCCACACAATCTAAAAGCCATTAGAAACTTGTCTAGAGCCTCTAACAACTCATACCATGCTTGTACTATGCATTGAAACCATGTTTGTCAACCTTTGTTCAAAAATAAGCCAAGAAGCCAAAACGTGTGATCTTGTACTTCTGACCATCACAAGTCTCCAAACCTTTTCCTATATATCAAAACACTATTATGCAACCTAGGACGCGATATTAGAAGCCCTTAAGCACTCCCAAATTCCATCAAGCCAGAGATTGCATAAAACCTCCATTTTTGTGTCATTTCTGACTTTGAACTTCAATCTTCAAAACCACTTGTGCGTTTCTTGGCTTAATACTTCCAAAAGCTTCTTAGCATCATACACAAACCATACAAATACTTGTTTGCAAACTGTAACACCATTTAAAGCATCCTCCATAACCAAAAACAGAGGTCTGCATCTTGACTTCTCCAGGCCATTTCAGCTACTCTCAGTTCAAGCCAGCTATTGCATTAGCTTCCTAGAGGTTCAAGGATGCTAACTTGATCATCACCATCACTTGAAACAAGCTCAAACTTATTTCACGATTTCCAGTTTTTGAGGTATTTTTATGAACTTTCATCTCTTCATTTAGGCATTGTAAGGCTTCCATTTTCAAAGATAAAATGTAGATATCATTGCCCTAAAACTATACATGTCCATAGATTTCATTTATGTTGCTTGAGTAGGGAGAAGTTTGAGTTTGAACCTCTGAAAATATTTAGGTCAGAATTTGGTACTGTTAGAAATTCATGCTCATCTTTGAGAGTTAGCTTAAGTTATTTACATATTCAGAATCGTGAGGAAATTTCTAACAAGTTTAATGTTGGAAGTTTTATGAATGGATGAGAAATGAATGAGTTACAGGTTCTTTGGCTAGAGGTTGAAGATGAAGTTACATTCAGGGCAAAACTTATGTTACATATTTATTGTTTTGTTTAAGTTAACGAATGTATCACCACCCCAGTGGTTAAAGCGCACGCCTGTTATCTATGGGACCTGGGTTCGAACCCTAGTCGTACCCTTTTGTGCATTTTTCTTCTTTTTTGCTTGAAACAGGTGCCTGGGCCCCAAACCATTGGGCTTTTGCCTTTTTTGCCAGATTCTAACCCCCTGTTTGCTCATACACTCTTGGCCCAACTTTTATTTATTTCATTTATTTATTTTCTTATTTTATTTTATTTACATTTCATTTTTATTATTATTATTATTATTATTATTATTATTATTAGTGATCAAAAATCCAAAAAATATAATTATTATTATATTTACATTTATTTATTTTTTATTTATAAAAAACAAAAAGACTAAAAATATTTCCTTAATAAATTTAACCTTTTTTTAATAATTAATATTTAGATAATTAGGTTTAATTATTATATTATTTTATTTTCTTAATTAATTAACTTAGAGTTTAGGTTTCTTTTAATTATTAATTTTCACAAAATTATTATTAATTTAAAACCTTTTCATAAAAAAAAACCTAAAAATCATTTTTACTTAATTCCTTTATTAATTAGTTTAAACTTAATTTTGTTTAAATTTTAAATTAATAATTTTCTTAATTAGGTCAAGATTAAAACCCTTTCATGAAAACCAAACAAAAAGTTATTTCTTTTTCCATTTGCATTTGTACATTATTTATTCAATTATTGTACATTTATTCAATATGGTTGTAATAGTTAATTAGATTTAATTTTCTTGCAAAATCCCCATTTATAAATTTGTACACCCCCTCCCCTAATGATGTAATAGCTTAGTATTTTTACTTTCTGCAATTTATCGCTTTATACAAATGCTAGTAATTAGGGTTTGTATGAAAAGATAAAATCAAGAAATTAGCAAACCCTAATTCAAGACAAAATAGTGCATGTAAATCCAACACATTTGCACACTTGCACCTTTAGGGTAATTCCACTTTGTTGCCTTACCAAAATGGCCATGTTATGCATGTGGGATATCTTAGCAAAAAGCAATCAAAAATATAAGATCATAGTCCCTCGATGACACTATCAATGTTGCCTTTCAAAAATGATCTTAGTCCCTCAAAGAAAATTCCTAAGATGTTTCACAACATTGCTATAATGGTTATACGATGACCCACGTCCGTCCCTTTACATCCAAAGATAAGGCTTCTTACCAAATCAATGGTAAGATAGCAATATCAAAGGAAAGGAAGAAATGAACTAAGAGTTTTGAGTAGGTAGATTGTTCCTAGTTGCTTGCTCAATTTCAAATCAAACACTCTTGCTTATTTTCAAAACATACACCAACACTTTCAAAAACACTTTCAAAACATTTTTCAAACATGAAACATTTTCAAAAGATCAACACTTTGTATATGTTCTTACGAACGATAATTATTACAAAGTTTTCCTAAACGATGGCGCATTTTCAAAATAATTTTAAAAACCACACAAAGCATATTTTCAAACAAAAGCAAGTGATCTAGCAAGCAACTAAGAGCCCATAGATAACTATGGATGAAAAGGGTGCTAACACCTTCCCTTTTCATAATCTACCCCCCGAACTCAAGAAATAATCTCAAATGTCTTTCCTGTTCTTTTCATCCTTTCCTTTTGGATAAAAGAAAAGTCGATGGCGACTCTTGCTAACCGCAACATTTGCGATAAAACGTAAAACACCCAAGTCAGTTATCCCATCGTATCACATATGGCAATAGCATAGTTGTTATCAATAAGATCCGGAGTGGATGTGGATCTGTAAATGTGTGTGTGTGTGTGTGTGTGTGTGTGCATGTAATATCACATGGCTATTTGAAAATGCAATAAAGTAAAGAAAAGCAAAGAGAGCAAAATTTGAATGCAAAATAGTCCAATTTTTTTCATTAAAATGATCATATGACATATGATAATGACAAACCCTTAACAAATGGACCACTGTGCCCCAGGCAAGGCCATTGTCTTAAAGTCATTATTTTAATGGAAATTACAGACAAAATTTCTCAAAGTGCTAAAAAAACAGTAAATGGAAATTACTCTTGGTTGTAGGAGATGGGAATGAGGTCCTTGGTCTGCCAGTTGTTAAATCCTCCATTAGCAGTCGGGTAGATCTAATCATCAAAGTCACAATCAACATCAGAGTCTTCAAGGGCATTAATCTCATGGTTACTAATGTGGAGAGGTGGTTTCCATGCACGAGCATGTTGAACCTCCTTTTGAGCTTTGGAAGTGAAACCCAATCCGAATTTGTATGACTTGAAAGGGAAATCCGGAAGTTTTCCCCAAATGGTGTGACCTCCTTCTTCAACAACAACACGAGCATCTTTGAGAGAAGCCATCCTCGGTGTATCTTTAGCAACTTCGGGAGTGTCAGTAATGGCCTTGGCAACAACAACCATGAGAGAGACCACTTCAAAGGCTTGACAAGGAGTTTCAATGAACTCGCCATCCATTTCAACATATTTGAATGAATTTAGATGACTAATTATAAACTCTTCTTCACCACATACGGTAACAATTTTCCCCTTGATCGGATATTTCAACTTTTGATGTAGTGTGGAAGTCACCGCACCTGCCCCATGTATCCATGGGCGTCCAAGAAGGCAAGAATAAGCAGGATGGATATCAATCACATAGAATGTTAAGTTGAAGACTTGAGACCCAACCTTGATAGGGAGATCAGCCTCTCCATGGACCATCCTCTTAGAACCATCGAAAGCCCTTACTACGATGTCGTTGGGTTTCAACACCAGTCCATCACAGTCTAGCATATTCAAAGCTCCTTTAGCTAAGACATTGAGAGAAGATCCAGTGTCCACTAATACATGTGCCATGGTAGTTCCCTTGCATTCTATGGAGACGTGGAGAGATTTGTTGTGATTCTTCCCCATCGGGGTCAAATCTGCATCAGAGAACCCTAAACCATTGTCGGCAATCAAGCTTGCTACACAGTTTTCAAATTGGTCGGTCGTAGTTTCTTGAGGAACATGGGCATTTTTCAAGAATTTCATCAGTGCTTGAGCATGGGCCTCAGAGCATAGCAACAAAGACAACATGGAAATCTTTGAAGGTGTTTACCCCAACTGTTCCACTATCTTATAGTCACCTTTTCTGATAATTTTTAGAATCTCCTTGATCTCTTGGGTAGATGGGCCCTCAATGGTAATATCTTTTACGGGTGCCTCCGTCAGGGCAAGCTCGGTCATCTTTTCTTTTCCTCGAGTATTAGCAACAAGTTTAACAGCTATAATATGAATGGGTGTAGTAGTGTTTGTCAGAGGTGAAATTTTTGGAGAGATGATCCTCCCCGTCCAAGTAACTTTACTTGATCCAGCAATGTTTTTAATGTCAGTAGTTTCATCTTCTTCAATCCATGAATCTTGTTTGATACCATGGTAGTACACTTCCGCCCCATAATTCCATGGCACAGCCTTATCAGAAGAGTATGGGACTGGCCCCGGTATGGTGATAATTAGAGGAGCTATTTTTGGTTCAAGGGGAATCCTAATAGGACTTTTTGAGGTGATCCTAATAAGTTTGTTTGAGATAGTAATAACGGAAACGTTTTCAAAGTCTTGAGATACAACTTCGATCAAACTTTTAACAGATGGATTTCTTTCAAATAGAATCTCATGGTTATCCATCAGGTGTTGGACACCTCTCTTAAGCCATTCGCAACAACAACAACAACAGTCCTCAAGGTAGCCAGGGAATACTCCGGCTTTCAACAAATTTTCTTTAACAGTCTTCAAAGGAGTGGTCAATTCATTGATGGAGGAAACAAAAGAAGCATCTTCAATAGCATTTACACCCTTACCATGATTTGGATGGGTGCAATGATCACATTTGGAGTTGGCGGAGGGTCAAATTCAATTGTCATATTATCAATTAGGTCTTGATTTTGTTCTTTAGAGACCAACAATCATTAGTATCATGTCTGGGGTTATTTAAGTGGTAATTGCATTTGGCATTGGGGTTGTATTTAGGAGAGTAGGTATCAGGGTTTTAGGGAGGATCCCTTAATGCAACCAGCTTCGTTTTTAGTAAGTGCTGCAATGCTTGAGCCAGTGGCATATGGATCTTAGTATACTGCCTTTCTTGAAACCTTATCCTTCGCCCATTCCCTTGTTGTTGTTGAGTAGGTGTAGGATTGGAAATTAATATTTCCCCTACCGAATGATGACGATCATTCTTAGTATGGCTTCTTGTTCCATATACAGCATTAGTCTCTTTTTTGCCAGCAAATGGCTTTTTCACAACATCAGAGATGGAGGCCCCCGGTATTTTCCCACTTTTAATTCCACTTTCAACTCTCTCACCAGTCAAGATCAATTCAGTGAACTCGGATGATGAACTTCAAATTAGTAAGTTGAAAAATGGTCCAGCCAGTGTTCCCATATGTTGTACCCCAAAATTTTCCCTCCCATATTCTTCAAAATTTGCAAAGAGCATGCTTCAAAATTCCCCAAGGGTTGCACAGTTCAAAGGCCTCCTAACAGTCAAAAACTAGGGTTTTGGTTCTGACAAAGAAAATGAAGTTTCCAAGGGTCCAATCAAGTCCCACATGCCTACAAACATGGTCAAGCATCCTCATACCAAGTTTCAAGACTTACAACACAAAATTGCACAGTCAAAAACCCTAATTGCTCAACAGTCAACTGTAGGGGCAAAATGGTCATTTGACAGTCAAAAGTTCAAATTTTTGGTCAACATCTCATTTTGAAGCCACAAACATCATTTGATCAATTCTTGATCATGATTTTCAAGGCATGGCTCAAAAAGTCTCAAGATGCAAAAGTTTCCATATTTGGACAGTTGAAAAAAGTCAACTGTAACTTGACCAAGGCATAACTTCCACATGGATTATCAGAAAAATCCCATCCAAAGCTCATTTTGAAGAGAAAGACATTTCCTACAACTTCTCTTCACACTTCAAGTCCAAGAAATGCTCTCACAAAAAGTTATCAATTTCAACATTATAGGTCATTTTCAAAAGTCAACAAAAAGGGACTTTAAGTCAAAGGCCATAACTTGAGATTGGTAAATCAAAATGACATGGGACCAAAGGCATTGGTTAGCGTACTTCAAGACCTTTCCAAAATGTCCAAGAACATGATCAAAGCTTAAAAATTGAGCAAGATATGCCTTGTGGAAGTTGGGAAATTTTTGGGAATTTTGAAAAGTCAACATTGCTTCAAAGGCCTCAAAATTGCTAATGGGCCACTTTTTCTTCCAAGATTCATCATCCAAAGGCTATGCACGACCATTTGGCCCAAAGGGGATTTATTCATCATTTTTATTTATTTATTTGAATTTTTAATTACTATTAATTCATTTAATAAAATAAAATATGACAAAAATACTAAAACAAGGTTTTCAAATCTTTTTGTGCAGAATAAACTCTCATCAAGGCCTAAGGATTTCGTGCATATCAAAAGAGGAAAGAATTGGTGCAAATTGGCATGATTCTTCATGAAAAAATATTGAAAAAGATTCATAGAAATCAAATCTTGAAAACCATTAAAGACAAGGCTATGGGCTTGGATTATTGACTGAATTCATTCCTTATACAAGTACAAACCTAACCCTAATCCCAGGAACCTCTAAGCTGCGCCCAAAACCATAAACAACTTTGCACTTTTTGTGAAATTTTTCAAAACTGAAACCACGATTCTAAGGCGTTCCAAGGCCAAATAATTATCCCATTGCCTTCCTGAGGCTTCAAGGAACGTGTCTGGATCAAAACCATTGTCCCTAACGCAGGAAATTGGTAGAATGACCGTGTCCGGATCATGATTTTTTTCATATTCATGTATCATGATTCACGCATTATTTTCAATTTTTAATGTTTGATTTGTATTCAGTTAATCATTCTAAAGCTAACCATATAGTTTAATTGGATTTTCGTGCCTTATATGCAAAACCACCATTGGAGCTTTCTAGGTTTTCAGAAACCTTGAATTGGGGATTCTGGCATAGGGTAAAATTAGTCCATGAGACTTGTACCATTATAATCGTGACGTTCCAAGGAGTCCAAAACATCCATCGCGCTGTTTTTATATTTTGTTAATTCCTAATCGCTATTTTTATGCTTGCTATTTAGTGGGGGTTTAAAACCCCCGCTATTCAATTTGTTTTTGTTTCAGGTACAACAAACCATTGGAGAAGATGGTGATGTGTAGGCCAACGAGTGGCTCGTTTGAATTTCGCGCGGAAAAATATCACTAACCATCGTTTTGACTGATATTGTTTATTTGTTATATTATAAACAAAGCGCGTAGTTGGATCCAGTGGCAAGGCGTGGGTTGGTAACCTCTGGGACCTGGGTTCGATTCCCAGGTCCCCTCCCTTTCTCATATTATTTTCCTTTCTATATTCCTATGCAGCTTCATCCCCAGGGGTTCATCATACATCCCCCATCCAAGCTTGCCACGCGCCTACTGATCTCCATCCAAGGGCCCTGATCTGGAGAGTACCATGGGCACCAGTCAACGCATATGTACGTGGCCCTGAAAAGTCAACTGAAGGCCTTAAACATTGGGCCAAAAATGCTGGAGATACCTCCAAATTGGGGTCAACACCCCCTAGGGTTTGTGTTTCTTTTCTTTTTCTATCTTTTTTTATTATTTGTTTAATTTAATTATTTCCTCTTAAATCTTTAAATTAATATTTATCCTTTAATACAAAAATAATAAAAAAAGTCAGAAAGTCAAAAAAAAAATATATTTTTTATTTAATGTTATTTTTTTGTAAATAAATCTTATTAATTAATTTAGTCTTAATTTTAGGTTTAGATCTTAATGTTTTTTTAATAAACTTAAAAATTGTAGAATTAGGGTTTTGAACACTTTCATATTTTTATCTTTTTTCTTTTTCACCATATTAATTATTAATTATTTGTTTTTGTAAATCAAATTGTATTAATTAATTAGGATAATTTTAGGTTTAATTTTTACTTTTTCTTAATAAATTAAAAATAGCTAGAATTAGGTTTAAATTCCATAATCTTCTCACTAAAATTCCATAAATACCAAAAACTCCAAAAAATCTTTTCTTTTTATTTTAATTTAATTAATTTGTTAATCGTAATTTAATTTCATTAAAAAGGGTCCAACGCCCTCGCATTCGATCGTAATTCTATGTCGCGCATTTATTTCCTTTTATAAATTTTATGTAATTCTCCCAAAGCCATGTAAATCAGACATTTATCTTTTCCGCACTTTATTTTATGTCAAACCGGGTCTTGGATTAAATTTGGCGATGTGGACCCGCGCCTTTGTAATAGCGTAGGACCTTTATATTTCCCGCAACTTTTTAACTGTTAATTAAACTGCATGAAAGAATGAATGTTAAAATAAAAACAAAGCGTAGATCACCAATACATGACAAGACAAAAATATCTGAAAATGACACACAAATCACACACCACCCCTAGGGTACGCCTCACTGTTGCCTTGCCCCTCGAAAGGTGATCGTCGAGTAGAGGATGTTTTAGTAAGTCCTCATGATCCGGGAACCTGGCATGAGGGTAGCTTCTAAGGTGTCTTCCTATTGCTCCGGTGATCACCATGTCCCGAACCTTCGAATTGACCCGAACACCTCCAACGGTGGTGCTACCTACCTCTCAATGGTGGGATGGCACTACTTTAAGGACATTTACACAGACGAATTCCTTAGGGTAGGTAGACGACTCTAGATACTTGCTCTAATTTCAAAAACAAATTCAAAAATACTTTTCACATCGACACCTTTTCAAAAAGCTTTCGAAAGCGATTTTTCAAACACTCTTGAGGACCGATACAAGAGTCGAACTGAAATTTTCAAAGAAACTTTTTAAAACCCACAATTGAAAAGCAAACAAACATTTTGAAAACACAAATGAGCAAGTATCTAAGAGCCCATGGATAACCATGGATAGAAAGGGTGCTAACACCTTCCCTTTCTATAATCTACCTCCCGAACCGAGAGCAATCTCTTTAAGGAACTTTTCTGTGCTTTTGTCCTTTCCATTTGGAGAAAATAAAAGACGGTGGCGACTCTTGCTTACCGCGACATTTCGCGAACCAGCGTTAAACAGTCAGTTCCAGATCCACCGATCACAGAACTGGCGACTCTGCTGGGGACTTTACTTAAAGTGAGGTGTACCTTAGGACTAAGATCACTGTGTTTTCAATTGTATTAATTTGCTTGCTTTAAATTATGGGTTGCATGGGAGTTACATAGATCCTAACCCGGATCTGGGGATACCCTGTTTAGGTAGCATAAGCTGTGAGGGACCTGTCCGGCGTAGACCGACACGGGTGAAGCAGTGGCTACGTTGGTGTGGCACCTTGGTCTGTACCGATATCCCTTGTGTTGCAACGAGGAGAATATGGGTCTTCTGAGGAGTCATTAAGCACCAACAGACCTTAGAACCTTAAATGACACAACTTGGCCATTAGAACAGTAGCAGTATACTACGCCCATTGAGGCTAAACTCTCGTGATGGTTCTGGCCGCAAGAAAAGATTGCGATGCTGGAGTTATGACCGATTGAGGGTAGTCAATGATATTGGGATCCTCTAAGAACCCGGTTACTTTGATAGGACATGTATGAACCAACAAACTGAAAGAGGGTAATACCTAGACCTCATGCTGGCCTAAACTTTAAGGGTCTGTCTTGTGTGACTTGTGTGCCTTACCATGTTTGCCTTTGTATCCATTTGTGGTGTGCTTTATCATAACATCATAACATCATGAGCATTGCATGCATCCTGCATAAGGACTGACCATTTCAAAGACAAGAGGGTTTCACCTTTTCTCTGTTTTGTAGGACACCATGATGCATGTGCGAAGGAATACTATCCGGTTCAACTTTGTTCACTCACCTGAGTTGCTTGAAGAGTTGGTTAGCAGAATTCCAAATACCACTTCCTTCATTCAGAGGCATGGTTCTCTTCTCAGTTTAGTCACTGCAAAGCGGGATCAACAGTTGATGAGTGTTCTGACCCAGTTCTATGACCCTCTGTACCAGTGCTTCACCTTTCAAGACTTCCAGCTGGTCCCTACCCTGGAAGAGTTCTCTGATTTGCTTGGTATCCCTATCTTGGATCAGACTCCCTTTACTGGTTGGGAAAAGACCCTCAGGCTTGAGGAGGTTGCTGCAGCTCTTCCCTTGACACATCAAGAGGTAATGGACAACTGGGTAACTAGAAGCGGAGTTAAGGGTTTCTTGGCCAAGTTTCTGATTGGTAAAGCTAACAGCTTCTGGAATGACCTGGACTTTAGGGCATATGAAGACATCTTAGCTCTCTTAATCTATGGGTTAGTCTTGTTTCCTAATCCTGACAACTTCATCAATGTCATTGCCATAAGGATCTTTATGTCTTAGAATCCTGTACCCACTCTCTTGGGTGACATCATGCAACAACTTTATGCTCGTACTACCCGAAGACGAGGAACTCTATGGTGTTGTATCCCTTTGTTGGTGAGGTGGTTTATTTCGCACCTCCCTAAGTTCGTACTGAAGAACCAAGAAGGAAGAGGTTGGGCTCATAGGTTAATGTCTCTCACCGATAAAGACATCATTTGGACTTGTAGAGGTTTGGATGATATAGCTATTATTAATCGATGCGGGGAATACCCTAATGTTCCTCTGATTGGTACCCAAGGAGGAATATCTTACAATCCATGTCTAGCTCTCCGTCAGTTTAGAAGAGCCAGAAGAGCAGGGCCTCATGAAATGTTGGTGCCTCACATCAGTTTTTAGTTTCAAGTGGATAGTGGCGAGTTGCATCGTAGGTTCATCAAGGCTTGGGACAAAGTTCATAAAGCTGACCCACAAGAGTTGGGGCCAAAGACTTCTTTACCTATGGAAGCCTACTACAAATGGGTTCGCATCCGTGCTCAGAAGTTAGGTATGCCATACGAAGCCGTCAGACCTATCATTCTTGAGTATCCTGACAAAGATGGTGTTCCTCCAACTGTCCTTCCTCCTCAGATACCTACTAATTATGAGACATTAAAGAGATCTTGGTCGCAACTGCCAGAAGAGCGGGATTCTTACCGGGAAAAGTTCAACGAGCAGGAATTGAAGATCCAGAAGCTGACAAAGCAGTTGGAGAATGAGCGGGCTCTGAATGCTTACATCCGTACTGAGAAGAGGAGACCATGAGATCAATAAGGAGCTCTGGATGTTCTTTTACAGTTTTATTTCCCTTTTCAGTATTTCCCTTTCATGTAACGCCTAAGGGCAACCTGTTGAACAATTTAAGTTTCAAAGTTGAATCTAATGAAGTGTGTTCCTTTTTTTTTACAAAGTTGATTCCCGATTGTCTTTGAAAACATAAATCATACGCATTCCATTCATCATGTGCATAGCAGGTTTTCTTCTTTTCAGGTTGCTTACTGTTCTTCGCTTTTTATTTCAGCATCATGAATCCTGAATCATCATCAACCGAGATGTCTATCAAGGCTCTTCAGGCGCAGAATGCGCAATTTCAGGAACTAATCATGGGTTTGGCTCAGGGCCAAGAAGAGCTGAAGGCTCTGCTCCTGAAGAAGGAGAAGAAGAAGAAAAAAAGAATTGTTCTTTTCAACTCGGGCCGAAGGTTTGGCAACACTCTGCAGAATGAAGAGGCTGGTTCTTCTATAGGCAAGAGTAGTCCCCAAGAGGGAAAAGGTCCTAGTCCGGTAGTCTCTGACAACGAGACTGATTTCGATGAGGAACGGTATCCTCCGGCTGAAGACAGATACAAGCAGCTGGAGGACAGACTGAATGCAATGGAGATCCAACAAGTGCCTGGGCTGGATTTCGGAGACTTGGGTTTTTCCACTGGTGTGATCATTCCTCACAAGTTTAAGGCACCATCTTTTACCAAGTATGACGGGGCATCTTGTCCCAAGCTACACCTCAGGTCTTACGTGCGGAAGATTCAACCGTATTCAGTGGAAAAGAATTTGTGGATCCACTTCTTCCAGGAGAGTCTTTCAGGGACTCATCTCGAATGGTTCTATCAGCTGGATGGGACCAAAGTTCGTAACTGGGAGGAGTTGGCTACTGCTTTTTACAAGCAGTATCAATATAATGCCGACCTTGCTCCTACACGTACCCAACTCCAGGGTATGTCGCTAGGATCAAGCGAAGGTTTTAAAGAGTATGCACAGAAGTGGAGGGATCTGGCTGGCAGGGTGCAGCCTCCGTTAACAGACCGTGAGCTGGTGGATATGTTCTTGGGGACCCTATCCGGGCCATTTTTCAATCATCTTATCGGTAACTCATCTGCAGGGTTCACTGACCTTATTCTGATAGGGGAGAGAATAGAGGCTGGAATGAAGTCCGGTAAAATTCAGAAAGGTGCGTCTTCAAGTGCTGAGAAGAAACCCTTTAAAAAGGAGGCCAGTGCTGTGTATGGGCCTAGGAGGCAAGAGAAACCAGAACGCCGCCAATCTGTCAACGCGGTGGTGATTGCTAAGCCTGCTGCCGCTCCTCGGCAAACCAATCCACAAAGGGCTGAAAGACCCAGAAGAGAGTTTACCCGGCTGAGTATGACCTTATCCCAAATCTTGCCACAGTTCCTATCCACCAATTTGATGACTGATAGGGAGGCCCCAAAGGTTGTGAATACTGCCTCTCCCAAGTATAATCCAAATGCCCGCTGTGCTTATCACTCCGATAGCCCGGGGCATTCTACTGATGATTGCTGGGCCTTAAGGAATAAGGTGCAGGACCTTATTGATGCAAAGGAGGTACAGTTTGAGGCACCTGAGAAGCCTAATATGGTGACAGCTCCCCTGCCTGCTCATGGAGTGAATGCTATCAGGGAGGATGATGAAGTGGATGAAGCTGAGTTCGACAGCTGGATTTATCCGACGACCGACAATGGACCTAGCAATTGGACTGCTAAAGACAACCTACCTGTTACTTGTGTTACGGAGTAATGAATTCCTTTGTTTTTGTTATTTGTAATAAATAATGAATTAAAACTCTATGGCCCGGTGTCTTACCCGGGGCACCGTGGCTTCATTTGTGAGGGCATATAAATTGTCATTTCATATATCATGAATAAAGATCTTGGACGTTTTCTCGCATTTCAAATCTTATGCTCCTTTTCTGTCTTTCCTTCCTTTATATATTTCAAAACAGCTGTATTTACACACACTCACTCATACAGGTTTCAATCCACTCTGGATCTCACTGGTAACGACTCTGCTACTGCCAGTTATGACTTCAAAAATCCGATCAACTTAGCCGAAGATGAAGGTGAAGATGATTGCGAAGTGCTTGGCGAGCTTGCAAGACTGTTACTCCAGGAAGAGAGGGAAATTCAACCACACGAAGAGCCAGTGGAAACAATAAATCTGGGTACTGAGGCAGACAGAAAGGAGGTAAAGATTGGTGCCAACCTAGAGCTCAGCGTGAAGCAACGGTTGACTCAGATGCTACATGATTATATGGAGATCTTTGCCTGGTCCTATGAAGACATGCCCGGGTTGGATACCGATATTGTGGTCCATCACTTGCCTACTAAGGAAGACTGCCCTCCGGTTAAGCAAAAGGTTCGCCGTATGCGTCCATAGATGTCTGAGAAGATCAAAGTCGAGGTTATGAAACAGTTTGATGTCGGTTTCCTTGCAGTGACTTCTTACCCTCAGTGGGTTGCTAATGTGGTGCCGGTACCAAAGAAGGACGGTAAGGTCAGAATGTGTGTCGACTACAGGGATCTGAACAGGGCCAGCCCCAAAGATGACTTCCCCCTACCTCACATTGATGTCCTTGTTGACAATACTGCTTAGCACAAAGTGTTCTCTTTCATGGACGGTTTTTCAGGCTATAATCAGATCAAGATGGCTCCTGAAGACATGGAGAAGACTACCTTTGTTACTCAGTGGGGCACCTTCTGCTACAAGGTCATGCCTTTTGGACTGAAGAATGCTGGGGCAACCTACCAACGTGCCATGGTTGCTTTATTTCATGACATGATTCATCACGAGATAGAAGTGTATGTTAACGACATGATCGCAAGGTCTCAAACTGAGGAAGAGCACCTAGATCATCTGCAGAAACTATTTGACCGGTTGAAATTGTGCAAGCTAAGGTTGAACCCGAACAAGTGCACCTTCGGGGTTAGATCTGGAAAGTTGTTAGGCTTCGTTGTAAGCGATAAGGGTATTCAAGTGGACCCTGCCAAGGTTAAAGCTATTCAAGAGATGTCAGTTCCTAAGACAGAGAAAGAGGTCAGAGGCTTTTTAGGACGCCTGAATTACATTGCTCGATTCATCTCGCATCTAACCGCTACTTGTGAACCAATCTTCAAGCTGCTGAAGAAAGATCAGGTAGTACGTTGGAACGATGAATGTCAGGCTGCTTTTGACAGAATCAAGGAGTATCACCAAGAACCACCCATCCTTATGCCACCGGTTGAGGGGAGACCTCTGATACTATACCTGACAGTACTTGACAACTCAATGGGGTGTGTGCTGGGGCAGCATGACGAGTCTGGCCGAAAAGAGCATGCCATTTATTACCTTAGCAAAAAGTTTACCGACTGTGACACCCGATACTCACTGCTTGAGAAAACTTGCTGCGCTTTGGTATGGGCTGCTCGCCGGTTGAGACAGTATATGCTGACTCACACTACCTTGTTGATCTCAAAGATGGATCCTATAAAGTACATATTTGAAAAGCCTGCTCTGTCTTGGAGAATAGCAAGATGGCAAATGATCCTGACAGAATACGACATTCAGTACACAACCCAGAAAGCCATCAAGGGGAGTATATTGGTAGACCACTTGGCACATCAGGCAGTAGACGACTATCAGTCAATGAATTTTGAATTTCCTGACGAAAGCATCATGATAGTGACTGATTGTGAAGTACCTGGACCGGATGAAGGACCTGAGGAAGGATCCCGATGGTCTATGCACTTTGACGGAGCCTCCAATGCTTTGGGTAACGGTATCGGCGCTGTGATAATATCCCCCCAAGGCACCCATACTCCACTCACTGCCCGGCTATGTTTCAACTGTACCAACAACATGGCGGAGTATGAGGCGTGCATCATGGGTCTTCAAGCTGCGATCGACCTAAGGATCAAGTATCTGAGTGTCTTTGGAGATTCCGCTCTTGTGATCAATCAGATCAAAGGAGAGTGGGATACGAAACATCCGAATCTTATTCCTTACAGAGAATGTGTGTTGACATTGATCCCCCACTTCACAGAGATAACCTTTGAACACTTCCCGAGAGAGGAGAATCAGCTGGCGGACGCGTTAGCTACAATGTCTTCTATGTTCAAGGTCAAATGGGATAATGAGGCTCCCCGGATCATCATCTGGAAACTGGACGAACCGGCATATTGTTGTGATCTCGAGACTGAATTGGTGACTGAGAAGCCTAGGTACCATGAGGTGAAGAGATATTTGGAAGCTCAGGAATACCCTGAAGGTGCGTCTGTCAACGATAAGAAGTTCCTGAGAAGGTTCGCAGCAAAGTTCTTCCTTAGCAACGGCATCTTGTACAAGCAAAACCATGATTCGACCTTACTGCATTGTGTGGACAAGACTGAAGCAGAAAGGATCATGGAAGAGTTACATCAGGGGACCTTCGGAACACATTCCAGTGGACACACTATGGCGAAGAAAATCCTTCGGACAGGGTATTTCTGGTCCACAATGGAAGCAGACTGCTACCAACATTCTCGGACATGCCATAAATGCCAGATATATACAGACAAGGTGCATGTTCCTCCAGTTCCTCTAAATGTTCTGATTGCGCCTTGGCCGTTTGCGATGTGGGGCATAGACATGATCGGTGAGATTAAACCTACGGCATTGATCGCGACTTTGTATGTCTATAAATCTGGAGACTGCAAGTGCACAGTCCTATCGCGTAGTCTTAAAAGATATCGAATCCACAGGGACTATGAATCGATCTGCCGTAATTTTGGTTACTGGGTAAAGCTAAGGCTAATATTAATTTAATTAACGAAAGGGATCTAATTACTAAATTTAGTTATAAAATTTTTAATTATAAATACCGGTATGTATTTCACCTAAATTTTGGGTTCCGAATTTCCACTGGCTTTTACTTAAATTGGTCAAAAATTATCTTTACGCAAACTTTATTTGTCTAAAAACCTTCCCCTCACACTTCCGTTCTATTAGTTCAGGTTATACGATTAATACCCTAACGTGTGCTTCCGTCACTCCGCCGGATTCAAAAGTAATTTTTGAAAACAGAATAAAATTTAATTGTTTTTAAAATGCTTCCGCCTCTTTAAAAACAATGCCTAATAATCACTATCTGGTTTTAGCCTCAAACTTCCGTTTTATTAGTAAAAACCTTAATCAATTCTAAAACCTCACACTTCCGTTCTATTGGTTTGTAAAATCTTAAACAATTTAATTGAATATTAAAACCATGAAAGAAGTTTCTTTTACAAAATAATTTTAAGCCAGTTTATTTCGGATCCCGTTATTTGGTTAATTTACATACCGATATTTAATCGGTTTAGCCAGACATGTTCATACAATTAATCATGCAAGGTTTATTAATTAGGAAACGGCGAAATAAAAACATACTCAGAACAGAGATCATACAAATATATTAAATAAAGCGTATAAATGAAAACCTGATGAAAATGTAGAAATACTTCAATAGCTTCAAGTAAATATTCGTTCTTCAAATCCTTCGAGTATTCCACCACAAGTCGGCTGGATCTACCCTTCGAATCTTGAATTTCGTAACAACGAGAAAAGTAAAAATACCGGATCTAACGTAAGGTTAAACCGGATAAAATTGCACAACAATTCCCGGTGTAGAAATTGTTGTACGAAAAATAAAGGCAGAAAACTGGAGAAGAAAAGAAAATAAAAACAATGCGATGAAATAAAAATAAAGGAAAAGGGCAGAACAAAAATTAAAATGGAAGGAAATTTGCTCTGCTGAAAATAGTACGATCTTGCAAAAATTCTCCGACCTTTGGGATTTGGCTTTCACTTCTATTTATAATGCTTGTAAAATAACTGTATCCCAAAAGGTCAATCCACGTAAAACTGAATATCCAAAAAAATATTGCTAGTGGACTTTGTTGCATAACATGCTGAAGACGTGTACGGAAATATAGCAAAAGTTGGTTTCTTCATTGACTTGGGACCGGTCGTTCCGTGTGAGGAGAAAATGGCGTGAAAATAGGAAAGGGGAGGGAACGGTCGGTCCACTCAGCTGAAGTGGGCCGGACCGGTCGTTCCCCTTAGTGGGCCGGTCGGTCCCTTCAAGCTGAAGTGGGGAACGTGTGTTCCCTTGGGCCTTGGAAAAATCATTCTTTTCACCCCCATTTAGTATTCTGCACCACATTAATCAATTATCTTCATTTTTGTACTAAATTGCATCTATTTCTTCATTTTTCTTCACATAAGCTTATTTAAGGCAAAATACTTGAAACAAAGAAATACCAGCGTAATATGGAAATAAAATAAAATAAATTAAATAAAAACATGAATTATTTGCATTAATTAAGTCGATTTATACGATATAAAATCGTGTTATCAAACTCCCCTACACTTGAACCTTTGCTTGTCCTCAAGCAAGAAATATATATCTCTCTAAATGCGGGTCAGACGCAACAAAAATTGCCACAAGTCAAAAATGTATTAAGTTGCACATTGCTCTTGCGCTCTCGACTTCGATACTAAAGTCACCGTAACAATACTAAATAAACTCAGGTTCGAAGAACAATTCTAGTGACGCCATTATAACTTAACTCTAAATCCTACATTTTGTTTCACCTTTTTCATTCAGGCGCAATCACATTAAGCCCTTTGCCCTTTCGCGCACATAGTGGAGTGACCGGTTAGTGAATTTGATCTTTTAAGCCTGCTAGGAGTTCTGGTACTTAATAGTTGGTAACTCCTTTTTGTTCTTTTGTAAATTGCGGGGAATCGAACCGTAGTTCGCCCTACCAAGTTCAACACCAGAAACCGTTGAACCAATTTACAAAGAATTCATTAATTGATAATTTATAAGGTTCGCGACCGTTGGGCTAAATAGTCTGGTAAGGACTATCTAACTTAGTTAGAGCGTTTCTACAAATTTAATTTTTTTTATTTTTTTATTTTTGATCAATCACTTATATTCATCGATCCTCCACGTAGTTTGCTATTTAGACGGTGCTGACTGCGTGTATAAACTACTAAAGGTTACTTTAAAACCTAGAATTTAAATTTTCGGTATATAAAGGGTACTAAAATTTTAATTCATTTTCCTGAGATTTTAAAGCGTTGAAGTGGCGACGATATTATTTCAATCGTGTTCAATTTATAAATATTTTCTTCTAAAGAAGCAACTTTGATACACTTTTTGAGTGTGTATAATTGTGCGTCTGACCAAAAAAAAATTTTTTATGGCTCAAGAATTTGGCGAATTCGGATAATCATGAATTTATATATGTATATAAGACTTAATTTAATAACAAATTTTTATTAATTAAAATTTTAAAGTACAAAAGGGAAATTACAAAAGGGAAATTTGCTTACTTGAAGAAAGATAACAATAGTTAATTCGACCCCCCTACACTTAAACTGAGCATTGTCCTCAATGCTTAAAAATGGGGAATCGAAAAATACAAAAATAAAAAGAAAAGAAATATTAAGAACTAATCGTTACGATGTGGACGACGTCCTCTTCCTCGAGTTCTTGGACGTCGCTCATCTTGGCGTTGTGGAGGCACGAATTCGTCCAAGCGTAGGTGAAGTGAGTGCATAGAAACTCCAAGGTCAATAACATTTGCATTCAAGGTGTTGTAGTTGTTATGCATTTATTGTATGGTTTGGGAGAGAGTTTCCATGGTGAGATAGTTTTGTTGATTGTTGTTCATTTCTTCTTCCATTTCATCCACGGGAGCATTATTCTCAGCTTCGGGTGCATTTAAATCGAATAACCAATGGCTTCGATTTTGCACATTAATAAGATGGGGACATGGGAGAATAATGCTTGGTACCAAAACTTTATTGACCAATAAAGTAAATTTGTTCTCACCTTGCCTTGGGAGGATTAGATGGGAGTCTCTGCAGTATACCTCATCTAGAAATTGGGCTGGCATGAGGTGTTGAGCAATAGTTAGGATCTCGTCAGCCAATCCTAGCGAGTAAGCTATCGCGGTAATAATGCCACCGAAAAGAAAAGGGTTGTTTCCGGCGGTTTGAGCACATAGTTGAAAGTGTGATAGCATAAATGGTGCGGCATTGACACGGCTCCCAGTTAAGGCATAATATAAGAAAAATAACTCATTTTGGGTTACCTTATGGTTGTAGGTGCGTCCAAAGATAGTGTGAGCCAAAATACGGTGAAAATACCGTATTGCTGGATTATGAACGTGGGACGCATATAATAGTCTCCAACCATTTGCGGCTTCCCCACTTATCTCCTCCCAGAATTGTAAACCTTGCTCCTCCCAGGCTGGAATATCATCTTCCGCTTCAAATGGCTTGTAATAAATACCATCCCCTTGTGAGAATCCTAGTGCCTCAGCAATTTGTTCTTGATCTAGCGTATACTCACGGTTGAACGTACGGAAACTAGCAGTTCCCGTAGTGTATGGATCTTCAATATCTGTTGAGTAAGAAAAAGAACTCAAAAACTCCAACACTAGAGGTTCAAAGGTTGGGTTTGGTTGGGTACAGAGATTGTATAAACCAGTATTATTTAGCAACCATGACACACTTTCAGTGAGTCCTAAAGTTTGTAGACAATTTATATCTACATACTTTGTCGGAACCACCAAGCGTTTGTATAAGTTGAGATACATGGTGCGTTGCTTATCATCGCGGAAGATAATGTTTGAAAGGTCGGGTTGTTGTCTTTCGGGACGGATGGTTCTCGGAGGCATGGTAATGGTAAGAAAATGGTGGTAGATGTAGAAGGAAGTTAGAGAAGATGAAGATAAATATGAGAGAAACGTAGTAGAAAGTAAGAAATGGTGTGAAGAGATAGTAAGAAATGAGGGGTATTTATATTGTGAGGGTGGTTGAATGGTGATAATGAGAATTTAATGAGAGTTAATGGGGGAGTTGGAAAGGGTAAAAATTTGAAAAAAATGAGATAGTGGAGTAATGGGAATTTAAGAGTGGTTGGAAGTTGTTTTATGGAGAAGATAAATGGTAAAAATGAGTTATGAATTGAATTTGGCGTGGGAGACAAAGAGACACGCTTTATAGCATGCAACAGGGGGCCGGTCGTTCCCTCTTGTACTAGGACAGGGGGACGGTCGGTCCTGCTTTTCAGTCAAAAAGGGGACCGGTCGGTCCAGGGAGCATGGTGTGCGTGGGACCGTCCGGTCCTGTGCCTGCGTGGGAAATTCAACTTTTCCTTTTGTTTTCTTTTGATACAGTACGTTATAATATATATCTCAGGCACAGAATGCATAGTGTTTGCAAACAGTATCATTTCAGCTTTATTTGATACCACTTAATAATCTAATAACTAATATAAATAACATTGAAACAAAACAAGAAGATAAATAATGTTGAACTTTAAATTGCATAATTCAAATTGTACTACAAAGAACATAAAATAAACCAAATTGCAAAACATAATTCAAATGAAATCCAAATGCAAATCAAATAAATAACTAACTAAAACTAACTAATTAAATAAATTCTCTCATTAGCCACTTTTATTATCATCGTCTCCGTTATTCTTCTGCATGGAATAGATATGTTGAAACACTTCATCAAACTGCATAGCTACCGTGTTGACGAATCCAAAATGATCCATCCGGAGTGTATTAACTTCATTGTTCGCAGCTGTGAGGTTTTCTTTCAGATTCTTCACTTCTTCCTTCAATTCCTTAATTGTTTCTTCTTGGTTCATGGGTTCAGATCCTTGCCTATTTTCTTCAATCACCGGAGTTACAGGTGGTGACAAAGGTTGCTCAGGAAAGTCATGGTACCCAGGTGGTGTCTCAGGATCAGATTCAATTTCATAAATCTCAGGTATCTCATAATCCTGGATTGTTTCAGTGGAGCGAGCAGGAGATGGTAAACCGTCCAAATTATACAGCCAATTACCTTTATCGTGAACACTGGTGCGTGGACTAGGCAAGGTAAAGAGGTTAACTACCTCATTATTAATCAGCAATTCAAACTCTCGTGGACCATGGTTTCCAATTAATCTTCTGTTGAAACAAAAACTGAGGTCCATTGGTCGGATACCTCCGTAAGGATGGCAACTCAACAGTGGTTGCCGCAAACCCAAAGCATTCGCTATCATTGTTACCATTCCTCCCATCATGATGGGCATATTATCATCTTGAAGAATTTTCTCAATGGTAACTAATAGAAAAGCGACACCGTTCACGGGCCGATTCTGTACAGCACAAAGCATAATAAACAGCTCATCTCGAGAAACAATAGTGTTATTCTGTTCCTTTCCAAACAGGGTATGTGACAGAATATGGTGAAAATAGCGGAACGCCGGATTATGAATATAATCCGCATGTGGCTCAGGATGCTCAAAGCTACTCAACCCAGTCAATGATTCCCAGAATATGTTGAGCTCGCGGAAATCAAACAATTCTTCCTGCCTTGATGTAAAAGTATTAAATCCATCTGGGAATCCCAGCAAAGCAGAAAAGTCATGAAGATTATACCTATACTCCATTCCAAATAGCCTAAAGAAGATAAGACCTCTCTTCAGGCCCCTCCCATAATGTGGGAGGTAGTTAAAAGAGCTCAGAAATTCCAGAGTCAATTTGCGGTAGGTACTGAACCGCCTCAAAATATGAGCATCTTCCCATCCAATTTGATTCAGCAGAAACAAAACACTATCATGAATTCCCAAAGTAGTCATAGCAAAAAGATCAGGATAATATGTCAGGGACATATTCCTTGCAGCTAATAAATTGTATCTGCCTCTTTGGCCTCTTCCTCTGGAAGCTATTTCCATAGTATCTTCCATTGTTAGTTGGTCAGCTTAATTTTTATATTAATTAAGTTAGCCTGAAATTAATTAGATACAGGAAATTTAATCAGATTTTTGGCCGGATGCCGAAAAGAAGAAAATAAGAATAAGCATAATAGTGATAGAATGAAGAAGAAATATAGATGAAATAGAATATTAGAGAAGATATGTGTATAAGTGTTTATGAATGAGAAGAATAAAGAGAAAAATAAGAATAATAATAATAGTAAGAATGATAATAAGAATAATAAAACAAAAAGGTAAATATAATAAGTAATCATAAAAAGGTGGGTTGTCTCCCACTAAGCGCTTTGTTTTATGTCGTAAGCTCGACAAATAAAATCAAAGTTTTAAATTTCTAATTGAGCAGGTGGCTCTATTAAAGTTATTTCTTGAAAGTATTCGTTACTCTCTGCGCTGTGATATGGTTTTAAACGTTGTCCATTAACTATAAAGGGTTCGGAAATCTTTCCTTTGATTTCGACCGCTCCGTTAATAAACGTGTTTGTTATTGTGAACGGACCAGACCATCTGCTGCGTAGTTTTCCAGGAAATAATTTTAATCTTGAATTAAACAGTAGTACGATATCACCTATTTTAAAATGTTTTCTATTTATTCTTTTGTCGTGCCATGTTTTCGTTCGTTCTTTATAAATCTTGGCGTTCTCATACGCATCTTGTCTCAATTCCTCTAATTCGTTTATATCAAGGATGCGCTTCTCGCTTGCGGTTGTGTAATTAAAGTTTATATTTTTAATAGCCCAATAGGCCTTGTGTTCTAATTCAACCGGCAAATGGCAAGATTTTCCATAGATGAGCTTAAACGGGGTGGTTCCTATTGGTGTCTTAAATGCGGTCCTATATGCCCATAGAGCTTCAGATAGTTTTGAGGACCAATCCTTTCTCGAGGTTGCTACAGACTTTTCTAATATTTGCTTGATTTCACGATTAGAGACTTCCACTTGTCCACTCGTTTGTGGATGATAGGGTGTAGCTACTCGATGTCGGACACCGTATTTCCTTAGGAGTTTTTCGAATATCTTAGAAATAAAATGAGAACCTCCATCGCTTATTACTAATCTTGGTATACCGAATCTCGGAAATATCACGTTTTTGAAGAGCCTTAATACAACTCGGGTATCGTTTGTTGGAGAAGCTATAGCTTCTATCCATTTAGATACATAGTCAACTGCCACGAGTATGTATTAGTTACCAAAAGATGACGAGAATGGTCCCATAAAGTCTATACCCCATACATCAAAAATCTCTACTTCCAGAATGCCTTTCTGTGGCATCTCGTCGCGTCTTGAAATGTTACCAGTGCGTTGGCACCGGTCGCACTTAGTGACTGCGACATGAACATCTTTCCATAGTGTTGGCCAATAAAGACCTGATTGTAGGATTTTCGTACATGTTTTAGAAGTACTCGTGTGTCCTCCGTATGGTGCGGAGTGGCAATGTTTAATCACGCTTTCGACTTCTTCTTCGGGTACGCAACGACGGAAAATTCCATCGGGTCCTCTTTTGAATAACAAAGGTTCGTCCCAGTAATATTGTTTGAGATCGTGAAAGAATTTTTTCTTTTGTTGGTACGTTAACTCTGGTGGTAATACACCGGCAGCTAGATAATTTACGAAATCTGCATACCAAGGGACAGATGAGATTGCTAAGGTTGTTTCAGAATAGTTTTGAGATTCACTTGCTTCGAAGTGGGCGATTAATCTATCATATTGAGATTCATCATTGATTGGAATTCGTTCTTGTTTTAGATTTTCGATTCTTGATAGATGATCAGCCACTACATTTTCAGTTCCTTTTTTATCCTTGATTTCTAAATCAAATTCTTGTAGCAACAAGATCCATATTAGCAATCTAGGTTTAGCGTCCTTTTTGGTTAGGAGATATCTAATGGCAGCGTGGTCAGTATAAATTATTATCTTAGCTCCTACTAAATAAGATCGGAATTTATCGAGTGCGAAGACTACAGCCAGGAGTTCCTTTTCGGTTGTTACATAATTCATTTGCGCTTCATCTAGGGTTCTACTAGCGTAATATATGACGTGTAATTTTTTATCTTTTCTTTGTCCTAGGACTGCTCCTACGGCATAGTCACTTGCGTCACACATTATCTCAAATGGTTCACTCCAATCTGGTGTCTTCATGATTGGCGCAGTAATTAATGCTTTCTTTAATGATTAAAAGGCTTCAAGGCATTTTTCGTTAAATATGAATTCAGCATCTTTCATTAAGAGTTCTGTTAATGGCTTAGAAATTTTATAGAAATCTTTAATAAAACGTCGGTAAAAACCGGCGTGTCCTAAGAAACTTCTTATTTCTCTGACAGTTCTAGGGGGTTGAAGGTTTTCGATAACTTCTATCTTGGCCTTGTCTACTTCGATTCCCCTATTAGATATAATATGTCCTAACACAATACCTTCTTGAACCATAAAATGGCATTTTTCCCAATTTAATACTAAGTTTACCTTTACACATCTTTCTAGTACTTTTTCTAAGTTTGCAAGACATCCTTCAAAACTACGTCCGCAGACGGAGAAGTCGTCTATGAATACCTCCATAATATTATCAAGAAAGTCTGCGAAGATTGCCATCATGCATCTCTGAAAAGTTGCAGGTGCATTGCATAAGCCAAAAGGCATTCTTCGATATGCGAAGGTTCCGAATGGACAGGTGAAGGTAGTCTTTTCTTGGTCATCGGGGTGTATCGGTATTTGAAAGAATCCGGAGTAACCGTCCAAGTAACAGAAATATGAGTGTCTGGCTAGACGCTCCAGCATTTGATCAATGAATGGTAAAGGGAAATGATCCTTCCGGGTGGCTTTGTTAAGTTTCCTATAATCAATGCACATCCTCCATCCTGATTCGATTCGCTTTGTTATGGTTTCTCCTTTGTCGTTTTCGATCACCGTTACGCCTCCTTTCTTGGGGACTACATGAACGGGGCTTACCCATTTACTATCAGATATTAGATAAATGATGCCTGCTTCTAACAATTTTAATATCTCTTTCTTTACTACTTCACTCATTATAGGATTAAGTCTTCTTTGGTGTTCTCTAGAGGTTTTACTATCTTCCTCTAGCATTATGCGATGCATACAGATGGAAGGACTTATTCCTTTAAGATCAGTTAAATTGTATCCTAAAGCAGTTGGATATTTCCTCAGTATATGTAGTAATTTTTCAGTCTCGATTTTTCCTAGATTTGCGTTGATTATTACTGGTCGTTCGAATTCTGGGTCTAAGAATTCGTATCTCAGGTTTTTGGGTAACGTTTTGAGTTCAATGGTTGGTTTGTGTAAACCTTGTGTAGGATCGGGTGTTATTGCTAAGCATTCATTTAAGGTTTTATCTGGATGATCTTCTGCTTCTTTTATACATTCTTCTATCATATCCATAAAGTAGCAGTTGTCATCTATGGCTGGTGCTTTTAGAAATTTGGAAAGAATGAATTAAATCTTTTCTTCGCCTACCTCAAAGGTGAGTTTTCCTCTTTTAACGTCTATAATGGCACCGGCAGTTGCTAGGAAGGGTCTTCCTAAAATGATAGGTGTGTTCGTATCTTCCTTAATATCCATTATTATAAAGTCGGTTGGGATGTAGAATTGACCTATTCGAACGGGGACGTTTTCAAGTACTCCTACGGGGTATTTGACAGAACGATCTGCTAACTGAACAGACATTTTAGTTGGTCTCAACTCTCCCATTTCGAGTTTCTTACTGATGGATAAAGGCATTACACTGATGCTTGCTCCTAAATCACATAAAGCTTTGTCTATGACAAATTTTCCTATTACACATGGTATAGAAAAACTACCAGGGTCTTTCAGTTTAGCTGGCATCTTATTTTGGATTATTGCGCTGCATTCAGCTGTAAGAGTAACTGTTTCATTTTCTTCTAGCTTTTTCTTATTAGATAGAATTTCTTTTAAGAATTTAGCATATGAGGGCATTTGCGTTATCGCTTCTGTGAAAGGAATTGTTACGTTTAATTGCTTGAGAAGTTCTACAAATTTCTTAAATTGCCCTATGTCTTTTGTTTTAACTAGTCTTTGAGGGTAAGGAATAGGTGGTTTATAGGGAGGTGGAGGTACATAAGGTATTTCTTGTTCTATTGTTTCTCCATCTTCCTTTCTTTTAGGTCTGTTATCCTCTTCGGCTTGGTTTTTAGAGTTTTGGTGCATGGCCGGGTTTTCGGTTCTTGGATCTAATGGTTCTTCTATTTCTTTACCGCTTCGTAATATAATTGTGTGAGCTTGTCCTTTCGGATTAGGTTGTGGTTGTCCAGGGAAAGTACCGGCTGGTGCGGCAGTAGGCGCTTGTTGTTGAGCCACTTGTGAGATTTGAGTTTCTAACATTTTATTGTGAGTGGCTAAGGCATCTATTTTGTTCGATAGTTGCTTAATTTGCTCGTTAGTGTGTATGTCTCGGTTTAGGAATTCTTTGTGAGTTTGCGCTTGTCTTGCTATAAAGTTTTCCATCATTATTTCGAGATTAGATTTCCTAGGTGCGCTCGGTGCGGCAGAAGGTGCTTTTTGATATCCAGGTGGAGCAGTTTGCGCTTGAACAGGTGCGTTCAATGCGTTATTATTCTTGTAGGAAAAATTTGGGTGATTCCTCCAACCTGGGTTGTACGTATTTGAATAAGGGTTTCCCTGAGCGTAGTTTATTTGGTCAGTCGGAGTACCTAACAGAAATTGACATTCGGCGGGAGCGTGACCAGATGTTCCGCATATTTCGCAGTCAGGAGTCACTGCAGCTACGGTAGCTGCAGGAGTTAACGTAAGGTTTTCTATTTTCTGAGTTAGTGCGTCTACCTTAGCGTTTACTTGATCTAGGCTACTAATTTCGTACATTCCTCCTTTCGTCGGAGGTTTTTCAACGGCAGCTCTCTCGCTTCCCCACTGGTAGTGGTTTTGGGCCATATTATCTATCAGTTCGTAGGCTTGTACATAAGGTTTCTCCATTAGCGCACCTCCAACAGCAGCGTCGATTGTTAATCTCGTGTTATACAAAAGACCATTGTAGAAAGTATGTATCACTAACCATTCCTCCAGACCATGATGTGGACAGAGTCTTATCATGTCTTTATATCGTTCCCATGCTTCAAATAAAGACTCGGTGTCTTTCTGTCTAAATCCGTTGATTTGAGCTCGAAGCATAGCCGTTTTGCTTGGTGGAAAATATCGGGTTAGGAAAACTTTCTTTAATTCATCCCACGTAGTGATTGAATTAGAAGGTAGAGATTGGAGCCAGGCTCTAGCTCTATCTCTAAGGGAAAAAGGAAATAATCGTAAACGAATAGCTTCCGTGCTGACCCCATTAGCTTTTACGGTATCTGCATATTGTAGAAATACGGATAAATGCAGGTTCGGATCGTCAGTTGGATTTCCAGAAAACTGGTTTTGTTGAACTGCAGATAATAGCGAAGGTTTCAGCTCGAAGTTGTTTGCCTCGATTGCCGGAGCGGCAATACTGTTATGAGGTTCGTCTTGAGAAGGGATTGCGTAAGATTTTAGAGGTCGTGGCGCAACCATCTCAGCTCGTCTAAGATCAGTTATATCAGGGATATTCGTCGGGGGTAAATTGTTTAGTAGACGATATTCCTGAATTCGGCGTCTCAATCGAAGATAACGCTCGATGTCGTTGATTTGTAGATGCAAAGGTTCGCCTTGAGAGCGAGTGTTTGGCATACAAATCAGAAAGAGATGAAAAGAAGAAGACCTTAGTCTCTACGATGTAACTAAAAGAGTTACGATATCGACTTAAATAGTCCCCGGCAACGGCGCCAAAAACTTGATCGCGACTTTGTATGTCTATAAATCTGGAGACTGCAAGTGCACAGTCCTATCGCGTAGTCTTAAAAGATATCGAATCCACAGGGACTATGAATCGATCTGCCGTAATTTTGGTTACTGGGTAAAGCTAAGGCTAATATTAATTTAATTAACGAAAGGGATCTAATTACTAAATTTAGTTATAAAATTTTTAATTATAAATACCGGTATGTATTTCACCTAAATTTTGGGTTCCGAATTTCCACTGGCTTTTACTTAAATTGGTTAAAAATTATCTTTACGCAAACTTTATTTGTCTAAAAACCTTCCCCTCACACTTCCGTTCTATTAGTTCAGGTTATACGATTAATACCCTAACGTGTGCTTCCGTCACTCTGCCGGATTCAAAAGTAATTTTTGAAAACAGAATAAAATTTAATTGTTTTTAAAATGCTTCCGCCTCTTTAAAAACAATGCCTAATAATCACTATCTGGTTTTAGCCTCAAACTTCCGTTTTATTAGTAAAAACCTTAATCAATTCTAAAACCTCACACTTCCGTTCTATTGGTTTGTAAAATCTTAAACAATTTAATTGAATATTAAAACCATGAAAGAAGTTTCTTTTACAAAATAATTTTAAGCCAGTTTATTTCGGATCCCGTTATTTGGTTAATTTACATACCGATATTTAATCGGTTTAGCCAGACATGTTCATACAATTAATCATGCAAGGTTTATTAATTAGGAAACGGCGAAATAAAAACATACTCAGAACAGAGATCATACAAATATATTAAATAAAGCGTATAAATGAAAACCTGATGAAAATGTAGAAATACTTCAATAGCTTCAAGTAAATATTCGTTCTTCAAATCCTTCGAGTATTCCACCACAAGTAGGCTGGATCTACCCTTCGAATCTTGAATTTCGTAACAACGAGAAAAGTAAAAATACCGGATCTAACGTAAGGTTAAACCGGATAAAATTGCACAACAATTCCCGGTGTAGAAATTGTTGTACGAAAAATAAAGGCAGAAAACTGGAGAAGAAAAGAAAATAAAAATAATGCGATGAAATAAAAATAAAGGAAAAGGGCAGAACAAAAATTAAAATGGAAGGAAATTTGCTCTGCTGAAAATAGTACGATCTTGCAAAAATTCTCCGACCTTTGGGATTTGGCTTTCACTTCTATTTATAATGCTTGTAAAATAACTGTATCCCAAAAGGTCAATCCACGTAAAACTGAATATCCAAAAAAAATATTGCTAGTGGACTTTGTTGCATAACGTGCTGAAGACGTGTACGGAAATATAGCAAAAGTTGGTTTCTTCATTGACTTGGGACCGGTCGTTCCGTGTGAGGAGAAAATGGCGTGAAAATAGGAAAGGGGAGGGAACGGTCGGTCCACTCAGCTGAAGTGGGCCGGACCGGTCGTTCCCCTTAGTGGGCCGGTCGGTCCCTTCAAGCTGAAGTGGGGAACGTGTGTTCCCTTGGGCCTTGGAAAAATCATTCTTTTCACCCCCACTTAGTATTCTGCACCACATTAATCAATTATCTTCATTTTTGTACTAAATTGCATCTATTTTTTCATTTTTCTTCACATAAGCTTATTTAAGGCAAAATACCTGAAACAAAGAAATACCAGCGTAATATGGAAATAAAATAAAATAAATTAAATAAAAACATGAATTATTTGCATTAATTAAGTCGATTTATACGATATAAAATCGTGTTATCAGGCATCCAATGGGCATCGCTTCATCCTGGTAGCGATTGATTACTTCACGAAGTGGGTCGAAGCAGCTTCCTACGCTACGGTAACCAAGACTGTTGTGGCACGGTTCATTCGGCACAACCTGATCTGTCGATACGGCGTCCCTGAAAGAATCATTACAGACAATGGTACCAATCTTAATAACAAGATGATCACTGAGCTCTGCGAGCAGTTTAAAATACAGCACCACAACTCTTCTCCTTATCGGCCGAAGATGAATGGGGCTGTAGAAGCAGCAAATAAGAACATTAAGAAAATTGTGCAGAAGATGACAGTGACTTATAAATATTGGCACGAGATGTTACCGTTCGCTCTACATGGGTACCGTACCTCAGCCAAGACGTCAACCGGGGCAACTCCTTTCTCCTTGGTCTACGGTATGGAGGCAGTCTTACCGATCGAAGTGCAGATACCCTCTCTCCGGATAATGAAGGATGCAGATCTGAGCGAAGATGATTGGATCCAGACACGACTTGATCAGCTAAACCTTATTGATGAAAAAAGACTTGATGCTATCTGTCATGGTCAGACATATCAGAAACGGATGATCAGGGCATTTAACAAAAAGGTCAGACCACAAGAATATCAAGTTGGGGATTTGGTAATCAAGCGTATCATCCTTCCTCAGAGTGATCCAAGGGGCAAATGGACCCCTACGTACGAAGGGCCATTTGTGGTTAAACATGTGTTGTCAGGAGGAGCCATGATTCTAACCAACATGGATGGTGACGACCTTCCTCATCCCGCCAATGCAGACATAGTAAAAAGATACTACGCATGAAAAAGACCCGCTAGGTTGACATACCTAGGCAAAAATTAGGGCTTCCCGGCGAACCAAAAGGGTTCGGGCAAAATGAAGGGATGAAATGAAAAAAATCTGTACACTCGGCAAGTCGAAAACCTGAAAAGGCGGCTTGGGCAAAAATGGGTATCCCGGTGGACTGAAAACCCGAAAGGGCGGTCCAGGCAAAAGTTAGGGATAAAGCGTAATACTATGTCTCATTGGATCACTTTGCATCCAGAATCCGGTATCTACATCAAGTTCAGACGGCATCGATCAGTCAGCTTCATCTTCAACTAAGGTCATCAAGTGATGAGACGCTCGGAGATATAAAGGCAATAGCAGAGTTGAAACCCAGTGGGATCATTCATTTCACACAGCTGTTTTATTTTCTTTTGTACAAACTTGTATAAATTCTTTGGTTCGGCGGCGTTCTCTTACTAGGACGTCAGCCTCTTGTACATAAACGCCTATTTCACAGGCAAATTCAAAAATCAATACAAATATACTTTTCAGTTGAAATTGCCTTTTGTTTTTTCCTTTTCTGTTTTGTTTTGCGAAGAACGTCCAAGGTTCAATTTGTGATATACGCATTGACAATAGTTTGCTAACTCATGAATATTTGCATACAAAACAGAGGATTAATTACAAGTAACATTAGAAACAGGGGCAATAAAGAGTGGTCCAAACGATCTAATTGCTCTGTCCACCAAGGTATCAAGATAGGTTCGGTTGAAGAACATAACCAGATATCTTAAATCCCCAGAGAGTGAGTCCGCAAGTCAATACACTCTCCCCAAGCAAAGTTACAATCAGCCTTAAGGAAGTTGAGTATCCCCGCATATCTCAACATTCCCCAGCAGTATATATGCATTCTTAACAAGCATCCCCGGCAATCTTGGTCTAAAGATTATTCCCCGGCGGTATATCAAACATTCAGTGGAGTCACTTCCCCGGCAGAAAGCTTATCCCCAGTAGATTCTGGAAGCTTATCCTTGCAGAGCACGAACGCGTCGCCCGGCTTTATTCAAAGAGTTGTTTCCCTACCAGGATATAACTGGGTTATCCTCAGCCAAAAGCCACGGAAAAATCGTCCTCGGCAAAGTCTTCTTATCCCCAGCGAAGTCTATTAACACAACAATGGTATCCCCAGCAAAGTTACCATCAAACATCCCAGCAAAGTACCTCTCTCCCCACAGAGTATGGTTTCCCAGCAAGGTCGTTAGAGTACTTTTCTCCCCGCAGAGTAATCCATTCGTCAAGTCTATTCCCCAATGGAGTTATCTTCTCCTAACCGGTATTCTTGCAATTATCATCCCCAGCGGAAATAACAAAGCATTGTTCTCCAACATCAGCCCAGGAGTGACTTCCCGGCACCCGTCAAGGATTTATTTTCCCAAGGCGAAAACATACATTCGTAAACATCGCATTTCCATCATTATAGCATGCATATACGCATCACATCTTACAAATCTCATTTATGTTGAGAACATCATTGCTTGATTCATATCATGCATTGCATATGACTGACCTTTACCTTTCAGGAAAGATCCAGTTAAGTTCTCAAGCTATATTTCAAGACCTTGTCTGGTTCAGTTAAATCAACCCTAAGATTTTCCTGTTTCTTATCCAGTCATAGGCCTTCTCTGGTTCAGTCAGATCGACCCTAAGATCTCCCTGTTTCTTACCCAGTTGAAGATTTCAAGACCTTGTCCGGTTCAGTTAAATCGACCCTAAGATTTTACTGTTTCTTATCCAGTCAAAGGCCTTCTCTGGTTCAGTCAGATCGACCCTAAGATCTCCCTGTTTCTTATCCAGTTGAAGATTTCAAGACCTAGACCGGTTCAGTTAAATCGACCCTAAGATTTTCCTGTTTCTTATCCAGTCAAAGGCCTTCTCTGGTTCAGTCAGATCGACCCTAAGATCTCCCTGTTTCTTATCCAGTTGAAGATTTCAAGACCTAGACCGGTTCAGTTAAATCGACCCTAAGATTTTCCTGTTTCTTATCCAGTCAAAGGCCTTCTCTAGTCCAGTTAAATCGACCCCTAAAAGATTTTTCAGATAAAGACTCAGTAGAAGACATCCAAGATTCTCTCAGCGGTACTGTTGAGGTTGAAGTCGTCCAAGATTCTCTCAGCGTTACTGTTGAGGTTGAAGTCGCCCAAGATTCTCTCAGCGTTACTGTCGAGGTTGAAGTCGCCCAAGATTCTCTCAGCGTTACTGTCGAGGTTGAAGTCGCCCAAGATTCTCTCAGCGTTACTGTTGAGGTAGTAATCGTCCCCAGATTCTCTCAGCGTTCCTGTTGAGGTAGTAATCGCCCCAAGATTCTCTCAGTGTTCCTGTTGAGGTAGTAATCGTCCAAGGTTCTCTCACCGTCCCGTTGGGGTAGTAACCATCCCTGGTTCATTCATCACCGTTTGAAGCTCCAGATTCAATTCCTGTAACCAGTCAGGACACATCTATACAAAGAGTTTGAAGACCAGCTCCTGTAACAGGTCAGGTAATCATTTTCTTTTGCAGGTACGCAAGTTCTCGCTAAGGAATCTCTTACACGATCAACATCCAGATGGCATCTATAAGCCCATCCACTATCCATCAATCTCCAAATGGCATCTATAAGCCCATTCCACCATCACACTGCTACTATGTGAGCGCAAATTTCTGGGCACTCTAGTGTTCAATCATCTTCCACCTTCGGATTACGAAAGCCACGTCAGCCAATCTGCATCCTCAGGTCTAAGAAGATTGAACAGGGGCAACTGTTGTACCCCAAAATTTGCCCTCCCATATTCTTCAAAATTTGCAAAGAGCATGCTTCAAAATTCCCCAAGGGTTGCACAGTTCAAAGGCCTCCTAACAGTCAAAAACTAGGGTTTTGGTTCTGACAAATAAAATGAAGTTTCCAAGGGTCCAATCAAGTCCCACATGCCTACAAACATGGTCAAGCATCCTCATACCAAGTTTCAAGACTTACAGCACAAAATTGCACAGTCAAAAACCCTAATTGCTCAACAGTCAACTGTAGGGGCAAAATGGTCATTTGACAGTCAAAAGTTCAAATTTTTGGTCAACATCTCATTTTGAAGCCACAAACATCATTTGATCAATTCTTGATCATGATTTTCAAGGCATGGCTCAAAAAGTCTCAAGATGCAAAAGTTTCCATATTTGGACAGTTGAAAAAACTCAACTGTAACTTGACCAAGGCATAACTTCCACATGGATTATCAAAAAAATCCCATCCAAAGCTCATTTTGAAGAGAAAGACATTTCCTACAACTCCTCTTCACACTTCAAGTCCAAGAAATGCTCTCACAAAAAGTTATCAATTTCAACATTATAGGTCATTTTCAAAAGTCAACAAAAAGGGACTTTAAGTCAAAGGCCATAACTTGAGATTGGTAAATCAAAATGACATGGGACCAAAGGCATTGGTTAGCGTACTTCAAGACCTTTCCAAAATGTCCAAGAACATGATCAAAGCTTAAAAATTGAGCAAGATATGCCTTGTGGAAGTTGGGAAATTTTTGGGAATTTTGAAAAGTCAACATTGCTTCAAAGGCCTCAAAATTGCTAATGGGCCACTTTTTCTTCCAAGATTCATCATCCAAAGGCTATGCACGACCATTTGGCCCAAAGGGGATTTATTCATCATTTTTATTTATTTATTTGAATTTTTAATTACTATTAATTCATTTAATAAAATAAAATATGACAAAAATACTAAAACAAGGTTTTCAAATCTTTTTGTGCAGAATAAACTCTCATCAAGGCCTAAGGATTTCGTGCATATCAAAAGAGGAAAGAATTGGTGCAAATTGGCATGATTCTTCATGAAAAAATATTGAAAAAGATTCATAGAAATCAAATCTTGAAAACCATTAAAGACAAGGCTATGGGCTTGGATTATTGACTGAATTCATTCCTTATACAAGTACAAACCTAACCCTAATCCCAGGAACCTCTAAGCTGCGCCCAAAACCATAAACAACTTTGCACTTTTTGTGAAATTTTTCAAAACTGAAACCACGATTCTAAGGCGTTCCAAGGCCAAATAATTATCCCATTGCCTTCCTGAGGCTTCAAGGAACGTGTCTGGATCAAAACCATTGTCCCTAACGCAGGAAATTGGTAGAATGACCGTGTCCGGTTCATGATTTTTTTCATATTCATGTATCATGATTCACGCATTATTTTCAATTTTTAATGTTTGATTTGTATTCAGTTAATCATTCTAAAGCTAACCATATAGTTTAATTGGATTTTCGTGCCTTATATGCAAAACCACCATTGGAGCTTTCTAGGTTTTCAGAAACCTTGAATTGGGGATTCTGGCATAGGGTAAAATCAGTCCATGAGACTTGTACCATTAAAATCGTGACGTTTCAAGGAGTCCAAAACATCCATCGCGCTGTTTTTATATTTTGTTAATTCCTAATCGCTATTTTTATGCTTGCTATTTAGTGGGGGTTTAAAACCCCCGCTATTCAATTTGTTTTTGTTTCAGGTACAGCAAACCATTGGAGAAGATGGTGATGTGTAGGCCAACGAGTGGCTCGTTTGAATTTCGCGCGGAAAAATATCACTAACCATTGTTTTGACTGATATTGTTTATTTGTTATATTATAAACAAAGCGCGTAGTTGGATTCAGTGGCAAGGCGTGGGTTGGTAACCTCTGGGACCTGGGTTCGATTCCCAGGTCCCCTCCCTTTCTCATATTATTTTCCTTTCTATATTCCTATGCAGCTTCAGCCCCAGGGGTTCATCATACATCCCCCATCCAAGCTTGCCACGCGCCTACTGATCTCCATCCAAGGGCCCTGATCTGGAGAGTACCATGGGCACCAGTCAACGCATATGTACGTGGCCCTGAAAAGTCAACTGAAGGCCTTAAACATTGGGCCAAAAATGCTGGAGATAACTCCAAATTGGGGTCAACACCCCCTAGGGTTTGTGTTTCTTTTCTTTTTCTATCTTTTTGTTATTATTTGTTTAATTTAATTATTTCCTCTTAAATCTTTAAATTAATATTTATCCTTTAATACAAAAATAATAAAAAAAGTCAGAAAGTCAAAAAAATATATATATTTTATTTAATGTTATTTTTTTGTAAATAAATCTTATTAATTAATTTAGTCTTAATTTTAGGTTTAGATCTTAATGTTTTTTTAATAAACTTAAAAATTGTAGAATTAGGGTTTTGAACACTTTCATATTTTTATCTTTTTTCTTTTTCACCATATTAATTATTAATTATTTGTTTTTGTAAATCAAATTGTATTAATTAATTAGGATAATTTTAGGTTTAATTTTCACTTTTTCTTAATAAATTAAAAATAGCTAGAATTAGGTTTAAATTCCATAATCTTCTCACTAAAATTCCATAAATACCAAAAACTCCAAAAAATATTTTCTTTTTATTTTAATTTAATTAATTTGTTAATCGTAATTTAATTTCATTAAAAAGGGTCCAACGCCCTCGCATTCGATCGTAATTCTATGTCGCGCATTTATTTCCTTTTATAAATTTTATGTAATTCTCCCAAAGCCATGTAAATCAGACATTTATCTTTTCCGCACTTTACTTTATTTTATGTCAAATCAGGTCTTGGATTAAATTTGGCGATGTGGACCCGCGCCTTTGTAATAGCGTAGGACCTTTATATTTCCCGCAACTTTTTAACTGTTAATTAAACTGCATGAAAGAATGAATGTTAAAATAAAAACAAAAGCGTAGATCACCAATACATGACAAGACAAAAATATCTGAAAATGACACACAAATCACACACCACCTCTAGGGTACGCCTCACTGTTGCCTTGCCCCTCGAAAGGTGATCGTCGAGTAGAGGATGTTTTAGTAAGTCCTCATGATCCGGGAACCTGGCATGAGGGTAGCTTCTAAGGTGTCTTCCTATTGCTCCGGTGATCACCATGTCCCGAACCTTCGAATTGACCCGAACACCTCCAACGGTGGTGCTACCTACCTCTCAATGGTGGGATGGCACTACTTTAAGGACATTTACACAGACGAATTCCTTAGGGTAGGTAGACGACTCTAGATACTTGCTCTAATTTCAAAAACAAATTCAAAAATACTTTTCACACCGACACCTTTTCAAAAAGCTTTCGAAAGCGATTTTTCAAACACTCTTGAGGACCGATACAAGAGTCGAACTGAAATTTTCAAAGAAACTTTTTAAAACCCACAATTGAAAAGCAAACAAACCTTTTGAAAACACAAATGAGCAAGTATCTAAGAGCCCATGGATAACCATGGATAGAAAGGGTGCTAACACCTTCCCTTTCTATAATCTACCTCCCGAACCGAGAGCAATCTCTTTAAGGAATTTTTCTGTGCTTTTGTCCTTTCCATTTGGAGAAAATAAAAGACGGTGGCGACTCTTGCTTACCGCGACATTTCGCGAACCAGCGTTAAACAGTCAGTTCCAGATCCACCGATCACACCATAAATATGTCTACCAACTCTCTATCAGTTAAAGGTGGTTGCACCCTGCCAGCCAAGTCTCTCCATTTTTTAGTGTATTCTTTGAAGCCCTCATTGGAATCCATGGTCATTCCTTATAATTTCACCCTAGTTGGTGAAAGATCGGCGTTATATTGATATTGGCCGTAAAAAGAAGTGGCCAAATCCTCCCAAGTGTGCATGTTAGCCCCTTCCAATTGGTAAAACCAATCCAACTGCATTCCAACTAGACTTTCTTGAAAAAAGTGCACCCACGGTTTCTTATCAGCGGTATGTGGCTGAATTTTACGGATGTAAGATCTTAGGTGAAGCTTCGGATATGAGACACCACATAATTGGTAAAAGCCGGGAACTTGAATTTGTAGGGAAGAACTACCCCAGGAACTAAACCCAAGTCTCCAAAGTCTAAGTCAGGCATAACTTGAATCTCTACAGCTTTTAGTCTGTCTTCTAGTTGCTTATACTTATCGTCGACCGGTGGGTATTTCTCGTCAAAATAATCCTTGTCTTCAGAGATTTGATTGTTTCCACCCCCAACACGGGTGCTCCTAGAATCTTTATCTTGATTCTCATCCTCTTCAGAGGAAACCTCTTCAAATTGGACTTGTCTGGCGGGCTCTTTAAACCTCTTCCCCATGTTGATTACAGCTCTCTTCCTTGTCTTATTCTTCGTAACAAGAAGAGCCATCATTTCTTACTACCCCCTTTTCTAAGTTGAGCAGAGTCTCTTGGAATTGAGAGTGTTGAGTCTGTAAGTCCTTCACAGTTTGCTCGAGATCCATCTTGTACTGAAATAAACAGTAGAAAGATGAGGAAACATGTGTCGGGAAACCTGCTTATGATATGATGCATGTTATGTGAATGCACTATTTTCAAGGATTTTATAGAATTTAAATTTGCTAGACAAAGAGAAGACAACAAACATTAATTACATTAATAAGTTCATGAATTACAAATGCCTCTCTTGGGCTTACAATGGAATAAGCAAAAATAATACAAAATAAACTCCTAAAACAAGAAGGACTCAAGTTTCCCATGGGCGCATCCTCTTTTGTGAAATGTAGGTATTCAGGCTTTGTTCTTCATGAAGTTGCCTCGTGAGCTTCAAAATATTCTTCTCACTTGCATAGAAATATGCTTCAAAGGTATCTCATTCCACTTTGATTTGAATCCATAATCTTTTCAATTCCTCGAAGTCGGTAGGCATGTCAGGATGAAGAAGGGTGTAAGGAGTGTCTCCTTCAGCAACGGGCTCCATAATCACATGGAGGATGGAAGGGTAAGGCATCATGAGACCTTGAGCATGGGTTCGTACCCAATTGAGGTAAGGCTTAAGAGGGATGGAATTTTTATGCCCCAAAGTCTTGCTATCCACTTTGTTCACCATTCTCCAAGCTCGTATGAACCTTTGATGATAGCCTTGGACGTCGCCCTTGTAGTCGAATACTAAGCCTTGGATGAGCGTATCATGGGGACCATCTCTTCGCGCATACCCAAATTGTCGTAATGCAAGAGAAGGGTTATAGGTAATACCTCCCATAATGCCCAAGAGTGGAACATTAGGGAACTCCCCGCAATGTTCAATGACGGTAATATCCTCCAAAGATCGGGAACACCAATAAATAGATGAGTATGAGAGTGACATCATCCCTTGAGACTATGTCAAGACTTGTTCATTCTTCAATAGTGATCGAGGTAGTTACAAAATAAACAACCTAGACAACAATGTAATACAACACAAAAGAGTTCCTCTCTTCTTCATGGTGCGAGTGTGGAAACAATGTAGAATGTGTCCAAGCAAAGTAGGTACGGGATTATGAGAGAAAAAAACTTTGATTGTATTCACATTTATGAGTTGGTCTGGATTAGGAAATTTAACAAAACCATATATTAGAAGGGCCGAGACATCCTCAAAATCTTGAAAATTCATATCTTCCCAAAACAAACGAGCCTTTTCCACCAGGAACTTGGCTAAGAAACCCTTAACTCCACTCCTTGTTTCCCAATTTGCCACAATGTCGGATCTCTTCAAATGCAAGGCTTTAGCAATAACCTCGGGATTTGGAATTTCCTATAAACCGGTGAAGGGTATTTGATCAAGCACAGGAACTCCTAGCAGTTGAGATAATTCTTCTAATGTAGGCACCAATTGGTAGTTGGGAAATGTGAAGCAATAATGCATAGGATCAAAGAATTGGAAGAGCACACACATCATTTCTTCTTAGAAGTTTGAGGTATCCAAGTTGAGAAGTCGACCATATATCTTGGTGAAGGGAGAATCTCCAGGCACCCTTGATGCTAACTCTTGAAGTTGAGGAAGCACTTTCACAAAGTTGACTCGGATGGTATTTCTACGAGTGGAAGCCATGTCCTACAAAACAGAACAAAGATAAATTCCTAAATACTTAAAATGGTTAGTGAGAATTCTTATGATGTTAGATGTTTATGATGTCATGAATAATTAATCACAAATAAAGCACACAAAGACCCTAAGTTTAGGCTTGCATGGGTTTCATATGTAAGTACCCTCTTGAAGTTTAGTTGGTTCAACCTATCCTAGAAAGTAAACGGGTTCTAGGGAATATCAATATCATTGATCTCTCTTCATTGGGCATTGTTTTAGAAAAATCAATCTTTTCTTGCAGCTAAAATATCCCAAAAGTCTGATCTTAATGAGTGTAGTATCGAGTATCAACCAATCTTCAGCTTTGCACCAAAGTCGGCTATCTCACTACTTCCTAATGGCCAAGTTTTTCAACTAAAGGTTCTATGGTCAGTTAGTGTTTCATGACACCATACAGCGGCCCCGTATTCTCCTCGTTTCAACACAAGGGATACTGGTACCAACAAATGTGTCACACTAACGTAGCCATTGTTTCGACCATATCGGTCTATACCGTACAGTCTCCACAATCTATTGCTACTTACCTAATGGTGTTCCCAGATCTGGGTAGAGATTCTATACAAAACCCAAACACCCTTTTAAGAGTAAAGCAAGAAAATCAAACAATGAAAGCATTTAAATGTGATTTAGTCTCTAAGGCAACCCCACTTTAAATCAAAATCCCCAGCAGAGTCGTCAGTTCTGTAATATGGTGGGAGAACTGACTTGGGTGTTTTGTATTTTATCACAATTGTTGTGGATAGCAAGAGTCTCCATCGAATTTTCTTTTATCCAATAAAGGAAAGAGTGAAAAGAACGGGAAAGACCTTTTGAGAATTTTCTTGAGTTCGGGGGGTAGGTTATGAAAAGGGAAGGTGTTAGAACCCTTTTCATCCGTATTTATCTACGGGCTCTTAGTTGCTTGATCACTTTGAAATGCTTTATTTTAACTGTGTTTGTGATAGTTTGAAAGTATTTTTGGAAAGTGCCTTTGTTTAGGAGAACTTTGTAATGATTCTCATTTCGGCGAAAATATATACAAATTGTTGAATTTTGAAAATATTTCATGGAAAGTGTTGGTGTGTTTGAAAGATGTTTTGAAATGTTTGTGAGCAAGCAACTAAGAACTTTCTACCTACTCAAAAATAAATATTTGTTCCTTTCCTCCTCCTTTAGATAGTGCTATCTTACCATTTATTGGTAAGAAGTTTTATCATTGGATGTGAAGGGACAAGTGTGGGTCGTCGTACAGTCATTGAAGGAAACATTGTAGGATACCTTAGCAATTTGTCGTAAGGGTCTAAGATCATTTACTGAAGGCAATATCGAAGGGTCATCGAGAGACTACGATCTTGTAATCTAGGTCCATTGATAAAGTATCTCACGTTCGAGGGATATGACTGTCTAATCTGAGGAAACAAGTGCGGGTTACCCTAAAGGTGCAAGTGTGCAAAGTGTTTTATTTTCATGCATTTTTGTCTTGAATTAGGGTTGTCTACTTGTTGGTTTTAAGTCTTGCCATACAAACCCTAATTACTAGCAATAATATGGAAAGTGATAAATTGCGGAAATTAAATATCATACGCTATTACAGTACTTGAGGGGATGGGGGATAAAAATTTACAAATCGGGATGACAAGTAAATAAAATCCTAATTACTATTATAAGGATTTGACAATTACATAAATTGTAATGCGAAATGGTAAAATGTGCGAAAATGTAAAGTGAAACAAATTGTTTTTTTTAGGGGTTTTTGATAGAAAATGTTTTGTAGTTCATTTAATTGAAGAAAAAATTAGGTCTAAGTTAACTTAAAAAGAACACTAATTATTTAGAAAAATATTTTTGATGTTTCATTTGGAAAAAGGTTTTATGGTGTTAGATCATCTCCAAGCAATGCAATATGTCTAGTGCACCTTTAAGGATCCAAAATTATAACAAAAAATGTCAAAAATCAAGATTTCTCATGCATAGGCTGACACGGGCCGTGTCACCGGACACGGGCAGCCGTGTCAGGGTCTGCCCACGTTGTCGCACCCCAAATTTTCCCTACCTCAACGATCATATTTTTCAATATTTAAAACAAGAGAAATGTTTAATTAAGGATGGTTCAGCAATATCCGATGACGCATTCTTGAATCCAAGACAACAAAGGGTGTATTTTAATTCAGAGGAGTGGGGATTTCTAAATCAGAAAGACATATTTGCTCGTAGGCCCATTTGGGAGGCATGGTGGCCAATGGCCCATGAGATTCGAATATGGAAAATTATTTCAAAAAATCATTAAAACTCTTAAAGCCCATTTAGGTTTAAGTTGTTATTAGTAAAAAGGGGAGGTGGAAATTGCAATTTAAAGTCCATTAGAATTTGGCCCATTTTTCATTTTGGTTATTAAACAGTAAAACAGAGGGTATGTTTATCAATTTACAGGCCCATTGGGTTTTGTTTTACGCCAAGCCCAATTAACGTTTGTCCTTTACTATTTTGTCTTAACAGAAAAATGTTATTATTAAAACTCTTTTATTTTTTTTCTTAATTAATAAGAGATTTAATTTATTATTTATAAAAGAAAAAAATTTGTAAACTAATTTTGTGGGCTTAATCTATTAAGAGTTTTCAGTTGCTGAGAAAATGCTAAAAGCCCAATTTGACTCATATAGTAGTGCGGGTCCAAAAGTTTAATAACACTTACTGTTCTGATCATAACCCAATTAGCACACGTCCAATAAACAAATATTGTAGAAAGCAAACCTAAAATTACATCAATCTTCATTATAGTCTATATCTAAAATTGCAGAATACAACAAAATCAAATCCAAGTGAAATATTTTACAAATCAGAACAAATTTACAACACAATCAAATCTGCAGAAACTCCATATATGAAATCTGAAATTTACGGATGATAAAATCAATTACAAGTCCAAATATATTACAAAATCAATTACAGTAATGAACTAAATCCCTAATTGTCTCTAATCTCCCTAAATTTGTGCCAATCTAACTCTAACAATAATTAGTAAAACCCTAATCTAGAGCTTATAAATACTGAGCGACTAATTAATAGAAGAGGGAGAGAATAAACAGAAAAGAGACGGGGACGAAGATATACATGAAAGGGGAGATACATTACAGAATGAAACCGTGAGACCTTGAAGACAGAGAGGAAAAATCGTTGGAGGCTGGAAGACGGAGACGAAGACCAATTTTTGCTCATTTGTTGAAGAAGATGAAAGGGGACGATTAGGGTTGCAATATCTGAAACCCTAATCATTGTTGATCCACCACCACTACACCGTTACCGCCACCATCCTTAAAAGCTTCACCGGAGCACTAAAAACAGGGAGAGGAAGAAGGGTGGCATCAGAATCGAAAGTCGCACGCAGGGGTAAAATCGAACTCAGTTTTGTCATTTTGTTTTGATTTTGGTTAAGGGTTTTATGGGTTGGTAAATGTTGGGGTTATGGCTTAGGGGAATTTATGCCGTGGTGGTGGGTTTTGGGACGCTAAGGTTTGAAGGTTAGGGTTTGTTGGGTAAACGAGAGAGAAATATTGAGTTTGCTGTAAACTGAAAAGAAAAAATGGGAAAATGATGTTAAACAAAAAACTTATATTCTGTGCAATTCAGTACACGCACGTATATCATAGTTATCATACACCCTTCAATCTCATCTGCTTGATCCTCGTTAGACGGTCGTAGGCCAAGTCCCACGCTAAGTTCCCTGCACCCTCGCCACACATAATCAAACCAGCCCCTTTGCAATGTTTAATGGGCCAAGCCCAATCTGTTTCACACCCCCATTCCTTCTTCAGAACTAGCGGTACACCTCCCTTCTGAATTCACATTTGGGCCTAGCCCAGTTTCCTATAGGCACCCCCATCTTTTACTTGCCAATCTAAAACTGCACCCCCTGAGGTTAATCAATTTCTTTTCTATTTTTTTAAATTTTATATTTTTATTTTTCTTTTATATTATTTATTTATTTTAGTATAGCTATTAATATTAATTTTTATTATCATATTACTATTTTGCTTAATATTATATATATTATCATGCAAATTATTTTTAGTTAAAAACTCATGAGCATATTTTCTTACATTATTTGCATTAAAATATTTTTTATATCATGCATTAATTAAGATTTTTGCAATTAATATTATTAAAAAATATTCAACAAACATCAAATCTATTTTTCGCAATGAACTAATCTAAACAAACAATTTTGCTAAAGGGTTCCAAACGAATTTTGACTAATCGTGCATTTAGTCCAAATCTCCGTAATCTCTACAACCGGTCAAAATGTGAGGCGATTCAAAATATATTTGCAACCCCTAAAAAACATCAACCCCATACAAACTACGAATTGGGACTCTGATTCCTCATAAGAGAATACGTAGGCATACAATCAAAAATCGTGGCGAGTTCCCCTATTAAAATCTAAAACCCTATTTAACCCGAAACTTAAACCTAAAACCTAGTATCCTTAAGAATAAGGTAGATGAAAGGTGCCTAACACCTTCCTTTCGTCTAATGAAGTCTGAACTTAGAATCTCTGTCTTTGCGAATTAGGGTTTCCTATTAGATGCCCTTCCTTAGGATAAAAACTAGTAGTGGTGACTATGTATTTAAAACCAGTCGCAACACACGCCTCTGCATAATGTTTTTATTCTAGCCAAATTGACATGGGCCATGTCAGCCCATGTCCTCCTGTTTTTGCACGTTTCCATTTCCAGTTGATTTGACACAGGCCATGTCGTATGACACGGGCACCCGTGTCAGCCCCTGCTCTGCATTTTTGTTAGGTTTTCAACCCAGCTGAGCTAACACGAACTGTGTCGTGCGACACAGGCACCCATGTCAGCCTCTGGCCTGGATTTTTGCTGAGTTTTCTTCTCTGATCTGTCTTTTTATATTTCTTTGAATGCAAAATCAAATGATGTATGGATAGAGATATCACAGTTTAAGAGAGTTTACCCCTTGAAGCGAAAACTTTAGAACATGTACGGATGTTTTCGGGTGCAAAGTGGTGATTGATCGAGCTCCTTTGATCCTTCTTGAAGTTGCTTCAACCCTCCTTCTGTGCTGAAAATGGTTGAACCACTCCAACTAAGTCAAATTGAAAGGTACTATTTTTGCGTTTGGAAGATGGTGATAGTGATACTACAGAAGTTGTTCTTGTGTTTGAACAACTTCTATATGATGTACATGAAGTATTTGGGTGGTTTGTTTGGGGAAACTTGCAAGTTTTTTGAGATTCAAAGATTTGGACTTCAAAGCTCAAAGATGGAGGCTTTATGAATAGTTCTGGTTTTTTTGAGAGTGAAGGGATTTTGAGTGCTTGTTTCTCTTTCTCCTTTTTTCTGACCTTTTTCTTTTACAATTGATCTCTCTATTTATAGGCAATAGGTTTGGGAGGTTGAAGTAATCAAATTTGCAAAACAACATGTTATGGTTGGAATGCAAATATCAAGTTATGCCAAGTCTTCCATGGTCCCAAGATGAAATACCAAAGTTGCTGATATAGAGGGGATACTTTCCATGATTTATGGTGGAGTATAATCAGAAGTAAGCAAGTTATGGGCTCAACACAAATTTTGTACCAAAAAGCTTGCTTTTCAAGAATAACAATGGTGCCTTTATGCCATAAATGGAAAGATCTTTTGGACAATGGCTCAAACACTTGGGTAATGGCTCAAGAGTAGGTGTAAGCATTAAACTATGGTGAGATTTGCAAGTTAGAAGGCCTGAAACGTGGGATTGTACAACATGCAATATAGATCGGATTATGTGTTCTTCAACAAAAAGACTTACAATTCAAGAATGGATGTTCAACTTCATGCCTTTGAATCTCCTAGCTCAAGTATGATAAACCCATGCTCTTGGACATTTTCGAAAGCTTGAAACATTGTCTACGACTTTCATGTTGACCACTTTGGCTAAATAAAATTGGAACTTGATGAAAATTGGCTAAGAAGTTGTGATGAAAAACTAACCAAAACCTGTTGAAAATTTCTCTAAGTGTTAGATGAAAATGTCATGACTTTATGGACTCATATCTTCAAATCTAAGCATTTTTGGACATCAACCCTCTAATACAAAGTTGTAGAATTCATCAAGATCTATAACTCTCATGTTGAAAGTTTCCTTTGAATCATCTTGCACCTTGGTGAAAAAATGCCATGAAGTAATGAATTTATCATGTACAAAACACTTAGAAAATTTCTAAGTCTTGAAAAGTTTGACTTTTTTTCATTGACTTTTGACTTTTTTTGATTTCTTGATGATCAAGCTTGATATTTTTGAAGGTCTTGATGAATTTTGATCTTTGAAATTTAATGTTGACCAAAAAGTCAAAGTTTGACTTTTTGTGTTTCGGTTGACTTTTCGTAAGTTGATCCAAATTTCAACTATCAAACCTTTGATCCTGAGAAATGATTCGAGCCATGAAATTAGGTCAACATGTTACATTTGAGTCCTTCATATTATGTTTCAAGCCGTTAGGTCATGTATTAGGTCAAAAACCCTTGATCGGTCAAAAACCCTAATTTTGACCATTTTGATGATTTGAACATTTTTCTTGGGGAATTGTGATCCAAACTTGATCAATTGATTCATATAACTTCAAAATATTGATATTGGTCAAAAATCTTGATGTTTGACTGTAGGTTGACCACAGTTGACTTTTTACCCAATCCAACTGATTTTGGATCATCTGATCAATTGACTAAGCAATTTTGAGATGCAAGATTTGAAACTTGATATGAGCATTCTCGAAGGTCCATAATGATCCATGAAAGTCAATTGAAGCATTAGAAGTCCAATTGTCCTTGTGAAGATCTAAACCCTAATTTGAGACATTATTGTTGAGGAGATGTCTTGACCTAGTCAATACTTGTATAAGCTTGAATCATGGAAGATTTTTGTGAGAAATACCTTGAGAAAAGAGAGGGGAAATTTTGGGGTACAACATCGAGGAATCCAAAATCTCCGAGATATTAGGGGAAATCCACGAGGGAATCAACGCCCAACACTTGGGCGGAAGATCCCTGACACGAAAGGCGCTGCAAGCTGGCTATTACTGGCCCACCATGCAGCGAGATTCAAAGGAACACATCAAAAAAATGTGACAAATGTCAGAGACACGCGAACATGCACCTCGCACCCCCACATGAGCTTAAAACACTATCCTCCTCATGGTCGTTCGCCTGGTGGGGAATGGATATCCTCAGATCCTTCGCACAATGTTCGTATCAAAATAATCTCCTGATTGTGGTCGTCGAGTATTTCACGAAGTGGGTAGAATTCGAAGCCCTGGCCAGAAGCACTTCGCACAATATCCCCTGTTTCTACAAGTGAAACGTACTTGCCCGATTCAGGATACCACAAGCGCTTGTCACTGACAATAGGACACAATTTATCGATTATGGTTTTTAAGACTTCGTCGTCAAGCTCGACACCAAGCAGCACTTCACCTCAGTCGAACACCCAATGGGCAGGCAGAGGCCGCGAATAAAGTCATCTTACGAGGACTCAAATGTAGGTTGGGAGAAGCCAAAAGGGGGTGGGTTAAATATCTACACAGCATCCTATGGGCATACCGAACAACACTACACTCGACGATTGATGAGACCCCATTTCGGATAACATATGGCACCGAAGCAGCCATCCCCATAGAAACCATGGAGTCATCCAGGCGAACTGAAGTCCCTCTAGACGAGGAACTAAATGAAGAGGCCCTAAGAGACGAGCTTGACCTAATCGAGGATATCCGATCAGGAGCAGCTCTTCGTGAAGCCACACTGGAACAGCAAATAGCCCTTCGCCATGACAGCAAAGTCATAAAGCGTGAATTACAAGTCGGCAGCTTAGTCTTGTGTAGAAATCAGAAAGATTCGCGTGAAGGGAAGCTGGCCGCAAACTGGGAAGGACCATACCACGTCCACGGGGCTACGCGTACCGGGGCATACTACCTTGAATACCTAAACGGAGAACCGCTACCTCGACCATGGAATGCCACAAAGTTGAAACAATATTACAGTTAGGTCCTCGTTAAATAACGAACCTAAGTAGTCGACCAGTCTTCTCCAACAGACAACATGACACGCTCGACCATGGAGGTGTGTCGAGGTACGGACATAGCCTCCAATCATTAACGAAAGGCGGGTTTGTTGTTCATTTCTTGAGCAGAAGCTTAGCCCGATAGAAGCACCTCGATCGAGCTCTACTGTCGAAGTACCTAATAGGCAGAACACCTAGCTCACGATGGGAAGTTCACGCCACGAAATTAAGACCCTGACCGTGATCTTGAATTCATTATGCGGATTCCTACTCCACCTCCTCGACACATCCCAACATGTGTCGACCAAAACAAAGGTCGAGGACAAATCTCCACTCATAGAAGTACCAATCTTCATGAAATAGACAAGTCAAGCACAACGACAAGCAAGTATTTAACAAACATAAACAAAGGCATAAAGGAAAAATAAAGCATTTATAAATGCCAACCATGAAGGTCGGCAATGTTCAAATAATTACAAAATTAATAGGCACGCAGGTCGCGAATCCAAACTAAAACCAAAGTGGGCACGCAGGCTCAGAAACATATCAAATCTCTTCCTCCCCGTCACTATCCTCTGTAGGACTATCATCGGGGGAATAAAAGATATTTCCATCAATCACTTGATTAAATGGCCCTGCACCTTCAACCACTAACTCGACCCCTAGGTTCAATATCTTGAGCTGCTCCACTGATGTGTTAAAGCCATAACAAAGGGTATCCATGACGTCTTGCTCGAGCACATGGATACGCACGATTAGATCTCCCCTGGTCGTGATGGCTTTCTCCGTGTCATTCTCTTCGTCAGTCGGAGCCACAATCCCCTCTAGATCTTTTATTCTGGCGAATAGTTGCTCGTTCTCTTTATTCGCAGCCTCCAGCTAAGGTTGCAGCTCATTCAGATCTTTGAGGAGTTGAACCTAAGCCTCATACTTTGTTTCATAGTTCAGGATATCGCCCTTCAGTTTTTCATTTATACCCTGCAGCTTCTAGATCCGAGTGTACGCTTTGTTAAGGGAGACCTGAGAGCTCTCAGCCTCATCATTCAACGTGAAAGTCGTTTCAAGCAGCCTCATCACGGCGGCCACGTCGTCTGACAAGCTTTTTTGTCGAGTTTCCTTGCCTTCGGACAAGATCGCTTCCCTTTATTCCTCGTGAAACCCTAGAGAACTCTCCCCACTAAAAATATCACAGTTGAGATAGCAGGGAGACAACACGAAAACTTCCCCGACTCCCTTGTCACTTTCGGGTGCAACTCGCTCGGGGTCCTCCACGCGCTTCCTCTTTACCAGGGGCTCGGAAGGAGGAACTTGTGTCTTCGAGGAAGAAGGAGAACCACTCGCTCGGGCAAAAGTTTTTACATGCTCTTGAAGTTGAGTAACCTTATTCTTAGGCCCTGAGGTGGATGCATTCTTGGGCCTCAACTTCAGTAAACGCTCAGAAAGGGACGCCATTCGACCTGTAATCAAAAGGAAACTATCACTCACGGGTCAAACGTACAAAGATGATACCACAGGCATGTCCCCTGCATAAAAGCCAAACATACAAAGATAAGGTCACGATCATATCCCCTACCTAAAATCCTCAAAGTCTCCTCGTCTGAAGAACATTCGAGCAAAGCTTTTGTATTAATCAGTTTGTGAACGAGGAGATACTCCCCTTTGTCATCAAAAAGGAAGTCGTTGTCCATGTCCACACAAACTCTTGACAAAAATCCACCAGCTTCTCATAGGAAAGTTGATTTTGGGCATCCAAGTCCTCAGGTTTTACCGCGTAATACTCGGGCTTCTGCTTGAAATGTTTCCATTGCCATTCGAGAGGAAATCTAGCCGTCAGTCGAACTAATGGCCGACCTTCCTAAATCTCTTTCGAGCGGTCGTACAAGGAAGCCACGACTGCATCTGTAAGGGGCTTCACGACAAAGTACCTCTCTTTAAAATGGCAAACAGATTCGAGATACGGCTGGAAAAGTTTTCCAAATTGTTTAAACAACACCCAAGCTTGTCCCCTCCCCCCCCTCCCCCCCCCCCCCCCCCCCCCCGATGAACTCCCTTTGTAAGTGAAAAATGTGTAAGAAGAGGGGTAAGGTGGCGCCTATTTGAAGATATTGACATACAAGCTCGAATGAGCGCATGAACGCAGGCACTTCCATATGAAGCTGGGAAGGTGCCAATTGTAACCATTGGAAAACCCCCACCTGAAAGTCCTTGAATGGCAAACACATTCCCGCTTCCTTAAAGGAAAATTCATACATGGGAAAGCATTTTCCCGGGTATGTCGAGCATATCCTCCTATTTGGGTGAGGGATATGAAGAGCCCAATTGGTGGGAGCACCCATTGCTCGAATCTTTGGGCAGTTGAACGTGTCAGAAACGTCCTGTGAAAAACATGACCTTTTGTTCCTAGGCTCAGGCGCAACCCAGGCCAAAGGATCCTCCGTGACATTAGTTTCATTCTCATGAATGGCGGGCACGGTGTCTTCCTTGGCTGGGTTTGCCATTATACACGAAAGGTAGAGAAAAATAGTGAATTCGAAATCATCAAATTCACCATTCCACCGCAAATCAAGTGAAATGGCGATGAATGTGTCGAGGAATGAACCTCGACCCAAGCCCTCCACTGCCACACTGGAATAAACTACACCCTCCTCGGGGACATTTGGTATAACAGGAAAAGATGCCCAGGTCCACCCCACCGTTCGAGGAGGATGAACCTGGCACTAACCTATGAAGTTGGGCCTATGAACTTCTATCCACATCCACAAACCTTGATGAACATCCATGAAGATTCATTGCAGAACCCATGAATATTCATCAAGGATTCATCCATTCGTGACAATCTAAGCCATTAATCTAAGAATTCTGGGGAAAAATGTTATCAAGAAGATATGACTTACTTGAAAGAAGATTAACTTTAAAGAATTCTACGATGGCGCTGGAACGGAGCAAATCCATGAGCAAACGAAGAAGAGTGGAGAAGAAAACTTGAGAATAACAAATGAACCCCAAGGTTCCCCTTTTATAGATGGTTCACACCCCATGAGGAAACACGTGAAAATTCATCATTATTTTGGGCTTTTGAACTCCCCTGTCAAAAGTTGGCATCCCAAACAACTGCCACGTGGAGTTCATGAGCAGCCATGTACCCACTCTTGAAGACGAACTAATCCCTGACTTTAATGTGTATACGGGCTTCTCGATGATGTTTCCCGCTTAGTGGCGGGCACACGCGCGACCTCATGATAAGGCCTTGCATACGGGCACATTCTTATCATTTCACTCCCGAAGGTGGGGTAGACGCTCGACATCGTAGAAACACCCTATAGACGGGCACGTCGAAAAAAGAGTACTCGAGGAAACTCCTCGCATCCTATAGTTATATATTTCTGACGGGCACCAAACAAACAAAATCAGAACCAAAGTCGATCGTTGGACCGCCCACTGATCTGGTTGACTATGCCGCTCGCGTGTTTTCGGAATCCCCGACACGGGTCAACAAGTTATCCCCGGTGGAGGGTTACAATTTCCCTTCTCGGGCGAGGGTTCCCCGATAGTGGAGCTGAACTTAAGTCATCACCCTCTTATGTAAGGGCAATAACTTGGGAGACTCATGTTCTGAACTGGGTCGACACTTGCCCCACCGTTGGGGAGGCCTAATTCAGCGCCTCTACCAAATGCCCAAAAGCACGCAGTCCAAACTGAGAACCGTTGGGCATGTCCCCACGTGTCCACTATGAGAATGTGGCTTACGTGTCCATATCACCGTCATCCTGTCCTCTGAGAATAATAGATTCACATCCTGCTTTTCCGGGACCGTTGACCAGGGAGAAGGCCACGTGTTGGACTCCATACCACGTAAACCCTGGCAGTCTTCGTTGTTGGGCCTCATCGTGACCTATCACTGAAGACCTTGGCCCTGCGTTGGGGCTATAAATATCCTCTCACTTGAGAGGGTCAGGTATTCATTCACATTCTCATACTCATTTACTTGCATTAGCTATAAACCTCACTTTGACATCGAAGTGTCTTGCAGGTACCCCCCCCCCCCCCCCCCCCCCCCCCTCCCCCACTTCACCTTTAATTGTTGCTCGACTCGAAGCTTGCGGGCTTTGACAATCCCTTTTGATCAGGTACGATCACTTGTCGATGCTACTCCTTCAACATTTCGACACACACTAGGCTAAACTATTTCGACACACACTAGGCTAAACTATTTCGACACAACCTTCCTTCTGTCGAACAATCTGCTTAGACACAAGGAATTATAATCTCAACAATCTCCTATGTTTTTTTTTTTTTAAAATAGAGGGCGAGAAATAGTGACACCATCCCAAATCAAAAAAACTATTTTTCGATTAAGAGAGACCATACATAATATTTGAAGTTGCCATATGACGCTTGCTAGATAGAAAAACTCAATGGCAAGGCCATCCACAGGTTTTGAAACTTAAAATCATATTGGGTTGCATATGATGTCAAAGACTAAAAGTAACAACTCTTTTAATTTACAAGTTCTGTATCTTAACCAAAAAAAAAAAACAGGGATATTGTAAAGATTAAAATCTATTTAAAAAGCCATGTCATGTATGTCGGCTAGCCAAAGGGAGACAAAAGAGACACTCTTGTGCGTTTCATACTTCATGTCGTTTTGTAGATGAAGAAGATGAAGATGGAGAGACACTCAACCACCCTCTTCATCAACACACTCGTTTTCTTCTTCTTCTTGTTACAGTTTCATAGCTTTCTTTCACTCTCAGATTCTTCAATATTCCCTTATGAAGCACTTCCCACAAAATCAGGTTACCTACCAATAACTCCCACTTCCACTTCCTCCATTTTCTACACTTTCTATGAAGCACAAAACTCCACTTCACCTCTCTCCCAAACCCCTCTTCTCATATGGCTTCAAGGTGGCCCTGGTTGCTCCTCCATGACAGGCAACTTCTATGAACTTGGTCCCTATCTTGTCACCAACTCACTCACCCTTCAACCCAACCCTTCTTCTTGGAACAGAATCTTTGGCCTTCTTTTTCTTGATAATCCCATTGGAACTGGCTTCAGTGTAGCCTCAACTCCACAAGAGATTCCAACCGATCAAAACGCGGTTGCAGAACATCTTTTTGCTGCTATTACAAGGTTTGTTCAACTTGATCATGTTTTCAAACATCGTCCTATTTATATCACTGGTGAAAGCTATGCTGGAAAGTACATTCCTGCAATTGGATGCTACATATTAGAGAAAAACGCTGTTTCGAAAGACTCTGAGAGAGTGAATTTAGCTGGTGTTGCTATTGGTAATGGATTAACAGATCCTGTGACCCAAATGGTTACTCATGCTGATAATGCTTATTACATTGGATTAATCAATGAGAGACAAAAAAATGAGCTGGAAAAATTACAACTTGAAGCTGTTGAGTTGGTAGAGAGAAAGAACTGGAGTGAAGCGACTCGTGCTAGAAACCGTGTATTGGACGTGTTGCAAAACATGACAGGGTTGGCTACTTTGTATGATTATTCGCGAAAAGCTCCGTATGAAGATGAATTAGTTGCTAAGTTCTTGAACATTGGTGCGGTGAGGAAGGCCTTAGGAGTGAAAGTTGATGATTCGTCTGTTTATGAGAAATGCAGTAAAATTGTTTGGGCGGCATTGTATGCTGATTTGATGAAAAGTGTGAAGCATATGGTAGAGAAGTTATTGAAGGAGGAGATGAGGGTTTTGTTGTATCAAGGTCAGCGCGATTTGCGAGTTGGTGTGGTTCAAGTAGAGGCTTGGGTGAAGAGTATGAAGTGGGAAGGGATAGAGGAGTTTGTGAATGGTGAGAGGGAGATTTGGAAGGTGAATGGAGAGGTAGCTGGTTATGTGCAGAAATGGAAGTCTTTTACTAATGTTGTGGTTTTGGGGGGTGGACATCTTTTGCCTAGTGATCAACCTTTGAATTCTCAAGTGATGATAGAAGATTGGGTTTTGGAAAAGGGTTTGTTTGGAAGTGTGTTGGAACTAAATGTATCCACAAATTATGTACATGATGGATGATGTCTAACTATTTCTGATTCTTCATCTGAATGTTGTGTATAAAAAAGTTTTATTATTAGTTTGATTGTACAGCCAACTCATAATAGTATTCAAGAGGGATCAAACTTGATTCATCCTATTTACCTTATCCTAGAACTCCTTCATCTTTTAGCAAGATTATGCAGATACTTCTAGTAGTAATGCCTTAACCATTGCAGAGTCTGTAGCCGACTCTAAGCTTCTTGGGAGACGTGGCCCAGGAGGAGCTTCATGAAATAAAGAGTGAAGTTAACAATTGCTGCCCAAGATAATTGTTTTAATATTTTTCTGGTTTGAATGTTCTACCTCTAGTCTCTTTTGTGTAAATTTCTTGTCTTTTTTTATACTTTTGTACATTTTTTGTTTCTCCTCATTAGACATCGATTGTTACTTATTCATAATTGAAATTTGGTGATTAGCTAAAAGCTAGGAGATAAATCGGTCTCTAAAAGTACCTAAACAAGAATTACACGGTTAATCATGCCATTCCTAAGTTGCGTTTCCAAAGTCATCTTCAACTTTGAATAGGTATAACAATTCTACAAAAACATTACATCTTTAACAAATCATGTGCCTTTAAGTGTTCTATTGATACTGTGAAAAAACTAGGTTGAGAGGAAACTTAGTTGGCCGTTGGCATTGCACTTCTGCAGAAACTTTTTTAGATTAGAGCTCATAAAAATGAGGCATCCATTAGTCGGGCTATGTCAAACAGTTTTATGATTAACCTCCAAAGAAGAAAGCAATTTAAATGCCATAACATTGAATTGACATGGTTGATAATCAGATTTGTAACATGGTTGATAATCAGATTCGTAACATGGTTGATAATCAGATTCGTAACATGGTTGATAATCAGATTCGCAACATTTAAAGAACTTCATTAAAAGTACCAAATATAAATTATCAAAAATATAGGTTCCCCTCGAGATCAAAGTAAGCATGAGAACAACAATATACTGTCTACACGAATACAAAACTTTTTAAAACAAGAAAAGGAAATTGAGTTTGTGACATAACACTAATCCAACTCGACCAAAACTCCCGAAATGCTTTTAACTGCGGACAGGAGCTCCTCCAGCTACGGCAGGGCGAGGCGCTTGACCAGGCTGACCAGGCCTTGGTGCATCATCCTTAAAAAAAGAAATAAATACATTTGTTAACACCAACAAGTAAAAGAGGTACACAGGTTATAACTACAAAAAACAGACAGATAACCAATTTCCAGAAAATTCACATTAGAGGAAATGATGTGGGTTTCAACAGAGGAGGGAGGGGAGGTATACAAATGGATATTTTGTTAGATTGTAACTTGTATGAGTGGAATGGGAGATAAGCCCTTCCACTAAACACACTTAGTAAAGAAAACTAGAGTGGCCCAAGGTTTTAATTATCGGACACAATGGCGATTTCAATGACCGCTGTGATTTAACTAGAATTTGTTTTTTACCATAAACACGGTGAGATCCAATCCTATTTTAAAATATCTAAATCACTAGAAATTTCTCATTTCTAGTAGGTGAAATCCAATCCTATTTTGATTGAATTACAGCATAATTATGCACATGTTCATAGTTAAAATATCCAGGGTAATTCAATGAATAACTAGTTAAGAACAAAACAGAAAATGAGGAAAAGAGTAATTACCCTGCGCCTGATGAAACGCTGAGGAGGGTCACGCTTCCTCCTATCAGTGCGAGATCTGACTCTCACAACATGAGAATGAATTGCACACGACACACAGTACTGCATCTTCACATACAGCTTAGGAAGAGTGTATTCTACAAATACAAAAACAATGAATCAGTTAACGGATTAACCTATATTCGAATCAATCAAAATTATAAAAGCACAAAATCAAATCAAATCAAACATTCAAACAATCAAAGAAGAATCCTACGGTCATAAACACAAGCTTCCTGAACATCTCTAACAGCAGCCTGTTCAACAATGTTCCTCACAAGAAATCTCTTGATTGCCTTATCCTTAGGACAGCATTTTCCGCAGTTGGAGCAACGGATGAACTTGACATGGCCACGGCCATGCTTGTTGCGTCCTCCATTCCTACGCTTGAAAGTCTGCAAACAACAAATTCATACATATCTATATTAACAACGGAAAAGTGAATATACAATATCATAGAAGATTCAGATCACAAACCATTGTTGAAGCTCAAGCTTTCTGTGATATCCTTCGCAGACAAAGGGTTCTTCAATGCCGCTAGGGTTTGTAGAATAACAACGACGAAATTTGTTTCTGTTATTTAATATATATTCATGGGTCAAAAGCCCAACATCCCAAAAGCCCAAAATTTTACACTTTTCAGACCTTTTCTATAACAACTGTTTCTTTTTCCACAGAATTCAACCTGCCACCCCTATAATTATATCTAGCACCCCATCTTATCGTATGGACAAATATATATACCCTAAAAAAATTTACTATGGAATAAAAACAAAATTTCTGGTAACCAAAATGAAATTTTCGGTATGTATTTCGCGTTTTTATTAGAAATAGTGTGTAAATTTCAAAAAATTTAGAGACGATTTATCGAAAATTTTGGAAAATTCAGTATAGTGCTAGAAAATCAAAGAAACATTTCGAATTTTTTTTAATTTCTGAGAAATAACAAAATATTCTGGAATTTTCGGTATACCAGAAATTTTTGGTATGGGTTGCAGATAAAATTATTTACTTATGTGGTCCATAATTGACAGCTTCTTATGCAGATTTCTGTAAATATTTTACGAAGTTCTTCACCATGGATGTTGTATGTTTTATATGCAATAAATGTTATTTTTTATTGTTTTCCGTCGTTATAAAACTAATATTTTAATAGTAAACGACATGGTATTATTATTGTCATTGTTCAATCTGATTCTGCTAATGGAATGTCAGGGAGGAAGGATAAATTGATTATGGGTTGTGAGCGAAGAGGAAATTACAAAAGAAGAAATGCATATGAAAGCAAAAATTCTTCATAAGACATATGTACTATGGAAGTTAAATATCCTTTTAGGCTGAGATCAGTTCCAAGTGGTATCAGTTGAAAGGTGATAGTTAGGTGCAGGATGCACAATCATAAACTATTTGAGGATTTGGAAGGTCATGACATATTGGATCATCTAAAAGATCATGAAAGAAAGTTTGTGAATGACATGTCGAATTACAATATGGCTCCAAGGTACATAGTTGCTACTTTGAACGACAAAGATCCAGAAAATCTCGCGAGTGTAACCAGATGTATCAAGCTAGAGCTACATATAAAACGAGCAAGAGAGGTTCATTGACAGAAATGCAGATGTTGTAGCTGATATCTTTTGGACACGTCTTGATTCTGTGAAGTTGTTGAATATGTTTCATTCAATGTTGATTTTTTATTGCACATACAAGACAAACAGGTAAGAAATTTTTATTGTACATCCTGATATTTGTTGTAGATGTTGATTTATGAGTTTGATTATGTGCATTTTGATTGTGTATGTACTGGATACCACTGCTTAAGATTATTGGTGTTACGTCAACGAAGTTGAAGTTTTCAGTTGCCTTTACCTATTTGGAACATAAAAGGGAGGAGAATATCACATGGGGACTGGAAAAGCTCGAAGAGTTATTCTCTACTAAGAAATTACTACCCAAGGTTATGGTGACAGACCGAGAACTTGTATTGATGAATGCCATGGAATTTGTGTTTCCAAATGCAACACATTTGTTGTGTTCGTTTCATATGTCATGGATCTATTGAACAACATCATGTATTCAAATACATAAACTGAGTTTGTCGAACACTTCAAGCACTTTGAGAGTGTTTGTGTTTATATTCCTTTATTTGTTAAATATGTGACAGACACATGGTTGACACCTTATAAAGAAAGGTATGTTACTGCTTGGACTAATATAGTCACTCATTTTTGGAACGCAATAACAAACAGGTACTTGTGTTGTGACATTTTGATGTTATTACATTACTAATCATAATTTAACATATATTTCTATTTATGGTTTTTAGGGTGGAATCACCTCATTGGAGACTAAAAAACTTGTTAACTACGAGTCAGGAAGATTTATGCCTAAGTTGAGATGTTGTGAACACCATGTTGAAGTTGCAGCTAGGTTCAATCAGAGTGTCGTTTCAAAAAACTATTGTCAATATTGAGCATCGGCATAACACTATATTTTATGCCCGGTTGGACGTTTTTTTTAAAGACAATGTATACATATCATTGAAAAAGAACTAGAAAAGGTAAGATTTATTGGTGTAAGCAAAGGAAGATGTGGTTGCTTCATTAGAACAACACACGGGTTACCGTATGCGTGTTAGCTTGTCAGATTCTAGGTAATAGGAAATCATGTTCCTTTAGACTCAATTCATGTATTTTGGACGAAATTGCACATTGCAGAGCATGAGGTCAGTCATGATGAGAGTTGAAATTATGGTACATGCAACACAATTAAACAAAATTGTCTTAACAACAGAAGATGTCGAGACAAATATTACAACATATGGTAACAAACAAGATCAATCAAGTTGAATATGATACAAAAATAAACTGCAGAAAGTTAAATAACACAGTAATATGTTAAACCAGTTTGGTGCAACGTCACATACTCTGGGGCTACCAAGCTAGGAAGGAAGTCCACTATAAGAAATATTAGTTCAAAGTTAAACTAGTCTCAAGTTTACAACTTCTCGCCTAGGTCCTCCCTAGGTCTGAGAAATCAACATCCCACTTCCAATCACTGCTGTGATACCTAACAATTGCATTCACTGGAACTGCAATAATTACAACTCAATTTAGAATATCATTCTTCCATTACAAAAACCCAAACTCTTGCTTAAAATGTTTGAGTGAGAATAATATGCAACTCATTGTCTGAAGGCTTTTGAGTGAGAATAATAACTTGACTAACAGTCAAGCAACAATCAGCCGACCATATAGTATCAAAAGATACATGGGTGACTTACAAAACTACACAAGAGACTCTCAAAACCTAAGACTTATGTTTCCCCTAATTTTACAATTGTTGAAATTTTAAATTACATTAGGTTGGGATTCTTCTTTAAATACAACTCTGTAATCCATGGGCTTTGATATTCTGAGTCCAAAAGTTTATTGATCCACAAGCTGAGTGTTACACCAAATGTGTAATAAATCTCCTTAAATTTGGAACCATCAATGCATAGCTTCCTAATTTGTCTCAAGGCCCAAATTAGTATCTTCTATACTGCTATAAATATGAAACTTGTTCCAAACTAATCTTCTTGACCTGCGAAAATCTCTGATACATATCCAAAGGAAATATAATAGAATCAAATTCAATTTGTCAAGATTTAAAAAAAGCAGCAGAACCTTGATTGTGTTGGCTCCTAAATTTGACACCTATTATATATTGGCCTTATAGGCCAAAAGTAGAACAAATAATGCCAAGCTGGAAAGTATTTCGACAGGTGGAAAAAACTTAGAGAAAATATCTGAGTTACACATTGGTCTTCGACCAGGCATCACCATCAAGATTTCGACTAAGAAGGTCCTATGACCTTCGACTAGAAGAACATACCTTTGTGTCAATACCAAAGACGAAGGATATTTGAATTTGAATTGTTGGAGGAAAGACGGTTTCGCCAGCATTTAAAGGAAAGGCGACGTGGCTGGAAGAGAGAGGTCGAGGGACATGCAGGGGACACTTGTCTTCATCTTAGAGCAAAGTCATTCCTCGACGGTTACATAGTTGTAGTATAAAATTGGGAATCTGTGTAGTTTTTCTGGGTGTTCAACCTATTGTGCTAGTTACTCAAATATTGTCCAAGTACCCGCTGTGTGTGAAAGGATAAACTGAGAAATGTACGTTGGAAACACCACTTTTCATTAATAAAGTCTTTTTACACTGTTTTGATCTTATTTTGAAAATTTACTTTTCTTGCATCTTTACCTGCATTTCTATTAACTTTATTACCTTCTAAAACCACAAGCATCTTATCTTTGGTCGAACGTGCGTTCTTCCTAGACATATATTTTCATATCAAACCAACATAAAAATTAGCATATGTTCTGGGATCAATCTGATCGATCCCGCAAGTAACCAAAAAGACTTTCCTTTTTGGAGGATCAGCGGTTGTTTACCAAAAACCACGGTAAACAAATTGGCACACCTGGTTGGACGTTGCTAGTTTTTATCATCTATTTGTTCATGTTATTGCTTTCCTTATAAGTATACAGCATTGTATGTTATTAAGAAGTGGTAGAATAACCAACGAGTGTACTGTTAGGAAGAGAAATAGTGAAAGTAGAATGGCTAATGAGCCAAATCATGGAGAAATACCTCCACCAAATACTACTGGAACAACGGTTATTACCACCGTTGGAGAAAATATCTCAACTTCCATTGGTTTAATACCATCGTTGACCACAAATCAACCAGGACCCTTACTAACGTATGTAGGTCCTAAAGGTCCTTTAGGAACGCCCCCACCAAGGGAAAATCCAGGATCTCGACCATACATTCCCCCAGGATTCTCGAGGGCCTGGATGGGTCGAGAACAGCCATATGGCATGCCAACCACTGAAATGGCTAGCCTTATGAACGTTGCGTCTACTTTTTCAGAATCGCTGGTGAGTGCATCATCGCCATTACAAGGATCTGGAGCCAGTATGAAAAATTTGGGTAGAAACCAGATTTTAGGAGGACCATCGAACGCAATACTAAGCCTCACAAATGCTTCTACAACAATTTTGAGGCAACAGATGGACGAAAGCAACCATGATATGGTGCAAATGTTAGCACAAACTTTAAGTACAGTGTTGAACCCCCTAATTCAAAATACTACCCAGTCAAATCAGCAAATGGCAACGCAAATGACGCATATGGCTGAATTCTTTGGGGTACCCCAAACCGTTCGACAACCCCAAAGGATACCAATGTGAGTAAACCAAGGGGTAATCGTAGAAGAGGATTTGACTGTTAATCAAAATCCTTAGATTCCTAGAGTAGAAATAGAGCAACCTAGGGTCGAAATACCCCGAAATCCCCCACCAATCCCTAGAGAAATCGATCAAGGAGTGATTATGGTGAATAGGAACCAAAATGCTGATGAATTGATACACCAAGTTCGACACCAAATTATGGAACAGACAATAATTTAACTGCCATGACCGAAAGGATTATGATTCAGAATGGCATGAACATTGGTTTTCACAGGCCAAACTTCACATCCCCATTGTCAGAATATGTTCTACAAACAGACTTACCTCCTAGGGGAAAAGTCCCTAAGTTTACCAAATTTTCAGGGGATACGACAGAATCTATTGTCGAACATGTGGCGAGATATTTGATAGAGGCTGGGGAAATAGCAAACAACGAAAACCTTAGGATTAAATATTTCCCAAGTTCTCTAACAAAGAATGCTTTTACTTGGTTCACTACCCTCCCAGCCAATTCGATCCACAATTAGAATCAATTGGAAAGATTGTTCCATGAACAATTTTACATGGGACAGACCAAAATAAGTCTGAAAGAATTGGCTAGTGTGAAGAAAAGATTCACTGAACCAATAGATGAGTATCTAAATAGGTTTCAATTACTTAAAGCCAGATGCTTTACCCAAGTGCCTGAACATGAATTGGTCGAAATGGCAGCAGGGGGCCTGGATTATTCAATTAGGAAAAAGTTAGATACCCAATACTTGAGAGACATGGCCTAACTAGCCGACAGAGTTCGACAGGTAGAACGTCTTAAAGCCGAAAAGGCTAAAGCTACCAAAACTCATCCAAGAGAGAGAGAGTAGCCTATGTCGAAATGAACGATGACGATCCAGAGACATCTAGTGATCCTATAGATGTCGAAGAAGGCGAGATAGACTTAGTAGAATTGAAACAAGGACCGCCATATTCTTGTAAATTGCCAGTGCCATCAAATGGGAAAAATCTTGTAGAGTCTGAAAGAAACAGCGACAAATTCCCTAAGAAAACATATAGTTTTGACATATCCAAATGCGATGAAATATTTGATTTATTAGTCAAAGATGGCCAAATGATAGTGCCCCTAGGGGCAAAGTTGCCTCCTTTAGAACAAAGAAATAAAAGAGGTTTTTGTAAATACCACAATTTTCTTGGCCATAAAACCTCACAATGTTTTCTTTTCAGGGATTTTGTCCAACAAGCACTCAAAGAAGGAAGGCTTAAATTTGCTGATAAGCCAACAATGAAAATTGACGTAAACCCACTGCAGATGGAGGCACATTATGCTGAGCCAGTCGACATTCATATGGTGGAAGTTTCCGAAGATTTCGTTAACAAGCCCATCTTCGGTGGCTTTACTGGAAACATGTCCAGAAAGACTATTGAAGGAGTGAAGAAGGCCACTAAAGGCCTAAACCTAAACAAAGGAGCTGCCCAAGGCTCAAACAAAAAGGCCATTGATGGCCTGAAACTTAATAAAGGAGCTACTGAAGGTTCGAGCAAAAGGGTTACTGAAGGCCCACATAAAAACAAGGGAGTTGCTGAAAGCTCCGACAAAAGAACCACCGCAGGATCTTACTTGGCTGCCGTGAAAGGTTCGACAGAGAACTTGGAGGCCAAAATGCAGAAAATGAATCTCGTTGCCAAGAGCAACATGGATGTCAACATGGTCGAAATCTCTGATGCTAAGGCTTCAGAAGAGGCTATTCGACAGGAGGAAGTGAACAAAACCGCATTTCCTAAAGAAGATGAAGATCTGACAGACTTTTTACACAGATGCCATAAGAAGAAATCGGAAGTAATGCTGTGTCCCAGATGCAGCTCTATTTTCGACAAGAAAGCCGCAGAGCACATACAAGGTATGAGGGCTGTAAAAGCAAAGTGGGGCAGCAATGCTCAACCAAAAATGGGTCCAAAAGAAAGATACGATCCCAGGAGGGGGCATCAAAGAGGACCCATGAAGAGGCCACCAACTTATAGGCCTCCAACTAATGTACATATAGATACTTGTCTTAACACCATGGGCAGAAAAAGTCCCAATGAAGGAAAATGGCAGACGTTCGACGTGCCAAGGGGTTCCTCTTTGGACTACAGAAAAGAGTACCATGCTTCTACATCAAAAATGGCTCACATATCGAGCAATTACAAGGGGAAGAACCCCATGTCTCATTCATAATGGCGAAGGTTCCAAAGATGGCGAAAAGCCGAGAAGGAAGCTGCAGCGGAGCCTCACCCAGAGGCTAGCACCAATGTGCAAAGAAATCAAAGAAAACCTCTGGAGAGGAAACCTCTGGCATAGCCAGAAGAATGTGGGTCAAATGAAGAAGGTGACTCTGACTCTGACGATACTATAGACATCATGGTGAACGTCATATCGGTGTTGCCTAGGGAATATAACTGTCAAGTCAAAGTTGAGGAAACTGACTTGATGGTCGAACAAGAGATGGCCAAACACAGGCCAATGTGTTATTATGTAATGAATAATGGTTGCATGGAAGAACATAACGCTTTCTTCGAGCCACCAACTGAGGCGATGAAAAATCACCTCGAGCCCCTATTCATCAGAGCGAAGATAGGGGAAGTGACTATAAACAAAATCCTGGTGGATTGTGGAGCGACCATAAACATAATTCCGCAATCTATGCTGGAAAAACTAGGAAAAGGAGATGCTGACATCAAGCCTCATAACATGGTCATCTCCAATTATGAAGGAGGCATTGGAACCACAATGGGAGTCATACAACTAGATCTCAAGGTGGGATCAATCCTTCGACCCACCATGTTTATGGTGATCTCAGCAAAGCCAAACTATAATCTGCTCTTAGGTCGAGAGTGGATACATGGCATTGGAGCAGTGCCATCTTCAATGCATCAAATGGTTATGGTTTGGCGCCCCGATGGCATTGTAGAAAATATTGAGGCAGATCAAAGCTATTACCTAGGCGAAGTTAACAGCGTCAGGAAGAATAGTTTCGACAGGAATTTGGCTCATATGGGGCCATGTAATCCTCCTGAATTCGATCTAACTCCAACGCCCAACGCCTTCTGTTCTCTAAACCTCCACTCTGACTATGGGTTTCAGTGGGATAGAGAAGATTTGTCCAACATCGACTACGGAGGGGTTGATGATATACGACCAACAGGCTGGGGAAGTGAGTTTGGTGACGATGAGTGATTCACAAGCTCTTCAAAATATTTTGGCATATGTAGCCAAAAATAGAATGATAGCGGCCTTAGAGGCTGAGGTCAAGTACATGGTCCATGAAGACAATGAGCAGGTATCTCCAGAAGAAGGCTCTGGGAAAGATTTCGACCCAGAACCTCCTAACTTGGAAGATAAAGAAGTGCGAAATCAGAGATTAGATGCCATTTATGATGATGAACCTCTGGGTTTCAAAAAGGATTCATTGGCAGATGGTGTTAGGATGCTAGCACAGGACCCCTTAGAAGAAGTAAATCTAGGCGAAGGCCCGATAAAAAATCCAACATATATCAACGCAAAGTTAGATCCAGAGCTTCGGGTCGAAGTGATCCAATTGTTAAAAGAGTTCAAGGATTGCTTTGCATGGGATTATGACAAAATGCCTGGCCTCGACAGAAGCTTGGTGGAACTTCAGCTACCAACAAAATCTGGAAAGAAACATGTCAAGCAAACTCCAAGGCGCTTTGCACCGGAGATTTTGTCGAAGATCAAAATAGAAGTCGAAAGACTGCTGAAATGCAAGTTCATCCGAACGACCAGGTATGTCAAATGGATTGCAAATATTGTACCTGTTATAAAGAAAAATGGTACTTTGAGGGTATGCATTGACTTCAGAGTTCTGAATGCTGCAACACCCAAAGATGAATATCCAATTCCTGTGGCGGAAATGCTTGTTAATTTTGCCACTGGTTTTGAGTACATGAGTATGCTTGACGGATACTCTGGATATAACCAGATTTTTATTGCTGAAGAAGATGTGTCGAAAACATCTTTTCGTTGCCCTGGGGCCTTAGGCACTTACGAATGGGTAGTGATGCCTTTTGGCCTAAAAAACGCAGGGGTAACATATCAAAGAGCGATGAATTATATCTTCCATGATTTCATTGAAACTTTTATGCCGATTTACATTGATGATATTGTTGTTAAATTTGTTTTAGGGCAGGCTCACATTAACCATCTTCGACAGTCCTTTGAAAGGATGAGGCGCTATGGTCTAAAAATGAATCCTCTGAAGTGCACTTTTGGTGTCAAAGCGGGGGATTTCTTAGGTTTTGTGGTCCATAAAAAGGGAATCGAGATAAACTAGAACAAAACCAAAGCTATCTTGGAAGCTAAAGCGCCAACCAACAAGAGGGAATTATAGTCTCTACTTGGGAAGATAAATTTCCTAAGGAGATTTATATCCAACCTCAGTGGAAAAACGCAAGCCTTCTCACCACTGCTCCGACTCAGCAAAGGAGGATTTGAATGGGGGCAAGAATAGTAAGAGGCCTTCGATAAAATCAAAGAATACCTCATCAAGCCACCAATTCTGGTACCTCCTTGTAGAGATAGGAGTATGAGATTGTACATAGACGCATATGTCAAAACCTTAGGGAGCATGTTAGCTCAAGAGGATGAGAATGGTGTCGAAAGACCCATTTATTACCTTAGTAGGGTTTTAAATGATGCGAAAACTAGATATAACGGAGTTGAAAAACTATGTTTATGTCTTTACTTTTCATGTACAAAACTCAAGCAATATATTAAACCAGTTAATATTTACGTTTCATCTCATTTTGATGTTTTCAAATATATGTTATTGAAACTCATTTTGCACAGCAGAATTGGCAAATGGGCACTTGCATTAACTGAGTATTCGTTAACCTTCATGCCCCTCAAGGTTGTGAAAGGTCAAGTGGTAGCAAACTTTATAGTTGACCACTCAATAACAGAAGAACCAATAAATGATTTGGAGATTGAACCTTAGAAGTTATACTTCGACGGTTCTACTTCGAAGGAGATTGTTTGAACAATGAGGCTGAATACGAAGCTTTAATCGTAGGTTTTGAAATCTTGTTGGAATTGGGGACAACTCTAGCCAAAATAATGGGAGACTCAGAATTAGTCCTAAAACAAGTTATGAAAGAATACAAATGCATAAGAGAAAATATTATCATGTATTTCGTAATAACTAGGCATTTGTTGAAGAATTTCGAAGTGGTTGGCATTCGACATATACCCAGATTGGAAAATCAAATGGCTAATAATTTAGCACAGATCGCTTCCGGGTATAAAGTTTTGAAATAGAAACTACAACAAGCAATCGAAGTTAGAGGAAGAATAGCATCCACTAAGTTGTCTCCAATAGATTTGGAAACAACAACGCTGGGGTACACTGATCACGAAAACTTCGAAATTTCGTTCATAGACAATCTAACAGAACAAGATTAGAGAAATCCTATAGTGGATTATTTACAAAATCCAGTGGCTTCGACGGAGCGAAAGATAAAATATAGGGCACTAAGCTATATACTAAAGGGAAATGAATTGTTCAAGAAAACGCCTGAAGGTGTGCTGCTAAAATGCTTAAGCAAAATAGAAGCATACATAGCACTTTCGATTACACACTCCGGGACATGTGGAGCACATCAAGTAGGCCATAAGATGAAATGGTTGTTGTTTCGACAAGGACTATATTGGCCAACTATGTTAAAAGATTGTATTGAGTTTGCAAAAGGATGTCAAGAATGTCAGGTACACACAGGCATCCAGCATGTACCGGCAAGTGAACTTCATTCGATTGTGAAGGCTTGGCCTTTTAGAGGTTGGGCTTTAGATCTTATTGGAGAGATTCGACCAGCATCCTCCAAAAGCCAGAAATACATATTGGTAGGCATTGATTATTTTACTAAATGGATCGAAGTAATTCCTTTAGTCAATGTAGACCAAGAAAATGTCATTGAATTTATTCAAAAGTACATTATATATAGATTTGGAACCCCTGAGACAATAACGACAGATCAAGGATCAGTCTTTACTGGTCGAAAAATGCAAGAATTTGCTACAGAAATGGGATTCAAACTGTTAACATCTACGCCTTATTATGCACAAGCTAACGGCCAAGTCGAAGCAGCAAACAAGGTAGTAATCAATTTAATAAATAAACACGTGGGAAAGAAAACAAGAAATTGACATAAGACTTTAGATCAAGTTCTATGGGCTTGTCGAACCTCGCCTAAAGAGGCCACAGGAACAAGAAACCAAGAAACTTTGCATATATTCTTACGAACGAGAATCATTGCAAAGTTTGCCTAAACGATGGCACCTTTTCAAAATACTTTCAAAACCACACAAAAGCACAATTTTTCAAACACAAAAGCAAGTGATCTAACAAGTAACTAAGAGCCAATGGAAAACCATGGATGGAAAGGGTGATAATACCTTCCCTTTTCATAATCTACCCCCGAACTCAAGAAAACATCTCGAAAGGTCTTTCCTGTGCTTTTTCACCTTTCCTTATTGGATAAAAGAAAAGTCGGTGGCGACTCTTGCTAAACTGTAACATTTTGCAACAAAACACAAAACCCTCAAAGTCAGTTCTCCCACCGTATCACAATATGCATCAAGCATAACCATATCAAGGTATCAAGATCATTCATAACATTGAGGAATCTGACATACAGAAATCATATCGATAAGTGAATTATCAAAACATTCATAAACACTTGGTGCATATACATACGAAATACAATATCAAAAACATTATCACTGGGCATAATACATATACTTATCAATTATACATTGCAAACTTCATAGACCAAGAATACTTCGAAAAATCTTAAGGCCTATTTTACCAGCTAAGTTACCTGCGCGAATCAAAAATTAAAATCTTAGCATTTTTCACTATTATGAATACCTCGGTTGAGAACACAACATTTAGAGGTACTACAAACCAAGAATTACACTAGGTGGTATATTTGTGAATCGTACCCATGACCTATTTATTCAATTTCAACATTTCAAACTATCAAATTTCAAACATCGAACACGTATTATTTATCCGCTAGGTTATGATAAATATGCAAATCTACAATATAGCTTACTATGTTAGTTTCGAAGCCTTAGTAAGTTATTTTTTAAAACTCGTATTATCTACCCCCTAGGTTGTGGTAGATGTGCGAAAATATGTGATATAATTCATTGTGTTAGTCTCGAAGTGACGATGAATTATCAAACTCGTATTATCTACCCCCTAGGTTGTGGTAGATGTACAAAATCTGCGATATAACTCATCGTGTTAGTCTCAAATCTACAATGAGTTATCAAACTCGTGCTATTTATCCCCTAGGTTGTGGTAAATATGCAATAACCGCGATATAAATTGTTGCATTAGTCTCAAAGCAACAATGAGTTATTTATTTTTTCAAACTCTATATCATTTATCCCTTAGGTTGTGGTAAATATGCAATAACCATAATATAACTTTTTGCATTAGTCTCGAAGCAGCAACAAGTTATTTATTCTTTTTTAAAATCAGAGTTATTTATCCCCTAGGTTATGGTAAATACACAAAATCTATGATTACTTTTTCTAGGTGTTGACAAGTTATCTGCGTCGTCCCATCTAGGCTATTTGTTTTCATGCTCAGGCATTGGTGAGTTAATTGTGTCATCATTGCCTATTTACTTTTTGGTTTATCGTATAGTGTATTTTTTTTAAATATTTCAGTCAAATATTGGGGTCTTCCATTATTTAATAACCCTCTGATCTGAGTGTGCAAGACCTTCGTATTCTCGCACCCTCAATCGAAGAGTAACTAAATACAGGAAGCTGTCATACCCCAAATTTTCCCTACTGATATTAATAGTCAATATATTTTATTGCATCTTTTTTCTATTAAATTTTGGTGTAGCTACACATTTTTTTAATATTATGATGCTAACTTATGTATTTTATATTGATTATTCTGAAAACATTATTTTCTAATTTTGGGGAAGGATGTTTGATTTAGCATGTTTATATAAAAGGGGTGTGTGTTTCATAATTACCAAGTGAGTCTAGTGGCCCATTAAGGATTAGTGAAGAGGACCATGGCATGATTAATTGGATTGAATTAATTTAATTAAGATTGGGGTGTTGACCGAAGTCAACACGAGTTTTCTAGTCATTTCTTTTTTGTTTTATAAAATATTTGTTTGTTTTGGTTGACTGAGGTAAACGCCCTATAATATATTATTATTATTATTATTATTGTTATTATTATTTATTATATTTTATTACAATAATTTTTTTAATTTTATCATCTATTTTATTATTTGAGATTTTGTTTTATTGACTGAGTCAACAAAGGGTTGGGAAACCCTAATTTCATTATTGTGCCCAAATTGGGTACCTTTCTCTCTAAGATTATCCAAAAGCCCGTAATTCAAATATTTTTGAATCAAATCTTTGTATAATCAAAGATTGAAAACAATTTTATTGATTAGTCACGGATCTGTATACAAAGGTGTCCAAATACATTACAAATCTCACAAACTCTAATTTCTAAGATTACAAACTGAATCAAATATGTGATTTCAAATAAATCTAAACTAATTGATTCAATCTAAAAATTATAACTGCAGATCAAATACAAATTTCCTAATATATATAATTCTAAAACCAATATAAACCTAAGACTAAAACAGAACCGAGGATGAACAAAGATCCATGAGAAACCCTTGTTGCTGCACATTCCCCGCCACTCAGTAGAGCTCTTCATCCAAAAAGGATTAGGGTTAATCATTATAACCATAACCCCTTTGATCTAAGCCCTAACTGTTACCTGCAAACAAAAGAAGAAGAGGACCAGAAGGAGATTGCAGAAGGAATCAAAGGAAATTGTATGAGAAGTTTCACGGTAAGGAAGGTAATCTGAGATCACTTAGCTTATGGTTTATGATTCATTGTTTGGTTGTTGAATGAGTTAGAGATTTGGGGTTGGATCTGGGTTTCAGGAAAAATTCTAGAGTTAGGGTTCTAAAGGGTTACGGTTATAAAGGGTTAAGGTTCTAAAGGGTTAGGGTTAGAAGTCATTAGAGTTCATAGGTTTTTTGCTGAAGATCTGGACAAAAGATGAATTTCCCGACGGAGATTCATTTGAGACGGCGGCCTTGACGGCCACCCACGACAAACAAGGGTTAGGGTTATTAAGCGCCACCTAGGGTTATAAGGTTTCCGGGTTTCGGTTGAAGATCTCGGTTGAACTTTAACCAGAGATCTGAATATTTGCGGTGGATGTGTGGTGGTTCATGATGGCTCAGCTGGCTAAGGCGATTTTCGCTGGTTGTTTTATTGTGAGAGGTCAAAGCCTCCCTCTCTCTAGGTTTTTGTTTTAGTGAGAATAAAGATGGAATAAAGAGAGACGAAGAAGAGATAAATGAGAATTTTGGAGGAAAATGAATATATAACGTCGCTCCTCGCTCTGTACAGACGTCCTACCATGCTCTCTCAGTCAAACTCTCAATCGGAGTCGTCTGTTTATCATACTCCAGATTTTTGTCTCAAAATTAACTTCTGATGGCCACATGATCTGGATCAAACATCCCAAACCCTGCAACGCATAGCTCCCTGATCTCTCACACACCCTAGCTAACGGATTACAATAATTTGTTTTGGGTCAAGCCCTTTATATTAGCACCCTTCCTTTTTCTACAACGACTATAATTTACACCCTCAAGCGCCTTTGGATCAAAGTAAATGTTTGGGCTTAAGCCCTTTCTTTCCACACATCACATACTTACTACCTTAACATAGTTTACACCCCCTCTGATTATTAGGCCTCAAATGAACTATGGGCTTAAGCCCTTGCTATTTTACCCCCCCCCCCCCCCCCCCCTTTGTTTTACTATGTTAACTCAGAATACTGTTTTTATTTAAATAATTTATTTAATATATTTATATTATTTATTTTATTTATAATATGATCAATTTTTCCTCTCATATCATTTTTTATCATTTACATTAAAATAATATACTTTTTATTTATAATAAATAATCCTGTTGATAAATAAATATTTGCCTATTATTATAAATATTCAATATATTTCTAATAATAAGAAAATACTTATTTACTAACTATTTTCTAAAATACTAACATTTTTTCAATTCATCAAATATTTTTTTTCATCACTTAAATCTATTTTTAAAACTTCATCATGCATTCAAGACATCTAAGCAATCAAACTTAATATTTTTTAACTAACATAATCTCAATTTCAATATTATTTTCAAAAATTATTATGGATATATTTTCTAAGTTAACTGCGAACTTTGTCTACGACTACACAATTTTCAAACCCAGACAAGGTTCAAGGATAACTCGAAAGCATTTACACAATCCATAAAAAAAACTAATCAAACACATATGAACTACGAAATTGTACTCTGATTCTTCGTAAGAATATACGTAGGCACGCGCTTAAAACCAAGGCGAGTACCATAATTAAAAAATTAAACATTTTCTCAAACTCATGGAAATAGTAACTTTTAAATAGAAAATTCATGATCTAACATTAAACCTAAAATAGGATGTCCCTTGAGAACAAGGGAGATGAAGGGTGCCTAACACCTTCTCTTAGTCTAACCAACTTGCGAACTTAGAATCTCTAAACAATTATGGTTATCCGTTCTTTCCCGTCTTTAGGACAAAAAGTAGTGGTGGCGACTCGCTATTTTTTGCCGGTTACGACACACGCGAGGACAACCACCCAGGAACGATCAGAAATCATGCTTGCCTGTGAAACACTTCTCTGCTCGTTGTAACAGCTAGTTCTGAGCATCTTTTCCCATTACAACGGCTAGTTCCTTGCAGTTACCTACTTTTGAGGAACCTAATATCTAGACCCAAAAATAGGAACCAATGACCAAGCGCTGGGGGCATTATATAAATCCTCAGACTTGTGAGGGCCAGATATTCAACATTCAATATTCAATATTAGTTACTCACTTCTAAAACCATAAACATTTCTATCTTTAATCTCTTTACACTCTTTCTTACTTGAGCGTCAGAGTGTCTTGCAGGTACACCCGCTCCTCCTCATTACCAGCTTTGCAGACAAAGATATCGACCCTTACAGGTTTTGATCACTTGTAAGATCAAGAGTGGTACAAAGTGGGATTTAGAAGCAGAGTGTGAAGAGTTGGAGACGTATTTCAATACATTAGATATTGTAGGCCATAGGGTGTTAAAGAAAAAGATTCGGGAACTCATACATCCATCCATAACTTCTATGTGTCCACCGGTGAAGTACAAGCCAATGAGGGGAGTTAAGAAGAGTAGAAAGGGTCAAGATAATGATGTACATCATGATCCTTTCCAGTGGGAGTATGATGAGTAATCGAAGGGGAGTCAAACTACAAAGATATCATGCATAAAACCAACTGGAAGACAATTGTCAAGTATGTAGATTTCTTCAAGAGATCTTTACTTGTCACAATTTCCTGCTTTCTTACATTTATACATCAATGATATTATTGATGTTGGTGACGATGGAAATTATGGTTTCCGTTTTATTGCATCTTTACTTGGATGGGGTGAAGAGTCACGATCTTTAATACGAAAGCGGTTAGATGCCCAAGTTCATTAGCACTCTCAATTATTTTTCAAAGTTGTTCTATGACATTGTCTTTACAATTAGAAATGTGTTACGAGTAGACCATTTAGGTGTGCATGGTATGGATAAATGGATCACAATTTATGATATGAGTTACCTTATTGCTTTTAGATACAATGTTGTATTTATTTCTTTTTTCATGAGACTTAACATCACTAGCACTACCTTGAACCCTAAACTGACTTGGGTGTTCAAGTGCTAACCATGTAGGTACCCCATATATCAACTATATCGGAGATAACGACATTGCGTCAAGCCTGATACCTCTAATTCAAGGAGCACCGTGATTGCAACCTTCGATCCACAGTGTCGTATCATCATAGTGCTCAGAAACTCTGCTCCACCGCAGTTTCCATAATCCATTCCATTTCTGGTTCCGCAACAGAACAATGTCATGGTAAAAAATGTTGAAAGACACAAAAACATCCAAAGGGATGTTATACTCAATCGTTTAGGTAGTGATGAAATTATTCAAAACTACACAAATCAAATATTAAAAAAAAATAGTTATAGCAATAAAATTATCAAAATAAAATGGATTTATTAAATAGATATCTCTATCTATCATCGATGGAGGATGTGTTTGAATTCAGTGTATATAATTGATTTTGAAAGAATTAATTTTAGATACAATATTATAGAAGTGATTGTTATTAATTAACGTTGTTTGAATAGTTTTATCAAAATTGATTTTAAATGTATGATTATCAAAATGATAATAAATTCTAATACAAATAAATAAAAAAACAATTGATGAAAAATAGAGAGAGGAATTGTAACAAATCAAATATAATAAAATATAAAATTGATTTTACTAAACTCAAAAATTAGGAATGGTAGCTTTTAAGAAAATTGTTTTTGGAGAAGGAAAATTAATTTAATTTAAAACTATTTATTATTGATAATTGATTCATCTAAATATAACTAAAATTTTACTTTGATTCTACATTAAATAAATTACACTTAATTAATTTTTATAATTTTAAAATAAATACAAAAGTAGGTAATTTAGTTTATAATAATAATAATAGGAGAGTGGACACAGTTATCTCTATCATCGGTGGAGTAAGAAAAAAAATCCATCAATTAACTAAAAAGAAGACCGTAAAAAAGAATCTATCAACTAACTAAAAAAGATCTTAAAAATGTGAGTTTAATCACTAATGTTTAAGGATATGTTTGGATTCATTAAAAAAAACTAAATCAGGTTGAAAAAACGCATTTTAATTGATCGTAATATTTAGAGCTTTTGAGTGGATGTAATTTTTTAACTTGATTTTGATCAAATTAATGGGCACCTAAATAGTACTAAGTAAAAAAAACATCTGCTTCTTAGAACGTTGGAGATTGAAAACAATAGTGACATACTTATGAACCATGCTTCAGCTTTTGGACACACTTACACTAAACAGACCTGTATAATTACTGGATTTAAAATTGGTTTCAGCCTTTGATTGAATCAACTGGTCAGAAATACAGTTACAATGCGAATGTGTCCTGAAGTCTCTTACAACAAGAGTTACAACTCATGTGACAACAAGCAATCACTAGATCTTAAAGTCTAAGACAATGTTACATTACCAAGTGTGACAGTGTACAGTTAAATCTAAAATGTCATGAATGCTAAAAGCATAATAATCCAAGTAATTGTTTCACACCAATTTATAACCTACAAAGCTTTTGCTTCTGTAGCAGCAGTATGAAGAAGCTCGTCCGGAGTTGCAGCTGGATCAAGATCAAAACACCGATCCGGCAATTTGCTTTCCTCCCCTTTCAGCAACCAAGAAGGAACTTGATGTGAAAGGCGTACCATTTCTCTTCTCGGTATCCATCTTTCGGCACTTTGGTCAGGATTCCTTTTGTATACTGTTTTGAATCCAGCTAACTTGATAAGGGGAGTAACACAGACACCAAGATCCTCAGAGTAATCATACAGCACCTCCACCATGTCATATTCATGCCTTACTTTGTCAGGTGTAGAATGGTTCCAATCTGGTGACCAATTTCGATAAACAGCCCAAATATCTCCACTTCTTGGATATATGCGGACACAACCACCTCGACCAGCCTTTTCGCGGCTTAGAACATGAGAAAATATGTTGACTTGGTCGACAATATCTGAAGTCCAAGCCCTGAAATTTCCGCAAGATTTGGTAAAACCTGATTCAAGCCAGTTTACTGAGCCAAACTCGGTATCAGTTTTGGAATTTAAGTAACTGATATGGATCTTAAAAGGATTAACAGATATAACCTCGCGGATCAGACAATACAATCGCGGCATTCCATCTTCTTCATCATATAAGGCCCATACTTGCTTTGGCTGGAAACATTCCTCTGTCCTATCTTTGTCGAAGTCGTGAAAATCAGAATCCGGGACAGTTATTGAGATCGGATTGGCTTTCCCGCGTTCAAATGAAAGACCGGAAACAACATTCGGAGGTGCTTTCCTACATGTCTCTCTTTTGACTTGACAAACAACATTCGGAAGTTGCGCCTTTTCTTTTTCTTTTTCTTTTTGAACTGCAGCTTCGGATGACAACTTCATTTCTTCGAGTTTCTTCTTAATTACTGTCCTGGCTTTCTCAATCAATAACTTCCTCGCGTCAAATGCAGGTGGAGTGAAACAGTGTTTGGTTTGAACTTCATTTACACCGGAAAGCTTCTGGCCAGGTCTGCTATTTCCAACACTATCATTTCCATTTGACACTACTGCATCTGAAGCACATTTTGATCCTTTTTCATCATATCCGTTTCTGAAACTGGCTGCCACCGTAAGTTTACGTTTCTTGTCAGGTCTACCTAGCTTAACTTCATGCAGTTCATTACACGAGAACGATACATGTGAGTTTATGTTGACCATGGTCTCCGCCATAGGATGCCTTCCATTAGCTACTTCTGGTTTGACTTTTGGTCTTCCCCTCTTTGCATTTCCATTGACCTGATGAACAGAACCCGCAGGTAGAGCAGTAGGCGATCCATTTTGATGGATAAAACCAGCAGAGCCCATCTGAAACGAAACATTTGAAACATACTCGTACATGTGTCCAGAATGGTATCCGGGACTCCATTCCCATTAAAATAGCCGGCATTAGTTGGAGCATACGTAACTCCGTCAATTGATTGACTTCCAAACCCATTTCCTGGCACATATGGCCTAGGTTGATACGGAAATGAACCATTTGCAGGGGCTGCACCAGTTTCAACAGCAATAAAAACGCCACGGCAGTTCTTACAAGAGAGTTTTTTATTCACATACTTGCGCATATACTCATACTGAACCTTACAAGCGGTACAGATTGTCCAAAAGGTGTCGAGTTTACTAGAAGAGTTTGGCGGCATATTGGAACAGTTGTTATAACCTGTAGCCTGAACAACAGAAGAATAACTTCTCTTGAGATCATAAGAACTACGCATGGCATTGTCGAGACAAGTCCACGCCTCGGAAACAAGCTTAAACGCCCCATCAGCTCCAACACATTTGTTCTTATCTGGATGAAGCAACACTGCCAACTTCTTGTACTTTCTTTTAACAGCCGCTTCATCTGCAGTAGGTTTCAGTCCAAGAACCGAATAATAGTCAAGCTTCCCATTATGTCTAAACTCAGAAGCAAAATAAACTTCAAACGTCGCCACCATTTGAGATACACCATCCAACTCAGGACAAAGAGTTTTCGCCTTTAAAGCATAGTTTTTCGCACCTTCAAAATCCCTCTGAGAAAATTTCTTCTCAGCAATCTCTACCGCCTTAAGCGCTTCCTCTTTATTTTCTTCCATTTCGAAACCAAATCACTTCACAACCAAACTTAAAAATAATCTACAAACAGCCCAACATCGTTTCCAATATCATATATAACCTCATTTCCATGCCTTCTGACAGATTTAGAATGAAAAGAAAAAAAAGTGAGAAACTTTAATTTTGAAGTTTGAATCTAACACAACTTTCATCAAGAACCACAATCCATAAACATGAAACAGAACAAAACAAACTCAAATTATGAACTACAATAAACAGATCAAGACATTCTATAGATTGAAACTGAACCCTAAACACAATTTTCAATCTAGCATATAAAATTAGTAAATCACAAAACTTTCCAAATCATGCAAGCAGCCAAACACTTTCCAAATCTAAAATCAAGTACTAATTCATAGTTCATTATTCTTAGCAAAAAAAAAAAAAAACTAACTTTATTGTCAACAACTAATTAACCTAGATTCAACAAACAAACAAAATAAAAATTAGTTTTTTTTTCACAAAGATCGAAAACCCATTACCCAAAAGCTCCAAAAAAAAAATAAACTCTTAAATTAAATTCAAATTAAAACCCTAACCTAGATGCAGAAAAAAAACCGCTAACTATAACATTCAAATTTCAAATTTTCAAACCAAAAACAAAACAAAAAATAACAACTCACTGCTGTTGAAGATGACCTAGATCGCCACGTGTAGTTGAAACTGAAGCAAATCTAGGGTGAAGTAAGAACGAATCTAACTCAAACTGAACTGAAAAAAAAAAGGGAAAAAAGTGAGATTTGTGTGAGAAATTGAAAAATTGTTGAAAATGGGATCTGAAATTGAGGAGAAATCGGAGAAGGAAAGTGCGGCGAGGAATAGGAGATTCCGACGGAAAATCGCCGAGATTAGAAAAAAAATTAAAAAGGAATTAATGGAAATAAAATGAAATAAAAATTTCAAACGCTGTTATTATTATTACTGTGAGGTGGGTGGAACTAACTAACGTGCACCGTTGGTGCGTAATGGGAATTATAATTTTGCCTTTTTTTTATTCTTTACTTTATTAAAATATTTGTATATTTTTCACTTGTTATTTTTTTTATTATAATAATAATAATTATTACTATTATTATTAATGAAGTATAAATTTATGTGTTTTTGGTGGGAGTTAGAAGTTAGAGATAGGAGTACTATGTAGCTGGTGCTAGGTTGGATAATGGTTTGGAGCAATGTTAGTGACACTTTCATTGCTATTGGATTTTAGCAAGATTTTACAATTATTTTATTTGGGTTGAAATTTTAAAATTTAGATATAATTTTTTAAGTATAATTTTTATTATTTTCTAATAAAAATATAACAAGTATATATTTTTTCTTAATGCAATTTTCTCTTGTTTTCACTTTTTATTTAAATAGATTTGTTATATTTTTATTATAAAAAAAATAAAAATTACACTTAAAAAATTGTATATAAATTTTTTCTATTTACAAAAAAATAAGATAATGTATTTATTAAAAACAAATGATTTTTTTAAAAGCATAGCTCATGGTATAAACGAAAAGCAAATAGGTAAAAAAAGAAGAAAGGATTATCTAAAATCTCAAGAGTTTAAAATCCTAAAGTTAGGAAATCTTATTAAATTTCTATTGAAATCTTTAGATGCACAAAAGTATATACCATCTCATTAAGGGTAAGTCATAAATGTTAGGCCTTAGTTAGTTGAAGTATTTGTACAATTGTTATGAGAAATCAAAAAATTCCTCGATTTGAAATCAATACAATTTTCCCATTATTTCTCATCTTATAAGGAATCAAAATTGAGATAGTTTTAACCATTGATATGGAGTCGATTTCCAACTAAAAGTTATGTCAACTGAAAGAGATAGCATGTTCCATTTCTATGCTCTCATGAGCTCGGTAAATAATGCATTCAAGAAAGCATGAAAAACTGCTAACATGGTTGGCATTATAGTCTCTAAACATAGAACCAAAAACACCCATGTTATGGGTTTCAAAAGAGGCTCCATTTATGTTTTCTTTGATCCAGTTAGCAATAGTAGGATGTTTGAAAAAACAAATGCACGGAGAAAAAGAGGAACACAATAAAAACACAAGAATTTAACATGAAAATTCTAAAATTAATGAAAAAATCACAAGCGTTGTCAAATGACAACTAGAGAATAACACGGTGTGAAGATTGTTATAACATATAGACTATCCTCAACTATCCTAAGGCCTCAATACATCCACACTCTATAAAACAAATATTTAGCTATCATTCACAATACTCTAACACAAGAGTATTAGAGAAAATATAAAAAGTCAAATATAAGCTTAAAGTATTTTAGATTGATGCATTTTATAATAAAGAACTTGAATCCTTTATATATATAGCATTGAAAGTTCTCTTCCTTTACAAAACTAAGTGATGTTGAACTTCTTCAACATGTATATTTTTAACCAACCCCAACAATATCCACCTTGATTGAAAATAATGCATTAGCTCTCATTTTCTTCACTAACAATCATAATTCTCATAAAGAGTATAGTCATTTGAAGTTACACCCATAAAGAGTATAATTCTCCGACAATCATAGTTTTAAAAACTATTATACTCCACCTAAAGAAGAGTATACTTCAATTGAAACTAAACCACTTCAAAATTTTCCACATGTCAAAAATCAAGTTGAAAACATATGGTGCAACTTCTATGTTGGTAGAAAGTTCTTCAACCATTGACATAATCTCACAATACATTTTGCACCAATAGTCATGTGTTAATCCACTAGCAATAACTTGTCCTTTTCTATGAAATTGAAAATTTCATGAAGACACGCTTCTCAATTTTTTAGAGAAGATCATCATTTCCCACAATGAGGGAGACATTGGTAGCATTTGACTTGGCGCTCTTCTTTGACACTTCCCCATCAATACACTTATATTTTACATGCTAAATGTTTCCATATTCCCAACATCTCACACATGTTTCACTGTTTTTCTTCACATAATACCTTCCTCTAACAACTAACACTGAGTTTGATAAAGTGGTATCCTCACGCTTCAATCTTATTTCTTTAAAAATAACTTTACTAGCAACTTATTCAAAGCTAAAAGTTTCCTTTTCATATATCAAAACATGTTTAATATGCTCATAGGAAGATGAAAGAGAACACATGAATCTCAAAGCTTTATCTTCATCATCGATCTTGACTCTAATAGTTTCTAATTCAGAAAAAATATCATTGAGAACACTTAGATGATGAGATACTTTCATATGTTAATCCATACACAATCCATGAAACAACTCCTTTAACAACAACCAATTTCATATACTTTTTTCTTGATATAGCCCTTCAAGTTTCTCCCAAAGCTCTTTGAGTGACGATGTACCAAGAACATTCGCAAGAATATTCTTAGCCAAAAACATGTGGATTTTATTCGAAGCTCTCAAATCTAGTTCCTCCCACTTTTCATTGCTCATGTTGAAAATGTTTCCTTTTAACGTCTTTGCAACACTAATTGTATAAAAACATCTTTGTCTTGAATTTTCCACAAGAAAAACTTAATTCTTCCATCACATTTTCTAAGTTAATCTTCATTGCACTTGAAAACTTGACATTGCAATCAAAACCTTTTCTGTAGCACAAAAAAAGATTTTCCAACCAACACATAATATAAAATTTATTTTCTTATGTGGAAGATCAGACAAAACTGCAACCATAGAGCATACTAAAAATGTCATATTTTACATGAATTTAAAAATATATTATTCAAGTTGAGTTATATACAGGTTGGAGTTTATCCATCTCTAAACAATTTTTTATTTAAAAAATAAAAATAAAAATTTTCATAATATTTTTTAGATTTTTTAACCAAAAAAATATTTAGGTTTAATTATATTTTTAGTCCCCCTATTTTTTTTAATTCACGAAATCGATCCCCCTATTTTAAATTTAAACAGTTTTGATCCCTCTATTTTAGATTTAAACAATTTTGATCCTCTCTCATACTTTTTCACTTAAATTTAACGATGTTTTCACTTTTTAAATGACAAATTACTTATAAAATATGATAAATTATCGTATATAAATCTATTATTTAACTTTGTAGATAAAATATAAGTTAAAAAGGAAAAAATCTCACCTAATTTTTATGAAAAAAACACGAGAGGGGGACTAAAACTGTTTGAATTTAAAATAGGGGGACCAAAACTGTTTAAATTTAAAATAGGGGGACTAATTTCATGAATCATATAAAATAGGAGGATCAAAACAATAATTTAGCCAAATATTTAATAGGTTAAATTAGGGGTGGACGAATTTACCATATCCAACCGTAAATCGTGTTATCCGAAAAATATAACATGCATTCAGATGGGTGATGACGGGTCTACGAATTGTCGATTTTAACTTTTAGTTTGAGATGGTTGAAATTGGATGTGCTTCTTGAAACCATCGGAATCCATAATTGACAGAGATGCACTAATAAAATATTGATAGTTATCTTTATTTATATATGCTTAGCTATTATTACAACAGTACTACTAAAGCGTGTTGTCATATCCTACCTACTGGAACTGAGTGTCTAGCATACAATATTATTAAAAATTAGATTGGTTAAAGAAATTTAAAACAAGAGAGTTCTAGAATAGTAGTGGGTGACAACCGTGAGAGAGAGAGAGAGAGAGAGAGAGAGAGAGAGAGAGAGAGAGAGAGAGAGAGAGAGAGAGAGAGAGAGAGAGAGAGAGAGAGAGAGAGAGAGAGAGAGAGAGAGAGAGAGAGAGAGAGAGAGAGAGAGAGAGAGAGAGAGAGAGAGAGAGAGTTCAGTAGAATTTTCCTCTCTCTCTAATTTTTAACACAACTTTTATGTCTTCCATCTTTCTCTCCCCCTTTTCAAATCTTTTGTCTTCTATCATTTTCTTCTCTTTTCTAAATCCCTCAATACCAGTTTGTAATTGTTGAAATTAATTCCTTGTGTCGAAGTAGTTTGCTCGCTATAGACAAGGGAGTGTCAAAGCAAGTATGTCGAAGATGCTACACACATATTTGATTTAATTTTAAATTTAAATAGATTTGATTTTGGTAAAAATAGAATAGATTTAATTTAGTTCCAAAATATGTATTTTGGGCTTTTATAGTTTTGAGCTTTGTCTTAGGGAGCAAGCTAACCTAAATCTATAAATAGAGGGAGTAACCCCTATTTTTGTAATCAATTCAATCAAGTTGTATTCATAAAACTTGCAGTTGCAAGTGAATAACAAAGTTTTCCATAATTTGTGGGTAGAGAGAAACTTTGCAGAAAAATCATTGTCTTATTTATTTCTTTTATTCTTTCATATAATTCATTATTATTGTATTATGAGAACAATCTTTTTCATCAAGATTGTGAGAAATTCATCATAAGTTTTGGTGGATTTCCAGCATCTGATATCAAGAGCTCCGGTTGAGTGATTTAAGGGAAGAACGATCAAGAACAATCAAGGAAGAAGAAGAAGAGATTCACGATGGAGATGAATTATGCTAACGAAAATTTTCCAGCAAGTCTCCCGGTTCTTAAAAGTGATAACTATGAGAATTGGTGCAAACAGATGAAGGTTATATTTTGTTTTCAAGGTCTTTGGGATCTTGTGAAACATGGATTAGAGTCGCTTGATGAAGACTCTTCAAAAGAAGAAGAAGCTGAATACAAAAAATTGAAGAAGAAGAATTATAAATCTCTCTTTATAATTCACCAATGTGTCAACCCATACAATTTTGAAAAGGTTAGTGATGTAGAATCTGTAAAAGAAACTTGGGAGATTCCCAATAAATCGTTTGGAGGCGCTGAGAAGGTGAAAGATGTGAGATTACAAACTCACAAAAGAACGTATGAATTGCTTCAGATGGAAGATAGAGAAAGTATATATGATTTCTTCACTAGGTTTACAAAACTAGTGAATCAAATCAAGACTTATGGAGAGACATTAACAACAAGAGTAGTTGTTTCGAAGATCTTAAGATTTTTGGCTCCGAAGTTTGACCATGTGATTATTGCCATTGAAGAGTCGAAGGACATGTCATTTTTGTGAAGGGGGGGCTTCAAGGGATGCTTGAATCTCACGAACAAAGAATGGCTGAAAGAGCTGCAGGCAAGTCGAAGAGTGATGTGGCTTTACAGGCTCAATCAACAAGAGACGAGAAGGGAAAAGGAAAGTGGTTTGACAACAAAGGTAATGGTGGCTACAACAATTTTTGAATGGTAGAGGAAATCAACACAAAGAAAACATGTCGAATAAGAGAAAACCATACCAAGGCAACCAAAGAGGTGGTGTTGCGAATAGAGGAAGATGTGGTGGTCGAAAACCTGACAAGAGTCACATTCAGTGTTTCAATTGTCAGAAGTATGGTCATTATTCTAGTGATTGTCCATAAAAGCGAAAGAATCAAGAAAGTGATGCAAGGTTTGCAAAACATGAAGAAAAAGAGATGGTGTTGATAGTCACAACAAGAGATAAATATAGATTTAAGGACCAATGGTACTTGGATTTAGGATGCTCATCACATATATCTGGAAGTAAAGATTGGTTTGCCAACATAAAACCCTCGATGAAGAATATGGTGAAATTTGAAAATGACAATACCCTAGAAGCTGAAGGTATTGGTGATGTTATGATTATGAGGAAAGATGGCAAGAGTTCAGTAATTTCCAATATGTTGTACATACCAGGCATGAAGAGCAATTTGCTCAGTATAGGGCAGTTGGTCGAAAAGAATTACAAAGTGTCGATCAAAGATAAGATGATGAGAGTTATCGATGCAAATGGAAGATTAATATTGAAAGCTCCTATGTATCAAAATATAACCTTAAAGATTGAGCTTAATGTGATGGAGCACAAGTGCCTTTCGACTGCAGCTAGCTGGGATGAATGAATATGGCACTATCGACTAGGCTATCTCAACTTCAGAGACGTCAGAGGTTTGAAAAGAAGAAATATGGTTTCAGAGTTTCCAGAAATCGTCATTTCAAATAAGGTATGTGAGGAATGTGTGCAAGCAAAGCACCACAAGAATAGCTTCAGTAAGGATGCAGGAAGCAGGTCGAAGGCTATTCTTGAAGTCATATACTATGATGTGTGTGGACCAGTCCAGGTGGATTCGTTTGGAGGTAAAAAATACTTTGTTACATTCATAGATGATTTTAGTCAAAAATTATGGACTTACCTGATCAAGAAGAAAAGTGAAGTGATCGAGGTATTTACCAAGTTTAAATCTATGGTCGAAAGACAAAGTGGTCGAAAGCTCAAAGTTTTGAGAACTGATGGTGGTGGAGAATATGTGTCAAGAGACTTCGACAAATTATGTGAAAAAGAAGGGATTGTGCATGAGGTGGTGCTACTCTATACTCCACAGCAAAATGGAACTACATAAAGGAAGAATCAAACCATCGTGAATATGGTGAGAAGTATGTTGAAAGGAAAGCATTTACCTAAAGAGTTTTAGGGTGAAGCTGTGTCGACTGCAACATACATTTTGAACAGATGTCTAACGAAGAAGCTAGAAGGAATTACTCCAGAAGAATGTTGGTCTGGTGGGAAGCCTAGCTTGAGTCATCTGAAGGTATTTAGATCCATTGCACATAGACATGTTCCAGATCAGTTGAGAAGAAAACTTGATGCCAAGTTGAGTCAGATGATCCTAGTAGGGTATCATTTGACAGGAGGTTACAAGTTGTTCGACCCAGTGAATAAGCTGATTGTGATCAGCAAGGACGTTATCATAGATGAGCTTAAGGAATGGGATTGGACAGAAAATGTCAAGAAAGACTCAGTAAGAATCTTATTCAAAGAATCAACAGTTGAAGTCGAAAGAGAAGTTCAACAAGAGGAACCAGTAGTTATAGATCAACCAAGTACAAGCAGACCTCAAAGAACAAGACGCGTGTTTGCAAGGTTGTAAGATCATGTGATTACATCAGATAATGTGGTTGATAATTAAGGTGAGTTGGTACAATATACTTTCTATGCAGATGTCGAACCAGTCAATGCAGCTGAAGCATTGAAGGACTCGAATTGGGTGAAAACAATGAACGAATAAGTGAAGTCTATCAAAGACAACAATACTTGGTCATTATTCGAATTGTCTCAAGGAAAAAAGAAATTGATGTCAAGTGGATATACAAAGTAAAGATGAATCCCAAAGGTGAAGTAACTTTACACAAAGTATGGCTTATGGCGAAATGATTTCTACATAAATAAGGAATAGACTTCGATGAAGTTTTTGCACCTACGGCTAGAATCGAAAAATTAAGGTTTGTTGTTGGTCTTGCAGAAATAAATAGTTGGCACATATGTCAGATGGACGTAAAGTGTGCATTTCTGAATGGACCCTCAGATGAAGAAGTCTATGTTAAACAACCAGTTGTGTTTGTGAAACATGGCAAAGAGAGAAAGGTGTACAGGCTGTATAAAGCCCTGTATGGATCGAAACAAGCTCCAAGAGCTTGGAATAAGAAGATTGATAGTTTTATAAGGGAGAAGGAATTTGTGAAGTGCACAAATGAACATGGAGTATATGTAAGAAGAAGAAATAGTTAATTGTTTATACTATGTCTCTATGTTGATGACTTGTTAATAAAAGGTAGCTATAAGAAGGAGATCGAAGACTTCAAAAGGGATCTCAGCAAGGAATTCAAAATGTCTAATCTGGGTGACATTTCATACTTCCTTGGCATCTAATTCTACAAGAGTAGTAGAGATTTGATGATACATCAAAGACGATATGCAGGAGAAATTCTCAAGAGATTTGAGATATAAGAATGCAACTCGACTTAGACACCTACAGAACTAAGATTGCAACTTTAGAAATGTAAGTGTTTAGGTATTGGCTTGCATTTTTGGTAAATCCCAAGTGTTGTGTGAATGTCATGACTGATGTCATAACATTCTAGTTCAGTTTGTACTGGTTCATTAGGTACCTTTGCAGAAAAATATTGTAATTCAAATACTGATGTTTATAAGTGTGTATCTGAGCATTTTGCAAAATGATCACATTTTGCTAAGTCAGCAGACAGGTTTTCTCAGATGTCATAACAGAAGTTATGACATCCTGTACTGAACTAACAAGATTGCAGGATTGGATAAGTCTGAGTTTTTTCAGGAAATAACTCAGTCCTTCCTGAACAGATTCCTGCGTTTTCTGAGGGGCAACCTAGCTCAACCCTAATCTGGTTAATAAAGTCCTGTGACCTGGTCTTTAGGTCAAACGGAATTAACCCTAGGTTTTTGGAAACTCTAACTGAAGTTGCAGCTGCTATATATTCAACAGAGCTGCTGTTTTTCAAGGATGGTTTTTTATTGATTAGAAGATCATTTGTAATCTGTATAGATTTGATTATTGTACTCCAAGCAATTATCATTGTGATAAGTGCCTTGGAATAGGTTTCTAATTGTAAGGGTTGTGTAGCACTCTAAGCTTTGAAGTAAGAGTGTTTGAATGTTCCTTGACTAAAGCTGTGAAGCAGAGTCAAGTTAGATGTGTACATCACTCAAAGCTGTGAAGCAAGAGTGATTGTGTTGCTTGATTAAAAAGCTGTGAAGCTTAATCAAGTGTTAGTTTTTGAAGAGTGTCTTCATCAATTCTTAAGTCAAATTGGTTTATGTATCACTGCTGTGATTGAGGGGGAGTGAGTAGGAACTCAGGTTTAAGTTGTACTTAGATTGGAATTGCATTGGGTAGGTCTTAAGTGAAGGAGATAAACTGGTTGGTTTATTCCTGAATTAACATCTCTTATAATGGATTTCCTCCCTGGCTTGGTAGCCCCCAGAGTAGGTGTTGTTGCACACTGAACTGGGTAAACAATTGACTGTGTTCTTTATTGCTTTTGTATTTACTGTCATATAGTAAGTCAGATACGGTGTCATAACATTGAACGTGACATTGAGTATCTGCAGCCAGAATTTCAAGAAAGATCCAGACGAAGATGATGTTGACTCAATCCAATACAGAAGACTTATTGGGTCGTTAAGATACCTTTATTACACAAGGCCTGCCTTATCATACAATGTAGGTATGGTAAGTAGACTCATGCAGAAGCCAAAGGTATCACATATAACAACATTGAAGAGGATACTAAGGTATCTCAAAGGAACTATCGACTATAGTATTTTTTTTCCTGCAGCTGATAAAGGAAAAAAATGCAAGTTAGTAGGGTACACTGATTCAAGTTGGTCTAGTGATGCTGAAGATCGAAAATCCATAGCAAGATATGTGTTTATGCTAGATGGTACATCAGTTGCTTGGAGTTCGAAAAAGGAACCAGTAGTGATATTATCATCATGCGAAGCATAATATATAGTTGCTTCTCTTTGTGCATGCCAAACAACTTGGATGGTGAATTTGGTCGAAGAGATAACAGGGAAAGATCATGGAGAAATTACCATGAAGATCGAAAACATGTCAGCTATCAACCTGGTGAAGAACCTGATAGTCACGGTCGAAGCAAGCACATCAAAATGAGGTTTCACTATCTTCGAGAGCATGTAGCAGATGACAAGATGAACTTGGAACACTGCAGAACTGAGAATCAGATTGCAGACATCATGACAAAAGGTGTGCAGGTTGAAGTATTTCGAAGACTAAGAGCTATGATGAATGTACATAGCTTAAACACAATGAATTATGTGGTGTATTGAAAATAATTCCTTGTGTCAAAGTAGTTTTCTCGACAGAGACAAGGGAGTCTCGAAGCAGGTATGACGAAGATGCTGCACACAAATTTGATTTAGTTTTAGATTTAAATAGATTTGATTTAGATCTAAAATAGAATAGATTTGATTTAGTTCCAAAATAGGTATTTTGGGATTTTATAGTTTTGGGCTTTGGCTTAAGGAGCCAGCTAACTTAAATTTATAAATAGAGGGAGTAACTCATTTTTTTTGTAATCAAGTCAATCAAGTTGTGTTCATAGAATTTGCAGTTACAAGTGAATAACAAAGTTTTCCACAATTTGTAGGAAGAGAGAAACTCTGCAGAAAAATCACTGTTTTTTTTTATTCTTTCATATAATTCGTTGTTATTGTGTGGTGATAACAATCTTGTTCATCAAGATTGTGAGAAATTCATCATAAGTTTTGATGGATTTTCAACAGTAATGACCTTGCATTTCATCATAGATACATGTGATACATGTAGAGAATACTATAATGTTTGAGTATGAAGGTCATGAATATTATTGGAGTTTCCATGGACACTTAGCATTGAAGCGAACCATGTATGTTGCATAATGATGAAGAAGATATTGGTTGTAAGAATCTAAGTTGTTACTTTGAATTTTATTTTTCTCCTTCTTCTCCACCCGCATAAAATCATTTGCTACACCCGTCAAACGTTCAACTCGACATTCGACGAAACTGAACTTTGCAAAGAACGAAAATAGATTATCATTTATAGACCGTGGTTTTATTCAGACCGATTGTTTTTCCATTTAGATTCAACCGGATTCGACAAATGTCCAGCTCTAAATTAAATTATAACTTTAATCTTCTTTTCATTTACAAAATGAATCTCTCATTGTCTAATTCAAATCATTTTAATCTTTATCTCACTTTTTTTCTCTTTAAATGAATCATATTTCCATTTTAAAATGAATATTACTTGTAAAATGTGAGAAATTATCAATTGAGACAATAGCCAATTTTAACCGTTTTTAAACTAGCCAATTTTAACCGTTTTTAATCATCTTCACACATCTTGTGTTGGTTAATTTTTCTTCTTCTTACAAACTATGAATTTTTATTTTGGACTGCATTTTTTATTTCCAAAGTTTTTTCGCACTTCTGGATTGTTAGTCTTTAAAAAAAAAAGAGTTTATCTTAATTATGCCCTTTCTATTAAAAGAACAAAAAAACAATATTATTAATATCTATCGGTTTAGATGGACATTTCATTGGTTAGTATTAAATACTAGTATTTATGTTATCATAAATGCATATCTAAGTATGAAGATTGATTTGGAAAGCTCGACCATTTTTGTTGAGGAAAGAGACACGTAAAAAAGTATTCGAATATTTCTTTTTTCTAGACCGTCTCTCGATTCTTAATAGAATAAAATTGTCGTTTTAACAAATTGCGATATTTTAACATCTAGATTTTAATATTTTATAAAAATACGTATAAAATATATCTAAAACAAGTGATAATATAATAAATGAAAAGAATGTTTGTTTTATTTTTAAATTGACAATAGTTTGAATATACCTTAATCAGATACATATTTTATTAGGGTACATATTTTATTAGGGTGTAAGCAGATTAGAAAAAGTTAATTAATTCGATAATTTAAATTAAATTAAATTAAAAAAATTAAATGTTTTTAGTTCGTTTAAAATAGATTTAAATCAATTAAAATCGATGTGGTTTAGTTTGGTTATAGGTTTTAGTTTTTAAAATCCGTTAAATCGATGAATCGAACCGATGACTATAAATATCTACTTAATATTTTATTTACTAAATTATTAAGTTCAAACTTTGTATCGGTCCAACACTTCTCCATCTTTTTTTACACTTTCTTTCTTTGAACAAAATATGTAGCCAAACCAAACTTCAAATCATAACTCATAAAAACTTGCTCTCAACAAATTGTTACTCTGGATGTTCGTCTCAACTGTTTCTCTCGTCACCGTCATTCTTATAGGTTATGATTGTCTTATTCGTGTTCAAATTCTCTTCGTTAGTTTTCATCTTTTTATTACCTTTTATGTTTCTTCTTCAACGAATTTCCTTCTAGTATTGTTACAAAATAGTTTTGATGTGTGTTTGAGGTGTGAAACATGTTAATTTATCTGTATGGAAACCTTTTTTTTTATTGTTGGTGCTTTATTTGTTAAGCTTTCAAATCTCTTCCCAACTTTTCATGCCAAGTGCCAACTTTTGTATTCGATTGTGAACTTATTTCATGACGTATGGAAATTATGTCAATACTTCATATGGATGAAGAACAACTTGTAAGTTGTTTGAAAAGTATAGTATCAAATATATTATATGAAATATATTATTTAAAAAAAGTAGTAGCATAAAATATTGTTGGGGTTAGTTGAAAATATACATATTGAAGAAGTCTCACATCACCTATTTTTGTATAGAAAGAGGGAGTCCAAGACTATATATAGAATTAAAGTTTTTTCAAGTTCCACATTGCTTAATTTAGTGATGGAAGAGAGAATCTATGGCTATATATAGGATTCAAGTTTTTCTTTACAAGATGTACCAATCAAAAATACTTTAAGCTTGTATTTGATTTTTTATTTTCTCTCATACTCTTGTTTCAGAGTGTAGTGAGAGATAGTCAAATATTTGCTTTGGAGAGTGTGGGTGTATTGGGGCTTTGGGGGTGTTTGTGGATAGTCTATGTGTTGTAACGATTTTCACATAGTGATAGTCTCTGGTTGTCACTTGACAACGGTCGTGGTTTTTACTCCGATTTTGGAGTTTCCACGTTAATCTCTTATGTTGTTATTTTGTTACTCTTTTTCTCTATGTTTTGTTTTTTCCTAGCAAGTGGTATCAAGAGCCTTGGTTTGGTGGGGTATAAATTTTAATATGCTCTATGGTTGCAGTTTTGTCTGATCTTCCACATTAGAAAGGAAATTTTATACTCTGTGTTGGTTAGGAAATTTTTTGTTTGCTGTAGGAAATATTTTGGTTGCAATGTCAAGTTTTTCAAGTGCGGTGAAAATTGATTTAGAGAAATTTGATGGAAGAATAAATTTTGGCTTGTGAAAAATTCAAGTCCAAGATGTTTTGATACAATTAGGATTACACAAGGCGTTGAAAGGAAATGTTTCCAAGATAGATAACGAGAAGCGGGGGGAATTAGATTTGAAAGCTTCGAGTATAATCCGCATGTCTTTGGCCAAGAATATTCTTGTGAGTGTTATTGGTACGTCGTCATCCAAAGAGCTTTGTGAGAAACTTGAAGGGCTATATCAAGGAAATGGTATATCAAATTGTTTATTATTGAAGGAGAAGTTTCATAGCTTGCATATGGATGAACATACAAAAGTATCTAAACATCTAAGTGTTTTAAATGGTATTTTTGAATTAGAAACTATTGCAGTCAATATTGATGATGAAGATAAAGCTTTGAGACTCATATGGTCTCTTCCATCTTCCTTAGAGCATATTGAACCAGTTTTGATATATGAAAAGGAAACTTTGAGTTTTGAAGAAGTTGCAAGTAAAATTATTTCTGAAGAAAGAAGATTGAAAGGTGAGGATAATACTTTATCAAACTCAGTGTTGGTTACTAGGGGAAGACCTTACATGAAGAAAAACAATAAAATGGGTGTGAGATGTTGAAAATGTGGAAAGATTGGACATATAAAATATAAGTGTCCTGGTGGAGCAACATCAGAGAAGGCATTTACTGGGGAAAATGGTAAACAACCGCTAGTCCTCCCAAAGCCTAAAACTAAGGGTCACTCGCAGGATCAACTAGTTAATCATAAGACATGTGCTAATAGAATGGAATGTAGCTTATTCTGTTGACGCAACACCTTACTTTGTGAGAAACAGTTTTTCTCTACATAAGGGAACAGTTACAAGTTTTCCACAAATATGCTATGAATTGATCGACTGAAGGTGACTCGTGACCGACAAAAGACTAGGATTTGTTCTAAATGAAGTAAATGTTGATTGAACTCTCGGTGAATTCGAGTATCATGATGTAACGAGATTCAATAACGTAAATGAAAATATAAAAAGATTGTTCAAAAGTAAATAAGATGTAAGCAAAATATTTAAAGGGCACAATTGAAAAGAAAGGAGTATGTATTGAAATAAATATGGTTATTCACGTACATTAACACTCTTGAACCCTTTCTTCCTTACACTTGGAAATACAAAGTTTTATAAGTGATTTTAGTACAAAGTGAATACCCTGAATCCTACATTAGACCCTCTTATTTATAGTAGTTACATAATAACTGAACATGTACCTCAACATAATATTAATATGACACGTATGTGGCTTAATAAAATTGCTTCCTCGAATTTAGCTGTTGTACCCCAAAATTTTCCCTCCCATTTCTCATTGATTTCTCACCACAAAGCCCTTGGAGATCAAGATCCAGTTAGGGTTTCATCTGCTCAAGACTTCTCCTTGCACTGTTGACCCAAATTAGGGTTTGTGTTTTCACAAAGATGTTTTGACCTAAAATGCCTAAGATGACTTTCTTGCTTCATATTGGACTCCCAAGTTTATCCATATCAAGTTTCAAGTCTTGATTCCAAGTTTTGCCCAGTCAATTGGACAGTTGACCTAGAAATCAACTGTATTGGGAAAAAAGTCAACTGTGGTCAATTAACAGTCAAATCTCATGAAAATTGACCCACATCAACATTATGAACTCACATGGACCATTTGATCAAGTTTGGATCACAATTCCACAAGAAATTTGATCAGATCACCAAAAGGGCAAAATGGTCATTTTTAGGGTTTTGACTACACAAAGGCAATTTTTGACTGTTGACCTAACCAATGGCAAACCAAGCTCACATATGGACTCAAGGACCCCATGGAATTATCTTGACATGCTCAACAAGTTCAAAAGATCCCAAGTACACAAGATTGACAGTTGAATTTCCCAGTCAATTGATCAATTTTGACTGTATACTGAAAAGTCAAACTTTGACTTTTTGGTCAAAATCAAGGGTCAAGATTCATTTTTCATCAAAACATGCCAAATCATGAAACTTGTTCACCAAGAAATCAAAATTTGCAAATTAGGGTTTGAAATGAGAATTTTTCATAACTTAGAATTTTTCTAAGTTATGAAAAACCCTAATTTTTCCCCAACTTTGCCCCACTTTCTCACCAAGATTCATTTGGATTCAAGCAAAGTCAAAACATGAAAGTTGTAGCTTGTTGCATAATCTACAACTTTGATTCACAAAGTTTTCCCAAATGAGGCTTGTATCTCAAGTTACAATTTTTGGAATAAGGGTACTAAACCATTCTTAACTTAGTGAAGTTTTAACCTATTTTGGCAAGGTTTTCTACCTAACTTCAAGGCCATTTTCCATACACTTACACTTGGAATTTCAATTTGCATTTCAAAGATGGATTGTAGTACACATTCCTAGCTTTCCAAAATGTCCAAGAACTTCTCAAACAACCTCATAACTTGAGAGAATCGAATTTCACAATATGGCAAAAACTCACTTTTGAATTGGCCATTTTCCATGTTCATAATTTGTGCAAACTTCTCAAACCAGCATGCCCCTTGATTACAGGTCCTTAAACCATCCAACACTCAATAATTTAATACATGTTCATTGTGCTAAGGCCTTGTTTCATGAGTTCAAGCATTGCCTAAAGGATTAATCCCAAATTGGAAAAAGCATTATATCCATTTTTGCAAAAGTTTCACTTTATGTCATAATGCAAATCCACAAGTACAGATGAAATCTAATTGGCACAAGATTATGAGCAAAACACTCTGATCAAGGAGAGATTATGCAGCACATTAGGGGCCCTCTACCTGCCTAGAACACAACTTGGGCATTTGTTGCTTAAAGTGTAAGTAACATTGCATTTTGTACAATAACTTTCATCTCAGCATTAGAAACCTTAAGCAAATATTGTAGACACTTTCTAATCATCCTAACCAAGCTGAAACACGACCCTAACATCCCTCATACACTCCCATTCCCAGAATCACTCTCAAACTGCAAAAACAGGGCAGGGCCTGCAGTTTGAGTGCCAACTCTCATTCCTCTCATGCTCTCTTGTCCAAACCTGTTCAAACTCACTCCCTAGCATCAATGCAAGCTGACCAAAACCTAAAACACGACCTGTAATTCCTCTAACCAGTTCCACCATTTTCACTTTCTTGTTTTGCAGTTGAAGGTCCATAGCTCGATTCAAGGTCTTTCAAAACAAAGTAAGCATTGTAATAGCATCACCACACCTCAAGGAAGCTATACCAATCATCACCTTGCACTGAAAGCTCCTCCATTGCCAGTTAGAACTTCAACTGAACAGGTAAGTTCATGAATTCGTATCTCTCTTATTAGGCATTGTTAACTTTAGGTTTGTGAAGAGAATATGTCACAATCATAGCCCTGAACATGCCCATATAGTTAGATTTTATTTATATTATGTGTGTTGCAAGAATTTTGAGTCTGAACATGGAAGAAAATCTAGGTCAGGATTTGGGGGAGAAGAAATTCTCTCTCATCTTAGAGAGTTAAGACAAGTTCTGCATATGGTTGGATTCGTCTTTTAATGCTGAACATTTTTCATGTTGTGAGTTTTGCTTGAAAGTCCAGGAATCAAGAGATAGAAAACGCGTGCTTTGGTTGTTCATACAGGTCTGAAGGTTGAAGAAGGGTCTTCTTGGGCTGGGCCTGAGTTGACTTTCCTAATTGCACCCTTATATTATTTTTACACCCCCTGAGCCCATTTCATTCATTTTAATGATTTTTTGACTTTTCTTTTTTTGGTTTGACTTATTTATTTTTTCTCACAATATAAAAAATATAAAAATAATTTTTTGCACCATTTTCCTATTTGTTAGGTATTTATTTGTTTATTTTAGTATTTGTACATAAATAGATACATTTTTTTCTTAAAATACTAAAATAATGCAAAATACATTTACTATTTTATTTTTATTTTATTTTTGCCTTCTTAAAATATTTTATATAAAAAAATACTTTTTTTCATATATAAATATTAAATATTATTATTTTTTGTATATATAATGCATATTTAAAATAATACATATATATATATATATATATATATATATATATATATATATATATATATATATATATATATATATATATATATATATATATATATATATATATATATATATATATATATATATATATATATATATATATATATATATATATATATATATATATATATATATATATATATATATATATATATATATATATATATATATATATATATATATATATATATATATATATATATATATATATATATATATATATATATATATATATATATATATATATATTTATTAGGATATTTAGGTCAAAAATATAAAATATACACACTTTTATTTTCTTATTAATAATTAATATAAAAAAATACCTTTTTGATAAACATACTTTATTTTATTTTATTTTTGTATATAATGAATAAATATTATATATATTAATAATTAATACATTTACTTTAAGAAATTAGGGTTTTTGCCCTAAAACACAAAATCTCCAAAATAATACTTTTTTATTTGACCTAAAATAAATACCTTTTTTTTCATACATACAAAAAACCATTTTTTGTATCTTGCATATTTATTCTTATTTTATTTAATTTATGCAATTTAATTATCTTGTATATAAATTCCAAATTGATGTAATAGTTAGGTTTAAATTCCTTGTCAAAATCCCCATTTGAACATTTGTACCCCCTTCCTATATATTGTGTTGTAATAGTTTAGTAAATTTATTTTTCGCACTTTATTGCTTTCTAATTATGCCATGCTAGAATTAGGGTTTGTATGCGAAAAAACAACGAAAATAGTTTGACCTAATTTCAAGATAAATGAGTATGAAATATGGACAACACATATCACACCTACACCCCTAGGGTATTCCACTTTGTTGCCTTCAAATAAATGGGCCATGTTGTATGTTAGGTTTCTTTGGGTAAAACAAACAATCAAATGATCATAGTCCCTCGATGACGCTTTCGAAAAGTTGCCTAAAATGATCAAGTCCCTTTCAAAGAAAAATTTCCCAAAGACACTTAACACTATTGCAATTATGGTCTAAACGATGACCCGCGCCCGTCCCTTTTACCTCCTAATACAAGATTGTCCACCAAATGCAATGGTGGAACAAAATTGTTAAAAGGGTTAAAACATAACAAAAATCTTTGAGAACTTTAGGGTAGGTAGCTCTTAAGTACTTGCCAACTTGCAAAAGAAAACACTTGCCTATTTTCAAAACACACTTCACAAACACTTTCAAAACAATCTTTCAAAAACCTTGAAACATCTTTTCAAAAAGACAAGCACCTTTTGTAAAACATTCGAGTAAAGAATTGTTACAAGGGTAGCCTATACAAGGCATCTTTTTTTAAAACCTTTTCAAAGCCACACACAAAGCACCATTTCAAACAATTGAAAACCAAGGCAAGTTGATCTAAGCAAGTACCTAAGAGCTCATGGATAACCATGGATAGAAAGGGTGCTAATACCTTCCCTTTCTGTAATCTACTCCCCGAACCCAAGAAAAATCTCAAAGGTTTTTTGCTGTGCTTTTTAAACCTTTCCTTAGGATAAAATAAAAAGTCGGTGGCGACTCTTGCTCAACCGAAACATTTGCGATAACAAACGCAAAACCATAGTCAGTTCTCCCACCGTATCACAGAACTGGCGACTCTGCTGGGGACAATTTTAAAAGTGGAGTAACCTTAGGGCCTAGATCACCCTCTTGCATGACTAATTGTTTGAATTGTTTGCTTTATATCTTGGCTCTATTGTTTGGGTTTGCAATCCTACACCCGAATTTTGGGAAACATTCATAGATAGCAATACGTTGTGGAAACTGTGCGGGGTATACCGACACGGTCGAAGCAATAGCTATATTAGTGCGACATATTTATGAGTACCGGTAACCCTTGAGTTCAATCAAGGAGAGTACGGGGCCGCTGAGTGATGTCACTAAGCACTAATGACCTAGAACCTTACTTGACCATCTTGGCCTTTTATTAGGGGTAGTGAGATGACCGGCTTTGGTGCAGTCCGAAGTTGGTAGATACTCGATACTACACTCATTGAGGGTTGTTTTCTTGGAATATTTTGGTCGCTAGTTAAGTGGCTAAACCAAAACGATGAACAATGAAAACAATCCCGTGATATTGAGCTCCTTAGAACCCGGTTACTATTTATAGGACATGTTTTTAAGCCAACTACACTCAAGAGGGTACTTACCTATGAAACCCCATGCAAGCCTGAAACTAGGGTTTGATGTGATTTGCTTGTACATATGTTTTGTGCATACATCATAAACATCATAAAACATCATATGCATTCACTAACCATTTCAAGGGTTTGGATCTTCATCTTTGTTCCTGTTTTGTAGGTCATGGAAATTCCTCGCAGAAATACCATCCAAGTCAATCTCGTGAGAATCTCTCCTCAACTCAAGGAGCTCACCTCAAGAATTCCGGAAAATTCATCCTTCAGTGAAAGACATGGTAGACTGCTCAGCTTAGTCAACACCAACATTGAAGAAGACATGATGAAAGTGCTATTCCAGTTCTTTGACCCTCTTCACCATTGTTTCACTTTCCCTGATTATCAGTTGGTGCCCACTTTGGAGGAGTTTTCTCAACTCCTAAGAATCCCTATCCTTAATCAACTACCATTCAACGGTACAGAAAAGGAACCAAAGCCGGAAGATGTTGCTCGAGCATTACATCTACAACCATCCGACATCAAGGGGCATTGGGAAACTAGAAGCGGCGTCAAGGGATTCTTAGCAAAATTCTTGTTTGAGAAGGCACAAGAATGTTGGAACTCATTGGACCTACAAGCCTTTGAAGAAATTGTGGCACTCCTTATCTATGGGTTGGTCTTGTTCCCAAATCCTAACCAATTGGTAGATGTCAACGCCGTCAAAATCTTCCTGTCCAGAAATCCAATACCAACATTGCTTGGGGACATTCTTCACTCATTTTACACACGAACAATGAGAAAAGGGGTGTTCTCATGTGCTGTACTCCTCTCCTTGCACGGTGGTTTATTTCGCACCTTCCACAATCTGTCTTGAAAAATGACCAAGGCTCAAGGTGGTCCCAACGGTTGATGACTCTTACTCACTCTGATGTACATTGGTGTTCTCGGTCCAGAGAAAATGTCATCATCATCGATCGTTGTGGAGAGTTTCCTAATGTTCATTTACTTGGAATCAGAGGAGGTATCACCTACAACCCTTGCCTAGCTTTGAGGCAATTTGGATATGCACGGAGGGATGGCCCTCATGACATGCTGATTCCTGACCTAGTTTTTGACTTCGACAATGATGCGCAAGGACTTCGCCAAAGATTTATCAGAGCTTGGGGAAAACTCAACAAGGTTGATAGCAAGACTCTGGGACACAAGAACTCTATCCCTCTTGAGCCTTATCTCAAGTGGGTACGAGCCCGAGCCCAAAGTCTAATGATGCCTTATCCTCATGTTCTCCCTATGATTAAAGATCCTGTTAAGGAAGGAGAGGTTCCCTACACCATCCTACATCCAGACATGCCTACATCGTGGGAGGAAATGCAGAAAAGTTGGATTCAGCTCAAGGAGGAACTGAACACTTTTGAAGCTAGCTTCTACGCCAGTGAGAAGAAGGTTTTAGAGCTTACCCGCCGACTCCATGAGCAAGAGGCCCTCAACACCTACATCGCACCAAAGAGGATGCACAACGTCTTTTTGCCTTGAGAAGTTATTTTGTAATATTTGGCCCATGGGGCATTTATGTACTAACAAATTCCTTCTTATTAATATGACGTGCGTTCTTCTTTGTTTGAAACAATTTTGAATGTCCTAAATCCTTGAATGCATTGCATACATAAGCATACCATTCATCATGTGCATAAACAGGTCTCACTCCAGGTTTCCTTATCTGTCTGCTGTTTATTTCAGTAGGATGGATCTCGAGCAAACAATCAAAGACCTACAAGCTCAGAATGCACAGTTCCAGCAACTCCTGATGACCTTGGCTAAGGGCCAGGAGGATATCAAAACTCAATTGGGGAATAAGGACCCAGTGAAAAAGAAGAAAAAGAGGATCGAGGTGGCTACTTTAGGTAGAAGATTTGACGGAGAAGCTAGGAGGGTGCTTGAATTTCCTCCTATTTCTGATGAAGGAACCAGCAAAGGAGGTGGAGCTGCGGTACCTTCCGAGTCTGATGCGGAAGAAGAAGAGGTCGAAGAGGATGAAGATTATTCTGATCAACAATACCCTCCAGCTGATGATAAATACAAAGGGCTGGAAGACAGATTGGCCGCCATGGAGTTACAAAGAGTACCAGGTTTGGACTTTGAAGACTTGGGTTTGGTTGCCGGGATTGTGATTCCCCCAAAATTCAAAGTGCCGGTGTTTGTGAGGTATGATGGGTTGTCCTGTCCCAAAATGCATCTCAGGTCCTATGTGAGAAAGATCCAACCCTATACGGCAGATAAAAACCTTTGGATTCATTTTTTCCAAGACAGCCTTTCTGGAGCTCAGTTGGAGTGGTTTTATCAGCTAGAGGGAACCAGCGTCCGAAATTGGGAAGATTTAGCCACCGCTTTCTACAAACAATACCAGTATAATTCTGACCTTGCTCCTACTCGTACCCAACTTCAGGGTATGTCATTAGGAACAGGCGAGGGATTCAAAGAGTATGCACAAAAATGGAGGGATTTGGCTGGCAGGGTGCAGCCTCCTTTAACCGACCGTGAACTCGTTGATATGTTTCTAGGGACCCTATCTGGGCCATTTTTCAATCATCTAATTGGTAACTCTTCTGCGGGGTTTACCGATTTGATCTTAACAGGCGAAAGAATAGAAGCTGGCATCAAGTCAGGAAAGATTCAGAAGGGTGTCGCTGCAAGTGTTGAGAAGAAGCCTTTTAAGAAGGAAACAGCTGTGGTATATTCTCAGAGAAGAACGGGGAAGACGGAGCATCGGCCAACTGTGGGGGCCGTAATGATTCAAAATACTCCGAGTGAGCAGCCTCGCTACAACCAGTCCAGACCAAATCAGCAACAAGTGGAACGGCCACAACGGCAGTTCACCCGTATTAATATGACTCCAGCGCAAGTGCTTCCCCATCTATTGAAGTTGAATCTCGCCACCATCAAGGAGGCACCAAAGAATGTGAATACGTCCTCTCCATATTATCATGCTAATGCTAAATGCGCCTACCATTCAGACAGTGTTGGACACGACACCAATGATTGTTGGGCACTCAAGCATAAAATCCAAGACCTGATAGAGGCAAAGGAGGTGGAGTTCGACGCTCCGGAGAAGCCTAATGTGATATCTGCACCCATGCCGAAGCACGGCCGAAATGTCAATGCCATTGAAGAAGATTTGTATGTTGCTGATGTCAATGATCTGATAACTCCTTTGTTAACCATTAAGCTGAATTTGTTAAGGGCCGGGATCTTCCCGGGGTGTAAGGAAGACTGCTATTGTTGTTACTCTCTGCCGTTTGATTGTCCGCTACTGAAGAAAGGCATCCAAGGCCTTATGGATAGTCGACAAATTTTGTTTGAAAAAGTTTCTGCTGTTCCAGTTCATACTGAAGATGTCTCAATCATAACCATTCACGACAATCTTTCCAAGGCCGTCAAAAAGCCTGTTAAGATTACACCAGCTACGAAATCTATTCCTTTGAAGATAACAATACCAGGGCCTGTTCCCTATGTTTCTGAGAAGTCCATACCATGGAACTATGGCGGTGACGTTTACTACCATGGTATCAGACAAATAGAAATAATTGAAGAAAGTTCGGATGATGAAGAAGCCAGCATTAGTAACATTGCGGGCACTAGCAAAATCACCAGGAGCGGGAGAATATTTTCTCCAGAGATTGCCCCTCCAAGAGCAATCTTTGGACCCTCGTCAGCTGACAAGGTCATCCCGGCACCAATAAAACTTCCTGCTAGAACTCCTTTGATTGAAGACGTTGTTGTTCCTAGTTCTATTTCTCCTACCGCTGCTGACAAAGGTAAGGGAGTCCAAGATGAGCTCGTCAGGACGAGGGCTCAGCCCTTGGTCATCCCGGAAACCTCCAAGAAGGAAATGGATGAGATTTTGAGGATAATCAAAAGAAGTGATTACGATGTGGTAGAACAGTTGGGGCGAACCCCCTCAAAGATCTCCATGCTGGCACTACTACTTTGCTCGGAAGCGCACGCTAAAGCTCTGATAAAATTCCTGAAGGCAGCCCATGTGCCCCAGGAAACCTCTGCAGATCAATTTCAGAATTGTGTGGCTAGCCTTACTGCGGACAATGGATTAGGGTTCTCCGATGCCGACCTAACTCCTAAAGGTAGAAACCACAATGATGCTTTGCACATTTCAGTCGAGTGTCGAGGAACCACTCTCGCACATGTCTTGGTCGACACCGGTTCATCGCTGAATGTTTTGCCTAAGAAGGCCTTGGACCGACTAGATTGTGAAGGGCTAGAATTGAAGCCGAGTGATATTGTTGTCAGAGCTTTCGATGGTTCGAAGAGAATGGTCCATGGGGAGGTTTAAATTCCCGTCAAGATAGGCACTGAGGTGTTTAAGTCTACTTTCTATGTGATGGACATCCGTCCATCATACTCTTGCTTGTTGGGTAGGCCTTGGATACACCATGCTGGGGCAGTCACCTCCTCCTTGCATCAAATGTTGAAGTATCCTGTCAAGGGAAAGATCATTACTGTCCACGGTGAAGAGGAGTACATGATTAGTCACTTGAACTCTTTCCGGTATGTGGAGGTTGAAGGGGAATTCATTGAAACGCCTTTTCAGCATTTCGAAGAAGTCCTTCCTGAAAGAGCAGTAGCAAAGTTGGCAGCTGAGACACCGAGGCAGATGGCCAGGATGGCATCTCTGGAGGACGCAAGGGCCGCGATAAAGGAAGGGAAGAATTCAGCATGGGGGCAGTTACCTGACATTCCACATAAGACAGACAAATTTGGATTAGGGTTCACAGCCGCTGGCCAGAAAGCTATGCGCCGGTCAAAGATTGAAAGAGCGCAGTCAAAATTTCTCCCTACGGAATCAACGCTTTAGAGGACGAAGACAAAGAGAGCAACATCGAAGAATGGATTTACCCAACTGTCAAAGGAGGGTTGAGCAACTGGGAGGCAAAAGACTTTGTCCCCATCACTTTTATTCATCATTAATTTATCTGTTAAACATTTCCTATTTGGTCTGTAATATTTATTTTCAAACAATCCGTACACTATCTTTTCACCTCATGCCTTGCCCGGGGCATGTAGGTCCATTTGTAAGGGTTGTGATTATTTTTCATATCCATATGCCATGTTTAATGATTCATTGGACGTTTTTCATTTGATAAACTGCTTGTGTTCATTTTCTTTCCTTTTGCATTTTTGTTTAAGGATGGCTATCCCTTACACACACCCACACTCACCAATGCAGGTACCCATCCACTCTGGATTCCATGGGTGACTATTCTGCTATATCTTTCAATAACTCTGAAGATATGGTCAATCTAGTCGAGTGTGAAGATGACGAAGGTTGTGAAGTACCAGGGGAACTAGCCAGACTTCTACAACAAGAGGAAAAGGCCATCCTACCGCACGAAGAGTCATTGGAAACTGTCAACTTGGGAATCGAGGAAGACCGGAAGGAGGTGCAAGTGGGTGCCAATCTGGAACCGGGTGTCAAGGAACGCCTGATACAGTTGTTGAATGAGTATGTTGAAATCTTCGCTTGGTCTTATGAAGACATGCCGGGTTTAGACACAGACATCGTGGTTCACCGTCTCCCCACAAGAGAGGATTGTCCACCGATCAAGCAAAAAGTTCGCTGAATGAGGCCTGACATGTCTGAAAAGATCAAAGCAGAAGTAATGAAGCAATTCGACGCTGGCTTTCTGGCTGTTACGTCCTATCCTCAATGGGTCGCTAACATCGTGCCAGTACCTAAGAAAGATGGCAAAGTCAGGATGTGTGTGGACTACCGGGATTTGAATAGGGCCAGCCCCAAAGATGATTTTCCACTCCCACACATTGACATTCTGATCGACAATACAGCTCAGCACAAAGTGTTTTCCTTCATGGATGGATTCTCGGGCTACAATCAAATCAAAATGGCCCCCGAGGATATGGAGAAAACAACTTTGTCACACAATGGGGCACTTTCTGTTACAAGGTGATGTCGTTCGGGCTGAAGAACGCAGGGGCAACTTATCAACGCGCCATGGTAGCTTTGTTTCATGATATTATACATCATGAGATTAAAGTTTACGTAGACGATATGATAGCTCGGTCACAAACAGAGGAAGAGCACCTTGAACATTTAGAAAAGCTGTTTGCCAGATTGAAAGAATACAAGCTTAGGCTGAATCCAAGTAAATGCACTTTTGGAGTTAGGTCTGGTAAACTCCTGGGATTCATTGTAAGCAACAAAGGCATTGAAGTCGATCCAGCAAAAGTAAAAGCGATACAAGAGATGCCTGCTCCCCATACTGAAAAGGAGGTTAGAGGGTTCTTAGGGCGCTTAAACTATATTGCCAGATTCATCTCGCATCTGACTTCTACCTGTGAGCCAATTTTCAAACTCTTGAAGAAAGATCAGGTAGTTGAATGGAACGACGATTGTCAAGCTGCTTTTGATAGAATAAAGGAGTATTTGCTAGAACCTCCTATTCTGATGCCACCCGTCGAAGGAAGACCTTTGATCATGTATTTGACCATCTTGGATAACTCAATGGGGTGTGTTTTGGGCCAGCATGACGAGTCTGGTCGAAAAGAGCATGCTATTTATTACCTTAGCAAAAAGTTTACCGACTGTGAGACTCGCTACTCACTGCTCGAGAAAACTTGTTGCGCTTTGGTATGGGCTGCTCGCCGACTAAGACAATACATGTTGACTCATACTACCTTGTTGATTTCCAAAATGGACCCTATCAAATATATCTTCGAAAAGCCCGCTTTATCTGGAAGGATAGCTAGATGGAAAATGATTCTAACTGAGTATGACATCCAGTACACCACCCAAAAAGCTATAAAAGGGAGTGTACTAGCTGACCATCTAGCTCATCAGGCTATCGAAGATTATCAACCCATGAGATTCGACTTCCCAGACGAGGACATCATGAATTTGGACAACATTGAAGGTGACAGACCGTATGACGGACCCGAAAAGGGATCCCGATGGACCCTGTACTTTGATGGTGCTTCAAATGCACTTGGAAATGGTATCGGCGCAGTACTCATTTCTCCGGAAGGCTGTCACACACCTTTCACGGCCCGACTTTGCTTCAGCTGCACAAACAACATGGCTGAGTATGAAGCCTGCATCTTTGGTCTCAAGGCTGCTATAGACTTGGGGATCAAATCTTTGATCGTATTTGGGGACTCGGCTTTGGTTATCAGTCAAATCAAAGGAGAGTGGGATACCAAGCATCCTAATCTTATCCCATACAAAGAACATGTCCTGACATTGTTGCCTCACTTCGAGCAAATTACCTTCGAGCATTTCCCGCGAGAAGAGAATCAACTAGCAGATGCTCTGGCTACAATGTCCTCCATGTTTAAACTCAACTGGGATAACGAGGCTCCCCAAATCACTATCGAGCGAATGGATGAACCTGCGCATTGTCATGAGATTAATACCGAAGAAGTAGTGGAACAACCCTGGTTCCATGAAATCAAGAGGTATCTCGAGACTAGAGATTATCCCGAAGGAGCTTCCGTAAATGACAAGAAGTTCTTAAGGAAATTTGCTGCCAAATTCTTCCTAAGCAACGACATCCTTTACAAACGAAGCCATGATTGTGTATTGCTCCGATGCGTAGACAAAGCTGAAGCAGAGTTGATCATGACTGATATACACAGCGGCACATTTGGCACTCACTTGAGCGGGCATACAATGGCTAAGAAGATCCTAAGGGCAGGCTATTACTGGTCTACCATGGAAGCTGACTGCCATCAACATTCCCGTACTTGCCACAAATGCCAAGTCTATGCTGATAAAGTTCATATCCCTCTGGTTCCTCTCAACGTTCTGACTGCTCCTTGGCCATTTGCAATGTGGGGCATTGACATGATTGGAGAGATCAAGCCCACAGCTTCCAACGGACATCGCTTCATCCTGGTTGCCATTGACTATTTCACCAAATGGGTTGAAGCAGCTTCCTTCGCCTCTGTTACTAAAAATGTGGTTGCCCGCTTTATCAAGCAAAATCTCATATGTCGGTATGGTGTTCCAGACAGGATCATCACAGACAACGGTACGAATCTGAATAACACAATGATCACTGCATTGTGCGAACAATTCAAGATTTATCATCACAATTCATCTCCCTATCGGCCGAAGATGAACGGTGCTGTTGAAGCTGCGAACAAAAACATTAAGAAGATCATTGAGAAAATGACAGTCACTTACAAAGACTGGCACGAGATGTTACCGTTTGCTCTGCATGGATACCGTACGACGGCACGTACTTCAACTGGGGCAACCCCATTTTCTTTGGTTTATGGCATGGAAGCTGTTTTGCCTATGGAAGTCCAGATTCCTTCTCTAAGGATTATGAAGGATGCAGGCTTGAATGAAGATGATTGGATGCAGACCCGACTTGATCAACTCAATCTGATCGACGAAAAGCGACTTGCTGCTATATGCCATGGTCAGGCGTATCAAAAACGAATGATCAAGGCCTTCAATAAGAAAGTCAGACGTCAAGTGTATCAAGTCGGAGATCTCGTAATCAAGCGGATTATCTTGTCGCAAAGTGATCCCAGGGGCAAGTGGACTCCTACATATGAAGGACCATTTGTGATCAAGAGCATATTTTCTGGTGGTGTAATGATTCTGACCACCATGGACGGCGACGATTTGCCGCACCCTGCGAACGCAGACATAGTCAAAAGATACTACGCATGAAATAACCCGACAAGTCGAAAACCCGAAAGGGCGGCTTGGGCAAAAATGGGCATCCCGGTGAACCGAAAACCCGAAAGGGCGGTTCAGGCAAAAATTAGGGATAAAAACAAAAAAAATCTGTACACCCGGCAAGTTGAAAACCCGAAAGGGCGGCTTGGGCAAAAAGGGGTTTCCCGGTGGATCGAAAACCCGAAAGGGCGATTCAGGCAAAAGTTAGGGAATTAAAGCGTATGACTATGTCTCGTCGGATCACTTCAAAGACAATCTCTTCATCAACCAGTTCCAGGTTTCTGATCAATCCAGTCATCGGCCAACGAAGCGTTGAATGGACAGATATTCAGAATTATGAAGGCCATAGCAGAATGGAATCCCATGGAATTATTTCACATAGCCATCTTTATTTTTGTAAATTTTTCAAATATTTATGACAAAATCCTCTTACTAGGATGATTGTCTCCCTTGTACAAATATACTCATAGAAAGTCAATACAAATACTTTTCCCAGAAATTTGTGTCGTTTCCTTTTCTTTTCTCTTGCACTATTTGTTTTATTTTAAGAAACGTCCAATGTTTTGTTAAATAGGCATATGCATTTGAACATAATCATTTCCTTATGAACCAAGAAAGAAGGATTACTGATAGGTCAAAGGTGCAGTTGGATATCTTGATACCCTTTCGAAGGAAACCCCCCAGGAGATGTGAAATCCATATCCTCGGTAAATCTTAAAGCTTATCCCCAGTAGATTCTGGAAGCCTATCCCCCGCAGAGCACGGACGTCTCTCCCGAGTTTTATTCAAAATTATTCCTCACAAGGACTTATAACTGGGTTATCCTCAGCTAACAACCACGGAAGATCGCGCTCGCCAAAGTTCTTCCAATCCCCAGAGGAGTTTATCTTTGTTATCCCCAGCCAGAGAATCCTCCAGAGCTCAATTCCCCTCAGAGTTCGAATTTTCAGTATCCCCAGTGTGATCGGTGGATCTGGAACTGACTGTTTAACGCTGGTTCGCGAAATGTCGCGGAAGCAAGAGTCGCCACCGTCTTTTATTTTCTCCAAATGGAAAGGACAAAAGCACAGAAAAATTCCTTAAAGAGATTGCTCTCGGTTCGGGAGGTAGGTTATAGAAAGGGAAGGTGTTAGCACCCTTTCTATCCATGGTTATCCATGGGCTCTTAGATACTTGCTCAATGTGTTTTCAAAAATGTTTGCTTGCTTTTCAATGTGGGTTTAAAAAAGTTTCTTTGAAAAATTTCAGATCGACTCGTACGTCAGAGTGTTTGAAAAGTTTGCCTCGAAAGCTTTTGAAAATGTGTCAGTGTGAAAAGTCTTTTTGAATTTGTTTTGAGATTAGAGCAAGTATCTACGAGAACCTACCTACCCTAAGGAATTCGTCTGTGTAAATGTCCTTTAATGTAGTGCTATCCCACCATTGAGAGGTAGGTAGCACCACCGTTGGAGGTGTTCGGGTCAATTCGAGTTTGTAGGGACATGGTGATCACCAGAGCAATGGGAAGACACCTTAGAAGCTACCCTCATGCCAGGTTCCCGGATCATGAGGACTTACTAAGACGTCCTCTACTCGACGATCACCTTTCGAAAGGCAAGGCAACAGTGAGGCGTACCCTAGGGGTGGTGTGTGCGATTCGTGTGTCATGTTTCAATTATTTTGTTTGTCTTGTCATGCATTGGTGATCTAACGATTCGATTTTATTTTTGGGCATTCATTCTTTCATGTTATTGTTTAACAGTTAAAAGTGCGGGAATTTAAAGTGCGGAAAAGATAAAAGTCCTACGCTATTACAAAGGGCGAGGGTCTACAACGCCAAATTAATCCAGACCCGTTTTAAAATAAATTGCAGAAAAGAAATGTCTAATAGCTATTACATGGCTTTGGTACAAGTACATTATATTCACAAAAGAAATAAATGAAACGCGCGAAAAAGAAAATAATCAAATGCGAGGGCGTTGGACCCTTTAAAGGAATTAAAATAATTAAGTTATCTAAAATTAAAATTAAATGAAAAATGGTATTTTTGTGTTTTTTAGATTTAAAAGAAAAAAAAGAAAAATTAACTAAAATTAAAATGCTAAACCCTAGTTCTAATGTTTTTTAAGTTTATTATGAAAATATTGACTTTTAACCTAATTTAATTCTAAATTAATTTATGTACAATTTTTAATTTATGAAAATAAATAAATAATATTATTATTCTGAAAAAAAGGAAAATTAAAAAAGAAAATAAAAGTTATTAAACCTAAATTCTATGTTTTTGGATTTTTTATTAAAAAGGATTAAAATTGAAAACCTAATTAAAACTAAGTAATTACAAGTATTTATTTAGAAAATAATTAAAATAAAAATTATATTTTTGTCTTTTCTGTATTTTTAATGTTTTTTATATTTTTGTGAAAATAAATTAATTGAATTAAAACAAAGAAAATAAATGAAATAGCAAAAATAAAATAAGAAGAAAAGATAGAAGAAAAAAAAAATGCAAACCAGGGGGGGGGGGGTAACCCCCAATTCAGGAGGTATAGGCCTAGCAAATCAGGCCCATTTGATTTTGAATCCATTGACTTTTCCAATCTTGTGTGATACTTTGACTGGGGTTCATTGTGATCGTCCATCTTATGCCTTTGGATTGACTCCCAGGAGGACGTGTCCTGTTTGAATTGTGGTGGTGCATAGTGGACCATAGTATGGAGCCTACACCTGAATACATAATAAAAAACAATATGAAAATAACGTAGACCTGGGACTCGAACCCAGGTCTTGGACTTTGCAAAGTGAGGTGCCTGCCAGCTGAACCATTCAATTTCATTTAATATAATATGGTTAATAAACAACAAATATTAAAACCAACGCATAATGGTTAAACGCGCGCAAATTCAAATTCCTCCAATCCACTTGTGCCACGCCATCATCTCTTCCATTTTCCTGAAACACAAAGAAAGAAGGCAACGGTTTTTGAAGCGTAGCATTAGGCAGCTTTTGAGAAAATAGCGATTAGGTCCCTGTAGCTCATAAATTTGTCGCGACCAATGCTTCATCTTCGTCTAGATTTTCTGAGTATGACTATCATGGTCTAGAAGGCTGATTTTACAGCATGGTAAAAGCCCTAAAAGCAAAACCTAAAAACCCTAAAACGTGGCCATGGTAGATTCGCATATGATTAACAAAAATGAAATTAAACACCATGAATAGCTTGGAAACTTTGTGAGGAACATGAATATGTAATTAAAATGCAATGATCATGCTTAGAATTGAGAATACGATTTCAAAAAATTTGGAACACAGTCTGAGTTGTAGCTACCGTTTCTTCGCGTTTTGATTGAGGTTAGGGGTTGGGATGTGCTCAGAAATTGTCCAGGATGCTAATGGAAAAAGAGTTGAGGAAAAAAAACTCCCCTAACCTTGATTTCAGATTTGGATTATATGGCCAATTTTTCAAAATGTCCCTCTGCTTTTCAGCGCAGCACATGGTCTCTTATGGTTAGGGTTTGACTCAGTGACTATCATGGAATGGAATTGGCTTGCTAACTGACCTTAATTCATGCTTAGGAAAGAACAAGTCCTAGGGTTTTCACTCTTAACCATTTTTCCTCCTTTTTAGCCAAAACCTAGACTTAGTGTGCAAATCAACCCTAGCCTGAGTTTTTGAATTGGCCCATGATGCATAGAAATTGTCCAAGTTCACATGACACTATTCCATTGGTTTTTAAATTTTATTTGAATTTTCAAAGATTAAAAATGAATTAAATCATCAAAAATTAAATAAAATAAAAAAATCAATATTTGGTCTTGAAATTAACCATGGGACACGTGTGTGGCATGACAAGGATGAACCAAGTGGAAAAAATGGGGCCCTTTTGTCAAAAATTGGATTTTCAAGGATAGTTGACTTTTGCCATTTCACAAAAATTTCCCAACTTCTCCAATGCATAACTTGCTCAATTTTTAAGCTTTTATCATGTTCTTGGACGTTTTGGAAAGGTCTTTGAGTCCTTTAACCAATGCCTTTGGTCCCATGTCATTTTGATTTACCAATCTCAAGTTATGGTCTTTGACTTAAAGTCCCTTTTTGTTGACTTTTGAAAATGACCTGTAATGTTGAAATTGATAACTTTTTGTGAGAGCATTTCTTGGACTTGAAGTATGAAGATGAGTTGTAGGAAATGTCTTTCTCTTCAAAATGGGCTTTGGATGGAATTTTTCTGATAATCCATGTGAAAGTTATGCCCTGGTCAACTTCAGTTGACTTTTTCAGCTGTCCAAATATAGCAACTTTTGCATCTTTGATGATTTCTGAGCCAAATTTTGAGAATCATGATCAAGCATTGATCAAATGATGTTTGTGGCTTCAAAATAAGATGTTGACCAAAAATTTGGACTTTTGACTGTCAAATGACCATTTTGCCCCTACAGTTGACTGTAGGGCAATTCAGGGTTTTGACTGTGCAATTTTGAGCTGAATGCCTTGAAACTTGATATGAGGATGCTTGACCATGTTTGTAAGCATATGAGACTTGATTGGGCCTTTGAACACTTCCTTTTCTTGATCAGACTCAAAACCCTAATTTTGACTGTATGTGAGACTGTTGCACTGCACAACCCTTGGGGCATTTTATAGCTTGGTTTGGCAATTTCTTGAGGAATATGGGAGGGCAAATTTTGGGGTATAACAGTTGCCCCTGTTCAATCTTCTTAGACCTGAGGATGCAGATTGGCTGACGTGCCTTTCGTAATCCGAGGGTAAAAGATGATTGGACACTAGAATGCCCAGAAATTTGCGCTCACATAGTGGCAGTGATGGTGGAATGGGCTTATAGATGCCATCTGGGTGTTTGGTTGCGTAAGAGATTCCTTGGCGAGAACCTGCATACCTGCAAAAGAAAAAATGAGTACCTGACACGTTGCAGGAGCCGATTTTTTTAGATGCCTGGTATAGATGTGTCCTGACTGGTTACAGGAGCTGAGTTTGGAGCTTCAAATGACGATGAAAGAACCAGGGATGATTACTTCCTTAGCATGAATGGTAAGAGAGTCTTGGGCGACTTTAACTTCAACAACGCTCGTTGAGAAAAATCTGGGGTGTCTTCTACTGGGATAAGAATCAGGGAGATCTTAGGGTCGATCTGACTGAACCAGAGAGGCCTTTGACTGGGTAAGAATCAGGAAAATCTTAGGGTCGATTTAACTGAACCGGTCTAGGTCTTGAAACGTCTTCAACTGGATGAGCATCAGGGAGATCTTAGGGTCGATCTGACTGAACCAGAGAAGGCCTTTGACTGGATAAGCATCAGGAAAATCTTGGGACGATTTAACTGAACCGGTCTAGGTCTTGAAATGTCTTCAACTGGATAAGCATCAGGGAGATCTTAGGGTCGATCTGACTGAACCAGAGAGGCCTTTGACTGGGTAAGAATCAGGAAAATCTTAGGGTCGATTTAACTGAACCGGTCTAGGTCTTGAAATGTCTTCAACTGGATGAGCATCAGGGAGATCTTAGGGTCGATCTGACTGAACCAGAGAAGGCCTTTGACTGGATAAGCATCAGGAAAATCTTGGGACGATTTAACTGAACCGGTCTAGGTCTTGAAATGTCTTCAACTGGATGAGCATCAGGGAGATCTTAGGGTCGATCTGACTGAACCAGAGAAGGCCTTTGACTGGATAAGCATCAGGAAAATCTTGGGACGATTTAACTGAACCGGTCTAGGTCTTGAAATGTCTTCAACTGGATAAGCATCAGGAAAATCTTGGGACAATTTAACTGAACCAGAGAAGGCCTTTGACTGGATAAGCATCAGGAAAATCTTGGGACGATTTAACTGAACCGGTCTAGGTCTTGAAATGTCTTCAACTGGATAAGCATCAGGAAAATCTTGGGACGATTTAACTGAACCAGAGAAGGCCTTTGACTGGATAAGCATCAGGAAAATCTTGGGATGATTTAACTGAACCGGTCTAGGTCTTGAAATGTCTTCAACTGGATAAGCATCAGGAAAATCTTGGGACGATTTAACTGAACCAGAGAAGGCCTTTGACTGGATAAGCATCAGGAAAATCTTGGGATGATTTAACTGAACCGGTCTAGGTCTTGAAATGTCTTCAACTGGATGAGCATCAGGGAGATCTTAGGGTCGATCTGACTGAACCAGAGAAGGCCTTTGACTGGATAAGCATCAGGAAAATCTTGGGACGATTTAACTGAACCGGTCTAGGTCTTGAAATGTCTTCAACTGGATGAGCATCAGGGAGATCTTAGGGTCGATCTGACTGAACCAGAGAAGGCCTTTGACTGGATAAGCATCAGGAAAATCTTGGGACGATTTAACTGAACCGGTCTAGGTCTTGAAATGTCTTCAACTGGATAAGCATCAGGAAAATCTTGGGACGATTTAACTGAACCAGAGAAGGCCTTTGACTGGATAAGCATCAGGAAAATCTTGGGACGATTTAACTGAACCGGTCTAGGTCTTGAAATGTCTTCAACTGGATAAGCATCAGGAAAATCTTGGGACGATTTAACTGAACCAGAGAAGGCCTTTGACTGGATAAGCATCAGGAAAATCTTGGGATGATTTAACTGAACCGGTCTAGGTCTTGAAATGTCTTCAACTGGATAAGCATCAGGAAAATCTTGGGACGATTTAACTGAACCAGAGAAGGCCTTTGACTGGATAAGCATCAGGAAAATCTTGGGATGATTTAACTGAACCGGTCTAGGTCTTGAAATGTCTTCAACTGGATGAGCATCAGGGAGATCTTAGGGTCGATCTGACTGAACCAGAGAAGGCCTTTGACTGGATAAGCATCAGGAAAATCTTGGGACGATTTAACTGAACCGGTCTAGGTCTTGAAATGTCTTCAACTGGATAAGCATCAGGAAAATCTTGGGACGATTTAACTGAACCAGAGAAGGCCTTTGACTGGATAAGCATCAGGAAAATCTTGGGATGATTTAACTGAACCGGTCTAGGTCTTGAAATGTCTTCAACTGGATAAGCATCAGGAAAATCTTGGGACGATTTAACTGAACCAGAGAAGGCCTTTGACTGGATAAGCATCAGGAAAATCTTGGGACGATTTAACTGAACCGGTCTAGGTCTTGAAATGTAGTTTGAGAACTTAACTGGATCTTTCCTGAAAGATAAAAGTCAGTCATATGCAATGCATGATATGGATCAAGCAATGATGTTCTCAACATAAATGAGATTTGTATGATGCAGTGCGTTATGCATGCTATAATGATGTATGTGACGTTTTATGAATGTTTTTGTCTAGGAAAATGAATCCTTGGCGGGTGCCGGGAAGTCGTATCCTGGGTTGATGTCGAAGAATAGATTTTGCTTCCGCTGGGGATGATAACTGCAAGGATACCGGTAGGAGAAGATGACTCCGTTGCGGAATAAACTTGGCGAATGGAAGATTCTGCGGGGAGAAAAGATACTCTAGCGATCATGCTGGGAAGCAATACCCTGTGGGGATAGAGATGCTTTGCTGAGTGTTGATAGCAACTCTGTTGGGGATACCGTTGTTGTATTGGAAGTGTGAATAGACTTCGCTGGGGATAGGAAAGAACTATGTTGACGATGACCTTCCCTTGGCTTTTGGCTGAGGATAACCCAGTTATATCCTGTTTGAGGAAATAGCTCTTTAAATTAAGCCGGACGACGCGTTCGTGTCCTGTGAAGGATAAGCTTCCAGAATTTACTGGGGATAAGCTTACTGCTTGGGGAGATGAATTCCATCTTTCCTGGGGAACTTGGATGGGACTCTCCTGGGGAAGTTTTGATATGCTGGGGAAGTGATTCCTTTGAATGTTGATGTATGCCGCCGGGGAACAATTTTTAGACCAAGATTGCCGGGGATGCTTGTTAAGAATATATGCTGCTGGGGAATATTGGGATCTACTGAAGGATACCCAATTTCCTTGAGACTTGTTAACTTTGTTTGAGGAATAATGCACTGACTTGCTGTCTCACTCTCTGGGGAATTTAAGATGCCTGGTTAGGTTCTTTAGCTGAACCTACCTTGGTACCTTGGAGGATAGAACAATTAGACTGCTCGGACAACTCTTTATTGCCCCTGTTTCTAGTGTCACCTGCAATTAATTCTTTGTTTCGTATGCAAATATTTATGAGTTAGCAAATTATTGTCAATGCATATATCACAAAGTGAACTTTGGACGTTCTTCGCAAAACAAAACAGAAAAAGAAAAACACTTGGCACGTTTAACTGAAAAGTATATTTGTATTGATTTTGAATAGCCTGTGAATAGGCGTTTTGTGTACAAGAGGCTGACATCCTAGTAAGAGGAACGTCGCCGAGCAAAAGAGTTTATACAAGTTTTGTACAAAAGAAAATAAACAGCTGTGTAAAAGATGAATGATCCACTGGGTTTCAACTCTGCTATTGCCCTTATACTCCGTGCGTCTCATCACTTGATGACCTTGGTTGAAGGTGAAGCTGACTGATCGATGCCGTCTGAACTTGATGTAGATACCGGATTCTGGATGCAAAGTGATCTGATGAGACATAGTATTACGCTTTTATCCCTAATTTTTGCCTGGACTGCCCTTTCGGGTTTTCAGTCCACCGGGATACCCATTTTTGCCCAAGCCGCCCTTTCAGGTTTTCGACTTGCCGGGTGTACAGAATTTTCATTTTCATCCCTTCATTTTGCCCGAACCCTTTTGGTTCGACGGGAAGCCCTAACTTTTGCCTAGACATGTCAGCCTAGCGGGTCTTTTTTTCATGCGTAGTATTTTTTAACTATGTCTGCATTGGCGGGGTGAGGAAGGTCGTCACCATCCATGTTGGTTAATATCATTGCTCCTCCTGAGAACACATGCTTAACCACAAATGGCCCTTCGTACGTAGGGGTCCATTTACCCCTTGGATCACTCTGAGGAAGGATGATTCGCTTGATCACCAGATCCCCGACTTGATATTCCTGTGGCCTGACCTTTTTGTTAAATGCCCTGATCATTCGTTTCTGATACGTCTGACCATGACAGATAGCAGCAAGTCTCTTTTCGTCAATAAGGTTGAGCTGATCAAGTCGTGTCTGGATCCAATCATCTTCATTCAGATTTGCATCCTTCATTATCCGGAGAGAAGGAATTTGTACTTCGATCGGCAAGACTGCCTCCATGCCATAAACCAGAGAGAAAGGAGTTGCCCCGGTTGACGTCCTAGCTGAGGTACGATACCCATGCAGAGCGAACGGTAACATCTCATGCCAATCTTTATACGTTACTGTCATCTTCTGCACGATCTTCTTGATGTTTTTATTAGCTGCTTCTACAGCCCCATTCATCTTCGGTCTGTAAGGAGAAGAATTGTGGTGCTGTATCTTGAACTGTTCGCAGAGCTCAGCGATCATCTTATTGTTCAAATTGGTACCGTTATCTGTAATAATCCGCTCAGGGACACCGTACCGACAGATCAGGTTGTGCCGAATGAACCGTGCCACGACAGTCTTGGTTACCGTAGCATAGGATGCTGCCTCAACCCACTTCGTAAAATAATCAATCGCCACTAGGATGAAGCGATGTCCATTGGATGCCGTAGGTTTTATCTCGCCGATCATGTCTATGCCCCACATTGCAAACGGCCAAGGTGCAGTCAGAACATTCAGGGGAACCGGAGGAACATGCACTTTATCTGCATAAATCTGGCATTTGTGGCATGTCCTGGAATGTTGGTAACAGTCAGCTTCCATTGTAGACCAGTAATATCCTGCCCGTAGGATCTTCTTTTCCATAGTATGTCCACTGGAGTGTGTACCAAAGGTTCCTTCATGTAGCTCTTCCATGATTCTTTCTGCTTCAGTCTTATCTACACAACGTAGTAGGGTTGAATCCTGGTTTCGCTTGTACAAAATGCCGTTGCTAAGAAAGAACTTGGCTGCAAACCTCCTCAGGAATTTCTTATCATTGACAGATGCTCCTTCAGGGTATTCCTGAGCTTCTAGGTATCTCTTCACTTCGTGGTACCAAGGCTTCTCAGTCACCAATTCGGTTTCGAGATCACAACAGTATGCCGGTTCGTCCAATTTCCAGATGATGATCCGGGGAGCTTCATTATCCCATTTAACCTTGAACATTGAAGACATTGTAGCTAACGCGTCCGCCAACTGATTCTCTTCTCTTGGAAAGTGCTCAAACGTTATCTCTGTGAAATGGGGGATCAGGGCCAACACACATTCTCTGTAAGGAATCAAGTTTGGGTGTTTCGTATCCCACTCTCCTTTGATCTGATTGATCACAAGAGCGGAATCTCCGAAGACACTCAGAAACTTGATCCTCAGGTCGATCGCAGCTTGAAGACCCATAATACACGCTTCATACTCCGCCATGTTGTTGGTACAGTTGAAACACAGCCGGGCGGTGAGTGGAGTATGAGTACCTTGTGGAGATACGATTATGGCGCCGATACCATTTCCCAAAGCATTGGAGGCTCCGTCAAAGTGCATAGACCATCGGGATCCTGGTTCAGGTCCTTCATCCGGTCCAGGTATTTCACAGTCAGTTACTATCATAATGCTTTCATCTGGAAACTCGAAGTTCATTGATTGGTAGTCATCCACAGCTTGATGTGCTAAGTGGTCTGCCAATACACTTCCCTTGATGGCTTTTTGGGTCGTGTACTGAATGTCGTATTCCGTCAAGATCATCTGCCATCTTGCAATTCTCCCAGACAGAGCAGGCTTTTCGAATATGTACTTTATAGGATCCATTTTTGAGATCAACAAGGTAGTGTGAGTCAGCATATACTGTCTCAGCCGGCGAGCAGCCCATACCAAAGCGCAGCAAGTTTTCTCAAGCAGTGAGTATCGGGTCTCACAGTCGGTAAACTTTTTGCTAAGGTAATAAATGGCATGCTCTTTTCGGCCAGACTCGTCATGCTGCCCCAGCACACACCCCATTGCATTATCAAGTACTGTCAGGTAAAGTATCAAAGGTCTCCCTTCAACTGGTGGCATAAGGATGGGTGGTTCTTGGAGATACTCTTTGATTCTGTCAAAAGCAGCCTGGCATTCATCATTCCAACGTACCACCTGATCTTTCTTCAGCAGCTTGAAGATTGGTTCACAGGTAGCTGTTAAGTGTGAGATGAACCGAGCAATGTAATTCAGACGTCCTAGAAAACCTCTGACTTCCTTCTCTGTCTTAGGAACTGGCATCTCTTGAATGGCCTTGACCTTAGCAGGGTCCACTTGAATTCCCTTGTCACTTACCACGAAGCCTAGCAACTTTCCCGATCTTACCCCGAAGGTGCACTTGTTCGGGTTCAATCTCAACTTGTACAATTTCAACCGGTCAAACAACTTCTGCAGATGATCTAGATGCTCTTCCTCAGTTTGGGACCTAGCGATCATGTCGTCCACATACACTTCGATCTCATGGTGGATCATATCATGAAATAAGGTAACCATGGCACGTTGGTAGGTTGCCCCAGCATTCTTTAACCCGAACGGCATGACCTTGTAACAGAAGGTGCCCCACTGAGTAACAAAGGTAGTCTTTTCCATGTCTTCAGGAGCCATCTTGATCTGATTGTAGCCTGAAAAGCCATCCATAAAAGAGAACACTTTATGCTGAGCTGTATTATCAACAAGGACATCAATGTGGGGTAGAGGGAAGTCATCCTTGGGGCTGGCCCTATTCAGATCCCTGTAATCGACACACATCCTGACCTTGCCGTCCTTCTTAGGTACCGGCACCACATTAGCAACCCACTGAGGGTAAGAAGTTACTGCAAGAAACCCGGCATCAAACTGCTTCATAACCTCGGCTTTAATCTTCTCAGACATCTCTGGACGCATACGGCGGACCTTTTGCTTAACCGGAGGGCAATCTTCTTTAGTTGGTAAGTGATGGACCACAATGTCGGTATCTAATCCGGGCATATCTTCGTAGGACCAGGCAAAGATTTCTTTATAGTCATGCAGCATCTGAGTCAACCGTTGCTTCACACTGAGTTCTAGGTTGGCACCAATCTTCACCTCTTTCTTGTCTTCCTCAGTACCCAAGTTTATTATTTCCACTGGCTCTTCATGGGGTTGAATTGCCCTCTCTTCCTGTTGTAACAGTCTTGCAAGTTCACCAGGCACTTCGCAATCATCTTCACCTTCGTCTTCGGCTAGGTTGATCGGATTTTCGAAGTCATAACCGGCAGTAGCAGAGTCGTTACCAGTGAGATCCAGAGTGGATTGAAACCTGTATGAGTGAGTGTGTGTGTAAATACAGCTGTTTTGCAATATGTAAAGAAAGGAAAGACAAGGAGCGCAAGATTTGAAATGTGAAAAACGTCCAATGCTTTTATTCATGATATATGACAATGACAAACAAAAGCCCTCACAAATAAAACCACGGTGCCCCGGGTAAGACACCGGGCCATATAGTCTCAAATTATTGTTTATTACAAATCAAAAACAAAGAAATTCATTACCGGGGAACAAAAGTTATGGGTGTAAAATCTTTGGCAGTCCAATTGGTCAATCCACCGTCGGCCGTCGGGTAGATCCAGCTATCGAACTCTGACTCTTCCACTTTGACTTCCTCTCCAATAGCATTCACTTCTGAGTGGGTGATGAGCACAGGAGGTCTTCCAATTCTCGCCTTGCGCACTGCTTTCTGAGCTTCTGTGGTGAAACCCAGCCCAAACTTGTTAGTCTTAGGAGTAAGATCAGGGAGTTTGCCCCAGTTTGCACATTCACCTTTTTCGATCACAGCCCGGGCGTCCTTTAAGGAGGCCATCTTCATATGAGAAACCTCTTCATCTGCTTCTGCTGCTGCCAGGGTTTGTGGCACTTCCTCAAAATGTTGAAAGGGGGTTTCAATGAACTCCCCATCCATTTCTACGTATCTGAAGGAGTTGAGGTGGCTGACCATGTACTCCTCTTCCCCTTGCACTGTTACGATCTTCCCCCTGACCGGGTACTTGAGCTTCTGATGCAATGTGGAGGTCACAGCTCCAGCCTTGTGGATCCAAGGGCGACCCAGCAAGCAAGAATAGGACGGATGGATGTCCATCACATAGAATTTTGAATCAAATACCTGTGACCCAACCCTGATTGGGATGTCCACCTCACCATGTACCATTCTTTTGGACCCGTCAAAGGCCCGGACAACAATGTGAGTTGGTTTGAGCTCTAGACCCCCACAATCCAGCCTATCCAGAGCCTTCTTGGGCAGCACGTTTAATGAAGAACCTGTGTCAACCAGCACATGAGCAAGAGTAGTGCCCCTGCATTCAATGGAGACATGCAGGGCATCATTATGGTTTTTTCCCTTTGCTGTCAGATCGGCATCAGAGAAACCCAGGCCATTATCAGCAGTTAGGTTGGCCACACAGTCGGTGAACTGGTCAGCAGACGTCTCTTGGGGTACGTGGGCTGTCTTTAAGAAAGCAATCAGAGCCTTTGCATGGGCCTCTGAACACAGCAGCAGTGACAACATGGAGATTTTAGAGGGGGTGTGCCCCAGCTGTTCTACAACGTTGAAATCACTTTTCTTTATTATCTTGAGGATTTCTTCCATTTCCTGCTTGGAAGCCTCAACAATGGTCTTTGGTGCCTCCGTCCTGGCAGGCATATCAGCAGCAATTCCCTTGCCCCGAGTATCAGATGACTCAGTAGCAGGGGTGGATACTTGGTCAGGGGGAGAAACAGGCACTCTGGCAGGTGTGAAGATCAAAGGCCTATGAATTACCGGAGGAGCAATGTCTGGCGAGAACAGTCTTCCACTACGAGTGACCTTAGCAGGCCCGGTGATGTTGGAGACACCAGTATCAATGTTGCACTCTTGTTTCACACCCAGAACATAAACATCCGCCCCATAGTGCCATGGGACAGCCTTATCAGATTTGTAGGGTATAGGCCCCGGAACAGTAATGGTGATGGGAGTACTCTTGTGAACTGACAAAATTTGGACAGGCTTCTTTGAAGGAGCCTCGGAATAGTTGTTGAAGATGGTAACGATTGACACTTCTTCAACAGGAGCAGCGGGAACAACAGTCTTTCTGAACAAAATCTCTCTACTATCTATCAGGTTTTGGACGCCTGACCTCAGCAGAGAACAACCAGCAGGGGAAGCAACACATAGAGGGCAACTTTCGCTACATCCCGGGAATAAACCGGCTAGCAACAAATTCCTCTTGACCATCAGCAACGGAGTAGCAACATCATCCACTGAAGCTACATACAAATCCTCCTCAACAGCATTCACTCCATGCTGGGGCATGGGAGCAGTTACAACATTCGGCCTCTCGGGCGCCTCAAACTGTATTTCTTTTGCATCAATGAGGTCTTGAACCTTATTCCTTAGGGCCCAACAGTCATCTGTGTTATGCCCCGGGCTATCAGAGTGATAAGCACAGCGAGCATTTGGATTGAACTTGGGGGATGCAGTATTGGGAAACTTTGGAGCCTCCCTGACAGTCACTAAATTGGTGGATAGCAACTGTGGCAGGATCTGTGATAAGGTCATGCTTAACCGGGTAAACTCTCTCCGGGGTCTTTCAAACTTTTGAGGATTAGTTGGCCGAGGAGTGGCAGCAGGTTTGGCAATCATTACCGCACTGACAGATTGGCGGTGTTCAGGTCGCTCTGTTCTCCGGGAGCTATATACAGCACTAGCCTCCTTTTTGAAGGGTTTCTTCTCAGTACTGGAGGAGGCAACTTTCTGTATCTTCCCCGATTTTATACCGGCCTCGATCCTTTCACCAGTTAGGATCAGATCAGTAAACCCAGCAGAGGAATTACCAATGAGATGATTGAAAAACGGACCAGATAGGGTCCCCAAAAACATATCTACCAGCTCCCGATCCGTCAATGGTGGCTGCACCCTGCCAGCCAGGTCTCTCCACTTCTGGGCGTACTCCTTAAAACCTTCACCCGACCCTAGCGACATACCCTGGAGCTGGGTACGCGTAGGAGCGAGGTCGGCATTATACTGATACTGCTTGTAAAAAGCAGTGGCCAGATCCTCCCAGTTACGAATGCTGATTCCATCCAGCTGATAGAACCAATCGAGGTGAGTCCCTGAAAGACTCTCCTGGAAGAAGTGGATCCAAAGGTTCTTGTCCGCTGTGTAAGGATGGATCTTCCTTACATAAGAACGGAGGTGCATCTTGGGACAGGAAGCCCCATCATACTTCACGAAGGCAGGTGTTTTGAACTTGTGGGGGATCACCACCCCAGTAGATAACCCCAATTCTCCGAAATCCAATCCAGGCACCCGCTGAACTTCCATAGCCTTTAATCTGTCTTCCAGCTGTTTGTACCGGTCTTCAGCAGGAGGGTACTGTTCGTCGTTGAAGTCTGTTTCAGTGTCAGAGCCCACAGGAGTAGTGACCTCCCTTTCTTGGTGACTACCTTCCGTCACAGATGGAGGAGTCCTTTCAGCTTCCACCAAAGTGTTCCCGAGTCTGCGCCCAGTGTTAAATAGCACAGTCCTCTTCTTCTTCTTAGTCTTCTTCAGAAGCATGGTTTTCAACTCTTGTTGACCCTGAGCCAAGCCCTTGATCAGCTCCTGAAATTGGGCGTTCTGCGCCTGAAATTGGACGTTCTGCGCCTGAAGAGCCTTGATAGATGCCTCGGTTGATGATTCAGGGTTCATGATGCTGAAATAAACAGCGAAGAACAGTAAACAACCTGAAAAGAAGAGTACCTGTGATGCACATGATGTATGAAATGCGTATGAATCATGTTTTCAAAGACAATCGGGAATCAACTTTGTAAACAAAAAAGAACACACTTCATTAGATTCAACTTTGCAACTGAAATTATTCAACAAGTTGCCCTTAGGCGTTACATGAAAGGAAATACTGGAAAGAAAATAAAAACTGTAAAGGCACATTCGGAGTTCCTCATTGATCCCATGGTCTTCTCTTCTCAGTACGGATGTAGGCATTCAGAGCTCTCTCATTTTCCAACTGCTTGGTCAGCTTCTGGATCTTTAATTCCTGCTCGTTGAACTTTTCCCGATAAGAATCCCGCTCTTCTTGCAGTTGCGACCAAGATCTCTTCAATGTCTCATAATCAGTAGGTATCTGAGGAGGAAGGACAGTTGGATGAACACCATCTTTATCGGGACACTCAAGAATGACGGGTCTGACAGCTTCATACGGCATACCTAACTTCTGAGCACGGATGCGAACCCATTTGTAGTAGGTTTCCATAGGTAAAGAAGTTTTTGGCCCTAGCTCTTGTGGGTCAGCTTTATGAACCTTGTCCCAAGCCTTGATGAACCTAGGACGTAGCTCGTCACTATCCACCTGAAACTCGAAACTGAGGTGAGGCACTAACATCTCATGGGGGCTGTTATACCCCAAAATTTGCCCTCCCATACTCCTCAAGAAATTGCCAAGCAAAGCTAGAAAATTCCCCAAGGGTTGTGCAGTGCAACAGTCTCCCATACAGTCAAAATTAGGGTTTGGGTTCTGACCAAGAAAAGGAAGTGTTCAAAGGCTCAATCAAGTCTCATATGCTTACAAACATGGTCAAGCATCCTCATATCAAGTTTCAAGGCATTCAGCTCAGGATTGCACAGTCAAAACCCTAAATTGCACTACAGTCAACTGTAGGGGCAAAATGGTCATTTGGCAGTCAAAAGTTCAAATTTTTGGTCAATATATCATTTTGAAGCCACAAACATCATTTGATCAATGCTTGATCATGATTCTCAAAATTTGGCTCAGAAATCATCAAAGATGCAAAGGTTGCTATATTTGGACAGCTGAAAAAGTCAACTGAAATTGACCAGGGCATAACTTTCACATGGATTATCAGAAAAATCCCATCCAAAGCTCATTTTGAAGAGAAAGACATTTCCTACAACTCATCTTCATACTTAAAGTCCAAGAAATGTTCTCACAAAAAGTTATCAATTTCAACATTATAGGTCATTTTCAAAAGTCAACAAAAAGGGACTTTAAGTCAAAGGCCATAACTTGAGATTGGTAAATCAAAATGACATGGGACCAAAGGCATTGGTTAAAGGATTCAAAGACCTTTCCAAAATGTCCAAGAACATGAGAAAAGCTTAAAAATTGAGAAAGTTATGCCTTGTGGAAGTTGGGAAATTTTTGTGAAATGGCAAAAGTCAATTATCCTTGAAACTCCAATTTTTGACAAAAGGGCCCACTTTCTTCCACTTGGTTCATCCTTGTCATGCCACACACGTGTCCCATGATTAGTTTCAAGACCAAATATTGATTTTTTTATTTTATTTAATTTTTGATGATTTAATTCATTTTAATTCTTTGAAAATTCAAATAAAATTTAAAAACCAATGGAATAGTGTCATGTGAACTTGGACAATTTCTATGTATCATGAACCAACTCAAGAAATCAGGCTAGGGTTCATTTGCACACTAGGTCTAGGTTTTGGCTAAAAAGAAGGAAACTTGGTTAATGGAAGAAACCCTAAGACCAATTCTCTAACAAGCATGAATTAAGGTGAGTTAGCAAGCCAATTCCACTCCAGCATGATCACTGAGTCAAACCCTAGGCCTAACACATCATAAGGGGCGCCCAAACAAGCTTTGGGGAGATTGAAAATTTCTCCTTAAAACACAAATCTGAAATCAGTGCTAGAGGATCTTTCAAGCCTTAATTCTTTGTCCATTAGCATCCTGAGGCATCACTGAACACATCTCAACCCTTAACCTCAATCAAAACGCGAAGAAACGGTAGCTACAAGTGAAGCTGTACAGAAAAATTTTTGAATTCGTGTTCTTGATTCTAAGCATGATCATTGCATTTTAATGGCATATTCTTATTCCTTACAAAGTTTCAAAGCTAACCTTTACATTTAATTTGATTTTTGCATCGTGTATGGGATTCTACCATGATTGAAAATTAGGTTTTCAGAGTTTTTTAATTGGGGTTTCTCACCCAAGGAAAAATTGGGACCCAAGATCACTACCATTGCAATCAGCGTGCTCCAACGAAGAAGAAGCATACCTCGCGATCAATTTATATACACCATAGCCCTATTCGTTATTTTTCCATAGCAACCCTAACACCATGGTTGCAAAACCGTTGCCTTCTTTGTTTGTGTTTCAGGAAAATGGAAGGGATGATGGCGTGGCACAAGCGGATTGGAGGAATTTGAATTGCGCGCGTTTTGATGACTATGCATTGGTTTTGTTTTTTATTATTTATTTACTATTATATATTAATTGAAAGTGAAGTGGCTCAGTGGACAAGTATCAATGCGTTAACCTCAATGACCTGGGTTCAAGTCCCAGGTCTACACAATTTCCATTATTTTTCTATTCAAGTTCCTGTGCAGGTTTCTCATTAAGGCGCACCATGCTCCTTCATCCTCCCACCATCCACGCGTCCATCCCACTCAGATCAAGGGCACAAGCTGCTACAGAACACCATAAGCAAATTCCAAAATTCAAGGAAAATTTGAAAACCGAATTCCACATTCAAGCATAATTCAAAGCCTTAGAGTGATTCCAACACACTGCTGATATTCCCAAGAACGGATTGGAATAAAAAAAAACAAGCCATAAAGCTCCAAGAACACGCAAGAACAAGTCACACGGTTTGAATTTTTTCCATAAACGCATACTTCGATTCATGCATCATTAACGTATTTTGTGGATTGTTTTGTGCTCACAGGGACTGTACGAAGCTTTTGGTACAATTTAATTTGATTATAATGCCCTGAAACAAAAACCTCCACTTTAGGGCCTGAAACCCCTGGTTTGCTTTCTCTATATTTTTCTTGTTTTATTTTTAATTCTTATTTTATTTTCTTTATTTGTTTAAACTAATTATTATTTCTTTACAAATTATAAAATACACAAAAATCAGAAAAAAGAGAACAATATAATATTTATTTTATTTTAGTTATTTTCATAAATAAATTGTATGTAAATTAACTTAGTATTAATTTAGGTTGCAACTTTAATTCTTTCTTCCATAAAAAAATCCAAAAATATAGCATTAGGTTAATGACTTTTTTTTATTCCTTTTAACTTTCCTTGTTTTTTGCCATAGTATTAGTGTTTTTCATAATTAAACTAGGGTTGCATTTTAGGTTAGACTTTAATTCTTTTAATAACTAAAATCCAAAAAAATAGAGTTTAGGTTTAATAACTTTTTATTTTCTTTTTTTAATTTTCCTTTTTTCAGAATAATAATATTATTTATTTATTTTCATAAATTTAAAAATGCACATAAATTAATTTAGAATTAAATTAGGTTAAAAGTCAATATTTTCATAATAAACTTAAAAGACATTAGAACTAGGATTTTAATTTTAATTAATTTTTCTTTTCTTCTTTTAAATCTAAAAAACACAAAAATACCATTTTTCATTTAATTTTAATTTTAGATAACTTAATTATTTTAATTCCTTTAAAGGGTCCAACGCCCTCGCATTTGATTATTTTCTTTTTTCGCGCGTTTCATTTATTTCTTTTGTGAATATAATGTACTTGTACCAAAGCCATGTAATAGCTATTAGACATTTCTTTTCTGCAATTTATTTTAAAACGGGTCTGGATTAATTTGGCGTTGTAGACCCTCGCCTTTGTAATAGCGTAGGACTTTTATCTTTTCCGCACTTTAAATTCCCGCACTTTTAACTGCTAAACAATAACATGAAAGAATGAATGCCCAAAAATAAAATCGAATCGTTAGATCACCAATGCATGACAAGACAAACAATAAACTGAAAATGACACACAATTCGCACACACCACCCCTAGGGTACGCCTCACTGTTGCCTTTCGAAAGGTGGTCGTCGAGCATAGGACGTTTTAGTAAGTCCTTATGTCCATGACATGATCCAGTTGCCTCGAAACGGTTGCCTCGGAAAATAAAGGATCAATGGCATAAGGGTAGCTTCTAAGGTGTCCTACTGTTGCTCTGGTGACCACCACGTCCCTAAAACTCGAATTGACCCGAACAACTCCAACGGTGGCGCTACCTACCTCTCAATGGTGGGATGGCACTACTTTAAGGACATTTACACAGACGAATTCCTTAGGGTAGGTAGGTTCTCATAGATACTTGCTCTCTTTAAAACAAAACAAATCAAAATCTTTTTACACCAACACTTTCAAAAACTTTCAAAACAAACTTTTCAAACACTCTGACGTACGAGTTAAACTGAAACTTTTCAAAGAATATTTTTGAAACCCACAATTGAAAAGCAAGCAAACCTTTTGAAAACACATTGAGCAAGTATCTAAGAGCCCATGGATAACCATGGATAGAAAGGGTGCTAACACCTTCCCTTTCTATAACCTACCTCCCGAACCGAGAGCAATCTCTTTAAAGGAATTTTTCTGTGCTTTTGTCCTTTCCATTTGGAGAAAATAAAAGACGGTGGCGACTCTTGCTTCCGCGACATTTCGCGAACCAGCGTTAAACAGTCAGTTCCAGATCCACCGATCACAGAACTGGCGACTCTGCTGGGGATAAACTTAAAGTGAGGTGTACCTTAGGACTAAGATCACTGTGTTTTCAATTGCTTTCCTTGTTTGCTTTATTATTGTGGGACCGTCTCGGGAGTTCTATAGATCCTAACCCGGATCTGGGGGATACCTTCTTAGAAAGTAGCAACAAGGCTGTGAGGGAACTGTGCGGGGTATACCGACATGGTTGAAGCAGTCTGCTACGTTGATGTGGCACTTTGGTGTGTACCGGTAACCCTTGAGTTCAGTCAAGGAGAGTACGGGGCCTCCGCGTGGTGTCGTGAAGCATCAACAGACCTTAGGAACCTTAATTGAACTATCTTGGCCTCTTTAGGGTAGTGAGATAACTGACTTTGGTGCAGTCCGAGGTTGGTTGATACTCGATACTACACTCAATTGAGGGTTGCTTTCCTGGAATATTTCGGTCGCCAGTTCAGTGGCTAAATCGAAACGATGAACAATGAAAGCAGTCCCGTGATATTGGGAACCTTAGAACCCGGTTACTTTGATTAGGACAGGTTGAACCCACCAACTTCAAGAGGGTACTACCCAGACCTCATGCTGGCCTAAACTCTAAGGGCTCTTTGTGTGACTTGTGTGCCTTCCTACTTGAACTACTTGCATGCTTATTACCTGACATTTGTCTCTTGTAGGGTCTGTTTATAGTCCTTAATTGGGACTCATAGCAGGGTTTACCTACATCACCCCATGCATAGCATGACATCATACCATTGCATACATCCTAACCCATTTCAAGGATCTCAAGGGCTTGTGATGCAGGTCATATAAATCAAACGTCTAGCAAGGGGCAAAGAGGATTTATTTTCCTCTAGCTAAAGTTGTCAGGGGCTATGACCCACTTGATATGGTGAGCTTTGACTCCTGAAGAAGGTTCCCTTAACCAAGGTTGTTTGGAAATCAGAACCAACATGATGACTAAAGTCAGGGGCTATGACCCACTGGATATGGTGAGCCTTTGACCCGTGACGAAGGACTCTCAACAACATGAAGTACTTTCAATCAAAGTTGCCAGTTTCCAACTCTAACAAGTTTCTCTGTTTACCCCACGAGGTCCTTGAAATCATTGCATGCATGTCATACATAACAGGTACCCTTCCTCTGCAGGTTGCTTACCTTCCTCGCTGTTTATTTCAGCAGTCTCGTCATGAATCCTGAATCATCAACCGAGGCATCTATCAAGGCTCTTCAGGCGCAGAACGCCCAGTTTCAGGCGCAGAACGCCCAATTTCAGGAGCTGATCAAGGGCTTGGCTCAGGGTCAACAAGATCTGAAGGTTTTGCTTTTGAAGAAGGACAAGAAGAAGAAGAGGACTGTTCTGTTCAGCCCTAGACGCAGATCTGGGAATACACCGCAGGAGGAAACTGAGAGGACAACCCCATCTGTGAGGGAAAGCAGTCACCATGAGAGAGAGGTGCCTAGTCCAGTGGTCTCCGACAGCGAGACAGAGTTCAACGACGAACAGTACCCTCCGGCTGAGGACAAGTACAAACAGTTGGAGGATAGGCTGAATGCTATGGAGATCCAACAGGTACCTGGGCTGGATTTTGGAGATCTGGGTTTGTCAACTGGTGTGATTATTCCTCGGAAATTCAAGGCACCATCCTTTACCAAGTATGACGGGGCGTCTTGTCCCAAGCTGCATCTCAGGTCTTATGTTCGGAAAATCCAACCATACTCAGCAGACAAGAACTTGTGGATCCACTTCTTCCAGGAAAGTCTTTCAGGGACTCACCTCGAATGGTTCTATCAACTGGATGGGACCAAAGTTCGTAACTGGGAGGAGTTGGCAACTGCTTTCTATAAGCAGTACCAGTACAATGCCGACCTTGCTCCCACACGTACCCAACTCCAGGGTATGTCGTTGGGGTCAAGTGAAGGTTTCAAGGAGTACGCACAAAGATGGAGAGACCTTGCTGGAAGGGTGCAACCTCCGTTAACTGATCGGGAACTCGTTGATATGTTCTTGGGGACCCTATCCGGGCCATTCTTCAATCACCTCATTGGTAACTCATCTGCTGGATTTACCGACCTCATCCTGACTGGCGAAAGAATTGAAGCTGGTATCAAGTCGGGGAAGATTCAAGAGGCCACACCTTCTGATATTCATAAAAAACCTTACACGGGAAAGAAGGAATCCAATGCTGCGTACAGCCAAAAGAGTCGTCGTGACCAACATGCAGGGGCAGTCATGATTTCTGGTTCTGCACCACGCCGTCAACCACAAAAGGGCAATCAACGAAAGCCAGACGAGCCTAAAAGACAATTCACCAACATTAATATGCCATGGTCACAAGCATTGCAGCACATGTTGAAGATGAACTTGATTGCAGTGATCAACCCTCCTGCAAATCCCAAGACCTCCTCTCCGAGCTACAATCCAGAAGCAAGGTGTGCTTATCATTCTGATAGCCCGGGGCACGATACTGAGGACTGTTGGGCACTGAAGTACAAAATTCAGAACATGATCGATGCCAAAGAGATCGAGTTCGAGCCTGCGGAGACTCCCAACGTGATCATCGCTCCATTGCCGAAGCATGGCTAAATTTTTGTTCATTTGATTTCAAGTTGTATTTCAGATAAACAATTGTCATGTTAAACTCTTTTATTTCATGAATGCATTTACACATGTCTGTCTTGATTTAATTATGTTTACTATGCTCAAAACTGCTGCCATATTTTTTGCGATAGTCAATTCTTAATTGAAAATTCTAAACCTCTTGAGGGAGGATGACGAAAACGATACCACAATTTACAGTATGCTTTTGAACAGACCCCGCTGATGAGGTACAGGCATTGTTTCAATTCCTAAACACTGGAGTTATAAGGATGATAATCCCTCGTCAACCCATCAGAGCCAAAGAAGTAGGAGTTTGTATTTTCGAAAATCAAAACCTTTAATTATAACCTGGGGCAGGGTAGTTCTCTCAGTCGATCCAAGTGCACAATGAATGTCACTAAATGAGTTTGTCAAAAACAAAAGACAGTGATGGTTCCGAACAATCATAAGGACAGGCAGTCATTATCAAAAAAAATTCATGAATGAAAAGCCCAAAAAGTCTAAACCTACAAAGGGGACTTATGAAACTGGGGCATCCCGCTGACTGTAATTCTAAAAAAGGAAACAGTTCAGGCAAAAAAAGAAAGGGATAACAAAAATCAAGAAGGAGGTCTCACGAACCCTCAACCAAAGCGAAAAATGACTGCCTATCCAAAAGAAATCATCAACATCTGAACCATCATTGGAACATCAGAACAAAGACTCAAACAAGGTCTAACGCACGATCAACTGAGTTTAGGTTTGGAGAACATCACGAAGAGCGGGTGGGTACAAATAATTTGAGCCTTTATCCTTTGTTTCTTAAACCGTGAACCCGGCCACGATATAACCCTTAAAAGTCCTAGCTGAAGCATGGGTTAGTTCGAAAGCATACTGTTACGAAGGTATCCTGACTCCTGAAGGTTTGCTGTAAAATATTGAGTTGACATCGCACTGTATTACAAAAAATGCATTTTCAAAATTCAAGACAGACATAGACTTTTGCATTCTTAAAATAACCTTGTTTGCATATGATTACTTGTTTGAACAAGCAGGAAATTCGTACGATGAACACCTTGTGAACAGAAGAACCTCCAATCAAGGGGCACATTGCTCATTATCTGGGGCATGGCAAAATAATTCCAACAGGGGCAACTCCCTACATTCTGAGAGCGTGGACATAGTCAGAAAAATACTGCGCATCATCAAAGACCCGCTAGGTTGACATGCCTAGGCAAAATAAGGGATGAAAACAAAAACATGTACACCCGGCAAGTCGAAAACCTGAAAAGGCGGCTTGGGCAAAAATGGGTATCCCGGTGGACTGAAAACCCGAAAGGGCGGTCCAGGCAAAAGTTAGGGATCGAAGCGTACGACTATGTTCCGGTATCTCGTCACTTGCCTACCCGAAGATTTGTCGATCACCCGCACAGGTATCCTCTTCCCTCACCTCCGAAGCAGGGGCAATAATGGGTTATCCAGGCGTTCCAACTGCTATGTTAACCAAGGTACAAAGGAAAGATCAACATAAGGATGATTACCATCTACCTTTATAAATTCCAGATCGTGGGATAACATCCGAAACCAAACAGGACAATCATCCACTTAATCCAAATCATGTAACCCTACACCGGTTCCTTCTCAATTTTCAGACAAAGTCATACACAGGCTCATTCTCCACAGGTAACCTTACCCCGGTTCATCCAGAAGTTTTACACGAACTTATTCCAAGTAACCTTACCCCGGTTCATCCAGAAGTTTTACACAAACTTATTCTAAGTAACCTTACCCCGGTTCATCAAGAAATCTTACACGGATCTATTCTAAGTAACCTTACCCCGGTTCATCAAGAAATCTTACACGGATCTATCTCCAGGTAACCTAACCCCGGTTCCTCCAGAAATCTTACATGGATTTATCTCAAGATGACCTAACCCCGGCTCATCAAGAAGTTTTTACACGAACTTATCCAGGTAACCTAACCCCGGTTCCTCCAGAAATCTCACATGGATTTATCTCAAGATGACCTAACCCCGGCTCATCAAGAAGTTTTTACACAAACTTATCCTGTCGTAACCTAACCCCGGTTCTTCCAGAAATCTCACATGGATTTATCTCAAGATGACCTAACCCCGGTTCATCAAGAAGTTTTTACACGAACTTATCCAAGTAACCTAACCCCGGTTCCTCCAGAAGTCTTACATGGACCTATCTCAAGATGACCTTACCTCGGTTCGCCAAGAAGTTTTACATGAACTTACCTCACCGGGCAACCCTATACAGGTTCTCCTCTTCCCGACGTAGTTTTACACGAACTCGACATCAAGCAACCCTACACCGGTTCCCTCTCTTCAAGATGCAGTTTTACATGGACTCGTCACCCAGAAACCCTACACAGGTTCTCCCTTTCCAAAAAAACGAAGTTTTACACGAACTCATCAGCAAAGTAACCCTACCCAGGTTCCTTCTCCATTTCAGATACAGTTTTACACAAACTCATCAGCAGGCAACCCTACATAGGTTCCCTCTCTCAACTTACAAAATTACAGTCCAAAACTTCCCCAGGAGAGTCCAATCTAGTTCCCCAGGAAAGTTGGAATCATCTCCCCAAGCAGTAAGCTTATCCCCAGTAAGCTACGGAAGCTTACCCCTCGCAGAGCACGAACGCGTCGTCCGGCTTTATTTAAAGAGTTATTTCCTTAACAGGATATAACTGGGTTATCCTCAGCCAAAAGCCACGAAAGGTCGTCGTCAACGTAGCTCTTTCCTATCCCCAGCGAAGTCTATTCACACTTCCAATACAACAACGGTATCCCCAACAGAGTTACCATCAGCATTCAGCAAGGCATCACTCTTCCCACAGAGTATTGTTTCCCAGCATGATCGCTAGAGTATCTTTTCTCCCCGCAGAATCTTCCATTCGCCAAGTTTATTCCGCAACGGAGTCATCATCTCCTACCGGTATCCTTGCAACTACTATCATCCCCAGCGGAAGCAAAATCTATTCTTCGACATCAGCCCAGGATACGACTTCCTGGCACCCGTCAAGGATTCATTTTCCTAGACAAAAACATTCATAAAACGTCACATACATCATTATAGCATGCATAACGCACTGCATCATACAAATATCATTTATGTTGAGAACATCATTGCTTGATCCATATCATGCATTGCATATGACTGACTTTTATCTTTCAGGAAAGATCCAGTTAAATTCTCAAACTACATTTCAAGACCTAGACCGGTTCAGTTAAATCATCCCAAGATTTTCCTGATGCTTATTCCAGTCAAAGGCCTTCTCTGGTTCAGTTAAATCGTCCCAAGATTTCTCTGATTCTTATCCCAGTTGAAGACATTTCAAGACCTAGACCGGTTCAGTTAAATCGTCCCAAGATTTTCCTGATGCTTATTCCAGTCAAAGGCCTTCTCTGGTTCAGTTAAATCGTCCCAAGATTTCTATGATTCTTATCCAATTGAAGACATTTCAAGACCTAGACTGGTTCAGTTAAATCGACCTTAAGATTTTCCTGATTCTTACCCAGTAAAAGGCCTCTCTGGTTCAGTCAGATCGACCCTAAGATCTCCCTGATTCTTATCCCAGTAGAAGACACCCCAGATTTTTTCTCAACAAGCGTTGTTGAAGTTAAAGTCAACCAAGGCTCTCTTACCATTCATGCTAAGGAAGTAATCATCCCTGGTTCTTTCGTCGCCGTTTGAGGCTCCAGACTCAGCTCCTGTAACCAGTCAGGACACATCTATACCAGGCATCTAAAAATCAGCTCCTGCAACGTGTCAGGTACTCATTTTCTGTTTTGCAGGTATACAGGTTCTCGCCAAGGAATCTCCTATGCAATCAAACATCCAGATGGCATCTATAAGCCCATCATCCTATCCAGCAACCTCTAAATGGCATCTATAAGCCCATTCCCCCATCATTGCTAACATGTGAGCGCAAATTTCCGGGCACTCTAGTGTCCAATCTTCTTTTACCATCGGATTACGAAAGGCACGTCAGCCAATCTGCATCCTCAGGTCTAAGAAGATTGAACAGGGGCAACTGTTATACCCCAAAATTTGCCCTCCCATACTCCTCAAGAAATTGCCAAGCAAAGCTAGAAAATTCCCCAAGGGTTGTGCAGTGCAACAGTCTCCCATACAGTCAAAATTAGGGTTTGGGTTCTGACCAAGAAAAGGAAGTGTTCAAAGGCTCAATCAAGTCTCATATGCTTACAAACATGGTCAAGCATCCTCATATCAAGTTTCAAGGCATTCAGCTCAGGATTGCACAGTCAAAACCCTAAATTGCACTACAGTCAACTGTAGGGGCAAAATGGTCATTTGGCAGTCAAAAGTTCAAATTTTTGGTCAATATATCATTTTGAAGCCACAAACATCATTTGATCAATGCTTGATCATGATTCTCAAAATTTGGCTCAGAAATCATCAAAGATGCAAAGGTTGCTATATTTGGACAGCTGAAAAAGTCAACTGAAATTGACCAGGGCATAACTTTCACATGGATTATCAGAAAAATCCCATCCAAAGCTCATTTTGAAGAGAAAGACATTTCCTACAACTCATCTTCATACTTCAAGTCCAAGAAATGTTCTCACAAAAAGTTATCAATTTCAACATTATAGGTCATTTTCAAAAGTCAACAAAAAGGGACTTTAAGTCAAAGGCCATAACTTGAGATTGGTAAATCAAAATGACATGGGACCAAAGGCATTGGTTAAAGGATTCAAAGACCTTTCCAAAATGTCCAAGAACATGAGAAAAGCTTAAAAATTGAGAAAGTTATGCCTTGTGGAAGTTGGGAAATTTTTGTGAAATGGCAAAAGTCAATTATCCTTGAAACTCCAATTTTTGACAAAAGGGCCCACTTTCTTCCACTTGGTTCATCCTTGTCATGCCACACACGTGTCCCATGATTAGTTTCAAGACCAAATATTGATTTTTTTATTTTATTTAATTTTTGATGATTTAATTCATTTTAATTCTTTGAAAATTCAAATAAAATTTAAAAACCAATGGAATAGTGTCATGTGAACTTGGACAATTTCTATGTATCATGAACCAACTCAAGAAATCAGGCTAGGGTTCATTTGCACACTAGGTCTAGGTTTTGGCTAAAAAGAAGGAAACTTGGTTAATGGAAGAAACCCTAAGACCAATTCTCTAACAAGCATGAATTAAGGTGAGTTAGCAAGCCAATTCCACTCCAGCATGATCACTGAGTCAAACCCTAGGCCTAACACATCATAAGGGGCGCCCAAACAAGCTTTGGGGAGATTGAAAATTTCTCCTTAAAACACAAATCTGAAATCAGTGCTAGAGGATCTTTCAAGCCTTAATTCTTTGTCCATTAGCATCCTGAGGCATCACTGAACACATCTCAACCCTTAACCTCAATCAAAACGCGAAGAAACGGTAGCTACAAGTGAAGCTGTACAGAAAAATTTTTGAATTCGTGTTCTTGATTCTAAGCATGATCATTGCATTTTAATGGCATATTCTTATTCCTTACAAAGTTTCAAAGCTAACCTTTACATTTAATTTGATTTTTGCATCGTGTATGGGATTCTACCATGATTGAAAATTAGGTTTTCAGAGTTTTTTAATTGGGGTTTCTCACCCAAGGAAAAATTGGGACCCAAGATCACTACCATTGCAATCAGCGTGCTCCAACGAAGAAGAAGCATACCTCGCGATCAATTTATATACACCATAGCCCTATTCGTTATTTTTCCATAGCAACCCTAACACCATGGTTGCAAAACCGTTGCCTTCTTTGTTTGTGTTTCAGGAAAATGGAAGGGATGATGGCGTGGCACAAGCGGATTGGAGGAATTTGAATTGCGCGCGTTTTGATGACTATGCATTGGTTTTGTTTTTTATTATTTATTTACTATTATATATTAATTGAAAGTGAAGTGGCTCAGTGGACAAGTATCAATGCGTTAACCTCAATGACCTGGGTTCAAGTCCCAGGTCTACACAATTTCCATTATTTTTCTATTCAAGTTCCTGTGCAGGTTTCTCATTAAGGCGCACCATGCTCCTTCATCCTCCCACCATCCACGCGTCCATCCCACTCAGATCAAGGGCACAAGCTGCTACAGAACACCATAAGCAAATTCCAAAATTCAAGGAAAATTTGAAAACCGAATTCCACATTCAAGCATAATTCAAAGCCTTAGAGTGATTCCAACACACTGCTGATATTCCCAAGAACGGATTGGAATAAAAAAAAACAAGCCATAAAGCTCCAAGAACACGCAAGAACAAGTCACACGGTTTGAATTTTTTCCATAAACGCATACTTCGATTCATGCATCATTAACGTATTTTGTGGATTGTTTTGTGCTCACAGGGACTGTACGAAGCTTTTGGTACAATTTAATTTGATTATAATGCCCTGAAACAAAAACCTCCACTTTAGGGCCTGAAACCCCTGGTTTGCTTTCTCTATATTTTTCTTGTTTTATTTTTAATTCTTATTTTATTTTCTTTATTTGTTTAAACTAATTATTATTTCTTTACAAATTATAAAATACACAAAAATCAGAAAAAAGAGAACAATATAATATTTATTTTATTTTAGTTATTTTCATAAATAAATTGTATGTAAATTAACTTAGTATTAATTTAGGTTGCAACTTTAATTCTTTCTTCCATAAAAAAATCCAAAAATATAGCATTAGGTTAATGACTTTTTTTTATTCCTTTTAACTTTCCTTGTTTTTTGCCATAGTATTAGTGTTTTTCATAATTAAACTAGGGTTGCATTTTAGGTTAGACTTTAATTCTTTTAATAACTAAAATCCAAAAAAATAGAGTTTAGGTTTAATAACTTTTTATTTTCTTTTTTTAATTTTCCTTTTTTCAGAATAATAATATTATTTATTTATTTTCATAAATTTAAAAATGCACATAAATTAATTTAGAATTAAATTAGGTTAAAAGTCAATATTTTCATAATAAACTTAAAAGACATTAGAACTAGGATTTTAATTTTAATTAATTTTTCTTTTCTTCTTTTAAATCTAAAAAACACAAAAATACCATTTTTCATTTAATTTTAATTTTAGATAACTTAATTATTTTAATTCCTTTAAAGGGTCCAACGCCCTCGCATTTGATTATTTTCTTTTTTCGCGCGTTTCATTTATTTCTTTTGTGAATATAATGTACTTGTACCAAAGCCATGTAATAGCTATTAGACATTTCTTTTCTGCAATTTATTTTAAAACGGGTCTGGATTAATTTGGCGTTGTAGACCCTCGCCTTTGTAATAGCGTAGGACTTTTATCTTTTCCGCACTTTAAATTCCCGCACTTTTAACTGCTAAACAATAACATGAAAGAATGAATGCCCAAAAATAAAATCGAATCGTTAGATCACCAATGCATGACAAGACAAACAATAAACTGAAAATGACACACAATTCGCACACACCACCCCTAGGGTACGCCTCACTGTTGCCTTTCGAAAGGTGGTCGTCGAGCATAGGACGTTTTAGTAAGTCCTTATGTCCATGACATGATCCAGTTGCCTCGAAACGGTTGCCTCGGAAAATAAAGGATCAATGGCATAAGGGTAGCTTCTAAGGTGTCCTACTGTTGCTCTGGTGACCACCACGTCCCTAAAACTCGAATTGACCCGAACAACTCCAACGGTGGCGCTACCTACCTCTCAATGGTGGGATGGCACTACTTTAAGGACATTTACACAGACGAATTCCTTAGGGTAGGTAGGTTCTCATAGATACTTGCTCTCTTTAAAACAAAACAAATCAAAATCTTTTTACACCAACACTTTCAAAAACTTTCAAAACAAACTTTTCAAACACTCTGACGTACGAGTTAAACTGAAACTTTTCAAAGAATATTTTTGAAACCCACAATTGAAAAGCAAGCAAACCTTTTGAAAACACATTGAGCAAGTATCTAAGAGCCCATGGATAACCATGGATAGAAAGGGTGCTAACACCTTCCCTTTCTATAACCTACCTCCCGAACCGAGAGCAATCTCTTTAAAGGAATTTTTCTGTGCTTTTGTCCTTTCCATTTGGAGAAAATAAAAGACGGTGGCGACTCTTGCTTCCGCGACATTTCGCGAACCAGCGTTAAACAGTCAGTTCCAGATCCACCGATCACAGGGGCCTGCTCTTCTTGCTCTTCCAAACTGACGGAGTGCTAGACATGGATTGTAAGAGATCCCTCCTTGAGTACCAATCAGAGGAACATTAGGGTATTCCCCGCATCGATCAATAATAGCTATCTCATCCAAACCTCTGCAAGTCCAAATGATGTCTTTATCGGTGAGAGACATTAACCTATGAGCCCAGCCTCTTCCTTCTTGGTTCTTCAGTACGAACTTAGGGAGGTGCGAAATAAACCACCTCACCAACAAAGGGATACAACACCATAGGGTTCCTCGTCTTCGGGTAGTACGGGCATGAAGTTGTTGCAAGATGTCACCCAAGAGAGTGGGCACTGGATTCTGAGACATAAAGATCCTTATGGCAGTGACATTGATGAAGTTGTCAGGATTAGGAAACAGGACTAACCCATAGATTAGGAGAGCCAAGATGTCTTCATACGCCCTAAAGTCCAGGTCATTCCAGAAATTGTTAGCTTTACCAATTAGAAACTTAGCCAAGAAACCCTTAACTCCACTTCTAGTCACCCAGTTGTCTGCTACCTCTTGATGGGTCAAGGGAAGAGCTGCAGCAATGTCCTCAAGCCTGAGGGTCTTTTCCCAACCAGTAAAGGGAGTCTGATCCAAGATAGGGATACCAAGTAAATCAGAGAACTCTTCCAGGGTAGGGACCAGCTGGAAGTCTTGAAAGGTGAAGCACTGGTACTGAGGGTCATAGAACTGGGTCAGAACACTCATCAACTGTTGATCCCGCTTTGCAGTGACTAAACTGAGAAGGGAACCATGCCTCTGAATGAAGGAAGTGGTGTTTGGAATTCTGCTAACCATCTCATCAAGCAACTCAGGTGAACGAACAAAGTTGAACCGGATAGTATTCCTTCGCACAGGCATCATAATGTCCTACAGAACAGAGCAAAGATGAAACCCTCTTGTCTTTGAAATAGTCAGTCCTTATGTAGGATGCATGCAATGCTCATGATGCTATGATGTTATGATCAAACACACCACATACAGATACAAAGGCAAACATGGTAAGGCACACAAGTCACACAAGGCAAGCCCCTAAAGTTTAGGCCAGCATGAGGTCTAGGTACTACCCTCTTTCAGTTTGTTGGTTCATACCTGTCCTAATCAAAGTAACCGGGTTCTTAGAGGATCCCAATATCATTGACTACCCTCCATCGGTCATAACTCCAGCATCGCAATCTTTTCTTGCGGCCAGAACCATCACGAGAGTTTAGCCTCAATGGGCGTAGCATACTGCTACTGTTCTAAAGGCCAAGTTGTGTCAATTAAGGTTCTAAGGTTGTTGGTGCTTAATGACTCCTTAGAAGACCCATATTCTCCTCGTTGCGACACAAGGGATATCGGTACAGACTAAGGTGCCACACCAATGTAGCCACTGCTTCACCCGTGTCGGTCTACGCCGGACAGGTCCCTCACAGCTTATGCTACCTAAACAAGGTACCCCCAGATCCGGGTTAGGATCTATGTAACTCCGATGCAACCCACAATTTTAAAGCAGACAAGTCAATACAATTGAAAACACAGTTATGAACTATCCTAAGGTACACCTCACTTTATAAATTCCCCAGCAGAGTCGCCAGTTCTGTGATCGGTGGATCTGGAACTGACTGTTTAACGCTGGTTCGCGAAATGTCGCGGAAGCAAGAGTCGCCACCGTCTTTTATTTTCTCCAAATGGAAAGGACAAAAGCACAGAAAAATTCCTTAAAGAGATTGCTCTCGGTTCGGGAGGTAGGTTATAGAAAGGGAAGGTGTTAGCACCCTTTCTATCCATGGTTATCCATGGGCTCTTAGATACTTGCTCAATGTGTTTTCAAAAATGTTTGCTTGCTTTTCAATGTGGGTTTAAAAAAGTTTCTTTGAAAAATTTCAGATCGACTCGTACGTCAGAGTGTTTGAAAAGTTTGCCTCGAAAGCTTTTGAAAATGTGTCAGTGTGAAAAGTCTTTTTGAATTTGTTTTGAGATTAGAGCAAGTATCTACGAGAACCTACCTACCCTAAGGAATTCGTCTGTGTAAATGTCCTTTAATGTAGTGCTATCCCACCATTGAGAGGTAGGTAGCACCACCGTTGGAGGTGTTCGGGTCAATTCGAGTTTGTAGGGACATGGTGATCACCAGAGCAATGGGAAGACACCTTAGAAGCTACCCTCATGCCAGGTTCCCGGATCATGAGGACTTACTAAGACGTCCTCTACTCGACGATCACCTTTCGAAAGGCAAGGCAACAGTGAGGCGTACCCTAGGGGTGGTGTGTGCGATTCGTGTGTCATGTTTCAATTATTTTGTTTGTCTTGTCATGCATTGGTGATCTAACGATTCAATTTTATTTTTGGGCATTCATTCTTTCATGTTATTGTTTAACAGTTAAAAGTGCGGGAATTTAAAGTGCGGAAAAGATAAAAGTCCTACGCTATTACAAAGGGCGAGGGTCTACAACGCCAAATTAATCCAGACCCGTTTTAAAATAAATTGCAGAAAAGAAATGTCTAATAGCTATTACATGGCTTTGGTACAAGTACATTATATTCACAAAAGAAATAAATGAAACGCGCGAAAAAGAAAATAATCAAATGCGAGGGCGTTGGACCCTTTAAAGGAATTAAAATAATTAAGTTATCTAAAATTAAAATTAAATGAAAAATGGTATTTTTGTGTTTTTTAGATTTAAAAGAAAAAAAAGAAAAATTAACTAAAATTAAAATGCTAAACCCTAGTTCTAATGTTTTTTAAGTTTATTATGAAAATATTGACTTTTAACCTAATTTAATTCTAAATTAATTTATGTACAATTTTTAATTTATGAAAATAAATAAATAATATTATTATTCTGAAAAAAAGGAAAATTAAAAAAGAAAATAAAAGTTATTAAACCTAAATTCTATGTTTTTGGATTTTTTATTAAAAAGGATTAAAATTGAAAACCTAATTAAAACTAAGTAATTACAAGTATTTATTTAGAAAATAATTAAAATAAAAATTATATTTTTGTCTTTTCTGTATTTTTAATGTTTTTTATATTTTTGTGAAAATAAATTAATTGAATTAAAACAAAGAAAATAAATGAAATAGCAAAAATAAAATAAGAAGAAAAGATAGAAGAAAAAAAAAATGCAAACCAGGGGGGGGTAACCCCCAATTCAGGAGGTATAGGCCTAGCAAATCAGGCCCATTTGATTTTGAATCCATTGACTTTTCCAATCTTGTGTGATACTTTGACTGGGGTTCATTGTGATCGTCCATCTTATGCCTTTGGATTGACTCCCAGGAGGACGTGTCCTGTTTGGATTGTGGTGGTGCATAGTGGACCATAGTATGGAGCCTACACCTGAATACATAATAAAAAACAATATGAAAATAACGTAGACCTGGGACTCGAACCCAGGTCTTGGACTTTGCAAAGTGAGGTGCCTGCCAGCTGAACCATTCAATTTCATTTAATATAATATGGTTAATAAACAACAAATATTAAAACCAACGCATAATGGTTAAACGTGCGCAAATTCAAATTCCTCCAATCCACTTGTGCCACGCCATCATCTCTTCCATTTTCCTGAAACACAAAGAAAGAAGGCAACGGTTTTTGAAGCGTAGCATTAGGCAGCTTTTGAGAAAATAGCGATTAGGTCCCTGTAGCTCATAAATTTGTCGCGACCAATGCTTCATCTTCGTCTAGATTTTCTGAGTATGACTATCATGGTCTAGAAGGCTGATTTTACAGCATGGTAAAAGCCCTAAAAGCAAAACCTAAAAACCCTAAAACGTGGCCATGGTAGATTCGCATATGATTAACAAAAATGAAATTAAACACCATGAATAGCTTGGAAACTTTGTGAGGAACATGAATATGTAATTAAAATGCAATGATCATGCTTAGAATTGAGAATACGATTTCAAAAAATTTGGAACACAGTCTGAGTTGTAGCTACCGTTTCTTCGCGTTTTGATTGAGGTTAGGGGTTGGGATGTGCTCAGAAATTGTCCAGGATGCTAATGGAAAAAGAGTTGAGGAAAAAAAACTCCCCTAACCTTGATTTCAGATTTGGATTATATGGCCAATTTTTCAAAATGTCCCTCTGCTTTTCAGCGCAGCACATGGTCTCTTATGGTTAGGGTTTGACTCAGTGACTATCATGGAATGGAATTGGCTTGCTAACTGACCTTAATTCATGCTTAGGAAAGAACAAGTCCTAGGGTTTTCACTCTTAACCATTTTTCCTCCTTTTTAGCCAAAACCTAGACTTAGTGTGCAAATCAACCCTAGCCTGAGTTTTTGAATTGGCCCATGATGCATAGAAATTGTCCAAGTTCACATGACACTATTCCATTGGTTTTTAAATTTTATTTGAATTTTCAAAGATTAAAAATGAATTAAATCATCAAAAATTAAATAAAATAAAAAAATCAATATTTGGTCTTGAAATTAACCATGGGACACGTGTGTGGCATGACAAGGATGAACCAAGTGGAAAAAATGGGGCCCTTTTGTCAAAAATTGGATTTTCAAGGATAGTTGACTTTTGCCATTTCACAAAAATTTCCCAACTTCTCCAATGCATAACTTGCTCAATTTTTAAGTTTTTATCATGTTCTTGGACGTTTTGGAAAGGTCTTTGAGTCCTTTAACCAATGCCTTTGGTCCCATGTCATTTTGATTTACCAATCTCAAGTTATGGTCTTTGACTTAAAGTCCCTTTTTGTTGACTTTTGAAAATGACCTGTAATGTTGAAATTGATAACTTTTTGTGAGAGCATTTCTTGGACTTGAAGTATGAAGATGAGTTGTAGGAAATGTCTTTCTCTTCAAAATGGGCTTTGGATGGAATTTTTCTGATAATCCATGTGAAAGTTATGCCCTGGTCAACTTCAGTTGACTTTTTCAGCTGTCCAAATATAGCAACTTTTGCATCTTTGATGATTTCTGAGCCAAATTTTGAGAATCATGATCAAGCATTGATCAAATGATGTTTGTGGCTTCAAAATAAGATGTTGACCAAAAATTTGGACTTTTGACTGTCAAATGACCATTTTGCCCCTACAGTTGACTGTAGGGCAATTCAGGGTTTTGACTGTGCAATTTTGAGCTGAATGCCTTGAAACTTGATATGAGGATGCTTGACCATGTTTGTAAGCATATGAGACTTGATTGGGCCTTTGAACACTTCCTTTTCTTGATCAGACTCAAAACCCTAATTTTGACTGTATGTGAGACTGTTGCACTGCACAACCCTTGGGGCATTTTATAGCTTGGTTTGGCAATTTCTTGAGGAATATGGGAGGGCAAATTTTGGGGTATAACACCCAGCTGAGCTAAAAGCTTCAAAATTATCAATCTCCCGCGGAGCCAGGCTAATGAGCCTTCTCCCCACAGAGTTTTAGGAAGGAAAATCTCGAGTTCCCCAGTGAAGTCGCCAGAGATACTTTCCTCCAAGCTGAAGATTCTCAGTCTTACCTCCCCAGTATGAGTCTACTAGATTGGTACTCCCCAGTAGAAGTCATCAGGAATTCCCCAGAAGATTGGTATACAACCCAAGCTCCTTTTTCTCCAGCAGTGACCAGGAATTTTTCTTCCCGGCAGCAGTCAAGATACTGTCATCTTCAGCCATCTCGGATTCATCTATCCTTCGCAAGACAGCTCTCCAGCTTACATGCGCATCCATTTACATTCATATCATATAACATACATTGTATCATGCATCATGAAATTGCATATAACTAACTCGTTGCCTTTGCAGGTAAGATCAGTCGACAGACAAAAATCATTATCTTCCGAGATTCTTTCTAGGAATAGTTCAGATATGACCCAGACACGGCAACATTCTAATGCTTATTCCAAATTTATCCAGATGCAGTTTTACACAAACTCATCATCAGGAAGCCCTACACCGGTTCCTCCTCAAGATTTCTGAAAACAGTTTACGGGTTCTCCAAGTAACGGATGTTAACCTATCGCTTGTTCAGTTTCTTCTCAAGACTTCTGAAAACAGTTTATGGATTCTTCCCAACAACAGATGTTAATCTATCACTTGTTCAGATGCAACTTTTGAAAACAGTTTACGGACGCTTCCCAACAACGGATGCTGCTCTATTGCTTATTCAACTTCAAGATTTCTGAAAACAGTTTACGGGTTCTCCAAGTAACAGATGTTAACCTATCGCTTATTCAGTTTCTTCTCAAGACTTCTGAAAACAGTTTATGGATTCTTCCCAACAACGGATGTTAATCTATCACTCGTTCAGATGCAACCTTTGAAAACAGTTTACGGACGCTTCCCAACAACGGATGCCGCTCTATTGCTTATTCAACTTCAAGATTTCTGAAAACAGTTCATGGGTTCTCCAAGTAACGGATGTTAACCTATTGCTTGTTCGGTTTCTTCTCAAAACAATTTATAGATTCTTCCCAACAACGGATGTTAATCTATCAGCTTGTCCAGATGCGACTTTTGAAAACAGTTTACGGACACTTCCCAACAACGGATGCTGCTCTATTGCTTATTCAACTTCAAGATTTCTGAAAACAGTTCACGAGTTCTCCAAGTAACGGATGTCAATCTATTGCTTGTTCAGACCCCCAGTGCGGAAATAGTCCAAAGCATGGACACCTTTCTGATACTCTTTTCCAAATGGCATCTTCAAGCCCATCCCCGACAAGTTTCTGTCACCCCTCCAGATGGCATCGTTAAGCCCATCTCCAAATGGCATCTTTAAGCCCATTGCCGCATCCCTTGACGAGTGCAAATTTAAGGGCACTCTAGTGTCCAATCTCCTTTTACCCTCGAGTCGCGAAAGGCAAACTTGCCAATCTAACTCTTCGGATTCAAGAAGATTGAACAGGGGCAACTGTTGTACCCCAAAATTTGCCCTCCCATTTCTCATTGATTTCTCACCACAAAGCCCTTGGAGATCAAGATCCAGTTAGGGTTTCATCTGCTCAAGACTTCTCCTTGCACTATTGACCCAAATTAGGGTTTGTGTTTGCACAAAGATGTTTTGACCTAAAATTCCTAAGATGACTTTCTTGCTTCATATTGGACTCCCAAGTTTATCCATATCAAGTTTCAAGTCTTGATTCCAAGTTTTGCCCAGCCAATTGGACAGTTGACCTAGAAATCAACTGTATTGGGAAAAAAGTCAACTGTGCCCAATTAACAGTCAAATCTCATGAAAATTGACCCACATCAACATTATGAACTCACATGGACCATTTGATCAAGTTTGGATCACAATTCCATAAGAAATTTGATCAGATCACCAAAAGGGCAAAATGGTCATTTTTAGGGTTTTGACTACACAAAGGCAATTTTTGACTGTTGACCTAACCAATGGCAAAACAAGCTCACATATGGACTCAAGGACCCCATGGAATTATCTTGACATGCTCAACAAGTTCAAAAGATCCCAAGTACACAAGATTGACAGTTGAATTTCCCAGTCAATTGATCAATTTTGACTGTATACTGAAAAGTCAAACTTTGACTTTTTGGTCAAAATCAAGGGTCAAGATTCATTTTTCATCAAAACATGCCAAATCATGAAACTTGTTCACCAAGAAATCAAAATTTGCAAATTAGGGTTTGAAATGAGAATTTTTCATAACTTAGAATTTTTCTAAGTTATGAAAAACCCTAATTTTTTCCCAACTTTGCCCCACTTTCTCACCAAGATTCATTTGGATTCAAGCAAAAGTCAAAACATGAAAGTTGTAGCTTGTTGCATAATCTACAACTTTGATTCACAAAGTTTTCCCAAATGAGGCTTGTATCTCAAGTTACAATTTTTGGAATAAGGGTACTAAACCATTCTTAACTTAGTGAAGTATTAACCTATTTTGGCAAGGTTTTCTACCTAACTTCAAGGCCATTTTCCATACACTTCCACTTGGAATTTCAATTTTCATTTCAAAGATGGGTTGTAGTACACATTCCAAGCTTTCCAAAATGTCCAAGAACTTATCAAACAACCTCATAACTTGAGAGAATCGAATTTCACAATATGGCAAAAACTCACTTTTGAATTGGCCATTTTCCATGTTCATAATTTGTGCAAACTTCTCAAACCAGCACGCCCCTTGATTACAGGTCCTTAAACCATCCAACACTCAATAATTTAATGTATGTTCATTGTGCTAAGTCCTTGTTTCATGAGTTCAAGCATTGCCTAAAGGATTAATCCCAAATTGGAAAAAGCATTATATCCATTTTTGCAAAAGTTTCACTTTATGTCATAATGCAAATCCACAAGTACAGATGAAATCTAATTGGCACAAGATTATGAGCAAAACACTCTGATCAAGGAGAGATTATGCAGCACATTAGGGGGCCTCTACCTGCCTAGAACACAACTTGGGCATTTGTTGCTTAAAGTGTAAGTAACATTGCATTTTGTACAACAACTTTCATCTCAGCATTAGAAACCTTAAGCAAATATTGTAGACACTTTCTAATCATCCTAACCAAGCTGAAACACGACCCTAACATCCCTCATACACTCCCATTCCCAGAATCACTCTCAAACTGCAAAAACAGGGCAGTGCCTGCAGTTTGAGTGCCAACTCTCATTCCTCTCATGCTCTCTTGTCCAAACCTGTTCAAACTCACTCCCTAGCATCAATGCAAGCTGACCAAAACCTAAAACACGGCCTGTAATTCCTCTAACCAGTTCCACCATTTTCACTTTCTTGTTTTGCAGTTGAAGGTCCATAGCTCGATTCAAGGTCTTTCAAAACAAAGTAAGCATTGGAATAGCATCACCACACCTCAAGGAAGCTATACCAATCATCACCTTGCATTGAAAGCTCCTCCATTGCCAGTTAAAACTTCAACTGAACAGGTAAGTTCATGAATTCGTATCTCTCTTATTAGGCATTGTTAGCTTTAGGTTTGTGAAGAGAATATGTCACAATCATAGCCCTGAACATGCCCATATAGTTAGATTGTATTTATATTATGTGTGTTGCAAGAATTTTGAGTCTGAACATGGAAGAAAATCTAGGTCAGGATTTGGGGGAGAAGAAATTCTCTCTCATCTTAGAGAGTTAAGACAAATTCTGCATATGGTTGGATTCGTCTTTTAATGCTGAACATTTTTCATGTTGTGAGTTTTGCTTGAAAGTCCAGGAATCAAGAGATAGAAAACGCGTGCTTTGGTTGTTCATACAGGTCTGAAGGTTGAAGAAGGGTCTTCTTGGGCTGGGCCTGAGTTGACTTTCCTAATTGCACCCTTTTATTATTTTTACACCCCCTGAGCCCATTTCATTCATTTTATTAATTTTTTGACTTTTCTTTTTTTGGTTTGACTTATTTATTTTTTCTCACAATATAAAAAATATAAAAATAATTTTTTGCACCATTTTCCTATTTGTTAGGTATTTATTTGTTTATTTTAGTATTTGTACATAAATAGATACATTTTTTTCTTAAAATACTAAAATAATGCAAAATACATTTACTATTTTATTTTTATTTTATTTTTGCCTTCTGAAAATATTTTATATAAAAAAATACTTTTTTTCATATATAAATATTAAATATTATTATTTTTTGTATATATAATGCATATTTAAAATAATACACACACACACACACATATATATATATATATATATATATATATATATATATATATATATATATATATATATATATATATATATATATATATATATATATATTTATTAGGATATTTAGGTCAAAAATATAAAATATACACACTTTTATTTTCTTATTAATAATTAATATAAAAAAATACCTTTTTGATAAACATACTTTATTTTATTTTATTTTTGTATATAATGAATAAATACTATATATATTAATAATTAATACATTTACTTTAAGAAATTAGGGTTTTTGCCCTAAAACACAAAATCTCCAAAATAATACTTTTTTATTTGACCTAAAATAAATACCTTTTTTTTCATACATACAAAAAACCATTTTTTGCATCTTGCATATTTATTCTTATTTTATTTAATTTATGCAATTTAATTATCTTGTATATAAATTCCAAATTGATGTAATAGTTAGGTTTAAATTCCTTGTCAAAATCCCCATTTGAACATTTGTACCCCCCTTCCCATATATTGTGTTGTAATAGTTTAGTAAATTTATTTTTCGCACTTTATTGCTTTCTAATTATGCCATGCTAGAATTAGGGTTTGTATGCGAAAAAACAACGAAAATAGTTTGACCTAATTTCAAGATAAATGAGCATGAAATATGGACAACACATATCACACCTACACCCCTAGGGTATTCCACTTTGTTGCCTTCAAATAAATGGGCCATGTTGTATGTTAGGTTTCTTTGGGTAAAACAAACAATCAAATGATCATAGTCCCTCGATGACGCTTTCGAAAAGTTGCCTAAAATGATCAAGTCCCTTTCAAAGAAAAATTGCCCAAAGACACTTAACACTATTGCAATTATGGTCTAAACGATGACCCGCGCTCGTCCCTTTTACCTCCTAATACAAGATTGTCCACCAAATGCAATGGTGGAACAAAATTGTTAAAAGGGTTAAAACATAACAAAAATCTTTGAGAACTTTAGGGTAGGTAGCTCTTAAGTACTTGCCAACTTGCAAAAGAAAACACTTGCCTATTTTCAAAACACACTTCACAAACACTTTCAAAACAAACTTTCAAAAACCTTGAAACATCTTTTCAAAAAGACAAGCACCTTTTGTAAAACATTCGAGTAAAGAATTGTTACAAGGGTAGCCTATACAAGGCATCTTTTTTTAAAACCTTTTCAAAGCCACACACAAAGCACCATTTCAAACAATTGAAAACCAAGGCAAGTTGATCTAAGCAAGTACCTAAGAGCCCATGGATAACCATGGATAGAAAGGGTGCTAATACCTTCCCTTTCTATAATCTACTCCCCGAACCTAAGAAAAATCTCAAAGGTTTTTTGCTGTGCTTTTTAAACCTTTCCTTAGGATAAAATAAAAAGTCGGTGGCGACTCTTGCTCAACCAAAACATTTGCGAAAACAAACGCAAAACCATAGTCAGTTCTCCCACCGTATCACATTAGCCATGTAGTTGGCGCCTTGATCAGGAAACTTCTTGCAACCGCTGTCATATTTGAATTTCAAAATATATCACGTCTATAAGTTTGCTTCGATATTAACCGTTACCGTAGACGAATAACCCAAATTCTATAAGTCTTGGATTCTATTTCTTATCGACGGACTTGTGTTGTACCCCAAAATTTACCCTCCCTTTTCTCAAGATATTTCTCACCAAAGATTTCAAATACCCAAGGATTCTCAAGGTTTGATCAGACAAGTTCACCTCCTAAGCGCTGAGTCCAGAAATTAGGGTTTTGGTTTTCTCAAGGACAATTGGAATATTGATGCCTCAAATTACTTTCATGGTTCATTATAGGTCTCCAAGTATGCATGCCCAGTTTCAAGTCTTGCATCACAAATTGCTCAGATGACTGAAAATCAACTGTATTGCGTAAAAAGTCAACTAATACACAAAAAGTCAAATTTTGACTTTTTAGTCAACATTAAATTTCAAAGATCAAAATTCATCAAGACATTCAAAAATATCAAACTTGATCATCAAGAATCAAGAAAGTTAAGAAAGTCAACAAAAAGTCAACAAAAAGTCAATATTTCCAAGACTTAGAAAAATTCTAAGTGTTTTCATCCTTGATAATTTCATTATTTCATGATATTTTTTCACCAAGATGCAAGATGGTTCAAAGAAAACTTTCAACATAAAAATTGTAGATCTTGATGAATTCTACAACTTTGTATTAGAGGGTTGATGTCCAAAAAATGCTTATATTTGAAGATATAAGCCCATGAAGTCATGACATTTTCATCTAACACTTAGAGAAATTTTCAACAAGTTTGGTCAAATTTTTGTCCCAACTTCTTAGCCAATTTTCATTAAATTCCAATTTGATTTAGCCAAAGTGATCGAAATGAAAGTTGTAGACAATGTTTCAAGCTTTCCAAAACATCCAAGAGCATGAATTTATCATACTTGAGCTAGGAGATTCAAAGGCATGAAGTTGGGTATCCATTCTTGAATTACAAGTCATTTTGGTGAAGAACACATAATCCAATCTGCATGATATGCTGCATAATCTTGCTTTACATGCCTTCTAACTTGAAAATCTCACAATAATTTAATGTTTACACAAACTTTTGAGCTATGGTCCATTTGATTTAAGCATTGTCCAAAGCATAATTCCATTAATGGCAAAAAGTTAACACTTTCATTTTTGAAAAGCATGCTTTTGCAAAATGTCAATGCATTGAGCTTTGTAATTGTTATATTTGATTATAAGCAAGCTCAAAAGCATGGAGAAAATCCTCTGCATCCAACAATTTTAGAACATGCTTGTACTTGAAATATTGAAACTATGAAAATTCATCCAACTTGGTTTTTCACTTTCAACCAAGCCATAACTCCATAATTTGTAAACCTGATCAGCTCTTGTCCTCAAACCTCTTGCCTATAAATAGAGGGAGAATTTGCAAGACAGGGGGGGGGGGGAAGAGAAATAAAAGAAAAAAAGAAATAGATGAACAAGCCCTCAGAACCCAATTACTCTCAAAAAATCAGAATTGTCCATAAAACTTCCACTTTTGAGCTTTGAAGTCCAAATCTTTGAATCTCTCAAACCTTGAAAGTTTTTCCCAAAAAAACCATCCAAATACTTCACATACATCATATAGAAGTTGTTCAAACACAAGAATAACTTCTGTAACATCATTATCACCATCTTCCAAACTCAAAAACAGTACCTTGCAACTTGACTTGGTTGGAGTGATTCAGCAACTTTCGGCACAAAGTGAGGATTGGCATAACTTCAATAAGGTCCAAGGGAGCTTAATCAATCATAATATTTCACCTAGAATAGCTAGAAGAGGCTTCATACTTTTCTCCAAGAGAGGTAAGTTTCCTCAAACTTTGATATCTTTATCCATACATCATTTGTTTTCGTTTTCAAGAGAATAAAACAGAACAAATCAAGGTATAAAAGTGCAAATATCCAAAATTCAAAGAAAATGCTTTAGCAGCCCTGACACGGGCATCCTTGTCACCTGACACGGGCCGTGTGTAACACCCCAATTCTACCCGATAATTATAAATGTAAATCAGAGTCATAAAATTCATGCAACCGAATCAAGATGCCACAAATGCAACTTCAAAAACACATTGCATTCAACGTGGATACATAACACTTTAAAACTTTGGATGAACTATCAGCATAATAATTTAATCTCTTAATACCACAACTTGAACATCTACGCAGCGGAATCATAATAACATCTTTGTATAACAATTACAACAACTTCAAAATAATGCATACTTAGCAACAAACAAATTAAAGTTCAACAACTGAAATAATCAATAACTAAAAGCAACAAGCATTCATTCCCTCGAGTGTTACGTATCAGAGCAATGACATCGACTCGAACTACCGAAGGTATACTGCCTTCACTTCGGATTACCTGCACGTTACCAACGTAAGGGTAACATCCAAACAGAAGGGGTGAAATATCTAACAATATAATAAAATGTATGATAAATAATATATTAAATTAGATCATATAACATCACCACTTCTCATCTTATAAACAACAATAATCACAACAGAATACCAACAATAATACACATTCACCCTATTAATACACAACTTCTTTATGCAATCATATGATGCAACTCAATACTATGCAAATGCATGTGGTACCATTGGAGCAGAACTCCCATCTCAAATAATTTCCAATAAATAGAGGCATCAACAAGGCATAAGCCTTCATCTTAATATTCGCCAATACATGCCATCTTAACGAGCATCAGCTCCATCTTGAAATGCAATGTATGCGACACAATCATGAATGTAATAACAACAACCATAATTAACAACATCTCAATCACAACATCATCGTTCGCCAGAAGCCTACATCTTAATAGTTTCCAATTATTAGAGGCATCTCGACATCATTCATCAACATAATTCCTCAACATAATTCATCGCATAATTCATCAACATAATTCATCACATAATTCATTAACATAATTCATCGCATAATTCATCAACATAATTTCATCAACGTAACTCATCAACATAATTTTACAGCAACTCGGCCACAACGACAATACAATGATAGATCGACAATCCCTCAACATTGGCCATATGCCTACAACATGATATTGCCTATAGTTAATTAATCATCTAAGGCTTACCTCTAAATTACCAAACCTCTACCTATTACTATTTGTAATACTACACCATTATCATCATTGATCTTACTGTTATGAACCAAACAATAATCTATAATCGTCTTATCTTCATTATACTTCACAAAATCATCATAGCGATTAACGCGGGAAGCTAACTCTAATCCTAAATTGGTTTACTAGGATTATTCTTCTTATTCTTCATTTTAACCCTTAAGAATGAAGTTCATCGTGTTAGCTATCCAACGCTTCGAACGACACCTCAAACGGAGTCCCGAAACTTAAGTTACAGCCTTTGGAAACGAATCTGCCAAAAATCAGACTACATGAGTCGACGCATAACGTTTTGAGTCGACGCGTACTGGCTAACATCCTGCATGACTCGATGTGTACTCCCTTTAGATCAACTCATACTGAGTCTGCAACACCGCATGTATCGATGCATGCTCCTTCGTATCGACTCATCCTGAGTTCAAAAACCTGCATGTATCGACACATGGCCTTTGAGGTCGACGCATATTGTTCTGTCATGAATATTTTTTGCGATTTCATTGCGTTTTCACTACGGTTTCCCTGCCTTAGGCCCTAAAAACATCCTCTAATCATAGGAAATCATCAATTATAGTAATCCTATGTTTCTACATCAATTATACAACATTAGGGCATCAATATTCATCCTTAAATCATCGATTTTCATCATACAACAATATATATATATATATATATATATATATATATATATATATATATATATATATATATATATATATATATATATATATATATATATATATATATATATATTCCAATCATAAACAAGACAAGTTTTCACCTCTAATCCCATATACTAATCATCATAAATCATATTATAGAGTCAGAACCCCACCCTTACCTTAGATTGAAGGTTGCTCTACAGTTTTTTCGATTGAATTTCGTTCTGCCTTTTTTCCTTCTTTTCTGCAACTTTCACGTTCTCTTTCTCTTCTTCCAACCCTTATTTCCTTCTCTTCTCACCGCTTCTTCTTTTTCCTTATTATTTTTAAAAACTAATATAATAACCCTATAATTCTTATTAGGTCTTAATGGGCTTAAAACTCCTACACCCCCTCTCTACTACTTCTATTCCTTAAAATAAGTCCATATCAAATAATATTATTATTCTAATATTATTCCACAACTTAATAGAATAAATATATCCAATAACAACAACACATCCACTAATATAATAACATAACTTCATAAATATTCCAAAAATAATTAAATTATTAATTAAATTACGGGCGTTACAACTCTCCCCCACTTAAAATATTTCCGTCCTCGAAAATTTACCTTAATCAAACAACTCAAGATAGGAGTCCCGCGTCTTGCTTTCCAACTCCCAAGTCATGCTTTCTCTGGTAGCTCCTAGCCAAACCACTTTAACCAAAGCAATCCCTTTACCCCCTCAAAGTCTTTGTTTCACGATCCGCGATCCGTACAGGCATCGTCTCCACTGTAAGGTTATCCCGTACTTGCACATCATCCATATGAATCACATGAGATGGACCTGGAATATACTTCAGGAGTTGTGACACATGAAACACATCATGCAAATTCGAAAGATTAGGCGGTAAAGCCACTCTATAAGCAACATTCCCCACTCTCTCCTAAATCTGATATGGTCCAATAAAACGAGAAGTGAGCTTCTTGGACTTCAACGCTCGCCCAACACTAGTCACAAGTGTAACTCTCAAAAACACATGTTTACCCGCTTGAAATTCTAAATCTTTCCTTCGCTTGTCATGATAACTCTTCTGGCTACTTTGGGAAGCTTTCACCTTTTCTCGAATAAACTTCACCTTCTCAGTAGTCTCACGAACAAGTTCAGGTCCAATTACTACACTTTCACCAGATTCATGCCAACATAAAGGAGTTCAACATCTTCGACCATACAACACTTCAAAAGGTGTCATCCCAATACTAGAATGGTAACTGTTATTATAAGTGAACTCTATCAACGGAAGATAAGTATCCCACGAACCTCCCTGCTCAAGAACACATGCCCTCAGCAAGTCTTCCAACGATTGAATAGTCCGTTCAGTACGACTATCTGTCTGAGGATGATACGCCGAACTCAACCTCAACTTATAACCCAATGCTTCTTGCAAACTCTTCCAAAAATCAGAAGTAAATCTTGGATCTCTATCTGACACAATGCACAAAGGAACACCATGCAACTTCACAATCACACTAGTGTAAATCTCAGCCAACTTCGACACTGGAAAACTGATGTTAATAGGAATAAAATGAGCCATTTGTAAGCCTATCAACAATCACCCGAACTGAATCATGTCCTCTTAAAGTATTAGGTAACCCCGTCACAAAGTCCATCGAAATGCTATCCCATTTCCATTCTGGAACTTCTAACGGTTGCATCAACCCTGCAGGCTTCTGATGTTCAACTTTCGACTTATGACAAGTTAAACATGCATACACAAACCGAGCCACATCACTCTTCATTCCAGGCCACCAAAACAAACCTTTCAAATCTTGATACATCTTTGTAGCTCCTAGATGAATACTCAACTTACTTCTATGACTCTCTTCAAGTATCACTTTCTTCATCTCAGCATCATCAGGAATACAAATCCGGTTACAAAATCTCAACACACCTTACGCATCTAACTTAAAATCACTATTCTCATACTGATCGATCCCAACCATTGAATCTACCAGTTTCACATCCAGCTTCTGAGCTTCTCTGATACTGTCTAGAAATTCATTATTAATCTTCAACATACCCAACATAACACTCCGCAGTGTCACCTCGCAAACCAAGCTCATATCTCTGAACTGTTCAATTAATTCCAACTATTTAACCATCATTGCCGACATATGTAAAGTCTTTCGACTTAACGCATCAGCTACTACATTCGCTTTTCCTGGATGATAATTCAAACTGAAATCATAATCCTTTAACAATTCCAACCATCTTCGTTGCCTCATATTCAACTCCTTCTGATCAAATAAATACTTTAAGCTCTTATGGTCACTAAACACTTCAAATCTATAACCATAAAGATAATGCCTCTAAATTTTCAATACAAAAACAACTGCAGCAAGCTCTAAATCATGCATAGGATAGTTCTTCTCATGAGTCCTCAACTGCCTTGACGCATAAGCAACTACCTTATCATTCTGCATAAGCACACCTCCTAAACCCATCTTAGAAGCATCACAGTATACCATAAAAGGCTCTCCTGGATTAGGTAACGTCAAAATCGGAGCCGACGTCAATCTCTTCTTCAATTCGTAAAAATTTATTCGCACTGAACATCCCATACAAAAGATCTACATTTACAAGTAAATTTAGTCAACAGAAGTTCCAACTTAGAAAAACCTTCGATAAACCTTCTATAATAACCAGCTAATCCCAAAAAGCTTTTAATCTCAGTAGCTGACTTCGGAGTTTCCCATTGCAGCACAACATCAACCTTCGATGGATCTACAGCAATGCCACTACCTGAGATCACATGACCAAGAAAATAACATCCTTTAACCAGAACTCACACTTGGGCAGCTTTGCATACAACTTCTTCTCTTTCAAAACTTGCAATACCACTCTTAAGTGCTCCACATGCTCTTCTTCTAACTTAGAGTAAATCAAAATATCATCAATGAACACCACTATAAACCGATCCAAATAAGTATGGAAGATACGATTCATGTATTCCATGAATACTCCCGGCGCATTAGTAACACTGAAAGGCATCACCGAATACTCGTAATGTCCATAACGTGTTCTGAAAGCTGTCTTCTGGATATCTTCATCCTTCACTTTAATCTGATGGTAACCCGACCTCAAATCAATCTAACTAAACACCCGAGAATTCACCAATTGGTCCATCAAGTCATCTATTCTTGGAAGAGGATACTTGTTCTTAATTGTCACTTTATTCAGCTGTCTATAATCAACACAAAGCCTCATACTTCCATCTTTCTTCTTTACTAATAACACTGGAGCTCCCCACGGAGATACACTTGGTCTTACAAACTTCTTTTCAAGTAACTCTTCCAATTGCTTCTTTAACTCTGACAATTCAGATGTAGACATCCTGTATGGTGCCATAGACACAGGTCTGGTACCAGGTACAAGATCAATTGCAAATTCAACTTCCCTCTCCAGCGGTACATCAGGAATTTCATCAGGGAAAACTTCGGGAAATTCACACACCACCTGCAATTCCTCAATATAGCTTGAGTCTCTACAAATAGCGACTCCATCAATGAGAACATTTGTGCTTCTTCTTGCATCAACTTCCTCAACTGTCTAGCAGACAACAAACTATCTTCCTCTTCTTTAGGAGTAGAAAACCTCACAGACTTGTCATAACAGTTAATATGAACATAATTATGCTCTAACCAGTTCATACCCAAAATCACATCCAACCCTCTTAACGGTAAACAAACCAAATCAACAGCAAAGTCTCTGTCGAAGATCGACAAGGGACACTTTAAACACACAAAAGAAGTAGTCACCGACCCCTTGGCTGGAGTGTCGACGACCATTTCTCCATTCATAGAAGACAACATAAGACCCAATCTTTCAACATAATCACCAACAATAAAATAATCAGTAGCATCGATATCAATAATAGTAATTAAAGGAGTACTATTAATGAAACATGTACCTCTGATAAGTCTGTCCTCAACAGCTGTCTGATCCTTAACCAAAGCGAACACTTCATAACTTGTTTGTGCCCTCTTTAGTTTCTGACACTTACTACCAATGTGCCATTCTTCACTACAATTGAAACAAATCACATCCTTATGTTTGCACTCAGATACAATATGCCCATTCTTACCACAACGGAAAAACCTCTTTACTTCAGCAGTACACACATTACTCTTACGCGTAGGTTTCCCACATTTAAAATAAACCACACCAGCAAGAGCATCTACCCCACTAGTCCTCTGACCCCGAGCAACTTTATGTTTACCTTTACCAGCTGGGGTATCATAAGGCTTACCACGATTCTGTTGGTACTTACCCCTCTTCTCACTGATAATCTTGTAATGAGCATTATTATCCTCTTCATAAATCCTGCAACTATCAATTAAATCAGCAAAGACATGGATCTTCTGGTATCCAACTTCCTTCTTGATCTTTGGGCGCAACCCGTTCTCAAACTTGATGCACTTCAAAAACTCAACATCTGCCTCACCGTAGTGCGGATATAACTTAGCCAACTCAGAAAACTTTGCAACATACTCAAAAATTGATATATTCCATTGCTTCAGCTCAAGGAATTCAATCTCCTACTTATCACAAACATCTTAAGGAAAGTACTTCCTCAGAAATTCCCTACAGAACATAGCTCAGTGACATTTTCACATGCAGCTTCCAATCTCTGACAAGTCTCTAGCCACCAGTCATCAGCTTCGTCTGCTAGCATATGAGTACCATACCGAAACTTTTACGCTGGAGTGCAGTCCATCACACGGAAGATTATCTCAATCTCTTTCAACCAATCCAATGCTCTGTCAGGATCATACTTTCCCTTGAAGGTGGGCGGATTTTCTCTCTGGAAAGTGGCCAAGCAACGAGATCCAGCATTCTCGTCAGCATTCGGCTGATTCTCCATCGCGTGCATCATTGCTTCTAAAGCAGAAACAAGTGAAGCATCATTCTTTCCAGCAATCTCAACTTATCACTACAACATAAACAACGGTTAGAACTCAAATTAACAATACTCGATTGTTAGACAACTACGACTTGACAACTTGATCGGACGGACCAACCTTTGCTCTGATACCAACTTTATAACACACCAATTCTACCCGACAATTATAAATGTAAATCAGAGTTATAAAATTCATGCAACTGAATCAATATGCCATAAATTCAACTTTAAAACACATTGCATTCAACGTGGATACATAACACCTTAAAACTTTGGATGAACTATCAGCATAATAATTTAATCTCTTAATTCCACAACTTGAACATCTACGTAGCGGAATCATAATAACATCTTTGTCCAACAATTACAACAACTTCAAAATAATGCATACTTAGCAACAAACAAATTAAAGTTCAACAACTGAAATAATCAATAACTAAAAGTAACAAGCGTTCATCCCTCTGAGTGTTACGTATCAGAGCAATGACACCGACTCGAACTACCGAAGGTATACTTCCTTCACTCCGGATTACCTGCACGTTACCAACGTAAGGGTAACATTCAAATGGAAGGGGTGAGATATCTAATAATATAATAAAACGTATGATAAATAATATATTAAATTAGATCACATAACATCACCACTTCTCATCTTATAAACAACAATAATCGCAACAGAATACCAACAATAATACACATTAACCCTATCAATACACAAATTCTTTATGCAATCATATGATGTAACTCAATACTATGCAAATTCATGTGGTACCATTGGAGCAGAACTCCCATCTCAAATAATTGCCAATAAATAGAGGCATCAACAAGGCATAAGTCTTCATCTTAATATTCGCCAATACATGCCATCTTAACGAGCATCAACTCCATCTTGAAATGCAATGTATGCGACACAATCATGAATGTAATAACAACAACCATAATTAACAACATCTCAATCACAACATCATCGTTGGCCAGAAGCCTACATCTTAATAGCTGCCAATTATTAGAGGCATCTCGACATCATTCATCAGCATCATTCATCAACATAATTCCTCAACATAATTCATCGCATAATTTATCAACATAATTCATTGCATAATTCATTAACATAATTTCATCAACGTAACTCATCAACATAATTTTACAGCAACTCAGCCACAACGACAATACAATGATAGATCGACAATCCCTCAACGTTGGCCATAGACCTACAACATGATATTTCCTATAGTTAATTAATCATATAAGGCTTACCTATAAATTACTAAACCTTTACCTATTACTATTCTGTAATACTACATCATTATCATCATTAATCTTATTGTTATGAACCAAACAATAATCTATAATCGTCTTATCTTCATCATACTTCACAAAATCATCATAGCGATTAGCGCATGAAGCTAACTCTAATCCTAAATTGGATTACTATTATTATTCTTCTTATTCTTCATTTTAACCCTTAATAATGAAGTTCATCGCGTTAGCTATCCAACGCTTCGAACGACACCTCAAACGGAGTCCGGAAACTCAAGTTACAGCCTTTGGAAACGAATCTGCCAAAAATCAGACTACATGAGTCGACGCATAACGTTTTGAGTCGACGCATACTGGCTAACATCTTGTATGAGTCGATGCATACTTCCTTTGGATCAACTCATACTGAGTCTGTAACACCGCATGTATCGGCGCATGCTCCTTCGTATCGACTCATCCTGAGTCCAAAAACCTGCATGTATCGACGCATGGCCTTTGAGGTCGACGCATATTGTTCTGTCATGAATATTTTCTGCGATTTCACTATGGTTTCCCTGCCTTAGGCCCTAAAACATTCTCTAATCATAGGAAATCATCAATTATAGTAATCCTATGTTTCTACATCAATTATACAACATTAGGGCATCATTATTCATCCTTAAATCATCGATTTTCATCATACAACAATATATATATTCCAATCATAAACCAGACAAATTTTCACCTCTAATCCCACATACTAATCATCATAAACCATATTATAGAGTCAGAACCTCACCCTTACCTCTGATTGAAGGTTGCTCTACAGTTTTTCCGATTGAATTTTGTTCTGCCTCTTTTCCTTCTTTTCTGCAACTTTCACGTTCTCTTTCTCTTCTTCCAACCCTTATTTCCTTCTCTTCTTACTGCTTCTTCTTTTTCCTTATTATTTCTAAAAACTAATATAATAACCCTATAATTCTTATTAGGTCTTAATGGGCTTAAAACTCCTACACCCCCTTTCTACTACTTTTATTCCTTAAAATAAGCCCATATTTAATAATATTATTATTCTAATATTATTCCACAACTTAATAGAATAAATATATCCAATAACAACAACACATTAACTATTATAATAACACAACTTCATAAATATTCCAAAAATAATTAAATAGTTAATTAAATTACGGGCGTTAGACCATGTCAGGGAGAAAATATGCAAAAGGGCAAGGCATATGCTGACATGGGTTCTCGTTTCACGCGACATGGCCCGTGTCAACTTAACTGGGATTGAAAACTTGGCAAGGAGGCAAGGCAGGAGCTGACACAGGTGTCCGTGTCACATGACACGGCCCGTGTCAATTCAGCTGGGACTAAGAACGTGCAAGAAGCTTTGGGATGATTCTGACACGGGTGTTCGTGTCCAGTGACACGGCCCGTGTCAGCCTAGGCATTAGAAATCTTAATTTTGAGACTTTTTGCCATAATTTTGGATCATTAAGGGTACATCAGAAATTTTGCATTAACATCCAAATTATTTTCTAAAACAATTAAAAATCATTAGACTTAGGTTTTATTTTAACTTCCTTAATTTCAATTAACTTAGTTTTTTTAGGTTTTGTTTAAAATAATTAGTTACCTTTTCTTTTAATTAAAACTAATTAGCTTTCTTAGGTTAATTATCAAACTTTGTTTTCTATCAAAAAACCCTAAAAAGCATTCTTTTTTCTTCATCTTTACATTTTTGTACATTTTATTATTTTGCGCTACAATTTATGTAACTGTCAAAGCCGTGTAATAGTAATTAGGGTTTATTTTTACTTGTCATCCCCATTTGTAAATTTGTATCCCCCATCCCCAAAAGCATTGTAATAGCATATGATATTTACTTTCCACAATTTATCGCTTTCCATTTTATTGTTAGTAATTAGAGTTTGTATGACAAGACTTAAAACCAATATTAGATAACCATAAATTCAAGATAAAATACATGAAAACAACACACTTTTCACACATGCACCTCTAGGGTAACCCACACTTATTGCCTCGGATTAAAACAATCATGTCCCTCGAACATGAGATGTTTTAGCAAAAGACCCTAGATTAAAAGATCATAGTCCCTCGATGACCCTTCAATGTTGCCTTTGGTAAATGATCTTAGTCCCTTACGACAAATTGCTATAACATCTTATAAGTTTTCTTCTATGACTGTACGACGACTCATGCCCGTCCCTCACATTCAATGATAAGGCTTTATACTAACTAATGGTAGAATAGAACTATCTAGAGGAGGAGTAAAAGAACAAAGACTTTCTTTTGAGTAGGTAGAACACTCGTAGTTTCTTGCTCACAAACATTTCAATACAAACATCTTTCAACACACCAACACTTTCTTGAAATATTTTCAAAGTCAAACACTTTGTATGTATTCTTATAGAGACGAGAATCATTACAAAGTTTACCCTACAATGGCACTTTTTCAAAATATTTTCAAACAAACACATTCACAAAAGCATTTCAAATGTGAGCTAGCAATTAAGAGCCTGTAGATAACTACTGATGAAAAGGGTGCTAACACCTTCCCTTTTCATAACCTGCCCCCCAAACTCAAGAAAATTATCAAAAGGTATTTCCTGTTCTTTTCACCCTTTCCTTTATTGGATAAAAGAAAAGTTGGTGGCGACTCTTGCTATCTGCAATAATTGTGATAAAATGCAAAACACCCAAGTCAGTTCTCCCACCGTATCACAGAACTGGAGACTCTGCTGAGGAGTTTGTAAACTAAAAGTGGGGTTATCTTAAGAGTTAGATCACCTTAATTTGCTTTATTTTGTTTGCCTTGTTTGTTTTACATTTATGGGTAATTCTTGGGTTTATTACTTGTAAAGATCCTATAACCGAATCTGGGGCATATTATGTAAGTAGCAATAGATCATGGAGACTATGTGGCGTATACCAACATGGTTGAAGCGATGGCTACATTAGTGTGACACATTTGTTGGTATCGGTGTCCCTTCTGTTGATCCAAGGAGAATACGGGGCCGCTGTGTGGTGTCATGAAGCACTAATTTACCATAGAACTTTAGTTGAACAACTTGGCCATTAGAAAGTAGTGAGATAGCTGGATTTGGTGCAAGACTGAAGTTGGTTGATACTCGATACTACACTCATTGAGATTGGACTTTCGGGATATTTTGGCTGCAAGAAGAGATTGATTATGCTGAAACAATGCCCGAGGAAGAAAGATCAGTGATATTGATATTCCTTAGAACCCGGTTACTTTTGTTAGGACAAGTTGAACCAACTAAACTTCAAGAGGGTACTTACCTACAAACTCCATGCAAGCATGAACCTAAGGCTACTTGTGTGACTTGTTTGCATTATCTAACTCCTTACAGGGTTTGTTTGTATTCGTTATCTAACGATGTGAATTCCTTACAGGATTTATTTGTAGTCATTATATAATAACCTGGACTTCTTGCAAAACTTACTTGGTTTAACTACCTTACATTTTTGCTTGATACATAGCATACACATTATAACATCATATTATATAATTCCCACTGACCAGCTCAAGGATCTCAAGGTGGGGTGATGCAGGTTATCATGAACTAGGCGCCTTGCAAGGGGCAGAAGGATTTATTTTCCTCTAAACTAATTCCGTCAAAGCATCATGAGCCAGACGTCTAACAAGGGGCAAGGGGATTTATTTTCCTCTAACCAATAATGTCAAAGACTAAAGAGCGTTATCTTGAGTCAAAGGCTATGACCCACTCGATACGGTGAGCTTGATTCTCGTAACAGGACGTTCAACAATATGGAGTTATTCAATCAAAACTGCAGTCAGACTCGACTTCTAACATTTTCTACTGTTTACCACGCGATATCCTTGAAAACATTGCATCTACATATCATGCATCATGTCATAACAGGTTTTCCTCATACAGGTTTTCTCATCTGCGTACTATTTATTTCAGTAAAAATGGATCTCGAACAGACCATCAGAAATCTCCAAGTTCAAGATGCTCAGTTCAAAGAAATGTTCCTGAACTAATACAAGGGGCAAGAAGAATTGAAGGCACTCCTCACTGAGAGCATGACCAAGAAGAATCCTGAAGACAACAAGGATGACCAGTTGGAACAATTGCAGGCTAAGATTGCAACGATGAGAATCCAGATGATGGGTCAGATGGCTCTTATCCAAAACCTAGCTCGGGGGTAAGAAGAGTTGAGAATCCTCATCAATAAGCTTCATCAAGATTAATACAACCGTGTGGACGAACGACTAGAATTGGGGATCAAGTCATTAATCATCCTACGATAAGACAAGAAGTTAGCTTCGTCGAGAGTAGACCTTTTCAGATTACTACTACATTACAAGTCCAACAACGTCCTCTCCAATAATGACATGGTAGTTAGCGTAAGCAGGATGCGTCCAAAAGAAAATTTACCAAGATCAACATGTCCTTGGCTCAAGCATTGCAACATATGTTGAAGGCCAAGCTGATTACATTAAAGGATCATCCTCAAAAGCCAAATACTTCTTCTCCCCATTACAATCATAAAGAAAGGTGCGCATACCACTCCAACAGTCCTGGACACGACACTAACATTTGTTGGACATTGAAGAACAAGGTTCAAGACCTGATTGACGAAGGATTAGTCGAGTTCATGCAAGATGGTTAGATCGAGTTCTTCTGTTATCCCCCAAATGTCGAGGCTGCAAGGCACACCATATAAAGTGACAAGTTCAGAGGGAGAAGCTTTTTGTTCATTCAAATTTTCATTTGTAATTTCTCTAGTTGATTCAAACATTGAAATTTATGTCTGACTTTTGGTCGTCCATATTAATGCATTGCATATGTTTGTCTTGAATTAGTCCATTCGTTTTCACTATACTTAAACTATGCTTTTACTTCCTTTTGTGATATTAAACTCTCGATTAAAAGTTATAAGCCTTTAGAGGGAGGATGACAAAAAAATACGGTAATCTTTATAGTATGCTTTTGAACAGACCCGGCTGATGATGTACATGCGTTGTTTCAAATCCTAAACAGTGGAGTTATAAGGAAGATAATCCCTATTCGAACCCTTTGAGCTTAAGAAGTAGGATTTTTATTTTTCGCATAAATTGAAACCTTTAATCATAATATATGGCAATGTTATCTACATTTTATCTTCACAAATCAAAGTTTTACAATGTCTAAATATGAAGATAGAAGTTCAAGAAAAATACCTCAAAACTGGAAATCGTGAAATGGATTTGAGCTTGTTTCAGGTAGTGATGATGATTAGGTTAGCTTCCTTAGACCTCTAGGAAGCTAATGCAATGGATGGCTTGAGACGAGGGTGGCTGGAATGGTCTGGAGAAGTCAAGATGCAGACCTTTGTTTTTGGTTATGGAGGATGGTATAAATGGTGTTACAGTTTACAAACAAGTATTAGAATAGTTTGTGTGTGATGCTAAGAAGCTTTTGGACGTGTTAAGCCAAGAAACACACGAATGGTTTTGAAGATTGAAGTTCAAAGTCAGAAATGACACAAAAATGGAGGTTTTGTGCAATCTGAGTTTTCAGGGAGTTTGGGAGTTTGTTCAATCATGTGTTATGTTGCAATACACTTGTATAATTATATGGAAAAGGTTGGTTCACTTGAGGAGGTCAGAAACATAAGATATAGACTTATGGCTATGTTACTTGATTTTGAAGAAAAGTGACAATATGGTTTCAAGGCATAGTACAAGCATGGATTGAGTTTATGGGAGGCTATAGACATGTTGCTTTTGCTTTTGACATTGCTTGTGATCAAAAGGAACAAGTGCAAAGCTCTATGCATTGACTTTGTGATTAAAGCTTCTTTACAAGAATGGAATGGTTACTTTGTGCCATAAATGGAAAATTTACTTGGATAAAGCTTGAATCAAGTGGATAATAGCTCAAAAGCAAGTGTAATCTTATGATTATGGAGAGATCTTGAGGTTTAGAGGCCTACAAAGCAAGATTGTGCAGCATAGATTTGAAATTGAATTCTTGTTCATCACAAAATGACTTGTATTTCAAGTTTGAAAACCCTAACTTCCTCTCTTTGATTCTCCCTGCTCAAGAATGATCTCAAGGAGTTCTTGGATATTTTGGAAATCTTGTAATGTGCTATACAACCACTATTTGAATCACTTTTGAAAATTCCCCTTGGAACTATATGAAAAAGTGCCATGAAGTTAGGTCAAAATCCTGACCAAAACTAGGGCAAAATTTCACTGTGTTAAATTTCAATACCATGACTTTATGAATTAATAACTTGAGATCCAAGAATTTTTAGAAGAAGTTGTGTAAAGAAATGTTGTAGATATCATGGATATCTACAACTTTCAAGTTGAAAGTTTCTTCTGAATCACCTTGCATCATGGTGAAAAATTGGCTCAAAGTTATGAAAAAACATGAAGTTTTAAACACTTAGAAAAATTTCTAAGTTAGAAAACTTTGACTTTTCAAAATGAAATCTTGAATTTTTGATTTCTTGATGAATAAGTTTCATATTTTGACATGTTTTGATGAATTGTGATCTTTGACATTGAATTTTGACTAAAAAGTCAAAGTTTGACTTTTCAGTGTACAACTGACTTTTGATTAGTTGACTGAAAATTCACTGTCAATCCGATTGATCTTGGGAAATGTTTTAGGTCATGCCATTAGGTAAAAATGATTCAATTGAACTATTTAAATCATTCTTCAAACCAATTGACCATTTTCTAGGTCGAAAATCAGAAATTGCCCTTTCTCAGTAAAAACCCTAATTTTGACCATTTTGCCCTTTTGATGATTTGATCAAATTTCTTGAGGAATTCTGGTCCAAACTTGTTCAAATGATACATATAAGTTTGTAATGTTGATTTGGTTAAAAAATTATGAAGATTGACTGTAAATTGGCCATAGTTGACTTTTTCCCCCAATATAGCTGATTTTTAGGTTAACTGCTCAATTGACTGAGAAAAAGTGTGATCCAAGGCTTAAAACTTGGCATGAGTAAACTTGGGGGTCCATAATGACCCATGAAATTCATATGAAGCATTGAAAATTCAATTATCCTTGTGCAATCTCAAACCCTAATTTTGGTCATTAGTGCTTAAGGAGGTGTCTTGAGCTGATCAACCCTGGTGCAGTCTTGAATCAAAGAAGATCTTTGTGAGAAAATATTTGATAAATGAGAGGGAAAATTTTGGGGTACAACAGCTTCCCCTGTTCAATCTTATTAAACCTGAAGAGTTAGATTGGAGGATCCGCCATTCGTGACTTGAAGGTGAAAGATGATTGAACACTAGAGTGCCCAAAAATTTGCACTCGAAGATGGATGGTGAATGGGCTTATAGATGCCATTTGGAGGAATGTTGGTAAACACTAGAAGAAGTATCATCACAAATATCTTGTTGATTTATACTAAAACTTGATGTTTTACCTGTGAGAAAAAGAGTTAGTAAAATGTAGATGCCTGCACGATGTTCACCAGACGTGGTATTATGTTAAATGCATATGGCATGTACATGCTATGATGTATGAATATGAGATGTTTGTTTTTTGTTTGGGAAAATAAATCCCTAACTGTTGGCGAGGAAATTCTGGGGTAGTGAATCCCCGATTGCCGTTGGGGATAAAGAATATGCATATCTTCAAACTTTATTAAAAGGATGCTTTCATTGGAGAATATCTCTTGAATGTCAGTTGTTATCTAGTCGGATCCAGGCTTCATAATTTGCTGAGGATGAAATAGTCAACTGCTATCTGGTCGGATCCAGGCTTCACGGAAACTTACTAGGGGAAGAGAAGAATTAACTGTTATCTGGTCGGATTCCAGGCTTTGCAGAAAATTTTCTTGAAATTGAATAGTTATCTGGTCGGATCCCGGCTTCACAACAATTTGCCGGGGATACAGAGGTTAACTATTATCTGGTCGGATCTAGGCTTTGCAGTAACTTGAAGTGGTAACTACTATCTGGTCGGGTCCAGGTTTCGTGGTTATTGAAAAGTTGTACTATTATCTGGTCGAGTCCAGGCTTCATAGTGTCTCTCCGGGGATCATAGTTAATTGTTATCTGGTCGGGCTCCAGGTTTCATAATAAACTATTTGGAAAACTATTATTTGGTCGAGTCCAGGCTTTACAGATTTCTGAGGTTGATGAAGTCAATTGTTATCTGGTCGGGTCCAGGTTTTACCATAAATTGTTGGGGATTTAGTTGTTATCTGGTCAGTTTCTAGGTTTCACAATGAATCTCTGAGGGTAATTTCTATCTAGTCGGATCCAGGCTTCACAACAACTTGCTTGAAAAGATAAATTTGAAAAATGATATCTGGTCGGATCCAGGTTTCACAGTAATTTGTTGGGGGAAGAGGCAAGCTTTACTGGGGAAAAGAAGTTAAACCTTGACCGGGTTGAGTCAAGGTTATTTTATATATTTGAAGAGTTAGACTATTATCTGGTCGGGTCTAGGTTTCATAGTATCTTGAAATTGAGATTAACTATTATCTGGTCGGGTCCAGGTTTCAGATACCCATATTGTTATCTGGTCGGGTCCAGGCTTCAATAATTCACTAGGGATAGTGGCAAACTCTACTGGAGAAGAGGAGTTTTGCTAATGATTTTGTAGGAATTAAATTATTATCTGGTCAGGTCCAGGCTTCGGCAATTGAAGAAAAGAAACTATTATCTGGTCGGGTCCAGGCTTCAGTAATAACTTGAAAATTATGCTAATATCTGGTCGGGTCCAGGCTTTATAGTATCTTTTTGGAAATAGTAAAGGCTTTACTGACGGCTTTACTGGGGATCAGGGGTTATGGCCCTATGATTTGCAATAATCTGAAAAGAAAATTCAAATTGGAGAGTGTAGACTCAGTCGGGTAGGACAAACTCAGCTTGGGGAGGATACACTCAACTGGGGAGGATATACACAGCTGGGGAATAATAGGTTCAGCTGGGGAGGATAGACTATGCCGGGGGAATACAAACTCGATTGGGGAGGATGTACTCGGCTGGGGAATTTTGTGGTTCCTTGATTGTTGTTGGGGAAATAGAACCTGTTGGGGAAATAAACCTTATTGGGGAAGTGAGTTTCTTTTAGGAAGAGATCCACAAGACTTCAACTTGTAAAAATCGACTTAGCTGGAGAGAGAGCTGCCAAGAGATTGAGACTCTAGTCGGGAATTATCCTATGCAAAGAGACTTTGTGGGCAACTCCGTTGGGGAAAGGTTTATTGTAGCCGTCCTTGTGGGGATAATGATAATGAGATAATTATGTGGGGATATTTCATATACATTAAAGAGATGCTTGTTGCTGCTTAGCAGGACACATGTGCCAAATAGTTTTAATTATGTTCATATGCATATGTTCATTTAATTTTAGTCATTGGACAAATTTGCATTCAAAACAAAGAAAGAAATTTTGCACTTCAAAGTATATTTGTATTGATATCTTGCCCATGAATAGGCGTTTTTGTACAGAGAGACGAAGATCCTAGTAAGAGGAAATTGTTGAAAGGAAAACAAAATTGAGAATGAAAACAAATAGCCATGTGAAATGATCTCATTGCCTTCCAACTCTACTATTTCCCCAATGTCTTCAAATGTCCCTTGCTGTTGATGGAAGTTGATTGGATTGATCTTGGACCGTTTGAACTTGGACCTTGGTGATAAAATTGACTATGTTGATTCCACGGGACATAGTCATACGCTTTTAATCCTTAACTTTTACCTGGACCATCCTTTCGGGTTTTCATCCCACCAGGATACCCTTTTTTGCCAAGTTGCCCTTTCGGGTTTTCAACTTACCGGGTGTATAATCTTTTGCATATGTCCCTAATTTTTGCCCAAACCTTTTGGTTTGCCGGGATGCCCTTATTTTTCTTAGGTGTGTCAACCTAACGGGTCTCTTATGCATAGTATTTTTTTAACTATGTCCGCGTTTATAGGATGTGGGAAATCTTCACCATCCATGGTAGTCAGCATCATGGCACCGCCAGAGAAAACTCTCTTGTCAACAAATGGCCCTTCATAGGTGGGAGTCCGTTTGCCTCTGGGGTCGCCTTGTGGTAAAATGATGCGTTTTATCACCAAGTCACCATCTTGATATACTTGAGGCTTGATCTTTTTGTTGAAAGCCTTGATCATCCGTTTTTGGTACGTCTGACCATGACAAACAGCAGCTAACCGTTTTTCGTTAATAAAGTTCAGCTGATTCAATCTCGTTTGAATCCACTCATCTTCGCCTAGGCCTACCTCATTCATAATTCTCAGCAAGGGAATCTTAACTTCCACTGGTAAAACAGCTTCCATGCCATAGACTAGAGAAAAGGGAGTTGCCCCAGTTGATGTTCTAGCGGAAGTACGATAGCCATGTAGAGCAAACGGAAACATCCTATGCCAATCCTTATAGGTTACTACCATTTTCTGCACAATCTTCTTGATATTTTTGTTGGCTGCTTCGACTGCGCCATTCACTTTCGATCTATACGGAGAAGAATTGTGATGCTTGACCTTAAACTGAGTGCAAAGCTCAATGATCATAGCATTGTTGAGGTTAGTTCCATTGTCGGTGAGGATCCTTTCGGGGATACCATAATGGCATATGAGGTTGTGTCTGATGAATCTGGCTACCGCATTCTTGGCGACTGAGGCAAATGAGGCAGCTTCGATCCATTTGGTAAAATAGTCGATAACAACAAGAATGAAGCAATGTCCATTGGAAGCTGTGGGCTTGATCTCTCCAATCATGTCAATGCCCCACATTGCAAATGGCCACGGAGCGGTCATGACATTCAGAGGGACACGAGGCACATGGACCTTGTCAGCATAGATTTGGCATTTGTGACAAGTTCTTGAATGTTGATGGCAATCGGTCTCCATCATTGACCAATAGTAACTGACTCTTAAGATTTTCTTATCCATTGTATGTCCACTTGAGTGAGTACCAAAGAGACCATCGTGCATGTCTTCCATGATCTCCTTCGCCCCCTTCTTGTCCACACGTCGGAGTAGAGTTGAATCATGGTTGCGCTTGTACAATATCCCGTTACTTAGGAAGAATTTGGCTGCAAATCTCCGTAAGAACTTTCTGTCATTGATAGATTCCCCCTCTGGATACTCTTGTGCTTCAAGGTATCTCATCACCTCATGGTACCATGGTTTTTCCACATCGGTGTCAAGCTCATAACAATGTGAAGGTTCATCGAATCTTTCAATTGTTATCATAGGGTCTTCATTGTCCCATCTGACCTTGAACATTGAAGACATGGTTGCCAAAGCGTCAGCCAACTGGTTTCTTCCCTAGGGAAGTGCTCGAAGGTGATCTCTTCGAAGTAAGGAATTAGGGATAGCACAAGTTCCTTGTAAGGGATAAGATTAGGGTGTTTAGTGTCCCAATCTCCTTTTACTTGGCTGATCATTAGGGCGGAATCCCATAACACATCCAAATGCTTGATCCTTAAGTCAATAGCAGCTTTCCGACCTAATATGCATGCTTCATACTCGACCATATTGTTTGTGCAATAGAAGCATAGTCTGGCAACCTTCAGGAGATATGATTACAACACCAATTCTGTTACCTAAGGCGTTGGAAGCCCCATCTAATACCATCTTCCATTGGGATCCTTGTTCAGGTCTGTCATATGGTCCAGGTTTCACACAGTCGGTTACCAGCATGATGTTCTCATCAAGGAAGTCGAAGTTCATTGACTGATAATAATCCATGGCTTAATGGGCCAAATGATCTTCTAGTACACTTCCTTTGTTGGTGTTTTGAGTCGTGTATTGAATGTCGTACTCAGTCAAGATCATCTGCCATCTGGCTATCCATCCGGAAAGGGCAGGTTTCTCGAAGATGTACTTGATTGGGTCCATCTTAGAAATCAATAGAGTGGTATGAGTCAACATATACTGTCTTAGCTGGTGAGTAGCCTATTCCAGAGTGCAACAAGTTTTCTCGAGCAGTGAATATCTGGTTTCACAGTCGGTAAAATTTTTGCTTAGGTAATAAATAGCATGCTCTTTTCATCCAGACTCATCATGTTGGCCCAAAACAAACCCCATAGAGTTCTCTAGTACTGTCAAGTACATGATCAATGGTCTTCCTTCAACTGGAGGCATGAGAATAAGAGGCTCTTGTAGGTATTCTTTGATTTTGTCAAAGGCAATCTGGCACTCATCATTCCATCTGACTACCTGGTCTTTCTTCAAGAGTTTGAAGATTGACTCACAAGTAGCAGTCAAGTGAGATATGAAACGGGCAATGTAATTGAGACGACCCAAGAATCCTATAACTTCCTTTTCAGAATGTGGGACCAGCATTTCCTGGATGGCCTTTACCTTGGTAGGATCAACTTCAATGCCTTTATTGCTGACAACAAAACCTAGAAGCTTTCCAGATCGTACTCCAAACATGCACTTGTTAGGGTTTAACCTCAGCTTGTATTTCTTCAGCCTCTCGAATAATTTGTGTGATGCGGTGGGAGAACTGACTAGAGGTTTTGCGTTTCAATCGCACTTGTGCGGTTAGCAAGAGTCGCCACCGACTTTTCTTTTATCCAAAAGGAAAGGTAAAAAAGAACAGGAAAGACCTTTAGAGAATTTTCTCGGGTTCGGGGGGTAGATTATGAAAAGGGAAGGTGCTAGCACCCTTTTCATCCATGGTTATCCATGGGCTCTTAGTTACTCGTTTAGATCACTTGCTTTTGTTTGATTGTGTGCTTGTGGTGTGGGTTTTGAAAGTATTTTGGAAAGTTTCTTTGTAATGGTTCTCGTCTCTATAAGAACATATACAAAGTTTTGTTTTGAAAAATAGTTCAAGGAGGTGTTTGTGAATCGTGTTTCGAAAAGTGTTTTGAAAAAGAGGTTTTGTAATGGTTCTCGTCTCTATAAGAACGTATACAAAACGTTTTATCTTTTGAAAATGTTTGGAAATGGAAGTGTAGGTGTGAAAGTTTTTTTCATGAGCAATGATCCGCTGTCGCGCGCGGGTCAAAAACGAGTTAAATTGCAAACTGTAGTAACGACGGCAACGGTAACTCGAGTATCGTCTCTCAAGGACTCTTGGGTTTTACTAACTAAAATCGAAATTGGGGGGTTGTTTGGTTCGAGTTTAGGCAAATAAGCTAATTATAAAAAGTGATTATCAAATAAGCTGTTTGGAAATAAGTGATTATAGAATAAGTCGATCTACTGATTCAGTTCCTACTATCATCGATTATTATAATTTTAATACCCGAAGCGGATTGTCTATTCCTAATTGGGTACAAACTCAATGACAAGCGCGGTGAAGTTTGTGAGATGTACGATCCTATTGTCCGAATTAAGCAAACGGGATAAGTTTTCATGGATTAAGCAAACATGACTGATCAGACACAACAACGGATTAAGCAAACGTGATGAGTCTATGTTAGGATCATACAATCAACCAAATTGAATCAATATATTTTATGCAATCGAATTAAGCATACAATAACACAAAATATCATTGAAAGGAATTAAACTTAAATTAACATTATAATAATCTCAAGTATTGGAACCTGAATTACAGTAGATCAACCCAAAGGAATTAGTTCTCCATAGTCATTCGTCCCAGCTTTTCAAAAAATCGTGAATGGAAAAAAAAAATGGATGCTACTGTTCACGGCTGCTACCCTAAGGGGAAAGAGAGCGACCCGTTTTACAACCCAACTGGGTCAAACAAACGACCCAGGCCCAAAACTAATTGACCCGAAACTTAACTAAAACTAGTGCTGCAACTTCAACGAATTTTCTGGCCCTTCTACAGTCCGATTATGACTTCGACTCCGACATAAGAATTGTAGCTCTTTCTCTTAGCTTTCCGTCGATTATTAGAACGCCTCAATCGGACTTCTGAAACTCCAGTTATGATTGTTTCCGTGCAGACTGCTAAAGCTGAAAATTAAATACGAAAATCAAATAACAATAAAAATAAATTAAAATATAAAAACATTATAAAATACAAAAATAAGACAAGCAAACCATGGAAATGTATAAGTACAATTGTAGAGTAATGTGCATCAAAATGCACTGATCAAATTCCCCCACACTTGAACTTTTGCACTCCGAGCAAAATGAAAAACAAAACAAAGAAAGCACAAATACATCAACAGTTACTTATCCTAGGCTACAAATCTTCTTCGGGTAAGTTTGCATCAACATGTACTAATCTTGCACACTAAGGATATCGTAAGAACACTAACCACAGATATGCAGACATAAGCCTCCTAAATACACAAACCAATTTCAAATCATATTATTATACCATAGCCTAACTTACTCATCCTTTTTGCTCTTTTTCATTCAGGCGCAATCACATTAAGCCCGTTATCTCCACACACTTATAGCAGGACGACCGGTTAGTGACTCTGATCCTTTTGCACGGGGTTCCGGTACTCACGTGGCATAACCCTTTGATTACTCAGATGTAGTTGCGGGGGATCGGACCGTAATCCTCCCTACCAAGTTCAGCACCAGAAACCGCTGAACCAACTAACAAAGAGTTTTGAAAACTTTTTTTTTTGAAGATTACACAACCGTTGGGTTAAGTGACCGGGTGAGGGTCACTAAACTTAGAAGGTGTATTCTCTTTTTCTTTTCTCTCTTTTTTTTTCTTTTCGGAACATTCACTTATATTCATCGGTTTTCCTGCGTAAAGTGTGTGAGAGATGGTGCCGACTGCTGAAATAAACTACTCAAGAGCTGTCAAAGAATGAGAAATTAAGGCTAAAACATAATAACAAATTCAAATCAATTTCCATATGTAGGAGACTTACGGTGTTAGAACGATACCGATCTTGTGAATTTTTCCCACGTCTTCGCAAACCCGACTCAAATCAGTCTATAGCCTAAAACTTTCAAGAAGATGCATTTTTTTATTGGTTGAAATTAAATTTAAAAAAAACTAACAAACAAAAACAAATAAAACACACGATTTCCTCCCCCACACTTAAACTAAGCATTGCCCTCAATGAAAGGACATTACTAATAAAGCAGAGAGAAGGAAAGAAGGACTCCCTGATCAAGTTGCAGTGTAGTTAGGTGCTTCCAAAGAAAGCTCCTCTATGCTGACATTTTCAGGCACCGAACTTTCATGGAATAACTTCAGCCGCTGCCCGTTAACCTTGAAGATTTTGTCAGTACCTGCACTTTTTATTTCTACTGCACCATGAGGGAAAACATTAGTAACAACAAAGGGGCCAATCCATTTGGATCGAAGTTTCCCAGCCATAAGCTTAAGGCGGGAGTTAAACAGTAAAACCTGTTGGCCCACAGAAAATTCCTTCCTAGAAATCATTTTATCATGGAAGTGCTTAGTTTTCTCTTTATAAATCCTAGAGCTCTCATAAGCCTCTAATCTAAGCTCTTCCAACTGTTGTAATTGGAGTTTTCTTTCTATACCTGCTTGTTGCATCTCCAAATTACAACTTTTCACCGCCCAATAAGCACGATGTTCTAACTCAACAGGAAGATGACATGCCTTACCAAAAACAAGTCGATAAGGAGACATCCCAATGGGTGTCTTGAAAGCTGTCCTTTGAGCCCAGAGTGCGTCTTCGAGACGACGGCTCCAATCTTTCCTGTTTGGCTGCACCATTTTCTCTAAAACCTGTTTGATCTCCCTGTTAGAGATCTCAGCTTGCCCATTAGTCTGTGGGTGATATGCAGTAGAGACTCTGTGCACAACTCCATACTTTCGGAGTAAAGCTTCCATGGTGCGGTTACAGAAATGAGTGCCTTGGTCACTTATGATGGCTCGCGGTATTCCAAACCTGCAAAAGATATTAGACCTGACAAAATCTGCAACAACTCGAGAATCATTAGTCCTAGTGGGGATAGCTTCCACCCACTTTGAAACATAATCAACAGCAAGTAAAATGTAAAGGAAACCAAATGATACAGGAAAAGGACCCATGAAATCGATTCCCCATACATCAAATACCTCACAGAAAAGCATCGGCTGCTGAGGCATTTCACTCTTGCGAGTGATGTTTGTACATGCTATCTGGCACTCTTTACAAGTGCGGTAAGTCTTAAAAGCATCCTTAAAAATAGTTGGCCAATAGAAACCTGAATCAAGGACTTTTCTCGCAGTCCTTTGAGGACCGAAGTGTCCGCCGACTTGAGATGCATGAGAAAATTTCAAAATAGATTCAATCTCATTGTCGGGGACACATCTCCTGATTACTTGATCACTACCAAACTTCCATAGATATGGATCATCCCAAACATAATATTTGGCATCACTCTTGAGTTTGTGGATTTGTGATCGAGATGCACCTGTGGGAAAAACACCAGCAACAAGAAAATTAACAATGTCAGCAAACCAAGGTGTAATCCCATGCAAAAGAAACAACTGCTCATCAGGAAAGTCATCCTGAATAGGAAAAGGGTCTTCATCTCTCTCTATCCTGCTTAAGTGGTCAGCCACTAAGTTCTCAGCTCCACTTTTGTCTTTTATCTCGACATTAAACTCCTGGAGCAACAACATCCACCGAATCAATCTCGGTTTTGCATCCGGCTTCTTCAGCAAGTACTTTAAAGCTGCATGGTCAGTAAAAACAACAACCTTGGAACCTAGCAAATAAGATCTGAATTTGTCAAGAGCAAAAACAATAGCTAGCAGTTCTTTTTCAGTGGTAGTGTAATTTGACTGTGCAGAATCTAAAGTCCTAGAAGCATAGTAAATAACATGGGCAGCCTTGTCAACTCTTTGTGCAAGGACAGCCCCAACAGCATAATTTGAAGCATCACACATAAGCTCAAAAGGAAGTGTCCAGTCAGGGGGCTGAATGATGGGAGCGGAGGTCAATGCTTTCTTCAAGAATTCGAACGCTTGTTTGCATTTGTCATCAAAATCGAAAGTGACATCATTCTTCAACAAGTTCGACAACGGAAGAGCTATCTTGCTGAAATCCTTGATGAAACGCCTGTAAAAACCTGCATGACCAAGAAAAGAACGAATCTCGCGAATGCAAGAAGGGTAAGCCAGTGTAGAAATCACATCAATCTTAGCAGGGTCAACAGAAATTCCTTTTTCAGAAATAATGTGACCAAGGACAATTCCCTGCTCAAACATAAAATGACACTTTTCATAATTCAACACAAGGTTAGTCTCGATGCATCTTTCTAAAATCAAGTTTAAACTGTTCAGGCATGCATCAAAAGAAGAACCATAGACAGTAAAGTCATCCATAAACACTTCCATGCAATTTTCAATAAAGTTAGAGAAAATACTCATCATGCATCGTTGGAAAGTGCCAGGAGCATTGCAAAGGCCAAAAGGCATCTTCCTGTAAGCAAATGTACCGAATGGGCAAGTGAAAGTGGTCTTTTCTTGATCTTCAGGTGCAATATGAATTTGAAAGTAACCTGAAAAACCATCAAGAAAACAATAATGTGATTTACCAGCTAGCCGTTCAAGCATCTGGTCAATGAACGGCAAAGGAAAGTGATCCTTTCTAGTAGCCTGGTTCAGTCTTCTGTAATCAATACAAACTCTCCAGCTGTTCTGGACTCTAGTGGGAACAAGTTCATTCTTTTCATTTTTTACCACTGTGAGTCCAGATTTCTTAGGTACAACCTGCACTGGACTTACCCACTTACTGTCAGAGATAGGATAAATGATACCTGCTTGCAAGAGTTTGGTTACCTCTTTCTTTACAACATCAAGAATCAAAGGATTAAGCCTCCTTTGGGGCTGCCTTACTGTTTTCGCTCCATCCTCAAGTAAAATCCTGTGCATGCACATCGAAGGACTAATACCTGGAAGGTCGGCTAATGTCCACCCGATTGCTTTCTTGTGCCTCTTCAATACCTGCAAAAGTCTGTCTTCTTGATTGAAATCAAGGTTAGAAGAGATAATAACAGGAAGTTTTTCATTATGCTCCAAGTAAGCATATTTCAGGTTCCCAGGGAGCTCTTTTAGCTCTAAGGACGGGGGCTGCTCGATGGATGGAATGCTTGGGGCAGCCGGGATGTCAAGATCATCGACGACAAAAACAGCCTCATCGGTAACAACTTCACCTGTAGGAAATGTATCAGGCTGCAAGGAAGCATCAATCTCAGCACAAAGAACACAAACGTTAGTGTCAGTGCAATCAGGACATGAATAAGTATCATCAAAATCAGAGAGAGATGGAAAATCAAGTGCAAATAATTCAGAACAACTATCATCAACTAGTTCAGAAATCAACTCAATGTGAAAAACGGAATGCTCCTCCAAGGGATGTTTCATGGCGTCAAAAATGTTGAATTTTGCGACAATGTCACCAAATTCCATGGACATGGTTCCATCGTCAACATCAATCTTCGTTTTTGCCGTTTTCATGAATGGTCTGCCTAAAATTATGGGAGCTCTGCTTGTCTTGGTTTCGCCTTCCATGTCTAGAATGTAAAAATCTGCAGGAAAAATCAAATCGTTAACTTGAACAAGGACATCTTCGACAACCCCGGCGGGTCGAGCGTTGCTCCTGTTTGCCAATTGAATAATTAAACCTGTATGCTGCAAAGGGCCAAGACAAAGGTTATTATAAACAGAAGTAGGCATAACATTAATGCCCGCTCCCAAATCAAGCATGCAATTCTCAAATTTACTATCTCCGATGGTACAAGGAATAGCAAATGTTCCCGGATCCTTCTGCTTTTGTGGCAGCACCTGAGTAGTGAGGGCTGAAACATTTTGCTCACTTACAGCCTTGTCAGATGATTGTTTGGGCTGAATAAAGGCAGAAATATTTCGTCCTAAGTTCACTCTTTCACTTCCCTTAATCCTCCTCTTGTTAGTACACAAATCCTTCAGAAACTTTGCATACTTAGGAACCTGTTTTATAACATCAAGTAGCGGAATATTTACCGCCACCTTTCGAAACACATCCAAAATCTCTCTTTCTTTGTCTCCCTCCTCAATTCTTTTATTTTTCAGAACTCTATGTGGGAAGGGAACTGGTGGCACATACTCCTTTTCTCTAATTTTTTCAGTTTCAACCATAACAGAAGAAGGAGAAGAAAGTGCAGAAGGGGAAGGTTCAGATGGAGAAAGTTCAGAAGTTACCTCAATGACTTTTTTATTTTTTTCAGGGGCTGTTTCTGTAACCTTTCCGGATCTCAAAGAAATAGCGCTCACATTAGCATTACCATTCGGATTGACGACAGTTTGTGCTGGAAGTTGGTTCGAACCTTGAGCTTGCATATTATTTATTTGAGTAGCAAGTTGTCCCATCTGTGTGGTCAAGGTCTGAATGCTAGTGTCGGTTCTTTGTTGGAACTGCAGGTTGTTTACGGCCATTTGTTTAACAAGATCTTCCAAGGACGGTCCGGAAGCAGTAGCTGGAGGGGTGTGATGTGGCTGGGGTAGTGGAACAGTGAGTTGTTGTTGTTGTGAGGGCTGCTGATTTCCATATCGAAGGTTGGGATGATTCCTCCAATTGGGGTGATATTTGTTGGTGGACAAGTCAGGGGTGTTGTTGTACCTGTTCTGGTTGTAAAGGTTGGCTGCATAAGCTTGAGGCAGCTCGGTAACAGTATCATCTTTCAGAAGAGGACAAGTATCAGTGGGATGATCATGAGCTGTACAAATGCCACATACAGTTGCTGTTTGAGGTTTCGCTACTGCAAGTTGTTTGACTAAAGCGGTCAGCTCATCAATTCTGGTTTCTAAAGCTCTGTTCGAGGAACCTTGAATTTGATGTACACCCTTGGTCTGGACAGAATTAGTTCGAGTGGTGAACTGCTGGGAATTTAAGGACATATTTTCAATGAGGGCCCTGGCAGCAGCTGGAGTTTTGTCAACAAGTGCTCCACCACTAGCAGCATCAAGAATGTTTCTATCCATAGGTAACAACCCCTCATAAAAATACTGAATGAGAAGTTGCTCGGTAATCTGATGTTGAGGGCAGCTTGAAACTAACTTCTTGAACCTATCCCAGTACTCAGCCAATGACTCATTATCTTGTCTAATGCCACAAATCTCTTTTTGGATTGAAGCAGCTCTAGAGGCAGGAAAATATCTCTCCAAAAACACTTTTTTCAGAGCATTCCAGCTTGCGATTGAATTCGGTTCGAGATCATATATCCAATCCTTCGCTGCACCCTGCAAAGAAAAAGGAAAAGCACGAAGTTTGATATGATCTTCAGTGATCCCTTCAGGCTTCAATGGTGTAGAGCACACCACCTGGAATTCCTTCAAATGTTTGTGCGGATCCTCACCTGCAAGACCATTAAACTTTGGCAACAAGTGTATTAAACCCGATTTTAATTCAAAAGGAACAGCAACAGCATCATATTCAATACACAAGCCATTATAATTTACATCAGGGGCTGCAAGTTGTCTTAGAGTTCTATTGTCAGCCATTTCAAAAACAAATTCAGAATCAGAAGCAAACAAGTTATGCAAATAGTCAGACTCAGAATCAGACTCAACTATGGTCGGTGAAGGTGAACTATTGCTAGCCTGGCCTGCTCTACGAAGTGTGTGCAAGGTTCTTTCTACCTCAGGATCAAAAGCAACAAGTTCAGGACAAGAGGACCTAGTAGCCAGGACTAGTGCACAGCTGCAGCAACAATCGTGAAAATGCCAACTATGTCCCTAAACAGCAAAAACAAACACAAAGAAAGAAAACGATTAAATTTTTTTCAAAAAAATAAACTGAACACGAAATTCATCTAATGGGTGAAAAATAGAATTTTGATAATTTTTTCGATTTTTTCCGACTCTATGAAAACAGTAAATAAATCATTAAAAATAGAAAAATGATGAATTTGGGAAATTGAGACCAAAGTCCCGTAACTACTCTGTAGTATGGGACAAATGATCAGTGAATTTTTTCCCCTCCACTGGTCGAAACAGATTTCAAATCGGAATCAATTTTCAAAAAAACCGAATTTTTTACTACTATGACGCAAAAGACGCGAATTGGCTTAAACCGAAGGAAATCTAGAACCTAGACACGAAAACACTAAACCTATGACTCTAAAATTGGTTAATAAAATCAAGAATCCCCGGCAACGGCGCCACTTTGATCCGCTGTCGCGCGCGGGTCAAAAACGAGTTAAATTGCAAACTGTAGTAACGACGGCAACGGTAACTCGAGTATCGTCTCTCAAGGACTCTTGGGTTTTACTAACTAAAATCGAAATTGGGGGGTTGTTTGGTTCGAGTTTAGGCAAATAAGCTAATTATAAAAAGTGATTATCAAATAAGCTGTTTGGAAATAAGTGATTATAGAATAAGTCGATCTACTGATTCAGTTCCTACTATCATCGATTATTATAATTTTAATACCCGAAGCGGATTGTCTATTCCTAATTGGGTACAAACTCAATGACAAGCGCGGTGAAGTTTGTGAGATGTACGATCCTATTGTCCGAATTAAGCAAACGGGATAAGTTTTCATGGATTAAGCAAACATGACTGATCAGACACAACAACGGATTAAGCAAACGTGATGAGTCTATGTTAGGATCATACAATCAACCAAATTGAATCAATATATTTTATGCAATCGAATTAAGCATACAATAACACAAAATATCATTGAAAGGAATTAAACTTAAATTAACATTATAATAATCTCAAGTATTGGAACCTGAATTACAGTAGATCAACCCAAAGGAATTAGTTCTCCATAGTCATTCGTCCCAGCTTTTCAAAAAATCGTGAATGGAAAAAAAAAATGGATGCTACTGTTCACGGCTGCTACCCTAAGGGGAAAGAGAGCGACCCGTTTTACAACCCAACTGGGTCAAACAAACGACCCAGGCCCAAAACTAATTGACCCGAAACTTAACTAAAACTAGTGCTGCAACTTCAACGAATTTTCTGGCCCTTCTACAGTCCGATTATGACTTCGACTCCGACATAAGAATTGTAGCTCTTTCTCTTAGCTTTCCGTCGATTATTAGAACGCCTCAATCGGACTTCTGAAACTCCAGTTATGATTGTTTCCGTGCAGACTGCTAAAGCTGAAAATTAAATACGAAAATCAAATAACAATAAAAATAAATTAAAATATAAAAACATTATAAAATACAAAAATAAGACAAGCAAACCATGGAAATGTATAAGTACAACTGTAGAGTAATGTGCATCAAAATGCACTGATCAAGCAAGCGAGTAACTAAGAGCGAATCTATCTACTCGAAAGGTCTTAAATTGTTCTTTTTTCTTCCTTTTAATGGTGCTATCTTACCATTAATTTGGTAAGAAGCCCCATCATTGGATGTGAAGGGACAGGCGCGGGTCAATTATACAATCATTGAAAGTAACTTGTGAGACGCTCTAGCAATTTTGTAAGGGACGAGATCATTTTATCAAAGGCAACATCGAGGGTCATCGACGGACTACGATCTTTGTTTATCGAAAGGTCATTTGGTAGAGTGTCTCATATTCGAGGGACATGATTGTATTTCTGAGGCAACAAGCGGGGTTACCCTAGAGGTGCGCGTGTGAGAAGTGTGTTGATTTCAAGTTATTTATTCTTGGATTAGGTCATCTAGCGATTGATTTTTTGATCTTGCCATACACGCCTAGTTACTATACAGTATATAGAAAGCAATAAATTGTGGGAATTGAAATTCTGAGCTATTACAAAATGTTCGGGAATGGGGGTACAATTGTTACAAATGGGGATGAATCAAATAAAAAAATAACAATGTCCAAATGTCAAATAATACAACCAAATGGAATTACCGTGCGATTTAATACAAAGCTATGACAATTGACGGAAATAAAATCAACAAAGTATGAAATGTATGCATTTACTTGAAAAGAGAGAAATAAAATCTATTCTAAAAAGAAAGATTAAAATTTTTATTATTATTATTCGGTGTGTATTTTATTAATCATGTAAACTAAATTTAAAGAAAGAAAATAAATTAAGTTAAAATTTGATGTTCTTATTAAGAGTGAGAAAATTTATAAAGACAGATTATAAAAAAAAAAGAAAATGGTAAAAAGAATTAATTTCAAGACCTAGATTAAGCTAATGAAAATGCCTTTTTTTTAAAGTTCTAATTAGTAATTTTATAAGAAAACAAACAATAATGGACTTTAAAGGAATTGCAAGATGCTAGGCCCAAGAAGAGATATGTTGTTGCTGAAAATAAAAAAGAAACAAGGCTAAAATGGGGGGGGGGGGGTGCGAGCTAGTACGTATGGGCTTTAGGGTTTGTGGACATAACTGGCCCAATGTCTTAAGTTTACGTAATTGTTTCTGATTAGGGTTTGTGGTTCCCTTCACAGCAGCGCCACTCTGTTTCTTCTCTCTCACTTCTTTCTCTCATTCATCTTCCTCACTCAATCGTCCCTATTCGTTCATCTCTCCATCTCTGAACGTCTCTCTTTGTCCCTGTCCCTCTTTAATTCAACCCAGTTTACATTTTTTCTTGAAATCCCTAAGTTTGAAATGAAATTATCAAAATGGGTTTGAAACGCGTTGATCTGATCTTCTCTCTACCCTCAAGTTGCCGGAGCTCTATTTCTCTCACCTCCTCACAATGATCAATGGTTTTGCTTTGAAAAGGTATGGTTCTGCTTGGGTTTTGGACTTAACAGTTTTGTTGTTTTTATACGTTTTGTTCATGTTTTTTTTTCCTATTTAACCTATTGTGTTATGCTTGAGATGCAGGAAGTGTTATGAGGGAGATAAAGTAGTCATACCTGTGGAATTTTCTCTGTGAAAAGAAAAGGAAAGGTGAGATGGAAAATAAAGCTCCCTGTTGGCCGGAGGCGTGAGGAGAAGAAATGAGGACGAAGCGTGAGATTTTCTGGTAACTTAATTCTGTCCCTTGAACTTTGAATGATGATGATGATACTTCTGGGTCTCTTTCTGTCCCTTGAACCTTGAATGATGATGGTATTGCTTCTGATAGTTGGATATTGTGTTTGAAATTTTTGGGTTATGAACTTGTTGAGATGGTTTTACAGTTTCTGATTTGATATTGTTGCTATTGGTTTTGATGATGTTGATGGAATGTTGGGATGGTTTGCTACAGATTTTGTTTTGTTTTAACTGAGTTATGGGTTTTGAATGTTTTTGTGATTGTTGATCTGCTGAAGGTTGTTTGAACTTGCTATGCAGATTTTGAACTGTTTGAGCTTGTTATGTTTGGTTATACAGGTTTGGGTGTTTTGAGATATTGGTTATGTTGAAAAATGGTTTGTTGAGTTTGACAAAATGTTGAGTTTGCAGGCTTTGGTTGTTTGGTCTTGTTAATAGGTTTTGGTATCTTGAACTGAGTTACGCAGGTTTGAGCTGGGATGATTTTGTGGTTTGCTATCACAGTTTGCAGGCTTTTGTTGTGTTTGGTTTTGGCCATGTTTCTGAGTTTTGTTGTTGTTACAGTTATGGCTTTTTGCTTTTTTGGTTTGGCCCTGTTTATTACAATTTTGTTTTTAACTGTTTAGACTTGGATGCCTTTGATGTTTTTTTGATTTGTTGGGCAGGTTTGAAGTTATGTTGGGATGTTGGGATGTTTGAGTATGTTACAGTTTGCAGGTTATGTTTGATGGGAGATGCAGTTTGATACTTGGTTTTTTCTGTTGTTGAGATTTCTGAGTTTTTATCAAATGTTCCCCCCCCCCCCTTTTCTTACAGTTTTCCTACTGTTTATATTTGCTTTGCTTTTTGACAGCCTGTGGGTAGAATAGCAAAGCTGTACAATTCCAACAAATCAGGTGATATCTTTCCTCTCTCTCCTCTCTCAATGATAAAAGCAAAATGCTTTTTTCACCTTTTTCTGAAAAGTTTGCCAAGATCTTGGAAAATGATGAAAAGCTTTTTAAAACAAGCCCCTTGCTTGTTGTTTGGTTTACCATACTGCTGTACTTTCTTCTTGCCATGCTGCTGTCTAGTTTGCTGCATTGTACTTTGTTTGTACTGCTATGCTTGTTCTAGCTGTTTAGACAGCTTGCTTAGACAGTTTTGCTTAGACAACTTGCTGCATGTTTGCTGCATTGTACTTGTCTAGTTACTTGCCATTGTTGCATTTGGACAAATTTGCTTTGCTTGCATTTGGACAAATTTGCTTTGCTTGCATTTTTATTTGGACAACTTGCATTTTTCTTTTTCTTTTTGTGAACCAAGAAGATTAATCTTCTTATGATTTGCAAAGAGAAAAATAAAAACGTGATGAATTGAAAATAGCCCTCTGATTCCAAATGACAAACTTTAATGATGAACACATTTTCTTTTTTTTGAAAATTCTTACTCATATCCAATTAACTGTGCTAATTATTTTTCTGTCTTTCTTTCATGTAAGCGCAAACTGGATGGTGGCAAAGCAGAGGAAGCAAGAGATTCTTTGGCAAGCATGGGAGCAATGGAAGCTTAGTCATCCTTAGGCTTTAGATTTTTTCTTTGTAATCTAGAGAGAAATACTCAAACAATTGTACTAATTTATTTTTCAAATACAATAAGTTGTAAAACTTAAAGCATTTAAATAATAAATTGTATTGTAACAATTTTTGAAATAAATGAAAAAGTCTTTATGAGATAATCTGATGTTCAATAAAATCCATTACTGTTAGTAACTTGTAATTCTCTCTTTGTGTCTTCACTGATTCTTAATATTCCTGGTTAAGATAATTGAAACTGTATTCCAATAATTCCAACCAAGATAACTTAAACTCCAAGTAATCCAATAACTCTGTAATCTTGCAACTGTATTCAATTCAAAACACGTACTGTGTAATCCAAAAACAAGCAAATGTTTATTCCATAAACAAAGCGAATGTTTTTAAAAGACGCAAATTATCTGGTTAACCTAGATCAAACAAACACTGCCTTTTTCCAGTAAATTTGAGAGAGCATGAAAACATGTAAAAATCAATTGAATTTCTGAGAACTCAATTTCTTCTGAGAAATGCGAGAAAACCCCTAATTCCTGATTTACTGCCATAGGAGAAAATCTGTCTGATCGATTCCTGAGCCAATCTTGAATATCTGAGAAACCCTAGGGTTGTGCTTTCTATGAAAAATGGGAGGGCAAATTTTGGGGTACAACAATTTGTACAGGTGGTTGAGATGTTCTTCTTCGGTTTGTGATATGGCAATAATATCATCCATATATACCTCTATCTCATGATGAATCATGTCTTGAAATAAAGCTACCATAGCCCTTTGATATGTTGCCCCTTCATTCTTTAATCTGAACAACATGACCTTGTAGCAGAAGGTGCCCCATTGCGTAACGAAAGTAGTCTTCTCCATGTCTTCGGGAGCCATCCTTATTTGATTATAGCCTGAGAAGCCATCCATGAAAGAGAAGACTTTATGCTGAGCAGTATTATCAACAAAGACGTCAATGTATGGTAAAGGGAAGTCATCCTTGGGGCTTGCCTTATTCAGATCCCTATAGTCTATGCACATGCGAACTTTTCTGTCTTTCTTTGGCACTGGCACCACATTGGCAAACCATTGAGAATAGGATGTCACAGCTAGGAACCCTGCATCAAATTATTTCATCACTTCAGCTTTAATCTTTTCAGATATATCAGGCCTCATGCGACAAACCTTTTGTTTAACAGGAGGGCAATCATCTCTTGTCGGCAGACAATGAACTACGATGTCGGTATCCAACCCAGGCATATCTTCATAAGACCAAGCAAATACTGCCACATAATCATGCAATATCTGAACCAACCTTCTCTTAACACCGCTCTCCAAGTTAGCGCCAATCCCGATTTACTTCTTATCTTCCTCAGTACCTAGATTGATAACTTCAACTGACTCTTCGTGCAGTTGAATAGCTTTTTCCTCTTGTAATAGAAGTCTGGCTAGTTCTCCCGGTATGTCACAATCTTCCTTGCCTTCGTCTTCTACTTGATTGATAGGACATTCAAAGTCATATTCGGCAATAGGATCTCGGGTGGATGTGGACCTGCAATAGTGTGTGTGTGCATATAAGATACATGGCTATTTTTTTTGAAAAATGTATTTGCAAGAAAGGAAATACAATGAACACAAATATTTGTATGTAAAAGAGTCCAATGTACTGAATGATCATATGATTGGATGAACGTAAATAAAACCCTTGACAAATGGACCAAAGTGCACCGGGCCAGGCAAATGGCTGAAAAGTCATTGTTAAAATATTATAAACAACATGTTCTTGAATTGAAAGAAAAGCAATAACAAGTAGATTACTCCTCAATGAAGGAGATGGGCACAAAGTCCTTTGTATTCCAATTCTTCAGCTCTGTTTTAGTTGGATACACCCACTCTTCAAATGCGACTTCTTCTTCAGAATCACCCACGGTGTTGACTTCATGGCTTCCAATGCGGAGAGGTGGCTTTCCACCACGAGCACGCCTCACTTCCTTCCGAGCTTTGACGGTAAATCCCAAACTAAATTTGTCCGCTTTAAATGGGATATCGAGGAGTTTCCCCCAAGTATCGCAGTTTCCTTCTTCAATTGCCGCGCATGCATCCTTGATTGAAACCATCTTTGGCGTGGCCTTAACAGCTTTAGACTCATCAGAAGAGCATTTGGTAGCAGCAATCATCGGTGGTACAACCTCAAAGGCTTGAAACGGGGTCTCAATGAATTCTCCATCCATCTCTACGTACTTGAAAGAGTTAAGGTGGCTTACCATAAACTCTTCCTCCCTACAGACGGTGATTATTCTTCCCTTGACTGGATATTTGAGTTTCTGGTGGAGGGTTGAGGTTACTGCCCCAGCTTTATAGATCCACGGGCAATCTAACAGACAAGAATAGGCAGGACGAATATCTATAATATAAAAGGTGGAGTTGAATATTTGGGAACCCACTTTGATTGGAAAATCTACCTCCCCATGAACAGTCCTCTTTGATCAGTCAAATTCCCTTACAATGATATCGCTTGGCTTCAAGACTAAACCTTCACAGTCTAGACGGTCTAACGCCTCCTTAGGTAATACATTCAGAGAAGAACCAGTGTCGACTAGCACATGTGCTAAGGTAGTCCCTTTGCACTCGACAGAAACATGTAAAGCTTTATTGTGATTCTTCCCAAGAGGCGTTAAGTCAACATCTGAAAATCCCAAACCATTATCAGCTGTCAGGCTAGCCACCAATTCTCAAATTGATCCATTGTTGTCTCATAGGGGACATGAGCCTTTTTCAGGAACTTGATTAATGTTCGAGCATGGGCATCAGAGCAAAGCAGCAATGACAACATTTAAATCTTAGAAGGGTTTTTCCCCAACTGTTCTACAATCTTGAAGTCACTTCTTTTTATGATCTTTAAAATATCGTCCATCTCGCGAGCGGAGGGTTCTTCATTAGCTACGTCCTTGGAGGGTACTTCAATCACATCAGGCTCAACAACCTTCTCCTTCCCTCTTGTATCGGTACCTGGCTTTGCGGCAGTAATGCGGACGAGAGTCCTTGTAACAACTGGTGGTGAGATATTGGGTAAAAATATTCTCCCAGTTCTAGTTACCTTGCTTGAGCCAGCTATGTTGCCAACATTGTCATCTTCTTCTTCCTCGATCCAGGCATCTTGTTTAATCCCATGATAGAACACCTCAGCACCGTAATTCCATGTTACCGCTTTATTTGAAGAGTAGAGGATTGGTCCGAGATTGGTAATTATTAAGGGAGCAACAATGGGTTCATTTGAAATCCTAATAGGACCTTTGGAGATGATCCTAAGAGGCTTGTTTGAGATGGCAATAATGGAGAGGTATTCACATTTGTCAATCAAACTCTTGGCAAGTAGAGTCTTCTCAAATAGAATTCTGTGGCTATCCATCAGGCATTGAATACCTTTCTTCAGCCCTTCACATCCATTGAGTTGTCTTGTATAACACACACAGTCTTTTACACAGCCAGGGAAGATCCCAACTTTCAATAGATTGTTCTTGATTACATTTAGAGGAGTAGTCAATTCTTCAACAGAGGCAACAAAAATTGCATCTTCGACATCATTAACACCTTTGTCATGCTTCGGCATCAGAGCGGTAATTACATTCGGCATTGGAGGAGGATCAAATTTAATAGTTTTGTTATCAATCAAATCCTGGATTTTGTTCTTCAAGGCCCAACACTGGCCAGTCTCGTGCCCGGGGCTGCTTGAATGGTAAGCACACTTAGCATTCGGATTATACTTTGGTGACAAGGTATCAGGGTTGGTGGGAGGATCGTGCAATGTCACTAAATTAGCCTTGAGAAAATGTTGAAGGTATTCAGACAATGACATGCCTAACCTTGTAAATTGTCTTCTTGGAGTTTCAAAACATTGATGATTTGCAGATGATCTTGGATTGGAGATTCAGACAACATTGATAGACGGGTGATCGTTCTTCTTGGTATGGGCCTTTTCCCCATACACAACATTGACTTCCTTCTTTGCAGCAAAAGTTTTCTTGATAGGATTGGGAGTGAAGGTATATGCCACAGAGATCTTCCCACTTTTGATGCCACTTTCAACTCTTTCGTCGGTTAAGATCAATTCAGAGAAACCAGAAGAAGAGCAGTCAACCAACAGATTAAAGAAAGGACCAGATAAAGTGCCCATGAACATGTCGATGTGCTCCCTATCAGTCAAGGTAGGTTGGACCCTACTAGCAAGGTTTCTCCTCTTTTGCACATATTCCTTAAATCCTTCATTCTTCCCCATGGTCATATCTTGCAACTGAACCCTCGTTGGCGCCAAGTCGGTGTTGTACTGATACTGATGGTAGAAGGCAATAGCTAAGTCCTCCCAAGTATTGATACGAGAACCATATAACTGATAAAACCAATAAAGTTACGTTCCAGCCAAGCTCTCTTGGAAAAAGTGAACCCAGAGCTTCTTATCAGCAGTGTGCGGATGTATCTTGCGCACATAAGATTTAAAATGGAGTTTTGGATAAGAAACCCCATCGTACTTTGCAAAGATTGGTATTTTGAATTTGTGGGGAATGACTACCCCAGAGATCAAACCCAAATCATAAAAATCTAAACCGGGGACGACTTGAATTTCAACAGCTTTCAATCTATCTTCTAAGTGCTTGTATTTGATATCAGCGGGTGGATACCGCTCGTTGAAATAATCATCATCAAATTCTTGATCATTAGCACATTCAGCTTGAGTACTCTTGACCTCACCGACCTGGTTCTCGTCCTCTTCAGATGAGTCTCCTCCTACTGGGATTTGACGGATTGTCTCCTTGAACCTTCTACCCATGTTGAGTAGAGCTTTCTTCTTTGGCTTCTTCTTAACGTCCAGCAAAGCCATCATATCTCGCTTCCCCTTGGCTAGGGCTAGTAGAGCTTCTTGAAACTGAGAATTCTGGGCTTGGAGATCCGTCACAGTTTTCTCTAGATCCATCTTGCTCAAATAAATAGCAGAAAGATAAGGAAACCTGTTACGCGAAAAACCTGTCATGTTATGATGCATGGAATATGTACATGCAAATGATTTCAAGGATTAATGAAATTTAAATTTGTATAGACAAAAGAATGAACAAACGTTAATTTTCATTAGACAAAACAAGAAAGATTACATCATGCCTCTTGGGTTTACAAAATAACTTTCTAAGATAAAAAGACCGAACGCATCCTCTTTGGCGCGAGATAAGCATTCACACTTTTCTCTTCTTGTAGCTGCTTCGTAAGCTCCAAGACCCTCTTTTCACTAGCATAGAATTGAGCCTCTAAAGTATCCTGTTCTTCCTTCAGCTGGATCCAAACCTTTTGTAAGTCTTCAAGAGAGGTAGGTATGTCGGGATGGAGGGTAGTGTAGGAAACATCTCCTTTGACCACAGGCTCCATGATGACTGATGGGATAGAGGGATAAGGCATCAAAAGTTTCTGAGCACGAGCTCATACCCATTTAAGGTAAGGCTCGAGGGGAATGGAATTCTTGTGTCCCAACATCTTTCTATCCACCTTGTTCAACATCCTCCATGCTCAGATAAACCTCTGACGGTAACCTTAATCGTCGCTCTCGTAGTCAAATATAAATCCTTGGATAAGCATCTCATGGGGACCATCCCTCCGGGCATAACCAAACTGTCGTAGGGCTAAGCAGGGGTTGTAGGTGATACGTCCTCTAATGCCAAGCAAAGGGACATTAGGGAATTCTCCATAACGGTCGAAGATAGTAACATTCTCCAAAGAGCGGGAACACCAATGAATATCTGAATGTCTGAGCATCATCAAACTATGGGACCACCTTGAACCTTACTCATTTTTCAATACAGATTAGGGAAGATGCGAAATAAACCATATTTCCAAGAGAGGAGTACAACACATAAGGATACCTCTTTTCCTCATAGTGCGAGTGTGAAAGGAATGTAGGATGTCCCCTAGCAAAGTAGGCATTGGGTTACGAGATATAAAGATTTTGACGGTGCTCACATCTATGAGTTGGTCAGGATTTGGAAACAAAACCATCCCATAGATGAGGAGAGCCACAATTTCCTCAAAGGCTTGCAAATCAAAAGAGTTCCAACAGTTTTGGGCTTTCTAAAACAAGAACTTTGCTAGGAAACCTTTGACACCACTCCTTGTTTCCCAATTAGTTGTGATATCAGACGGTTGCAAGTGTAAAGCTTGAGCAATCTCTTCTGGCTTCGGATCTCTTTCTGTACCGTTGAAAGGTAGTTTTTTGAGAATGGGAATCCTCAAGAGTCGGGAGAATTCTTCCAAAGTTGGCACAAGTTGATAATCGGGAAATGTGAAGCAATGGTGTAAGGAATCAAAGAACTGAAAGCGCACATTCATCATGTGTTCATCAGTGTTGGAGGTGACCAAGTTTAGTAGGCGACCATGTCTTTCGGTAAATGGAGAATATGATACGGTGGGAGAACTGACTTGAGGTTTTGCGTTTGTTTTCACAAATGTTTCGGTTGAGCAAGAGTCGCCACCGACTTTTTATTTTATCCTAAGGAAAGGTTAAAAAGCACAGCAAAAACCTTTGAGATGTTTTCTTGGGTTCGGGGAGTAGATTATAGAAAGGGAAGGTATTAGCACCCTTTCTATCCATGGTTATCCATGGGCTCTTAGTTACTTGCTTAGATCACTTGCCTTGCATTTTCAATTGTTCGAAATGGTGCTTTGTGTGTGGGTTTGAAAATGTTTTGAAAAGAGGCCATTGTTGTGGCAACCTTTGTAATGATTCATGTTTGAATGTATACAAAGGTGTACTTGTCTTTTGAAAAGTTTTCAATGTTTTTGAAAGTTGTTTTGAAAGTGTGTTTGTGGAGTGTGGTTTGAAAAGCAGGCAAGTGTGTTTTGCAAGTTGATCAAGTAACTAAGAGTTGTCTACCCCTAAATTTACTCAAAGATTTTTCCTATGTTTTAACCCTTTTAACAATATTGTTCCACCATTGTATTTGGTGGACAATCTTGTGTTAGGATGTTAACGGGACAGGCGCGGGTCATCGTTTAGACCATGATTGCAATAGTGCCAAGTGTCTTTGGCAACTTTTTCTCTAAGGGACTTGATCATTTTTTAGGCAACTTTCGAAAGCGTCATCGAGGGACTATGATCATTTGAATTGTTTTGTTTTGCCAAAAACACCCAACATGCAACATGTCCCATTATTGAAGGCAACAAGTGGAGTAACCCTAGGGGTGCAAGTGTGATTGGTGTTGTCCATTTTCATGCTTTTTTGTCTTTGAATTAGGTCAAGCTATTTGTTATTTTTAATTTGCATACAAACCCTAAGTCTATCATGGCATATTTAGAAAGCTTTAAAATGCGGAATTTAAAGTCCTAAATTATTACAACATAATTATGGGATGGGGGGTACAAATGTTCAAATGGGGATATTTAGCAAGAAATTTAAACCTAAACTATTACATCAATATTGAATATACAAGTTATCTATTTGTACAATAATTAAATAAAATACAATAAATATGCAAGATGCAAAAAATGATTTTTATATGTATGTAAAAGTATTTTTCATGTGACATATAAACAAAAATAAAAAAAGGTTAATTTTTGGGTATTTTCATGGTTTAGGGAAAAACCCTAATTTTGTAAATAAAAAAAAGTATTTATTATGTATTATATACAATATTTATTAATTATATACAAAAATAAATAAAAGAGAAGCATATTTGTAAAAAAGTAATTTTTGAGGTCAAATATTAATAAAAATAAAAATGTATTATTTTTATATTTATCCTAAATATTTAATAAAAGATAAATAAGTATTTATATTATTTACTAAATATTTTAAATATGTACAAAAATAAAAAAAATGTTAATTATTTACAAAAAAAGTATATTTTTTGGAAAATGTTTCCAAAATTTAAATAAAAAAATAATAACTAAAAATATATTTTGTATTATTATTTTTAATGTTTTAAACAAATAGTATTATATTTATTTATATATGTAACTAAATGAAACAAATAAATATCAAATAAAATGCAAAAAATGTGAGAAAAATATTTTTAGTGTTTTTTCATGCTTGAATAAAAATATAAAATCAGAATCAAAAAGAAAAAATCAAAAATGACAAATATATCACATAATGGGCCAGGGGGGTGCAAATTAAAAAAAGGGGTGCAAAAAGTAGGACTGACTCAGGCCCAGCCCAAGCCAGTCATCTTTAACCTCCAGCTTTGTTTGAACAAACAAAAACGCGCGTTTCCTAACTCCTGATTCCTGGACTTTCAAGCAAAACTCATAACACCAAAAATGTAGAGCATCAAGAGACGAATCCAGACATATAAAAAACTTGACTTAACTCTAAGAAACGAGGGAGAATTTCTTCATCCCCAATTTCTGACCTAAGTTTTTTTCAATGTTCAGGTTCAAAATTCTCTCAGTACACACAACATAAATGAAAAGTAATTATATGGGTAGCTTCAGGGCCATGAGTAGAGCATGTTTCATTCATAAACCTAAGCCTAACTCTTCCTAGATTAAGAGATAGAAGTCCATGTTTTTACCTGTTTCAGCTTGAGACGTGTACAACAATGGAGGTACTTTCAATGGAATTTGAGGACTTGTACAACTTGCTTGAAGTTCAGGGATGCTTCTCCAACCTCTATCTTGCTTTGAAACTAACTGAATCGAGCTATAGAAGTCAACCTGCAAAACAGAAAAGTGAAAATGGCAAACTTGGTTAGGGGTGTTACAGTCTGTATCTAAGGCTTGGGATAACTTTAATGGATGGTAGGAGTGTGTTTGAACAAGCTTTGGCCAAAACGCACGAGCAAACTGAGTTGTGAAACTCAATCTGCAGGGATGCCCTGTTTTGTGCAGTAAAATGGTGTTTTGATGAATGATGAGGTTTGGAATATGGTAGGCTCGTGTTTCAGGTCAGTTAGATCAAGTTAAAAGTGTTTACAAAGTTTGCTTGAGTTAGTTGTTACAGGAATGAGAGATATGGTACAAAATGCAAGCTTTCTTCTCCTTTAAGCAAAAGTTGTCAAGTTGAGTTATAGGCTCATACAGGCCCCTCAAGCATGCTGCATTTCCTCTCCTTGATCAGTGGGATTAGTCCATAATCTTGTGCCCAAAAGATCTGCTTTGTACTTCTTAGATTGTAAACTTGACATAAAGTGCTTCTTTACAAGAATAGATAAAATGCTTTTTCCAAATATGGCTTAATCTTGTATGTAATGGTTAAATACACAAAACAAGACATGAACACAAAGGATATGCATTAAATTATTGAGTGAGAATGGGATTAGAGGCCTGTAATCTAGCTTGTACAAGCTGATTTTGAAAATGCAAAGTTATGAACATGTAATTTGGCCATGAACAAAGTGACTTTTGCCCATCTTCACAAATTCGATTCTCCCTAACCACAAGGGTGTTTGAGAAGTTCTTGGATAATTTGGAAAGCTTGGAATGTGTACTACAATCCATCTTTGTAATGAAAGTTGAAATTCCAAGTGGAAGCATGTGAAAAGTGGCCATGAAGTTGGGCAAAAATCCTGCCTAAAATAGGTCAAAAAATTTCTAAGTTAAGAATGTTTTGCACCCCTATTCCAAAAATCATAACTTGAGCTACAAGCTTCTTTTGAGGAAACTTTGTGAATCAAAGTTGTAGATTTTGCAATGGACTATAACTTTCATGTTTTGAGTTTTGTTTGAATCCAAATATATATTGATGAAAAGATGGGACAAAGTTAGGAAAAAATAAGGGAATTTCATGACTTAGAAAATTTCTAAGTTATGAAATTTCTTCATTTCAAACCCTAATTTGTAATTTTTGATTTCTTGATGAACAAGTTTCATAGCTTGACATGTATTGAAGAAAAATGAATCTTGGCACTTGATTTTGACCAAAAAGTCAAAGTTTGACTTTTCAGTATACAGTCAAATTTTGCTCAGTTGAATGGAAAATTCATCTGTCAATCTTGTGCATTTGGGATCTTTTGAACTTGTTGAATGTGTCAAGACCATGCCATTGAATCCTTGAGTCCATATGTGAGCTTGGTTTGCCATTGGCTAGGTCAAACATTCAAAAATTGCCTTTGTGCAGTCAAAACCCTAAAAATGACCATTTTGCCCTTTTGGTGATCTGATCAAATTTCTTGTGGAATTGTGATCCAAACTTGATCAAATGGTCCATATGAGTTCAATATGTTGATGTGGGTCAAAAATCATGAGGTTTGACTTTCAATTGACCACAGTTGACTTTTTCCCCAATATAGCTGATTTCTAGGTCAACTGTCCAATTGACTGGGCAAAGATTGGAATCAAGGCTTGAAACTTGGTATGGATAAACTTGTGAGTCCAACATGAAGCATGAAAGTCATTTTGGGCATTTTAGGTCAAAACATCTTTATGCAAACTCAAACCCTAATTTGGGTCAACAGTGCAAGGAGGAGTCTTGAGCAGAGCAAACCCCAACTTGATCTTGAGCTCCAAGGGTCTTTGATGGGTGTGTGACGTATAGCCTAAATATAGTACTGCAAGTGCACAGCCTATCGAAGTAATATATAAGATTATCGAACCACAGAGACCAATTGTCAATCTATCAACTCTATTGCTAAGGTGCTTATCTAAGGCGAACAAGAATATTGATGTGAGTGCAGTGCAACAAAGTAAATGGGTGAAGTAAATAACAGTTTAAAAGACAGGTTGGAATGTAAATCATGTAATCAGATATTGGTCCTGGTCATGCATAGATGAAACTACTTATGGGGCAGTATTTTCTATTGATAGCAAAGAATCAATTTAACGGGAACTTGTAGCTTTTGACTACTAAGAACCGAGTTTACTCTTTAAATTAAATTCCTTTATTGTCACATATAAAGGGTGCCTTCCGCGTTAAAGAGGTAAACCTATTTTTAAGAAATTGATAGTTTTGACACAGAAAAGTGATTTTACTTGGAAAGATTAACTTAAAGAGACTCTTGGCTTTTGGCCAAAAGTCAGATTTCAAACCTACAAACGCGTCCGAAAATAGTTTCAAAATCGTTTTCTAAAAAGGTCAATGATTCCTATTTAACCAATCAACGGCTTTCGCTCTTTTTGTTTGGTTAAATAATAATCAAGTCGTATCATTAGTTTGGACGGCTTTCGATCTTACCCAATAAACATTTAAACATAATTGACTTAAGTTAGAAGCAAAACATCCCCAGAGTATTTTCACTAGCATAATAATTGGAACACGACCATGATGACAATCATTACATCCAAACCTTTATAGTTTAGCCAGACATAATAAGTGCGAGTCTATAAAACGTGTAGACTATGGTAAGAGCATTTAAAGTCTATAAAACGTGTAGACTATGGTAAGAGCATTTAAAGTCTATAAAACGTGTAGACTATGGTAAGAGCATTTAAAGTCTATAAAACGTGTAGACTATGGTAAGAGCATTTAAAGTCTATAAAACGTGTAGACTATGGTAAGAGCAATTAAATAAAGAAATGCAATAAAATAGAACCTTGCTCCGGTCGGAGACTTGAATCTGATACAAATCTACGGGAAAGTAAGGCCGGTATGATGAACTTCAACCAAAGTGCTCCAAAACTCGATTACAACTCAATCTACACCGCAATAACTCTCCGATGTGAAGAGATTATTACTTTACAGAAACTGATAGTATATGGCTTAAGATTGTACTAAGCTTGGATGAAACTAAATAATGAGAATCGAAGACTATTTATAGAGGATCCTTGAGATGCGTAAAGACCAGCATGCCCCTCAACTTCTTTTGAGCGGGAAGCATTTTGTGAAGGCCGCGGGCGCGGTGAGGGTGGCCGCGGGCGCGGTGCCTGGAACTGCCGCGTCATGGGAACGTGGCAGTTTGTCTTTGGGTGAAAGTGGGCCACGTCATCGCGCTTCCTGTAGCCAGCGCGGCGCTGAACGCCATAAGTGCAAAATATCTTGAAAAACCCTAATTTCTTGGCGTTTTGGCTCGTTTCTTCACAGAAGGCTCTGAAATGACAAGAATCCTGAAAACAAAGGAAAAAGGAACATAATACGAGAAAATGATAATAAAAACTAAGGAAAACATGTGATATTTGAGTCAGAAACATAGTGCGATTTAGTGCGATCAAATCCTCCCACGCTTAGACCTTTGCTTGTCCTCAAGCAACAACTCTTAGAAGTAGATGAAAGAAAATTTTGGTGTATACAGGTTTTGGGCAAAGAGGGCTTCTAAGTCCGAGTAAGGGTGTGTCGTCAGGCACTAACTATCTGAACCAAGGGTATCGTAATTACACTACTCGCAGAAATGCGGACATAAACCTCATAAGTATACAGATCGATCCTCATATCCTTACTATGCTAAGACTTCTTTTTGTACGAGATCCTTTTTCATTCAGGCGCAATCACATTAAGCCCGTTATCCGTACATACTCATGGTGTAGTGACCGGTTAGTGACTCTGATCTCAAGTGATGGGATTCTGGTACAAGAGTTGGTTTAATCCCTTTTTATTTTACCCATTTGCAGTTGCGGGGGATCGGACCGTAGTCCGCCCTACCAAGTTCAGCACCAGATACCTCTGAACCAACTACAACAGATATGCCTTATATATATATTTTTTTCTTTGTTTTTGTTAGTGCTTACGACTTTCTTGAGTTGAGTAATCTTTGTGAGGATTACCCAACTCGTAGTCGTATTCATACTTTATTTTATAACTTTTAAGGCAAAAATAGAGATCATCCACTTATATTCATCGATCCCACACTTAGAGCATGCTTAGGCCGGAGCTGACTGCTAAGATAAACTACTTGAAGACCTATTTGTACAGTTTTATTCAAAATCATAGCATATTGGGGAGAAAGGATCTAATCTAAATATTCAAAGAGGCTTACGGTGTAAAAATGATAACGAATTTTTCAAAAAGGGAGTGTCCGAGAAATAGACCCTATCTAGGACCTGTCTCATAGCCCAAATCCTTAAAAACAACCATAAATCTTTGAAAAGAAAAATTTTGTAAGGCCAAAAGTGGGGAAAAATGAAAGGGTACACTACGCAGAAAGACTCGCCTATCACATGCATTTTATTGACTACGAAAAAAAAGGGAAAATTGCGGAAGGGAAATAAAAGCAGGAAAAACGGAAAATAAAAGCGATAAATAAAAGCGAAAATGGGAAATAAAAGCAATAAATGCTCCTCTGTTATACCCCAAAATTTGCCCTCCCATATTCCTCAAGAAATTGCCAAGCCAAGTCACAAAATTCCCCAAGGGTTGTGCAGTGCAACAGTCTCCCATACAGTCAAAATTAGGGTTTTGAGTTTGATCAAGAAAAGGAAGTTTTCAAAGGCTCAATCAAGTCTCATATGCTTACAAACATGGTCAAGCATCCTCATATCAAGTTTCAAGGCATTCAGCTCAAGATTGCACAGTCAAAACCCTAAATTGCACCACAGTCAACTGTAGGGGCAAAATGGTCATTTGGCAGTCAAAAGTTCAAATTTTTGGTCAACATATCATTTTGAAGCCACAAACATCATTTGATCAATGCTTGATCATGATTCTCAAAATTTGGCTCAGAAATCATCAAAGATGCAAAAGTTGCTATATTTGGACAGCTGAAAAAGTCAACTGAAATTGACCAGGGCATAACTTTCACATGGATTATCAGAAAAATTCCATCCAAGGCTCATTTTGAAGAGAAAGACATTTCCTACAACTCATCTTCATACTTCAAGTCCAAGAAATGCTCTCACAAAAAGTTATCAATTTCAACATTATAGGTCATTTTCAAAAGTCAACAAAAAGGGACTTTAAGTCAAAGGCCATAACTTGAGATTGGTAAATCAAAATGACATGGGACCAAAGGCATTGGTTAGAGAACTCAAAGACCTTTCCAAAATGTCCAAGAACATGAGAAAAGCTTAAAAATTGAGCAAGTTATGCCTTGTAGAAGTTGGGAAATTTTTGTGAAATGGCAAAAGTCAACTATCCTTGAAAATCCAATTTTTGACAAAAGGGCCCCATTTTTTCCACTTGGTTCATCCTTGTCATGCCACACACGTGTCCCATGATTAGTTTCAAGACCAAATATTGATTTTTTTATTTTATTTAATTTTTGATGATTTAATTCATTTTTAATCTTTGAAAATTCAAATAAAATTTAAAAACCAATGGAATAGTGTCATGTGAACTTGGACAATTTATATGTATCATGAACCAACTCAAGAAATCAGGCTAGGGTTCATTTGCACACTAGGTCTAGGTTTTGGCTAAAAAGGAGGAAACTTGGTTAATGGAAGAAACCCTAAGACCAATTCTTTCCCAAGCATGAATTAAGGTGAGTTAGCAAGCCAATTCCATTCCATGATCATCACTGAGTCAAACCCTAGGCCTAAGACATTATAAGTTGCGCCCAAACAAGCATTGGCAGATGAAAATTTTGGGACAAAAACACAAAACTGAAAACTAGTTTAAAGGATCTTTCAAGCCTTAATTCTTTTCCCATTAGCATCCTGAGGCAATTCTGAACGCATTTCAATTCATAACATCAATCAAAACTCCTTGAACTGGTATCCATGAGTAAAACTGTACAGAAAATTTCTTGAGATCGCATAGCATAATCCAAGCATTCTTTTGCATTTTTCTTTGTGGATTCTTACTCATAGTGATGTTTCTATGCTAACCAACATGTTCAATTACGTTTTTGTGTCATATATGCGCTTTTGCCATTGTTGAATTTCTAGGTTTTCAGGATTCAAAATTAGGGGTTCCTAAAACAAGCAAAATTGGACGTTCCCAACACCATGGTTGTATTCAGGGCATGGAGACGAAGAAGAATGTTACCTCGCGACAAATTTATGAGCTACAGGGACCTAATCGCTATTTTCTGCTAGCCCCCCTAATGCAACGTTTCAAAAACCGTTGCTCTTGTGTTTGTTTCAGAAAAAAAAGAAAGAAGATGAAGATGTGGCACGCTGTAATTCGTCCATTCAAAATTCGCGCGTTTCAGCCACTAGCGCGTTGCTTTTATTTTATATGATTTATTTATATATTATATATCAAAGTGACTAACTGGCTCAGCTGGCAAGCTATCCATGCGTTAACCTCAATGACCTGGGTTCAAATCCCAGGTCTATGCAATTTCTCTTATTATTTTCCAATGCAGATTCCTATGCAACGCTGGCACTAAGGACCACCATATTCCATCCAGATCAAGCATTACACGTCATCCTGGGAATCAATCCAAAGGCATAAGATGGAGGAATACGCTACACTTGGTCAAATGCATCACACACGATCCAGAAAGTCAACAAATTCTCACAAATAATTGGGGCCACACCCCCCTGGTTTGCTTTATCATTTTTATTTTTATTCTTTCTTTAATTTTTTCTTTTATTTCTTTTACTTGCTATTTATTTAATTAATAATTTTTTTACAAAAAAACACAAAAACATCACAAAAATCAGAAAAGTCAAAAAAATTAATAATTATCTTATTTTAAAATATATTTTTTTGTATAAATAATAACATGTAAATATTTAGTTTTAATTAGGTTTTCAACTTTAATTCCTTTTAATAAAAATCAAAACAAAAACATAGAATTAGGTTAATGACTTTTTCCTTTTAACTTTCCTTGTTTTTTGCCATAGTATTAGTGTTTTTCATAATTAAACTAGGGTTGCATTTTAGGTTAGACTTTAATTCTTTTAATAACTAAAATCCAAAAAAATAGAGTTTAGGTTTAATAACTTTTTATTTTCTTTTTTTAATTTTCTTTTTTCAGAATAATAATATTATTTATTTATTTTCATAAATTTAAAAATGCACATAAATTAATTTAGAATTAAATTAGGTTAAAAGTCAATATTTTCATAATAAACTTAAAGAACATTAGAACTAGGATTTTAATTTTAATTAATTTTTCTTTTTTCTTTTAAATCTAAAAAACACAAAAATACCATTTTTCATTTAATTTTAATTTTAGATAACTTAATTATTTTAATTCTTTTAAAGGGTTCCACGCCCTCGCATTTGATTATTTTCTTTTTCGCGCGTTTCATTTATTTCTTTTGTGAATATAATGTACTTGTACCAAAGCCATGTAATAGCTATTAGACATTTCTTTTCTGCAATTTATTTTAAAACGGGTCTGGATTAATTTGGCGTTGTAGACCCTCGCCCTTTGTAATAGCGTAGGACTTTTATCTTTTCCGCACTTTAAATTCCCGCACTTTTAACTGTTAAACAATAACATGAAAGAATGAATGCCCAAAAATAAAATTGAATCGTTAGATCACCAATGCATGACAAGACAAACAATAAACTGAAAATGACACACAATTCGCACACACCACCCCTAGGGTACGCCTCACTGTTGCCTTTCGAAAGGTGATCGTCGAGTAGAGGATGTCTCAGTAAGTCCTTGTGTCCATTGATCTAGTTGCCTAAAACAAAGTTGCCTCGAATAAGTCGCCTCGGAATAAAAGATCAATGGCATAAGGGTAGCTTCTGAGGTGTCTTCCCATTGCTCCGGTGGTCACCATGTCCCGAACTTCGAATTGACCCGAACACCTCCAACGGTGGTGCTACCTACCTCTCAATGGTGGGATGGCACTACTTTAAAGGACATTTACACAGACGAATTCCTTAGGGTAGGTAGGTTCTCGTAGATACTTGCTCTAATCTCAAAACAAAATTCAAAAAGACTTTTCACACCAACACACTTTCAAAAGCTTTCGAAGCAAACTTTTCAAACACTCTGACGTACGAGTCGATCTGAAATTTTTCAAAGAAACTTTTTTAAACCCACATTGAAAAGCAAGCAAACATTTTTGAAAACACATTGAGCAAGTATCTAAGAGCCCATGGATAACCATGGATAGAAAGGGTGCTAACACCTTCCCTTTCTATAACCTACCTCCCGAACCGAGAGCAATCTCTTTTAAGGAATTTTTCTGTGCTTTTGTCCTTTCCATTTGGAGAAAATAAAAGACGGTGGCGACTCTTGCTTCCGCGACATTTCGCGAACCAGCGTTAAACAGTCAGTTCCAGATCCACCGATCACAGAACTGGCGACTCTGCTGGGGATATTTATAAGTGAGGTGTACCTTAGGATTAAGATCACTTGTGTTTTCAATTGTCTGAATTGCTTGCTTTGTTATTGTGGGTACTGTCTTGGGAGTTCTATAGATCCTAACCCGGATCTGGGAGATACCTTTCTTAGAAAGTAGCAACAAGGCTGTGAGGGAACTGTGCGGGGTATACCGACATGGTTGAAACAGTCTGCTACGTTGATGTGGCACTTTGGTGTGTACCGGTAACCCTTGAGTTCAGTCAAGGAGAGTACGGGGCCTCCGCGTGGTGTCGTGAAGCATCAACAGACCTTAGGAACCTTAATTGAACAATCTTGGCCTCTTTAGGGTAGTGAGATAACTGACTTTGGTGCAGTCCGAGGTTGGTTGATACTCGATACTACACTCAATTGAGGGTTGCTTTCCTGGAATATTTCGGTCGCCAGTTCAGTGGCTAAATCGAAACGATGAACAATGAAAGCAATCCCGTGATATTGGGAACCTTAGAACCCGGTTACTTTGATTAGGACAGGTTGAACCCACCAACTTCAAGAGGGTAATACCTAGACCTCATGCTGGCCTTAAACCTTAAGGGCTTCTCTTGTGTGACTTGTGTGCCTTCCTACTTGAACTACTTGCATGCTTATTACCTGACATTTGTCTCTTGCAGGTTGTGTTTGTAGTCCTTAATTAGGACTCATAACAGGGTATCCTAAGTTTCTTGCAGGTTTTTGCAGTCCTTAATTTGGACTCATAACATGATTTACCTACATCACCCCATGCATAGCATGACATCATACCATTGCATACATCATAACCCATTTCAAGGATCTCAAGGGCTTGTGATGCAGGTCATGATGAACCAACTATCCCAGCAAGGGGCAAGGAGGATTTATTTTCCTCTAGCCAATGTTGTCAGGGGCTATGACCCACTGGATATGATGAGCCTTTGACCCGTGACGAAGGACTCTCAACAACATGAAGTACTTTCAATCAAGTTGCCAGTTTCCAACTCTAACAAGTTTCTCTGTTTACCCCACGAGGTCCTTGAAATCATTGCATGCATATCATACATATCATTGCATAACAGGTACCCTTTCTCTGCAGGTTGCTTACCTTCTTCGCTGTTTATTTCAGCAGTCTCGTCATGGATCCTGAATCATCAACCGAGGCATCTATCAAGGCTCTTCAGGCGCAGAACGCCCAGTTTCAGGCGCAGAACGCCCAATTTCAGGAGCTGATCAAGGGCTTGGCTCAGGGTCAACAAGATCTGAAGGTTTTGCTTTTGAAGAAGGACAAGAAGAAGAAGAGGACTGTTCTGTTCAGCCCTAGACGCGGATCTGGGAATACACCGCAGGAGGAAACTGAGAGGACAACCCCATCTGTGAGGGAAAGCAATCACCATGAGAGAGAGGTGCCTAGTCCAGTGGTCTCCGACAGCGAGACAGAGTTCAACGACGAACAGTACCCTCCGGCTGAGGACAAGTACAAACAGTTGGAGGATAGGCTGAATGCTATGGAGATCCAACAGGTACCTGGGCTGGATTTCGGAGATTTGGGTTTGTCAACTGGTGTGATTATTCCTCGGAAGTTCAAGGCACCATCCTTTACCAAGTATGACGGGGCGTCTTGTCCCAAGCTGCATCTCAGGTCTTATGTTCGGAAAATCCAACCATACTCAGCAGACAAGAACTTGTGGATCCACTTCTTCCAGGAAAGTCTTTCAGGGACTCACCTCGAATGGTTCTATCAACTGGATGGGACCAAAGTTCGTAACTGGGAGGAGTTGGCGACTGCTTTCTATAAGCAGTACCAGTACAATGCCGACCTTGCTCCCACACGTACCCAACTCCAGGGTATGTCGTTGGGGTCAAGTGAAGGTTTCAAGGAGTACGCACAAAGATGGAGAGACCTTGCTGGAAGGGTGCAACCTCCGTTAACTGACCGGGAACTCGTTGATATGTTCTTGGGGACCCTATCCGGGCCATTCTTCAATCACCTCATTGGTAACTCATCTGCTGGATTTACCGACCTCATCCTGACTGGCGAAAGAATTGAAGCTGGTATCAAGTCGGGGAAGATTCAAGAGGCCACACCTTCTGATATTCATAAAAAACCTTACACGGGAAAGAAGGAATCCAATGCTGTATACAGTCAAAAGAGTCGCCGTGATCAACATGCAGGGGCAGTCATGATCTCTGGTTCTGCACCACGCCGTCAACCACAAAGGGGAAACCAGCAAAGGCCGGAAGGGCCTAAAAGGCAATTCACCAACATTAACATGCCTTGGTCACAAGCATTGCAGCATATGGTGAAAATGAACTTGATTGCAGTAATCAACCCTCCTGCCAATCCTAAGACCTCCTCTCCTAGCTACAATCCAGAAGCAAGGTGTGCTTATCATTCCAATAGCCCGGGGCACGATACTGAGGACTGTTGGGCACTGAAGTACAAAATTCAGAACATGATTGACGCCAAAGAGATCGAGTTCGAGCCTGTGGAGACTCCCAACGTGATCACCGCTCCATTGCCAAAGCAGGGCTAGATTTTTGTTCATTTGATTTCAAGTTGTATTTTTCCTTTTCTTGTTCAGATAAACAATTATTGTGTTGAACTCTTTTATTTCATGAATGCATTACACATGTCTGTCTTGATTTAATTATGTTTACTATGCTTAAAACTGCTTTCATATTTTTGATGGTCAACTCTTAACTGAAAATTCTAAGCCTCTTGAGGGAGGATGACGAAAATGATACCGCTATCTTTACAATATGCTTTTGAACGGACCCTGCTGATGAGGTACAGGCATTGTTTCAATCCCTAAACACTGGAGTTATAAGGATGATAATCCCTCGTCAACCCATCTGAGCCAAAGAAGTAGGAGTTGTTCTTTTCGAAATTTAAAACCCTTAATCATAACCTGGGGCAGGGTAGTCTCTCAGTTGATCCAAGTGCATAACGAATGGCACTAAAGAGGTCCTTACAAAATAAAGGAAGACAGTGATGGTTCCGAATAATCAAGAAAGGCAGTCATTATCTCAAAAAAATAAAAAAAAACCATTAAGTCAAAACCCATGAAGGAGACTTACAAAACTGGGGCATCCCGCTGACTGTAATTCAAAAAAAGGAAACAGTTCAGGCAAAAAAAGAAAGGGATAACAAAAATCAAGAAAGAGGTCTCACAAACCCTCAACCAAAGCAAAAAATGACTGCCTATCCAAAAGAAATCATCAACATCTGAACCATCATTGGAACATCAGAACAAAGACTCAAACAAGGTCTAACGCACGATCAACTGAGTTTAGGTTTGGAGAACATCACGAAGAGCGGGTGGGTACAAATAATTTGAGCCTTTATCCTTTGTTTCTTAAACCGTGAACCCGGCCACGATATAACCCTTAAAAGTCCTAGCTGAAGCATGGGTTAGTTCGAAAGCATACTGTTACGAAGGTATCCTGACTCCTGAAGGTTGCTGTAAAATATTGAGTTGACATCGCACTGTATTACAAAAAAGGCATTTTTAAAATTCAAGACAGACATAGACTTTTGCATTCTTAAAATAACTTTGTTTGCATATGACTATTTGTTTGAACAGCAGGGAAATTCGCATGATGAACACCTTGTGAACAGAAGAACCTCCAATCAAGGGGCACATTGCTCATTATCTGGGGCATGGCAAAATACTTCCAACAGGGGCAACTCCCTACATTCTGAGAGCGTGGACATAGTCGGAAAAATACTGCGCATAATCAAAGACCCGCTAGGTTGACATACCTAGGCAAAAATAAGGGCTTCCCGGCGAACTAAAAGGGTTCGGGTAAAATGAAGGGATGAAACGAAAAACATGTACACCCGGCAAGTCGAAAACCTGAAAAGGCGGCTTGGGCAAAAATGGGTATCCCGGTGGACTGAAAACCCGAAAGGGCGGTCCAGGCAAAAGTTAGGGATCGAAGCGTACAACTATGTTCCGGTATCTCGTCACTTGCCTACCCGAAGATTTGTCGATCACCCGCACAGGTATCCTCTTCCCTCACCTCCGAAGCAGGGGCAATAATGAGCTATCCAGACGATCCAATTGCTCTGTCAACCAAATTACAAAGGACAGATCAACATAAAAATGATTACCATCTACCTTTACAAATTCCAGATCATGGACAATCATCCACTTAATCCAAATCATGTAACCCTACCCCGGTTCCTTCTCAATTCTCAGACAAAGTCATACACAGGCTCATTCTCCACAGGTAACCTTACCCCGGTTCATCCAGAAGTTTTACACGAACTTATTCCAAGTAACCTTACCCCGGTTCATCCAGAAGTTTTACACGAACTTATTCCAAGTAACCTTACCCCGGTTCATCCAGAAGTTTTACACAAACTTATTCTAAGTAACCTTACCCCGGTTCATCAAGAAATCTTACACGGATCTATTCTAAGTAACCTTACCCCGGTTCATCAAGAAATCTTACACGGATCTATCTCCAGGTAACCTAACCCCGGTTCCTCCAGAAGTCTTACATGGACCTATCTCAAGATGACCTAACCCCGGTTCATCAAGAAGTTTTTACACAAACTCATCCAAGTAACCTAACCCCGGTTCCTCCAGAAGTTTTTACACAAACTTATCCCGAAGTAACCTAACCCCGGTTCCTCCCGAAGTCTTACATGGACCTATCATAAGATGACCTAACCCCGGGTCATCAAAGTTTTTACACAAACTTATCCAGGTAACCTTACCCCGGTTCCTCCAGAAGTTTTTACACAAACTTATCCAAGTAACCTTACCCCGGTTCCTCCAGAAGTTTTACACGAACTTATCCTGCGGCAACCTAACCCTGGTTCCCCCCAGAAGTCTTACATGGATTTAGCTCAAGATAACCTCACCCCGGTTCATCAAAGAAGTTTTACATGCACTTACCTTGCCAGGCAACCCTACACAGGTTCTCCTTCTCCGGACGTAGTTTTACACAAACTCGACATCAAGCAGCCCTACACCGGTTCCCCCTTATTCAAGATGCAGTTTTACACGAACTCGTCATCAAAGTAACCCTACACAGGTTCTCCCTTTCCAAGAATGCAGTTTTACACGAACTCGTCATCAAAGTAACCCTACACAGGTTCCTTCTCCATTTCAGATGCGGTTTTACACAAACTCATCAGCATGCAACCCTACATAGGTTCCCCCTTTCAACTTATAAAATTACATTCCAAAACTCCCCAGAAGAGTCCAATCCAGTTTCCCCAGGAAAATTGGAATTCATCTCTCCAAGCAGTAAGCTTATCCCCAGTATATTCTGGAAGCTTATCCCTTAGCAGAACACGAACGCGTCGTCTGGCTTGATTTAAAGAGTTATTTCCTTAACAGGATATAACTGGGTTATCCTCAGCCAAAAGCCAAGGGAAGGTCGTCGTCAACGTAGTTCTTTCCTATCCCCAGCGAAGTCTATTCATACTGCCAATACAACAACGGTATCCCCAACAGAGTTACTATCAGGCATCACTCTTCCCACAGAGTATTGCTTTCCAGCATGATCGCTAGAGTATCTTTTCTCCCCGCAGAATCTTCCATTCGCCAAGTTTATTCCGCAACGGAGTCATCTTCTCCTACCGGTATCCTTGCAGTTATCATCCCCAGCGGAAGCAAATCTATTCTTCGACATCAGCCCAGGATACGACATCCCGGCACCCGTCAAGGATTTACTTTCCTAGACGAAAACATACATAAAACATCACATACATCATTATAACATGCATAACGCACTGCATCGTACAAATCTCATTTATGTTGGGAACATCATTGCTTGATCCATATCATGCATTGCATATGACTGATTTTTACCTTTCAGGAAAGATCCAGTTAAGTTCTCAAGCTACATTTCAAGACCTAGACCGGTTCAGTTAAATCGTCCCAAGATTTTCCTGATGCTTATCCAGTCAAAGGCCTTCTCTGGTTCAGTTAAATCGTCCCGAGATTTTCCTGATGCTTATCCCTTTGAAGACATTTCAAGACCTAGACTGGTTCAGTCAAAGGCCTTCTCTGGTTCAGTTAAATCGTCCCGAGATTTTCCTGATGCTTATCCCTTTGAAGACATTTCAAGACCTAGACTGGTTCAGTCAAAGGCCTTCTCTGGTTCAGTTAAATCGTCCCAAGATTTTCCTGATGCTTATCCCATTGAAGACATTTCAAGACCTAGACCGGTTCAGTTAAATCGTCCCAAGATTTTCCTGATTGCTTATCCAGTCAAAGGCCTTCTCTGGTTCAGTCAGATCGACCTTAAGATCTCCCTGATTCTTATCCCAGCAGAAGACACCCCAGATTTTTCTCAACGAGCGTTGTTGAAGTTAAAGTCGCTCAAGGCTCTCTTACCATTCATGCTAAGGAAGTAATCATCCCTGCAACGTGTCAGGTACTCATTTTCTGTTTTGCAGGTATACAGGTTCTCGCCAAGAAATCTCCTACGCGATCAACATCCAGATGGCATCTATAAGCCCATCACCCAATCCAGCAATCTCCAAATGGCATCTATAAGCCCATTCCCCCATCATTGCTAACATGTGAGCGCAAATTTCCGGGCACTCTAGTGTCCAATCTTCTTTTACCATCGGATTACGAAAGGCACGTCAGCCAATCTGCATCCTCAGGTCTAAGAAGATTGAACAGGGGCAACTGTTATACCCCAAAATTTGCCCTCCCATATTCCTCAAGAAATTGCCAAGCCAAGTCACAAAATTCCCCAAGGGTTGTGCAGTGCAACAGTCTCCCATACAGTCAAAATTAGGGTTTTGAGTTTGATCAAGAAAAGGAAGTTTTCAAAGGCTCAATCAAGTCTCATATGCTTACAAACATGGTCAAGCATCCTCATATCAAGTTTCAAGGCATTCAGCTCAAGATTGCACAGTCAAAACCCTAAATTGCACCACAGTCAACTGTAGGGGCAAAATGGTCATTTGGCAGTCAAAAGTTCAAATTTTTGGTCAACATATCATTTTGAAGCCACAAACATCATTTGATCAATGCTTGATCATGATTCTCAAAATTTGGCTCAGAAATCATCAAAGATGCAAAAGTTGCTATATTTGGACAGCTGAAAAAGTCAACTGAAATTGACCAGGGCATAACTTTCACTTGGATTATCAGAAAAATTCCATCCAAGGCTCATTTTGAAGAGAAAGACATTTCCTACAACTCATCTTCATACTTCAAGTCCAAGAAATGCTCTCACAAAAAGTTATCAATTTCAACATTATAGGTCATTTTCAAAAGTCAACAAAAAGGGACTTTAAGTCAAAGGCCATAACTTGAGATTGGTAAATCAAAATGACATGGGACCAAAGGCATTGGTTAGAGAACTCAAAGACCTTTCCAAAATGTCCAAGAACATGAGAAAAGCTTAAAAATTGAGCAAGTTATGCCTTGTAGAAGTTGGGAAATTTTTGTGAAATGGCAAAAGTCAACTATCCTTGAAAATCCAATTTTTGACAAAAGGGCCCCATTTTTTCCACTTGGTTCATCCTTGTCATGCCACACACGTGTCCCATGATTAGTTTCAAGACCAAATATTGATTTTTTTATTTTATTTAATTTTTGATGATTTAATTCATTTTTAATCTTTGAAAATTCAAATAAAATTTAAAAACCAATGGAATAGTGTCATGTGAACTTGGACAATTTCTATGTATCATGAACCAACTCAAGAAATCAGGCTAGGGTTCATTTGCACACTAGGTCTAGGTTTTGGCTAAAAAGGAGGAAACTTGGTTAATGGAAGAAACCCTAAGACCAATTCTTTCCCAAGCATGAATTAAGGTGAGTTAGCAAGCCAATTCCATTCCATGATCATCACTGAGTCAAACCCTAGGCCTAAGACATTATAAGTTGCGCCCAAACAAGCATTGGCAGATGAAAATTTTGGGACAAAAACACAAAACTGAAAACTAGTTTAAAGGATCTTTCAAGCCTTAATTCTTTTCCCATTAGCATCCTGAGGCAATTCTGAACGCATTTCAATTCATAACATCAATCAAAACTCCTTGAACTGGTATCCATGAGTAAAACTGTACAGAAAATTTCTTGAGATCGCATAGCATAATCCAAGCATTCTTTTGCATTTTTCTTTGTGGATTCTTACTCATAGTGATGTTTCTATGCTAACCAACATGTTCAATTACGTTTTTGTGTCATATATGCGCTTTTGCCATTGTTGAATTTCTAGGTTTTCAGGATTCAAAATTAGGGGTTCCTAAAACAAGCAAAATTGGACGTTCCCAACACCATGGTTGTATTCAGGGCATGGAGACGAAGAAGAATGTTACCTCGCGACAAATTTATGAGCTACAGGGACCTAATCGCTATTTTCTGCTAGCCCCCCTAATGCAACGTTTCAAAAACCGTTGCTCTTGTGTTTGTTTCAGAAAAAAAAAGAAAGAAGATGAAGATGTGGCACGCTGTAATTCGTCCATTCAAAATTCGCGCGTTTCAGCCACTAGCGCGTTGCTTTTATTTTATATGATTTATTTATATATTATATATCAAAGTGACTAACTGGCTCAGCTGGCAAGCTATCCATGCGTTAACCTCAATGACCTGGGTTCAAATCCCAGGTCTATGCAATTTCTCTTATTATTTTCCAATGCAGATTCCTATGCAACGCTGGCACTAAGGACCACCATATTCCATCCAGATCAAGCATTACACGTCATCCTGGGAATCAATCCAAAGGCATAAGATGGAGGAATACGCTACACTTGGTCAAATGCATCACACACGATCCAGAAAGTCAACAAATTCTCACAAATAATTGGGGCCACACCCCCCTGGTTTGCTTTATCATTTTTATTTTTATTCTTTCTTTAATTTTTTCTTTTATTTCTTTTACTTGCTATTTATTTAATTAATAATTTTTTTACAAAAAAACACAAAAACATCACAAAAATCAGAAAAGTCAAAAAAATTAATAATTATCTTATTTTAAAATATATTTTTTTGTATAAATAATAACATGTAAATATTTAGTTTTAATTAGGTTTTCAACTTTAATTCCTTTTAATAAAAATCAAAACAAAAACATAGAATTAGGTTAATGACTTTTTCCTTTTAACTTTCCTTGTTTTTTGCCATAGTATTAGTGTTTTTCATAATTAAACTAGGGTTGCATTTTAGGTTAGACTTTAATTCTTTTAATAACTAAAATCCAAAAAAATAGAGTTTAGGTTTAATAACTTTTTATTTTCTTTTTTTAATTTTCTTTTTTCAGAATAATAATATTATTTATTTATTTTCATAAATTTAAAAATGCACATAAATTAATTTAGAATTAAATTAGGTTAAAAGTCAATATTTTCATAATAAACTTAAAGAACATTAGAACTAGGATTTTAATTTTAATTAATTTTTCTTTTTTCTTTTAAATCTAAAAAACACAAAAATACCATTTTTCATTTAATTTTAATTTTAGATAACTTAATTATTTTAATTCTTTTAAAGGGTTCCACGCCCTCGCATTTGATTATTTTCTTTTTCGCGCGTTTCATTTATTTCTTTTGTGAATATAATGTACTTGTACCAAAGCCATGTAATAGCTATTAGACATTTCTTTTCTGCAATTTATTTTAAAACGGGTCTGGATTAATTTGGCGTTGTAGACCCTCGCCCTTTGTAATAGCGTAGGACTTTTATCTTTTCCGCACTTTAAATTCCCGCACTTTTAACTGTTAAACAATAACATGAAAGAATGAATGCCCAAAAATAAAATTGAATCGTTAGATCACCAATGCATGACAAGACAAACAATAAACTGAAAATGACACACAATTCGCACACACCACCCCTAGGGTACGCCTCACTGTTGCCTTTCGAAAGGTGATCGTCGAGTAGAGGATGTCTCAGTAAGTCCTTGTGTCCATTGATCTAGTTGCCTAAAACAAAGTTGCCTCGAATAAGTCGCCTCGGAATAAAAGATCAATGGCATAAGGGTAGCTTCTGAGGTGTCTTCCCATTGCTCCGGTGGTCACCATGTCCCGAACTTCGAATTGACCCGAACACCTCCAACGGTGGTGCTACCTACCTCTCAATGGTGGGATGGCACTACTTTAAAGGACATTTACACAGACGAATTCCTTAGGGTAGGTAGGTTCTCGTAGATACTTGCTCTAATCTCAAAACAAAATTCAAAAAGACTTTTCACACCAACACACTTTCAAAAGCTTTCGAAGCAAACTTTTCAAACACTCTGACGTACGAGTCGATCTGAAATTTTTCAAAGAAACTTTTTTAAACCCACATTGAAAAGCAAGCAAACATTTTTGAAAACACATTGAGCAAGTATCTAAGAGCCCATGGATAACCATGGATAGAAAGGGTGCTAACACCTTCCCTTTCTATAACCTACCTCCCGAACCGAGAGCAATCTCTTTTAAGGAATTTTTCTGTGCTTTTGTCCTTTCCATTTGGAGAAAATAAAAGACGGTGGCGACTCTTGCTTCCGCGACATTTCGCGAACCAGCGTTAAACAGTCAGTTCCAGATCCACCGATCACATCCTCCCACACTTAAATCAGACATTGTCCTCAATGTTCCAAAATAAGGTAGGAGGAGGTACCTGAAAACACTAGTGGGGGCCACTAGGACCTTCATCATCCTGGTTGGTACGACCAGAACGGCGGCTACGGCTGCGACGGCGGCTATCTCGGTCCAAAACAAGCTGCTCCAATCTCTCTGACAAGGCGGTATTTGCCGCCTGTAGCTCTTGGGTCCGACCAATGAGGGTGCCTTGGGTTGCCTCCATCAATTGGAAGTGACGAGCGTATGTGGTCTGGTGTAGGTGCTGTTCTCTCTGGAAAGCCAGCTGACTTTCCATAATAGTGCGCAGAGAGCTAGCATTTTGTTCTTGGGACGCTTGCATGAAGGCCATGTTGTCGGCCGCCTGTTGCTGCAAGGTAGCAAGGAGGGTATCCCTCTGGGCCTCTCGGGCCAGATGCTCACGCCACATGTCCTCAGTGACATGGAAACTAGGAGCTGTACCTGCATGTTGGTTAGAAGTAGATGGTGTCGTGTGTGGTGGTGAAAAATGGGGTGGTTCCTCTGTTTGGAAATCGTACTCATCACCAGTGTTGTTACCCTCATTTAAAGGTAGATTTGGGGGCAACGGACCAATAAAAGCAGGAGCGTTGAGATCGTAGGTCCAGTTACGCTCAAATCTTATATCAGTACGACGGGTGCAAGGAATAACAACACTGGGTATGGCAACACCTCCCACCATGAGGAAGTAACCACCTTCCTTCCTCGTCTTGCATAAACGCATATCCCTGAAAAATTTAAGATTTGCAATTCGAGGAGGAAGTGGCTCAAGGGTGGCAAGTTCCGTATCCAATCCTATGGCACGGGCAATAGTGGTAATCAGTCCACCAAAGGAAACCGGCCCACCTTTTCTTAAAACATGGTGCATGTGGGCAATCATGAATGGGACGGGATTAACTTTGGTGTCTGTGAGGCAGCTCTGCATGATAATTAATTCTTTAGCATTCACCTTGTTTGGGTTTTCCCGAGCAAAGATGGTGGATGCTAAAAGAAATCTAAAGACACGAAGGGCAGGATTGTGGATGTGAGAAGCAAGTAGGCCATCAAAAGATGTTGCATTTTGTTTAGTAATTCTGGCCCAAAATGCTTCAAAAGCCCAATCCGTGTCTAAAGGTGCTTCACAAATGGCACCATCCCCATAAGGCAATCCTAACATGGCGGCTAGATCGTCAGTGGAGTAGTCATATTCGATATTAAACATTCTAAATTTGACTCCACCTACGGTGCTAGCAGTGTTAGGAGAGACGTTATAAATTAAAGAACTTAAGAATTCTAACGTCAGCCTAGGGTAGGTGGGTGCCTGCGTAGCAAAAATATCATGCATGCCTATTTTGTCGAGAAGGAAGAATACACTATGGTATATACCTAAAGAATACAGACAGTTTTCATCGATATACCTGGTAGAGTGTATTGGTGTTGTCAGCAATTTTTCAAGCCGCTTTAGTTGCCTTTCTCCGGCTTGGCCACCACGCAAAATGTAACCGTGATACTCCATAGGGTTTTCTTGTGGATGAATAAAGAGAAGGAATGGGATGTAGAAGTAATGAAGGTGTGAGGAAGAAAATGAAATAGTGGGGGTATTTATAGGAAGGGAAGAGAAAATATGGTGGTTGTAAATATTTATGATGGGAATAATGGAAATAAATGTAGTGGGTAATAAAGGAAGTTATGGTGGGTTAAAAATGGAAGAAAATAGGGTTGGAAATGGAAAAAGTGGTAAAATGGGGGGAAAAACGAGCAACTAGCCGTTAGGTGACCGTTGCGTCACCGCGGGCGCGGCAGGGCCTACCGCGGGCGCGGTGAGGTCGAGGCAAGTTGGGCTGGCCTGGCTTTCTTTCCATTGGACTTTTCCTTCCTTGCCATTAGCTTCAATTTTTGGAGGTGTACCTATTTTTTTTCTTATGAATGTGCATATATGTACGTGAATACATATACACATGTATATTTATGTTATTTTTATATTAAAACTGTGGTGACCAGGAAAACAAAAAAACATTAGTAAATAAATGGAACATATGCATATATATATAGGTACGGACATTGGGTCACTAAAATAAATATCAACAACGCAGGGAACAGATAATGCAAAATAAAAAACGAGTCTGAAAAGGAAATCAACATAATACTAATAATAATACTGTAACTAGATATCCTGTGAACAAGTATAGGTCTACTGCCAACCGGTAGGATGCTCTGCAGGAGTGCCTGGGCCACGCAGCTCAGTCAGCTGGCGTCGAATCTCTGCCACCTCGTGAGCTAATTCATCTAACTCACCAGCAAAGGTAACATCATTCACTTCCAACTGCAAATGAAGGTCAGCCACCTCATTGCGGAGAGTGGTTATCTCAGTGCGCATAACAGCCAATAGAGTGCGAATATCAGGTTCCTGCAAGCTGAGGTTATTAGTAAGAACAGTAGTGTGTGTAACCTCGGGTCGGGATGTGTGATCTGGAGTAGAGTCCTCGGGAGCAGGAGTGTAGTCTTGAGTTGGATCTTCGGAAACAGGAGTGTACTCTGATATCTCACCCCAACCTTCTACAGAATAGTTCCAATTAGCAGGGTTGGAAACACAAGTCATCTGAGGGTCTGGCATTGTGAAGGTGTAAACTGTCTGGTCGTTTATGAGCAATCTGTACCGATATGGGTGGAAAGAGGCCCTCCTCATGAGCCCACGATCCATGCAAAAGTCTAAATCCAGGAAAGTATATCCACAGTATGGGGTCAGCTGTGCTATCATACTGTCCAAACCCAAAGCAGAAGCTATCTGTGTCACATTCCCTCCGGAATGAATGAGTCCTACAGTGGATCGAGCAGTCTGCTCGAGGCTCTCTATCAGAAAACCTCCACTAGCTATAGGTCTGGAATGACTGGCACAGTATAGGAAAAGGATCTCCTCAGCGGTGACTAAGTGGTCACAGTAACTCCTTCCAAAGAAAGTGTGGCACAGGATCATCTCGAAGTATCGAAAAGCCGGGTTGTGGATCTTTCGGGACAGCTGGGTAGAGGGGTCAAGACTGGCTCTGTCAGTAATGTCTTGCCAAAATTTATCAATGTCTCTGTCCATGTAGTAGCTTAATGGAAACTCAGTGATAGCGGTCGGTCCAGTTTGGAAACCAAGCAAATCCCCAAATTCTTTGGTAGTCAGGGTATACTCGGTACCAAACAATCTGAAATTTAGGCATCCTCGCCCATCTCCTTCACCCACTCGTGGGTTATAGTCCATAGAGCTAAGAAACTCCAGAGTAAGGTTTCTGTAGGTTTTGTGGACATCATCAGCATAAGAATCCCAACCAAGTTGGTTGCACAGATACCTAATACTTGGCTCAATCCCCAGTGCCTCCATGCAGCTCTGATCGGGGTACCTAGTGGGTACCATAGGTCTAGCAGATAAGGTAGCAAATCGAGCTTTTTGTTCTTCATCTCTGAAAATCACAACCATACCGTCGGGGTAATGCATCCTGAAAATATAAACACAAGAAATTAGTCCAGATAAAATATATAAATTACTAAAAATAAAATAAAGTATAAACCATGGGTTGCCTCCCATGCAGCGCTTGTTTAACGTCTTTAGCTTGACGATTAGATCTTACTTTATGTGGGTATTGGTGGGTCTATAAGAATATGACTAGAGTAGTCAACAGGCAAATCGCCTCCTTTGTAGAGCTTCAGTCTTTGTCCATTTACCACAAATGGAACGCATGAATTGTTTTTGATTTCTACTGCTCCAGACTTTAGAACTTTTGACACTTCAAATGGACCTGTCCATCTTGAACGAAGCTTACCAGGAAAAAGTCGTAACCTTGAGTTAAATAGGAGAACAGGATCACCAATGTTGAAATCTTTCTTGATGATTTTTTTATCATGCCACATCTTGGTTCTTTCCTTATATATGATGGCATTCTCATAGGCATTCAAGCGAAGCTCTTCAAGCTTGTGAATGTCCAGGATACGTTTTTCTCCGGCCTTTAGGTAATCTAGATTCAATGATTTAATGGCCCAATAGGCTTTATGTTCTAATTCGAAGGGTAAATGACAGGACTTTCCATAAACAAACTGATAAGGAGTTGTTCCAATAGGGGTTTTATAAGCCGTTCTATAAGCCCATAGGGCGTCTTTAAGTTTTCCAGACCAGTCTTTTCTGGATATTGATACGGTTTTTTCTAGGATCTGCTTAATCTCCCTATTCGATACTTCTACTTGGCCACTGGTTTGCGGGTGATATGGCGATGCTACTCTATGTTTTACTCCGTATTTGCTTAGAAGCTTGTCAAATATCTTAGATATAAAATGCGATCCTCCATCACTTATGACTAACCTCGGGGTTCCAAACCTAGGAAAAATAATATTCTTAAACAGTTTGATAACTACCTTGGTATCGTTTGTGGGCGATGCAACAGCTTCGATCCACTTTGAGACATAATCGACAGCTACTAGGATATACTTGTTACCCATTGAGGAAGGAAAAGGTCCCATGAAATCTATACCCCAGACATCAAATATTTCCACTTCTTGGATGTTACTTAAAGGCATTTCATCACGTCTTGAGATGTTCCCAGTGCGTTGGCATCGGTCACATCTTGTAATGTAAGTGTGGACATCGCGCCATACAGTAGGCCAATAAAAACCTGCTTGAAATATTTTGGCGCATGTTTTAGATGTGCTTGCATGTCCACCATAAGGTGAAGCATGACAATGTTCAATGACGTTGCCTACTTCTTCTTCCGGCACACATCGTCTGAATATATTATCTATTCCTCTTTTGAATAGGAGGGGTTCATCCCAAAAGAAGTGTTTAACATCTCTAAAAAACTTCTTCTTCTGTTGGTAGCTTAAGTCAGGGGGTATGATATCAGCGGCCAGATAATTCACAATATCTGCGTACCATGGCACGCTGTTCATGGTTGAGATTTCCTCATAGGTCTCTTCTTCTGTTGAGTTTATCCCAGCTATTAATCTTTCATAAGTAGAGTGATCGTCTATAGGTATGAGTTCAGGTTTAAGGTGTTCTAACCTAGAGAGATGATCAGCTACTAAGTTTTCAGCTCCTTTCTTATCCTTAATATCCAAGTCAAATTCTTGGAGTAAAAGCACCCATCTGAGCAATCTAGGCTTAGCATCTTTCTTACTTAATAAGTACCGGATTGCTGCATGATCTGTGTATACTATTATTTTTGCTCCCACCAAATAAGATCGAAATTTATCAATAGCAAAAACTACGGCTAGCAATTCCTTTTCTGTGGTTGTATAATTTAGCTGGGCAGCGTCTAGTGTTCTACTAGCGTAGTAAATTGCATGCAGTTTCTTGTCTTTTCTTTGCCCTAGTACAACTCCTACAGCGAAATCACTAGCATCGCACATGATTTCAAAGGGTTGTGTCCAATCTGGTGGTCTTATGATAGGAGCTAAAACAAGAGCTTGCTTTAAAACTTCAAAGGCCTCAAGACATTTTTGGTCGAATTCAAACTCGACATCCTTCATCAATAAGTTAGTTAAAGGTTTCGTTATTGCGGAAAAATTCTTGATGAAACGTCGGTAAAACCCGGCATGTCCTAGAAAACTTCTTACTTCCCTAACGGTTTTAGGTGGGTTTAGGTTTTCTATCACTTCTATCTTGGCCTTATCAACTTCTATACCTCTTTCAGAAATAATGTGTCCTAAAACTATCCCTTCATTTACCATAAAGTGACATTTTTCCCAATTCAACACAAGGTTTACTTCCACACATCTTTTTAAGATTTTCTCTAAGTTTAAGAGGCAATTTTTGAAATCAAACCCACACACTGAAAAATCGTCCATAAATACCTCCATAATTCCATCTAGGTAGTCTGCGAAAATTGACATCATACAACGTTGGAAAGTGGCAGGTGCATTGCAGAGTCCAAAGGGCATTCGTCTATAAGCGAATGTTCCATAAGGGCAAGTAAATGTGGTTTTCTCTTGGTCCTCTGGGTGAATAGGGATTTGGAAAAACCCCGAATACCCATCAAGATAGCAGAAATATGAGTGTCTTGCCAGACGTTCAAGCATCTGATCTATAAATGGGAGAGGGAAATGGTCTTTTCTCGTCGCCTTATTCAACTTTCTGTAATCTATACACATACGCCATCCTCCTTCTGTTCGTTTGGTCACATGCTCACCTTTCTCATTTTTCAGAACAGTGATACCTCCTTTCTTGGGTACCACATGGACTGGGCTTACCCATTCACTATCCGAAATTTGGTATATGATACCAGCTTCTAATAACTTAAGAACTTCTTTCTTGACTACATCACTCATGATAGGGTTTATTCGTCTTTGATGTTCTCTTGAGGGTTTTGAATCTGGTTCTAGCAAAATCCGATGCATGCATACGGATGGGCTTATACCTTTCAAATCTGAAACTTTATACCCTAAAGCTGAGGGATATTTCCGCAAGGTATCTAAGAGTTGATTCGTTTCTATTCGGTTTAGAGCGGCGCTAATTATAACAGGTCTATTCATCTCCGCATCCAAAAACTCATATCTTAGATTCTTGGGTAGTTCCTTAAGTTCTATAGTGGTTTTCTCAGTACGCGGCATAAGGTCAGGGGTAAGAGCTAAGCATTCGAAAAGGTTGTCATCAATGTATGGTTCGACGCTCTTAAATCCGTCATCCTCTAAAATAGGGGTTGATGGTAATTCGATTAAAAATTCATTTTGTTCGAGCTCATTTATACATTCGTCAATGACGTCGATGGCGTAACACGCATCTCCTATCACTGGTGCCATTAGAAATTTTGATAAAATGAACTCAATCTTTTCATCTCCTACCTCAAAAGTCAGTTTCCCTTTCTTAACATCTATTATAGCTCCGGCGGTTGATAGGAAGGGTCTTCCTAAGAGGATTGGGATATCTTCATCTTCTTTAATATCCATTACGACGAAATCGGTCGGAATGTACAACTGACCAATCTTGACAGGTATGTCTTCTAAAATACCCATGGGATATTTGACAGATCTATCAGCTAGTTGTAAGGACATCTTAGTAGGTTGAAGTTCTCCTAATTTTAACCTCTTACAGACGGCCAGAGGCATCAGACTTACGCTCGCTCCTAGGTCTAAAAATGCTTTGTCTATCATATGGTTACCTAGGATGCAAGGGATAGAAAAACTTCCAGGGTCTTTATCTTTCTTGGCGAGTTTATTTTCGGAGATAGAATGACATTCTAAAGGCTTGGGATCATCGAGTCGCCGTTTATTGGTCAAAATGTCTTTTAAGAACTTAGCATATGATGGTATCTGGGTTATAGCTTAAGTAAAAGGAATCTCTACATGGAGTTTCTCTATTACCTTAATAAACTTTTGGTACTGGTTTTCTACTTTGGTGTTTTTCAGCCTCTGTGGGAATGGAATAGGTGGTTTATAAGGTTGTTGAGTGTTATTCCCTACTTCTGGTTTTGATTGCTTTTCTGGTTTCTCTGGTTCCTCTACCTGGTCTTTAGGTGTAGCATCCTCTATAGTTTTTTCTGATGTGCTTAAGTTAGGATTTCTAGGCCCTTCATAAGCAGTTCCACTTCTTAAGGTGATAGAGTTTGCTTGGCCTTTCGGATTTGGTTGAGTTTGTCCAGGGAATTGTCCTCCAGGTGCAACTTGTACAGAGGTGTTTTGCGCTACTTGGGAAATCTGAGTCTCAAGCATTTTGGTGTGGGTTATTATCTGGTCAAACTTGGTTGCCAGTTGGGTAACTAGTTCGTTAGTGTGAATGTGTTGGTTCATAAACTCCTTGTTTTGCTGAGTTTGAGTCTGAATAAAGGTGTCTATGGTTTCTTTAAGGTTTGGTCTTGGGGGCACTATTTGCATAGGTTGGTTTTGTTTTTGCGCTTGGAATCCTTGAGGTCTCGAAGGTCCGGGATTTTGGATAGGGTTATTGTTTTTGTAAGAGAAATTCGGGTGGTTCCTCCATCCAGGATTGTAGGTATTCGAGAAAGGGTTCCCTTGGGTATAGTTAATTTGGTCTGAGCTAGATTCGTTCAAAAGGTTACAGTCAACGGTTTGATGTCCTTGAGTTCCACAGAGTTCGCATTCCGATTGGATTGCTGCTACTGTGGTTGGGTTTTGAGACATGCTTTCGACTCTCAAAGCTAGGGCGTCCATCTTGGCATTGATCATGTCCATGCAACTTACCTCATGCTTTCCTCCATGGCTCTCCTTTTTCTCTACTGTCGCTCGTTCTAATCCCCATTGGGCGTGGTTTTGGGCCATGTCCTCTATTAGGGCACAAGCGTCAGGGTAAGGTTTGTTCATCAACGCTCCGCCAGCGGCAGCGTCTATGGACATCTTTGTGTTATAATGGAGTCCATTATAGAAGGTATGTATGATTAACCATTGCTCCAGGCCATGGTGCGGACAAGCTCTTAAAAGTTCTTTATATCTCTCCCAGGCATCAAAAAGTGATTCGCCTTGGTTTTGGGTGAAACTAGTGATCAGATTCCTAAGAACAGCGGTCTTGCTGGGTGGAAAATACCTCGCAAGAAAAACTCTCCTGAGGTCTTCCCAAGTTGTTATTGAGTTAGTTGGAAGGGCGTCTAACCAGTCGTGAGCTTTACCTCTAAGGGAAAAAGGAAACAGTCTTAAACGGATAGCTTCGGGAGTGGCTCCATTTGCCTTAAGGGTGTCAGCTAACTGGATAAATACCTTTAAATGTTGATTCGGGTTCTCGGTAGCGAGACCAGCGAATTGGTTCTGTTGTACTAATTGTAGTAACGAGGGCTTTAGTTCAAAGTTGTTGGTAGTTATAGTAGGGTTTACTATACTAGAACTAGGTTCCTCGTTAGATGGTTGGGCGAATTCCTTGAGTGGTCTTTGGTTACGATCTTCTGCCATAGCTCTTCTTATCCTACGTATAAAAGACGGGCACGAGCGTAACGTTCAGGTTCTACTAAAGGATCTATTAGGTTACCGGTGCTACGATTTCTACGCATCTACCGGCTAGAATAGCCTTAGTCTAAACGAGATAACAATAGGGTACGAAATTTGACGAAGTTGGTCCCCGGCAACGGCGCCAAAAACTTGATGGGTGTGTGACGTATAGCCTAAATATAGTACTGCAAGTGCACAGCCTATCGAAGTAATATATAAGATTATCGAACCACAGAGACCAATTGTCAATCTATCAACTCTATTGCTAAGGTGCTTATCTAAGGCGAACAAGAATATTGATGTGAGTGCAGTGCAACAAAGTAAATGGGTGAAGTAAATAACAGTTTAAAAGACAGGTTGGAATGTAAATCATGTAATCAGATATTGGTCCTGGTCATGCATAGATGAAACTACTTATGGGGCAGTATTTTCTATTGATAGCAAAGAATCAATTTAACGGGAACTTGTAGCTTTTGACTACTAAGAACTGAGTTTACTCTTTAAATTAAATTCCTTTATTGTCACATATAAAGGGTGCCTTCCGCGTTAAAGAGGTAAACCTATTTTTAAGAAATTGATAGTTTTGACACAGAAAAGTGATTTTACTTGGAAAGATTAACTTAAAGAGACTCTTGGCTTTTGGCCAAAAGTCAGATTTCAAACCTACAAACGCGTCCGAAAATAGTTTCAAAATCGTTTTCTAAAAAGTTCAATGATTCCTATTTAACCAATCAACGGCTTTCGCTCTTTTTGTTTGGTTAAATAATAATCAAGTCGTATCATTAGTTTGGACGGCTTTCGATCTTACCCAATAAACATTTAAACATAATTGACTTAAGTTAGAAGCAAAACATCCCCAGAGTATTTTCACTAGCATAATAATTGGAACACGACCATGATGACAATCATTACATCCAAACCTTTATAGTTTAGCCAGACATAATAAGTGCGAGTCTATAAAACGTGTAGACTATGGTAAGAGCATTTAAAGTCTATAAAACGTGTAGACTATGGTAAGAGCATTTAAAGTCTATAAAACGTGTAGACTATGGTAAGAGCATTTAAAGTCTATAAAACGTGTAGACTATGGTAAGAGCATTTAAAGTCTATAAAACGTGTAGACTATGGTAAGAGCAATTAAATAAAGAAATGCAATAAAATAGAACCTTGCTCCGGTCGGAGACTTGAATCTGATACAAATCTACGGGAAAGTAAGGCCGGTATGATGAACTTCAACCAAAGTGCTCCAAAACTCGATTACAACTCAATCTACACCGCAATAACTCTCCGATGTGAAGAGATTATTACTTTACAGAAACTGATAGTATATGGCTTAAGATTGTACTAAGCTTGGATGAAACTAAATAATGAGAATCGAAGACTATTTATAGAGGATCCTTGAGATGCGTAAAGACCAGCATGCCCCTCAACTTCTTTTGAGCGGGAAGCATTTTGTGAAGGCCGCGGGCGCGGTGAGGGTGGCCGCAGGCGCGGTGCCTGGAACTGCCGCGTCATGGGAACGTGGCAGTTTGTCTTTGGGTGAAAGTGGGCCACGTCATCGCGCTTCCTGTAGCCAGCGCGGCGCTGAACGCCATAAGTGCAAAATATCTTGAAAAACCCTAATTTCTTGGCGTTTTGGCTCGTTTCTTCACAGAAGGCTCTGAAATGACAAGAATCCTGAAAACAAAGGAAAAAGGAACATAATACGAGAAAATGATAATAAAAACTAAGGAAAACATGTGATATTTGAGTCAGAAACATAGTGCGATTTAGTGCGATCAGTCTTGTGGTGAGAAAATATTGATGAAATGGGAGGGCAAATTTTGGGGTACAACAGTTGCCCCTGTTCAATCTTCTTAGATCTGAGGATGTAGATTGGCTTGCGTGCCTTTCGTGATCCGAAGGTGGAAGATGATTGAATACTAGAGTGCCCAGAAATTTGCACTCGCATAGTGGAGTATCAGCAATGTGATGGCGGGAATGGGCTTATAGATGCCATTTGGAGATAGGATGGATAGGAGGATGGGCTTATAGATGCCATCTGGGGGTGTGACATAACCTTGTCGGGAATGGGCTTATAGATGCCATTTGGAGGTGTCGATCGCGTAAGAGATTCCTTAGCGAGAACTTGCGTACCTGAGAAAGAAAGATGGTTTCCTAGCTTGCTACATGTGTTGATCTTCAATCTCTTCATGCAGATATGCCCTGGCTAGATACAGGTATCGAATCTACAATCAAACGCTCACAGATATGCCCTGGCTAGATACAGGAATCGAATCCGGAACTTCAAAAGGTTGCTTACAGACGTGCCCTGGCTGGATACAGGTATAGAATCCACAATCAAATACTCACAGATATGCCCTGGCTGGATACAGGAATAGAATCTGGAATTGGTCGTTTACAGATATGCCCTGGCTGGATACATGAATCGAATCTCTAAACTCTTCATGTAAACATGCCCTGGCTAGATACAAGTGTCGAATCCACAATCAAATACTCACAGATATGCCCTGGCTGGATACAAGAATCAAATCTGGAATTGGTCGTCTACAGATATGCCCTGGCTGGATACAGGTATCGAATCTGGAAATTGTTGTCTATAGATATGCCCTGGCTGGATACAGGTATCGAATCTGGAAATTGTCGTCTACAGACATGCCCTGGCTGGATACAGGTATCGAATCTGGAAATTGTCGTCTACAGACACGCCCTGGCTGGATACAGGTATCGAATCTGGAAATTGTCGTCTACAGATATGCCCTGGCTGGATACAGGTATCGAATCTGGAAATTGTCGTCTACAGACATGCCCTGGCTGGATACAGGTATCGAATCTGGAAATTGTCGTCTACAAATATGCCCTGGCTGGATACAGGTATCGAATCTGGAATTATGACAGTTGATAGTGATCATCTTTGGATTGTCCTTTTTCCTGAAAAGGCAAGACATCAGTTGTATGCAATGTCATGATGTATGAAATGCATGATGTCATGATGTTTTCAAGAATAAATGAGATTGTGTGATATGATGCGTATATGCATGCGTCATGGTGTATGATAATGTGATGAATGTATTTTTGTCTAGGAAAATAAATCCTTGACGACTGCCGGGAGTTCAAATCCTGGGCTGATGTTGAAGAGTGGAGTTCTTCGCTTCCGCTGGGGATGATGGTTGCAAGAATAAACCGGTAGGAGAAGATGACTCCGTCGGGGAATAAACTTGTTGGAGAGATTACTCTGCGGGGAATTACTCTGTGGGAAGAGATACTTCGCTGAGGTTTTGATGAGAGCTCCGCTGGGGATTCCACTGATAAGTTATGTTGGGGAATTTGATGAACTCCGCTGGGGAATAGGAAGAACTTCGCCGAGGACGATCTTTCCGTGGTAATTAGCTGAGGATAACCCAGTTATACCCTGGTGGGGAAATAACCTTTGAATGAAGACGGGGAGATGCGTTCGTACTCTGCAGGGGATAAGCTTCCAGAATCTACTAGGGATAAGCTTCAGAATCTACTGGGGATAAGCTTCAGAATCTACTGGGGAGGATGATTCAATTTTACTGGGGAAAACTCTGAACTGTACTGGGGAGAGGGTTCCACTGGGGTGTCTGGTATTTCTCCGGGGAACAATCTTATATTAAGACTTCCGGGGACGCTTGTCGAGGAATGTCTATACCCCGCTGGGGAATGTTGAGATCTTCTGGGTATACCCAACTTCCTTAAGGCTGACAGTAGACTAACTCGGCTTGGGGAGAGTATCGCTGACTTACTGGAGATACTGTGCCTTTTCAGGGCTTACGGGAAACCAACTCAGCTCGGGGGAGAGTATTGTTGATCCTTGTCTTACTCTGCGGGGAGTGAAGGTATCCTGGTTACGTTCTTCAGCCAAACCTACCTTGGTACCTTGGTGTACAGAGCAACTAGATCGCTTAGACAATTCTTTATTGCCCCTGTTTCTGATGTCATCTGTAATTAGTCCTTTGTTTCGCATGCAAATATTTATGATTAGCAATTAGTGTCAAATACATATATCAAAAATGAACATTGGACGTTCTTTGCAAAACAAAACAGAAAAAGGAAAAACGATGGGTAATTTGTCTGAAAAATTGAACTTGTATTGATTTTGAAATTTGCCTGTAAATAGGCGTTTTATGTACAGGAGGCTGACGTCCTAGTAAGAGAACGCCGCCGAGCAAAATAGAGTTTATACAATTTTGTGAAAAGGAAACAAAACACCTATGTGAAAAATAATCCCACTGGGTTCCAACTCTGCTATCGCCTTTATGTCTTCAAGCGTCTCATCACTTTGCTGCTTAGTTGAAGATGAAGCTGATTGATTGGCGCCGTCTGAGCCCGATAGTTGATGCCGAATTCTGGATGCAGGGTGATCCAATGAGACATAGTATTACGCTTTATCCCTAACTTTTTCCTGGACCGCCCTTTCGGGTTTTCAGTCCATCGGGCTACCCATTTTTGCCCAAGCCGCCTTTTCAGGTTTTCGACTTGCCGGGTGTACAGATTTTTTTCATTTCATCCCTTACTTTTGCCCGAACCCTTTTGGTTCGCCGGGAAGCCCTTATTTTTGCCTAGGCCAGTCGACCTAGCGGGTCTTTGATCATGCGTAGTATCTTTTTACTATGTCTGCATTGGCGGGGTGAGGAAGGTCGTCACCATCCATGGTGGTTAGAATCATGGCTCCTCCCGAGAAGATATGTTTAACCACAAATGGCCCTTCGTACGTAGGGGTCCATTTTCCCCTGGGATCACTTTGAGGAAGAATGATGCGCTTGATTACCAGGTCTCCGACTTGATACTCTTGTCGTCTGACCTTCTTGTTAAATGCCTTGATCATCCGTTTTTGGTACGTCTGACCATGACAAATAGCAGTGAGTCTCTTTTCGTCAATTAGGTTTAATTGATCAAGCCGAGTCTGGATCCAATCATTTTCTCTCAAACCTGCATCCTTCATTATCGGGAGAAAGGGTATCTGGACTTCAATAGGCAAGACTGCCTCCATGCCATAGACCAAGGAAAAGGGAGTTGCCCCTGTTGACGTTCGTGCTGAGGTACAGTACCCATGAAGAGCAAACGGTAACATTTCGTGCCAATCTTTGTAGGTCACTGTCATCTTCTGCACAATCTTCTTGATATTCTTATTCGCTGCTTCTACAGCCCCATTCATCTTCGGTCGATAGGGAGAAGAGTTGTGGTGCTGTATCTTGAATTGCTCGCAGAGCTCAGTGATCATCTTGTTGTTAAGATTGGTACCATTATCAGTAATGATCCTCTCAGGTACATCGTATCGACAGATCAGGTTGTGCCGAATGAACCGTGCCACGACGTTCTTGGTTACGGTAGCATAGAAAGCTGCTTCAACCCACTTTGTAAAGTAATCAATCGCTACCAAGATGAAGCGATGTCCGTTGGATGCCGTAGGTCTGATCTCACCGATCATATCAATGCCCCACATTGCAAAAGGCCAAGGTGCTGTCATGACGTTCAAAGGAACTTGAGGAATGTGCACCTTATCAGCATAGATCTGGCATTTGTGACATGTCCGAGAATGCTGATAACAGTCGACTTCCATTGTGGACCAGTAATATCCTGCCCGAAGGATTTTCTTTGCCATGGTATGTCCACTGGAATGTGTTCCGAAGGTACCTTCATGTAGCTCTGCCATGATCCTTTCTGCTTCAGTCTTATCCACACAACACAATAAGGTTGAATCATGGTTTCTCTTATAGAGAATGCCATTGCTGAGGAAGAACTTTGCCGCAAACCTTCTCAGGAACTTCTTGTCATTAACCGATGCACCCTCGGGATATTCTTGAGCTTCCAAATACCTCTTCACTTCATGATACCAGGGTTTTTCTGTTACCTCTTCGGTCTCAAGATCGCAGCAATGTGCAGGTTCATCCAACTTCCAGATAATGACCCGGGGAGCCTCGTTGTCCCATTTGACTTTGAACATAGAAGACATCGTAGCCAACACGTTCGCTAACTGATTCTCCTCTCTTGGGAAGTGTTCAAAAGTTATCTCCTCGAAGTGGGGAATCAACGTCAACACAAACTCTTTGTAAGGAATAAGATTTGGGTGTTTCGTATCCCACTCGCCTTTGATCTGATTGATCACGAGAGCGGAATCTCCGAAGACACTCAGAAACTTGATCCTTAAGTCAATTGCAGCTTGAAGACCCATGATACATGCCTCATATTCTGCCATGTTGTTGGTGCAGTTGAAACATAGCCGGGCGGTGAGTGGAGTATGAGTGCCTTTAGGGGATATGATCACAGCGCCGATACCATTACCCAAAGCGTTCGAGGCTCCGTCAAAGTGCATAGACCATCGGGATCCTTCCTCAGGTCCTTCATCCGGTCCAGGTACTTCACAATCAGTCACTACCATGATATCCTCGTTTGGAAATTCAAAGTTCATTGACTGGTAATTGTCCACTGCCTGGTGTGCCAAATGATCTGCCAATACACTTCCCTTGATTGCTTTCTGAGTCGTGTACTGGATGTCGTATTCTGTCAAGATCATCTGCCATCTTGCTATTCTTCCGGACAAGGCAGGCTTTTCGAATATGTACTTGATTGGATCCATTTTTGAAATCAACAAAGTAGTGTGAGTCAACATATATTGTCTCAGCTGGCGAGCAGCCCATACCAAAGCGCAACAAGTTTTCTCGAGCAGTGAGTATCGGGTCTCACAGTCGGTAAACTTTTTGCTAAGGTAATAAATGGCGTGTTCTTTTCGGCCAGACTCGTCATGCTGCCCCAGCACACACCCCATTGAGTTGTCCAGTACTATCAAGTATAAGATTAGAGGTCTCCCTTCAACCGGCGGCATAAGAATGGGTGGTTCTTGGAGATACTCTTTGATTCTTTCGAAAGCGGCCTGACATTCATCGTTCCAACGTACTACTTGATCTTTCTTCAGCAACTTGAAGATTGGTTCACAGGTAGCAGTCAGATGCGAGATGAATCGGGCAATGTAGTTCAACCGTCCTAGAAAGCCTCTGACTTCTTTCTCTGTCTTGGGAGTTGGCATCTCTTGTATGGCTTTCACTTTGGCAGGGTCCACTTGAATGCCTTTGTCGCTTACGACGAAGCCTAGCAATTTTCTAGATCTCACCCCAAAGGTGCACTTGTTTGGGTTTAACCTCAGCTTGTACAACTTCAAACGGTCAAACAGCTTCTGTAGATGGTCAAGGTGTTCCTCCTCAGTTTGGGACCTTGCAATCATATCGTCGACGTATACTTCTATCTCGTGATGGATCATGTCATGAAACAAAGCAACCATGGCACGTTGGTAGGTTGCCCCAACATTTTTCAAACCAAAAGGCATGACCTTGTAGCAAAAGGTGCCCCACTGAGTAACAAAAGTGGTCCTCTCCATGTCTTTAGGAGCCATCTTGATCTGATTATAACCGGAGAAGCCGTCCATGAAGGATAATACTTTATGCTGAGCAGTGTTGTCAACCAGAACGTCGATATGAGGCAGAGGGAAATCATCCTTAGGGCTCGCCCTGTTCAAATCCCTGTAATCAACACACATTCGGACCTTACCATCCTTCTTCGGCACTGGAACCACGTTGGCAATCCACTGAGGGTAAGAAGTCACTGCTAGAAACCCGACATCAAATTGTTTCATAACCTCAGCTTTGATTTTCTCGGACATTTCTGGACGCATACGACGGACCTTCTGTTTTACCGGAGGGCATTCTTCCTTGGTAGGCAGGTGATGAACCACAATGTCGGTATCCAACCCAGGCATGTCTTCGTAAGACCAAGCAAAGATTTCCACATAGTCATGCAGCATCTGAATCAACCGTTGTTTCACACTGAGTTCTAGATATGCACCAATCTTGACTTCCTTTCTGTCTGTCTCAGTACCCAGATTTACCGTTTCCATTGGCTCTTCATGTCTGAATGGCCCTCTCTTCCTGGAGTAGCAGTCTTGCAAGCTCACCAGGCACTTCGCAATCATCTTCACCTTCGTCTTCGGCTAAGTTGATCGGATTTTCGAAGTCATAACTGGCAGTAGCAGAGTCGTTACCAGTGAGATCCAGAGTGGATTGGAACCTGTATAAGTGAGTGTTGTACCCCAAAATTTTCCCTCCCATTTTCTCAACATTTCTCATCACCAAGCCCTTAAAGCTCAAGATCCAGTTAGGGTTTCATCTGCTCAAGACTTCTCCTTGCACTGTTGACCCAAATTAGGGTTTGTGTTTGCACAAAGATGTTTTGACCAAAAGTGCCTAAAATGACTTTCATGCTTCATGTTGGACTCACAAGTTTATCCACATCAAGTTTCAAGTCTTGATTCCAAGTTTTGCCCAGTCAACTGGACAGTTGACCTATAAATCAACTGTATTGGGGAAAAAGTCAACTGTGGCCAATTGACAGTCAAATCTCATGAAAATTGACCCACATCAACATTATGAACTCACATGGACCATTTGATCAAGTTTGGATCACAATTCCACAAGAAAGTTGATCAGATCACCAAAAGGGCAAAATGGTCATTTTTAGGGTTTTGATTGCACAAAGGCAATTTTTGACTGTTTGACCTAGCCAATGGCAAACCAAGCTCACATATGGACTCAAGGACCCCATGGAATTATCTTGACATGCTCAACAAGTTCAAAAGATCCCAAATACACAAGATTGACAGTTGAATTTCCCAGTCAATTGATCAATTTTGACTGTATACTGAAAAGTCAAACTTTGACTTTTTGGTCAAAATCAAGAGTCAAGATCCATTTTTCATCAAAACATGCCAAATCATGAAACTTGTTCATCAAGAAATCCAAATTTGCAAATTAGGGTTTGAAATGAGAATTTTTCATAACTTAGAATTTTTCTAAGTTATGAAAAACCCTAATTCTTTCCCAACTTTGCCCCACTTTCTCACCAAGATTCATTTGGATTCAAGCAAAAGTCAAAACATGAAAGTTGTAGCCTATTGCATAATCTACAACTTTGATTCACAAAGTTTTCCCAAAAGAAGCTTGTATCTCAAGTTACAATTTTTGGAACAAGGGTACCAAACCATTCTTAACTTAGTGAAATTTCGACCTTTTTAGGCAAGGTTTTTACCTAACTTCAAGACTATTTTTCACATACTTCCACTTGGAATTTCAATTTTCATTTCAAAGATGGATTGTAGTACACATTCCAAGCTTTCCAAAATGTCCAAGAACTCATCAAACAACCTCATTACTTGAGAGAATCGAATTTTGCAATATGACAAAAACTCACTTTTGAATTGGCCAATTTTCATGTTCATAACTTGTGCAATTTTTCAAATCAGCATGCTTCCCTTGATTACAGGCCTCTAAACCATCCAACACTCATAAATTTAATGCAAACTCTTTGTGCCAAGACCATGTTCTATGTGTTCAAGCATTGCATGATGGATTAATCCCAAAATAGATAAAGCACTTTAACCATTTTTGCAAAAGTAAGCTTTATGTCAAAATGAAAATCCAAGAAGTACAGATCAAATCCCCTTGGCACAAGTTTAGGGACTAATCACACTGATCAATGCCAAGGTTTGCAGCATGTTATGGGGGCCTCTACCTGTCTAAACACCAACTTGGCTTTTGGTTGCTTAAAGTGTAAGAAATATGGCATAACTGAACACAACTTTGATCTCAGCAATAGAACCCTTAAGCAAATATTTTGTACACATTCAAGACATCCTAACTGAGCTAACACACGACTCCAACACCTCCATTACCCTCTAGAATACAGAACCACCCTCAAACTGCCCAAACAGAGCTCCTACTGCAGTTTGAGTGCCAACTCTCATCCCTTTCATGCATTCTTGCTAAAAGCTCATCAAACACATTCCCTAGCATCACTTGAAGCTAACCAAAGTCTCAAACACGACCTGTAACTCCTCTAATCAGTTCCACCATTTTCACTTTCTTGTTTTGCAGTTGAAGTTCCATAGCTCGATTCAAAGTGTTTCAAAGCAAAGTAAAACTTGGAATAGCATCCCTGGACATCAAGGAAGTTGTACCAATCATCACCTTGCTCTGAAAGTACCTCCATCATCAGATACAATTCCAACTGAGAAGGTATATTCATGAACTTCTAACTCTTAGTGTAGGCATCATTAGCTCTAAGTTTGTGAATAAGAAGTGTTCTACTCATGCCCCTGAATCTGTACATACTTTTACTTTCCATTTATTTTGCCTGAGCTATGAGAATTTAAGGTCTGAATGTTGATAAAAAGTTAGGTCAGGATTTGGGAATGTTAAAATTCTCTCTCATTTATGAGAGTTAGGATGAGTTCTTTACATATTTAGAATCGTGGCTTGATGATTAACATTTCTTATGTTGAAAGTTTGTGCAAAAAGTCAAGGAATCCAGATGTTTGAATTGGAGTACAGGCGCGCGTTTTGGAACATTTTTCTGGCTGGAGGTTGAAGAAACACTTGGTGGGCTGGGCCTGCTTTGTTATTCCTTTTCACACCACCTTTTCACTTTGACACCCCCTGAGCCCATTTTGTTTGTTTTAATGATTTTTTGACTTTTCTTTTTTATTCTAACTTATTTATTTTTGCTAATAATATTAAAAACATAAAAAATATTTTTTACACCATTTTTATATTTTTTAGGCATTTATTTGATTATATTGATATTTGTGTGTAAATAAGTATATAATATATCATTTAGAATAAATAGAAAAAAAACATTGTAAACACATTTTATTTTCATTTTTATTTTGTTTTATCTTCTTAAAATATTTTATATAAAATATACTTTTTTTTTATAAATATTAAATATTATTTTTTATATATAATACATATTTAGAAATTAATACACACACACACATATAGATATATAGATATATATATATATATATATATATATATATATATATATATATTATATATATATATATATATATTTATTTATTAGAATATTTAGTAAATAATACAAAAATATATACATTTTATTTTTATCAACATTTGAAAGTAAAAATACATTTTGACAAATATACTTCATTTTTATTTTATTTTTGTATATAATAAATAAATATTTGTATATATTAAATAGTTAATACTTTTATTTAAGAAATTAGGGTTTTGCCCTAAATAAACATAAAAACTCCCAAAAAAAATAATATTTTTATTTTTGTTTATTTGACCTAAAAATACTTTTCTTCATACATATCAAAAAAATCTTTTTTGCATCTTACATATTTATTTTATTTCCATTTAATTAGTGCAATTGATTATCTTGTAAATAATTCCAAATTGATGTAATAGCTAAGTTTAAATTCCTTGTCAAATACCCCCCCATTTGAACATTTGTACCCCTTCCCATATATGGTGTTGTAATAGCTTAGTAAATTTATTTTTCGCACTTTATTGCTTTCTAATTATACCATGTTAGAATTAGGGTTTGTATGCGAAAATAACAAAAATAGTTTGACCTAATTTCAAGATAATCAAGCATGAAAATGGACAACACATATCACACATGCACCCCTAGGGTATTCCACTTGTTGCCTTCAATAAAATGGGCCATATTGCATGTTAGGTCTCTTTGGGCAAAACAAACAATCAAAATGATCATAGTCCCTCGACGACGCTTTCGAAAGTTGCCTAAAAATGATCAAGTCCCTTAAAGGAAAATTGCCCAAAGATACTTGGCACCATTGCAATAATGGTCTAATCGATGACCCGCACCCGTCCCTTTCACATCCTAACACAAGATTGTCCACCAAATGCAATGGTGGAACAAAATTGTTAAAAGGGTTAAAACATAGCAAAAATCTTTGAGAACTTTAGGGTAGATAGCTCTTAAGTATTTGTCAACTTGCAAAACAAAAACACTTGTCTATTTTTCAAACCACACTTCACAAACACTTTCAAAACAAACTTTCAAAAAAACCTTGAAACATCTTTTCAAAAAGACAAATACCTTTTGTAAAACATTCGAGTAAAGAATTGTTACAAGGGTAGCCTAGACAAGGCATCTTTTTCAAAACATTTTCAAAACCACACACAAAGCACCATTTCAAACAATTGAAAACCAAGGCAAGTTGATCTAAGCAAATACCTAAGAGCCCATGGATAACCATGGATAGAAAGGGTGCTAATACCTTCCCTTTCTATAATCTACTCCCCGAACCCAAGAAAATATCTCAAAGGTTTTTGCTGTGCTTTTTAAACCTTTCCTTAGGATAAAATAAAAAGTCGGTGGCGACTCTTACTCAACCGAAACATTTGCGAAAACAAAACGCAAAACCATAGTCAGTTCTCCCACCGTATCACAGAACTGGCGACTCTGCTGGGGAAGATTTTAAAAGTGGAGTAACCTTAGGGCTTAGATCACCCCCTTTGCATGATTAAATGTTTGTTTTGATTGCTTTACATCTTGGCTCTATTGTTTGGGTTTGCAATCCTACACCCGAATTTTGGGAAACATTCATAGATAGCAATACGTTGTGGAAACTGTGCGGGGTATACCGACACGGTCGAAGCAATAGCTATATTAGTGCGACATATTTGTGAGTACCGGTAACCCTTGAGTTCAATCAAGGAGAGTACGGGGCCGCTGAGTGATGTCACTAAGCACTAATGACCTAGAACCTTACTTGACCATCTTGGCCTTTTATTAGGGGTAGTGAGATGACCGGCTTTGGTGCAGTCCGAAGTTGGTAGATACTCGATACTACACTCATTGAGGGTTGTTTTCTTGGAATATTTTGGTCGCTAGTTAAGTGGCTACACCAAAACAATGAATGATGAAAACAATCCAATGATATTGAGCTCCTTAGAACCCGGTTACTATTTATAGGACAGGTTTTTAAGCCAACTACACTCAAGAGGGTACTTACCTATAAAACTCCATGCAAGCCTGAAACTAGGGTTTGGTGTGAATTGCTTGTACATATGTTTTGTGCATACATCATAAACATCATGAAGCATCATATGCATTCACTAACCATTTTAAGGGTTTGGATCTTCATCGTTGTTCTTGTTTTGTAGGTCATGGAAATTCCTCGCAGAAATACCATCCAAGTCAACCTTGTGAGAATCTCTCCTCAACTCAAGGAGCTCACCTCAAGAATTCTGGAAAACTCATCCTTCAGTGAAAGACATGGTAGACTGCTCAGCTTAGTCAACACCAACATTGAAGAAGACATGATGAAAGTGCTATTCCAGTTCTTTGACCCTCTTCACCACTGTTTCACTTTCCCCGACTATCAGTTGGTGCCCACTTTGGAGGAGTTTTCTCAACTCCTAAGAATCCCTATCCTTAATCAACTACCCTTCAACGGTACGGAAAAGGAACCAAAGCCGGAAGATGTTGCTCGAGCATTACATCTACAGTCCTCCGACATCAAGGGGCATTGGGAAACTAGAAGCGGCGTCAAAGGCTTCTTAGCAAAATTCTTGTTTGAGAAGGCACAAGAATGTTGGAATTCATTGGACCTACAAGCCTTTGAAGAAATTGTGGCACTCCTTATCTATGGGTTGGTCTTGTTCCCAAATTCTGACCAATTGGTAGATGTCAACGCTGTCAAAATCTTCTTGTCCAGAAATCCAATACCAACATTGCTTGGGGACATCCTTCACTCATTTTACACACGAACAATGAGAAAGAGGGGTGTTCTCATGTGCTGTACTCCTCTCCTTGCAAGGTGGTTTATTTCGCACCTTCCACAGTCTGTCTTGAAGAATGACCAAGGTTCAAGGTGGTCCCAACGGTTGATGACTCTTACTCACTCTGATGTACATTGGTGTTCTCGGTCCAGAGAAAATGTCATAATCGTCGATCGTTGTGGAGAGTTTCCTAATGTTCCTTTACTTGGAATTAGAGGAGGTATCACCTACAACCCTTGCCTAGCTTTGAGGCAATTTGGATATGCACGAAGAGATGGCCCTCACGACATGTTGATTCCTGACCTAGTTTTTGACTTCGACAACGATGCACAAGGACTTCGCCAAAGATTCATCAGAGCTTGGGGGAGGCCCAACAAGGTTGATAGCAAGACTCTAGGACACAAGAACTCCATCCCTCTTGAGCCTTATCTCAAATGGGTACGAGCCCGAGCCCAGAGTCTAGTGATGCCTTATCCTCATGTTCTCCCTATGATTAAAGAGCCTGTTAAGGAAGGAGAGGTTCCCTACACCATCCTATATCCTGACATGCCTACATTGTGGGAGGAAATGCAGAAGAGTTGGATTCAGCTCAAGGAGGAACATAACACTTTTGAAGCTAGCTTCTACGTCAGTGAGAAGAAGGTTCTAGAGCTTACCCGCCGACTCCATGAGCAAGAGACTCTCAACACCTACATTGCGCCAAAGAGGATGCGCAACGTCTTTTTTCCTTGAGAAGTTGTTTTTGTAATATTTGGCCCATGGGGCATTTATGTACTAACAAATTTCTTCTTAGTAATATGACGTGCGTTCCTTTTTGTCTACAACAATTTTGAATGTTCTAAATCCTTGAATGCATTGCATACATAAGCATACCATTCATCATGTGCATAAGCAGGTCTCACGCCAGGTTTCCTTATCTGTCTGCTGTTTATTTCAGTAGGATGGATCTCGAGCAAACAGTCAAAGACCTGCAAACTCAAAATGCACAGTTCCAGTAACTCCTGATGACCTTGGCTAAGGGCCAGGAGGATCTCAAGACCCAAATAGGGAACAAAGGCCCAGTGAAGAAGAAGAAAAAGAGACTCGGGTGTTTACCTTGGTTTTTGGTAAACAACCGCTGATCTTCCAAATGGTTACTTATTTGGTTACTCGCAGGATCGATCAGATTGATCCTAGGACATAGGTTGATTTTTGAAGTTTGATTAAATTGGATAAGGCTTTAAATAAAGAGGCTTAAAATAAGATAAAGAGGTTTCAAGTAAATTGCATGAAGGAAAGACTTGGTAAAATAAACAAGGCTTAAAGTAAAAGGGTTCGACAGGAAATTAAAGGAGAAAGCAAGTAAATTTCTGGAAAAGTAAATGACTTTGAATTGATAAAGTTGGTGTTTCACACATACATTTCTCAACAATTCTTTCTCACACGCTGGGTACTCGAATCTATATGAGTGACTTTGTATAGAATTGTGAACACACACGAGAAATTACATGACTACTACTATTTATACTAAAACATCCCAAGTAACCGTCGGGCAGTTACACTGCTTCGAGATGATTCCACTTGGCACGTTCTCAGCGTTCGATGCTCCAGATCCTTGCACGTTGCACTTGGTAACCGCTGGAAACCGTTTTCCCTCCAAAAGCTTGAATTTCAAACTGCTCCACTCTGAACCATCGAACACCTTCGTCGAGAGACATCTTCGACGAGAAACTCCTTCGACGTCGAAGGCAACCAACTTCTCCCTTGGAAGAAATCTTTTAAGTGCCTTGTCATCCTTCAATGAGCATTTCGACGGACCTAGCTAGTCGAAGACACCTTTCAGCTTTACTGGCTGTCACTAACAAAACAAGGGGTGTCGAATTTAGGAGCCAACAAATTGCCCCCCAAGAATGCCTTATTTCGACTCTGAAAGAAAAAGGCATTCTTTGAAACGCCATTCGACACCTGTCTTTTCACATTTAGTCACAAATTAAATTGTGCACTTTTTGTTGTCTTCTACCAACTAACTGGCAATCCCAAGAAAACCATCATTTGTCCGTACCTAAGATGTCATTTCAGCACAGCGTGCAGTGCAAAACGTCATTTCAGAAATTGTCATTATGACAATTCCCACAAACGAGGACGCACGCTGCGTCCCTCTATTTCTGCAGAAACGGCTAGAACAACAGGGGGCTGCCACGCGTCCCACTATCTCCTGCAACATTAAATGGCATTTAATGTCCTCGTGTTTGGGGATTTTTCCCACTACTATAAATAGCAGTAAGTACCCCATTAACAATGGCATCTGGTTCTAATGCTCCTAGCACTACCGTACCATCTGAGAACGCCCGACCTCCAGTTTTCGTCACTGCTCCAGTAGCAACTGCTACAGGCCAACGAAGGGTCCCTGAACCCTTGGACATCGCCGTTCGTGACGTTTACTCACGCCACCTTATGATCCCAGTTAAATATTCCAACCAGATTTTCGCCATGTCTGGCCCCTTGTATCCAAGTGTTGGTGAGGCCATGAAGATTAAGAGCTATTTTCCGGTAGTTGAGAAACTCAAACCGGTTGCATGCGCCAAAAAAGATGCTGAAGATAATGAAGACCCTGCACATGAAAAAATTGACCTTCGTTTCTTCAATAAAGGGGTTAGGGCTTTCAGGTCTAGCCCTAGCCTTACTTCTGATTACGTTGCTTGGCTGACAAAGATGGAGAAACAACAAGCTTCGATCTGGAAAGACTTGGGGATCTTCGACCTGGTGATGCTGTCGAAGACAGGTTTGAACTATTCTCCGGAGATGCTGATAGCTTCTCTACTTTTCTGGGACTACTCCCACTTTACTTTCCATCTTCCCTGTGGGATGCTAACTCCTACACTCTTCGATGTGGCCGCTATTACTGGCCTTCGACCCACCGGGGATTACTTCGATCCGGAGGAGATGTCGGAGGATCAAATTGGCTTCTCTGAGACCAAACCAACCTATACCACCTTCATAAACCACTATCACGACAGGTCGACAGATACAGTGTCAGATGTCGAACACATAGCGTTTCTAGCCTTATGGCTGACTCGCTTTGTATTTTGCTCGAAGTCCCTACAAGTGACCAAGAAGATGGTCACTCTCGCCACTCAACTGCATCATGGCCAGAATGTCTGTTTGGCAGAGTTGATTCTGGCTAGCCTCTATGATTCGATCAGCAATGGGGCCACTCTTCTAAAAATTATCGAGAACAGGGCCAGTTTGCTACTTGCTGGGCCTTTTTGGCTGCTCCAACTGTGGCTCAATGCCACCTTCGAATCTTTCTTGCCTAAGAAGGTTCAAATAAATGAGCAGGCTCCAGCGATAGCGAACAGACGCATCGAAGGAACCAGGCTGGCTCTGTTGACGCCTATGGAAGATGGACTGGAGTTTCAGCAAACCTTCACCAACTTCGTTCTGATGTTTGCTCGAAGGAAGGAGTTTGCTTCGACTATGGCTCCATTTGCTCGACGGAAGGTAGGCCCAGCATGGTTCACAAGGCCACATCCAAGGACGTCGAGTGGTCCTAATGTTGACGAACATACAATAATATGGGAGGCGTTCCTCACGCCAAGGATCATGCCTCTTCGATTTAGGAGCTCCAAGACTCATTTGAGTCTGATTGCATACCAACCAAACCTGGTATCTCGCCAGTTTGGTATTATCCAAACCCTACCTTCTCCGATTTTTCCAAGAGAGAAGTCAATGTTGTACTTCTGCAATGATTACACCGAAGAAGCTGCCATTAAGCATATCGGAAGATATGCTGGTCGAATAGTTCTCTCGTTGTTTGACTACCAGCTCAATTTTCTTTGCTCACCATCCTTCGAGGAGTGGTGGAAAAGCTATTATGCTGAGGAGTTCTTCGACGAGAAGGACTTCATGGATGAGCTGCAGAAGTCTTTTGTCCTTGTGTTGGACAAAATAAAGAAATGTAAGTTCATCCTCTCACATTACTTTGTCTTTCTTTTTCGACTGTTAGCTTGCTAAATGTTTACTCGATTTCAGTTGTTCGAAAACCTGTAGCCAAGAAGGCTACAGAAAGCCAACAGGGAGGAGGTCCCTCAACAAAACCTCCACCGCCGGCGAAGACCATAGCGCCGGCGAAGACCACAGCCAACCGACAGGGGGAAGGCCCTTCGAAGAAGCCTTCTGTATCGGTAACCAGAATTTCATCATTTCTTCTGACTTTCGATTTTCGACTTTTGATGCAATTGCTAAGTCGAATTCCCATTGGTTTTTTAGGCACCTTCGCCCAAGAAACGGCCAGCACTGGTGGTCGAATCTGGGAGCGATGAAGAAGATACTTCTCCTCCTGAACCCTTAAAAAGGCGAAAGCTGACGAAGGACGCTCCTGTTCCTGCTCCCGCTCCTGAAGGTCGAACATTTAAAATAAAGGTTGCTGGGAGGAAGCCTAGGCCACCTCCAGTGATCATTGAGGAGCCAACGGAGGAGGAACTAAACGTTCTTCTCAACAAGCCTGTCGAAAGCGACAATTCCAGCCCTGGGGCTGAAGCTAACGTACAGGTAATCTTTTAAACCTTTTTTATAACTTAGGTGTATGTACCTGTATTCGACTGTACCTCTTTCGATTTCTGAAGATTCTTCTTCTTTCCTATTTTAGGACACCACTGAAAGTTCTCCGCCAAGGACCTCCGAAACACTGGAGTCTGCTGAACTCAGCAGGCCACAAGAAAAAGGCTTAGGAAATGACGAAGCCCATACTGAAATAAATGAGGCCAATGCTGAGACGGTAGAAAAACCAGCAGAAGAACCTCAAACGGAAGAACAACAGCCAGAAGCGGTTCAGGTGGTGAACCTGTCGGAAGAGAACCATGAAGAAGGGGGCCAAGGCAATGCTGGCGAAGAAAATCAAGGTGCTGCTGACGAAGAGAAACAAGGTGACACTGGCGAAGGGCACCAAGGTGACGCTAGCGAAGAGCACCAAGATGACGCTGGCACTGCCCCAGTCCAAGTCGAAGGGACACAAGTCGAGACACCTAGCGTTCAACATTATCAAACTCAAGATCATGCTGTTGCAAGGGTTGTTACCTCCACGAAGCGCAGGTCGAAAGAGGACTTAGAACTCTTGAAACAAACTGATCCTGTTAGCTATCTCAACGCAATCATCGAGAGCAAGAGTTCATCCGATGCTAGTCAGGAGGTTCCTACCCTGTCGAGTAAGTCCACTGAAACCTCTCCTCTTGATGAAGCTCTAGCGAAGGTTAAAGCCCAATTTTTCAAGAAGGACTTGATGAAGGCTTTAGAGGGGGACCCCACTGCTCCATCATTCTTGAAGGAAGTTTTGAATGCTGTCGACTTGTTAGCTGTAGCTCCAGAAATCTCAAGCCTAATCATGGAGTTACACTCCATGATTGATCAGGGTTCAGCAGATTATAGGCGCCAAAGGGCTTTTAATAGTCAGCTTGAGGTGTTGTATGGCAAAAGCTCCTCTGCATGGACTGCTGTTTCGGAGACAACTTCTCGCATTGCGGAGTTGTCGAAGCAAAAAGCCTCTACGCAGGAAGAAGTCGATGCCATCGATCGAGAGAATGCTTCCTTCAGGGCACAAATCGAAGAAATAGAGGCAAAGATAAATGCCAACATTAAACGCAAGGAGGAACTTCTTTCGACCATCCCAGACACCGAGAGCCAGACTGAAATCAAACAGGGCTTGGAATTTGCTGAGAAGGCCCAAGGCTTCGACGCTCAGATTGCCAAACTTGTGCAAGAGAATGCCTGGTGCAAGAAAAGACTGGAGCTGCTGCAAGTAAAATACCTTCGACTCAAGGACTCTGCTTCCTTCTGATTGATTCAGCTTTTGTAACCATATTTTGTAATGCTATATTCGACAACATTGCCATCTTGGCTAAAATTTATAAAAATTTCCATTTTGGCTTTTCATGGTTAATTTAGTCTTGTTATTTTATTATTTTATTTTTATCTCTTGGAGCGTAGGTTTGTATTTTTTCAAATATTTACCATTCACTCTCAAGAGCCTTTTATCTTCACCTAACTCTTCGACTTCGTAGGCTCCACTAGAAAAGTTTGGATAACTCTAAATGGTCCTTCCCATTTGGGTGACCATTTCCCCATGTTTCGATCCCTTCGATCCATGGGAAGAATTACCTTCCAAACTAAATCTTCAGGCAAAAATACCTTAGGTTTTACCTTTTTATTATAAGAGTCTTCTACTCTTTTCTTCTGAAGCCTGAGTAGGTCAAGAGCGCGCAATCTCTCTTCGTCTAAATCCACCAGTTCGTCTAACATCATGTTCCAATAAATTTCAGAAGGAATTTCATAATGCCTCTGAACCCTTGCAGATTGAAGACAAATTTCTGCTGGCAACACTGCATCATGGCCAAAAGTTAGCCTATATGGTGTTGTCCCTGTGGCTTCTTTCGGGGACGTTCGACAAGCCCACAGAATCTGGTCTAACGTCTTGTGCCAATTCTTTGGTTTCTTCCCAACATGCTTTTTTATCAAGCCAATCACTACTTTATTTGCTGCTTCGACTTGACCATTCGCCTGTGCATAATAAGGCGTTGATGTTAGGAGTTTGAAACCTGTTTCCTGAGCAAATTCCTGCATCTTTCGACCAGTGAAAACTGATCCTTGATCAGTTGTTATAGTCTCAGGGATTCCATACCTATAGATAATGTTTTTTTGAATAAATTCAATAACATTTTCTTGGTCTACATTGACTAAAGGGATTGCTTCGATCCACTTAGTAAAATAATCAATGCCTACCAGTATGTATTTCTGACTCTTGGAGGATGCTGGTCGAATCTCTCCAATGAGGTCCAACGCCCATCCTCTAAAGGGCCAAGGCTTCACTATCGAGTGAAGTTCGCTTGCTGGTACATGTTGGATGCCTGTATGGACTTGACACTCTTGACAACCTTTGGCGAACTCAACACAATCTTTTAGCATAGTGGGCCAATATAGTCCTTGTCGAAACAACAACCATTTCATCTTATGGCCTGCTTGGTGAGCCCCACATGCTCCAGCGTGCGTAGTCGAAAGGGCTATGTATGCCTCAGTTTCACTTAAGCATTTTAGTAATACCCCTTCAGGCGTTTTCTTGAATAACTCATTACCCATGAGTACATAACTCAACGCCCTATACTTTGTTTTTCGTTCTGTCGAAGCTCCTGGGTTTTGAAGATAATCCACAATGGGTTTTCTCCAATCTTGATCCGACAAATTATCTATGAACGAAATTTCGAAGTTACCTTGATCAGCAAATCCTAGTCTCGTTGATTCCAAATCTGTTGGTGATAGACAAGTTGCTCTTATCTTTTCTCGGACTTCGATCGCTTTTTGTAACCTCGTTTTTGAAATCTTATACCCAGATGCAATCTGTGCCAAATCGTTGGCTATTTGATTTTCGACTCTGGGTATGTGTCGAATATTGACCATTTCAAATTTTTTCAATAAACGATTTGCTATCACAAAGTACATAATGAGATTCTCTCTTATGCATTTATATTCCTTTGTGACTTGCTTAATGACTAACTCTGAGTCTCCCATTATTTCGACTCGAGTTGCCCCCAATTCCAACAATATTTCAAGGCCAGTAATTAGAGCTTCATACTCAGCCTCGTTGTTCGAACAAGAACCTGATATCTTGTACTTGAATGTTGTTGGAATTTTTTCTGGAGAAATGATCAAGACTCCTACCCCTGTTCCATCTTTATGGCTGGAACCATCGAAGTAGAATCTCCATGGCTCTATCTCCACATAATTAATATCCTCAACTTGAATTGAGTGATCGACTATGAAGTCTGCAACCACTTGTCCTTTTACTGCCTTAAGAGGCATAAAGGTCAAGGAGTATTCAGTTAATGCTAATGCCCACTTGCCAACTCGACTATGCAAGATAGGTTTCGACAACATATATTTGAAAACATCAAAATGAGACGAAACATACACATCAACTGGTTTTATATATTGCTTGAGTTTTGTACAAGAGAAATACAGACATAGACACAATTTTTCGACTTCACTATATCTAGTTTCTGCATCATTCAAAACTCTACTGAGATAATAAATGGGTCTTTCGACTCCATTCTCATCCTCTTGGGCTAACATGCTTCCCAAAGTTTTGTCGGATGCAGCTATGTACAATCTCATACTCCTATTGCTACAAGGAGGCACCAAAATAGGTGGCTTAGTGAGGTACCCTTTGATTTTGTCGAAGGCTTCTTGTTGCTCTTGCCCCCATTCGAACCCTTCTTTATTCAGTCGAAGCAAGGGTGAGAAGGCCTGAGCTTTCCCACTTAGATTAGATATAAACCTCCTTAAGAAATTTATCTTGCCTAAGAGAGATTGCAGTTCCTTCTTATTCGATGGCGCTTTCGCTTCCAGAATTGCCTTCGTCTTGTTCTGGTTGATTTCGATTCCTTTCTTGTGGACAACAAAGCCCAAGAAATCTCCAGCTTTCACACAGAATGCACACTTCAAAGGGTTCATCTTCAGACCATGTTCCCTCATTCTTTCGAATGATTGTCGAAGGTGGTCAATATGATTCTTCCTGGAAACAGATTTTATAACAATGTCATCAATATATACTTGCATAAAAGTGTTAATAAAATCATGGAAGATAGTATTCATTGCTCGCTGGTACGTTGCCCCAGCGTTCTTTAGGCCAAAAGGCATCACTACCCATTCGTAAGTGCCTAAGGCCCCAGGGCATCGAAAGGCTGTTTTCGACACATCCTCTTCAGCAATGAATATTTGATTATATCCTGAATAACCGTCGAGCATACTCAGGTATTCATAGCCAGCGGCAGAATCGACTAGCATTTCCGCCACAGGCATATGATATTCATCTTTGGGTGTAGCAGCATTCAAATCTCTGAAATCTATGCACACCCTTAATGTACCATTTTTCTTAATTACAGGCACAATATTTGCAATCCATTCGACATACCTTGTAACGCGTATGAATTTGCATTTCAGCAGTCTTTCGACTTCCGTTTTGATCTTCGACAGTATTTCTGGAGCGAAGCGTCTTGGATTTTGCTTGATTGGCTTCTTCCCAGGTTTTATTGGCAACTGAAGTTCTACCAACCCTCTGTCGAGACCAGGCATTTCGTCATAATCCCATGCAAAACAGTCTTTAAACTCTTTCAGCAATTGGATTACTTCCAACCTAAGTTCTGGGTCAATTTTGGCGCTGATGTAAGTTGGCCTTTTCTCTGACCCTTCGCCTAAGTTGATTTCTTCTAAAGGATCTTGCGCTAACATTTTAATGTTGTTCGCCAAGGGGTCCTTTTCGAAGCCCAAAGGCTCATCGTCATAGATGGCGTCGAGCCTCTGTTCCTGCATTTCTTCTTGCATGATATCAGGAGGTAATGGATCGAAATCCTTTCCTGGACCTGCAGCAGCTAACTGTTGATCATTGGCCTGTGTGGCCATATACTTCACTTCGGCTTCGAGAGCCGTTATCATCTTAGTTTCGGCTACATACGCCGAAATTCGCTTCAATGATTGTGACTCAGTCATTATCACTGAATTCACTTCCCCAACCAGTTGGTTGGATATCAGTTAACCCACTGAAGTCTATGTGGGACAAGTCTTCTCTGTCCCATTGGAAACCATGCTCAGGATGCAGGTATAGGGAACAAAAAGTGTTTGGCGCTGGCGCCATGTCGAAGTCAGGTGTTGGACATGGCCCTATGTGAGCCAAGTTTTTGTCGAAATCTGCCAACCCCAAGTGATTCACTTTGCCTAGGTAATAGCTTTGATCTGCCTCTATGTTTTCGACCATCCCATCTGGGCGCCATAGGAGCAGCCTCTGGTGCATTGATGATGGAACAGCTCCAACACCATGAATCCATTCACGGCCCAACAAAAGGTTATAGTTAGGTTTGGCCGATATGACCATAAACATCGTTGGTCGAAGGATAGAGCCAACTTTGATATCCAGCTGGATCACTCCCATAGTGGTCCCTATGCCGCCCTCATAGTTCGACAGGACCATATTGTGAGGCTTAATGTCCTCATCCCTTTTGCCAATTTTCCTTAGCATAGAGTGAGGAATAATGTTAATGGTCGCCCCACAATCGACCAAAATTTTATTCACAGTGGTTTCTTCGAGTTTAGCCCTTATAAATAAAGGCTTGAGGTGATTTTTCATCGCCTCCGTAGGTGGCTTGAAGAAGCCATTTTGTTCTTCAGTAGTGCCATTGTCCATGACAAAATAGCACACTGGCCTATGTTTGGCCATTTCTTGCTCTACTTCCCAGTCACTTACTTCGACCTCTACCTGTCTGTTGAATTCTCTGGGTAGCACTGAGACTATATTCACCATTATGTCCAAAGTATCATCAGACTCAGAATCGTCTTCGTCTTCGACTTCACTTTGGTTAGGCCAAACTAGCCTGTTGGTTACTGGCTCTCTTTCTAAAGGTTTCCTTTGCTTCCTTTGAGGAACGTTCGAACTGGTTTCTGCCTTTGGTTCGTTGGCAGCCTCCCTTTCAGCTTTTCGTCTCCTTTGATATCTCCTCCACTGAGATCGAGACATAGGATTTTTACCTTTATAGTTGCTTGACGCTTGTGCAACTTTAGGCGCAGCAACCTGAGGCTCTTTCTTTTGAGTCAAAGAGGAACCTCTTGGCACGTCGAAAGAGTGCCATTTCTCCTCACTTGGCCTTTTTCGACCAGAGGTTTTGTACCAAGTATCTACTGGCACATTTGTGGGAGGCCTAAAAGTCAATGGCCTCTTTTCTTGATTTGAACCTCTTTGGGAGGCTCTTCTGGGATCATGTCAAAGATCAGCATTTTCCCTTCTCTTATTCGCTGCTCTCACGCCTTGAATGTGCTCAGTAGCTTTTTTGTCAAAGATCGAACTGCATCTTGGACACAGCATCACCTCTGATTTCTTTTTCTGGCATCTTTGTAGAAAATCTGCCAAGTTTTCATTTTCCCGAGGGAAAGCAGTCTTATTAGCCTGTTCTTGCCTCATGGCCTCTTCTGATGCTTTTGGGTCAGAAAGTTCGACCATGTTGATATTCATTGTATCTTTGTTAGCAAGAGTTAACTGCTTCATTTGTATCTCCAGATTCTCCGTCTGGCCTTGAACTGTGGCCAAGTGGGAACTGGGTTTTGGTCCAGTTTTTTGTGCTTCAGTGGTCTCCAATTTCGGGCTTTCGACCGCTTTCTGAACAGCTTCAATTGTCTTCCTGGATAAATTTCCAGAAAAACTGCCAAAGATTGGCATGTTGATGTGGTCCTTTGAGACTTCGACCATGGTGATTCCTGGCTTCTTCGACTGGCTCCTGGTTGCCTCTATCACGTTCACCTCAGAGGGCTCAGCATAGTGGGCTTCAGCCTGCAATGGATTTGAGTCGACAGCCATGGGGGTTTTGTCAGCAAACTTCAACCTCCCTTCTTCGATAGCGTCTTGCACAAGATTCCTGAAAAGAAAACATTGAGACGTTTTATGGCCCAAAAAATTATGATATTTGCAAAAACCTCTCTTCTTTCTTTGATCAAGAGGAGGCACTTTTACCCCTGGGGGTACTATCAATTGGCCATCTTTAACAAGCAAGTCGAATATTTCATCACACTTTGTGATGTCAAAACTATAAGTCTTTTTGGGGAACCTATCGTTGGTCCTTTCTGAACCAATGGGATTTTTCCCACTTGAGGGGACTAACAGTTTACAAGAGTATGGTGGCCCTTGTTTCAGTTCTGCTAAATCGACTTCTCCTTCTTCGACAGCTAAAGTATCGTCGAAGGATTCTGGATCTTCGTCATCCATCTCAACGTACGCTATCCTCTCTCTCTTGCGAGTTTTCGTTGCCTTTGCTTTTTCAGCTTTGAGGCGTTCCACCTGTCGAACTCTATCGGCCAGTTGGGCCATGTCTCTCAGGTATTGGGTGTCTAGCTTCTTCCTAATGGAATAATCTAAACCGCCTGCGGCTATTTCGACTAACTCATGTTCTGGCACTTGTGTGAAACATCTCGCCTTGAGCAGCCTAAACCTATTTAGATATTCGTCTATAGGCTCAGTGAAACGTCTCTTTACACTTGCCAGTTCTTTCAGGCTTATCTTGGTTTGCCCCATATAGAATTGTTCATGGAACAATCTTTCCAACTGGGTCCAATGATGGATCGAATTGGGGGGGAGAGTTGTAAACCAAGTAAAAGCGTTCTTTGTTAAAGAACTTGGGAAATACTTGATTCTTAGATTTTCGTTATTCGAAATATCTCCTGCTTCGATCAAGTATCTTGCCACATGCTCGACAGTAGATTCTGTCGTGTCCCCAGAGAACTTAGTAAATTTGGGGACTTTGCATCTAGGAGGTAAATCTGTCTGTAACACGTATTCTGACAATGGGGATGTAAAGTTGGGCCTTCGAAAGCCCATGTTCATCCCATTCTGAGTCATGATCCTTTCGATCATGGTTGCCAGATTGTTTTCCATACCCATGTTCTGGTACTGGACATGCTGGACTACTTCGTCAGCATTTTGGTTTCTGTTAACTAACCTTACCTCTGGGGTTATTACACTAGGTTCCTCGACAGGTTGTTCCAATCGTGCCCTAAGGTTTTCTTCGACAGGCTGTTGAGCCTGGTTGATGGTGGTTTCTTCCTCTAAGAATATCCCCTGGTTTCCCCTTATTTGCGCCCTTTGGGGCTGTCGAAGAGGTTGGGGTACTCCAAAGAAATCAGTCAAACGCGTCATTTGCGCTACCACTTGCTGATTCGATTGAGTAGTGTTTTGTATTAGAGGGTTTAGCACTGTACTTAAAGTTTGTGCCAACATTTGCACCATATCATGGTTGCTTTCGTCCATTTGTTGCCTCAAGACTACTGTCGAGGCATTTGTAAGGCCATGGGCTATTTGGGACGTTCCTCCTAAGAGTTGGGTCCTATTTCTATTCGCCATGCCTACTCCAGATCCTTGGAGTGGCGAAGAGGCACTCACTAAAGGGTCTGAATAAGTGGACGCAGCATTCGTCAGGCTAGCCAATTCAGAAGTTGGCATGCCATAGAGTGGCATAAATCCTGGGGGAACGAAAGGCCTCGTGCCTACATTTCCCCTTGGTGGGGGAGTTCCCAAAGGCACTCTAGGGCCTGTGAACGGAGGTAATGGCCCCGTTGTTGTGACCGTTACTGCTGGTGTCGAACCAGCGGTTATCGCTTCACTTACGGTCGCGCTAACCGTTGCTCCCACGTTTGTTAGTGGGATTTCGTTATTGTTTGGCGGATTCGCCATCTCTTCCCTTCCTCTGGCAGTATTGTTATCGTTAGTGTATACTCTACCACTTCTCAATAACATACAACGCTCGTCGAAAAGATGAGATTCTTTTCAGAAATCAACACACAGTCCCACTGGGCGTGCCAATTTGTTTACCTTGGTTTTTGGTAAACAACCGCTGATCTTCCAAATGGTTACTTATTTGGTTACTCGCAGGATCGATCAGATTGATCCTAGGACATAGGTTGCTTTTTGAAGTTTGATTAAATTGGATAAGGCTTTAAATAAAGAGGCTTAAAATAAGATAAAGAGGTTTCAAGTAAATTGCATGAAGGAAAGACTTGGTAAAATAAACAAGGCTTAAAGTAAAAGGGTTCGACAGGAAATTAAAGGAGAAAGCAAGTAAATTTCTGGAAAAGTAAATGACTTTGAATTGATAAAGTTGGTGTTTCACACATACATTTCTCAACAATTCTTTCTCACACGCTGGGTACTCGAATCTATATGAGTGACTTTGTATAGAATTGTGAACACACACGAGAAATTACATGACTACTACTATTTATACTAAAACATCCCAAGTAACCGTCGGGCAGTTACACTGCTTCGAGATGATTCCACTTGGCACGTTCTCAGCGTTCGATGCTCCAGATCCTTGCACGTTGCACTTGGTAACCGCTGGAAACCGTTTTCCCTCCAAAAGCTTGAATTTCAAACTGCTCCACTCTGAACCATCGAACACCTTCGTCGAGAGACATCTTCGACGAGAAACTCCTTCGACGTCGAAGGCAACCAACTTCTCCCTTGGAAGAAATCTTTTAAGTGCCTTGTCATCCTTCAATGAGCATTTCGACGGACCTAGCTAGTCGAAGACACCTTTCAGCTTTACTGGCTGTCACTAACAAAACAAGGGGTGTCGAATGTAGGAGCCAACATCGGGGTGGCTACTTTAGGGAGAAGATTTGAAGGAGAGGCCAGGAGGGTGCTTGAATTTCCTCCTACTTCTGATGAAGGGACCAGTAAAAGAGGTGGGGCTGCGGTACCTTCCGAGTCCGATGTGGAAGAAGAAGAGGTCGAATAGGATGAAGACTATTCTGATCAACAATACCCTCCAGCTGATGATAAATACAAAGGTTTAGAAGACAGGTTGGCCGCCATGGAGCTACAAAGAGTACCGGGTTTGGATTTTGAAGACTTGGGTTTAGTTGCCGGGATTGTGATTCCCCCAAAATTCAAAGGGCCAGTTTTTGTGAGGTATGATGGGCTGTCCTGTCCAAAAATGCATCTCAGGTCCTACGTGAGAAAGATCCAACCCTATACGGCAGACAAAAATATTTGGATCCATTTCTTTCAAGACAGTCTTTCTGGGGCTCAATTGGAGTGGTTTTATCAGCTAGAGGGAACCAGCGTCCGAAATTGGGAAGACTTGGCCACCGCCTTTTACAAACAATATCAGTATAATTCTGACCTTGCTCCTACGCGTACCCAACTGCAGGGTATGTCATTAGGAACAGGCGAAGGATTCAAAGAATATGCACAAAAATGGAGGGATTTGGCTGGCAGGGTGCAGCCTCCTTTAACCGACCGTGAACTTGTTGATATGTTTCTAGGGACCCTATCTGGGCCATTTTTCAATCATCTGATTGGTAACTCTTCCGCGGGGTTTACCGATTTGATCTTAACAGGCGAAAGAATAGAAGCTGGCATCAAGTCAGGGAAAATTCAGAAGGGTGTTGCTGCAAGTGTTGAGAAGAAGCCTTTTAAGAAGGAAACAACTGTGGTATATTCTCAGAGAAGAGCAGTGAAGACTGAACGTCGGCCAACTGTGGGGGCCGTAATGATTCAAAACTCTTCAAGTGAGCAGCCTCGCTATAACCAGTCCAGACCAAATCAACAATGGGTGGAACGGCCACAACGGCAGTTCACCCGCATTAATATGACGCCAGCGCAAGTGCTTCCCCATCTGTTAAAGTTGAATCTTGCCACCATCAAGGAGGCACCAAAGAATGTGAATACGTCCTCTTCACATTACCATCCTAATGCTAAATGCGCCTACCATTCTGACAGTGTCGGGCACGACACCAATGATTATTGGGCACTCAAGCATAAAATCCAAGACCTGATAGAGGCGAAGGAAGTGGAGTTCGACGCTCCGGAGAAGCCTAATGTGATATCTGCCCCCATGCCGAAGCACGACCGAAATGTCAATGCCATTGAAGAAGATTTGTATGTTACTGATATCAATAATCTGATAACTCCATTGTTAACCATCAAGTTGAATCTGTTAAGGGCCGGGATCTTCCCAGGATGTAATGAAGATTGCTATTGTTGTTACTCTCTGCCGTTTGATTGTCCGCTACTGAAGAAAGGCATCCAAGGCCTTATGGATAGTCGACAAATTTTGTTTGAAAAAGTTTCTGCTGTTCCAACTCATACTGAAGATGTCTCAATCATAACCATTCACGCCAATCTTTCCAAGGCCGTCAGAAAGCCTGTTAAGATTACACCAGCCATGAAATCTGTTCCTTTGAAGATTACAATGCCAGGGCCTGTCCCCTATGTTTCCGAGAAGTCGATACCTTGGAATTATGGCGGTGACGTCTACTACCATGGTATTAAACAAATCGAAATAAGTGAAGAAAGTTCGGATGATGAAGAAGCCAGCATTGGTAACATTGCAGGCACGAGCAAAATCACCTGGAGCGGGAGAATATTTTCTCCAGAGATTGCCCCTCCAAGAGCAATCTTTGGACCCTCATCTGCCGACGAGGTCATCCCTGCACCAATAAAACTCTCTGCTAGAACCCCATTGATTGAAGATGTTGTTGTTCCTAGTACTGTCCCTCCTACCGCTGCTGATAAAGGTAAGGGAACCCAAGATGAGCTCGTCAGGACGAGGGCTCAACCCTTGGTCATCCCGGAGACCTCCAAGAAGGAAATGGATGAGATCTTGAAGATAATCAAGAGGAGTGATTACGATGTGGTAGAACAGCTGGGGAAAACCCCCTCAAAGATCTCCATGCTGGCACTACTACTTTGCTCGGAAGCGCACGCTAAAGCTCTGATAAAATTCCTGAAGGCAGCCCATGTGCCCCAGGAAACTTCGGCAGATCAATTCCAAAATTGCGTGGCTAGCCTTACTGCGGACAATGGATTAGGTTTCTCTGATGCCGACCTAACTCCTAAAGGTAGAAACCACAATGATGCTTTGCACATTTCAGTCGAGTGCCGAGGAACTACTCTCGCACATGTCTTGGTCGACACTGGTTCGTCGCTGAATGTACTGCCTAAGAAGGCCTTGGACCGACTAGATTGTGAAGGGTTGGAGTTGAAACCGAGTGATATTGTTGTCAGAGCTTTCGATGGTTCGAAGAGAATGGTCCATGGGGAGGTTGAAATTCCCATCAAGATAGGCACTGAGGTGTTTAAGTCTACCTTCTATGTGATGGACATCCGTCCGTCATACTCGTGCTTATTAGGTAGGCCTTGGATACACCATGCTGGGGCAGTCACCTCCTCCTTACATCAGATGTTGAAGTATCCTGTCAAGGGAAAGATCATTACTGTCCATGGCGAAGAGGAGTACATGATTAGCCACTTGAACTCTTTCCGATATGTGGAAGTAGAAGGTGAGTTCATTGAGACGCCTTTCCAGCATTTCGAAGAAGTCCTTCCTGAAATAACAGTAGCAAAGTTGGCAGCTGAAGTACCGAGGCAGATGGCCAGGATGGCATCTCTGGAGGACGCAAGGGCCGCAATAAAGGAAGGGAAGAATTCAGCATGGGGGCAGTTGCCTGATATTCCGCATAAAGCGGACAAATTTGGATTAGGGTTCACTACCGCGGGCCAGAAAGCTATGCGCCATTCGAAGATTGAAAGGGCGCCAGTCAAAATTTCTCCCTACGGAATCAACACTTTGGAGGATGAAGACGAAGAGAGCAGCATCGAAGAGTGGATTTACCCAACTGTCAGAGGAGGATTGTGCAACTGGGAGGTAAAAGACTTTGTCCCCATCACTTTTATTCATCAGTAATTTATCTGTCAAACATTTCCAATTTGGTCTGTAATATTTATTTTCGAACAATCCGTACACTGCCTTTTCACCTCATGCCTTGCCCGGGGCATGTAGGTCCATTTGTAAGGGTTTTGATTATTTTTCATATCCATATGCCATGTTTAATGACTCATTGGACGTTTTTCATTTGATAAAACTGCTTATGTTCATTTTCTTTCCTTTTGCATTTTTTTGTTTAAGGATGGCTATCCCTTACACACACCCACACTCACAAATGCAGGTACCCATCCACTCCGGATTCCATGGATGACTATTCTGCTATATCCTTCAATAACTCTGAAGATCTGGTCAATCAAGCCGAGTATGAAGATGACGAAGGTTGTGAAGTACCAGGGGAACTAGCCAGACTTCTACAGCAAGAGGAAAGGGCCATCTTACCGCACGAAGAGTCATTGGAAACTGTCAACTTAGGGACCGAGGAAGACCGGAAGGAGGTGCAAGTGGGTGCCAATCTGGAACCAAGTGTCAAAGAACGCCTGATACAGTTGTTGAATGAGTATGTTGAAATCTTCGCTTGGTCCTATGAAGACATGTCGGGTTTAGATACAGACATCGTGGTTCACCGTCTCCCCACAAGAGAGGATTGTCCACCGATCAAGCAAAAAGTCCGCCGAATGAGGCCTGACATGTCTGAAAAGATCAAAGCAGAAGTGATGAAGCAATTCGACGCTGGCTTTCTGGCTGTTACGTCCTATCCTCAATGGGTCGCTAACATCGTGCCAGTACCTAAGAAAGATGGCAAAGTCAGGATGTGTGTGGACTACCGGGATTTGAATAGGGCCAGCCCCAAAGATGATTTTCCACTTCCACACATTGACATTTTGATCGACAATACAGCGCAACACAAAATGTTTTCCTTCATGGATGGATTCTCGGGCTACAATCAAATCAAAATGGCCCCCGAAGATATGGAGAAAACAACTTTTGTCACACAATGGGGCACTTTCTGTTACAAGGTGATGCCGTTCGGGTTGAAGAACACAGGGGCAACTTATCAACGCGCCATGGTAGCTTTGTTTCATGATATGATACATCATGAAATTGAAGTTTACGTAGAAGATATGATAGCTCGGTCACAAACAGAGGAGGAGCACCTTGAACATCTAGAAAAGCTGTTTGCCAGATTGAAAGAATACAAACTCAGGCTGAATCCAAGTAAGTGCACTTTTGGAGTTAGGTCTGGTAAGCTTCTAGGATTCATCGTAAGCAACAAAGGCATTGAAGTCGATCCAGAAAAAGTAAAAGCAATACAAGAGATGCCTGCTCCCCGTACTGAAAAGGAGGTTAGAGGATTCTTGGGGCGCTTGAACTATATTGCCAGATTCATTTCTCATCTGACTTCTACCTGTGAGCCAATTTTCAAACTCTTGAAGAAAGATCAGGTAGTCGAATGGAACGACGATTGCCAAGCTGCTTTTGATAAGATCAAGGAGTATTTGCTAGAACCTCCTATTCTGATGCCACCCGTCGAAGGAAGACCATTGATCATGTATCTGACCGTCTTGGATAACTCAATGGGGTGTGTTTTGGGCCAGCATGACGAGTCTGGTCGAAAAGAGCATGCTATTTATTACCTTAGCAAAAAGTTTACCGACTGTGAGACTCGCTACTCACTGCTCGAGAAAACTTGTTGCGCTTTGGTATGGGCTGCTCGCCGACTAAGGCAGTATATGTTGACTCATACTACCTTGTTGATTTCCAAAATGGATCCTATCAAGTATATCTTCGAAAAGCCTGCTTTATCTGGAAGGATAGCTAGATGGCAAATGATCCTAACTGAGTATGACATCCAGTACACCACCTAAAAAGCTATAAAAGGGAGTGTACTAGCTGACCATCTGGCTCATCAAGCTATCGAAGATTATCAACCCATGAGATTTGACTTCCCAGACGAGGACATCATGAATTTGGACAACATTGAAGGTAACCGACCGTATGACGGACCCGAAAAGGGATCCCGATGGACCCTGTACTTTGATGGTGCTTCAAATGCCCTTGGAAACGGTATCGGCGCAGTGCTCATTTCCCCGGAAGGTTGTCACACTCCTTTCACGGCCCGACTTTGCTTCAGCTGCACAAACAACATGGCTGAGTATGAAGCTTGCATCTTTGGTCTCAAGGCTGCTATAGACTTGGGGATCAAATCTTTGATCGTATTTGGGGACTCGGCTTTGGTTATCAGTCAAATCAAAGGAGAGTGGGATACCAAGCATCCTAATCTTATCACATACAAAGAACATGTCCTGACATTGTTGCCTCACTTCGAGCAAATTACCTTCGAGTATTTCCCGCGAGAAGAGAATCAGCTAGCAGATGCTCTAGCTACAATGTCCTCCATGTTTAAACTCAACTGGGATAACGAGGCTCCCCAAATCACCATCGAGCGAATGGATGAACCTGCACATTGTCACGAGATTAATACAGAAGAAGTAGTGGAACAACCCTGGTTCCATGAAATCAAAAGGTATCTCGAGACTAGAGATTATCCCGAAGGAGCTTCCGTAAATGACAAGAAGTTCTTAAGGAAATTTGCTGCCAAATTCTTCCTGAGCAACGACATCCTTTACAAACGAAGCCATGATTGTGTGTTGCTCCGATGCGTAGACAAAGCTGAAGCAGAGTTGATCATGACTGAGATACACAGCGGCACATTTGGCACTCACTTGAGCGGGCATACAATGGCTAAGAAGATCCTAAGGGCAGGCTATTCCTGGTCTACCATGGAAGCTGACTGCCATCAACATTCCCGCACTTGCCACAAATGCCAAGTCTACGCTGACAAAGTTCATATCCCTCCGGTCCCTCTCAACGTTCTGACTGCTCCTTGGCCATTTGCAATGTGGGGCATTGACATGATTGGAGAGGTCAAGCCCACGGCTTCCAACGGACATCGCTTCATCCTGGTTGCCATTGACTATTTCACCAAATGGGTCGAAGCAGCTTCCTTCGCCTCTGTTACTAAAAATGTGGTTGCCCGCTTTATCAAGCAAAATCTCATATGTCGGTATGGTGTTCCAGACAGGATCATCACAGACAACGGTACGAATCTGAATAACACGATGATCACCGCATTGTGCGAACAGTTCAAAATTTATCATCACAATTTATCTCCCTATCGGCCGAAGATGAACGGTGCTGTTGAAGCTGCGAACAAAAACATTAAGAAGATCATTCAGAAAATGACAGTCACTTACAAAGACTGGCATGAGATGTTACCGTTTGCTCTACATGGATACCGTACGACGACACGTACTTCAACCGGGGCAACCCCATTTTCTTTGGTATATGGCATGGAAGCTGTCCTGCCTATGGAGGTTCAGATCCCTTCTCTAAGGATTATGAAGGACACAGGTTTGAATGAAGATGATTGGATGCAGACCCGACTTGATCAACTCAATCTGATCGACGAGAAGCGACTCGCTGCTATATGCCATGGTCAGACGTATCAAAAACGAATGATCAAGGCCTTCAATAAGAAAGTCAGACGTCAAGTGTATCAAGTCGGAGATCTCGTAATCAAGCGGATTATCTTACCGCAAAGTGATCCCAGGGGCAAATGGACTCCTACATATGAAGGACCATTTGTGATCAAGAGCATATTTTCTGGTGGTGCAATGATTCTAACCACCATGGACGGCGACGATTTGCCGCACCCTGCGAATGCAGACATAGTCAAAAGATACTACGCATAAAATAACCCGACAAGTCGAAAACCCGAAAGGGCGGCTTGGGAAAAAATGGGCATCCCGGTGAACCGAAAACCCGAAAGGGCGGTTCAGGCAAAAGTTAGGGATAAAAACAAAAAAATCTGTACACCCGGCAAGTTGAAAACTCGAAAGGGCGGCTTGGGCAAAAAGGGGTTTCCCGGTGGATCGAAAACTCGAAAGGGCGATTCAGGCAAAAATTAGGGAATTGAAGCGTATGACTATGTCTCGCCGGATCACTTCAAAGACAATCTCTTCATCAACCAGTTCTAGGTTTCTGAACAATCCAGCCATCGGCAAACGGAGCATTGAATGGACAGATATTCAGAGTTGTGAAGGCTATAGCGGAATGGAATCCCATGGAATTATTTCACATAGCCATCTTTATTTTGTATAAATCTTTCAATACTTACGACAAAATCCTCTTACTAGGATGTTTGTCTCCTTTGTACAAATATACTCAGAGAAAGTTAATACAAATACTCTTCCCAGAAATTTGTGTCATTTCCTTTTCCTTTTTCTCTTGCACTAATTATTTTATTTTGAGAAACGTCCAATGTTTTGTTAAATAGGCATATGCATTTGAACATAATCGTTTCCTTATGAATCCAGAAAGAGGATTACTGATAGGTTGAAGGTACAGTTGGATATCTTGATACCCCTTTAAAGGAAACCCTCAGGAGATTTGGAATCCGTATCCCCAGCAAGTTTTGAAGCTTATCCCCAGTAGATTCTGGAAGCTTATCCCCTACAGAGAATAGACGTCTCTCCCGAGTTTTATTCAAAGTTATTCCTCACAAGGGCTTATAACTGGGTTATCCTCAGCTTATTGCCACGGAAGATCGCACTCGGCAAATTCTTCCTATCCCCAGCGGAGTTCATCAAAGTTCCCCAGCATAGCTTATCAATACAATCCCCAGAGGAGTTTATTTTTGTTACCCTCAACCAGAGAACCCTCCAGAACTCAATTCCCCTCAGAGTTTAAGTTTCAGTATCCCCAGCCGAGCTAAAACTTCAAATTATCAATCCCCAGCGGAGCCAGACTAGTGAACCTTCTCCCCACAGAGATACTTCCCACCAAACTGAAGATTCTCAGTCTTACCTCCCCAGCATGAGTCTATTAGATTGGAACTCCCCAGTAGAAGTCATCAAGAATTCCCCAGAAGATTGGTATACAACCCAAGCTCCTTTTTCTCCAACAACAACCAGGAATTATTCTTCCCGGCAGCAGTCAAGATACTGTTATCTTCAGCCATCTCGGATTCATCTATCCTTTGCAAGACAACTCTCCAGCTTACATGCGCATTCGTTTACATTCGTATCACATAACATACATTGTATCATGCATCATGACATTGCATATAACTAACTCTTTACCTTTTCAGGTAAGATCAGTCGAAAGACTAAAATCATTATCTTCCGAGATTTCTTTCCAGGAATAGTTCAGATGTGACCCATACATGGCAACATTCTAATGTTTATTCCAGATTCATCCAGATGCAGTTTTACACGAGCTCATCATCGGGGAACCCTACACCGGTTCTTCCTCCAAATTCAAGATTTCTGAAAACAGTTCACGGGTTCTCCAAGTAACGGATGTTAACCTATCGCTTGTTCAGTTTCTTCTCAAGACTTCTGAAAACAGTTTATGGATTCCTCCCAACAACGGATGTTAATCTATTACTTGTTCAGATACAACCCTTGAAAACAGTTTACGGACGCTTCCCAACAACGGATGCTGCTCTATTGCTTATTCAACTCCAAGATCTCTGAAAATAGTTTATGGATTCCTCCCAACAACGGATGTTAATCTATCGCTTGTTCAGATGCGACTTTTGAAAACAGTTTACGGACGCTTCCCAACAACGAATGCTGCTCTATTGCTTATTCAACTTCAAGACTTCTGAAAACAGTTCACGGGTTCTCCAAGTAACGGATATTAACCTATCGCTTGTTCAGATTCTTCTCCAGACTTCTGAAAACAGTTTACGGATTCTTCCCAACAATGGATGTTAATCTATCGCTTGTTCAGACTCTTCTCAACCTCTGAAAACAGTTTACGGATGCCTCTAGATACGGATGTCAGTCTATTGCTTATTCAGACCCAAGTTCAAAGATGGTCCTAAACATGGACACCTTTCTGATACTCATTCCAGATGGCATCTTTAAGCCCATCCCCGATAAGTTTCTGTCACTCCTCCCGATGGCATCGTTAAGCCCATCTCCAAATGGCATCTCTAAGCCCATTCATGCATCCATTGCTTTGACGAGTGCAAATTTAAGGGCACTCTAGTGTCCAATCTCCTTTTACCCTCGAGTCACGAAAGGCAAACTTGCCAATCTAACTCTTCAGGTTCAAGAAGATTGAACAGGGGCAACTGTTGTACCCCAAAATTTGCCCTCCCATTTTCTCAACATTTCTCATCACCAAGCCCTTGAAGCTCAAGATCCAGTTAGGGTTTCATCTGCTCAAGACTTCTCCTTGCACTGTTGACCCAAATTAGGGTTTGTGTTTGCACAAAGATGTTTTGACCAAAAGTGCCTAAAATGACTTTCATGCTTCATGTTGGACTCACAAGTTTATCCACATCAAGTTTCAAGTCTTGATTCCAAGTTTTGCCCAGTCAACTGGACAGTTGACCTAGAAATCAATTGTATTGGGGAAAAAGTCAACTGTGGCCAATTGACAGTCAAATCTCATGAAAATTGACCCACATCAACATTATGAACTCACATGGACCATTTGATCAAGTTTAGATCACAATTCCACAAGAAAGTTGATCAGATCACCAAAAGGGCAAAATGGTCATTTTTAGGGTTTTGACTGCACAAAGGCAATTTTTGACTGTTTGACCTAGCCAATGGCAAACCAAGCTCACATATGGACTCAAGGACCCCATGGAATTATCTTGACATGCTCAACAAGTTCAAAAGATCCCAAATACACAAGATTGACAGTTGAATTTCCCAGTCAATTGATCAATTTTGACTATATACTGAAAAGTCAAACTTTGACTTTTTGGTCAAAATCAAGAGTCAAGATCCATTTTTCATCAAAACATGCCAAATTATGAAACTTGTTCATCAAGAAATCCAAATTTGCAAATTAGGGTTTGAAATGAGAATTTTTCATAACTTAGAATTTTTCTAAGTTATGAAAAACCCTAATTTTTTCCCAACTTTGCCCCACTTTCTCACCAAGATTCATTTGGATTCAAGCAAAAGTCAAAACATGAAAGTTGTAGCCTATTGAATAATCTACAACTTTGATTCACAAAGTTTTCCCAAAAGAAGCTTGTATCTCAAGTTACAATTTTTGGAACAAGGGTACCAAACCATTCTTAACTTAGTGAAATTTTGACCTTTTTAGGCAAGGTTTTTACCTAACTTCAAGACTATTTTTCACATACTTACACTTGGAATTTCAATTTGCATTTCAAAGATGGATTGTAGTACACATTCCAAGCTTTCCAAAATGTCCAAGAACTCATGAAACAACCTCATGACTTTAGAGAATCGAATTTTGCAATATGACAAAAACTCACTTTTGAATTGGCCAATTTCCATGTTCATAACTTGTGCAATTTTTCAAATCAGCATGCTTCCCTTGATTACAGGCCTCTAAACCATCCAACACTCATAAATTTAATGCAAACTCTTTGTGCCAAGACCATGTTCTATGTGTTCAAGCATTGCATGATGGATTAATCCCAAAATAGATAAAGCACTTTAACCATTTTTGCAAAAGTAAGCTTTATGTCAAAATGAAAATCCAAGAAGTACAGATCAAATCCCCTTGGCACAAGTTTAGGGACTAATCACACTGATCAATGCCAAGGTTTGCAGCATGTTATGGGGGCCTCTACCTGTCTAAACACCAACTTGGCTTTTGGTTGCTTAAAGTGTAAGAAATATGGCATAACTGAACACAACTTTGATCTCTGCAATAGAACCCTTAAGCAAATATTTTGTACACATTCTTGACATCCTAACTGAGCTAACGCACGACTCCAACACCTCCATTGCCCTCTAGAATACAGAACCACCCTCAAACTTCCCAAACAGAGCTCCTACTGCAGTTTGAGTGCCAACTCTCATCCCTTTCATGCATTCTTGCTAAAAGCTCATCAAACACATTCCCTAGCATCACTTGAAGCTAACCAAAGTCTCAAACACGACCTGTAACTCCTCTAATCAGTTCCACCATTTTCACTTTCTTGTTTTGCAGTTGAAGTTCCATAGCTCGATTCAAAGTGTTTCAAAGCAAAGTAAAACTTGGAATAGCATCCCTGGACATCAAGGAAGTTGTACCAATCATCACCTTGCTCTGAAAGTACCTCCATCATCAGATACAATTCCAACTGAGAAGGTATATTCATGAACTTCTAACTCTTAGTGTAGGCATCATTAGCTCTAAGTTTGTGAATAAGAAGTGTTTTACTCATGCCCCTGAATTTGTACATACTTTTACTTTCCATTTATTTTGCCTGAGCTATGAGAATTTAAGGTCTGAATGTTGATAAAAAGTTAGGTCAGGATTTGGGAATGTTAAAATTCTCTCTCATTTCTGAGAGTTAGGATGAGTTCTTTACATATTTAGAATCGTGGCTTGATGATTAACATTTCTTATGTTGAAAGTTTGTGCAAAAAGTCAAGGAATCCAGATGTTTGAATTGGAGTACAGGCGCGCGTTTTGGAACATTTTTCTGGCTGGAGGTTGAAGAAACACTTGGTGGGCTGGGCCTGCTTTGTTATTCCTTTTCACACCACCTTTTCACTTTGACACCCCCTGAGCCCATTTTGTTTGTTTTAATGATTTTTTGACTTTTCTTTTTTTATTCTAACTTATTTATTTTTGCTAATAATATTAAAAACATAAAAAATATTTTTTACACCATTTTTATATTTTTTAGGCATTTATTTGATTATATTGATATTTGTGTGTAAATAAGTATATAATATATCATTTAGAATAAATAGAAAAAAAAATATTGTAAACACATTTTATTTTCATTTTTATTTTGTTTTATCTTCTTAAAATATTTTATATAAAATATACTTTTTTTTTTATAAATATTAAATATTATTTTTTATATATAATACATATTTAGAAATTAATACATATATATATATATATATATATATATATATATATATATATATATATATATATATATATATATATATATATATATATATATATATATATATATATATATATATATATATATATATATATATATATATATTTATTTATTAGAATATTTAGTAAATAATACAAAAATATATACATTTTATTTTTATCAACATTTGAAAGTAAAAATACATTTTGACAAATATACTTCATTTTTATTTTATTTTTGTATATAATAAATAAATATTTGTATATATTAAATAGTTAATACTTTTATTTAAGAAATTAGGGTTTTGCCCTAAATAAACATAAAAACTCCCAAAAAAAAAAAATTTTATTTTTGTTTATTTGACCTAAAAATACTTTTCTTCATACATATCAAAAAAATCTTTTTTGCATCTTACATATTTATTTTATTTCCATTTAATTAGTGCAATTGATTATCTTGTAAATAATTCCAAATTGATGTAATAGCTAAGTTTAAATTCCTTGTCAAATACCCCCTCCCCCCCCCCCCCCCCCCCCATTTGAACATTTGTACCCCCCTTCCCATATATGGTGTTGTAATAGCTTAGTAAATTTATTTTTCGCACTTTATTGCTTTCTAATTATACCATGTTAGAATTAGGGTTTGTATGCGAAAATAACAAAAATAGTTTGACCTAATTTCAAGATAATCAAGCATGAAAATGGACAACACATATCACACATGCACCCCTAGGGTATTCCACTTGTTGCCTTCAATAAAATGGGCCATATTGCATGTTAGGTCTCTTTGGGCAAAACAAACAATCAAAATGATCATAGTCCCTCGACGACGCTTTCGAAAGTTGCCTAAAAATGATCAAGTCCCTTAAAGGAAAATTGCCCAAAGATACTTGGCACCATTGCAATAATGGTCTAATCGATGACCCGCGCCCGTCCCTTTCACATCCTAACACAAGATTGTCCACCAAATGCAATGGTGGAACAAAATTGTTAAAAGGGTTAAAACATAGCAAAAATCTTTGAGAACTTTAGGGTAGATAGCTCTTAAGTATTTGTCAACTTGCAAAACAAAAACACTTGTCTATTTTTCAAACCACACTTCACAAACACTTTCAAAACAAACTTTCAAAAAAACCTTGAAACATCTTTTCAAAAAGATAAATACCTTTTGTAAAACATTCGAGTAAAGAATTGTTACAAGGGTAGCCTAGACAAGGCATCTTTTTCAAAACATTTTCAAAACCATACACAAAGCACCATTTCAAACAATTGAAAACCAAGGCAAGTTGATCTAAGCAAATACCTAAGAGCCCATGGATAACCATGGATAGAAAGGGTGCTAATACCTTCCCTTTCTATAATCTACTCCCCGAACCCAAGAAAATATCTCAAAGGTTTTTGCTGTGCTTTTTAAACCTTTCCTTAGGATAAAATAAAAAGTCGGTGGCGACTCTTGCTCAACCGAAACATTTGCGAAAACAAAACACAAAACCATAGTCAGTTCTCCCACCGTATCACAGTGAGTGTGTGTAAATATAGCTGTTTTGCAATATATAATAAAGAAAGAAAAGGAGTGCAAGATTTTGAAATGCAACAAACGTCCAATGTTTTTATTAATGATATATGAAAATGACACACAAAAGCCCTCACAAATGAAGCCACGGTGCCCCGGGTAAGACACCGAGCCATAAAAGTTTCAAAATATTGTCTGTTACAAATTCAAAAACAAAGGAGTTCATTACTGAGTGACAAAAGTAATATGTGTGAAGTCTTTGGCAGTCCAGTTGCTTGGTCCATCGTCGGTTGTTGGGTAGATCCAGCTGTCGAATTCAGATTCCTCCACGTCGTCTTCAATAGCATTCACTCCCGGGTTGGTGATGAACACGGGAGGTCTTCCAATCCTTGCCTTACGAACAGCCCTCTGAGCCTCTGCAGTGAAACCCAAACCAAACTTGTCGGTCTTTGGAGTGAAATCAGGAAGTCGGCCCCAGTTTGCACACTCACCCTTCTCAATCACAGCCCGGGCATCCTTTAAGGAAGCCATCTTCAATGGAGAATCTTTTACAGTCACAGTCTCTGCTGACGCCATTGTCTGAGGCACCTCTTCAAAGTGTTGAAAGGGGGTCTCAATGAACTCCCCATCCATTTCTATGTACCGGAACGAGTTGAGGTGGCTGACCATATACTCTTCCTCCCCCTGAACTGTAACAATCTTCCCTCTGACCGGGTACTTAAGCTTCTGATGTAGTGTGAAGGTCACAACTCCAGCCTTGTGGATCCATGGACGACCCAACAAACAAGAATAGGATGGTCGGATGTCCATCACATAGAAAGTAGAATCAAAAACCTGAGAACCGACCCTGATTGGAATGTCAACTTCCCCATGTACCATCCTTTTCGAACCGTCAAAGGCCCGGACAACAATGTTACTAGGCTTGAGCTCCAAACCCTCACAATCCAACCTGTCTAGGGCCTTCTTGGGTAATACGTTCAATGAAGAACCGGTGTCTACCAACACATGGGCAAGAGTAGTGCCCCTGCATTCAATGGAGACATGCAGGGCGTCGTTATGGTTCTTTCCTTTGGCAGTCAGATCGGTGTCAGAGAAGCCTAAACCATTATCAGCAGTTAAGTTGGCCACACAATCGGTAAATTGATCAGCAGACGTTTCTTGTGGCACATGGGCCGTCTTCAGGAAGGAGATCAGAGCCTTGGCATGGGCCTCTGAACACAACAACAGTGATAACATAGAAATCTTTGATGGGGTGTGCCCCAGCTGCTCAACTACGTTGAAATCACTCTTCTTAATGATCTTGAGAATCTCTTCTATCTCTTGCTGGGAAGCTTCAACGTTGGTTGTCTTTGGTGCCTCCGTCAGGGCAGGCAAATCAGTAGCAATCCCTTTGCCCCGAGCGTCAGATGACTCGACAGCAGGGGTAGAAACAGGAACTTGATCAGGAAGGGGAGCAGGCACACTTGCAGGTGTGATGATAAGAGGTCTCTGAATAGCTGGTGGCTTAATATCTGGTGAGAACAGCCTACCACTGCGAGTAACTTTGGCAGGCCCGGTGATGTTGCTGACGCCGATACTTGTATCGAACTCTTGTTTTACTCCGAGCACATAAACATCTGCCCCATAATGCCACGGGACAACTTTGTCGGATGTATAAGGGAGGGGCCCCAGAACAGTGATGATGATAGGAGCAATTTTCTGAGCATACATGATTTTGACAGGCTTCTCTGAGGGAGCTTTAGGAGGTTTGTTGAAAATAGTGACAATAGAAACTTCTTTAGTAGGGATAGCAGGAACCACAACCTTTTCGAACAAGATCTCTTTATTATCCATCAGGCTTTGGATACCTGACTTCAACAAAGAACAACCAGCAGGTGAAACAGAACATAGAAGGCAACCTTTACTACATCCCGGAAATAAACCGGCTAGCAACAGGTTCCTTTTGACAGTCAACAACGGAGTAACAATATCATCCACGGAGGCTACATACAGGTCTTCTTCCACAACATTCACTCCATGCTGGGGCATGGGAGCAGTCACAACATTGGACCTTTCGGGCGCCTCGAACTGTATTTCTTTAGCATCAATAAGGTCCTGAACCTTATTCCTCAGAGCCCAGCAATCGTCCGTAGTATGCCCCGGGCTATCAGAATGATAAGCGCAACGGGCGTTGGGGTTGTACTTTGGAGAAGTTGTGTTCACTACCTTCGGAGCTTCTTTGACAGTTACCAGATTGGTTGACAGTAGTTGCGGCAAAATCTGAGACAGGGTCATGCTGAGTCGAGTGTACTGCCTTTTGGGTCTCTCACCCCTTGGTTGGTTATACTGCTGAGGAGCAGCAGTAGGTTTTGAAATTACCAACGCGTTGACAGCTTGGCGACATTCCGGTTTAATTTGTCTTCTGGGACCATAAACAGCACTGGCTTCCTTCTTGAAAGACTTCTTTTAAGTACTCGAGGAGGCACCTTTCTGTATCTCACCGGTTAAGATCAGGTCTGTGAACCCAGCAGAAGAATTACCAATCAGGTGGTTGAAGAATGGACCGAACAGGGTCCCTAAGAACATGTCGACAAGCTCACGGTCAATCAGCGGTGGCTGCACCCTGCCAGCCAGGTCTCTCCACTTTTGCGCATACTCCTTGAATCCTTCGCCCGTCCCCAGTGACATACCCTGGAGTTGGGTACGCGTGGGAGCGAGGTCGGAATTGTACTGATACTGCTTATAAAATGCAGTAGCCAAGTCCTCCCAGTTTCGAATACTGGCTCCATCCAGCTGATAGAACCATTCGAGTTGAGCCCCTGAAAGGCTATCCTGGAAGAAATGGATCCATAGGTTCTTGTGTGCAGTGTAAGGTTGGATCTTCCTTACATATGATCTGAGATGCATCTTCGGGCAGGACATCCCGTCATATCTTGCAAAAATTGGCACTTTAAACTTCGGGGGGATCACAATTCCAGCAATTAATCCCAAATCTTCGAAATCTAAGTCGGGAACTCTCTGCAGCTCCATAGCTGCCAACCTGTCTTCCAAGCTTTTGTACTTATCATCGGCGGGCGGGTATTGTTGCTCTGAGTATTCTTCGTCTTCTTCAGCCTCTTCTTCTTCAACTTCGGATTCGGAAGGTACCGCAGCCCCTTTTCCTTTACTGGTTCCCTCTTCAGACGTAGGGGGAAATTCAAGAACTCTTCTGGCTTCACCCTCAAACCTTGTTCCCAGGGTAGCCACCCCGAATCTTTTCTTCTTCTTTTTCACTTGCTCTTTGTTCCCAAGCAAGGCTTTTAGATCCTCCTGACCCTTTGCCAAGGTCATCAGGAGATGTTGAAACTGTGAGTTTTGAGACTGCAAGTCCTTGACCGTTTGTTCGAGATCCATCTTACTGAAATAAACAGCAGAAAGATAAGGAAACCTGGTGTGGAGACCTGCTTATGCGCATGATGAATGATATGTTTGTTTATGCAATGCATTCAAGGATTTAGAAAATTCAAAATTGTTGCAAACAAAAAGAACACACGTCATATTAATAAGAAGAAATTTTGTCAGTACATAAATGCCCCATGGGCCAAATATTACAAAAAAACTTCTCAAGGTAAAAAGACGTTGCGCATCCTCTTTGGTGCGATGTAGGTATTGAGGGTCTCTTCCTCATGGAGTCGGCGGGTAAGCTCCAAAACCTTCTTCTCACTGGCGTAGAAGCTGGCTTCAAAAGTATTTCGTTCCTCCTTGAGTTGGATCCAACTCTTCTGCATCTCCTCCCATGATGTTGGCATGTCAGGATATAGGATGGTGTAGGGAACCTCTCCTTCCTTATCGGGCTCTTTAATCACAGGGAGAACATGAGGGTAAGGCATCATTAGACTCTGGGCTCGGGTTCGTACCCACTTGAGATAAGGCTCAAGGGGAATGGAGTTCTTGTGCCCCAGTGTCTTGCTGTCTACCTTGTTAGGCATCCTCCACGCTCTGATGAACCTTTGGCGAAGTCCTTGCGCATCGTTTTCAAAGTCAAAGACTAGGTCAGGAATCAACATGTCATGAGGGCCATCCCTCCGTGCATATCCAAATTGTCTCAAAGCTAGACAAGGGTTGTAGGTAATGCCTCCTCTAATGCCAAGTAATGGAACACTAAGGAACTCTCCACAACGATCGACGATGATGACATTTTCTCTAGACCGAGAACACCAATGTACATCAGAGTGAGTGAGGGTCATCAATCATTGTGACCACCTTAAGCCTTGGTCATTCTTCAAAACGGATTGTGGAAGGTGCGAAATAAACCACCTTTCAAGGAGAGGAGTACAGCACATGAGAACACCCCTCTTTCTCATTGTTCGTGTGTAAAATGAGTGGAGGATGTCCCCAAGCAATGTTGGTATGGGATTTCTGGATAAGAAGATCTTGACGGTGTTGACATCTATAAGCTGGTCAGGGTTTGGGAACAGGACCAACCCATAAATGAGGAGTGCCACAATTTCTTCAAAGGCTTGTAGATCCAATGAATTCCAACACTCTTGTGCCTTCTCAAACAAGAATTTTGCCAAGAAGCCTTTGACACCGCTTCTAGTTTCCCAATGCCCCTTGATGTCAGATGGTTGCAAGTGTAGTGCTTGAGCAACATCTTCAGGCTTTGGTTCTTTTTCCGTACCGTTGTAGGGTAGTTGATTAAGAATAGGAATTCTCAAGAGTTGAGAAAATTCCTCCAAAGTGGGCACCAATTGGTAGTCGAGGAATGTGAAACAGTGGTGAAGGGGGTCAAAGAACTGGAACAACACCTTTACCATGTCCTCTTTAATGCTGGTGTTGACTAGGCTGAGCAGTTTACCATGTCTTTCACTGAAGGGAGAGCTTTCCGGAATTCTGGATGTGAGCTCCTTGAGTTGAGGAGGGATTCTCACAAGGTTGACTTGGATAGTTTTCCTACGAAGAATTTACATGACCTACAAAACAAGAACAAAGATGAAGATATAAACCCTTGAAATGGTTAGTGAATGCATATGATGCTTTATGATGTTCATGATGCATGCACAAACATATGTACAAGCAATTCACACAAAACCCTAGTTTCAGGCTTGCATGGGGTTTCATAGGTAAGTACCCTCTTGAGTGAAGTTGGCTTAAAAACCTGTCCTATAAATAGTAACCGGGTTCTAAGGAGCTCAATATCATTGGATTGTTTTCCATGTTCATTGTTTTGGTTTAGCCACTTAACTAGCGACCAAAATATTCCAAGAAAACAACCCTCAATGAGTGTAGTATCGAGTATCTACCAACTTCGGACTGCACCAAAGCCGGTCATCTCACTACCCCTAATAAAAGGCCAAGATGGTCAAGTAAGGTTCTAGGTCATTAGTGCTTAGTGACATTACTCAGCGGCCCCGTACTCTCCTTGATTGAACTCAAGGGTTACCGGTACTCACAAATATGTCGCACTAATATAGCTATTGCTTCAACCGTGTCGGTATACCCCGCACAGTTTCCACAACGTATTGCTATCTATGAATGTTTCCCCAAATCCGGGTGTAGGATTTCAAGCCCAAATAAGAGAACCAAAATATAAAGCAATCAAAGTAAACAATTAGTCATGCAAGAGGGTGATCTAAACCCTAAGGTTACTCCACTTTCAAATTTTCCCCAGCAGAGTCGCCAGTTCTGTGATACGGTGGGAGAACTGACTTGAGGTTTTGCGTTTGTTTTCGCAAATGTTTCGATTGAGCAAGAGTCGCCACCGACTTTTTATTTTATCCTAAGGAAAGGTTAAAAAGCACAGCAAAAACCTTTGAGATGTTTTCTTGGGTTCGGGGAGTAGATTATAGAAAGGGAAGGTATTAACACCCTTTCTATCCATGGTTATCCATGGGCTCTTAGTTACTTGCTTAGATCACTTGCCTTGCATTTTCAATTGTTTGAAATGGTGCTTTGTGTGTGGGTTTGAAAATGTTTTGAAAAGAGGCCATTGTTGTGGCAACCTTTGTAATGATTCATGTTTGAATGTATACAAATGTGTACTTGTCTTTTGAAAAGTTTTCAATGTTTTTGAAAGTTGTTTTGAAAGTGTGTTTGTGGAGTGTGGTTTGAAAAGCAGGCAAGTGTGTTTTGCAAGTTGATCAAGTAACTAAGAGTTGTCTACCCCTAAATTTACTCAAAGATTTTTCCTATGTTTTAACCCTTTTAACAATATTGTTCCACCATTGTATTTGGTGGACAATCTTGTGTTAGGATGTTAACGGGACAGGCGCGGGTCATCGTTTAGACCATGATTGCAATAGTGCCAAGTGTCTTTGGCAACTTTTTCTCTAAGGGACTTGATCATTTTTTAGGCAACTTTCGAAAGCGTCATCGAGGGACTATGATCATTTGAATTGTTTTGTTTTGCCAAAAACACCCAACATGTAACATGGCCCATTATTGAAGGCAACAAGTGGAGTAACCCTAGGGGTGCAAGTGTGATTGGTGTTTTCCATTTTCATGCTTTTTTGTCTTTGAATTAGGTCAAGCTATTTGTTATTTTTGATTTGCATACAAACCCTAAGTCTATCATGGCATATTTAGAAAGCTTTAAAATGCGGAATTGAAAGTCCTAAATTATTACAACATAATTATGGGATGGGGGATACAAATGTTCAAATGAGGATATTTAGCAAGAAATTTAAACCTAAACTATTACATCAATATTGAATATACAAGTTATCTATTTGTACAATAATTAAATAAAATACAATAAATATGCAAGATGCAAAAAATGATTTTTATATGTATGTAAAAGTATTTTTCATGTGACATATAAACAAAAATAAAAAAAAGGTTAATTTTTGGGTATTTTCATGGTTTAGGGCAAAACCCTAATTTTGTAAATAAAAAAAGTATTTATTATGTATTATATACAATATTTATTAATTATATACAAAAATAAATAAAAGAGAAGCATATTTGTAAAAAAGTAATTTTTGAGGTCAAATATTAATAAAAATAAAAATGTATTATTTTTATATTTATCCTAAATATTTAATAAAAGATAAATAAGTATTTATATTATTTACTAAATATTTTTAATATGTACAAAAATAAAAAAATGTTAATTATTTACAAAAAAAGTATATTTTTTGGAAAATGTTTCCAAAATGTAAATAAAAAAATAATAACTAAAAATATATTTTGTATTATTATTTTTAATGTTTTAAACAAATAGTATTATATTTATTTATATATGTAACTAAATGAAACAAATAAATATCAAATAAAATGCAAAAAATGTGAGAAAAATATTTTTAGTGTTTTTTCATGCTTGAATAAAAATATAAAATCAGAATCAAAAAGAAAAAATCAAAAATGACAAATATATCACATAATGGGCAAGGGGGGTGCAAATTGAAAAAAGGGGTGCAAAAAGTAGGACTGACTCAGGCCCAGCCCAAGCCAGTCATCTTCAACCTCCAGCTTTGTTTGAACAAACAAAAACGCGCGTTTCCTAACTCTTGATTCCTGGACTTTCAAGCAAAACTCATAACACCAAAAATGTAGAGCATCAAGAGACGAATCCAGACATATAAAAAACTTGACTTAACTCTAAGAAACGAGGGAGAATTTCTTCATCCCCAATTTCTGACCTAAGTTTTTTTCAATGTTCAGGTTCAAAATTCTCTCAGTACACACAACATAAATGAAAAGTAATTATATGGGTAGCTTCAGGGCCATGAGTAGAGCATGTTTCATTCATAAACCTAAGCCTAACTCTTCCTAGATTGAGAGATAGAAGTCCATGTTTTTACCTGTTTTAGCTTGAGACGTGTACAACAATGGAGGTACTTTCAATGGAATTTGAGGACTTGTACAACTTGCTTGAAGTTCAGGGATGCTTCTCCAACCTCTATCTTGCTTTGAAACTAACTGAATCGAGCTATAGAAGTCAACCTGCAAAACAGAAAAGTGAAAATGGAAAACTTGGTTAGGGGTGTTACAGTCTGTATCTAAGGCTTGGGATAGCTTTAATGGATGTTAGGGAGTGTGTTTGAACAAGCTTTGGCCAAAACGCACGAGCAAACTGAGTTGTGCAACTCAATCTGCAGGGATGCCCTGTTTTGTGCAGCAAAATGGTGTTTTGATGAATGATGAGGTTTGGAATATGGTAGGCTCGTGTTTCAGGTCAGTTGGATCAAGTGAAAAGTGTTTACAAAGTTTGCTTGAGTTAGTTGTTACAGGAATGAGAGATATGGTACAAAATGCAAGCTTTCTTCTCCTTTAAGCAAAAGTTGTCAAGTTGAGTTATAAGCTCATACAGGCCCCTCAAGCATGCTGCATTTCCTCTCCTTGATCAGTGGGATTAGTCCATAATCTTGTGCCCAAAAGATCTGCTTTGTACTTCTTAGATTGTAAACTTGACATAAAGTGCTTCTTTACAAGAATAGATAAAATGCTTTTTCCAAATATGGCTTAATCTTGTATGTAATGGTTAAATACACAAAACAAGACATGAACACAAAGGATATGCATTAAATTATTGAGTGAGAATGGGATTAGAGGCCTGTAATCTAGCTTGTACAAGCTGATTTTGAAAATGCAAAGTTATGAACATGTAATTTGGCCATGAACAAAGTGACTTTTGCCCATCTTCACAAATTCGATTCTCCCTAACCGCAAGGGTGTTTGAGAAGTTCTTGGATAATTTGGAAAGCTTGGAATGTGTACTACAATCCATATTTGTAATGCAAGTTGAAATTCCAAGTGGAAGCATGTGAAAAGTGGCCATGAAGTTGGGCAAAAATCCTGCCTAAAATAGGGCAAAAAATTTCTAAGTTAAGAATGTTTTGCACCCCTATTCCAAAAATCATAACTTGAGCTACAAGCTTCTTTTGAGGAAACTTTGTGAATCAAAGTTGTAGATTTTGCAATGGACTATAACTTTCATGTTTTGAGTTTTGTTTGAATCCAAATATATCTTGATGAAAAGATGGGACAAAGTTAGGAAAAAATAAGAGAATTTCATAACTTAGAAAATTTCTAAGTTATGAAATTTCTTCATTTCAAACCCTAATTTGTAATTTTTGATTTCTTGATGAACAAGTTTCATAGCTTGACATGTCTTGATGAAAAATGAATCTTGGCACTTGATTTTGACCAAAAAGTCAAAGTTTGACTTTTTAGTATACAGTCAAATTTTGCTCAGTTGAATGGAAAATCCATCTGTCAATCTTGTGCATTTGGGATCTTTTGAACTTGTTGAATGTGTCAAGACCATGACATTGAATCCTTGAGTCCATATGTGAGCTTGGTTTGCCATTGGCTAGGTCAAACAGTCAAAAATTGCCTTTGTGCAGTCAAAACCCTAAAATGACCATTTTGCCCTTTTGGTGATCTGATCAAATTTCTTGTGGAATTGTGATCCAAACTTGATCAAATGGTCCATATGAGTTCAATATGTTGATGTGGGTCAAAAATCATGAGGTTTGACTGTCAATTGACCACAGTTGACTTTTTCTCCAATACAATTGATTTCTAGGTCAACTGTCCAATTGATTGGGCAAAGATTGGAATCAAGGCTTGAAACTTGGTATGGATAAACTTGTGAGTCCAACATGAAGCATGAAAGTCATTTTGGGCATTTTAGGTCAAAACATCTTTATGCAAACTCAAACCCTAATTTGGGTCAACAGTGCAAGGAGGAGTCTTGAGCAGAGCAAACCCCAACTTGATCTTGAGCTCCAAGGGTCTTGTGGTGAGAAAATATTGATGAAATGGGAGGGCAAATTTTGGGGTACAACAGAGAATTTTCAGGAATCCTTGACACTAGCTCTTTGAGTTGAGGAGGGATCCTTACAAGATTTACTTGAATGGTTTTCCTGCGAATAGAATCCATGTCCTATAAAACAGAACAAAGATAAATCCCAAAAATCCTTGAAATGGTTAGTGAGTATGAGTATGATGTTATAATGTTTATGATGTTATGCATAAGTAAATATATACAAACAAGGCAAACAAGTCCTTAGGTTTAGGATTGCATGGAGTCTCATAGGTAAGTACCCTCTTGAAGTTTAGTTGGCTCAAACCTGTCCTAGAAATAGTAACCGGGTTCGAAGGAGCTCAATATCACTGGTTTGTTTTCTCGGGCATTGTTTCAGCGCAAGCCTCTTAAATGGCGATTGAAATATCCCAAAAAACAAAACCTCAATGAGTGTAGTATCGAGTATGTACCATCTTCGGACTGCACCAAAGCCGGTCATCTCACTACGTCCTAATGGCCAAGTTGGTCAAGTAAAGGTTCTAAAAGTTCATTAGTGCTTCATGACATCACTCAGCGGCCCCATATTCTCCTTGACTACTCAAGGGCTACCGGTATCCACAAATATGTCGCACTAACGTAGCTATTACTTAAACCGTGTCGGTATACCCCACACAGTTTCCATAACGTATTGCTACTTACCTATAAGGTATCCCAAATCCGGGTAGAGGATTCAAACCCAAACAAAGAACCATAATATAAAGCATACAAGTCAAATAATGAAAGCAAGTCAATATGATCTAGCTCTAAGGTAACCCCACTTTTAAAAATTTCCCCAGCAGAGTCGCCAGTTCTGTGATGCTATGGGAGAACTAACTTGGTTGTTTTGCATTTTATCGCAAATGTTGCGGTTAGCAAGAGTCGCCACCGACTTTTCTTTTATCTAAAAGGAAAGGTGAAAAAGCACATGAAAGACCTTTGAGATTGTTTCTCGAGTTCAGGGGGTAGATTATGACAATTGAAGGTATTATCACCCTTTTCATCCATTGTTTTCCATGGGCTCTTAGTTACTTGCTAGATCACTTGCTTTTGTTTGAAAAATATGCTTTGTGTGGTTTTTTGAAAGTATTTTGAAAAGGCTCCATAGTTTAGGCAAACTTTGTAATGATTCTCGTTCGTAAGAATGTATATAAAGTGTTGATCTTTTGAAAATGTTTTCAAGTTTGAAAGATGTTTTTGAAAGTGTTGGTGTTTGTTTTGAAAATAGCAAGGATGTTTTTTTATTTTGAAATTGAGCAAGTAACTAGGAACAATCTACCTACTCAAAAGTCTTTCATGTTTATTTCCTCTTTCCTTTGACATTGCTATCTTACCATTGATTTGGTAAGTAACCCTATCTTTGAATGTAAACGGGACGGGCGTGGGTCATCGTATAACCATGATTAGCAATATTGCAAGGTATCTTAGCATCTTTCTTTAGGGACTAAGATCATTTTGAAAAGGCAACATAGACAGCATCATCGAGGGACTATGATCTTGTATTTTTGCTTGTTTTTGCTAAGATACCTCACATGCATAATATGGCCATTTTTACAAGGCAACCAAGTGGATTTTACCCTAGGGGTGCCTGTGTGCAAGTGTATTGATTTTCATGCTTGATTTGTCTTTGATCAGGGTTTGCTAATTGATTGGTTTTAGTCTTTCCATATAAACCCCTAATTACTAGCATTTATAAAGCGATAAATTGCGAAAAGTAAAATTACTATACTATTACATCATTAGGGGAGGGGGTGTACAAATTTACAAATGGGGATTGCAAGAAAATTAAACCTAATTATCTATTACAACCATATTGAATATTGTACAAAATTGAAAATAAAAATGCAAGAATATAAATGGAAAAAAAAGAAATAATTTTTGTTGTTTTTATGAAATGGTTTTGTCTTGACCTAGTTAAAAAAATGATTAATTAAAATTAAATAAAATTAAACTTAAACTAATTAAGAGAAGAAATTAATTTAAAAAAGGATTTTTTAGGTTTTTTTTATGAAAAAGGTTGTAAATTAATAAAAAATGAAGATTAATTAATTAAAATAAATCTAAGTTCTAAATTAATTTTAACTAAGAAAATAAAATAGTATACTAATTTATCCTAAGTCTAAAAAATAATTATTTAAGAAAAAAGAAATTTATTTATTTTAAGAAAATGTTTTTTATCTTTTTGTTTTATAGAGAAAATAAATATATAAGTACAAAAAATAAATTTTGGATTTTTTTATGATTTATGAAAATAATAATAGTAATAATAATAATAATAATAATAATAATAATAATAATAATAATAATAATAATAATAATAATAATAATAATAATAATAATAATAATAATATTAATAATAAAGAAAAATAAAATAAAAAATAAAAATATAAAGAAAAGTCCAGGGGGGTTAATCATTAAGGCAAGGAGTATTGTGAGAAAAAATGGCTAGGCCCACATGAAAAGCCCAAGCGCTCAAAAACACAAAAAAAAAGTTAGAAAAATGTGAAAAATGGCAAAAGGTCACTGTGATCGGTGGAAATAGAACTGATTGTTTTAAAATGCTGGTTCGCGAAATGTCGCGGTAAGCAAGAGTCGCCACCGTCTTTTATTTTCCTCCAACAAGGAAAGGACAAAAGCACAGCAAAATTCCTTTTCGAGATGTTTCTCGATTCGGGAGGTAGATTATAGAAAGGGAAGGTGTTAGCACCCTTTCTATCCGTGGTTATCCACGGGCTCTTAGGTACTTGCTCACTATGTTTTCAAAAATGTTTTGCTTTTCTTGTGTTTGTGGGTTTTGAAAAAGTTTGTTTGAAAACTTTGATTTAACTCTTGCATCTGTCCTCAAGAGTGTATGAAGTGTTGTTTGAAAACTTTTGTTTGAAAAGTGTAAGTGCGAAAAGTTGTTTTATTTTGAAAGAGCAAGTACCTTAGAACCTCTACCTACTCAAAAGAAATTAGGCTGTGTAAATGTCCTTTAGACAGTATTATCCCACTATTGAGAAGTAGGTAGCACCGTCGTTGGAGTTTTCAGGTCAATTCGATTGTAGGGACATGTGGTCACTAAAGCAATAGTAGGACGCCTTAGCGGTAACCCTAATGTCCTAGATCCTTTTTATCCGAGGCAACCGTTTCGAGGCAACTTGGATCTTTAGACAGGAGGGCAACCTCTAAAACACCCTATACTCAATGACCACGTCGAGGCAACCAAGTGAGGCGTACCCGAAGAGTGGCATGTGCACGTGTGTCAGGTTTCATGTTAAGTTATCTTTGTACATGTTATGGTGAGCTACGATTGATTTTTAATTTCAGAGAAGTCTTGTCATGCATAGCCTAGTTAACATACATCTAACAGTTAATAGTTGCGGAAAATAAATATATGCTATTACAAGGCGTCGGGTATTTACATCGTCAAAAACAACCCTTGGAAAAGTAAATTGCGGGAAATTAAAGAAAGCGATAAAAAGTCCTAATTAACGCTATTACATCCTCGGAGCATTTACATAATAATAATAAAAAAATAATGTGCGCGAAAGGAATTGAATCGGAGAAGTTTTTAGGGTTTTGACCCTTTTTGAGAAAGAAAGAAGTTTTTTTTGTTATTTTGCATTTAATTAAATTAACCCTAAAACTAATTAATTAATTAAAAGAAAGGTTTTTTTAATGTCTCAAGGAAATAAATAAAAAATAGTCAAAAGTTAGTAAAAACCCTAATTCTAATTTATTTTATTTATTGCAAAAAAATATTGAAATTAACCTAATTAAAAAAGACTAAATTAATTTGTTAGTATTTATTTACAAAAATAACTAATTAAAGGTGAAATTAATTTAAATAATAATAATAATAAAAAATATTATTTTCTGAATTTACTATGAAAAATCAATTTGGTTAATTTAAGTAATAATAATAATTATAGTTAATAATAAAACAATTAAAAGAAAAAATAAAAATATAAAAGAAAAGAAATAATGAAACCAGGGGGTGATGGGCCAGGTTAGGAGGTGAGAAAGCAATTTGAAGCCCAATATGTTGCAGGCCTTGTTGACTTTCCTAATCATCCATGGCGCGTGTTGACTGGGAGTATGATGGTCTTCCACTCAGGACCATTAGATTTATGCCTGAAGCCACATGGCGCATGGATATCTGAGGTACATGGTAGACCCTTTCTTGAAACCTGCACGTGAACGCATGAAGAAAAAGAACAAATAATTGTTTTGGGGGACCTGGGGTTCGAACCCAGGTCCCAATAGCCTTTCCACCCACCTGCTTGCCAATCCAACTAACGCGTTCATTCAATATAGGAATAGCAAATAAATATAATATGTAAAACTCAATTAATATGCTGAAACTATGAAAAAACGCGCTAAGATTTAAACCGGCCAACCATACGTTAACACGTCCTCGTCTTCTTCCTTCGTTCTGCATAAAAACATATTAGATAGCAGGGGTTTTTAACCCCCACAATATGATACTAAGAAAAATAGCGATTAGAGCTATGGTGCACATAAATGTTTCGCGAGGGTTTGGTTTTGTTCGTCTTGTTCTGACGAATTCAGTCATGGGTCTCACAAGTCTCAATTTTTCCTGGTTTAGGAATCCCCAATTTCAAAGCTTATGAACCCTAAAACTTGTTCATGGCATCTTTGGATTTATGGCGTTTCAGTTCAATTAAACTATATCATTAGCTTTGTACAGTCCCTGGCAACACAAAATAGTCATGAAAACATATTAAAGATGCATGAATCACGATATACGATTGGGAATAAAAACTGCAAACCGTGACTCTGTTCCCAGTGATTTCTTGAGCTTTGAAGCTGGAATTTGATTGTAACACGTTCTGGGAACCTCCTGCAGTGTATTAGAATCAACAAAAGCCTTTGAATCGTTCTAGAATGCCAAAGTCAGTTTTGAGTTTTCTTGGAAAATTTTCAATATGCTATATGCTTTTCTGCAGCTTTCTTTCACGTCCATGAGTTAGGGTTTACTTGCATATATATAGAGGAATGGAATTAGGTCAGAATCTTGAGCAAAAATCCATTAAATTGATGATTGAATATTTGATTGAAAATCAAATCTTTTTTGCATTTTCATGATTGAACAAAGTTGCTAATTTTGGAGATTTTTGCATCTTTGATTTGTACACGAAATTGCCAGCATATCTTGACCATATTTGCTTCACAAATTGATTGAAAAAATCAAATCTTGTATTTTCCTACAATTTAAATTAATTAAATGAATTAATATCAATTAAAAATCCAATTAATTAATAAAAATAAGAAAATAAATTCCATTAATCTTGATGGGTCGTGCATAGGCCATGGATGAAGTTTCAAGAAGAGATTTGAGGCCCATTAGCAAAAATAAGGTGTTTTGAGCAAAGTTGACTTTTGCAAATTCCTAAAAATTTCCCAACTTCTCTAACGCACAACTTGCTCAATTTTAATCATATGACCATGTTCTTGGACATTTTGGAAAGCTCTTGAAGTCCTCTAACCAATTCCTTTGGTCCCATGTCATTTGGATTTACCAATCTCAAGTTATGGCCTTTGACTCAAAGTGCATTTTTGTTGACTTTTGAATTTGACCTATAATGTAAAAATTGATAACTTCTTGTGAGTGCATTTCTTGAACTTGGAGTGTGAAGATGGATTGTAGTAAATGGCATCCCCTTCAAAATGAGCATTGGATAGAATTTTTCTGACAAACCATGAAAAAGTTATGCCCTGGTCAAGATACAGTTGACTTTTCTGCTGTCCAAAAATAGTAACTTTTGCCTCTTGATGATTTTTGAGCTATTCTTGTAGAATCATGATCAAGACTTGATCAAATGATTATTGTGACCTCAAAATAAGATGTTGATCAAAAATTCTGACTTTTGACTGCAAAATGACCATTTTGCCCTTGTAGTTGACTGTGGATCAAATGAGGCTTTTGACTGTGCAAATTGGCATTGTGAGTCTTAAAACTTGGCATGTAGGTGCTTGAGAATGTATATAGGCCCTTGAGACTTGATTGAAACATTGAAAAGCTCAAATTCCTTGAAAGAACCTGTTGTACCCCAAAATTTGCCCTCCCTTTTTCTCAACATTTCTCATCACAAAGCCCTTGGAGATCAAGATCCAGTTAGGGTTTCATCTGCTCAAGACCTCCCCCTGCACTGCTGACTCAAATTAGGGTTTGTGCTTGTACAAAGATGTTTTGACCTAAAGTGCCCAAGATTACTTTCTTGCTTCATATTGGACTCCCAAGTTTACCCATATCAAGTTTCAAGTCTTGATTCCAAGTTTTGCCCAGTCAATTGGACAGTTGACCTAGAAATCAACTGTATTAGGGAAAAAGTCAACTGTGGCCAATTGACAGTCAAATCTCATGAAATTTGACCCACATCAACATTATGAACTCATATGAACCATTTGATCAAGTTTGGATCACAATTCTCCAAGAAATTTGATCAGATCACCAAAAGGGCAAAATGGTCATTTTTAGGGTTTTGACTGTACAAAGGCAATTTTTGACTGTTTGACCTAGCCAATGGCAAACCAAGCTCACATATGGACTCAAGGACCCCATGGAATTATCTTGACATGCTCAACAAACTCAAAAGATCCCAAGTACACAAGATTGACAGTTGAATTTCCCAGCCAATTGATCAATTTTGACTGTATACTGAAAAGTCAAACTTTGACTTTTTGGTCAAAATCAAAGGTCAAGATTCATTTTTCATCAAAACATGCCAAATCATGAAACTTGTTCACCAAGAAATCACAAATTGCAAATTAGGGTTAGAAAATGGAATTTTTCATAACTTAGAATTTTTCTAAGTTATGAAAAACCCTAATTTTTTCCCAACTTTGCCCCACCTTTTCACCAAGATCCATTTGGATTCAAACAAAAGTCAAAACACGAAAGTTGTAGCTTGTTGCATAATCTACAACTTTGATTCACAAAGTTTTCTCATTTGAAGCTTGTATCTCAAGTTACAAATTTTTGAATAAGGGCACTAAACCATTTTTAACTTAGTGAAATTTTAACCTATTTTGACAAGGTTTTCTACCCCACTTCAAGGTCATTTTCCATACACTTCCACTTGGAACTTCAATTTGCATTTCAAAGATGGATTGTAGTACACATTCCAAGCATTCCAAAATGTCCAAGAACGCATCAAACAACCTCATAACTTGAGAGATTCGAATTTCACAAGTTAGCAAAAATTCACTTTTGTTCTTAACCAAAACATGTCCATAACCTTACCATTTGAACTCAGCATGCTTTAGGCAGGATTACAGGTCCTTAAACCAAGTTACACTCCATAATTTAATGCTTGTTCATTGTGCCAAAGTGTTGTTCTATGAGTTCAAGCATTGTACACAAGTTTGATCCATTTTTAGATAAAGTGAACTTTCCATTTTTGCCAAAGTTTGCTTTATGTCAATTGGTAAATCAAAGAGGTACAGATCAAATCTCTCTAGCACAAGATTATGAGCATAATACTCTGATCAAGGAGGGATTATGCAGCACATTAGGGGGTCCTCTACTGACCTAGAAAGCCAGGTTGCATTTTGTTGCTTAAGTGTGAAGAAAAGAGCCATAACTTGTAACAACATCCATCTCAGCTTAGAAACACAAGAACAAACTGATCAAACACATTCCAAAGATCATAACCAAGCTGATACACGACCCTTGCACCTCCAAAACACCCTCCATCTCAGAATCATCCTCAAACTGCAAAAACAGAGTTGCCTCTGCAGTTTGAGTGTCAACTTCAATGTCTCTCGAGCATTCTTGCCAAAATCAGTTCATACACATTCCCTAGCATATATGCAAGCTAACCATGACCTAAAACCTGACCTGTAATTCCTCTAACAGCTTCCACCATTTTCACATTTTTGACTTGCAGGTGAAGTTCTATAGCTTGATTCAGAAGCTTTCAAGACAAAGTAAACATTGGAATAGCATCCCTGGACCTCAAGGAAGCTTTTCCAATCATCACCTTGCACTGAAAGTTCCTCATTCTCCAGATAGAAGTTCAACTGAATAGGTAAAATTTTGAACTCGTATCTCTCTTATTATGCATCTTTAGCCTTAAGTTTGTGAAGAAACAAGGTTCTACTCATGCCACTGAACATGTACATATCTTTACATTTCATTTCTTTTGCCTGAGGTGAGAGAATTTGAGGTTTGAAAATGGCAGAAAAACTAGGTTAGAATTTGGGGGGGAAGAAATTCTCCCTCATCTTAGAGAGTTAGATCAAGTTCCATACATGGTTAGAATCGTCTCTTCATGCTGAACATTTGTTGTGTTATGAGTTTTTGCTAAAAAGCCAGGAATCAAGAGTTGGAAGATCAAGAGCAGGGCGCGCGTTTTTTTGAGTTATCTTGGCTGGAGGTTGAAGGCAGTGGTCTTCTGGGCTGGGCCTGGAACATTTTCTTATTTGCACCCCATAATTACTCATGAACCCCCTGAGCCCATTTGCTTCATTTTTTAATATTTTTGACTTTTTATTTTTTTATTCGACTTATTTATTTTTTCTCAACATATTAAAATTTTGAAAATATTTTTCTCATCATTTTTTGATTTTCTTTGGTTTTTATTTGATTTTCTTTTAATTTATACATAAATAAATATATATTATTATTTAGAATAAAATAGAAAAATATGTAAAAATACTTCTATGTTTATTTTTATTTCATATTATCCTCTGAAAATATTTTATATAAAAAAAATACTATTTTCTAAAAAATTGAATATTATTATTATTTATACATAATACATATTTAAAATAATATAAATATACATATATATATATATTAATATACTTAGAGTAAAAATACCAAAAAATGTACATATTTTATTTTTTAATATTTAATACTAAAAAATATCCTTTTTTACAAATATACTACATTTTATTTTATTTTTGTATGTAAATAATAAATATTATGTGAATTAATTAATTAATATCCATTTTGATTAAAATTAGGGTTTTTGCCCTAAAAGTTGAAAATACTCCAAAAAATAATACCTTTTTATTTTCTTATTTTATTTTACATAAACAATACTTTTTCATACATAAAAATTCCTTTTTTTTGCATTTTTTGCATATTTATTTCATTTTCCATTTAATTATGCAATTTAATTACCTTGCAAATATTCAAAATGATGTAATAGTTTAGATTTAAATTTTTGTCTAAATATCCCCCATTTGAACATTGTACCCCCTCCCTATATTATTGTGATGTAATAGCGTAGGAATTTAAATTTCGCACTTTTATCGCTTTCTAAACATACTATGCTAGAATTAGGGTTTTGTATGTAAATAAAAATAGACAAAATAGTTGGACCTAATACAAGAAAAACAAGCATGAAAATGGGCACACAAATCACACTTGCACCCCCTAGGGTATTCCACTTGTTGCCTTTCAAAAATGGGCCATATTGCATGTTGAACTTCTTTGGGCAAAGCAAACAAATTGAATGATCATAGTCCCTCGATAAAACTTTTTCAAAAAAACAAATGATCAAGTCCCTTAAAGAAAAATTGCCCAAAGACATTTAACGCTGTTGCAATCATGGTCCAAACGATGACCCGCGCGCGTCCCTCTCATCTCCTAAGACAAGATTGTCCACCAAATGCAATGGTGGAACAAAATTGTCAAAAGGTTTAAAACATAACAAGAATCTTTGAAAAAATTTTAGGGTAGATAAACTCTTAAGTACTTGTCAATTTGCAAAGAAAACACTTGCCTATTTTTCAAACCACACTTCACAAACACTTTCAAAATCAACTTTTCAAACCCTTGAAACATCTTTTCAAAAGATAAAAACACCTTTTGTAAAACATTCGAGTAAAGAATTGTTACAAGGTTAGCCTAACACAAGGCATCTTTTCAAAACATTTTCAAAGCCACACACAAAGCACCATTTCAAACAATTGAAAACCAAGGCAAGTTGATCTAAGCAAGTACCTAAGAGCCCATGGATAACCATGGATAGAAGGGGTGCTAATACCTTCCCCTTCTATAATCTACTCCCCGAACCCAAGAAAAATCTCAAAGGTTTTTGCTGTGCTTTTTAAACCTTTCCTTAGGATAAAATAAAAAGTCGGTGGCGACTCTTGCTCAACCGAAACATTTGCGAAAACAAACGCAAAACCATAGTCAGTTCTCCCATCATATCACAGAACTGGCGACTCTGCTGGGGACTATTTTAAAGTGGAGTAACCTTAGGGCTTAGATCACCCTCTTGCATGACTAATTGTTTGATTTGCTTGCTTTATACTTGGGCTCTATTTGTTTGGGTTTACAATCCTCCACCCGGATTTTTGGGAAACATTCATAGATAGCAATACGTTGTGGAAACTGTGCGGGGTATACCGACACGGTCTAAGCAATAGCTATATTAGTGCGACATATTTGTGAGTACCGGTAACCCTTGAGTTCAATCAAGGAGAGTACGGGGCCGCTGAGTGATGTCACTAAGCACTAATGACCTAGAACCTTACTTGACCATCTTGGCCTTTTATTAGGGGTAGTGAGATGACCGGCTTTGGTGCAGTCCGAAGTTGGTAGATACTCGATACTACACTCATTGAGGGTGGTTTTCTTGGAATATTTTGGTCGCTAGTTAAGTGGCTAAACCAAAACAATGAACAATGAAAACAATCCAGTGATATTGAGCTCCTTAGAACCCGGTTACTATTTATAGGACAGGTTTTTAAGCCAACTACACTCAAGAGGGTACTTACCTATGAAACCCCATGCAAGCCTGAAACTAGGGTTTGGTGTGATTTGCTTGTACATATGTCTTGTGCATACATCATAAACATCATGAAGCATCATATGCATTTACTAACCATTTCAAGGGTTTGGATCTTCATCATTGTTCTTGTTTTGTAGGTCATGGAAATGCCTCGCAGAAATACCATTCAAGTCAACCTTGTGAGGATCTCTCCTCAACTCAAGGAGCTCACCTCAAGAATTCCGGAAAATTCATCCTTCAGTGAAAGACATGGTAGACTGCTCAGCTTAGTCAACACCAACATTGAAGAAGACATGATGAAAGTGCTATTCCAGTTCTTTGACCCTCTTCACCATTGCTTCACTTTCCCTGATTATCAGTTGGTACCTACTTTGGAGGAGTTTTCTCAAATCCTAAGAATCCCTATCCTTAATCAACTACCATTCAACGGTACGGAAAAGGAACCAAAGCCAGAAGATGTTGCTCGAGCATTACATCTACAACCATCAGAAATCAAGGGGCATTGGGAAACCAGAAGCGGCGTCAGAGGATTCTTAGCAAAATTCTTGTTTGAGAAGGCACAAGAATGTTGGAATTCATTGGACCTACAAGCTTTCGAAGAGATTGTGGCACTCCTTATCTATGGGTTGGTCTTGTTCCCAAATCCTGACCAATTGATAGATGTCAACGCTGTCAAAATCTTCTTGTCCAGAAATCCAATACCAACATTGCTTGGGGACATTCTTCACTCATTTTACACACGAACAATGAGAAAGAGGGGTGTTCTCATGTGCTGTACTCCTATCCTTGCAAGGTGGTTTATTTTGCACCTCCCACAATTTGTCTTGAAGAATGACCAAGGTACAAGGTGGTCCCAACGGTTGATGACTCTTACTCATTCTGATGTGCATTGGTGTTCTCGGTCCAGAGAAAATGTCATCATCGTCGATCGTTGCGGAGAATTTCCTAATGTTCCTTTACTTGGAATTAGAGGAGGTATCACCTACAACCCTTGCCTAGCTTTGAGGAAATTTGGATATGCACGGAGGGATGGCCCTCATGATATGTTGATTCCTAGCCTAGTCTTTGACTTCGACAACGATGCGCAAGGACTTCGTCAAAGATTCATCAGAGCTTGGGGAAAACTCAACAAGGTTGATAACAAGACTCTGGGACACAAGAACTCCATCCCTCTTGAGCCCTATCTCAAGTGGGTACGAGCCAGAGCCCAAAGTCTCATGATGCCTTATCCTCATGTACTCCCAGTGATTAAAGAGCCCGTCAATGAAGGAGAGGTTCCCTACACCATCCTGCATCCAGACATGCCTACATCGTGGGAGGAAATGCAGAAAAGTTGGATTCAGCTCAAGGAGGAACGGAACACTTTTGAAGCTAGCTACTACGCCAGTGAAAAGAAGGTTCTAGAGCTTACCCGCCGACTCCACGAGCAAGAGGCCCTCAACACCTACATCGCACCAAAGAGGATGCGCAATGTCTTTTTACCTTGAGAAGTTATTTTGTAACATTTGGCCCATGGGGCATTTATGTACTAACAACTTTCTTCTTATTAATATGACGTGCATTCTTCTTTGTCTGAAACAATTTTGAATGTTCTAAATCCTTGAATGCATCGCATACATAAGCATACCATTCATCATGTGCATAAGCAGGTCTCACTCCAGGTTTCCTTATCTGTCTGCTGTTTATTTCAGTAGGATGGATCTCGAGCAAACAATCAAGGACCTACAGGCTCAGAATGCCCAGTTCCAGCAACTCCTGTTGAACTTGACTAAGGGTCAGGAGGATATCAAGACTCAACTAGAGAATAAGGACCCGGTGAAGAAGAAGAAAAAGAGGGTTGGAGTGGCTACTTTGGGGAGAAGATTCAACGGAGAAGCTCGGAGAGTGCTTGAATTTCCCCCGACTTCTGATGAAGGGACTAGTAAAAGAGATCAAGTTGTGGTGCCTTCCGAGTCTGACGCGGAGGAGGAAGAGGTTGAAGAGGAGGAAGATTATTCTGATCAGCAATACCCTCCAGCTGATGATAAGTACAAGGGGCTAGAAGACAGATTGGCCGCCATGGAATTGCAAAGAGTACCGGGTTTGGATTTTGAAGACTTGGGTTTGGTTGTCGGGATTGTGATTCCCCCAAAATTCAAGGTGCCAGTGTTTGTAAGGTATGATGGGCTGTCCTGTCCTAAAATGCATCTCAGGTCCTATGTGAGAAAGATTCAACCCTATACGGCAGATAGAAATCTCTGGATTCATTTCTTTCAAGACAGCCTGTCAGGAGCTCAGTTGGAGTGGTTTTATCAGCTAGAGGGAACCAGTGTCAGAAATTGGGAAGATTTGGCCACCGCTTTCTACAAACAATACCAGTATAATTCTGACCTTGCTCCTACTCGTACCCAACTTCAGGGTATGTCGCTAGGAACAAGCGAGGGATTTAAAGAATATGCACAAAAATGGAGGGATTTGGCTGGCAGGGTGCAGCCCCCTTTAACCGATCGTGAGCTCGTTGATATGTTTCTCGGGACCCTATCTGGGCCATTTTTCAATCACTTAATTGGTAACTCTTCCGCGGGGTTTACCGATCTGATCTTAACAGGCGAAAGAATCGAAGCTGGCATCAAATCAGGAAAGATTCAGAAGAGTGTTGCTGCAAGTGTCGAGATGAAACCTTTTAAGAAGGAGACAGCTATGGTATATTCTCAGAGAAGAGCAGGGAAGGTGGAGCGTCGGCCAACTGTGGGGGCCGTAATGATTCAAAACACTCCGAGTGAGCAGCCTCGCTATAACCAGCCCAGACCAAATCAACAACGAGTGGAACGGCCACAACGGCAGTTCACCCGTATTAATATGACTCCAGCGCAAGTGCTTCCCCATCTGTTGAAGTTGAACCTTGCCACCATCAAGGAGGCACCAAAGAATGCGAATACGTCCTCTCCGCATTATCATGCCAATGCTAAATGCGCCTACCATTCAGACAGTGTTGGACACGACACCAATGATTGTTGGGCACTCAAGCATAAGATCCAAGATTTGATAGAGGCTAAAGAGGTAGAGTTTGACGCTCCGGAGAAGCCTAATGTGATATCTGCACCCATGCCGAAGCACGGCCGAAATGTCAATGCCATTGAAGAAGATTTGTATGTTGCTGATGTCAGTGATCTGACTACTCCACTGTTAACCATTAAGTTGAACTTGTTGAGGGCCGGAATCTTCCCGGGATGTAAGGAAGACTGCTATTGTTGCTACTCTCTGCCGTTTGATTGTCCGCTACTGAAGAAAGGCATCCAAAGCCTTATGGATAGTCGACAAATCTTGTTTGAAAAAGTTTCTGCTATTCCAGTTCATACTGAAGATGTCTCAATCATAACCATTCACGCCAATCTTTCCAAGGCCGTCAAAAAACCTGTTAAGATTACACCAGCTGCAAAATCTGTTCCGTTGAAGATAACAATGCCAGGACCTGTTCCCTATGTTTCTGAGAAGTCGATACCTTGGAACTATGGTGGTGACGTCTACTACCATGGTATCAAGCAAATCGAGGTAATTGAAGAAAGTTCGGATGATGAAGAAGCCAGTATTAGTAACATTGCGGGCACCAGCAAAATCACCAGGAGCGGGAGAATATTTTCTCCAGAGATTGCCCCTCCAAGAGCAGTCTTTGGACCCTCATCAGCTAAAGAAGTCATCCCTGCCCCAATAAAACTCTCTGCTAGAACTCCTTTGATTGAAGAGGTTTTTGTTCCTAGTGCTGTCTCTCCTACCATTGCTGATAAAGGAAAGGGAATCCAAGATGAGCCCGTCAGGACGAGGGCTCAACCCTTGGTGGTCCCGGAAATTTCCAAGAAGGAAATGGACGAAATTTTGAGGATAATCAAGAGAAGTGATTACGATGTGGTGGAACAATTGGGGCAAACCCCCTCTAAGATCTCCATGCTGGCACTACTACTTTGCTCAGAAGCGCACGCTAAAGCTTTGATTAAGTTTCTGAAGGCAGCTCATGTGCCCCAGGAAACTTCTGCGGATCAATTTCAGAATTGCGTGGCTAGCCTGACTGCGGACAATGGACTAGGTTTTTCTGATGCCGACCTGACCCCTAAAGGCAGAAACCACAATGATGCTTTGGATATTTCAATCGAGTGTCGTGGAACTACTCTTGCACATGTTTTGGTTGATACCGGTTCGTCGCTGAATTTTTTGCCTAAGAAGGCCTTGGACCGACTAGATTGTGAAGGGTTGGAATTGAAGCCGAGTGATATCGTTGTCAGAGCTTTCGATGGGTCGAAAAGAATGGTCCATGGAGAAGTTGAAATTCCTGTCAAGATAGGTACTGAGGTGTTTAAGTCCACTTTCTATGTAATGGACATCCGTCCATCATACTCCTGCCTGCTGGGTAGAACTTGGATACACCATGCTGGGGAAGTCACCTCCTCCTTGCATCAGATGCTGAAGTATCCTGTCAAGGGAAAGATTATTACTGTCCATGGCGAAGAAGAGTACATGATTAGTCACTTAAATTCTTTCTGGTATGTGGAGGTTGAAGGAGAGTTCATTGAGACGCCGTTTCAACATTTCGAAGAGGTCCTTCCTGAAATAGAAGTAGCAAAGTTGGCAGCTGAGGCACCGAGACAGATGGCCAGGATGGCATCCTTGGAGGACGCTAGGGCCGCAATAAAGGAAGGGAAGAATTCAGCATGGGGGAAGTTACCTGACATTCCGCATAAGACTGACAAGTTTGGATTAGGGTTCACAGCCGCTGGCCAGAAAGCTATGCGCCGTTCGAAGATTGAGAGGGCGCCAGTCAAAATTTCTCCCTACGGAATCAACGCCTTGGAAGATGAAGACAAGGAAAGCAACATTGAAGAGTGGGTTTATCCAACTGTCGAAGGAGGATTGAGAAATTGGGAGGCAAAAGACTTTGTCCCCATCACTTTTATTCACCAGTAATTTATCTGTTAAACATTTCTTATTTGGTCTGTAATATTCGCTTTCAAACAATCCGTACACTATCTTTTTCACCTCCTGCCTTGCCCGGGGCATGTAGGTCCACTTGTAAGGGTTTTGATTATTTTTCATATTCATATGCCATGTTTAATGATTCATTGGACGCTTTTCATTTGATAAACTGCTTGTGTTCATTTTCTTTCCTTCTGCATTTTTGTTTAAGGATGGCTATCCCTTACACCCACCCACACTCACCAATGCAGGTACCCATCCACTCCGAATTCCATGGGTGACTATTCTGCTATATCTTTCAATAACTCTGAAGATCTGGTCAATCTAGCCGAGTATGAAGATGACGAAGGTTGTGAAGTACCAGGGGAACTAGCCAGACTTTTGCAACAAGAGGAAAGGGCCATCTTACCGCATGAAGAGCCGTTGGAAACTGTTAACTTGGGAACCGAGGAGGACCGGAAGGAGGTGCAAGTGGGTGCCAATTTAAAACCGGATGTCAAGGAGCGCCTGATACAGTTGTTGAATGAGTATGTTGAAATCTTCGCTTGGTCCTATGAAGACATGCCGGGTCTAGACACAGGCATTGTGGTTCACCGTCTCCCCACAAGAGAGGATTGTCTACCAATCAAGCAAAAAGTTCGCCGAATGAGGCCTGACATGTCCGAGAAGATCAAAGCGGAAGTAATGAAGCAATTCGATGCTGGCTTTCTCGCTGTTACGTCCTATCCTCAATGGGTCGCTAACATTGTGCCAGTACCGAAGAAAGATGGCAAAGTCAGAATGTGTGTAGACTACCGGGATTTGAATAGGGCCAGCCCTAAGGATGATTTCCCGCTACCTCATATTGACATCTTGATCGACAATACAGCTCAGCACAAAGTGTTTTCCTTCATGGATGGATTTTCGGGCTATAATCAAATCAAAATGGCCCCCGAAGATATGGAGAAAACAACTTTTGTCACACAGTGGGGCACTTTCTGTTACAAGGTGATGCCGTTCGGGCTGAAGAACGCAGGGGCAACTTATCAACGCGCCATGGTAGCTTTATTTCATGATATGATACATCATGAGATTGAAGTTTACGTAGACGATATGATAGCTCGGTCACAAACAGAGGAATGGCACCTTGAACATCTGGAAAAGCTGTTTGCCAGATTGAAAGAATACAAGCTCAGGCTGAATCCAAGCAAATGCACTTTTGGAGTTAGATCTGGTAAACTCCTAGGATTCATTGTAAGCAACAAAGGCATTGAAGTAGATCCGGCAAAAGTAAAAGCAATACAAGAGATGCCTGCTCCCCGTACTGAAAAGGAGGTTAGAGGATTCTTGGGGCGCATAAACTATATTGCCAGATTCATCTCACATCTGACCTCTACCTGTGAGCCAATTTTCAAACTCTTGAAGAAAGATCAGGTAGTGGAATGGAACGACGATTGCCAAGCTGCTTTTGATAGAATCAAGGAGTATTTACTAGAACCTCCTATTCTGATGCCACCCGTCGAAGGAAGACCATTGATCATGTATTTGACCGTCTTGGATAACTCAATGGGGTGTGTTTTGGGCCAGCATGACGAGTCTGGTCGAAAAGAGCATGCTATTTATTACCTAAGCAAAAAGTTTACCGACTGTGAGACCCGCTACTCACTGCTCGAGAAAACTTGCTGCGCTTTGGTATGGGCTGCTCGCCGACTAAGACAGTATATGCTGACTCATACTACCTTGTTGATATCCAAAATGGACCCTATCAAGTATATCTTCGAGAAGCCCGCTTTATCTGGAAGGATAGCTAGATGTCAAATGATCTTAACTGAATATGATATCCAGTACACCACCCAAAAAGCTATAAAAGGGAGTGTATTAGCTGACCATCTGGCTCATCAGGCTATCGAAGACTATCAACCCATGAGATTTGACTTCCCAGACGAGGACATCATGAATTTGGACAACATTGAAAGTAACGGACCGTGTGACGGACCCGAAAAGGGTTCCCGATGGACTCTGTACTTTGATGGTGCTTCGAATGCGCTCGGAAACGGTATTGGCGCAGTACTCATTTCTCCGGAAGGATGCCACACTCCTTTCACGTCCCGACTTTGCTTCAGCTGCACAAACAACATGGCTGAGTACGAAGCTTGCATCTTTGGTCTCAAGGCTGCTATAGACTTGGGGATCAAATATTTGATCGTATTCGGGGACTCGGCTTTGGTCATCAGTCAGGTCAAAGGAGAATGGGATACCAAGCATCCTAATCTTATCCCATACAAAGAACATGTTCTGACATTGTTGCCTCACTTCGAGCAAATTACCTTCAAGCATTTTCCGCGAGAAGAGAATCAGCTAGCAGATGCTCTGGCCACAATGTCCTCCATGTTTAAACTCAACTGGGATAACGAGGCTCCCCAAATCACCATCGAGCGAATGGATGAACCTGCGCATTGTCACGAGATTAATACCGAAGAAGTAGTGGAACAACCTTGGTTCCATGAAATCAAAAGGTATCTCGAGACCCAAGATTATCCTGAAGGAGCTTCCGGGAATGACAAGAAGTTCTTAAGGAAATTCGCTGCTAAGTTCTTCCTGAGCAACGACATCCTTTACAAACGAAGCCATGATTGTGTATTACTCCGATGTGTGGATAAAGCTGAAGCAGGGTTGATCATGACTGATATACACAGCAGCCCATTTGGCACTCACTTGAGCGGGCATACAATGGCTAAGAAGATCCTAAGGGCAGGCTATTACTGGTCTACCATGGAAGCTGACTGCCATCAACATTCCCGTACTTGCCACAAGTGTCAAGTCTATGCTGATAAAGTTCATATTCCTCCGGTTCCCCTCAACGTCCTGACTGCTCCGTGGCCCTTTGCAATGTGGGGCATTGATATGATTGGAGAGATCAAACCCACGGCTTCCAACGGACATCGCTTCATCCTGGTTGCCATTGACTACTTCACTAAATGGGTCGAAGCAGCTTCCTTCGCCTCTGTCACTAAAAATGTGGTTGCCCGCTTTATCAAGCAAAATCTCATATGTCGGTATGGTGTTCCAGACAGGATCATCACAGACAACGGTACAAATCTGAATAACACAATGATCACTGCATTGTGCGAGCAGTTCAAGATTTATCATCACAATTCATCTCCCTATCGGCCGAAGATGAACGGTGCTGTTGAAGCCGCAAACAAAAACATTAAGAAGATTATTCAGAAAATGACAGTCACTTACAAAGACTGGCATAAGATGTTACCGTTTGCGCTGCATAGATACCGTACGACGATACGTACTTCAACAGGGGCAACCCCATTTTCTCTGGTTTATGGCATGGAAGCTGTTTTGCCTATGGAAGTTCAGATCCCTTCTCTGAGGATCATGAAGGATGCAGGTCTGGATGAAGATGATTGGATGCAGACCCGACTTGATCAACTCAATCTGATCGACGAAAAGCGACTTGCTGCTATATGCCATGGTCAGACGTATCAAAAACGGATGATCAAGGCCTTCAATAAGAAAGTCAGACGTCAAGTATATCAAGTCGGAGATCTTGTGGTCAAGCGGATTATCTTGCCGCAAAGTGATCCCAGGGGCAAATGGACTCCTACATATGAAGGACCATTTGTGATCAAGAGCATATTTTCTGGTGGTGCGATGATTCTGACCACCATGGACGGCGACGATTTACCGCACCCTGCGAACGCAGACATAGTCAAAAGATACTACGCATAAGATAACCCGACAAGTCGAAAACCCGAAAGGGCGGCTTGGGCAAAAATGGGCATCCCGGTGAACCGAAAACCCGAAAGGGCGGTTCAGGCAAAAATTAGGGATAAAAAAAAATTAAAAAAAAAAAAATCTGTACACCCGGCAAGTTGAAAACCCGAAAAGGCGGCTTGGGCAAAAAGGGGTTTCCCGGTGGATCGAAAACCCGAAAGGGCGATTCAGGCAAAAGTTAGGGAATTAAAGCGTATGACTATGTCTCGTCGGATCACTTCAAAGACAATCTCTTCATCAACCGGTTCCAGGTTTCTGATCAATCCAGCCATCGTCAAACGAAGCATTGAATGGACAGATATTCAGAGTTGTGAAAGCTATAGCGGAATGGAATCCCATGGAATTATTTCACATAGCCATCTTTATTTTGTATAAATTTTTCAAATATTTACGACAAGATCCTCTTACTAGGATGATTGTCTCCTTTGTATAAATATACTCAAAGCAAATCAATACAAATACTTTTCCTAAAAATTTGTGTCATTTCCCTTTTCTTTTTCTCTTGCACTATTTGTTTTATTTTGAGAAACGTCCAATGTTTTGTTAAATAGGCATATGCATTTGAAACATAATCACTTCCTAACTGAACCAAAGAAAGAGGATTACTGATAGGATGAAGGTACAGATGGGTATCTTGACACCCCTTCGAAGGAAACCCCCAAGAGATTTGGAATCCATATCCCTAGCAAACCCTGAGGTTTATCTCCAGCAGATTCTTGAAGCTTATCCCCAGTAAGGTTCCTGAGGATATTTCCCCGCAGAGTACGGACGTCTCTCCCGAGTTTTATTCAAAGTTATTCCTCACAGAGGCTTATAACTGGGTTATCCTCAGCTAACAGCCACGGAAGATCGCGCTCGCCAAAGTTCTTCCTATCCCCAGCGGAGTTCATCAAGTCTCCCAGCCCAACTTATCAATACGATCCCCAGAGTAACTTATCTTTGCAAATCCCCAGCCAGAGAATCCTCCAGAGCTCATTTCCCCTCAGAGTTTAAATTTCAGTATCCCCAGCAAATCAAAAGCTTCAAATTGCCTATCCCCAGCGGAGCCAGACTATTGAGCCTTCTCCCCACAGAGTTTTAGGAAGAAAATCTTGAGTTCCCCAGTTAAATCTCCAGAGATTCTTCCCTCCAAGCTGAAGACTCTCAGTCTTACCTCCCCAGCATTGAGTCTACTAGATTGGTACTCCCCAGTAGAAGACTTCAGGAACTCCCCAGAGACTGGTATATAACCCAAGCTTCTTGTTCCCCAGCAGCAGCCAAGATACTTCTATCTTCCGCTATCCCGGATTCATCTATCCTTTGCAAGACAGCTCTCCAGCTTACATGCGCATCCATTTACATTCATAACACATAACATACATTGTATCATTCATAGCACTTAACATACGTTGTATCATGCATCATAGCATTGCATACAACTAACTCTTTGCCTTTTCAGGTAAGATCAGCCGACAGACTAAAATCGTTCAATCTCAAGATTTCTGAAAACAGTCCACGGGTTCTCCAAGTAAATGGATGTTAACCTATCACTTGTTCAGATTCTTCTTCAAGACTTCTGAAAACAGTTTATGGATTCTTCCCAACAACGGATGTTAATCTATCAGCTTGTTCAGATTCAACCTTTGAAATTAGTTTCCGGACGCTTCCCAACAACGGATGCGGCTCTATTGCTGATTCAATCTCAAGATTTCTGAAAATAGTTCACGGGTTCTCCAAGTAACGGATGTTAATCTATCAGCTTGTTCAGATGCAACCTTTGAAATTAGTTTACGAACGTTTCCCAACAACGGATGCGACTCTATTGCTGGTTCAACGTCAAGATTTCTGAAAACAGTTCACGGGTTCTCCAAGTAAACGGATGTTAACCTATCACTTGTTCAGATTCTTCTTCAAGACTTCTGAAAACAGTTTATGGATTCTTCCCAACAACGGATGTTAATCTATCAGCTTGTTCAGATGCAACCTTTGAAATTAGTTTCTGGACGCTTCCCAACAACGGATGCGGCTCTATTGCTGATTCAATCTCAAGATTTCTGAAAATAGTTCACGGGTTCTCCAAGTAACGGATGTTAATCTATCAGCTTGTTCAGATGCAACCTTTGAAATTAGTTTACGAACGTTTCCCAACAACGGATGCGACTCTATTGCTGGTTCAACGTCAAGATTTCTGAAAACAGTTCACGGGTTCTCCAAGTAAACGGATGTTAACCTATCACTTGTTCAGGTTCTCCTTCAAGACCTCTGAAAACAGTTCATGGATTCTTCCCAAGTAACGGATGTTAATCTATCAACTTGTTCAGATGCAACTTTCTGAAAACAGCTTACAGATTCCTCCCAACAACAGATGTCAATCTATTGCTTGTTCAGACCCCCAGTTCAGAGATGGTCCAAAGCTTGGACACCCTTCTGATACTCTTTTCCAGATGGCATCTTTAAGCCCATCCCCGACAAGTTTCTGTCACTACCCCCGATGGAATCGTTAAGCCCATCTCCAAATGGCATCTCTAAGCCCATTCCCGCATCCAGTGCTTTGATGAGTGCAAATTTCCGGGCACTCTAGTGTCCAATCTCCTTTTACCCTCGAGTCGCGAAAGGCAAACATTCCAATCTAACTCTTCAGGTTCAAGAAGATTGAACAGGGGCAACTGTTGTACCCCAAAATTTGCCCTCCCTTTTTCTCAACATTTCTCATCACAAAGCCCTTGGAGATCAAGATCCAGTTAGGGTTTCATCTGCTCAAGACCTCCCCCTACACTGCTGACTCAAATTAGGGTTTGTGCTTGTACAAAGATGTTTTGACCTAAAGTGCCCAAGATGACTTTCTTGCTTCATATTGCACTCCCAAGTTTACCCATATCAAGTTTCAAGTCTTGATTCCAAGTTTTGCCCAGTCAATTGGACAGTTGACCTAGAAATCAATTGTATTAGGGAAAAAGTCAACTGTGGCCAATTGACAGTCAAATCTCATGAAATTTGACCCACATCAACATTATGAACTCATATGAACCATTTGATCAAGTTTGGATCACAATTCTCCAAGAAATTTGATCAGATCACCAAAAGGGCAAAATGGTCATTTTTAAGGTTTTGACTGTACAAAGGCAATTTTTGACTGTTTGACCTAGCCAATGGCAAACCAAGCTCACATATGGACTCAAGGAACCCATGGAATTATCTTGACATGCTCAACAAACTCAAAAGATCCCAAGTACACAAGATTGACAGTTGAATTTCCCAGCCAATTGATCAATTTTGACTGTATACTGAAAAGTCAAACTTTGACTTTTTGGTCAAAATCAAAGGTCAAGATTCATTTTTCATCAAAACATGCCAAATCATGAAACTTGTTCACCAAGAAATCACAAATTGCAAATTAGGGTTAGAAAATGGAATTTTTCATAACTTAGAATTTTTCTAAGTTATGAAAAACCCTAATTTTTTCCCAACTTTGCCCCACCTTTTCACCAAGATCCATTTGGATTCAAACAAAAGTCAAAACATGAAAGTTGTAGCTTGTTGCATAATATACAACTTTGATTCACAAAGTTTTCTCATTTGAAGCTTGTATCTCAAGTTACAAATTTTTGAATAAGGGCACTAAACCATTTTTAACTTAGTGAAATTTTAACCTATTTTGACAAGGTTTTCTACCCCACTTCAAGGCCATTTTCCATACACTTCCACTTGGAATTTCAATTTGCATTTCAAAGATGGATTGTAGTACACATTCCAAGCTTTCCAAAATGTCCAAGAACTCATCAAACAACCTCATAACTTGAGAGATTCGAATTTCACAAGTTAGCAAAAATTCACTTTTGTTCTTAACCAAAACATGTCCATAACCTTACCATTTGAACTCAGCATGCTTTAGGCAGGATTACAGGTCCTTAAACCAAGTTACACTCCATAATTTAATGCTTGTTCATTGTGCCAAAGTGTTGTTCTATGAGTTCAAGCATTGTACACAAGTTTGATCCATTTTTAGATAAAGTGAACTTTCCATTTTTGCCAAAGTTTGCTTTATGTCAATTGGTAAATCAAAGAGGTACAGATCAAATCTCTCTAGCACAAGATTATGAGCATAACACTCTGATCAAGGAGGGATTATGCAGCACATTAGGGGGTCCTCTACTGACCTAGAAAGCCAGGTTGCATTTTGTTGCTTAAGTGTGAAGAAAAGAGCCATAACTTGTAACAACATCCATCTCAGCTTAGAAACACAAGAACAAACTGATCAAACACATTCCAAAGATCATAATCAAGCTGATACACGACCCTTGAACCTCCAAAACACCCTCCATCTCAGAATCATCCTCAAACTGCAAAAACAGAGTTGCCTCTGCAGTTTGAGTGTCAACTTCAATGTCTCTCGAGCATTCTTGCCAAAATCAGTTCATACACATTCCCTAGCATATATGCAAGCTAACCATGACCTAAAACCTGACCTGTAATTCCTCTAACAGCTTCCACCATTTTCACATTTTTGACTTGCAGGTGAAGTTCTATAGCTTGATTCAGAAGCTTTCAAGACAAAGTAAACATTGGAATAGCATCCCTGGACCTCAAGGAAGCTTTTCCAATCATCACCTTGCACTGAAAGTTCCTCATTCTCCAGATAGAAGTTCAACTGAATAGGTAAAATTTTGAACTCGTATCTCTCTTATTATGCATCTTTAGCCTTAAGTTTGTGAAGAAACAAGGTTCTACTCATGCCACTGAACATGTACATATCTTTACATTTCATTTCTTTTGCCTGAGGTGAGAGAATTTGAGGTTTGAAAATGGCAGAAAAACTAGGTTAGAATTTGGGGGGGAAGAAATTCTCCCTCATCTTAGAGAGTTAGATCAAGTTCCATACATGGTTAGAATCGTCTCTTCATGCTGAACATTTGTTGTGTTATGAGTTTTTGCTAAAAAGCCAGGAATCAAGAGTTGGAAGATCAAGAGCAGGGCGCACGTTTTTTTGAATTATCTTGGCTGGAGGTTGAAGACAGTGGTCTTCTGGGCTGGGCCTGGAACATTTTCTTATTTGCACCCCATAATTACTCATGAACCCCCTGAGCCCATTTGCTTCATTTTTTAATATTTTTGACTTTTTCTTTTTTTATTCGACTCATTTATTTTTTCTCAACATATTAAAATTTTGAAAATATTTTTCTCATCATTTTTTGATTTTCTTTGGTTTTTATTTGATTTTCTTTTAATTTATACATAAATAAATATATATTATTATTTAGAATAAAATAGAAAAATATGTAAAAATACTTCTATGTTTATTTTTATTTCATATTATCCTCTGAAAATATTTTATATAAAAAAATACTATTTTCTAAAAAATTGAATATTATTATTATTTATACATAATACATATTTAAAATAATATAAATATACATATATATATATTAATATACTTAGAGTAAAAATACCAAAAAATGTACATATTTTATTTTTTAATATTTAATACTAAAAAATACCCTTTTTTACAAATATACTACATTTTATTTTATTTTTGTATGTAAATAATAAATATTATGTGAATTAATTAATTAATATCCATTTTGATTAAAATTAGGGTTTTTGCCCTAAAAGTTGAAAATACTCCAAAAAATAATACCTTTTTATTTTCTTATTTTATTTTACATAAACAATACTTTTTCATACATAAAAATTCCTTTTTTTGCATTTTTTGCATATTTATTTCATTTTCCATTTAATTATGCAATTTAATTACCTTGCAAATATTCAAAATGATGTAATAGTTTAGATTTAAATTTTTGTCTAAATATCCCCCATTTGAACATTGTACCCCCCTCCCTATATTATTGTGATGTAATAGCGTAGGAATTTAAATTTCGCACTTTTATCGCTTTCTAAACATACTATGCTAGAATTAGGGTTTTGTATGTAAATAAAAATAGACAAAATAGTTGGACCTAATACAAGAAAAACAAGCATGAAAATGGGCACACAAATCACACTTGCACCCCCTAGGGTATTCCACTTGTTGCCTTTCAAAAATGGGCCATATTGCATGTTGAACTTCTTTGGGCAAAGCAAACAAATTGAATGATCATAGTCCCTCGATAAAACTTTTTCAAAAAAACAAATGATCAAGTCCCTTAAAGAAAAATTGCCCAAAGACATTTAACGCCGTTGCAATCATGGTCCAAACGATGACCCGCGCGCGTCCCTCTCATCTCCTAAGACAAGATTGTCCACCAAATGCAATGGTGGAACAAAATTGTCAAAAGGTTTAAAACATAACAAGAATCTTTGAAAAAATTTTAGGGTAGATAAACTCTTAAGTACTTGTCAATTTGCAAAGAAAACACTTGCCTATTTTTCAAACCACACTTCATAAACACTTTCAAAATCAACTTTTCAAACCCTTGAAACATCTTTTCAAAAGATAAAAACACCTTTTGTAAAACATTCGAGTAAAGAATTGTTACAAGGTTAGCCTAACACAAGGCATCTTTTCAAAACATTTTCAAAGCCACACACAAAGCACCATTTCAAACAATTGAAAACCAAGGCAAGTTGATCTAAGCAAGTACCTAAGAGCCCATGGATAACCATGGATAGAAGGGGTGCTAATACCTTCCCCTTCTATAATCTACTCCCCGAACCCAAGAAAAATCTCAAAGGTTTTTGCTGTGCTTTTTAAACCTTTCCTTAGGATAAAATAAAAAGTCGGTGGCGACTCTTGCTCAACCGAAACATTTGCGAAAACAAACGCAAAACCATAGTCAGTTCTCCCACCGTATCACAGAACCAAAACCCTAATTTCAACTGTCTTAGGAAGTAGTTTGACTGTACAACCCTTAAGCAATCTTGAGCAATTTGAGGATCATTCTTGACAAACCTTGAGGAATATGGGAGGGCAAATTTTGGGGTACAACAGTTTCCCCTGTTCAATCTTCTTAGACCTGAGGATGTAGATTAGCTTGCGTGCCTTTCGTGATCCGAAGGTGGAAGATGATTGAACATTAAAGTGCCCAGAAATTTGCACTCGCATGGTGTAGTATCAGCAATGTGATGTCGAGAATGGGCTTACAGATGCCATTTAGAGAGATGATGGATAGGAGGATGGGCTTATAGATGCCATCTGGAAATGTAATGGATAGTTGTGGAGATGGGCTTAAAGATGCCATTTGGAAATGTTTGTTGAATTGTAACTTGGTAGGTTGAAAGAAGGAACCTGTGTAGGGTTGCCTAATGATGAGTCTGTGTAAAACTGCATCTTAAAGAGAAGGAACCAGTGTAGGGTTGCTTCATGATGATCAAGTAGATAGTTGTCCTGTCTGGTTTCAGGTATTAATCTACAATCCGTCGTCCACAGATTTTTCTCGGCTTGTTATAGGTATTAATCCGGAACTTGAAAAAGGTGGGTCAAGGAGATAGTTTTCCTGTCTGGTTTCAGGTATTAATCTCTGACCTGAGAAAGAAAGATGGTTTCCTATCCTGTTACAGGTGTTGATCTTCAATCTCTTCATGTAGATACTTTCCTGGCTAGTTACAGGTATAGATCTACAATCAGTTCATATAGGTGGTTTTCCTGTCTGGTTTCAGGTGTTAACCTATAATCAATCGTCCACAGATATTTCCTGGCTAGTTACAGGTGTTGATCCGGAACTTAAGAGAGGTGGGTCAAGGAGATAGTTTTCCTGTCTGGTTTCAGGTATTAATCTCTGACCTGAGAAAGAAAGATAGTTTTCCTGTCTGGTTTCAGGTATTAATCTTCAATCTCTTCATATAGGTGGTTTTCCTGTCCGGTTTCAGGTGTTAACCTATAATCAGTCGTTCACAGATATTTCCTGGCTAGTTATAGGTGTTGATCTGGAACTGCAAAAGTTGATGGTAATCATCTTTTGATTGACCTTTTCCTGAAAAGGAAAAACATTAGTTGTATGCAATGTCATGATGTATGAAATGCATGATGTTCTCAAAGTGAGATCGTATGATATGATGCGTATATGCATGTATCATGATGTATGACAATGTGATTTTTTAGCTGGGGAAAATAAATCCCGGATAGCTGCTGGAGAATGATGTTGAATTCTTCGTTTCCGCTGGGGATGATGAACGAAGACGATTGCAAGAATAAACCTGTAGGAGAGGATGACTCCATTGGGGAATAAACATGGCGAAGAGATTACTCTGTGGGGGAATTACTCTGTGGGAAGAGATGCTTCGCTGAGATTTTAACGATAACTCCGTTGGGGACCCCGTTGATAAGCTCTGTTGGGGGATTTTGATGAACTTCGCTGGGGGATAGAAAGAACTTCGCGAGGATGATCTTTCCATTGCAATTTGCTGAGGATAACCCAGTTAGACTCTGGTGGGGATAACCTTTGTATATGGCTGGGGAGAGACGTTTATATTCTGCAGGGAATAAGCTTCCAGAATCTACTGGGTAAGATGATTCAACTCTCCTGGGGAAACTTTTTGGACTGTATTGGGGAAATGGCTCCACTGGGGGTATCTTGTATTCCGCCGGGGAACAATCTTATATTTCCGTCGAGGAATATTAAGACTGTCGGGGATGCTTGCTGAGGAATATCTGTATACTCCACTGGGGAATGTTAAGGTCTTCTGGGGATACCCAACTTCTTTTTAGGGCTGACAGTAGACTAACTCTGCTTGGGGATATTAAGATCTTTTGGGGATACCCAACTTCTTTTTAGGGCTGACAGTAGACTAACTCTGCTTGGGGGGAGAGTATTGCTGACTTGCTGGGGATACTGTGCCTTTTTTGGGCTGATGGGAGGCCAACTCTGCTTGGGGAGAGTATTGTTGAATCTTGTCTTACTCTGCGGGGAGTGAAGGTATCTTGGTCATATTCTTCAGCTGAACTTACCTTGGTACCTCGGTGGACAGAGCAACTAGATCGCTTAGACAATTCTTATTGCCCCTACTTCTGATGTCACCTGTAATTAGTCCTTTGTTTCGTATGCAATTATTTATGAGTAGCAATTAATGTCAAATGCATATATAAAAAATGAACATTGGACGTTCTTTGCAAAACAAAATAGATAAAGGAAAAAGCAATTTGCAATTTGTCTGAAAAATGAGCTTGTATTGATTTTGAAATTTGCCTGTAAATAGGCGTTTTGTGCAAGAGGCTGTTGTCCTAGTAAGAGGACGCCGCCGAGCAAAATAGAGTTTATACAATTTGTGGAAAGGAAACAAAACAGCTATGTGAAAAATCCCATTGGGTTCCAACTCTGCTATCGCCTTTATGTCTTCAAGCGTCTCATCACTTTGCTGCTTAGTTGAAGATGAATTTGATTGATTGGTGCCGTCCGAGCCTGATAGTCGATACCGAGTCTGGATACAGGGTGATCCAATGAGACGTAGTATTACGCTTATCCCTAAATTTTGCCTGGACCTCCCTTTCGGGTTTTCAGTCCACCGGGATACCCATTTTTGCCCAAGCCGCCTTTTCAGGTTTTCGACTTGCCGGGTGTACAAATTTTTTCATTTTCATCCCTTATTTTTGCCCGAACCCTTTTGGTTCACCGGGAAGCCCTTATTTTTGCCTAGGCCAGTCGACCTAGCGGGTCTTTAATCATGCGTAGTATCTTTTTACTATGTCTGCATTGACGGGGTGAGGAAGGTCGTCACCATCCATGGTAGTTAGAATCATCGCTCCTCCTGAGAAGATGTTCTTAACCACAAATGGCCCTTCGTACGTAGGGGTCCATTTTCCCCTGGGATCACCTTGAGGTAGAATGATACGCTTGATTACCAGGTCTCCAACTTGATACTCTTGTCGTCTGACTTTCTTGTTAAATGCCTTGATCATCCGTTTTTGGTACGTCTGACCATGACAAATAACGGTGAGTCTCTTTTCGTCGATGAGGTTTAATTGATCAAGCCGAGTCTAGATCCAGTCATCTTCGCTCAAACCCGCATCCTTCATTATCCGGAGAGAGGGTATCTGGACTTCAATGGGTAAGACTGCCTCCATACCGTAGACCAAAGAATAGGGTGTTGCCCCTGTTGACGTCCGTGCTGAGGTACGGTACCCATGAAGAGCAAATGGTAACATCTCGTGCCAATCTTTGTAGGTCACTGTCATCTTCTGCACAATCTTCTTAATGTTCTTATTAGCCGCTTCTACAGCCCCATTCATCTTCGACCGGTAGGGAGAAGAGTTGTGGTGCTGTATCTTGAATTGCTCACAGAGCTCAGTGATCATCTTGTTGTTAAGATTGGTACCATTGTCCGTAATGATCCTCTCTGGTACACCATATCGATAGATCAGGTTGTGCCGAATGAACCGTGCCACGACATTCTTGGTTACGGTAGCAAAGGAAGCTGCTTCAACCCACTTCGTAAAGTAATCAATCGCTACCAGGATGAAGCGGTGACCGTTGGATGCTGTAGGTCTGATCTCGCCGATCATATCGATGCCCCACATTGCAAAAGGCCAAGGTGCTGTCATGACGTTCAAAGGAACTGGAGGAATGTGCACCGTATCAGCATAGACCTGGCACTTATGACACGTCCGAGAATGTTGATAACAATCGGCAACCATTGTGGACCAGTAATATCCTGCCCGAAGGATTTTCTTTGCCATGGTATGTCCACTGGAATGCGTTCCGAAGGTACCTTCATGCAACTCTGCCATGATCCTTTCTGCTTCAGTCTTATCCACACAACGCAGTAAGGTTGAATCATGGTTTCATTTATAGAGAATGTTATTGCTGAGGAAGAACTTTGCCGCGAACCTTCTCAAAAACTTTTTGTCATTGACGGATGCGCCCTCGGGGTATTCTTGAGCTTCCAGATATCTTTTTACTTCATGATACCAAGGTTTTTCTGTTACCTCTTCGGTCTCAAGATCGCAGAAATGTGCAGGTTCATCCAATTTCCAAATAATGATCCGGGGAGCCTCGTTGTCCCATTTGACTTTGAACATAGAAGACATCGTAGCTAACGCGTCTGCCAACTGATTCTCCTCTCTTGGGAAGTGTTCAAAAGTTATCTCCTCGAAATGGGGAATCAACGTCAATACGTACTCCTTGTAAGGAATAATATTTGGGTGTTTCGTATCCCATTCGCCTTTGATCTGACTGATCACGAGAGAGGAATCTCCGAAGACACTCAGAAACTTGATCCTTAGGTCAATTGCAGCTCGAAGACCCATGATGCATGCTTCATACTCCGCCATGTTGTTAGTGCAGTTGAAACATAGTCGGGCGGTAAGTGGAGTATGAGTGCCTTTAGGAGATATGATCACGGCGCCGATACCGTTACCTAAAGCGTTTGAGGCTCTGTCAAAGTGCATAGACCATCGGGATCCTTCCTCAGGTCCTTCATCCGGTCCAGGTACTTCACAATCAGTCACTACCATGATATTCTCGTATGGAAATTCAAAGTTCATAGATTGGTAGTCATCCACTGCCTGATGTGCCAAATGGTCTGCCAACACACTTCCCTTGATTGCTTTTTGAGTCGTGTACTGGATGTCATATTCAGTCAAGATCATCTGCCATCTTGTTATCCTTCTGGACAAGGCAGGCTTTTCGAAGATATACTTGATTGGATCCATTTTTGAAATCAATAGAGTAGTGTGAGTCAGCATATACTGTCTCAGCCGGCGAGCAGCCCATACCAAAGCACAGCAAGTTTACTCGAGCAGTGAGTATCGGGTCTCACAGTCGGTAAACTTTTTGCTAAGGTAATAAATAGCGTGCTCTTTTCGGCCAGACTCGTCATGCTGCCCCAGCTCACATCCCATTGAATTGTCAAGTACTGTCAAGTATAAGATTAGAGGTCTCCCTTCAACCGGTGGCATAAGAATGGGTGGCTCTTGGAGATACTCTTTGATTCTTTCGAAAGCGGCCTGACATTCATCGTTCCAACGTACTACTTGATCTTTCTTTAGTAGCTTAAAGATTGGTTCATAGGTAGCAGTTAGATGTGAGATGAATCGGGCAATGTAGTTCAACCGTCCTAGGAAGCCTCTGACTTCTTTCTCTGTCTTGGGAACTGGCATCTCTTGTATGGCTTTCACTTTGGCAGGGTCCACTTGAATACCTTTGTCGCTCACGACGAAGTCTAGCAGTTTTCCGGATCTCACCCCGAAGGTGCACTTGTTCGGATTTAATCTCAGCTTGTACAACTTCAATCGGTCAAACAGCTTCTGTAGATGGTCAAGGTGTTCCTCCTCAGTTTGGGACCTTGCAATCATATCGTCGACATATACTTTGATCTCATGGTGGATCATGTCATGGAACAAAGCAACCATGGCACGTTGGTAGGTTGCCCCAGCATTTTTCAACCCAAAAGGCATGACCTTGTAACAGAAGGTGCCCCACTGAGTGACAAAAGTGGTCTTCTCCATGTCTTCGGGAGCCATCTTGATTTGATTATAACCGGAGAAACTGTCCATGAAGGAGAATACCTTATGCTGAGCAGTGTTGTCAACCAGAACGTCAATGTGAGGTAGAGGGAAGTCATCCTTAAGGCCCGCCCTGTTCAAATCCCTGTAGTCAACACACATTCGGACCTTACCATCCTTCTTCGGCACTGGAACCACGTTGGCAACCCACTGAGGGTAAGAAGTTACTGCCAGAAAACCGGCGTCAAATTGTTTCATAACCTCAACTTTGATTTTCTCGGACATCTCTGGACGCATACGGCGAACCTTCTGTTTTATCGGATGGCATTCTTCCTTGGTAGGCAGGTGATGAACCACAATGTCAGTATCCAACCCAGGCATATCTTCGTAAGACTAGGCAAAGATTTCCACATAGTCATGCAGCATCTGAATCAACCGTTGTTTCACACTAGACTCCAGATTGGCACCAATCTTGACTTCCTTTCTGTCTGTCTCAGTACCCAGATTTACCGTTTCCACTGGCTCTTAATGTGGCTGAATGTCCCTCTCTTCCTGGAGTAGCAGTCTTGCAAGCTCACCAGGCACTTCGCAATCATCTTCACCTTCGTCTTCGGCTAAGTTGATCGGATTTTCGAAGTCATAACTGGCAGTAGCAGAGTCGTTACCAGTGAGATCCAGAGTGGATTGGGACTTGTATATGTGAGTGTGTGTAAATAGCTGTTTTGCAATATATAATAAAGAAAGGCAAGGAGCGCAAGATTTGAAATGCAAAAAACGTCCAATGCTTTTATTAATGATATATGAAAATGACACACAAAAGCCCTCACAAATGAAGCCACGGTGCCCCGGGTAAGACACCGGGCCATAAAGTTTCAAATTATTGTCTATTACAAATTCAAAACAAAGGAGTTCATTACTGAGTGAAAAAAGTAATAGGGACGAAGTCTTTCGCTGTCCAGTTGTTTGGTCCATCGTCGGTCGTAGGGTAGATCCAGCTATCGAATTCAGATTCCTCCACGTCCTCTTCAATGGCATTTATTCCCGAGTTGCTGATAAACACATGAGGTCTTCCAATACTTGCACGACGAACAACCCTTTGAGCTTCTGCAGTGAAACCCAAACCAAACTTGTCAGTCTTCTGAGTGAAATCAGGAAGTCGGCCCCAGTTTGCGCACTCACCCTTCTCAATAACATCCTGGGCATCCTTTAAGGAAGCCATCTTCAAAGGAGAATCTTCAATCACTGTCTCTGCTGATGCCAGTGTCTGAGGGACCTCTTCAAAATGCTGGAATAGAGTCTCAATGAATTCCCCATCTATCTCTATGTACCGGAATGAGTTGAGGTGGCTGACCATGTACTCTTCCTCCCCCTGCACTGTCACAATCTTCCCTCTGACCGGGTATTTCAGCTTCTGATGTAGTGTGGAGGTCACAGCTCCAGCCTTATGGATCCAAGGACGACCCAGCAAACAAGAGTAGGATGGTCGGATGTCCATCACGTAGAATGTAGAATCGAATACCTGCGAACCAACCCTGATTGGAATATCGACTTCACCATGTACCATCCTCTTAGACCCGTCAAAGGCCCGGACAACAATGTTACTTGGCTTTGGTTCCAACCCCTCGCAGTCCAACCTGTCTAGAGCCTTCTTGGGTAATACGTTCAACGAGGAACCAATGTCAACCAGCACATGGGCAAGAGTAGTGCCCCTGCATTCAATGGAGACATGCAGGGCATCGTTATGGTTCTTCCCTTTAGCAGTCAGATCAGCGTCGGAGAAACCCAAGCCATTATCAACAGTTAAGTTGGCCACACAGTCGGTAAACTGATCAGCTGACGTCTCTTGTGGCACGTGGGCCGTCTTCAGGAAGGTAATCAGAGCCTTGGCATGGGCCTCTGAACACAACAACAGTGATAGCATAGAAATTTTAGATGGGGTGTGCCCCAGCTGCTCAACTACATTAAAATCACTCTTCTTGATAATCTTAAGAATCTCTTCCATCTCCTGTTTGGAAGCTTCAACATTGATGGTCTTTGGTGCCTCCATCTGGGCAGGAAACTCAGTAGCGATCCCTTTGCCCCGAGCGTCAGATGACTCGGCAGCAGGGGTAGAAATAGGAACTTGATCAGGAGGGGAAGTAGGCACACTTGTAGGTGTGATGACAATAGGTCTCTGGATAGCTGGTGGTGCAATATCTGGTGAGAAAAGTCTACCGTTGCGGGTGACTTTGGCAGGCCCAGTGATGTTGCTGACGCCGGTACTAGTATCAAACTCTTGTTTAACTCCAAGCACATAAACATCTGCCCCATAGTGCCACGGGACAGCTTTGTCAGACGTATAGGGGATGGGCCCCGGAACAGTGATGATTATAGGTGCAATCTTCTGAGCAGGTATAATTTTGACAGGCTTCTTTGAAGGAGCCTTGGTAGAGTTGTTGAAAATGGTGACAATGGACACTTCTTCAGTAGGGGTAGCAGGAACATCAATCTTCTCGAACAGAATTTCTTTATTATCCATCAGGTTTTGGATACCTGACTTCAAAGATGGACAACCAATAGGTGAAACGGAACACAGATGGAAACCTTCACTACATCCCGGAAATAAACCAGCTAGCAACAGGTTCCTCTTGACAGTCAACAGCGGAGTAACAATATCATCCACAGAGGCTACAAACAGGTCTTCCTCTACAGCATTCACTCCATGCTTGGGCATGGGAGCGGTCACAACATTGGGCCTTTCAGGCGCCTCGAACTCTATATCTTTAGCATCAATTAGGTCCTGAACCTTATTCTTCAGAGCCCAACAATCATCCGTAGTATGCCCCGGGCTGTCAGAGTGATAAGCACAACGGGCGTTGGGATTGTACTTTGGAGATGTTGTGTTTACAACCTTCGGAGCTTCTTTTATAGTCACCAGATTGGTTGTCAGTAACTGCGGCAATATCTGGGACAAGGTCATGCTGAGCCGAGTGAACTTCCTTATGGGTCTCTCACCCCTTTGTTGGTTATGATGCTGAGGAGCAGCAGCAGGTTTTGAAATAACCACCGCGTTGACAGCTTGGCGGCGTTCCGGTTTATTCTGTCTCCTTGAACCATAGACAGCACTAGATTCTTTCTTGAAGGGCTTCTTCTCAGTGCTCGAGGAGGCACCTTTCTGTATCTTCCCAGACTTGATACCAGCTTCTATTCTCTCACCAGTCAAGATAAGGTCTGTAAACCCGGCTGAAGAATTTCCAATCAAATGGTTGAAGAACGGACCGGACAGGGTCCCCAAGAACATATCCACAAGTTCACGGTCAGTCAGAGGTGGCTGCACCCTTCCAGCAAGGTCTCTCCACTTTTGGGCATATTCCTTAAATCCTTCACCCGTCCCTAGTGACATACCCTGGAGTTGGGTACGCGTAGGAGCGAGGTCGGAATTATACTGATACTGCTTATAGAACGCAGTAGCCAAATCCTCCCAGTTACGAATACTGGCTCCATCCAGCTGATAGAACCATTCGAGTTAAGTCCCTGAAAGACTATCCTGGAAGAAATGGATCCATAAATTCTTGTCAGCTGTATAAGGTTGGATCTTCCTTACATACGACCGGAGGTGCAGCTTAGGACATGAAGCTCCGTCATATTTGGCAAAAGCAGGTGCCTTGAACTTATGGGGAATCACCACCCCAGAGGATAAACCTAGGTCTCCGAAGTCCAACCCGGGCACATTCTGAATCTCCATAGCACTTAAGCGGTCCTCCAGCTGTTTGTACCTGTCCTCAGCAGGAGGGTACTGTTCATCATTATAATCCGTCTCGTTGTCGGAGACCACGGGACTAGGGACCCTTCTCTCTTGGGGACTGTCTTTTCCTACAGATGAGGTAGTCAGCTCAACCTCATTCTGTAATCCATTCCCAAATCTGCGTCCAGTGTTGAACAATATGGTCCTCTTCTTCTTCTTCTTCTTCAGAATCAGAGTCTTCAACTCCTGTTGACCCTGGGCTAGGCTCATAACCAACTCTTGGAACTGGGCATTCTGGGCCTGGAGGGCCTTGATAGCTTGTTCAGTAGTAGGTTCAGAAGACATGATGATTGCTGAAATAAACAGCGAAGAAGATAAGTGACCTATAAAAAGGGTACCTGTTATGTATATGATGGAATGAAATGCGTATGATTTATGTTTTCAAAGACAATCGGGATTCAACTTTGTAGACAAAAAGGAAACACACTTTATTAGATTTAACTTTGGAATTCAAATTGTTCAACAAATTGCCCTTAGGCTTTACAAAAATGGAAAATACTGAAAAGTAAATAAAAGATGTAAAAGAAACATTCAAGGCACATCAATGCTCCCATGGCCTCTTCTTCTCAGTACGGATATAGTCATTCAGGATCTGCTCGTTCTCCAATTGCTTCGTCAGCTTCTGGATCTTTTGTTCCTGTTCGTTGAACCTTTCCCGATAAGAATCTCGTTCTTCCTGCAGTTGCACCCAAGACCTCTTCAGTATGTCAACATCAGTGGGTATCTGAGGATGGAGAACAGTTGGAGGAACCCCGTCTTTATCAGGAACTTCAAGAGTAATAGGCCTGACAGCTTCGTATGGCATACCTAACTTCTGGGCACGGATGCGGACCCATCTGAAATAGGATTCCATTGGTAGAGAAGTCTTTTGCCCCAACTCATGTGGGTCAGCTTTGTGAACTCTATCCCAAGCCCGGATGAATCTACGACGCAACTCGTCATTATATACCTGAAACTCAAAACTGATGTGAGGTATCAACATCTCATGAGGCTCTGCTCTTCTGGCTCTTCCAAACTGACGGAGAGCTAGACATGGGTTATAAGAGATTCCTCCCTGGGTTCCGATCAATGGAACATTAGGATACTCTCCGCAACGATCAATAACAGCCACCTCATCTAAACCTCTGAGAGTCCAAATGATGTCATTATCAATGAGAGACATTATCCTATGAGCCCAACCTCTTCCTTCTTTGTTCTTCAGGACGAACTTAGGGAGGTGCAAAATAAACCACCTCACCAATAAAGGAGCACAACACCACAAAGTTCCCCGTCTTCGGGAAGTACGAGCATGTAGTTGTTGCAGGATATCACCGAAGAGAGTGGGTACAGGGTTCCGAGAGATGAAGATCCTTATGGCGTTGACATTAACAAAGGTATCAGGATTTGGAAACAATACTAGACCATAGATTAAGAGAGCCAGAATGTCTTCGTACGCCCTGAAGTCTAAGTCATTCCAGAAACTATTAGCTTTGCCAATCAGAAACTTAGCCAAAAAGCCCTTAACTCCGCTTCTAGTCTCCCAGTTAGCCATTACCTCTTCTTTGGTCAAGGGAAGGGCTGCAGCAATCTCTTCAGGCTTAAGAGTCTTTTCCCAACTAGTGAATGGAGTCTGCTCCAAAACAGGGATACCAAGCAAATCAGAAAATTCTTCCAGGGTAGGGACCAGCTGGAAGTCTTGAAAGGTGAAGCAATGGTATAGCGGATCATAAAACTGGGCCAGAACGCTCATCAATTGTTGGTCCCACTTTGCAGTAACTAAACCGAGAAGAGAACCATGCCTCTTGATGAAGGAAGTAGTGTTTGGAATCCTGTCAACCAATTCTTTAAGCAAATCAGGTGGTTGAACAAAGTTGAGCCGGATAGTATTCCTTCGCATGGGCATCATGATGTCCTACAAAACAGAGCAAAGATGAAACCCTATTGTCTTTGAAATGGGTTAGTCCTTATGCAGGATGCATGCAATGTTATGATGGTATGATGTCATGGTAAAGGCACACCACAAGTATTCACAAAAGGAAAACATGGTAAGGCACACAAGTCACACAAGACATCCCTTAGAGTTCAGGCCAGCATGAAGTTTAGGTACTACCCTCTTTCAGTTTCAGTTGGTTAAGACCTGTCCTAGAAATAGTAACCGGGTTCTAGAGGATCTCAATATCACTAACTACCCTCAATCGGTCATAACTCCAGCTTAGCAACCTTTTCTTGCGGCTGGAACCATCGCGAGAGTTTAGCCTCAATGAGCGTAGCATACTGCTACTGTTCTATGGCCAAGTTGGTCAATTTAAGGTTCTAAGGCCAGTTGGTGCTTAACGACTCCTCAGAAGACCCATATTCTCCTCATTCCAACACAAGGGATATCGGTACAGACCAAGGTGTCACACCAATGTAGCTACTGCTTCACCCGTGTCGGTCTATGCCGGACAGGTCCCTCACAGTTTATTGCTACTTACCTAAAGGGTATTCCCCAGATCCGGGTTAGGATCTATGAAACTCCAATACAAGCCCACAATATTAAAGCAAACAAGGCATACAATTGAAAACATAGAGTGATCTAATCCTAAGGTACACCTCACTTATATGTCCCCAGCAGAGTCGCCAGTTCTGTGATCGGTGGAAATAGAACTGACTGTTTTAAAATACTGGTTCGCAAAATGTCGCGGTAAGCAAGAGTCGCCACCGTCTTTTATTTTCTCCAACAAGGAAAGGACAAAAGCATAACAAAATTCCTTTTCGAGATGTTTCTCGGTTCGGGAGGTAGATTATAGAAAGGGAAGGTGTTAGCACCCTTTCTATCCGTGGTTATCCACGGGCTCTTAGGTACTTGCTCACTATGTTTTCAAAAATGTTTTGCTTTTCTTGTGTTTGTGGGTTTTGAAAAAGTTTGTTTGAAAACTTCGATTTAACTCTTGTATCTGTCCTCAAGAGTGTATGAAGTGTTGTTTGAAAACTTTTGTTTGAAAAGTGTAAGTGCGAAAAGTTGTTTTATTTTGAAAGAGCAAGTACCTTAGAACCTCTACCTACTCAAAAGAAATTAGGCTGTGTAAATGTCCTTTAGACAATACTATCCCACTATTGAGAAGTAGGTAGCACCGTCGTTGGAGTTTTCGGGTCAATTCGATTATAGGTACATGTGGTCACTAAAGCAATAGTAGGACGCCTTAGCGGTAACCCTAATGTCCTAGATCCTTTTTATCCGAGGCAACCGTTTCGAGGCAACTTGGATCTTTAGACAGGAGGGCGACCTCTAAAACACCCTATACTCAATGACCACGTCGAGGCAACCAAGTGAGGCGTACCCGAAGAGTGGCATGTGCACGTGTGTCAGGTTTCATGTTAAGTTATCTTTGTACATGTTATGGTGAGCTATGATTGATTTTTAATTTCAGAGAAGTCTTGTCATGCATAGCCTAGTTAACATACATCTAACAATTAATAGTTGCGGAAAATAAATCTACGCTATTACAAGGCGTCGGGTATTTACATCGCCAAAAACAACCCTTGGAAAAGTAAATTGCGGGAAATTAAAGAAAGCGATAAAAAGTCCTAATTAACGCTATTACATCCTCGGAGCATTTACATAATAATAATCAAAAAATAATGTGCGCGAAAGGAATTGAATCGGAGAAGTTTTTAGGGTTTTGACCCTTTTTGAGAAAGAAAGAAGTTTTTTTTTGTTATTTTGCATTTAATTAAATTAACCCTAAAACTAATTAATTAATTAAAAGAAAGGTTTTTTTAATGTCTCAAGGAAATAAATAAAAAATAGTCAAAAGTTAGTAAAAACCCTAATTCTAATTTATTTTATTTATTGCAAAAAAAATATTGAAATTAACCTAATTAAAAAAGACTAAATTAATTTGTTAGTATTTATTTACAAAAATAACTAATTAAAGGTGAAATTTATTTAAATAATAATAATAATAATAATAAAATATTATTTTCTGAATTTACTATGAAAAATCAATTTGGTTAATTTAAGTAATAATAATAATTATAGTTAATAATAAAACAATTAAAAGAAAAAATAAAAATATAAAAGAAAAGAAATAATGAAACCAGGGGGTGATGGGCCAGGTTAGGAGGTGAGAAAGAAATTTGAAGCCCAATATGTTGCAGGCCTTGTTGACTTTCCTAATCATCCATGGCGCATGTTGACTGGGAGTATGATGGTCTTCCACTCAGGACCATTAGATTTATGCCTGAAGCCACATGGCGCATGGATATCTGAGGTACATGGTAGACCCTTTCTTGAAACCTACACGTGAACGCATGAAGAAAAAGAACAAATAATTGTTTTGGGGGACCTGGGGTTCGAACCCAGGTCCCAATAGCCTTTCCACCCACCTGCTTGCCAATCCAACTAACGCGTTCATTCAATATAGGAATAGCAAATAAATATAATATGTAAAACTCAATTAATATGCTGAAACTATGAAAAAACGCGCTAAGATTTAAATCGGCCAACCATACGTTAACACGTCCTCGTCTTCTTCCTTTGTTCTGCATAAAAACATATTAGATAGCGGGGGTTTTTAACCCCCACAATATGATACGGGGAAAAATAGCGATTAGAGCTATGGTGCACATAAATGTTTCGCGAGGGTTTGGTTTTGTTCCTCTTGTTCTGACGAATTCAGTCATGGGTCTCACAAGTCTCAATTTTTCCTGGTTTAGGAATCCCCAATTTCAAAGCTTATGAACCCTAAAACTTGTTCATGGCATCTTTGGATTTATGGCGTTTCAGTTCAATTAAACTATATCATTAGCTTTGTACAGTCCCTGGAAACACAAAACAGTCATGAAAACATATTAAAGATGCATGAATCACGATATACGATTGGGAATAAAAACTGCAAACCGTGACTCTATTCCCAGTGATTTCTTGAGCTTTGAAGCTGGAATTTGATTGTAACACGTTCTGGGAACCTCCTGCAGTGTATTAGAATCAACAAAAGCCTTTGAATCGTTCTAGAATGCCAAAGTCAGTTTTGAGTTTTCTTGGAAAATTTTCAATATGCTATATGCTTTTCTGCAGCTTTCTTTCACGTCCATGAGTTAGGGTTTACTTGCATATATATAGAGGAATGGAATTAGGTCAAAATCTTGAGCAAAAATCCATTAAATTGATGATTGAATATTTGATTGAAAATCAAATCTTTTTGCATTTTCATGATTGAACAAAGTTGCCAATTTTGGAGATTTTTGCATCTTTGATTTGTACACAAAATTGCCAGCATATCTTGACCATATTTGCTTCACAAATTGATTGAAAAAATCAAATCTTGTATTTTCCTACAATTTAAATTAATTAAATGAATTAATATCAATTAAAAATCCAATTAATTAATAAAAATAAGAAAATAAATTCCATTAAGCTTGATGGGTCGTGCATAGGCCATGGATGAAGTTTCAAGAACAGATTTGAGGCCCATTAGCAAAAATAAGGTGTTTTGAGCAAAGTTGACTTTTGCAAATTCCTAAACATTTCCCAACTTCTCCAATGCACAACTTGCTCAATTTTAATCATATGACCATGTTCTTGGACATTTTGGAAAGCTCTTGAAGTCCTCTAACCAATTCCTCTGGTCCCATGTCATTTGGATTTACCAATCTCAAGTTATGGCCTTTGACTCAAAGTGCATTTTTGTTGACTTTTGAATTTGACCTATAATGTAAAAATTGGTAACTTCTTGTGAGTGCATTTATTGAACTTGGAGTGTGAATATGGATTGTAGGAAATGGCATCCCCTTCAAAATGAGCATTGGATGGAATTTTTCTGACAAACCATGAAAAAGTTATGCCCTGGTCAAGATACAGTTGACTTTTCTACTGTCCAAAAATAGTAACTTTTGCCTCTTGATAATTTTTGAGCTATTCTTGTAGAATCATGATCAATACTTGATCAAATGATGATTGTGACCTCAAAATAAGATGTTGATAAAAAATTCTGACTTTTGACTACAAAATTACCATTTTGCCCTTGCAGTTGACTGTGGATCAAATGAGGCTTTTGACTGTGCAAATTGGCATTGTGAGTCTTGAAACTTGGCATGTAGGTGCTTGAGAATGTATATAGGCCCTTGAGACTTGATTGAACCATTGAAAACCTCAAATTCCTTAAAAGAACCAAAACCCTAATTTCAACTGTCTTAGGAAGTAGTTTGACTGTACAACCCTTAAGCAATCTTGAGCAATTTGAGGATCATTCTTGACAAACCTTGAGGAATATGGGAGGGAAAATTTTGGGGTAAAATAGTCACGCTGGGGCTTGAACCCAGGACCTAATAGTGAACAGGCGCACGCTTTAACCACTGGGGTGGTGATACATCCGTTAACTTATGTGAAATGATAAATACATAACACAAAACGCGCCCTGATTACACTTCATCTTCAACCTCCAGCCAAAGGACATGTATCTTCTTCATCTCTAAACAAAAATGAAAAGTTCAAACATGAAAGTTGTGGCATTTCTTCCCACGAATCCAACCATATAAATAACTTAAGCTAACGATCAAAGATGAATGAGAATTTTTCTGGCCCTAATTTAAAACCTAAAAATTTCAGAAAATTTCACCTCTAAAATCTCTAAGCTCAGGCCATATAAATGCAAACTATGGATATGTACAGCTTAGTGGCAATGTTATCTACATTTTATCTTCACAAATCAAAGTTTAACAATGTCTAAATATGAAGATAGAAGTTCAAGAAAAATACCTCAAAACTGGAAATCCTGAAATGGATTTGAGCTTGTTTCAGGCAGTGGTTATGATCAAGTTAGCTTCCTTGGACCTCTAGGAAGCTAATGCAATGGCTGGCTTGAGCTGGGGGTGGCTGGAATGGTCTGGAGAAGTCAAGATGTAGACCTCTGTTTTTGGTTATGGAGGATGGTATAAATGGTGTTACAGTTTGCAAACAGGTATCAGAATGGTTTGTGTATGATGCTAAGAAGCTTTTGGAAGTGTTAAGCCAAGAAACACACGAATGGTTTTGAAGATTGAAGTTCAAAGTCAGAAATGACACAAAATGGAGGTTTTGTGCAATCTGAGTTTTCAGGGAGTTTGAGAGCTTGTTCAATCGTGTGTTATGTTGCAATACACTTGTATAATTATATGGAAAAGGTTGGTTCACTTGAAGAGGTCAGAAACACAAGATATAGACTTATGGCTATGTTACTTGATTTTGAAGAAAAGTGACAATATGGTTTCAAGGCATAGTACAAGCATGGCCTGAGTTTATGGGAGGCTCTAGACATGTTGATTTTGCCTTTGACATTGCTTGTGATCATAAGGAACAAGTGCAAAGCTCTATGCATTGACTTTGTGATTAAAACTTCTTTACAAGAATGGAATGGTTACTTTGTGCCATAAATGGAAAATTTACTTGGATAAAGCTTGATTCAAGTGGATAATAGCTCAAAAGCAAGTGTAATATTCTGATAATGGAGATATCTTGAGGTTTAGAGGCCTGTAAAGCAAGATTGTGCAACATAGATTTGAAATTGAATTCTTGTTCATCACAATATGACTTATATTTCAAGTTTGAAAACCCTAACTTCCTCTCTTCGATTCTCCCTGCTCAAGAATGATATCAAGGAGTTCTTGGACATTTTGGAAATCTTGTAATGTGCTCTACAACCCCTCTTTGAATCACTTTTGAAAATTCCCCTTGGAACTATATGAAAAAGTGCCATGAAGTTAGGTCAAAATCCTGATCAAAACTAGGGCAAAATTTCACTAAGTGTTCAATTTCAAGACCATGACTTTATGAAGTTGTGTAAAGAAATGTTGTAGATATAATGGAGATCTACAACTTTCATGTTGAAAGTTTCTTCTGAATCACCTTGCATCATGGTGAAAAATTGGCTCAAAGTTATGAAAAAACATGAAGTTTTAAACACTTAGAAAAATTCCTAAGTTAGAAAACTTTGACTTTTCAAAATGAAATCTTGACTTTTTGATTTCTTGATGAATAAATTTCATATTTTGACATTTTTTGATGAATTGTGATCTTTGACATTGAATTTTGACCAAAAAGTCAAAGTTTGACTTTTCAGTGTACAATTGACTTTTGATCAGTTGATTGAAAATTCACTGTCAATCTGATTGTTCTTGGAAATGTTTTAGGTCATGCCATTAGGTAAAAATGATGCAATTGAACTATTGAAATCATGCTTCAAACCAATTGACCATTTGCTAGGTCAAAAATCAGAAATTGCCTTTTCTCAGTCAAAACCCTAATTTTGACAATTTTGCCCTTTTGATGATTTGATCAATTTTTTTGAGGAATTATGGTCCAAACTTGATCAAATGATACATATGAGTTTATAATGTTGATGTGGATAAAAAATTATGAAGTTTGACTATAAATTGGCCATAGTTGACTTTTTTCCCCAATACACTTGATTTTTAGGTCAACTGCTCAATTGACTGAGCAAAAGTGTGATCCAAGGCTTGAAACATGCCATGAGTAAACTTGGGGGTCCGTAATGATCCATAAAAGTCATATGAAGCATTGAAAGTTTAATTATCCTTGTGAAATATCAAACCCTAATTTTGGTCATCAATGCTTAAGGAGGTCTTGAGCTAATCAACCCTGGTGCAGTCTTGAATCAAAGGAGATCTTTGTGAGAAAATATTTGATAAATGAGAGGGAAAATTTTGGGGTACAACAGAATCTAAATGCACAATTAACTGAGTATAGGGTTGAAGGACATCACGAAGAATTGGTTGGGTACTGTAACGCGGTGGGAGAACTGACTTGGGATGTTTTGTGTTCGATCGCAATTGTTGCGGTTAGCAAGAGTCGCCACCGAATTTTATTTTATCCAAATAAAGGAAAGGGTGAAAAGAACAGGAAAGACCTTTGAGATTATTTTCTTGAGTTCAGGGGGTAGATTATGAAAAGGAAAGGTGTTAGCATCCTTTTCATTCATAGTTATCTATGGGCTCTTAGTTGCTTTCTAGATCACTTGCTTTTGTTTTGAAAGTGTGCTTGGTGGTTTTTTTGAAAGTACTTTTGAAAAGCGCCTTCGTTTAGGAAAACTTTTTAATGATTCTCGTCTTGTAAGAACATATACAAAGTGTTGGACTTTTGAAAATATTTCATGTTTTTGAAAGTGTTTGGTGTGTGTTTGCAAGGATGTTTTCGAAAGTGAGCAAGCAACTAAGAACGTTTCTACCTACTCAAAGGTCTTTTGTTCTTCTCTTCCTCCTTTAGATGTCGCTATCTTACCATTGATTTGTAAGAAACCTTATCTTTGGATGTAAAAGGGACGGGCGTGGGTCATTGTAGAGTTATGATAGCAATGTTGTGAGATATCTTAGCATTTCTCTTGAGGGACTAAGATCATTTGTAAGGCAACATTCGAAGCGTCATCGAGGGACTATGATCTTGTATTTTTTTATTGTTTTTGCTAAGACATCTCACATGCATAACATGACCATTTTTCATAAGGCAACAAGTGGAATTACCCTAGGGGTGTACGTGTGAATAGTGTGGTTGATTTGCATGCATTTAGTATTTGATTAGGGGTTGTCTACTTGTTGTTTTTATCTTCCCATACAAATCCTACTTTACTAACATTTATATGAAAACGATAAATTGCGGAAAGTAAATATTCTACACTATTACAAGCATTAGAGGGATGGGGTGTACAAATTTACAAATGGGGATTGCAAGAAATTAAAGTCCTAATTATTTATTACAACCATATTGAAATAATGTACAAGAAAAGTAAAATGGACTTGTTTTGTTTTTGTTAAGAGTAGAAATGAATTGTGTGATGCAGTGGGAGAACTGACTTGAGGTTTTGCGTTTGTGTTCACACTTGTGAGGTTAGCAAGAGTCGCCACCGACTTTTCTTTTATCCAAAAGGAAAGGTAAAAAAAGCAAAGGAAAGACCTTTCGAGAATTTTCTCGGTTTCGGGGGGCAGATTATGAAAAGGGAAGGTGCTAGCACCCTTTTCATCCATGGTTATCCATGGGCTCTTAGTTACTCGTTTAGATCACTTGCTTTTGTTTGATTGTGTGCTTGTGGTGTGGGTTTTAAAAGTATTTTGGAAAGTTTCTTTGTAATGTTTCTCATCTCTATAAGAACATATACAAAGTTTTGTTTCGAAAAAATAGTTCAAAGAGGTGTTTGTGAATCGTGTTTCAAAAAGTGTTTTGAAAAGAGGTTTTGAAAAGAGGTTTTGCAATGGTTCTCGTCTCTATAAGAACGTATACAAAACGTTTTGTCTTTTGAAAGTGTTTTGAAATGGAGGTGTAAGTGTAAAGGTTTTTGTCGTGAGCAAGCGAGTAACTAAGAGCGAATCTATCTACTCGAAAGGTCTTAAGTTGTTCTTTTCTTCTTCCTTTTAATGGTGCTATCTTACCATTGATTTGGTAAGAAGCCCCGTCATTGGATGTAAAGGGATAGGCGCGGGTCAATTTTACAATAATTGAAAGCAACTTGAGACGCTCTAGCAATTTTGTAAGGGACGAGATCGTTTTATCGAAGGCAACATCGAGGGGCATCGAGGGACTATGATCTTTTTATCGAAGGGTCATTGCTAAAGCGTCCCATATTCGAGTGACATGACTGTGTTTTTGAGGCAACAAACGAGGTTACCCTAGAGGTGCGCGTGTGAAAGTGTGTTCGTTTCAAGTTATTTTGTTGAAATTAGGTTATCTAGCGATTGGTTTTTATGTCTTGCCATGCACACCTAATTACTATACAGTATAAGGAAAACAGTAAATTGCAGTAATTGAAATTCTACGTTATTACAAAGTGTTCGGGAATGGGGGTACAATTGTTACAAATGGGGATGAATCAGATAACAATAGCAATGTACAAATATCAAATAATACAACCAAATTGAATTGCTGTGCGATTTAATAAAAAACTATGACAATTTACGGAAATAAAATCAATAAAGTATGAAATGCATGTATTTACTTGAAAAGAGAGAAATAAAATCTATTCTAAAAAAGAAAGATTAAATTTTTTATTATTATTATTCTTTTGTATTTTTATTAATTATGAATAAGTTTAAAGAAAGAAAACTAACTAAATTAATACTTTTTGGTGTTTTTATTAAAAATTAATAAAAATGAGTTTTTTTTATAAAAAGAGAAAATGGTAAAAGAAAATTAGTCACTTTAAAAAAACTAAGCCAATTTAATGAAATGAAGTTTTAAAAACATTAGTATATTATTAACAAAAAGAAAAGAAAAAAAACAAATTAAATTAAAATGAATGAAAACGGGCTTAGGAGATTTAAGGGTGTGAGGCCCAAAGGTGTTGTCATTGCTGAAAGAAAAAAGGCCAAATGAGAGGGGGTATGAGCCAAAAACGCACATGGGCTTAGGGGGTTTGCCAGGACAGGCCCAAAGCTCTAAGACTCTTATTTAACGTTTCTGGTTAGGGTAAACAGATTAGGGTTTATGGTTGTTTTTCTCACAGCGGCGCCACTTCTGATCATTTCCATCGCTTCTCTCTCTCGTTCATCTTTCTCACTCAACGTCTCTCTTCTCGTCCTAATTTCGCGAATAAAACGTCCCTTGGTCCCTTTGATTCAACCTGGTTTACGCTTTTCTTTCTGGAAATCCCTAATTTGAAATGAAATCATCTAAAGGGTTTGAAATGCATTTTGATCTTTCTCTCGCCTTCGCTACCGGAGCATTCTCTCTCTCACATCCTAAGCGCCAACGTTTTTGTTTCTTGAAAGTGTATGATTCTGTTTTGAAGTTTGAACGATTTTTTGTTATTGTTTTGTCTTGTTCATGTTTTCTCTGTTAACCTATTGTGCTACACATTTGAGATGCAGTAAATAGTTTGAAGAAGCCATACCTGCTTAGGGCTTTTCTGTGAAGTGGACGGGGACGGTGAGATCGAGGGAAATGCTCCTTGGTGGCGGAATATGTGAGAAGGAAGAGAAGATGCTAGGTAACATTTCCTCCTTGATTTGAACGATGATGATGTTTGTTTCTGACTTTGTGAGTTTTGTGTTGCTTGATCAGCTTGAAACTTTGTTGGTTTTCCTTTTTTTGATTTGTTGGATATCTGGGATTGATGTTACTGTTGGTTAGAACTGGTTACAACTTGGTTTGAATTGTTTTTTTGAAGTTGGAGGATGAACTGTTTTTTTAGTTTGTTCAGATTTGGTTATGGTTTTGAAATGGTTTTGGTTGTTTTGTGATTTGAAAATGGTTGGCAACAGTTTTGAATGTTGGTTATGGTTTGGGAGTTTTTGTGGTTTGTTGTTACAGTTTCTAGGCTTTGTGAGTTTGACACTATTTTTGAAGGTTTTTGAGGTTTGGGATGGTTGGACAGTTTGAGTATGTTTTTTCTGCTTCTACTTGTTGGTTTGAAAACTGATTTGACAGTTTGGAGTTGAAATGTTACAGTTTGAGAGGTTTGTGATTTTGTCTCGTTGAACTTGTTACAGTTTGCAGGTTATGTTTGATGGGAGATGCAGGGAGTTTTTGTTTTACAGGTTTGGTGGATGGTTTTGAGGTTTGATATGTTTTGAAAACTTGGGGTTTACTATTTTTGGAGGTTAACAGTTTTGGAGGTTTTTGAACTGATTATGCAGTTTGGAGAGTTTTGTGATTTTTTGATAAAATGTTGTTTTTGATTTTTATGTTCTCTCCCCCCTTCTTACAGTTTGCCTACTGTTATATTTAGATTGCTTTTTGACAGCCTGTGGGCAGAATAGCAAAGTTGTACCTTTTGTGCAATTCCAACAAATTAGGTGATTTCTTTCCTCTCTCTCCTCTCTCAATGATAAAAGCAATTTGCTTTTTCACCTTTTTTCTCTGAAAAGTTTGCAAAATCTTGGAAAATGATGAAAAGGATATTGAAACAAGCCCCTTGCTTGTTGGCTTGGTTTACCATGCTGCTGCATTCTTATTGCTATGCTACTCGCTTCTTACTGCTTGCATTTTTTCCATGCTGTTGTTGCTTGTCCTAGCTGTTATGCTTCTGTTGCTTGTACTTTGTTTTGCTTACTTGTATTGCTTGCACTGCTTGCTTGTACTGCTGTTTGGACAACTTGCTGTATGTTTGCTTTGTTTGGAATATGTTTGGCTGCATTTCTTGTTTGGATAGCTTGCCTATATTTCTCTTGTTTGTGAACCAAGAAGAATAATCTTCTTGTGATTTGCAAATAAGAATGTGATGAATTAAAAATATAGCCCTCTGATTCCAAGTTGCAAACTTTAATGATGAACATTTTTCTTTCTTTTGAAAATTCTTGCTTATGCCCAATTAACTGTACTAATTATTTTTCTGTCTTTCATTTTCATGTGAGCACAACGGGATGGTGGCAACGCAGAGGGAGCAATGGAAGCACAATCAACTTTAGGCATAGATTCAATTTCTTTGTAATTTAGAGAAACATTCAACCAATTGTCCTTATTTATTTTTTTCAAATACGATAAGTTGTAAAACTTAAAGCATTTAAATAATAAATTATATTGTAACAATTTTTTGAAATAAATGAAAAAGTTTTATGAGGTATTCTGATGTCCATTAGAATCCTTTACTGTCAATAACTCACAATTTTCTCTTCGCATCTTCACTAATTCTTTAAGATTCCTGATTAAGATAATTGAAACTGTATTCCAATAATTCCAACCAAGATAACTTAAATTCCAATGATCATGTAATCTTGCCATTGCATTCCAAATAAACACGAACTGTGTATTCCTCAAACAAATGTTTATTCCATAAATAAACAAATATTTATTCCATTAACAAGCAAATGTCTTAACAGACGCAAATTATCTGGTTAACCTGGATCAAACAAAACATGAATGTTCCAAATGACAGTCTTAGATCCCATCTCTTGTCCCAAATGAACATGCCTTGAGAACAAACAGTAAGCTTTTAGTAAACTTGAAAAATCATGAAAATGTGTGAAAATCAAATGAATTTCTGAGAACTCAATTTCTTCTGAGAAATGCAAGAAAAACCCTAATTGCTGATTTACTGCCACAGGAGAAAATCTGTCTGATCGATTCCTGAGCCAATCTTAAATATTTGAGAAACCCTAGGGTTGTGCTTTCTATGAAAAATGGGAGGGCAAATTTTGGGGTACAACAGCTGCCCCTGTTCAATCATCTTGAACCTGAAGAGTTAGATCAGCGAGTTTTGCCCTTCGTGACTCGAAGGTAAAAGAATGATTGGACACTAGAGTGCCCGTAAATTTGCACTCGTCTAAATGTAGTTGAGGGAATGGGCTTAAAGATGCCATTTGGAAAGGCGACAGAATCTTGTCGGAGATGGGCTTGTAGATGCCATCCAAGAATGGTTGTTGAACCGAATGTTGTAAGTCAAAAGAATGAGTATCAGAATGGTATCCGCGTCTGGAACATATCTGAACTGTATTTGGAGACTGAGTCTGTATGAGCAATGGAATCGCGCCCGTGTCTGGAGCATCTCTAAGCTGCATCTGAACTCTGTATTTGAATAAGCAATAGAATAACATCTGTGTCTGGAGCATCTCTAAGCTGCATCTGAACTTTGTATTTGAATAAACAATAGAATAACATCCGTGTCTGGATCATCTCTGAGTTGTATCTGAGCTTTGAATCCCGAATGAGTAACAAAATGACTTCCGTGTCTGGAGTGTATCCGAAATCTTTGAATATTTGTTAAAGATAGATGTTAATCTTATCCTTGAAAAGGGTAAAATGTTAGCTAAAACACAAAGTTATGCTGCATGAGATGTATGATGCAATAAAATGTGTTTTATCAATGTTTATGATATATGAATGTAATGTATGCGCATGTAAGCTGATTCGCTATACTGCTAAGGAAAATAAATCCTTGATAGCTGGAGATAATAAAATCCTTGACTGCTGCCGGGGAAAATAAATCCATGACCGCTGTTGGAGATTCAAAATCTTTGACAACTCTGTGGGGATGTGAGAATCCTTTATGACTTTCCTGGGGATATAGGGATCCTTCAAGTCTTTGGAGTTGGAGGATGATAATCAATTTGGTTGGGAAATAGGGAAGACTCTGGCGATCTCTACCGGGGATCAAACAAAGGAAAACCTTAATCTACTGGAGAATAAGGAAGGCTCTGATGGCTTCTGCAGGGAACTAAGAATGAGAATCTTCAATCTATTGAGGAGTTTGAGTCCTCGGGGAGCTAAGAATGAGAATCTTCGATCTGCAGGGGATTAAAAATTTTGACAAATTCATGCTGGGGAATAATGAAGACTTTGGCAACTTCACTGGGGAATCAAGAGTGAGAATCTTCATTCTGTTGGGGAGATAAGGAGTTTGGGTGTATGCCAATCTACTGGGAGTCAAGAATGAGAATCTTCATTCTGACGGGGATATCAGGAGTTTGGGTGTATGCCAATCTACTGGGAGTCAAGAATGAGAATCTTCATTCTGACGGGGATATCAGGAGTTTGGGTGTATGCTAATCTACTGGGAGTCAAGAATGAGAATCTTCATTCTGACGGAGATATCAGGAGTTTGGGTGTATGCCAATCTACTGGGAGTCAAGAATGAGAATCTTCATTCTAACGGGGATATCAGGAGTTTGGGTGTATGCCAATCTACTGGGAGTCAAGAATGATAATCTTCATTCTGACAGGGATATCAGGAGTTTGGGTGTATGCCAATCTACTGGGAGTCAAGAATGATAATCTTCATTCTGACAAGGATAAAAAAAAGTTAATTGTTATCTGGTTGATTTCTAGGCTTTAAGATAACTTGCTGGGGAATTGGAGAAACCAGATGATTTCCGCTGTGGGTTGAAAGTTTCAGCTCCACTGGGGATTGGTAGTTGGTAGTCTCATCTCTGATGGGGATCTTAATGACGTGCTGTAGAAATTGTGTATGGAAATGGGCTTAAAGATGCCATTTGGAGAAACAGAGGAGAAACGTCGGAGATGGGCTTATGGATGCCATCCAAAGGTGATTGTTGACGGAAAGTTGAACTGGATCTGAACAGAGAATGAATCAGAATAAACTGTTGAGAGATTTATCTGAACCAGTAAAAGTCCGGCAATGAATCAGAATAAACCGTTGAGAGATTTATCTGAAACAACGAAATCTGGAAATGAATCAGAATAAACCGTTGAGAGATTTATCTGAACCAACGAAATTTGGAAATGAATCAGAATAAACCATTGAGAGATTTATCTAAACCAGCGAAATCTGAAATATCTTCAACTGGGATAAGAACCAGGGAGATCTTAGTGTCGATCTGACTGAACCAGAGAAGGTCTTGAATTATCTTTGACTGGATAAGAATCAGAAAAATCTTAGAATCGATTTAACCGAGCCAGACGAAAGTCTCGGGATATCTTCAACAGATGCCGGGGAAAATAAATCATGGACTGCCGTTGAAGAGCATGTGCGTCTTTTAAACTTTGCTAAGAATGTTTCCAATGGGGATTCCTGTTTCGTCGTTTGAGGAGGATCCCGTTGGGAAATGTTGATCTTTGTCTTGAGAGAAATAAAATTTTAGGATCTTCAGTCGTCCGTTATTCTACTGGGGTACCGTCTTTGTTAAATTTTGGGAACTTCGGTCGTCCATTATTCTGTTGAAGAGGAAAGTTGGATAAACTACTATCTGGTCGTGGTCCAGGCTTCATAGCTTGAATTTTGTGAGAATTTGATTGCATCTTTCCTGAAAGGTAAAGGTTAGTTGCATGACATATATCAAACAATGACGTTCTCAAAATAAATGGGATTGCGTTGTATGATGTCTTGATGTACGGATATGTAATGTTTTCAAGATGATCTCTCGCTGGGGAAAATAAATCCCGAATTGGTGCTGGAGAAAAGAGTTGAATTCTTCGTTTCTGCTGGCGATAGTGAAAATTTTGGAGACTTCAATGGGGAAAAATCCTCAGGGATTCTTGAGGTCGACTTAGCTGGGAAGAGGTCATCAAAGATTGAAACTCTGGTTAGGAGTCCTCTTATGAGAAGGATTTTGGAGAGATTTATCGCTGCCCCAAGTAGCGAGTGTTTATGGCTTTGCCAGCAAATGTTTGAGTGTATGCAACCCTTTTTTGGGATTGACGTTCAATGCCCCAAGTGTCGGGGACGGAGACTTGCCCCTGGCTACTCTAGATTTGAGAGATTTCTTGAAATCTTGACTGGACTGCCCCAGGTGTACTGGACAATGACATGTCATGCCCCCTTGTTGATAGGAGATTTTTGCAACGGAAGTGTCATCCCACTTGAAGTGATTTTGTTCACCGAGAGAGCTTTCGTTCATCAGATATTCACTGTGTGAATTTCTCTACTGTCAAACAAATAGCCATATGCAAACAGCGATATTCAAATAATGCGAAATTTATGCTTTTCTTGAAATTTTGAAAATGCGTTTTTTAGCAAAAAACTTTTTTAAGAAAAATTCAACTCGGGATTTAGAGCAAAGCCTTACAGGAGCCAGGATACCTTTTGTAACAGTGTGCTTTCGAACTAACCCATGCTTTAATTAGGACTTTTGAAGGGTTGTAACGTGGCTTGGTTCATGGTTTTAAGAAACAAAGGATAAAGGCTCAAAGTATATTTGTACCCATCCGCTCTTCGTGATGTTCTTCAGTCCTAAACTCAGTTAATTGTGCGTTTGAACTCCAAATGAGTCTGGAATGACATTTTAGTGATGGTTCAAACAAGTTAAATTTGTTGGAAGGCAGTCATTTTTGCAACATTATTTTTGTTGAGGATTTGTAGTGACCTCTTTCTTCCGATTTATTATCCCTAATTTTTGCCTGACTGTTCCTGTTTTTGAGATTACAATCAGCGGGATGCCCCAGTTTTCTTAAGCCTCCTTTGTAGGTTTCGACTCAGTGGGCTTTTCTTTTTGAGAGATAATGATTGTCTATGTAATAGGGAACCATATTTTGATTCCAAAGGAATGTTTTTGATGTCATTCATTGTATTACAAGATGAGAGTTTGCGACTTTAATACGCATTTGAATTAATTGAGAGACTACCCTGCCCCGGGTTTTGATTAAAGGTTTCAATTTGTGTTAAAACAGAAAACTTCTACTTCTTTGGCTCGAAAGGGTTGACTAGGGTTATCTTCCTTATAACTCCAGTCTTTAGGATTTGAAAGAAACGCATGTACATCGTCAGCAAGGTCTGTCCAAAAGCATACTTTATGAGATTATGGCATTGTTTTCGTCATCCTCCCTCTAAAGGTTTGTGTCATAAGAGGAATAAAAAGCATAGTTTAAATATAGTGAAAATGAAAAGATGAATTCAAAACAAACATATGAAATGCATTAATGAAACAGGGTTTGACATTAATAGATAATTTTTTGAATAACAAAAGATATTACAATTGGAAATTCAAAATGAACAGAAGCCTCTTTGTTCGAACTTGTCATTTCAGGTGGAGAGCCCTCAGCGGAAGATTTTCATCTGGCCATCTTGTGTGAACTCCAGCGTTGTTTCTTTAATCAGATCTTGAATTTTGTTTCTCAATGCCCAACAACTATCGGTGTCATGTCCAGGACTGTTGGAATGATACACACATCATGCATTTGGATTGTACCCTGGAGAGGCTGTGTTGGGATGACGAGGGGGGTCCCTTAATACAATCATCTTGATTTCCAACAAGCATTGCAGCACTTGGGATAATGACATGTTAATCTCAGTGAAGCGCTTTTCAGATGTATTTTGCTTACGCCGATTACCCTATTGACGTTGGTGAGGTTGTTGTTGGGCTTGTGACCCTGAAGCAAACTGGGGAGGTTTTCTCTCAGCTTTTTGTCTCAAAAGAGGCTGAATGATGACTTGATCCTCAACTCTAGTTGTTTGCCCCGTTTGGTTACATCTATCCCGATGTAGTTTGTTGATGAGGACCCTTAGTTCTTCTTGTCCTTGTGCCAAGTTTTGGATGAGAGCCATCTGGCCCACCAGTTGTCCCATCATCTGGATTTTCATTATGGCTATCTCAGTTCACAGCAGCTCCAACTGATCATCTTTGTTGCTCTCAGGATTCCCCATGATCATGCCCCTAGTCAGAAGAGATTTCACTTCTTCCTGCCCTTTGGATAGGTTCAAGAACATCTCTTGAAGTTGAGCGTTTTGAGCCTGAATGTCCTTGATAGTCTTCTCTAGAGCCATCTCTACTGAAATAAACAGTAGGAAGATAAAGAGAGCTGAAGAGGAGAAACCTGTCATGATAAGATGCATGATATGTGGATGCGTGTTTTCAAGGATCTCGCGGGGTAAACACAAGAAAATGTTAGAAATTGAATTTCGATCAACATCTTTGATTGGAGAGCTTCATATCGGTGGATTTCTTTCCACGAGAATCAAGCTCACCATGTCAAGTGAGTCATAGCCCTTGACTCAAGTTGTTGTACTTGATTTTTGATGGCGTTTGTTTAGAGGAAAATGAATCCTTTTGCCCTTTGGTAGACGTCTGGTTCAACGTGACCCTGCATCAAAGACCCTCGAGATCCTTGAAATGGTTATTGAAAATGCTTATGGTATGATTTTATGATGTTATGTACAAATATGCGAAGTAAGCAAGTTTATATACAAATAATCATATTCACATAAAGCAGACAAGTCCTTAGGTTTAGGCTTGCATGGAGTTTGTAGGTAAGTACCCTCTTGAAGTCTAGTCGGCTAAACCTGTCCTAGAAATAGTAACCGGGTTCTAAGGAGCTCAATATCACTGGATGGTTTCCTTGTTCATTGTTTCAATTTAGCCTCTTACCGACGACCGAAATATTCCAAGGAAACAACCCTCAATGAGTGTAGTATCGAGTATCTACCAATTTTCAGCTCTACACCGAAACCGGTCATCTCACTACGTCCTAATGGCCAAGTTGGTCAAGTAATGTTCTAAGGTCAGTTGATGCTTCATGACACCACGTGGCGGCCCCGTACTCTCCTTGATTCGACTCAAGGGTTACCGGTACCAACCAAAGTTCCACATCAACGTAGCTACTGCTTTAACCATGTCGGTATACCCCGCACAGTTCCCTCATAGTTTATTGCTACTTACCTAAAAGGTGTCCCCAAATCCGGGTGTAGGATTTAAAACAAACCCAAACAAGGAACCAAAAATGTAAAGCATATAAATCAATCAAGATAAGCATGTAAAGGTGATCTAAAACCCTAAGGTAACCCCACTTTTATAATAGTCCCCAGCAGAGTCTCCAGTTCTGTGATGCGGTGGGAGAACTGACTTGGAGGTTTTGTGTTTGTGTTTGCACTTGTGTGGTTAGCAAGAGTCGCCACCGAATTTTCTTTTATCCAAAAGGAAAGGTAAAAAAAGCACAGGAAAGGTGCCAGCACCCTTTTCATCCATGGTTATCCATGGGCTCTTAGTTACTTGTTTAGATCACTTGCTTTTGTTTGATTGTGTGCTTGTGGTGTGGGTTTTGAAAGTATTTTGGAAAGTTTCTTTGTAATGTTTCTCGTCTCTATAAGAACATATACAAAGTTTTGTTTCGAAAAAATAGTTCAAAGAGGTGTTTGTGAATCGTGTTTCGAAAAGTGTTTTGAAAAGAGGTTTTGCAATGGTTCTCGTCTCTATAAGAACGTATACAAAACGTTTTGTCTTTTGAAAGTGTTTTGAAATGGAGGTGTAAGTGTAAAAGTTTTTGTCGTGAGCAAGCGAGTAACTAAGAGAGAATCTATCTACTCGAAAGGTCTTAAGTTGTTCTTTTCTTCTTCCTTTTAATGGTGCTATGTTACCATTGATTTGGTAAAAAGCCCCGTCATTGGATGTAAAGGGACAAGCGCGGGTCAATTTTACAATCATTGAAAGCAACTTGTGAGACGCTCTAGCAATTTTGTAAGGGACGAGATCATTTTATCGAAGGCAACATCGAGGGTCATCGAGGGACTACGATCTTTTTATCGAAGGGTCATTGCTAAAGCGTCCCATATTCGAGGGACATGACTGTGTTTTTGAGGCAACAAACGAGGTTATCCTAGAGGTGCGTGTGTGAAAGTGTGTTCGTTTCAAGTTATTTTTTTGAAATTAGGTTATCTAGCGATTGGTTTTTATGTCTTGCCATGCACACCTAATTACTATACAGTATAAGGAAAACAGTAAATTGCGGGAATTGAAATTCTACGCTATTACAAAGTGTTCGAGAATGGGGGTACAATTGTTACAAATGGGGATGAATCAGATAACAATAGCAATGTACAAATATCAAATAATACAACCAAATCGAATTGTTGTGCGATTTAATACAAAGCTATGACAATTTACAGAAATAAAATCAATAAAGTATGAAATGCATGTATTTACTTGAAAAGAGAGAAATAAAATCTATTCTAAAAAAGAAAGATTAACATTTTTATTATTATTATTCTTTTGTATTTTTATTAATTATGAATAAGTTTAAAGAAAGAAAACTAACTAAATTAATACTTTTTGGTGTTTTTATTAAAATTAATAAAAATGAGTTTTTTTTTTATAAAAAGAGAAAATGGTAAAAGAAAATTAGTCACTTTAAAAAAACTAAGCCAATTTAATGAAATGAAGTTTTAAAAACATTAGTATATTATTAACAAAAAGAAAAGAAAAAAAACAAATTAAATTAAAATGAATGAAAATGGGCTTAGGAGATTTAAGGGTTTGAGGCCCAAAGGTGTTGTCATTGCTGAAAGAAACAAGGCCAGATGAGAGGGGGTATGAGCCAAAAACGCACATGGGCTTAGGGGGTTTGCCAGGACAGGCCCAAAGCTCTAAGACTCTTGTTTAACGTTTCTGATTAGGGTAAACAGATTAGGGTGTATGGTTGTTTTTCTCACAGCGGCGCCACTTCTGATCATTTCCATCGCTTCTCTCTCTCTCGTTCATCTTTCTCACTCAACGTCCCTCTTCTCGTCCTAATTTCGCGAATAAAACGTCCCTTGGTCCCTTTGATTCAACCTGGTTTACGCTTTTCTTTCTGGAAATCCCTAATTTGAAATGAAATCATCTAAAGGGTTTGAAATGCATTTTGATCTTTCTCTCGCCTTCGCTACCGGAGCATTCTCTCTCTCACATCCTAAGCGCCAACGTTTTTGTTTCTTGAAAGTGTATGATTCTGTTTTGAAGTTTGAACGATTTTTTTGTTATTGTTTTGTCTTGTTCATGTTTTCTCTGTTAACCTATTGTGCTACACATTTGAGATGCAGTAAATAGTTTGAAGAAGCCATACCTGCTTAGGGCTTTTCTGTGAAGTGGACGGGGACGGTGAGATCGAGGGAAATGCTCCTTGGTGGCGGAATTAGTGAGAAGGAAGAGAAGATGCTAGGTAACCTTTCCTCCTTGATTTGAACGATGATGATGTTTGTTTCTGACTTTGTGAGTTTTGTGTTGCTTGATCAGCTTGAAACTTTGTTGGTTTTCCTTTTTTTGATTTGTTGGATATCTGGGATTGATGTTACTGTTGGTTGGAACTGGTTTCAACTTGGTTTGAATTGTTTTTTTGAAGTTTGAGGATGGACTAGTTTTTTAGTTTGTTCAGATTTGGTTATGGTTTTGAAATGGTTTTGGTTGTTTTGTGATTTGAAAATGGTTGGCAACAGTTTTGAATGTTGGTTATGGTTTGGGAGTTTTTGTGGTTTGTTGTTACAGTTTCTAGGCTTTATGAGTTTGACACTATTTTTGAAGGTTTTTGAGGTTTGGGATGGTTGGACAGTTTGAGTATGTTTTTTCTTCTTCTACTTGTTGGTTTGAAAACTGGTTTGACAGTTTGGAGTTGAAATGTTACAGTTTGAGAGGTTTGTGATTTTGTCTCGTTGAACTTGTTACAGTTTGCAGGTTATGTTTGATGGGAGATGCAGGGAGTTTTTGTTTTACAGGTTTGGTGGATGGTTTTGAGGTTTGATATGTTTTGAAAACTTGGGGTTTACTATTTTTGGAGGTTAACAGTTTTGGAGGTTTTTGAACTGGTTATGCAGTTTGGAGAGTTTTGTGATTTTTTGACAAAATGTTGTTTTCGATTTTTATGTTCTCTCCCCCCTTCTTACAGTTTGCCTACTGTTATATTTAGATTGCTTTTTGACAGCCTGTGGGCAGAATAGCAAAGTTGTACCTTTTGTGCAATTCCAACAAATTAGGTGATTTCTTTCCTCTCTCTCCTCTCTCAATGATAAAAGCAATTTGATTTTTCACCTTTTTTCTTTGAAAAGTTTGCAAAATCTTGGAAAATGATGAAAAGGATATTGAAACAAGCCCCTTGCTTGTTGGCTTGGTTTACCATGCTGCTGCATTCTTATTGCTATGCTACTCACTTCTTACTGCTTGCATTTTTGCCATGCTGTTGTTGCTTGTCCTAGCTGTTATGCTGTTGTTACTTGTACTTTGTTTTGCTTACTTGTATTGCTTGCACTGCTTGCTTGTACTGTTGTTTGGACAACTTGCTGTATGTTTGCTTTGTTTGGAATATGTTTGGCTGCATTTCTTGTTTGGATAGCTTGCCTATATTTCTCTTGTTTGTGAACCAAGAAGAATAATCTTCTTGTGATTTGTAAATAAGAATGTGATGAATTAAAAATATAGCCCTCTGATTCCAAGTTGCAAACTTTAATGATGAACATTTTTCTTTCTTTTGAAAATTCTTGCTTATGCCCAATTAACTGTACTAATTATTTTTCTGTCTTTCATTTTCATGTGAGCACAACGGGATGGTGGCAACACAGAGGGAGCAATGGAAGCACAGTCAACTTTAGGCATAAATTCAATTTCTTTGTAATTTAGAGAAACATTCAACCAATTGTCCTTATTTATTTTTTTCAAATACGATAAGTTGTAAAACTTAAAGCATTTAAATAATAAATTGTATTGTAACAATTTTTTGAAATAAATGAAAAAGTTTTATGAGGTATTCTGATGTCCATTAGAATCCTTTACTGTCAATAACTCGCAATTTTCTCTTCGCATCTTCACTAATTCTTTAAGATTCTTGATTAAGATAATTGAAACTGTATTCCAATAATTCCAACCAAGATAACTTAAATTCCAATGATCATGTAATCTTGCCACTGCATTCCAAATAAACACGCACTGTGTATTCCTCAAACAAATGTTTATTCCATAAACAAACAAATATTTATTCCATTAACAAGCAAATGTCTTAACATACGCAAATTATCTGGTTAACCTGGATCAAACAAAACATGAATGTTCCAAATGACAGTCTTAGATCCCATCTCTTGTCCCAAATGAACATGCCTTGAGAACAAACAGTAACCTTTCAGTAAACTTGAAAAAGCATGAAAATGTGTGAAAATCAAATGAATTTCTGAGAACTCAATTTCTTCTGAGAAATGCAAGAAAAACCCTAATTGCTGATTTACTGCCACAGGAGAAAATCTGTCTGATCGATTCGTGAGCCAATCTTAAATATTTGAGAAACCCTAGGGTTGTGCTTTCTATGAAAAATGAGAGGGAAAATTTTGGGGTATAACAAATTGGATTAAGAAAATATTTTTAGTCTTTTGGTTTTAAAAGAAATAAAGCAAAGAGTATGAATATAAAAATATTTTTGGTGTTTTTAATTAATGAAAATAGAAGTGATAATAAAAGGGAAAAGAATCAGAATCAACGCATTGCTGAAAGGACAGAAGTAAGGGGCAGAAACTCTGACTCTGATGCGCTGCAAATCAGAAAGAAAATGTTAGCAGAAATGGGGAAGGCCAGAGGTTCTGGGTCTGAGGGCACTAAAGTTATAATGTCACTGGCAGGTCAGAAGTTCTGGTTATTTGAGAGAGCCTAGAGGTTCTAAAGCAAATGGAAACCTAGAAGTTCTGATAATAGGCAAGTGAAGTGTCAATGCTGTTGGATGAGAATATCTAGAAATTCTGGTCCAAGATCACTGTTTTAACAAGCAAATAAAGGGGATTGATCTAGAAGCTCTGGTCCAACTAATGGGGTAAAAATGTCAGGAAATAAACATAAAAATGGTGTTTCTGGGGCTAGAACTCACGACCCTTAACACTAACATCCTATGCACGCGCTCTCTACCACTGGGGTGGCTATACATCTGATATTAGAAGAAAAAACATAAACATATATTACAAAGCAAGCTCTGATGAGGAATTTCATCTCCTTCTCCACGCCAGTCAGAGCATCTGCAGCTTAGTCATTTCTCAACAAAATAGAAAATGCAAACATAGCAGTTATGACAGGTTTCATCATGGTTTCAGAAATATAAAGTATTAGAACTGTAAATCAGAAGCAAGCATGAATTTTGCTAATCCTAATTCTGAATCCTAATTTCCTCAAGAAGTTGTGAACTGAAATTCTCTCTACTTAGGCAAAAATACATGAAATATATGAATATGTACAGAATCAGAGTCGGGATGTCTACATTGTATTTTTTTGAAAATGCAAGCCTAACAATGCCTAAGTAATGTGATGAGAGTCAGCAGAAGCTTACCTTGTAGCTGGAAAATGTTCTGTGAACTAGAGCCTGGTTCTGATTATTGTGATGTTCTGGTCAGCTTCCTTCAATTTTCAAAAAGCTAGAACAACCCTTAACTTGAACTATGAATGGTTGGAGCATTCAGGATCATCCAAGAAACAATGTTCTGATTTTTGAGATGGAGATTGATGAATAACGTGTTACAATCTTAAAATAGAAGTTGGGACGACTTCTAAATGTGTATCAGAAGCTGTGTGGGTGATTTGGTTGGGAAATGCACAAGGGAAATTAAAGCTTGGATGCAAAAACCAGAAATTAGCAGGTTTTGTATTTGTGTTTACAGTTTCAAGTTCTTTGAAATTTCAGCAAAGTTTCAAGACTTTTTCTCAAATCTTCGACCTCTTTAACATTTGCAAATGAAGTTCAATTTATAGGCAAGTATTTATGAGCTTGGAGAATCCAAGAGTACAACCATCATATGCTAGGGCGCTGACTTGTTCTTGAAGCAAGTTTAAACAAGTATGGTTCAAGGCACAAAGTAGGTGGTTAGCAGCTTTAGCCGCGCTTAATCTGAATTTGTAAGCATGATTTATGGAAAAGTACCATCAGAAGCAAAAGTAAAGCATGGGCCTAGCATAAACTTTGTACAAAAGTTTGCTTTTCAAGGACAGCAAGTGTACTTCTATGCCACACGTGGGGAAATCCTTTGGATAAAGACTCAAAAGTGGGCGTGAGCATTAAATGATGATGAGATTTATCAAAACAAAAAACCTGCAATATGAGATTATGCATCATAGCTTGGATCTGGATCAGAAGTTCAACATCAGTGTAACTTAGAACAAATATCCAACTTCTGATTTTCGAATCTCCCTGCTCCAGCATGTTCTGAAGGAGTTCTCAGACTTTTTAGAAAGCTTTTAATATGCTTTGCATACCCTCTTTGAATTACTCTTGCAAACTTTAATTGATCTTACGTGAAAACTGGCCCAGGAGTTCTAACCAAATTCTGTCTTGGAAATGCCCAGAATTTACTGAGTGCTTCAGTTTCATGGACGTGTCTTCAAGGATTTATAACTTGAAATCCCAACATTTTTAGGAGAAGTTCTATTCTGCAATGTCTTAGATATCATTAAAATATACAACTCTTGTGTCAGAAGTTCTTCTAGAATCAACTTACATCATGGTGAAAATTAGGCCAGAAGTTTTGAACTTATCATCTTCCTAAACACTTAGAAAAATTTCCAAGTATTTAGAATTTTGATTCTTGACTTTCTTGGTGAAACAAACTTCATATTTTAACATATCTTGATGAAATATGATTCTTGAAACTTGATTTTGATCCAAAAGTCAAAGTTTGACCTTTTAGTGTGCAATTGACCATTTTGCCCTTGTGCCATTTCCAAACCTAAATTTATGTATCAGTGCTGCAAACTTGATGTCATAGAAGATCCTGTGAGAGAATCCTTGATAAATGAGAGGGCAAATTTTGGGGTACAACAGCTGCCCCTGTTCAATCTTCTTAAACCTGAAGAGTTAGATTGGCGAGTCCGCCATTCGTGACTTGAAGGTGAAAGATGATTGAACACTAGAGTGCCCAGAAGTTTGCACTCGATGATGTGTTAGTTGACTGCGTAAGGAATGGGCTTAGAGATGCCATTTAGAGTGACTGGATGGTATCAGGATATATCTTTTGGTTGATTTATACTAAAACGATAGATGTCCTTTGCCTGATGATTTTTTCCTATAAGGAAAAATGATTAGTTGCATGCAGATGTATGCATGGCGTAATGATGTTCTCAAAATAAATGAGATTATGCTTTTGTCATGTATGCGTTATGGTTTAGGAATGTGATGTGTTTATTGCAGTGTGTCTTTGTCTAGGAAAATAAATATTTGACAACATGCTAGGGAGCCTTAGGAGGCTGAGGCTGAATTATTGTTGGAGAATATATGTATCTTCAACTCTGTTTAGAATGTTTCTACTGGGAATTCCTGTTTTGTTGTTTGAGGAGAAACCTCACTGGGGAATACTGGCTTGTTTAAGAAGACTCTATAGAGAGTGTTGATCTCTGCTTGGGGAAAAAAGTTTAAGAGTTTTGATTGTTCAATGCTCTACTGGGTAATTATTCCTGATTGGAGAGCATCGAAAATTGGCTGTTATTTGGTCGAAATCCAGGCTTGGCAGCAATTTGTTGGGGATAATGAAGTTGACTGCTATCTGGTCGTATTCCAGGCTTCACGGAAAATTGCTTGAAGTTGAATTGTTATCTGGTCGGGTTCTAGGCTTCATAGTGAGTTACTGGGGAAGATCTGTATTAACTGTTATCTGGTCGGAATCCAGGTTTCACAGAAAATTGCTTGAAGTTGAACTATTATCTGGTCGGGTTCCAGGCTTCGCAGCAACTTACTAACATTAAATTGCTATCTGGTCGAATTCCAGGTTTCGCAGATTACTGAGGTGGATGAAGTTAATTGCTATCTGGTCAAATTCCAGGCTTCATAATAACTTGCTTGAAAAGATAAAGTTGAACTGATATCTGGTCGGGTCCAGGCTTCACAGTAACTTGCTTGAAACTAGTTGTTATCTGGTCGGATTCCAGGCTTCACAACAAATTTCTGAGAGAATAAAGTTAATTGTTATCTGGTCAGATTCCAGGCTTCACAATAACTCGCTTGAAAAGATAAAGTTGAACTGATATCTGGTCGGGTCCAGGCTTCACAGTAACTTGCTGGGGTAGAGGTAAACTCTACTGGGGAAAAGAAGTTAATCCCTTGTCTGGTTGAGTCTAGGTTTTTCAATATCTCGAAGAGTTAAGCTATTATCTGGTCGGATCTAGGCTTCATAGTGTCTTGAGAAGTTAACTATTATCTGGTCGGGTCCAGGCTTTATAGTTACTGGAGTTAAACTATTATCTGGTCGGGTCCAGGCTTCATAGTGACTGAAATTTGAACTATTATATGGTCGGGTCCAGGCTTCATAGCAACTTTCGAAGATAGCAATGATTTTGTTGGTGACTTCACTAGGGAAAAGAGGTCGTGGTCCTCTGATTTGTAATAGTTTGAGAGGAAAACTCAAGCTGGAGAGGATAGACTCAGCCAGGGAAGACAGACTCAGCTGGGAAAATAAACCCTGTTGAGGAATATTTGACGAATTGCCGACAAGGTGAGTCCTTTTAGGAAGAGATCCACAAGGCTTCTTCTTTTAGGACCAACTCAGCTGGGGAGAGGGTTGTCAAGAGATTGAGACTCTGGCTGGGGACTATCCTATGAAAAGGACTTTATGGGGATAATGTTAATGGAATAACTCTGCAAGGACATCCCAAATGCATAAAGAGATGCTTGTTGCTGCTTGGCAGGACACATGTTCTAAATAGTTTTAATTATGTTCACATGCATATGTTCGTTCAATTTTAGTCATTGGATATCTTTGCATTCAAAACAAAAATAGAAAGTTTGCACTTCAAAGTATATTTGTATTGATATTTTGCCCATGAATATGCATTTTTTGTATAAAGAGACGGAGATCCTAGTAAGAGGAAATCGTCGAAAGGAAAACAAAATTGAAAACAAAGATAATAGCCATGTGGAAGTGATCTCATTGTGTTATGAATCTACTATTGCCCCCAATGTCTTCAAACGTCCCTTGCCATTGATAGAAGTTGATTGAATTAATCTTGGACCGTTTAGACTCGGACCTTGGTAATAAAGTCAACCGTGGTGATTCCATAGAGACATAATCGTACGCTTTCAATCCTTAATTTTTACCTAGACCGCCCTTTCAGGTTTTTGGCGCACCAGGATACCCATTTTTGCCCCAGTCGCCCTTTCAGGTTTTCAACTTGTCAGGTGTATAATGTTTTGCATATATCCCTGATTTTTTCCCAAACCTTTGGTTTGCCGGGATGCCCTTATCTTGCCTAGGTGTGTCAACCTAGTGGGTCTCTTATGCGTAGTATTTTTTTAACTATGTCCGCGTTCACAGGATGTGGGAAATCTTCACCGTCCATGGTAGTCAGCATCATGGCACCACCAGAGAAAACTCTCTTGACAACAAATGGCCCTTCGTAAGTGGGAGTCCATTTTCCCCCGGGGTCGCCTTGTGGAAGAATGATGCGCTTTATTACCAAGTCACCAGCTTGATATAATCGAGGTCTAATCTTTTTGTTGAAAGCCTTGATCATACGTTTTTGGTATATCTGACCATGACAAACAACAGCCAGTCGTTTTTCATCAATCAAGTTCAACTGATCCAATCTTGTTTGAATCCATTCGTATTCGCCTAAGCCTGCTTCATTCATAATCCTTAGTGAGGGAATCTGAACCTCTACTGGTAAGACAACTTCCATGCCATAGACCAAAGAAAAGGAGTTTCCCCAGTTGATGTCTGAGCTGAAGTACGGTAGCCATGAAAAGCAAACGGTAACATCTCATGCCAGTCTTTGTAGGTCACTATGATCTTCTGCATAATCTTCTTAATGTTTTTGTTGGCTGCTTCCACTGTGCCATTCATTTTAGGTCTATAAGGAGAAGAATTGTGATGCTTGATTTTGAACTGATTGCAAAGTTCTATAATCATAGCATTGTTGAGGTTAGTCCCATTATCTATGATGAACCTTTCGGGGACACCATAGCGGCAAATGAGGTTACGTTTGATGAATCTGGCTACAACGTTCTTTGTGACTGGGGCAAATGAGGCGGCTTCAACCCATTTGGTGAAATAATCGATAGTGACCAGAATGAAGTGATGTCCATTGGAGGCAGTAGGTTTGATCTCTCCAATCATGTCAATACCCCACATTGCAAATTACCACGAAGCGGACATGATGTTCAGAGGAATAGGAGGCACATGGACCTTATCATCATATACTTGGAATTTGTGGCAAGTCCTTGAGTGGTGATGGAAATCAGCCTCCACCGTTGACCAATAGTAACCGGCTCTCAGAATTTTCTTGGCCATAGTATGTCCACTAGAGTGAGTCCCAAAGAGACCATCATGCATGTCTTCCATAGTTTCCTCTGCCTCCTTCTTGTCCACACATCGGAGTAGAGTAGAATCATGGTTGCATTTGTACAGGATTCCATTACTTAGGAAGAATTTGGCTGAGAATCTTCATAAGAACTTTCTGTCATTGATGGAAACTCCTTCGGGATACTCTTGTGCTTCAAGGTATCTCTTCACCTCATGGTACCATGTCTTCTCAGCGTCAGTGTCGAGCTCATAGCAGTGTGCAGGTTCGTCGAATCTCTCAATTGTAATCATAGGAGCTTCATTGTCCCATTTGAACTTGAACATAAAAGACATCATGGCTAAAGCATCGACTAATTGATTTTCTTCCCTAGGTAAGTGTTCAAAGGTGATCTCTTCGAAGTAAGGAATCAAAGATAGCACAAGCTCCTTGTAAGGAATGAGATTAGGGTGCTTAGTGTCCCAATCTCCTTTTACCTGGCTAATCACTAGAGCATAATCCTCGAACACATTCAAATGCTTGATCCTCAAATCAATGGCAGGCTTCAGACCCAAAATGCATGCTTCGTACTCAGCTATGTTGTTCGTACAATCGAAGCACAGTTTAGAAGTGAAAGGAGTGTGGCAACCTTCAGGGGAGATTATCACAGCACCCAATTCCGTTACCCAAAGCGTTGGAAGCCCCATCGAAGACCATAGTACATCAGGATCCTTATTTAGGTCCGTCATACGGTCCAGGTTTCTCACAGTCAGTTACTAACATGATATTCTCATCCGGGAAGTCAAACTTCATAGACTGTTAATCATCAACAACTTGATGGGCCAAATGATCTGCCGATACACTTCCTTTGATGGCCTTTTGCATTATGTATTAAATATCATACTCAGTCAAAATCATCTGCCATCTAGCTATTCGTCCGGAAAGAGTGGGTTTCTCAAAGATGTACTGGATATGGTCCATCTTAGAAATCAGTAGAGTGGTATGAGTCATCATATATTGTATTAGCCAGCGAGCAGCCCATGCCAGAGCGCATTAAGTTTTCTCGAGCAGTGAATATCTGGTTTCACATTCGGTAAACTTTTTGCTCAGGTAGTAAATAGCATGCTCTTTTCGGCCAGACTCGTCATGTTTGCCCAACACACATCCCATAGAATTCTCTAGCACCGTCAAGTACATGATCAAAGGTCTTCCTTTAACTGGAGGCATGGGGATAGGAGGTTCTTGCAGATATTCCTTGATTTTGTTGAAGGCAGCTTGGCATTCGTTATTCCATCTGACTACTTGATCTTTCTTCAAGAGTTTGAAGATTGGCTCACAAGTAGCAGTTAAGTGAGATATGTAACGGGCGATGTAGTTAAGACGACCCAAGAATCCTCTAACCTCCTTTTCAGAGTGGAGAACTGGCATTTCTTGGATGGCCTTTACCTTGGTAGGATCAACTTCAATGCCTTTACCACCGACGACAAAACATAGAAGCTTTCTAGATCGTACTCCGAATGTACATTTATTAGGGTTCAATCTCAATTTGTACTTTTCAGCATCTCGAATAGCTTGTATAGGTGATTGAGATGTTCTTCTTCAGTTTGTGATCTTGAAATCATATCATCCACATATACCTCTATTTCATGATGGATCATATCATGAAACAAAGCTACCATAACCCTTTGTTATTTTGCCCCTACATTCTTCAGTCTGAATGGCATGACCTTGTAACAAAAGGTGCCCCATTGTGTAACAAAGGTGGTCTTCTCCATGTCTTCAGGAGCCATCTTAATTTGATTATATCTAGAGAAACCATCCATGAAAGAGAAGATCTTATGTTGAGCAGTGTTATCGACCAAGACATCAATATGTGGTAGAGGGAAGTCATCCTTGGGACTTTCCCTATTCATATCCCTATAATCTACGCACATACGAACTTTTCCGTCTTTCTTCGGCACTGGCACCGAGTTTTCAACCCATTGGGGATAAGATGTCACAGCTAGGAATCCTGCATCAAATTGTTTCATCACTTTAACTTTTATCTTTTCAGACACGTCAGGCCTCATTCGACGAACTTTTTGTTTGACAGGAGGGCATTCTTCCTATGTCGGCAGATGATGAACTACAACATTGGTATCCAACCTTAGCATATCTTCATACAACCAAGCAAACACTTCCACATAGTTATGCAACATCTGAACCAATCTGCTTTTGACACTTCTTCCTAAGTTGGCGCCAATCTTGACCTTTTTCTTGTTTGTCTCTGTACCTAGGTTCATGACTTCAACTGACTCTTCATGCGACTGAATAGCTTTTTCCTCTTGCAATAGAAGTTTGGATAGTTCTCCAGGTATCTCACAATCTTCTTCGCCTTCGTCTTCGTCTTGGTTAATTGGATGTTCGAAATCATAGTTGGCAATAGTAGAGTCATTGGCAATGAGATCCGGAGTGGATGAGGACCTGCAAGAGTGTGTGTGTGCATGTAAGATACATGGCTATTTTGAAAAATTCATTGAAGAAAAAGAAAGACAATGAGCACAAAAGTTAGAACGCAAAAAGTCTAATGGTTTGTATTGAGTGATCATATGACAAAATGAACATAAATAAAACCCTTAACAAATGGATCATAGTGCCCCGGTGTGATACGGTGGCAAAACCGACTATTTTGAAAAATGCTGGTTTGTGTTTTGCATTTTGTATTCGCAAAATGTCGCGGTAAGCAAGAGTCGCCACCGACTTTTATTTTATCCAACCGAAAAGGAAAAAAGCACAGAAAAATTCCTTTTTCGAGATATTCTGAGTACGGGGGGTAGATTATAGAAAGGGAAGGTATTAGCACCCTTTCTATCCATGGTTTTCCACGGGCTCTTAGGTACTTGCTCATCTTTTAAAATTGCTTGTGTGTGTTTGTTTTGAAAAGTTTTGTTTTACTTCGTTTTAACCCTTGTTTCTGTCCTCAAGAGTGTTACGAAGTTGTTTTGAAAACTTTGTTTGAAAAGTGTTTGGTGTGAAAAAGTTTGTTTGTTTTGAGCAAGTACCTACTAGCATCTACCTACTCGAAATAGGATTGTTTCTATTCTCGTTTCCTTTAGACAGTGTTGTCCTACTATTGAGAAATAGGTAGCATCGTCATTGGAGTTGTAAGGGTCAATTCGTAAGGGACGTATGATCACTAAAGCAATGTTAGGATGTCTTAGTAATAACCCTAGAGTCTTAAGATTATATTCGAGGCAACATTTCCGAGGCAACATTTCCAAGGCAAAATTTCTGAACAGGATATTTGATCTTTGTTTAGACAGGAGGGTAACCACTAAGACACCCTATACTTAATGATCGTTTACCGAAGGCAACCGAAGTGAGAGCATACCCTAAGAGTGTGCATGTGCGAGTGATTGGATTTCAATTATTATCTTTGCACATTAGGGTTTTCTAGCCGTTTTAAATTATCATGCAATCTTGTCATACAATCCTATTAACATACATCTAAACAGTTAATATTCGGGAGAATTAAAATGCGAGAAATAAAACCTACGCTATTACAAGGCTTCGGGGTAGGGATTAATTACATAGCAAAAAAAAACCCGCAAAAGACGATAAATAAAAGAAAAGCCCTTGATTAAACTATTACATACCATGAACAGTTACATCAATATCGTAAAAAAATATTAAACGCGCGCGACGAATCGAATGCAAAATAACTAGGGTTTTGACCCCAACTATACCTAATTGTAACTTACAGGAAAAATCAATCTTTTGTCGTTTTTTTGATTATTTGAGAAAATAAAGCTTAATTGAATAAAAACAAAAAAAACCTAATTACTAATTTAATTTTAATTAAGAAAAATAATTAAATTAACCTATCTTTTTGTATTTTTTTATTTTTGAGAAAAGAAATAAAAATTAAATTAAATCACAAGTCTAACCCTAATTTTCTAATTGGTTTTAATTAAAAAAAGTTAGAATTTCCTTAAATTAAATCAAACTAATTATATTAAATTTGATAAAATAAAAGCCTAATTCTAATTTTTGTGTGAAATTCTTGATTTTATGATTTTATGAAGAAAAAAAATTAATTTTGTTAAAAAAAATTAAGTAAATTAAATTAAATAAAAGAAATAACTAGAAAAGAAAAAGAACGGGCCTGATATTTGCATAAAAGGGGGGGGGGGGGTGCAGTTTGCAAATCTGAGCCCAATAAGCTCCTGACCTGTTTGACCTTTCACAATCCCATGGGCATGTTTGACTCAGGCGTATGGTGGACCTTCAAGGGATGAACCTTCGATCTGGCCAGGAATTCATCATATGGCTGATGTTGATAGTACACAAAATATGCTTGAGGCTGGGAAGTACTGGATTGACCTAAAACTATTGAGAAAATAATAAAATGCACACGCCTGGGATCGAACCCAGGACGTGTGCATCAAAGACCAAAAACTTTACCATCTGCGCTAGCTTGTTTAGTTATAACAATAATTCAATAAATATAATATAACATAAACAATGTGCCACGCTTCCCAAAACGCGCGAAGTTCAAACTGACCACTCATAACCTGCCACACCATTGTCTTCTTTGTTGCTTCCCTCGTTTTAGATAAAAGGCTTTTACCTACGGACACCAAGCGTAGGTATAACCCTTGTTCATTCCAAAATCTTGTATGTGTATGATAAATGACAACCAATGGTACCAATCAACTCGTTGCAACCTCGTGAGCATCATGGTACCATTATTAATGGCCAATTTTCCCTGTACACAAAACCCCTAAAAACAAAGCACGAACCCTAGCCATGGCAACTTGATGTACAGTTAATAAAAATGCAATTAATCATAACCATTAGCTTGCAAACAACTCAAGGATTGTGAATATATCAATTAATCATGTTAAAGATGCCAGAATTAAGATATTCGAATTCAAGAAAAGAGATAAACTGTGTGACTCTTACAGGGCGCTTCAAGGCGTGGGGAAGCTTGCTAGAAATTGAAACACGATCCTGGGGAGTCCAACAATTGATTGGAATGATTAGAATGGCTTGAGATGATCTGAAACTTGGAAATCAGTTTGCAACTTTTCTTAATTTTTTTTGAAATTAGTTCTCTCCTTTGCACGCCTCTAGCCTCTTCTTTTTTGATCTGCCTTTGTTCCTTATGTATCCTAGAATGTATTAGGGTTACAATTTGTTTCAAATCTTCTCCAATTATGAATATTGATTCATGATTTGATCCTTGTGCAAAATCTTTCCAAAACAAGCAAAATCAATCTTTTTCTGTCCATTTTGATCCTTTCACGATTTGATCTTGTTTCCAGCTGTGTAATGGACCTAATCATGCACAAAATCTCAAGATTTAATTAGCTTTTGATATTTTTACTATTTTATATAGATTTTATTTGATTTAAATGAAATAAAATCAAAATAAATAACAAAAATAAAATAATGACAAGTGGAAGGGCTCATGGGTCGTGGATCACATTACAAACTCAGTGCAAGCATAAAAAGTTGGACCCATTTGGCAAAAAATGCAATTTTGGACACATTTGACTTTGGGCAATTTTGCAAAAAGGGTCAACTTTGCCAATGCATAACTCCCTCAATTTTGACCCTAGAGATGTTTTCTTGGACTTTTTAGAAAGCTTAATATGTCCTCTAAGCAACTCTTTTGGTATCATCTCAATTGAGCCTTCCATGTTCATGTATAAAGCTTTGATCCAAAAGGTGTTTTTGTTGACTTTTCAAAATGACCTATAATGTCCAAATTTATATCTTCTTGTGAGTGCATATTTTGAACTTAGAAGCTGAAGATTAATTGTAGGGAATTACATCCTCTTAAAAATTAGCTTTGGATGGGTCATTTTTGCTAAAGTATGAGAAAGTTATGCTTGGTCAAAGTTGAGTTGACTTTTCCTACAAAACCCTAATTTAGCAACTTTTGGGTTTTGATGAATTGTGAGCAATCCTTGAGGAATCATGATCAACCCTTGATTAAATGATGAATAATACTTCAAAATGATAATGTTGACCAAAAATCTTAAAGTTTGACTGTATGTGAGACACAGTTGACTTTTGCCCTAGCACAGTCGATTTTCAGGCCTTTGAGCAATTGACTGAGCTAACTTCCTCTGCAAGGCTTGAAACTTGACATGGATGATCTTGACAACATATTAGGACAATGGTGAGTGTTTGGTATCCTTTGGAGTCAAACATCTTGATGCAAACTGAAACCCTAATTTGGGGTAGACTGCCTTAGGAGAGAGTTTGTCTGGTCAACCCTTGGACTTCCTTGAGCAATTTGAAGACCCTACTTGACATGTATTGAGAAATATGGGAGGGAAAATTTTGGGGTACAACAACTGCCCCTGTTCAATCTTCTTAAACTTGAGGATGTAGATTGGCTTGTCTGCCTTTCGTGATCTGAAGGTTGAAGATGATTGAACACTAGAGTGCCCAGAAATTTGCACTCGCGTGAAGTGGTACTAGTCTTGAGATATCGGGAATGGGCTTATAGATGCCATTTGGAAGTTAATGACGGGATATGGGCTTATAGATTCCATCAGAAGAAGTGTCGATCGTATAAGAGATTCCTTTGCGAGAACCCGTATACCTGTTGTCAAGGAAGATTTCGCTGGGGAATGCTGGTCTCTGTCTTGAAAAAAATAGAGTTTTAGGAGCTTCAGTTATCCGTTACTCTACTGGGGAATCATCTCTTAGTTGAGGAGGTTACAATGAACTGCTATCCGGCCGTGCCCCCGGTTTTACAATGATTTGCTGAGAAAAATAAGACCGACTGCTATCTGGTCGTGCTCCAGGCTTTATAGTGACTTACAGGGGAGATGAGTTTAGACTTGCTATCTGGTTGTCTTCCAGGCTTTTTAATTTCTCAATTCTTATCTGGTTGTGCTCCAGGCTTCAGAAGGAATTAGGTGGTTATCCGGTCGCATCCGGGCTTCAACTTGAATTTAAATCATACTAGTATCCAGTCGATTTTTGGGCTTCATAGTAATTGGCCGAGTAAACTGCTATTTGGTCGAATTCCAAGCTTCGCAGTACCTTATATTATTATCTAGTCGTGTCCTAGGTTTCAGTGTCCTTTGTCGTTATCTGGTCGTGATCCAGTCTTCATAGTGTCTTATACCATTATCTGGTCGTGCACCAGGCTTCATGGTGTCTTGTACCACTATCTGGTCGATTCCAGGCTTCGTGGTATCTTGTACTGCTATCTGGTCGATTTCCAGGCTTCACAATAACTTGCTGAGGGTTAAGTTGTTTTCTGATCGATCTCCAGGCTTCATAGCTTGTATTTAGGAGATACCACTATCTGGTCGATTCCAGGCTTCGTAGTATTTTGGAGAAATCAAGATATTATCCGGTCGATTTCCGGGCTTCATAGCTTGAAACTGGAATAGAAATCTTAGTATCGATTTGACTGAACTAGAGAAAACTTGCGAGAACTTGATTGCATCTTTCCCTGAAGGTAAAGAGTTAGTCGTATGTAATGTCATGATGTATGAAGTGAGTAGGTGTTTAGTTATTGGCTTGCATTTTTGGTAAAACCCAAGTGTATGTATGAATGTCATGACTGATGTCATAACATTCTAGTTTAGTTTGTACTGATTCATTAGGTACCTTTGCAGAAAAATATTGTCATTCAGGTACTGATGTTTATAAGTGTGTATCTGAGCATTTTGCAAAATGATCACATTTTCATAAATCAGTTGACAGGTTTCTCAGATGTCATAACAGATGTTAAGACATCCTGTTCTGAACTAACAGGTTTTTAGGTTGGTTAATTCTGAGTTTTTTCAGGAAATAACTCAGTCTTTCCAGAACAGAATCCTGCGTTTTCTGAGGGGTAACCTAGCTCAACCCTAACCTGGTTAATAAAGTCCTATGACCTAGTCTTAAGGTCAAACGGAATTAACCCTAGGTTTTTGTGGAAACCCTAACTGAAGTTGTAGCTGCTATATATTCAACAGAGCTGCTGTTTTGCAAGGAATCCCTTTGTTGATCAGAAGATCATTTGTAATCTGTATAGGTTTGATTATTGTACTCCAAGCAATTATCATTGTGATAAGTGACTTGGAATAGGTTTTTAATTGTAAGGGTTGTGTAGCACTCAAAGCTTTGAAGCAAGAGTGTTTGAATGTTTCTTGACTAAAGCTGTGAAGCAGAGTCAAGTTAAGTTTGTGTATCACTCAAAGCTGTGAAGCAAGAGTGGTTGTGTTGCTTGATTAAAAAGCTGTGAAGCTTAATCAAGTGTAGGTTTTTGAAGAGTGTCTTCATCAATTCATTAGTCAAATTGTTTTATGTATCACTGCTGTGATTGAGGGGGAGTGAGTAGGAACTCAGGTTTAAGTTGTACTTAGATTGAAATTGCATTGGGTAGGTCTTAAGTGAAGGAGATAAACTGGTTGGTTTATTCCTGAATTAACATCTCTTATAGTGGATTTCCTCCCTGGCTTGGTAGCCCCCAGAGTAGGTGTTGTTGCACACTGAACTGGGTAAACAATTGACTGTGTTCTTTATTGTTTTTGTATTTACTGTCATATAGTAAGTCAGATACGGTGTCATAACATTGATCGTGACATTGAGTATCTGTAGCCAGAATTTCAATTGGCATCAGAGCAGGCACCCTGCCTGTATTACTGGGTGAGATCTAGGGATATCACTTTCTGGCACTATGGACAAAGAAGGAGTCTTTGGAAACAGACCACCCATTCTGGATGGAACTAATTATGACTACTGGAAACCTCGTATGATTGCCTTCCTAAAATCTCTGGACAAAAAGGCTTGGAGAGCTGCTGACAAAGGATGGATCCATCCCACCATAACTGAGAAAGATGGGACAATCAGTCTGAAGCCTGAGGAAGATTGGAGTAAAGAAGAAGATGAATTAGCTCTGGGAAATTCCAAAGCCTTAAATGCCCTGTTCAATGGAATTGATAGAAACATTTTTCAGACTAGTACATCAATATGAACTGGCCAAGGAAGTTTGGGACACTCTCAAAACTACTCATGAGGGCACTTCCAAAGTGAAAATGTCAAGACTTCAGATGTTGACCACCAAATTTGAGAATCTAAAGATGATGGAAGATGAAACCATTCATGAGTTTCACATGAACATCTTGGAGATTGCCAACACCTCAGGAGCACTGGGAGAAAAAATGGCAGAAGAAAAATTGGTGAGAAAAATTCTCAGATCATTGCCCAAAAGATTTGCAATGAAGGTAACTGCCATAGAAGAAGCCCAGGACATCAGCAAGTTGAAAGTAGATGAACTTATTGGGTCGCTTCAGACTTATGAGATGGGGATCACTGAAAATAGTGACAGGAAGAACAAGAGCATAGCACTTGTGTCCAACACTGACAACAAGGAGGATGAAGAAGAAAATATCTCAGAAGCTATAGCCATGCTTGGAAGACAGTTCAACAAACTCATCAAAAGAATTGATCCAAAGTCAAGGTCAAATGTTCATAACATTCCCTCTGACATTGACAGTTCCAACAGAAGACCAAGGTCAGAAGAGAAGGGAAACCAAGGCAGAGGAATTCAATGCCATGGTTGTGAAGGTTATGGGCATATTCGAGCTGAATGTCCAACCTTTCTTAAGAAACAAAAGAAAGGAATGACTGTTACTTGGTCTGACTATGATTCAGAAAGTAATTCTGAAGAAGAATCGGCCAAACTAGCTACTGCTCTAACTGGTGTTTGTACCTCTGAAAGTGACACTAGTGATGAAGAAGTGACATTTGAAGAACTGGCTGATACTTACAAGAAACTGTGTATCAGAAGTACTGAAGTCTGTGTGCAGAATGAGAAACAATCAAAACTCATCATAAAGCTGGAGGCTGAGAAAAGGGCAAACCTTGAAACTATAAGTCATCTAGAAGGGGAAGTTCAATTGCTGAACTCTCAACTGTATCAAATGACAAAATCTGTCAAGATGCTGACAAATGGAACAGACAAACTGGAAGAAATTCTTCAGGTTGGACAAAATGTGGGAAATAAATCTGGACTAGGATTTATGGAAGCAAAGAAATCTGGTACAGTCAAGAAGATCAGGCCTAATAAGCAAATGTCAAAACAGATGTCTCAACACAACTCTCAACATCAAGATCAGAGACATATGAAGAAAAGGTACCAAAGATGGAGATGTAATCACTGTGGTAGATATGGCCACATAAAACCTTTCTGCTTCAGATTACATGGATACCCTAATCAGAACTCAGGTGTCAAACCTAAGTCTAAAAAGGTACCACATGCTCCTAAATGGAAGAAAAAGGCTACTGCCCTGATAGCCCACACTTCCCTGAGGGTCTCTGCAAAGGAAGACTGGTACTTTGACAGTGGGTGTTCCATACACATGACAGGAATCAAGAACCTCCTCAATAATGTTAAACCTCACACCACCAGTTTTGTGACCTTTGGAGATGGTGCTAAAGGTGAAATCAAAGGAGTTGGTAATATGGACTGCCCTGGAGTTCCAAGTCTGAATGAAGTATTGTTGGTAAAAGGACTGACTGCTAATCTCATTAGTATCAGTCAATTGTGTGATCTAGGATTCAAGGTAAATTTCTCAAAATCTGAATGCCTTGTAATCAATGACAAACAAGAAATTGTAATGAAAGGAGTCAGATCTAAAGACAACTGTTACTTGTGGGAACCTGAGAACACTAATTTCTCCTCTTGTGTTCCATTGCAAAAGAAGAAAAAGAGGTGAAACTTTGGCACCAAAAACTTGGCCATCTTCATCTAAGAGGAATGAAAAGGATTATCTCCATGGAGGCAGTCAGAGGAATTCCAAGACTGCAAATTGATGAAGAAAGAGTCTGTGGTGAATGTCAGGTTGGTAAGCAGACTAGGATGTCACATCCAAAGTCAAGACATCTGACCACCTCTAAGGTTCTAGAACTTCTTCATATGGATCTGATGGGACCAATGCAAGTGGAGAGTCTTGGTGGAAAAAGATATGCCTATGTGGTTGTGGATGATTTTTCCAGATTCACCTGGATTAATTTCATTAGGGAAAAATCTGATGTATTTGAAGTTTTTAAAGAATTGTGCAAAAAAATTCAAAGAGAAAAGGAAGGATGTATTGTCAGAATCAGAAGTGATCATGGCAAGGAATTTGAAAACAGCAAGTTTGATGATTTCTGTTCCTCAGAAGGAATTAGTCATGAATTTTCTTCTCCTATAACTCCTCAGCAAAATGGAGTTGTGGAAAGAAAAAACAGGACCATACAGGAATCTGCCAGAGCAATGTTACATGCTAAAAGACTTCCCATGTATTTTTGGGCTGAAGCTATGAATACAGCCTGCTATGTTCATAACAGGGTCACCTTGAGAAAGGGAACCTCATCCACCATATATGAACTCTGGAAAGGAAGAAAACCAACTGTGAAGTACTTCCATGTGTTTGGCAGCAAATGCTACATTCTAGCAGATCGTGAACAAAGAAGAAAACTGGACCCTAAAAGTGATGAAGGCATATTTCTAGGATACTCCTCAAACAGCAGAGCTTATAGAGTATTCAATTCCAGAACCAAAGCCATGATGGAATCAATAAATGTTATAATTGATGATTATCATGAAGAAATAGATGTTCCTTGTACTGTTGAGACATTCTTTGAGACTTCAACTCAACAGAATGATCTTCCCAACTCCTCCACAACAGAATCTGAATCAAAGGAAGCTAGCAAGATCCCTTCCATCAGAATTCAGAAGGATCATCCAAAAGAGCTCATCATAGGAGATCCCAACAGTGGAGTCACTACAAGATCTAGAGAAATCATCTCAAACTCTTGTTTTGTGTCCAAAATAGAACCAAAAAATGTCAAAGAAGCTTTAACTGATGAATACTGGATTGGTGCAATGCAAGATGAATTGAACCAATTCAAGCAACATGAAGTTTGGGAACTGGTTCCTAGACCTGAAGGAACTAACATCATTGGGACTAAATGGATTTTCAAGAACAAGTCAGATGCTGAAGGAGTTGTCACCAGAAATAAGGCAAGACTTGTTGCTCAAGGATACACCCAGGTTGAAGGGGTTGATTTTGATGAAACCTTTGCACCTGTGGCCAGGCTGGAATCAATCAGACTCCTATTGTCAATTGCTTGTCTTCTGAAGTTCAAGCTATTTCAGATGGATGTGAAAAGTGCCTTTCTAAATGGGTACTTAAATGAGGAAGCTTATGTGGAACAACCTAAAGGCTTTGTGGATCCAAACCACCCTGATCATGTCTACAAATTGAGAAAAGCTTTATATGGCCTGAAACAAGCTCCTAGAGCATGGTATGACAGGTTAACAAAGTTTCTCTCAGACAAAGGATACAGAAAAGGAGGCTTGGACAAAACTCTCTTTGTCAAAACTGAAGGAGGGAAGTTGATGGTTGCCCAAATATATGTTGATGACATAGTGTTTGGAGGAATGTCAGAACCTATGGTTAAACATTTTGCTGACCAGATGCAGGCTGAATTTGAAATGAGTCTCATGGGAGAACTAACTTATTTTCTTGGACTACAAGTCTCACAGATGGAGGACTCAATCTTCCTATCTCAAAGCAAGTATGCTAAGAACATTGTAAAGAAGTTTGGTATGGAGAATGCCAGTCACAAAAGGACTCCTGCTCCTACACATTTAAAGCTTTCCAAAGACTCAAGTGGGGTTAAGGTGGATCAAAGTCTGTACAGAAGCATGATAGGAAGCCTGTTGTACTTGACAGCCAGCAGACCTGATATTGCTTTTGCAGTTGGAGTCTGTGCAAGATACCAAGCTGATCCTAAAGTCAGTCATATCAATCAAGTGAAGAGAATCTTGAAGTATGTGAGTGGAACGTACAACTATGGGTTGATGTATTCTCATGGCTGTGAACCAGCTCTGACTGGCTACTGTGATGCTGATTGGGCTGGTAGTGCTGATGATAGAAAAAGCACCTCTGGAGGATGTTTCTTCTTGGGAAATAATCTGGTCTCTTGGTTTAGCAAGAAACAGAATTGTGTGTCTCTTTCAACTGCTGAAGCTGAATACATTGCAGCTGGTAGTAGCTGTTCTCAAATGATCTGGATAAAACAGATGCTTACTGAGTATAATGTCACACAAGATGTTATGACATTGTACTGTGACAATCTGAGTACAATCAACATTTCCAAGAATCCCATTCAGCATAGTAGGACCAAACATATTGACATTCGTCATCACTTTATCAGAGACCTTGTAGAAGAGAAGACTATCAAATTAGAACATGTTGCCACTGAGCTACAGCTGGCTGACATTTTTACCAAGGCTCTTGATGCAAATCAATTTGAAAACTTGAGGGGTAAGTTGGGTATTTGCCAACATGAGGAATTGTAGCAATTAATTTTGCTTAAAACAAGGGTTAAAGGAGTTATGAGTGTTCTGATTGGGTTAAAATTATATTTTCCCACTTCCTTCAGTTCTTTTAAGAAGTTGAATAGACACTCCTTTTCTTCCTTCCCCTCTCATCTCCTCATCAAAACCCAGTCTCTCAATCAGAATTTTGTCTTCAGTTACTGTTGGTCCTCTAAGACTGTCAAAATGCCGTCATCATCCAATACGACTATCTCAACCTCTTCCTCTGATCAAGATTCTGGGACAATCTCTTCCTGTCTGGACTCTGAAGTTCTGGAAATCTCTTCTCGTAGAAAAGTGGGAACTAACCCCACCAAGGTCAAAGAGTTGAGAACAACACATGCAGGAAAGTCCCAAGCTTCTGCCTCTGGTAAGCCATCTCATCCTTCTTCTTCAATTCCCCCTGAAATTGCAAATAGGGAAGGGACAGCCTATGTTAATCAAGCAATAGCAAAAATAGTTTCAAGAATTCTGAACGAGAACCACTCAGTTCCTGGCATTTCTGTTCCTCTGAACCAAGCAAGTTTGTTGTACCCCAAAATTTGCCCTCCCATATTTCTCAAAACATTTCAAGAAAATTCACAAGTCCAAGCTGGCGCGTTATATTCAGGTGTTCTTTCCCCAAGATATCTCTGATAACGTATTCTCAAATTTAGGTTCGGCTCAAGAGATAATTCTTTAAAGAAGGTATCCGAATGTGTAAGTTTTCTTGAAGAAATATGGTGAAAAAGTGTGCTGAAAGTGCAGTTTTTACGCGCTAAAAAATTCATAACTTGAAGATCGTGACTCGTTTTGAACCCGTTCTGGTGGCCAAAATTCCGTCTTGACATTATCTACGTTTTCATCTCTCACGGCTGGAAGCCAATTTCGATCAGAAGGTCTTCAAAAATGTGGATTTATCAGGTATTTTCGTGCAGAAAATTTGTGACAGAAGTTTATTTGCGTCATGTTCAAAAAATCATAACTTGGTCGATTTTCATCGTACCGAGCTGGTTCCGGTGCCAAAATTTCACAAATTGAGTTGGCTACATTTTCACAGAAGGTATTGAGTTCAAACGGTATTCAAAAGACCTTCGTTTTTTGCTCAGAGTGCGTGACACGCTGAAAATCCTGAATGCTGAATATTATTTCATCTGTGCCGAAACTTCGAAAATTCATAACTCGGTCATTTTTTATCGGATTGGACTCATATTTTTACACAAGGTCCCTGACTCATAGATCTACAAGTTTTCTTCAAAAGTCGAGACCAAATTATGCACCGATCAATACCAGTTTTTTATTGAAGAACGTGTCAGAGTCGACACTGGAGCCCAAAATAAGTTTGTCTGAGCTGAAACTTCAAAAATTCATAACTAATTCACCGTTTATCCGATTGAGTCGATTTTCGGACAGGAGTTAGTTCTCGATGCCGGCTACATTTTTTTTTCACATTTCAACTTCAAAAAATGCACTTAAGTCCCTGCGATTTAGCCTGGAAAGTGACGAATTCAAGTGAATATTGGATGCCCAATTGCACATTCAAAGCCCATTTGCTTTACCCTAATTTCCATTATATAATCACCTTCTTTTCACACAAACCAGAGAAAAAAAAAGGAGAGAAAAAAGAGAAGAGAAAAAGAGAAAAAGAGAAAAAAGGAGAGAAAAAAAGAGAAAAAGAGAAAAAAGAAAAAAAGAGAGAAAAAAACCTTGCCACAACACTGTTGGAATATCAAACTCTTTCAAGAACCCTAAAACCTTGAAATCCTTATTACAAATCCCTCTCTCACTACAAACAAAGCCATCTCAGTTACAAACCAACACCTCACTACTTCTCCAGTAAGGATAAGGCTGGCTTGATCTCCATGATCCTAATTTTCCAGTAAGGCATAAAAGCATCCAGGTCACTAATTTTCCAGTAAGGGATCCCATGCAGGTTCATTAAGGAACGTTGAGGCCAAAAGCCAAATGGCCAAAAGCCAAAAGCCAAATGGCCAAAGTAGAACATTTTATGCATGACACCAATACATGGCGAGGCAGACATTAAGCCAGACATTAAGGAACGTTGAAGCCAGAACACAAATGGCCAAAAGCCAAAACGCAAATGGCCAAAAGCCAAAAGCCAAATGGCCAAAGTAGAACAACTTATGTATGATGAGGCCAGAACACAAATGGCCAAACCACTCCAATTCACCTCCAAAAAGGGGACAGAAACCCCCCAAGGTATTGTATTTTCTTTCTTTTCCTTATTTTATTTATTTCAATTATTTCTTTTTTTAATTAATTCCTTTAATTTAACTTATTTTCATAAAATATAAAAAATAGTAAAAAACAAGAAAAGTCATAAAAATCAAAATATATTTATTTAATTAATATTTTTTTGTAAATAAATTTCACTAATAATTAATTATTTATTTTTATAAATCAAAATTGCATGTAAATAAGTAGATTAATTTTGGGTTTAATTTTAACATGTTTTTCTTAATAAATAAAAAAAATTAGAATTAGGGTTAATATTTTAATTTCATTTAATCTTTCTCATAAAAATACATAAAAAACATAAATACCAAAAACTCAAAAAAAAAAAAAATTTCTTTTTTCTCTTTAATTTCATTAGTTTAATCATTTAATTTAATTTCATTAAAAAGGGTCCAACGCCCTCGTTTCCAATTTTAATTCCTATTCGCGCATTTTTATTTATTTCCTTCTTTTAAATATTTATGTAACTCTCCCAAAGCCTTGTAAACTCGGACATTTTATTTCTCGCACTTTACTTCTTTATTTTCTGTCAAATCGGGTCCTGGATTAAATTTGGCGATGTGGACCCGCGCCTTTGTAATAGTTTAGGAATTTTATCTTTCCGCAATTTTTTAACTGTTAAATAATGGCATGCAAGAATGAATGACGAAATAAAAACAAACGCGTAGATCACCTTGACATGAATAAGACAAAATAACTGAACATGACACACAAATCACACACCACCCCTAGGGTACGCCTCACTGTTGCCTTGCCTCGAAAGGTGATCGTCGAGTAGAGGATGTCTTAGTAAGTCCTCATGATCCGGGAACCTGGCATGAGGGTAGCTTCTAAGGTGTCTTCCCATTGCTCCGGTGATCACCATGTCCCGAACCTCGAATTGACCCGAACACCTCCAACGGTGGTGCTACGTACCTCTCAATGGTGGGATGGCACTACTTTAAAGGACATTTACACAGACGAATTCCTTAGAGTAGGTAGATTCTCATGGATACTTGCTCAAACTTCAAAACAAATTCAAAAATACTTTTCACACCGACACCTTTTTTCAAAAAGCTTTCGAAAGCATCTTTTCAAACACTCTTGAGGACCGATACAAGAGTCGAACTGGAATTTTCAAAGAAACTTTTTCAAACCCACGCACACTTTGAAAAGCAAATAAACCATTTTTGAAAACACAAATGAGCAAGTATCTAAGAGCCCATGGATAACCATGGATAGAAAGGGTGCTAACACCTTCCCTTTCTATAACCTACCTCCCGAACCGAGAGCAATCTCTTTAAGGAATTTTTCTGTGCTTTTGTCCTTTCCATTTGGAGAAAATAAAAGACGGTGGCGACTCTTGCTTACCGCGACATTTCGCGAACCAGCGTTAAACAGTCAGTTCCAGATCCACCGATCACAAAGTTCAAATACTGAAACAAATCCAGATGTCTCGAAGAATGTTGAGACATTAAACAAAGAGAAGAATGCTGACATTGCTCACAAGAAAAGGAAGAAGCCCGAATCCTCTGAGTCTGATGACAGTGCTTAAAGGTTGGTTGCTGTGTGGTGGTGTTGGTGGTTGGTGCTGATATCTGGTGGAGTTTGGAAGTGTATTCAGTTGTTTTCTGCTGCTGCTCTTGTTATTTGTTTTGGATAACTGTATAATCTTTATGAACATGTATCTTTGGCCCATTTGTGGCTAAAGAGGGGGAGAATATTTTGGTACTTAATATGTACTTGCTCATTTAGACATTTTATTTTTCTGCAGTCATCTCTTTCTGCTGCTATCTATCTCTGATTGATTAGGGTCTTTAGCCAAAAATCTGCCAAAGGGGGAGTTTGTAGGTGTTTAGTTATTGGCTTGCATTTTTGGTAAAACCCAAGTGTATGTATGAATGTCATGACTGATGTCATAACATTCTAGTTTAGTTTGTACTGATTCATTAGGTACCTTTGCAGAAAAATATTGTCATTTAGGTACTGATGTTTATAAGTGTGTATCTGAGCATTTTGCAAAATGATCACATTTTCATAAATCAGTTGACAGGTTTCTCAGATGTCATAACAGATGTTAAGACATCCTGTTCTGAACTAACAGGTTTTTAGGTTGGTTAATTCTGAGTTTTTTCAGGAAATAACTCAGTCTTTCCAGAACAGAATCCTGCGTTTTCTGAGGGGTAACCTAGCTCAACCCTAACCTGGTTAATAAAGTCCTATGACCTAGTCTTAAGGTCAAACGGAATTAACCCTAGGTTTTTGTGGAAACCCTAACTGAAGTTGTAGCTGCTATATATTCAACAGAGTTGCTGTTTTGCAAGGAATCCCTTTGTTGATCAGAAGATCATTTGTAATCTGTATAGGTTTGATTATTGTACTCCAAGCAATTATCATTGTGATAAGTGACTTGGAATAGGTTTTTAATTGTAAGGGTTGTGTAGCACTCAAAGCTTTGAAGCAAGAGTGTTTGAATGTTTCTTGACTAAAGCTGTGAAGCAGAGTCAAGTTAAGTTTGTGTATCACTCAAAGCTGTGAAGCAAGAGTGGTTGTGTTGCTTGATTAAAAAGCTGTGAAGCTTAATCAAGTGTAGGTTTTTGAAGAGTGTCTTCATCAATTCATTAGTCAAATTGTTTTATGTATCACTGCTGTGATTGAGGGGGAGTGAGTAGGAACTCAGGTTTAAGTTGTACTTAGATTGAAATTGCATTGGGTAGGTCTTAAGTGAAGGAGATAAACTGGTTGGTTTATTCCTTAATTAACATCTCTTATAGTGGATTTCCTCCCTGGCTTGGTAGCCCCCAGAGTAGGTGTTGTTGCACACTGAACTGGGTAAACAATTGACTGTGTTCTTTATTGTTTTTGTATTTACTGTCATATAGTAAGTCAGATACGGTGTCATAACATTGATCGTGACATTGAGTATCTGTAGCCAGAATTTCAAAGTGTATTGAGCAATGATGTTCTCAAAATAAATGAGACGGTGTTGCATGATGCGTATGTGCATGCCATGATGTATGGATATGCAATGTTCTTGTGATATTCTCCGGCTGGGGAGAATAAACCCTGGACTGCCGCTGGAGAGTACAAGGAATTGAGTTCTTCGTTCTCGTTGGGGATAGTGACCGAAGATGATTAGCTGGAGACTTGCGTCCGTTCTGCTCGAGAATATTTCGCCGGGAGAGACTCTGTTTGAGAATAATCATGTGGGAGAATGGCTCTGTGAGGAGGAGGAGAGATACTCTGTTGGAGGATCTGCTGATTTGGAGAAATAACTCAGCTGGTGGGGAACTTCTATTGATGGTGATAGATAAACTCTGCTTGGGGGGAACTTTGCCGACTCTTTTGCGATTATGAACCTCGGCTGGGGAGAGCTAACACCACTGTCTTTGGATACTTCCTACTCTGCGGGGAGCGTATGTACATTTAGTTATATTATCAAGCTGGATATATCCCTGTACCTGGTGGGTGGAGCGACTGTAAGGTTTGGACACTTCTTGTTTACCCCTGTTCCTGGAATTACGAGTAATTGTCTTTTGTTTCTTATGTAAATATTTATGAGCAGCAATTATTTTCAAATGCATATATCAAAAATGAATCATTAGACGTTCTTGCAAAACAAAACAGAAAAAGAAAAACAAATCGAAATTTCTTGTAAAATGAATTGTATTGATTTTTAAAATTGGCCTGTAATAGGAATTTCGTACAAAGAGGCTGATGTCCTAGTAAGAGAGCACCGTCGAAGGAACAGAAATTATACAATTTGTGTAAAAAAAAGAAAAACAGCTATGTGAACCAATCCCATCGGGTTCCAACTCTGTTATTGCCCTTATATCTTCGAGCGTCTCATCACTTTTCTACTTGGTCAGAGATAGATCAGATTGATTGGCGCCATTCGAGCTTGATAGTCGATACCAAAGTCTGGTTGCAAGATGATCCAATGAGACATAGTGTTACGCTTCAATCCCTAATTTTTGCCTGAACCGCCCTTTCGGGTTTTCAGTCCACCGGGATACCCTTTTTTGCCTAAGCTGCCTTTTCAGGTTTTCGACTTGCCGAGTGTACAGTTTTTTTGTTTTCATCCCTTACTTTTGCCCGAACCCTTTTGGTTCGCCGGGAAGCCCTTATTTTTTCCTAGGCCAGTCAACCTAGCGGGTCTTTGCTTAAGCGTAGTATTTTTTCACTATGTCTGCATTGACGGGGTGAGGGAGGTCGTCACCATCCATGGTGGTTAGAATCATAGTTCCTCCCGAGAAAATGTTCTTAACCACAAATGGCCCTTCGTATGTGGGGGTCCATTTGCCCCTGGGATCACCTTGCGGTAGTATGATGCGTTTGATCACTAGATCCCTGACCTGATATTCTTGTCGTCTGACTTTCTTGTTAAAAGCCTTGATCATTCGCTTTTGATACGTCTGACCATGACAGATAACAGTAAGTCTCTTCTCGTCGATTAGGTTCAGCTGGTCAAGTCGGGTCTGGATGCAGTCATCTTCGTTTAAACCCGCATCCTTCATAATCCAGAGAGAGGGTATCTGGACTTCGATGGGTAGGACTGCCTCCATGCCATACACCAAGGAGTAAGGTGTTTCCCCTGTCGATGTCCTTGCCGAGGTACGGTACCCATGAAGAGCAAATGGTAACATCTCATGCCAGTCTTTATAGGTCACTGTCATCTTTTACACAATCTTCTTGATGTTCTTGTTAGCTGCTTCAACAACGCCATTCATCTTAGGCCGGTAGGGAGAAGAGTTATGATGCTGAATCTTAAACTGCTTAGAGAGCTCGGTGATCATTGTATTGTTGAGATTTGTACCATTGTTCGTGATGATCCTATCTGGTACACCATATCGACAAATCAAATTATGTCGGATAAACCGCGCCACGACGTTCTTGGTTATTGTAGCAAGGGAAGCTGCCTTAACCCACTTCGTGAAATAATCAATAGATACCAGAATGAAACGATGTTCGTTGGACGCAGTAGGTCTGATCTCACCTATCATATCGATGCCCCACATTGCGAAAGGCCAAGGAGCTGTCAAGACATTCAGAGGAACTGGAGGTACATGCACCTTATCAGCATAGACTTGGCACTTATGACAGGTTTGAGAATGCTAATAACAATCGGCTTCCATAGTAGACCAATAATATCCAGCCCGTAGGATCTTCTTTGCCATGGTATATCCACTGGAATGAGTTCCGAAGGTACCTTCGTGTAACTCTGCCATAATCCTTTCTGCCTCGCTTTTGTCCATACATCGCAGTAAGGTCGAATCAAGGTTACGCTTATAGAGGACCCCATTACTGACGAAGAACTTTGCAGCGAACCTTCTCAGAAATTTCTTATCATTAACAGATTCCCCCTCGGGGTATTCTTGAGCGTCAAGATACCTCTTTACCTCGTGAAACCAGGGTTTATCTGCTACCTCTTCAGTTTCGATGTCACAGTAATGTGCGGGTTCGTCCATCCTCTCAATGGTAATCTGGAGAGCTTCATTGTCGCACCTGACTTTGGACATATAAGACATGGTAGCAAGCACGTCTGCTAACTGGTTCTCTTCTCTGGGGAAGTGTTCAAAGGTTATCTCCTCAAAGTGTGGGAGTAACGTCAGTACATACTACTTGTAAGGAATAAGATTTGGGTGCTTCATATCCCACTCGCCTTTGATCTGACTGATCACCAGAGCAGAATCTCCGAATACACTGAAGAACTTAATCCTCGGGTCAATAGCAGCTTGAAGACCCAAGATACATGCTTCATACTCCTCCATATTGTTGGTGTAGTTAAAACATAATCGGGCGGTGAATGGAGTATGACAACCCTCAGGAGATATAATTACAGCACCAATTCCATTACCCAACGCGTTCGAGGCTCCATCAAAATACATAGACCATTGGGATCCTTCCTCAGGTCCTTCATCTGGTCCAGGTTCTTCACAGTCGGTCACCAACATGATGTTCTCATCCGGGAACTCGAAATTCATGGATTGGTAGTCATCCACGGCCTGATGCGCCAAATGATCATCCAATACACTCCCCTTGATTTATTTTTGGGTTATGTATTGGATGTCATACTCAGTTAAGATCATCTACCATCTTGCTATCCTTCCCGAGAGAGCGGGCTTCTCGAAAATATACTTTCTTGGATCCATCTTTGATATCAACAAAGTGGTGTGAGTCAGCATATACTGTCTCAGCCGGCGAGCAGCCCATGCCAAAGCGCAACAAGTTTTCTCGAGCAATGAGTATCAGGTCTCACAGTCGGTAAACTTTTTGCTAAGGTAGTAAATAGCGTGCTCTTTTCGGCAAGACTCGTCATGCTGCCCCAACACGCACCCCATTGAACTATCCAGTACTGTCAAGTATAAGATCAAAGGTCTTTCTTCAACTGGAGGCATCAGAATAGGTGACTCTTGGAGGTATTCCTTGATTCTTTCAAAAGTGGTCTGACATTCATCATTCCATTTTACCACTTGATCTTTCTTCAGCAGCTTGAAGATTGGCTCACAAGTAGCAGTCAGATGTGAGATGAACCTGGTGATGTAATTCAGACGTCCCAAAAAGCCTCTAACTTCCTTTTTTATGCGAGGAGCCGACATCTCCCGTATGGCTTTTACCTTGGCAGGGTCCACCTGAATACCCTTATCACTGACGACGAAACCCAGCAGCTTACCAGACCTTACCCCGAAGGCGCACTTGTTCGGGTTAAACCTCATCTTGTACGTCTTCAACCTGTCGAACACTTTCTGGAGATGGTCAAGGTGCTCTTCCTCAGTCTGGGACCTTGCTATCATGTCATCAACATAAACCTCAATCTCATGGTGAATCATGTCGTGGAACAAAGCGACCATGGCGCGCTGATAAGTTGCCCCAACATTCTTCAATCCGAAAGGCATTACCTTGTAACAGAAAGTTCCCCACTGTGTAACGAAGGTTGTCTTCTCCATGTCCTCGGGAGCCATCTTGATCTGATTGTAACCAGAAAAACCATCCATGAAGGAGAAGATCTTATGATGCGCGGTGTTGTCGACCAGAACATCGATGTGAGGAAGTGGAAAGTCATCTTTGGGGCTCGCCCTGTTCAAATCTCTATAATCCACACACATCCGCACCTTACCGTCCTTCTTAGGCACCAAAACAACATTGGCAACCCACTGTGGATAAGAAGTGACAGCTAAAAATCTTGTGTCATACTGCTTCATGACCTCAGCTTTGATTTTCTCAGACATCTCTGGGCGCATACGGAGAACCTTCTGTTTTACCGGAGGGCAGTCTTCTTTGGTTGGTAGGCGGTGTACCACAATATCAGTTTCTAGACCAGGCATGTCTTTATAGGACCAGGCGAATATCTCAACATAGTCGTGTAGCATCTGTATCAACCGTTGTTTGACACTGGGCTCCAGATTCGCACCTATCTTAACCTCTTCCTGTCTTCCTCTGTACCTAAATTCACTGATTCAATTGGATCTTCGTGAGGCTGTATGGCCCTTTCTTCCTGCAGTAACAGTCTAGCAAGTTCTCCAGGCACCTCACAATCATCCTCACCTTCATCCTCAGCTTGGTTGATCGGATTTTTGAATTCATAACTGGAAGTAGCAGAGTCGTTATCAATGGGATCCAGAGTGGATATGGATCTGCATTATGATACGTGAGTGTGTGTAAGAGAATAGCTGTTTTTTGATAAAACGAGAGACAGAAAAAAGAAAAACAAGGAGTGCAAAATTTGTAATGCAAGAAACGTCCAATGTTTTATTGATGATATATGAAAAATGACAAATAATAAGCCCTCACAAGCAAAGCCAAGATGCCTCGGGCAAGGCACCGGGCCATAAAGTTTCAAACTATCTATTACAACTTTCAAAACAAAAGTCAATTACTGTGGAATAAAAGAAACAAGTATGAAGTCCTTCGCCGTCCAGTTGCTTAGTCCGCCATTGGTTGTAGGATAGATCCAGCCGTCGATATCTGAATCTTCTTCACCATCTTCAACCGCATTAACTCCATGATTGTTGATGTGCAGAGAAGGTCTTCCAATCCGCGCACGCCTAAAAGCCCTTTGAGCCCCTGTAGTAAAGCCCAAACCAAATTTGTCAGTTTTGTGCGTGAAATCAGGGAGCTGACCCCAATTTGTACACCCACCTTCTTCAATTACAGCCCTGGCATCCTTGAGAGAAGCCATCTTCATCGGAGGTTTGTCAGTAGCAACTTCAGTTGACGCCAAAGTCTGAGGGACCTCTTCAAAGTTATGACAAGGGGTTTCGATGAATTCCCCATCCATCTCCAAGTAGCGAAAGGAATTGAGATGACTCACCATATACTCCTCTTCACCTTGTACCGTGACAATCTTCCCCTTTACCGGATACTTCAACATTTGATGGAGCGTGGAAGTCACTGTCCCAGCCTTATGAATCCAAGGGAGACCCAGCAAGCAAGAATATGATGGTTTGATATCCATCACATAAAAGGTGGATGCAAAAGTCTGAGAGCCAACTTTAACAGGGATGTCCACCTCCCTGTGCACCATCCTTTTTGACCCATCGAAAGCCCTGACCACAATATTGCTTGGCTTTAGAATCAAACCTTCACAGTCCAGACGGTCTAATGCTTTCTTTGGCAGAACATTCAATGAGGACTCGGTATCCACTAGTACATGGGCCATAGTGGTGCCCCTGCACTCGATTGAGACGTGCATATCATCATTATGATTTCTCCCCTTAGCAGTCAAATTCGCATCTGAAAATCCTAACCCATTGTCAGCAGTTAGGCTAGCCACACAATCTTTGAATTGATCGGCTGAAGTTTCCTGCGGCACACGCGCAGTCTTGAAGAATGCAATTAAAGCCTTTGCATGGGCTTCAAAACATAACAATAAGGACAACATGGAGATTTTTGACGGGGTCTTCCCCAACTGCTCGACTACGTTGTAATCGCTCTTCTTGATAATCTTCAAAATTTCTTCTATATCTTGCTTAGAGGTTTCTACAACGATATTCTTAGGTGCCTCCGTCCGGGCAGGCTCACCTATGATTTCTTTGCCCCGAGCCCCAGATGGCTCAGCGATAGGGGTGATAACTGGAATAGGAACTGGGATAGTAGTTGATGTACCAGCAGACAGAATGACAATAGGTTTCTGAACAGTCAGAGGGGAAATCTCGGGAGAAAAGAGTCTTCCACTTATGGTGACCTTGCTAGCCCCGACAATATTGCTGATATCAACATCAGCTTCCTCACTCTTTAAGTCTTGTTTAACTCCATGGTAATATACATCAGCACCATAGTGCCAAGGGACAGCCTTATCCTAAGTGTATGGGATAGGACCAGGAACAGTAATTATTAACAGAGAAATTCTTGGGACGGGTGTAATCCTAACAGGTTTTCTCGAGGAAACCTTGGAAGGATTGGCGGAAATGGTTATGATGGCAACATCCTGAATTGGAACCAACGAAATCATAGTCTTTTCGAACATGATCTCTTTATTATCCTTCAGGCGCTGAACACCTGATTTCAATAAGTGGCAACCAGCAGGCAGAATTGAACACATGTGGCAACCTTCACCACAACCTGGAAATATACCGGCCAATAACAAATTCTTCTTTACTATCATCAAAGGAGTAGAAATTTATTCCACAGAGGTCACAAATAAATCATCGTCCACAGCATTTACTCCATGACCATGTTTGGGCATGGGAGCAGTTATGACGTTGGGCTTCTCCGGAGCGTCAAACTCAATCTCTTTGGCTTCGATCAAGTCTTGCACTTTGTTTTTCAAGGCCCAACAATTGTTTGTATCATGACTTGGACTTTCGGAGTGATAGGCGCAGCGGGCATTCGGGTTATAGTGGGGAGAAGTGGTGTTGGGGTTCTTCGGGGCTTCCCTCAGAGTTACCAGGTTGGTCTTCAATAATTATAGTAGGATTTGAGACAAGGTCATATTGAGCCGGGTGAACTGCCTCTATGGTCTTTCCACCCTTTGTTGATTATTGCATTGTGGAGCAACTGTGGGTCTTGATATCACTACCGCATTTACTGCTTGATGGTGTTCAGGTCTGCTTTGGCCCCTCGAGCCATAGACTACACTAGCTTCCTTCTTACCGGTGAAAGACTTATTTACTGCACTTGATGAAGTATCCTTATGTATCTTACCACTTCGGATACCAGCTTTTACTCTCTCTCCAGTCAAAATCAACTCAGTAAACCCAGATGACGAACTGTCGATCAGATGATTAAAAAATGGACCAGATAGCATCCCCAAAAACATGTCAACCAACTCCCTATCAGACAAAGGCGGTTGGACTCTTCCAGCCAAGTCTCTCCACTTTTGAGCATAGTCCTTAAAACCTTCACTTGCACCCATAGACATACCCTGAAGTTGAGTACGAGTGAGAGCAAGGTCGGCGTTATACTGATACTGCCTGTAAAAAGCAGCAACAAGGTCTTCCCAGTTTCAGACATTGGCTCCTTCCAACTGATAAAACCATTCAAGTTGAGTCCCTGATAGACTATCTTGAAAGAAGTGTACCCACAAATTTCTATCAGTAGTGTGAGGTTGGATTTTTCTGACGTACGAGCGGAGATGGAGTTTTGGACAAGATACTCCATCATATTTGGAAAAAACCGGAGCTTTGAACTTATGAGGGATCACCACTCCTGATACCAATCTCAGCTCTCCAAAATCTAAACCAGGGATCTTCTGAATCTCCATAGCACTCAGACGGTCTTCCAACTGCTTGTACCTATCCTCGGCAGGAGGATATTGCTCATCATCATAATCTGTGTGATTATCAGAAACTGCTGGACTAGGGTCCTTTGTCCTTTCTTGGTTCTCCCCGTCTTTAGATGAGGAGGTCAGATCACCTGATTGCCTTATCCTTTCTCTGAATCTTCTACCCATGTTCAGAATACCAACCTTCATCTTCTTCTTCTTCTCTTTCAGAATCAGGGTCTTCAAATCGTCTTGCCCTTTAGCCAGACTTAAGAACATCTGTTGGAATTGGGCGTTCTGTGCCTGAAGATCTTTGATTGCTTGATCATAAGACATTTCTGCTGAAATAAACAGCAAAGAAGATGAGAAACCTGTAAGGGTACCTGTAATGGTGTGCATGATAATGGGATGCGTATGTAATGATTTCAAAGACTTTGGGAGATTTAAATTTGCAAACCAAAAATAAACAAACTTTATTAGATTAACTTGTAAAAGGTTCAACAATGCCTTTGAGGCGTTACAAAAGAAGTAAATAACACACTCAAAAACTAGGAAAACAAAATCAAAAGTCCCATGGACGCTTCCTCTTTGTGCTGACGTAGTCATTGATCACTCTTTCTTCCTCGAGCTTCCTGGTGAGCTTCAAGATCTTCCTTTCCTGCTCATGGTACTTCTCCCGGTAAGTATCCCTCTCCTCTTTCAGCTGAATCCAAGATCTCTGCAATGCCCCAGGATAAGTGGACATGTAAGGATAAAGAACTGTGTAAGGAACGCCCTCTTAGTTGGTGGGCTCCATAATTACTGGCAATACGGCCTCATAGGGCATCCCAAGCTTCTGGGCACGAGCTCGAACCCATTGTAGGTAAGGATGCATAGGAAGGGAAGTTCTTGGTCCTAGCTCTTGGGGGTCAGATCTGTTCACCATGCCCCAAGCTCGTATAAACCTCCAGCGGTGGGCAACGTCTTCCTTGTAGTCGAATGCAATATTCTCAAGAAGTAGCTCGTGGGGACCGTCTCTCCGAGCACGACCAAATTGTCGCAAAGCTAGACAAGGATTGTAGGTTATTCCCCCTCTGTTTCCAAGCAATGGGACATTAGGTTATCCCCCACAACAATCAATGACAGCAATGTCTTCCATAACTCGAGAACTCCAAAGAATATCTGTATGGGAAAGTGACATTATCCTGTAGGACCAACCCAAACCTTCTTCGTTCTTCAGCACAGACTTGGGGAGGTGCGAAATAAACCACCTCGACAACAACGACATGCAACACATGAGAGTCCCTCTTCTTCGCACAATACGAGTGTAGAGGGCATGCAAGATATCACCCAGTAGAGTAGGCACAGGATTGCGAGAAAGGAAAATCTTAACCGCATTCACATCTATAAAGGAATCTGGATTCGGGAAGATGACCAACCCATAGATAAGGAGAGCCAAGATATATTAGAAAGCCTGAAAATCTAAATTATCCCAGAATAACTGAGCCTGGTCTATCAGAAACTTGGCTAAGAAACCTTCGACCCCGCTTCGTGTTTCCCAATTGGATACTACATCAGCCCGTTTCAGATGCAGAGCTGAGGCAATGTCTCCTGGTCTAGGAATCTCTTCTGTACCTGTGAAAGGCACCTGTTCAAGGATGGATATGCCCAATAAGTGAGAGAACTCTTCCAAAGTGGGAACCAACTGGTAATCTGGAAAGGTGAAGCAGTGATGCACAGGATCGAAGAATTGGAAAAGTACTCTCATCATCTGCTCATCAAGTTTTGAGGTGACCAGGCTAAGAAGCTGACCATTTCTTTTAATGAACATAGAAGTCTCAGAAACTCTCGAGGCTAACTCTTTAAGTTGAGCAGGTATTTGCACAAAGTTAACTTGGATGGTATTTCTGCGCACGGAAGCCATAATCTACAAAATAGAACAAAAATAAATTCCCTTGGTCTTTGAAATGGTTAGTATAATGAAGTATGAATGCCATGTTATGATGCATGATGTCATGATAAAGGAAACACAGGTATATCAGATAACAGGCATGATAAAGGCAAACGAGTCATACAAAAGCCCTTAAGTTTAAGGCTAGCCTAGGGTCAAAGGTATTACCCTCTTGAAGTTCAGTTGGTTTCAACCTGTCCTAGCAAAAGTAACCGGGTTCTAGAGGTTCTCAATATCACTGACCATCCTCCATCGGTCATGGTTGCAGCTCACGCAATCTTTTCTTACGGTTGGAACTATCTCGAGAGTATGGTCTCAATGAGTGTAGCATCGAGTATCAACCAGTTCTCAGCTTTACACCGAGGTTGGCTATCTCACTACTTTCTAATGGCCAAGTTGGTCGATTAAGGGTTCTAAGGTCAGTTGATGCTTAACGACACATGCAGGCGGCCCCGTATTCTCCTCGTTTCTCCACAAGGGATACCACTACCAACTAATGTGCCACATCAATGTAGCTACTGCTTCAACCGTATCGGTCTATGCTGTACAGTTCCCTCACAGTTTATTGCTACTTACCTAAAAGGTGTCCCCATATCCGGGTTAGGATCTATAGTAACTCCTAAACAACCCTTAAAAATAAAGCAACCAAAACAAACAAGAGAAGCAATTTATGATGAACTAAGTCCTAAGGTATACCCCACTTATTAAATTGTCCCCAGCAGAGTCGCCAGTTTTGTGATACGGTGGCAGAACCGACTATTTTGAAAAATGCTGGTTTGTGTTTTGCGTTTTGTATTCGCAAAATGTCGCGGTAAGCAAGAGTCGCCACCGACTTTTATTTTATCCAACCGGAAAGGAAAATAGCACAGAAAAATTCTTTTTTCGAGATATTCTGAGTACGGGGGGTAGATTATAGAAAGGGAAGGTATTAACACCCATTCTATCCATGGTTTTCCATGGCTCTTAGGTACTTGCTCATCTTTTAAAATTGCTTGTGTGTGTTTGTTTTGAAAAGTTTTGTTTTACTTCGTTTTAACCCTTGTTTCTGTCCTCAAGAGTGTTATGAAGTTGTTTTGAAAACTTTGTTTGAAAAGTGTTTGGTGTGAAAAAGTTTGTTTGTTTTGAGCAAGTACCTACTAGCATCTACCTACTCGAAAAAGGATCGTTTCTATTCTTGTTTCCTTTAGACAATGTTGTCCTACTATTGAGAAATATGGAGCATCGTCATTGGAGTTGTAAGGGTCAATTCGTAAGGGACGTACGATCACTAAAGCAATGTTAGGACGTCTTAATAATAACCCTAGAGTCTTAAGATCATATTCGAGGCAACATTTCCGAGGCAACATTCCCGAACGGGACATTTGATCTTTGTTTAGACAGGAGGGCAAGCACTAAGACGCCCTATACTTAATGATCGTTTAACGAAGGTAACCAAAGTGAGAGCATACCCTATGAGTGCGCATGTGCGAGTGATTGGATTTCAATTATTATCTTTGCATATTAGGATTTTCTAGCCATTTTAAATTATCATGCAATCTTGTCATACAATCCTATTAACATACATCTAAACAGTTAATATTCGCGAGAATTAAAATGCAAGAAATAAAACCTACGCTATTACAAGGCTTCGGGGTATGGATTAATATAGCCAAAAAAAACTCGCAAAAGACGATAAATAAAAGAAAAGCCCTAGATTAAACTGTTACATACCGTGAACAGTTACATCAATATCGTAAAAAATAATAAACGCGCGCGACGAATCGAATGCAAAATGACTAGGGTTTTGACCCCAACTATAACTAATTGTAACTTAAAGGAAAAATCAATCTTTTGTCGTTTTTTTTTATTATTTGAGAAAATAAAGCTTAATTGAATAAAAACAAAAAAAAAACTAATTACTATTTTAATTTTAATTAAGAAAAATAATTAAATTAACCTATCTTTTTATATTTTTTAATTTTTTAGTTAAGAAATAAAAATTAAATTAAATCACAAGTCTAAACCTAATTTTCTAATTGGTTTTAATTAAAAAAAGTTAGAATTTCATTAAATCAAATCAAACTAATTATATTAAATTTGATAAAATAAAAACCTAATTCTAATTTTTGTGTGAAATTCTTTATTTTATGATTTTATGAAAAAGAAATTAATTTTGTTAAAAAAACAATTAAGTAAATTAAATCAAATAAAAGAAATAACTAGAAAAGAAAAAGAATGGGCCTGATATTAGCAGAAAAGGGGGGGGGGGGTGCAGTTTGCAAATCTGAGCCCAATAAGCTCCTGGCCTGTTTGACCTTTCACAATCCCATGAGCATGCTTGACTCAGGCGTATGGTGGATCTTCAAGGGATGAACCTTGGATCTGGCCAGGAATTCATCATATGGCTGATGTTGATAGTACACAGAATACGCTTAAGGCTGGTGTGATACGGTGGGAGAACTGACTTGGGATTTTGTGTTTTGTGTTCACAAATGTTTCAGTTTAGCAAGAGTCGCCACCGACTTTTTATTATCCTAAGGAAAGGTCAAAAAACACAGGAAAGACCTTTGAGATGTTTTCTTGGGTTCGGGGAGTAGATTATGAAAAGGGAAGGTGCAAGCACCCTTTTCATCCATGGTTATCCATGGGCTCTTAGTTACTTGTTTAGATCACTTTCTTTTGCTTTTCAATTGTTTGAAATGGTGCTTTGTGTGTGGTTTTGAAAGATGTTTTGAAAAGAGGCCATCGTTGTGGCAACTTTTGTAATGATTCTTGTTTGAATGTATACAAAGGTGTTTTGTCTTTTTGAAAAGATTTCAATGTTTGAAAGTTTGATTTAGGAAATGTTTTTGAAATTGTGTTGTGAGGTGTGTTTGAAAATAACAAGGATGTTTTACAAGCTTTTGATCAAGTAATTAAGAGTTATCTACCCTATTTTACTCAAAGATCTTTCCTATATGTTTTTAACCCTTTTGACAGTGTTATTTCACCATTGCATTTGGTGAACAACCTTGTGTTAGGATGTTAAACGGGACAGGCGTGGGTCATCGTATAGGCCATGATAGCAATTGTGTTAAGTATCTTTGGCAAATTTTTGAGGGACTTGATCATTTTGTTTAGGCAACCAAGATAGCGTCATCGAGGGACTATGATCTTTTGTTTTGTTTTTGTTTTGCCAAAGTACCCAACATGCATAACATGGTCCATTTTTAAGGCAACAAGTGGATAGTAACCCTAGGGGTGCAAGTGTGCATTTGTGTTTGATTTTCATGAATTTTTGCCTTTAGGTCAAACTACTTGTTGATTTTGATTTTTGCATACAAACCCTAATCTCTAATCATGGCATAATTGAAAGCATAAAGTGCGAGAATTAAAAGTCTAAGCTATTACAACATGATTATGGAGATGGGGGTACAATCTTTGAATGGGGGTTATTTTGACAAGAAATATAAACCCTAATTTACTATTACATCCAAATTGAATCAAATGCATAAATAATAAATGGACAATATTTAAATAAACAAAATAAATAAATATATCAAATAATATGAATTATGCAAAAAAGGTTTTTGTTTATTTATGTATGTAAAAATATTTAATGTAAAAAATAAAGAAATAAATAAAAAGATTAATTTATTTGGTTAAGGGTAAAACCCTAATTTTCTTTAAGAAAGTAAATATATTAATTATTTTATTTATATACAATAAAAATAAAATAGTATATGTAAAAAAATAAAATATATTTAGAAAAAGTATTTTTAAGTATATTTAATAATAAGAATAAAAGTGTAATATTTTATATTTTTATTCTAAAATATCTAATAAAATAAGAGTATATATATATATATATATATATATATATATATATATATATATATATATATATATATATATATATATATATATATATATATATATATATATATATATATATATATATATGTGTGTGTGTGTGATTCTTGTCTATTTGACCCTCCAACTTGTAGATTTGATTTGATGTATGAGATATGGACCAATGCTCAAGGGATTCAGTTTTGACATAAAGCACATTTAAGCAAAAATGGAAATGTACCTTTTTCTACTTAGGGATTAATTTTGTGTACAATGTCCTAATGACCAAAACAATGTCTTAGACCAATGGATTTGAATTAAATTATTGAGTGTGAAGTGGTTTAGAGGCCTCTAATCTAGTGCAAAGCAAGCTGACTTGAAATTGCAACTTGGATGAACATGAATGTGCCATGGATGAAAAATGAGTTTTTGCCAACTTCAAGCCTTCGATTCTCCCTAACCACAAATATGTTTGGAGAGTTCCTGGACATTTTGGAAATCTTGCAACATTCTCTATAATCCATATTTGAAATGAAACTTGAGATTCCAATTGGAACTATGTGAAAAATGGCCAAGAAGATAGGTCAAAATCCTGCCTATACTAGGGCAAAATTTCACTAAGTTAAAAGTTTTAGGGACCCTTGTTCCAAAAATCATAACTTGAGATCCAAGCTTCTTTTGGGAAAACTTTGTGAATCAAAGTTGTATACTTTGTGGAGGAATACAACTTTCATGTTGTAAGTTTTGTTTGAATCCAATTGCATCATGGTGAAAATGTTGGGCAAAGTTAGGAAAAATTAAGAAAATTTCATAACTTAGAAAAATTCTAAGTTATGAAAATTTTCAACTTTAAACCCTAATTTGCAATTTTGGGTTTCTTGATGAAAAAGTTTCATGTTTTGACATACCTTGATGAAAAATGACCCTTGGCACTTGATTTTGACCAAAAAGTCAAAGTTTGACTTTTCAGTGTACAGTCAAATTTTGATCAGTTGATTGAAAAATTCATCTGTCAATCCAATGCAATTGGGATCTTTTGAACTTTGTGAATATGTCAAGTTGATGTCATTGAGTCCTTGAGTCCATGCTTGAGCCCAATTTGCCATTGGCTAGGTCAAAAGTCAGAAATTGCCTTTGTGCAGTCAAAACCCTAAAAATGACCATTTTGCCCTTTTGGTGATCTGATCATATTTCTTGTGGAGTTGTGGTCCAAACTTGATCAAATGATTCATATGAGTCTATAATGTTGATGTGGATAAAAATTATGAGGTTTGACTGTAAATTAGCCACACTTGACTTTTTCCTCAATACAGCTGATTTCTAGGTCAACTGTCCAATTGACTGGGCAAATAAAATGATTCAAGGCTTGAAACTTGGTATGGACAAACTTATGAGTCCAACATGAAGTATGAAAGTCATTTTGAGCATTGAAAGTTCAAAAATCCTTATGCAAACTCAAACCCTAATTTAGGTCATCAGTGCAAGGAGATGTCTTGAGCAGAGCAAAACCCTAATCTTGTCTGGAGTTCAAGGAGCTTTGTGAGGGGAAATCTTGATAAAATGAGAGGGCAAATTTTGGGGTAAAACAACTGGGATGTACTGGATTGACCTGAAACTATTGAGAAAATAATAAAATGCGCACACCTGGGATCGAACCCAGGACGTGTGCATCAAAGACCAACAACTTTACCATCTGCGCTAGCTTGTTTAGTTGTAACAATAATGCAATAAATAGAATATAACATAAACAATGTGCCATGCTTCCCACAATGCGCTAAGTTCAAACTGACCACTCACAACCTGCCACGCCATTGTCTTCTTTGTCGCTTCCGTCATTTTAGATAAAAGGCTTTTACCTACGGACACTAAGCGTAGGTATAATCCTTGTTCATTCCAAAATCCTGTATGTGTATGATAAATGACAACCAATGGTACCAATAAACTCGTTGCAACCTCGTGAGCATCATGGTACCATTATTAATGTCCAATTTTCCATGTACACAAAACCCCTAAAAACAAAGCACGAACCCTAACCATGGCAACTTGATGTACAGTCAATAAAAATGCAATTAATCATAACCATTAGCTTGCAAACAACTCAAGGATTGTGAATATATCAATTAATCATATTAAAGATGCCATAATTAAGATATTTGAATTCAAGAAAAGAGATAAACCATGTGACTCTTACAGGGCGTTTCAAGGCGTGGGGAAGCTTGCTAGCAATTGAAACACGATCCTGGGGAGTCCAACAATTGATTGGAATGATTAGAATGGCTTGAGATGATCTGAAACTTGGAAATCAGTTTGCAACTTTTCTTGAACTTTTTTGAAATTCGTTCTCTCCTTTGCATGCCACTAGCCTCTTCTTTTTTGATCTGCTTTTGTTCCTTATGTATCCTAGAATGTATTAGGGTTACAATTTGTTTCAAATCTTCTCCAATTATGAATATTGATTCATGATTTGATCCTTGTGCAAAATCTTTCCAAAACAAGCAAACTCAATCTTTTTCTGTCCATTTTGATACTTGCACGATTTGATCTTGTTTCCAGCTGTGTAATGGACCTAATCATGCACAAAATCTCAAGATTTAATTAGCTTTTGATATTTTTACTATTTTATATTGATTTTATTTGATTTAAATGAAATAAAATCAAAATAAATAACAAAAATAAAAGAATGACAAGTGGAAGGGCTCATGGGTCGTGGATCACATTACAAACTCAGAGCAAGCATAAAAAGTTGGGCCCATTTGGCAAAAAATGCAATTTGGACACATTTGACTTTTGGCAATTTTACAAAAAGGGTCAACTTTTCCAATGCATAACTCCCTGAATTTTGACCCTAGAGATGTGTTCTTGGACTTTTTAGAAATCTTAAGATGTCCTCTAAGCAACCCTTTTGGTATCATCTCAATTGAGTCTTCCATGTTCATGTATGAAGCTTTGACCCAAAAGGTGTTTTTGTTGACTTTTCAAAATAACCTATAATGTCCACATTTATATCTTCTTGTGAGTGCATATTTTGAACTTGGGATCTGAATATGAATTGTAGGGAATTACATCCTCTTCAAAATGAGCTTTGTATGGGTCATTTTTGATAAAGTATGAGAAAGTTATGCTTGGTCAAAGTTGAGTTGACTTTTCCTACAAAACCCTAATTTAGCAACTTTTGGGTTTTGATGAATTGTGAGCAATCCTTGAGGAATTATGATCAACCCTTGATAAAATGATGAATAATACTTCAAAATGAGAATGTTGAACAAAAATATTGAAGTTTGACTGTATGTGAGACACAGTTGACTTTTGCCCTAGCACATTCGATTTTCAGGCCTTTGAGCAATTGACTGAGAAAAATTCCTCTGCAAGGCTTGAAACTTGACATGGATGATCTTGAGAACATATTAGGACAATGGTGAGAATTTGGGATCCTTTGGAGTCAAACATCTTGATGCAAACTGAAACCCTAATTTGGGTTAGACTGCCTTAGGAGAGAGTTTGTCTGGTCAACCCTTGGACTTCCTTGAGCAATTTGAAGACCCTACTTGACATGTATTGAGAAATATGGGAGGGAAAATTTTGGGGTACAACACCCGGGCCAAGCATATGGCTTAAAAGTCATTGTTTAATATTACAGACAAAATGCTCTTGAATTAATAGAAAGAAATAAACAAGTAATTACTCCTTAATGAAGGAGATGGGAATGAAGTCCTTTGCGTGCCAATTGTTGAGCTCTGTTGTAGTAGGATATACCCATTATTCAAATGTGCACTCATCATCAGAATCCTCCACGGTGTTTACTTCATGATTTTCAATACGGAGAGGGGGCTTCCCTGCATGAGCGCGCCTCACTTCTTTCTGAGCCTTGATAGTAAATCCCAAGACACATTTGTCTGCTTTGAACGGGATCTTGGGGATTTACCCCTAAGTATCACAACTTCCTTCTTCGACTGTGACACAGGCATCTTTAAATGAAACCATCCTTGGCACGACCTTATTAGCTTTGGGCAAGTCGGAGGAGACTTTGGCAGTAGCAATCATAGGAGGAATAACTTCAAAAGCTCGACATGAGGTTTCTATAAATTCGCCATCCATCTCCACATATTTGAAAGAATTGAGGTGGCTTACCATGAACTCCTCCTCACCATAAATAGTGACGATCCTCCCCTTGACCGGGTACTTTAGCTTTTGGTGCAGCGTAGATGTTACTGCCCCAGCTCCATGGATCCAAGGGCGGCCCAACAAACAGGAGTAAGCAGGACGGATATCCATGATGTAGAAAGTAGAGTTGAAAATCTGTGAGCCCACTTTGATCGGGAGATCCACCTCTCCATGAACCTTCCTTTTGGACCCATCGAAAGCCCTCACAATGATATCACTCGGCTTCAACACCAGTCTTTTGCAGTCTAACTGGTCCAAAGCGCCCTTGGGTAGTACGTTTAAGGAAGAGCCAGTGTCAACCAGAACATGTGCTAGGGTAGTCCCCTTACATTCAACAGAAACATGCAGAGCTTTGTTATGGTTCTTTCCAAGTGGTGTCAGATCGACATCCAAAAACCCCAAATCATTGTCGACTGTCAAGCTTTCCACATAATTTTCCAGATGCAGCTTTACACGGGCTCATCCTGAAGCAATCTTACACGGGTTCCTTCTAATATATTTCCAGATGCAACTTCACACGGGCTCATCCTGAAGCAATCTTACACGGGTTCCTTATATTATATTTCCATATGCAGCTTCACACGGGCTCATCCTGAAGCAATCTTACACGGTTTCTTTCTAATATATTTCCAGACGCAGCTTCACATGGGCTCATCCTGAAGCAATCTTACACGGGTTCCTTCTAATATATTTCCAGACGCAGCTTCACACGGGCTCATCCTGAAGCAATCTTACACGGGTTCCTTCTAATATATTTCTAGATGCAGTTTCACACAGAATCATCCTGAAGCAATCTTACACAGGTTCCTTCTAATATATTTCTAGATGCCGCTTCACACGGGCTCATCCTGAAGCAATCTTGCACGGGTTCTTTCTAATACATTTCTGGACACGACTTAACACGGGTTCATTCCAACATATCATTCAGATTAAATCGACCAAAGATTTATTCTGATACTTCTCCTAGTTAAAGATTTAAAGACCTTTTCTAGCTTAGATTAAATCGACCAAAGATTTATTCTGATACTTCTCTCGGTAGACCTTTTCTAGCTCAGATTAAATCAACCAAAGATTTATTCTGATACTTCTCCCAGTTAAAGTCGAGCATAGGCTTAGTCTAATTTCTCTATCAACAGTTACCTCTGGATGGAATCTATAAGCCCATCTCCGTCACCTCTCCAAATGACATCTTTAAGCTCATTCCCAACATGATCAACAAACAATATCACTTCGTGCACGAGCGAGTGCAAATTTCTGGGCACTTAAGTGTTCAATCATCTTCCACCTTCAAGTCGCGAATGGAGAACAAACAAATCTAACTCTTCAGGTTTAAGAAGATTGAATAGGGGAAACTGTTGTACCCCAAAATTTTCCCTCCCTTTTCTCAAGACATTTCTCACCAAAGATTTTAAATGCCCAAGGATTCTAAAGGTTTGATCAGACACGTTCACCTCCTAAACATTGAGTCCACAAATTAGGGTTTTGGTTTTCTCAAGGACAATTAGACATTTTATGCCTCAAATGACTTTCATGGTTCATTATAGGTCTCCAAGAATGCATGCCCAATTTCAAGTCTTACATCACAAATTGCTCAGATGACTAAAAATCAACTGTATTGAGTAAAAAGTCAACTGATACACAAAAAGTCAAACTTTGACATTTTAGTCAACATTAAATTTCAAAGATCAAAATTCATCAAGACATTCAAAAATATCAAACTTGATCATCAAGAATCAAGAAAGTCAACAAAAAGTCAAGATTTTCAAGACTTAGAAAAATTCTAAGTGTTTTCATCCTTGATAATTTCATTACTTCATGACATTTTTTCACCAAGATGCAAGATGGTTCAAAGAAAACTTTCAACATGAAAATTTTAGATCTTGATGAATTATACAACTTTGTATTAGAGAGGTAATGTCCAAAAAATTCTTAGATTTGAAGGTATAAGCCCATGAAGTCATGACATTTTTATCTAACACTTAGAGAAATTTTCAACAAGTTTGGTCAGATTTTTGTCCAAACTTCTTAGCCAATTTTCATCAAGTTTCAATTTGATTTAGCCAAAGTGGTTAACATAAAAGTTGTAGAAAATGTTTCAAGCTTTCCAAAACATCCAAGAACATGAATTTATCATACTTGAGCTAGGAGATTCAAAGGCATGAAGTTAGGCATCCATTCTTGAATTACAAGTCATTTTTGGTGAAGAACACAACCCAATCTACATGCTATTCTGTATAATATTGCTTTACAAGCCTTCTAACTTACAAATCTCACCATAATTTAATGTTTACACAAACGTTTGAGCTATGGTCCATTTGATTTAAGCATTGTCCAAAGCATAATTCCATTAATGGCAAAAAGTTAACAGTTCCATTTTTGAAAAGCATGCTTTTGCAAAATGCCAATGCATTGAGCTTTGTAATTGTTATATTTGATTACAAGCAAGCTCAAAAGCATGGAAAAAATCCTCTGCATCCAACAATTTTAGAACATGCTTGTACTTGAAACATTGAAATTATGAAAATTCATCCAACTTGGTTTTTCACTTTCAACAAGCCATAACTCCATAATTTGTAAACCTGACCAGCTCTTGTCCTCAAACCACCTTCCTATAAATAGATGGAGCATTTTCAAGACAAATGGGGGAAAGAGAAAGAAAATAAAAAAGAAAGAGATGAACAAGCCCTCAGAACCCAATTACTCTAAAAAAACCAGAATTGTCCATAAAACCTCCATTTTTGAGCTTTGAAGTCCAAATATTTGAATCTCTCAAACCTTGCAAGTTTTGACCAAAAAAACCATCAAAATACTTCACATACATCATATAGAAGTTGTTCAAACACAAGAGCAACTCCTGTAACATCATTATCACCATCTTCCAAACTCAAAAACAGTACCTTGCAACTTGACTTGGTTGGAGTGATTCGGAAACTTTCAGCATAAAGTGAGGATTGTCGTAGCTTCAAGAAGGTCTAAGGGAGCTTAATCAATCATAATATTTCACCTGGAACAACTACAAGAGGCTTCAGACTTTTCTCCAAGAGAGGTAAGTTTCCTCAAACTTTAATATCTTTATCCATACATCATTTGTTTTCGGTTTCAAAAGAATAAAACAGGACAAATTAAGGCATAAGAGTGCAAATATCTAAAATTCAAAGGAAATTCTTCAAGAGCCCTAAAACAGGCGGCCATGTCAGGGAGAAAATGTGCCAAAAGGGCAGGAAGATGTTGACACGGGTTCCCGTGTCACACGACACGGCCCGTGTCAACTTAACTAGGATTGAAAACTTGGTAAGGAGGTGTAATACGGTGGGAGAACTGACTTGGGTGTTTTGCGTCTTATCGTATTTGTTGCGGATAGTAAGAGTCTCCACCAACTTTTATTTTATCCAATAAAGGAAAGGGTGAAAAGAACATGATAGACCTTTTGAGAATTTTCTTAGGTTCGGGGGGTAGGTTATGAAAAGGGAAAGTGTTAGCACCCTTTTCATCCGTAGTTATCTATGGGATCTTAGTTGTTAGCTCACTTTTGAAATGCTTTGCAAAATGTGTTTGTTTGAAAGTGTTTTTGAAAAGTGCCTTTGTTTAGGAAAACTTTGTAATGATTCTCGTCTCTATAAGAATGTATACAAAGTGTTGAATTTTGAAAATATTTCATGAAAGTGTTGGTGTGTTTTGAAAGATGTTTTGTTTTGAAATGTTTGTGAGCAAGCGACTACGAGCGTTCTACCTACTCAAAAGAAAGTATTTGTTCTTTTCCTCCTCCTTTAGATAGTGTTATCTTACCATTAGTTAGTAAGAAACCATATCATTGGATGTGAGGGACAGGCGTGGGTCGTCGTACAGTCATAGAAGGAAACATTGTAGGATACTTTAGCAATTTGTTGTAAGGGACTAAGATCGTTTACCGAAGGCAACATTGAAGGGTCATCGAGGGACTACGATCTTGTAATAGTGGGTCTTTTCTAAAATATCTCACGTTCGAGGGACACGACTGTTTTATTCTAAAGCAATAAGTGTGGGTTAACTCTAGAGGTGTAAGTGTTCAAAGTATTTTTGTTTTCATGCATTTGTCTTGAATTAGGGTTGTCTATTATTTGGTTTTAAGTCTTGTCATACAAATTCTAATTACTAGCCATAATATATAAAATAATAAATTGCGGAAATTAAAAGTTCTACGCTATTACATCATTTTAGGATGGGGGATACAAATTTACAAATGGGGAATAAAACAATTAAAATATAATTACTTATTACAACCAAATTTAATAATGCAAAAAATAAAATGTACAAGAATATAAAGATAAGGTAAAAGAAAAGAAAATTATTTTTATGGTTTTTAGTAGAAAGGATTTTAATTAACCTAATTAACCTAACTAATTTACAAGAGAAGTTTAATTAATCAAAAGCCTAAAGTCTAAGTTAATTAAAAGAAAAAATTAAATGAAAAAAAACCTAAGTCTAGTTTTATTTTAATTTTATCAAAAGGAAAATATTAATTAGTTAAGAAAATGATGTTTTTTTTGGAGTTTTTATTTATGAAATAAATATAGTGGAAAAATATAATGAAGTTAGAAAATTTTAGTCTAATTTGTATATTTTTATTAAGTAAAATAAATGAAAAAATAAAAAATAATAAAAATAAATATAGGGCCAGGGGGTTAGAAAGTAGGAAGGGTGTTAGAAAATATTAAAAGAGATAGGCCCAAGGCTTGTTTTTGTGCAAGTCAGAAATTAATAAACAAAATAAAAAATGTTGAGCCCGTGTGCATGAAGTATTTAGGGGGTGAGGGGGAATAAAAAGATGATGGCCCATTAGGAGGGAGGCCCAGGCGCGTTTCAAACAAAAGAGAAAATAAGGAAATGTTAGAGAGAAAAAAAAGGTAGCGTCGTGGCTCGTACCCAGGATGTAACGCCCGTTAACTTAATTAATTATTTAATTAAATTATTTTTGGATTATTGGTTGAAGTTGTGAGATGTTGAGAATTGTTGGTATAAGTTGTTAGATTATTATTAATTAATTAATTAGTTGATTAATAATAATAATGTTGGAATTAATGGAATAATATAAGATTGAGTTGTCGGTCTTATTTATATGGTGGTATGTAGTATAAGGAGGTGTGAGAATTAGGCCCAACAACAATACTATTATATTAAGTTTGGTTATAATAATAGAAATTAGAAGTGACAGTAAGGAAAATAGGTTTTGTTAAGTAGAAGAGGAATAAGGGTTGGAAGAAAGAAAATAACGTAGAAGTTACAGAGAAGAGGAAAAAAGGCAAAGCGGGATTCGATCAGAATATGCAAATGTATAATTTACTGGTGCCTTTTAACTCGATTCATTGCATATTCATGTTAAAAACCCTTGCTTTAGAATAAATAACCGCATTTTGGTTTTATCGAGTAAAATTGTATACATAGATTAATCATTTTAAACTTAATTTGTAGGATTGTTCGCACTATAGAAGCATTGAGCATTGAAGGGCTAAAGAGTGACTTCAAGTGCAATTTTTGGATGAAAATCAAAGTAGCAGGTGAGGCTCAGCACGGTGGAAGGAGCCAGGGCAATGAGTTGCGCGCTAAGCGCCAGATTTCTCGTTTAGTGCGGTCTGCGACTTTTTCATGTCTATAAATAACTCATTTAAGATATTTTGAGGACAATCACCATTTTTCAGAGCAAGAAACATTCCCAAAACACTGTAAAAGTTTAGAAGTGAAGAATCATAATTGGATTACGCATCAATAGTAGAGAAATCAACATTGATGCTTGTTCATCTTCTCACATTTCTTTTGAATCAAGCTACCATATCTATGGGTATCTAAACCCCTTTGTGTCAAGATTAGAGGTAGTTAACCTAAATAATATGCATTTCTTTTGATCTTTTGTATATGAATTAGTTGATTATCAATATAGATGAATATCTTTGCTTTTATTGTTATATTTTTTTATTTGAATCACTATTGAAAGATATTTTTCAAACCTTGACCTAAGATACTCATCTATCAATGAACAAACTCTAGACATGGATATGTGAGTTGATATTCACTTGTATCAAGCTCTAAGATTATTGTGTTGATTGTTAGCATGAGACATCATCTAATAACTAATACGATAATATTCACAATATCACTTTAGAGATAAACGATATTGAGAGGATACATGATTATAATGATCATTAACAAGTTCACATGCTCGATTAAGTATAAAATAGGTTAATGAAACATAATCTTGACGTGCTTTTTTTAAACAGTTCAAACTTCAACTTTTTACCATTGTTACTTACTTTTCATGCAATCGCTATTTTCCGTTATCAAAACTTTTTTAAAACCCATAATTAAAACATTATCAACTGTAGAATGGCGGTAATATCACATCAACCCCCATGGAGACGACAAAACAAATACTTACCTTATAAAATACTCCATATTTTAACAATCTCTCATGTGAAAGACCTATGCATATAGAACACAGAAGACGATGCCTCGTAAAAGAACAAACACAATTTCCATTACTAGAATTTAGTTTTTGGGGATGATACAATTAATTTTAAGTAAAAATAAATTAAATGTTGAATTTAAAAATTAATTATAAAATGAAAGTTTCTAATTTTAAATGAGAATAAAATTTTAAAATAAATTAATTATATTAAAAGAATTAAATATTTTAAAATTAATTACATTCTCTTAAAATAAATTTTAGTATTCAAGAGCAGTTGATTGAAATGATAATTATTTTTTAAAACTTAATTAAATATTTTTAATTAACTATTTTGAATTCGTACTCAATTCTAATATATTTTTTTCAGTCATTATTATAAATAAATATTTTCTTTTTAAATTTATTGAATAATAAATATATTTAGTCTTTATAAAAAATCAGATATATTTATTATTTAATTAATCCAAAAAATATATATTTATTTATAATAATGAACAAAGGGAATATATTGCAAAGCTTTGTCTTTTATTATAAAAACTTTGCTATTCTCTCTAGTTTCAATTATAAGAAAAAGTTAATTCTTTTTAGATATTATCGGTAAGTAATGTATTTAGATAATATATTATCTAAATACATTAACTATTCAATATATTTAAAAAAATTAATTTTTTCTTATAAATATGATCAAATGTAATATTTATTAAAGTTTACTTCCACTCAAAAATTAATCTCTGAAATACACACACAATATATACTCCTTTTGTCAAATAATTGTTGCTTTTAGAAAAAAAAAATCTCAAAAAATTTATTATTTTATATTATTAATATAATTTTATAGTTAATCTTTTAATTGTACTCTCTAATAAATACTCGTAATTTATTATTTTCCCACTTAAAATTAATGTTAATTTAAATAAAATTAATAATTATTTATTTTTATTTATTATTATTTCTTAATTAATGTAAAATGAACAATTACAATAAATAATATGAAATAGAAAAAATATTTTATATTAAAATAATCATATTCCAAAAGTATAACTACTCGTACAGTGTACACTCTAGACTATTTAATAACGAACACCCTCAAAAGTCTAAAAATTTCACACGGCTTCAAATAAAAAGAACAATAAACTATGCATTCATTTTTTAATAGAGTAATCCATCCTTATTATAAGCTTTAATTATTTATATAACAATTATTATCATATTTAAATATGACAAATTGACAATAACGTCATAGAAAAACAAACGGACAACAAGTTAATAAGATTAAACAAACAAACAAATTGCTTATATTGTGATGAATTGATTATAATAGACAAGAAAAATACCACTACTCATCAAGTGCTTCTTATTTTCATAGATAAAAATATAAAATAATAAAATAAACTAAAACCATTTATAGAACGACGAGAAAAAGGGTAAAAATATTATGAATTAAAAAATGCAAAAGGTGAAAATAATATATAATATAATAATAAATAAAATAAAATAAATAACACGGTAGCATTTAAATGAGAAGAAAATGAATCTCTTCTAATGTTAATAGAAAATCTTGACTATTAACATGCATTGTTGAATTTTCTCGATAAGAGTTTTGTTATTTATTATGATTTTATGCGATCCAGAAATTAATCTCTGCAACTTTGCTAAGAAGATTTTCTATTTTAAAAATAATATAATAAATCAATAATAATCAGACATTGATAGGGTTACAGAGGAACATGAGGGACGATGCAGACGCGTCACTGGCAATCATTCCCCCAGCAGCAAGTCTCTCGTAACTATCAATACAAAACAAAGAAAGCGACAGCTGAACCTCATGGCGAGTCCAACCTCGCTTTCTAACTCGCTCCGACTCACCGAGTCGACTCAGCACGGGCCTAACGCAAACCATGTAAAGCCTCTTGTAACCGCCGAGCGCCACCACGACAGGTCGAATGGTTGGCGGAGGTGGAGTGGACACGTGGTGAAAGCAGAGATGCTCCCAGATGGAATCGTCTTTGGTTGTTAGGTTACACCATAGACGACAGACGCAGGATGCGACGCCAAGTGAGGGACCGTCGAGGCGTTTGAGGATTTCTCGTAGAATGTCGATGTTGTCGTTTATGAAAAACTTGGGTCGTTTATGGCTTTGCTCTCTTGATGTTTTTCTTCTAGTTTCTTCATGCATGTGTTGATGGTGCACCATAGTGGTACACGAGAAGAAATTATGCAGAGAATGTGGAAAGTGGTGAGTTGAAGAAGAAATATGGAATGTGAAAGTGGTGTGGGGAGTTGGGTTTTAATTAACTTTCAAGTTTCAAGGTTGTCACAAATAAACTTATTTTATTTCTTTACGTGTCACAAATATTTTGACTTTTGGATAAATGATATTAATTTTTTCTAAAATTTGTTATCGACTAATTCAAGAGGGGGACTAATCTAACATCTAACGAGTTCTATTTAGAGAGTTAAAACTAAATTTTACATAGATTGACTTAATATAAAGTTTATTACTATTTTAATTATATTCAAATAAAAGATTTAAAAGAAACAGACAATAATAAACAGAGATTTATGTAAAATTCTATATTATTTAAATAAATTTAAATATAAGATTTTGAGAGAAGCAAATTACTAGTATTTAACCGAATTTACTTGAAACTTTTGAATTGATATAATAATGAAATGAAAATGTGATATGTTAAGAGAGAGAGATGGAGAGAGTATCGAAGGGAGAGATAAGGGGACAAGAGAGAAAGGTCCAAAATGCAAGGAACTAGAACCAATGCTGAAGGTAATGTTGCTATTGTAAATAGGTTTTTGGGTGAAGCAGGATTTGTTGTTTCTTGTTTTTGTTCTTGTTTGCATTCTTTCCAATACACACACCTATACATAAAGACCGTTGTGACACATTCACATCAAAGAAAAAAGAGTTATTCACTAACTTTGAAGATCTAAATCCAAAATAATATTTTAGTTGAAATCTCATATGAGTTTAAAGTCAAGTAGACACAGTAACAAAAAGGTATATGAAAATTGAGACTACCTACCTTTTTATGTGGGCATGCCTATGCAAACCATGTTTCATGGCCAAAATCTGATATGTTCAATCTAAAAGTCTATAAATGGAGCCCATTACTTGCCAAAACCCTATATTCCATTATTTAATATTATTTTAAATATGATCAATAATAAATAATAATTCAATTAATAAAAAAATGTTACTAAAAGAGAAATGCTCAATAGCACTATTACAAAAATTGACAATTAATTAAAATATGAGTTTGCCAAATGCATTTCTAGCAGCAACGGTTGACCCCTATTATCATAGTATTGAACTTCTTTATAATTTTTTAACTAATGTTCCAATTAGCAACACTTTGGATTCCAACAGTTTTCAAGAATGATTTAAAATATATATATATATATATATATATATATATATATATATATATATATATATATATATATATATATATATATATATATATATATATATATATATATATATATATATATATATATATATATATATATATATATATATATATATATATATATATATATATATATATATATATATATATATATATATATATATATAAAAGAGACTAATTATTATATACCGTTGATGTAAAATATTTTATATCGTTAGTGTATCACAATCATTTACACACTATATTTTATATGTGATTTAAAAAAATATCAAATTTTTATATAAATTATTGGTTACTGACAGCGTAAAAATATTTAAATATTTTATACTATCGATATATTTTAATTAAATTCTATTTTTAATTAATTTGACTTGTATATTAGACTGATTCTACAAAAAAAATGTTGAATAATCAATTTATATGTACACACACTATATTTTAAAAGAGGATATTTTTTATTAATTAATCATAATAAATCGTTTTAAGTGTGTGATCTAGTGGTAAAACTTAGATTTTGAAAGTGTACTCCTCTCAAAGTCTCAGGTTTCGAATCCTATTATATATAAATCTTTTATTAAACAAATTACATTCTACTCTTTTTATGGATGATACATTTATATTTAAAAAAAAAAACTTAACAAAAGTCTATTTAAATTATAATATTTTTGACATTTTTAGATGACATAGTTTTAGGAATGTTTTAAAAACTATCATCTAATTAAATTTGATTTAATATTTATACAATTTTATTATATTTTTTTAGAAACTGAATTATCTAATTAAATTCAATTTAATATTTATACAACTTTATTATATCAAGATTGATGGATTTACATGAATCATCTGATTTATTCGAGTTAAACATGTATCTTACATATGAATAATTTATAATACTCCTTCCGTTTTAAGATAAAGGTTATTTAAAGTTTTTACACATAAATTAAAAAAATAATTATTGAATAATATTTTTATAAATCATCTTTAATTATTATTGATTATTACATATTGTCGTAATTGTATAGTATTGATTTCTAAATCGAAAAGAGTGTAGATAGTATTTATTATAAATAAAGTTAGTAAAAACTAACTAATTATCATATTGAAAATATAAAATGACAATTATTTTAGAATAAATTTCTTTTAGCTAAAAAATATTTATTTTGAGACAGAGAGTATCTTTTATTATTTTTTGTTATTCTCTAAGTTAGAATTATATCATGTTGTTAGACTTTATAACAACTTTCCTACTAATTAGGAAAAGTTAGTTAATCTAATAAATTTGACTTGATCATTGACCTATAATTTTATTAAATAACGATTGAGCCAATATATAATTTTATCAGATAACGACATCGATTTTTAAAAAGATAAAATTTAAATATAATTTTTTAGATGTGATTTTTATTATTTTTCAATAAAAATATAATAAATATATTTAAATATTATTTAAAGAGTAAAAATGAGAACAATTTATAAATATTTAAGAAAAAATTATATATTTTTCATATTTTCATTAGAAAATAATAAAAAATACACGTAAAAAATTGTACTTAAGTTTTATCATTTTTAAAATATTAATTTTATTAACTTAACATATCCATTTTCATTTCATTTTCATAATAGTAATGCCATATAATTATTTTGATATTTCCATACAAATTAAATTTCAAAACCCTAACATATACTGATATTTTTTTCTGGTCTGTTGTACATAGATATCTTTACATGCAGAAAAAATCTATGTATCTGGCTTATAGTGATCATTGCATATCCTTCTTTTCTTTCTTTTTGGACAAAATACTTGATGTACACGTAGAATAATGCAACAAATATAGTAGTCATAATTAATGTGATATTGCTAGATATTAATATTCACATATTAGACGATAAAGAAAGATGCCTGCACTTACATAAAGACAACAACAAGAATTTTTATTTCTCATTCGGTTAGGGTTGGCAATTGAGTACCAACAGTGTATTTTAGAAACAAAAAGAGAAAGCATTGAACCAACCAAAACTACATTGAATTTTTGCCTATGATTCGTCACAATAAATGGCAACAAAAGTGATGTGAACTATGCTCCACCAAAGTATAGTTCTGTGCTTTTTTTTCCCACCCTAGCTAGGCAAAACTAATTAAATAAATGTGACATTACAACTGCAAAGGAAAATTCACTTGCAAATTTTGATGAGTGAATTTTGAATACCAACAAATTTTAAAAAAGAAGTAGGACCTTTCATATATGCCAAGCTAACGTAGTTTTTTTTTTATAAAAAAAAAATGTATTAATGCGAGTATAAGGGATATTCAACCCAAATACAAAGAGGGAAAAACTACTACATTAAAGGCTCAATTGGATTGGACATTCAAACCAATTTAGACTCACTAAAATGTCCTAATGATCTAGCACAAAGTCAATCTCACGCTAAGGATTTCGCCAAACTAACGATATCAAGACTCCCTTTAATCTCACCATTAAACAAACTAAATAACCATCACAATAGCTAGCCAAATAAGGCACCAAAAATCTTTCTTGATCTTTCTCCGCATCACTGAATCAAACAACACCAAATGATCAAAAATATCAATAAAAAGCTTTGAATAAGAGATACCCATTCAGGCCAAAGTCATGGTCCAAACCTCCTCGACAACATGGCAAGACAGAAAAAGATGAAGAGGAGTTTCCGGAGGTCCCAAACAAAGCGGGCAAACTAAAGTGTGAGTACTTGATTTGACGCCTCTTTTAGCGAGTTCATATTTAGTTTGGAGCCTTTTCAAGTTAGACCTCCAAGCAAACACACAGATATTTGAAGGAACACTTGATTTCCAAATACAATTCAAAGCCTTCTTGTCAATGTTACTTAACAACAGAAGACAGTCGACACACGAATGTAAACTGACATTAGCTGACTTGACAGAGAAACCCGCCGAGTCCCACCTCCAAACAAACTGATTCGGAGCAGACAAGAGGGGAGAAACATGATGCAGCACCGCTGAAAGAGATGAAAAATATGCTGTCGCGGACGAACCAAGCAACTCCACATAAAACGGACAAAAAATACAATATCAACCAAACTGGTTTCGAAACCAGCAACATAAATTCTAATCCTTGGGGTCTGTAAAACCTAAAACAGAAAAGGAAATTGAACACATAACAGATTGACACCAATCCAACAATCCCTCCAGAAATCAATATCAACACTGATGCCAACTTTGCAAGATAAGCTACGACTGAACCAACTAAAGTCGGCAGTCCAATTGCTCAATAAAATCCTCAAATTCCTCCACCAGATCGAAGCTTTCGAAATACGAAACGACAAAGAATTATCACGGGTCTCCATCTTTATGTCCCCATACTTAAAAGAGAGAACCTTATTCCATAAAGCCTCATCCTCAATTAGAACTTTCCAACCTCATTTACTCATCAAAGCTGAATTAAAAACCTCGCAATGCTTAACTCCAAGACCATCTTCTTCTTTCCACAAACAAATTGAAAACCAAGCAACCCAATTGATACTTTTGCGATACTTCTGGCCATTCCACAAGAATTCCCATTGAATCTTGATAATGTCTTGGATAACAACATGTGAGCTTTGTAGAACGAGAAAATGAACAAGGGGATAACATTCAAAAGTGAATTCAACAAAGTAACTCTCCCACCAAGAGACAAATACTTCCCTTTCCACGAGACCAATCTATTCCTCAACTTGGAGATAACCAATGACCAAGAAGATTGCCTCCTAGGATTACAACCAATCAGAATATCCAGAAAATGGAAGGGAAAAGAACTAATGCCATAGACAAGAAAAATCGGAGGCATCCTTCAAGAACTCCAAATCAACATTAAAACCAAAAATCTTACTTTTGCAAAAGTTAATGGATAAACCTGAGCAAAGTTCAAAACCACAAAACACTACTTGCAATGTCCTAATATTCTCTTCGGACGACTTACCAACAATCATCGTGTCATCAGAGAATTAGAGAAGACCAATTTGAAGATCATCATTCATAGCAAATGGAAAGAAACCATGAATTGAAACAACATTTCTCATTAAACCGGCCAACCCCTCAGCATCAAGAATATAAAGGAAATTGGAGAGATAAAAAGGAAACCGGCCAACCCCTAGCCTGGAAATCATCTGTAGGACTACCATTGATATAGATAAAAAAGAGTATGAACAAACACAAGGCTTGATCCATTTTAACCACTTGCTGCCAATATTCATCCTTTTTAGAATATAAAGCAAATGATCCCATGAAACAAAGTCAAACACTTTTTCAAAATCAACCTTGAACAAAAATAAGCCTTTCACATTCCTCTTCGCATAGTCTACAATCTAATTTAGCACCAGAACACCATCATGAAGGCCTCTGTTAGGAACAAAATAATTATGACTCCAAAAGGAGCTTATGAAGTACACCCTTCAACCTTGTTAGAACAATATTTGGTTCTACAATTATATCTCTGAGTTTTGATGATAACAACGAGTATGTTTGTATGAATAATTCTGGTACTCTAATGTTTGTTATTTTTAGTATTTAACAAACAAGTTCTATTTCTGATGAAAGGCAATGTCAAGTCATTAGAAGAAACCAAGTTTCACTTCTGTGCTACACAAGTTCTGATGAACAGTAGCAAACCACTTCAGAAGGCTCTGAAGTTTGAACTCTGATACACGGTCAAAGAAACCAAGTTAAGAAGATCTGAAGACAGAAGTTCTGATGAACAGATCAGATGCTAAAGACTTATGTTTCTGAAGACAAAAGGTTCTAAAGACCAAGTGTTGAAGATTGTGAAGACAAAGTTCTGAAGACTCTGAAGACTTGAAGTTCTGATGACCCAAGTGTTATTTTCTTTCTTCTAATTCATGCTCAATCAGAAGCCTCTGAAGTCAAGAAGATGATAAGATAAGGTTACGTGGTACAATAGTACATGGTAAAAACAAACGTTTTTCTCCACTACAATGAAAGGACGGGCACATCGTATGATCTTGTCCCCCACGAAGAATCAAGTTGCTAGCTTTCTGGAAATTTTAGAAATGCCCTCCAACGGATATATTATTTTATTGGCTATATATATATATATATATATATATATATATATATATATATATATATATATATATATATATATATATATATGCTTGAAGACTAAAGGAAAAGGTTGCTAATTCACATGTTCTTTCACAAGGATGTTCATAAGCATTCCTTTATTTTCTTTAAGTCTATTTTTTCTTGAAATATTGTTTACTATCAGCTTATGTAGAAGCAAATCTATTGCAAACAAATATTTTTCAAATTGTTGTTTGATTGTTCCTTAAGGGACCAATTGGTAAGAATCCTTGAGAAGTCTAAGATTAGTGTGTCTTAGAGGTTGTACGTGAGTCACTTGCAATTAGCTTGTATGTTGTAATAATTTGTGAGATTATTGTATTAAGACCTTGTTTGATAAGGCAAAGTCACTTTGACGGGTGGACTAGATTAGCTTGATAATTTTCAACTGAACTAGTATAAACATAACTTATTCTTTCCTTCTTGCATCTTTATTATCAAGAGTGAAGAAAAATTGTTTTTAGTTAAATGATTTAAAACCTAATTCAAACCCCATGTTTCATGTGTTTTTCACACCTTCAGTTGGTATCAGAGCTCCGGTTCTGAGTGATAAAAAGTGAACTTTTATCAAGCACTTAACAATATTCAGTACCGATCCAGGCTGTGAAAAACAATGGAAAATAACACTGTCACTGTTAATAATAAGGATAAGGATAGAGACTAATATGTTGTAAAACCTCCTATCTTTGATGGATAAAAGTTTGACTATTTAAAGGACATAATGGAAATTTACTTTCTAGGATTGGACTTAGATCTACGGGATCTGGTAGTTGATGGCTACAGTTATCCAGTAGATCTAGAAGGTAAAAAGATTGCAATAAGTGCAATGACAGATGCTCAAAAAAAGACTTACAAGAACCACTATAAAGCTAGAACGATTCTGCTGAGTGTCTCTTAAGATGACTCATGAAGGTAACACTCAAGTTAGTGAGATAAAGGCTCTGGCCCTAATCCATAAATATGAAGCCTTCATAATGGAAAATGATGAAAATGTGGAAACTATGTTTTCAAGATTCCATACGCTTATTGCAGGAATCAAGGTTCTGAACAAAGGATATTATACTGAAAATCATGTTAAGAAAATTATTAGAAGTCTGCCTAAGAAGTGGTGACCAATGGTAACTGCCTTAAAGTTGTCCAAGGATCTAAACAATACTAGTCTTAAGGAGCTAATCAGTTCTTTAAGAAGTCATGAGATTGAACTTCAAGAAGATGAACCTCAGAGAAGAGGTAAATATGTGACTATGAAGTCTAAGTCTGAAAAGACAAAGGCTTTTCAAGGTGAAGAAGAATCAGAAGAATCTAAAGAAGATTCATATGAAGATGAATTTTCTCTAATATCTAAAAGGATAAACCAGCTATTAAAACATAGACGGAGCAAGTTTAGAGGGCCAAGAAGAACAAAAGGTAGATCTGAATCTACATTTGGTCAGAAGAAAGTTTCTGGAAAAGAAGTTAAGTGTTATGAGTGTAAAAGTCTGGACACTACAAGAATGAATGTCCAAAGCTCAGAAAAGACAAGAAACCCTAGAAGGTTTTCAAAGCAAAGAAGGGTCTCATGGAAATATGGGATGATTCAGAGTCAGAAGAGGAAGATTATTATGAAGAACATGCTAACATGGAACTCATGGCCAAAACAAGTACAAGTGAAGTTATCTTAGAGTGTGAGCTGACAAATGATGACGAGTCAGACTCTGACCACACAAAGGTATTTTCTTCTCTCTCTCTTTCTCTCTCTCTCTCTCTCTCTCTCTCTCTCTCTCTCTCGTACTAAACTTGAGTCTTGTTTATCAGAAGTGATGAAAAGATATAAACTTCTTCTAAGTAAACACAAAACTCTGAAAAAGACTTTTCTAATTACTTCTGAGAACTTTACTAAGAGTGGGAAAAACGGTTCTAATTTAAACGAAAATATATTTGCTTTAGAAAAATAAAATCTTGCTCTTAAAAGTAAAGTCTCAAAGTTGGAAGAAGAGATCACTTCTAGCACTTCTATTACTGATGAAGTAATCAGATATGATAGAAATTTTAAGCACTTCTTAGCTAAAAGCATAGATAGAAGCAAGATGGATTCAATGATCTATGGCGTTAGCAGAAACAGAAGGAGAGGCTTGGGATACTCAGGTCCATCAAAAATAATTGATGAAACTCTGATCGTCAAACCAAAACCTATTTCTGAACATTTCGTGCTTGCTGATAGTGAATTGAAATGTTCTGAAAAAGAAGGTTTTGATTCTATTAAATCACAACCACAGACACAGAAGGAAACTTCTAAGCCCAAATATCATGCACAAATTCCACTTGATTATCCTATTGCACAAGAATTCAAAGGTGTCAAAACCTCTGGAACTGCTAACAAGAAAGGACCCAGAAAATGGGTACCTAAGGATGAGATAATCTATGTTACAGATATCCTTGATAGATCCACTGAGAAACCAGTCATGGTACATGGACAGTGGATGCTCGCGACACATGACGGGCAAAATGCATATGTTTCAAGATTTGGAACTTAAGTCTGGAGGCGTTGTTGGTTTCAGAGGCAATCAGAAAGGAAAGATCATTGGCTCTGGAACTATTGGTAATGGTAAAATTCCTTCTATTAATAATGTTCTTTTAGTTGAGGGTCTGATGCATAACTTATTGTCAATCAGTCAACTTAGTGACAATGGTTATGACGTCATCTTTAATCAAATGTCCAATAAGTCTATGAGTCAGAAAGATGGCTCAGTTCTGTTTAATGGTAAGAGGAAGAACAACACTTACAAAATTAGGTTATCAGATTTGAAAAACCAGAATGCAAAATGTCTTCTGTCTGTCAACAAATAGCAGTGGGTATGGCACAGACGTCTGGGCCATGTTAGCTTGAGAAAGATATTTCAAACTAAATAATCTTGGATTATTCAGAGGCTTACCCAATATGAAGTATTCTTTAGATGCTCTTTGTGAAGCATGTCAGAAAGGCAAGTTTTCAAAAACTTCTTTCAAAGCTAAAAAGGTTGTTTCTACCTTTAGGCCATTAGAAATTCTTCACATTGATTTGTTTGGACCAGTGAAAACTGCTTATGTCAATGGAAATAAATATGGACTAGTCATCATTGATGATTATAATAGATGGACATGGGTAAAATTCTTAAGACATAAGGATGAGTCATATTCTGTGTTTGCTTCCTTCTGCTCTCAAGTGAAAAATGAAAAGAGTTACAAAATAGTTAGAGTCAGAAGTGATCATCATGGAGAATTTGAAAACAAAGATTTCGAAAAACTTTTTGATTCTTATGGTATATCCCATGATTTCTCCTGTCCTAGGACTCCACAACAAAATTGGGTTATAGAGAGGAATAATAGGGCATTGCAATAAATGGCTCGCACCATGATCCAAGAGACTGAAATGGCTAAGCACTTTTGGGCAGAAGTAGTAAATACAACTTGTTACATTCAAAATAGGATCTCTATAAGACCTATTTTGGGTAAGACTCCATATGAAATGTGGAAGAATAGAAAGCCTAACATTTCTTATTTCCATCCTTTTGAATGTATATGTTTTATGTTGAACACTAAAGAGAATCTGGGCAAGTTTGACTCCAAAGCACATAAGTGTATGTTGTTAGGATATTCTGAATGCTCAAAAGGCTTCAGAGTCTATAACACATAATCATGAATTATGGAAGAATCAATTCATGTAAGATTCAATGATAAGCTTGACTTTGAAAAGTCAAAGCTAGTTGAAATATTTGCAGACTTAAAGATAAGCTTTTCAGAACATAAGGAGAAGAAAAAATGCAATCTCTCATCCTGAAGATTTGATTCTGGGAAACAAAGACGCTCATGTTAGAACCAGACCAACCTTCAAACCTTTTGAAGAGATGCTTTTAGGTTTGGTGTCTATGATTAAGCCAATATCTATTGATGAAGCCCTTCTAGACAAAGACTGGATTCTGGAAATGGAAGAAGAACTGAACCAACTATCAAAGAATGATGTATGGGATCTTGTTCAGAAACCCAAAGGTGTCCACATCATTGGAACCAGATGGGTGTTCAGAAACAAGCTCAACGAGAAGGGTGAAGTTGTCAGAAACAAGGCACGACTGGTTACACAAGGTTATAGTCAGCAAGAAGGAATAAAATATACAAAAACCTTTGCACCATTCACCAAGTTAGAAGTAATTAGTTTATTGATTTCTTTCTCTGTTAATTATAACATCGTCCTTTATAAAATGGATGTTAAGAGTTAATTTATGAATGGTTATATTTCTGAAGAAGTATATGTTAAACAACCTCCTAGATTTGAAAACTCTGAGAAATCAAATTATGTTTTTAAACTCAAGAAATCTCTTTGTAGTCTAGAGCAAGCTCTTATGGCTTGGTATGACAAATTGAGTAGTTTTCTTTTAGAAAATAAATTTACCAAAGGGAAGGTTGATACTACACTCTTCTGTAAAACATTCAAAAATGATATCCTAATAGTTCAAATTTATGTTGGTGATATTATTTTTGGTCATGCTAATCCCTCTCTTTACGAGGAATTTTCTAAGTTGATGCGGGTTGAGTTTGAGATGAGTTTGATGGGAGAACTAAAGTTCTTTCTTAGAATTCAGATTGATTAATAATCATAAGTTACTTACATTCATCAGAGTAAGTATACTAAAGAACTTCTGAAGAAGTTTAACATGATGGACAACCCACCAGCAAAGACTCATATGCATCCAACATACATTCTAGAGAAATATGAGGTAAGTGGAAAGGTATGTCAGAAAGTGTATCGTGGTATGATAGGCTCTCTTTTGTATCTAACTATTTCCAAACCTGATATTTTATTCAGCGTCCATTTATGTTTTAGATTTTAATCCAATCCTAGGGAATCCCATTTAACTGTTTTTAAGAGAATTATGAGGTATCTGAAAGGAACAACTAACCTTGGCTTGATGTATGAGAAAACATCAGAGTATGCTCTTTCTAGTTTTTGTGATATAGATTACACTGGAGACAAATTGGAGAGGAAGAGTACTTCTGGAAATTGTCAGTTTCTTGACAAGAATCCGATTTCATGGTCAAGCAAGAGGCAACCAACAATTGCACTTTAAACACCAGAGGAAGAGTATACCTCAGTGTCACTGCAGTACTCAGATGCTATGGACAAAGAATTAGCTAAAGACTATCATATTTATGAGAGTAACATTCCTATATTTGGTGATAACACAATTGCTATTTGTTTAAGTAAAAATCCTATTTTACATTCTAGGGCTAAACATATAGAAATAAAACATCATTTCATTATAGATTATGTTTAGAAAGGATTTTATCTTTAAAATTCATAGATACAGACTATCAATGGGATGATATATTTACAAAATCCTTAGCTGAAGATAGATTTCTTTTCATTCTGAAGCATCTGAAAATGGACTCCCAACAACACGAGGCTGCTAATTTTTCAAATGAATTGGAACAAGCAATGAACACTTCATCAACCGTTCCACCAAGTTATTCAACTCCCATTGTGATTGTTTCATATTATCTACCCATCATCTATGAAACCCATATTACAAAGAAGCCTGTTCAGGTTCACTGTATTACTCAACCATAAAATTTGACTGTTATTTGTGAATATCTGGAAGCAAGAGAAAGAATCAGAGTCTTCGAATTTTTTGCTGCAAAGCAAAGAGAGGCAGAAGCTAAAGCGCTTAAAGAAGCTGAAGAAGCCAGGCTCAAAGCCGAGGAAGATGCTAAAGCTGTTGAAGTAGCCAAATTGGCTCAAGAGGCTGAAGAAGATACGGTTGTCTCATCTTCTGATCCTGCCATTTTGCGTCTAGAACAATCAATTGGTGTAATCAGAGAAGAGAAACAAGACTTTAGAGAAAGCATAAGTCAATAAAAGGTTGTTAGTGACCGAGTTTAGAACATGCTTCAATTGATTCTGGAAAAGATATCTGCTCCAACGCCATCTTCTTCTGGACCCTAGGCTCTTAGGATTTTTTTCTTTGGCTATGAACCTTAGGATTTTGTTTGTTTATTTTATTTTTCTTCTTTCTATCAGATGTTTTCATTTTGAACTCAAATGAAGTCTCGTTTTTGTTTACCTATTTACTTCTTATTTTCTTTTCACTGTTTCTTATTTTATTTCTTTTGTTTTATGTTTTTCACACATAATTACCTTTTTAATTATGACAAAAGGGGGATTAAATAACTGAAGTAATATTTTGATTCTAATAATCAAATTCTCTGAAAAACTTCACTGAAATAGGGGGAGCTGCTTACATTCTAACCAAGATAAAATTGTATTTCTGTTATAATTGTTTTCTTTTTTAGAAATCATGAACTCTGATTGGAATCAAGATCTGAAAGTGTTAAACAAGGTTTTGTCTAACTTTTGGAATCAGACTATGAGAAGGTTAAGTTCATAATGAGGCTCTGAATTGAAATCTAGAATCAGACTTATTTTGGAATATGTTTCTCGTGACACTGAGGATTCAAGATCTCAATTGGTATGATTAGAATCAAGAATCAAGACTCTCAATATTTCAATATCTGATCTATTACAACCAGGGGGGAGTTTTACCCAAACGGTTCATAATCAGGATATACGATCTTTACCAAGTCTTAGATTTAGGGGGAGTTTGATATAAAGGATAAGTATTTCTTACCCTTCTTATTTTTTATACTTTTTATGATTATGTACAAAATTGTGTCATCAAAATACATAGTTTTGTCATCATTAAAAAGGAGGAGATTGTTAGAACAAGATTTAGTTATGCAATTATATCTCTGAGTTTTGGTCATAATAATGACTATGTTTGTATGAATAATTTTGGTACTATAATGTTTGTTATTTTTAGTATTTAACAAACAGGTTATGTTTCTGATGAATGGAGTTGCCAAGTCATTAGAAGAAACCAAGTTTTACTTTTGCGCTACACAAGTTCTGATGAACAATAGAAAACCACTTCAGAAGGCTCTGAAGTTTGGACTCTGATACACGGCCAAAGAAACCAAGTTTTGAAGATCTGAAGATAGAATTTCTGATGAACATTCCAGATGCTGAAGACTTATGTTTCTGAAGACAAAGGGTTCTACAGACCAAGTTCTGAAGACTGTGAAGACGAAGTTCTAAAGACTTGAAGTTATGATGACCCAAGTGTTATTTTCTTTCTTCTAACTCATGCTTAATCAGAAGCCTCTGAAGTCAAGAAGATGAGAAGATAAGGTTATATGGTACAATAGTACATGGTAAAAACAAAAGTTTTTCTCCACTACCATGAAAGCACGGACGCATCACACGATCTTATCCCCCATGAAGAATCAAGCTGCCAGCTTTTTGGAAATTCCAAAAACGCCCTCCAACGCATATATTATTTTATTGGCTATATATATGCTTGAAGACTAAATGAAAAGGTTGCTAATTCACACGTTCTCTCACAAGACTGTTCATAAGCATTCCTTTATTTTCTTTAAGTCTATTTGTTGTCTTTAAATACTGTTTACTATCAGCTTCTGTAGAAGCAAATCTATTGTAAACAAATCTTTTTCAAACTGTTGTTTGATTGTGCCTTAAAGGACCAGTTGGTCAGAATCCTTAAGAAGTCTAAGATTAGTGTGTCTTTGAGGTTGTACGTTATTCACTTGCAGTTAGCTTGTGCATTATAATAATCTGTAAGATTATTGGATTAAGACCTTGTTTGATAAGGTGAAATAACCTTAGCGGGTGGACTACATTAGCTTGATAGTTTTGAAGTGAACTAGTATAAACATACATTGTTCTTTCCTTCTTGCATCTTTAGCTTTATTATCAAGAGTGAAGAAAAATTGTTTTTAGTTAAATGATTTAAAACTCAATTCAAATCCCCCATTTCTTGTGTTTTTTACACCTTCAGTTGGTATTAGAGCTCTGGTTCTGAGTGATAAAAAGTTTGAATTTTTGTTAAGCATTTAACAGTGTTCAGTACCGATCCAGACTGTGTGAAAGACAAGGTCAAATAACACTGTCAATATTGATAATAAGGATAAGGATAATGTTAAGAGAGGGGGAAATGACTTTTGGGTTTTGCATTTTATTGCAAATGTCACAGATAGCAAGAGTCGCCACCGACTTTTCTTTTATCCAATAAAGGAAAGGGTGAAAAGAACAAGAAAGTCCTTTGAGAATTTTCTTGATTTCGGGGGGTAGCTTATGAAAAGGGAAGGTGTTAGCACCCTTTTCATCTGTAGTTATCTATAAGCTCTTAATTGTTAGCTCACTTTAAAAATGCCTTGTGTTTATGTATGTTTGAAAATATTTTGAAAAATGCCTAAGTGCGGAAATTTTGTAATGATTCTCGTATCGTTGAGAATGTATACAAAATATTTGTTTTGAAAATATTTTTATGAAAGGAAGTGTTGTTTTGTGAAAAGTGTTTTGTAAATGCCAATGTAAGGAAATTTTCTTTATAATAACCCTTGTATCAGTCCTCAAGAGTGTTTATAAAGCGGTTTGAAAGTAGTTGTTTTGAAAGTGTAAATTGTGGAAATTGTTTTAGTTTGTGAGCAAGCGATTACGTGCGATCTACCTACTCAAAAAGTCTTTGTTCTTTTCCTCCTCCTTTAGATAGCGCTATTCTACTATTAGTTAGTAGGAAACCCTATCATTGGATGTGAGGGACATGCGTAGGTCATCGTACAGTCATAGAAAGCAACTTGTAGGATGCTTTAGCAATTATAGTAAGGGACAAAGATCGTTTACCGAAGGCAAAATTGAAGGTTCATCGAGGGACTACGATCTTTTAACTGAGGGTCTTTGCTAAAACATCCCACATTCGAGGGACATGAGTGTTTTTTATCTGAGGCAACAAGTGAGGTTACCCTAGAGGTGCGTGTGTACTAAGTATTTTGATTTCAGTTATTTTTGTCTTGAGATTAGGGTTTTCTAATGTTCGTTCTTTATCTTACCATACAAACCCTAATTACTAACAATAATAAAGAAAACAGTAAATTGCGGAAATTAAATATCTTATGCTATTACAATGCTTCGGGGATGGGGGTACAAGTTTATGAACGGGGGAGGAAAGCAATAAACCCTAATTATCTATTACAAATTTTGACAGTTACAAAATTGTATTAATGCAAAAAATAAATAAATGCGCGGAGATAGAAAGGGGAAAGATGTAAAATCCCTAAAAAATCTCTAAGTATTTAAGAAAATATTTATTTGTTTTTGTAGAAAATATTTGAAATGAAGAAATAAAAAGTTAGACCTAATTCTAATTTTATTTACAATTTCATTATTTAAAATGAAACAAAGTATAATTAAACTTATTAATTTTATTTATGAAAATCAAATTAATTAGTTTAAACCTAAAGAATTCTAAGTATTTAGAAAAATATTTTTGGTGTTTTATTTAGAAAAGAAATTTTATAGTATAACCTAATTCTAATTAAATAAAAACAAGGTGTTTAAATAAATTAATTTTTATTTGTCAAAAATTAAATTGACTAATTAAAAACCTAAATATAATTTTTTTAATCATTTTTTATGATTTTATGATTTAAATAAAAAATGATTAAAAGAAAAATAAATAATTTTAAACAAAAAGAAATTTAAATGGCCCTGGTGTTGTAAAAGAAAAATGGGGGGTGAAAAGAAAAAAATGTTAGGCCCAACAACAATTTTTGTTTGAAGTAAAAAATAAAATATAAAAAATAGAATGGGCCTGCATTGTGAAAGTAATTTGGGGGGTATGAAAAATCAATTGTTGAGCCCAATTTGACAAAGCCCAGAACCTGCGCCGGATTCAGTGTGAACCATTTCTTGAGGGCATAACGTAGGGAGCATGGCCTGGAGTGCTTGATTTAGATGAAGGTGATCCAAGGGTGATCTGATGGTGATGAAGAGAGGTGCACCATGCACATTTTGAAATTGTTTGTATTGAATCTTCATGAACAAATAATGTGAAAGATAAAAGGGTATAACTGGGGCTCGAACCCAGGTCCCTATAGTTAACGCGTACTTGTTTTTCCACTGGGGTGCCTGTTTCATCCGGTCATTATACAACAACCACTAAATATATTATCAACTCATTTTTCAAATTTGAAATTCTCACTTCTTCTTCTTCCTCGCGCCAACAATAACAACAACATTTTTGAACTTTGTAAAAGCTTCAATTCTCAACCAAATGGAAAGATATAAACATCAAACTTGATTGAATTTTAACCACGAATACAACCATATAACTTTTAAAAGCTATAGATTAATGGTTAAAACGAATTTTGCTCAGTACCAAATTAAAACCTAATTTTTTCAGAAACTTCAATTTCAGAATTCTCATCACACAGTTAATATAGATGAAAACTAAGGACATGGTTAATTCCAGGGCATTGATATCTACATTTTTGCTTTAGAAAATAAATGCAAATGATGCTTGTACAGAGATTTCAAAGTTTGGAAAACTTACCTCTTGATACGAAATTTGAATGCTCTCTACACTACTTCCAGAGGTGAAATGATGATTTGGTGAGCTTGCTTGGACCCTGAGGAAGCTGTTTGGATGCTCACTTGATGCTGAGAGTGGCTGAATCACTCCAACCAAGTCAAGTTGCACAGTTGGAATTTGAAAATGGTGGATGATGAAGATGATGTTACAATGAGGAAACAGGGGCATGAATGAGTTATATATGATGTATATGAAGTGTTTGGATTATTGGTTTGGACAAAAGTCGTAAGGTTTGAGAGATTTGAAGATTTGGACTTCAAAGCTCAAGAGTGGAGGTTTTGTGTGCAATTATGACTTGGGAGAGTTTGAGAGGGTTAGAGGGCTTGTAAACTCGTGTGTTAGCTTGAAAATAACCTCTCTATTTATAGAGAAAAGGTTTGAGGGATTGAAGTAACCAGAATTTCAAGATAGCATGTTATGGTTTGAAAAAGTGAAAAAAATCAAGTTGGATGAGTTTATATGGTTTCATGGTTCAAGTACAAGCATGATCTGTGGTTTGTTGGGTGCATAGAGGTTACTTATGATGTTATAGATTGCTTGTACTCAGATGCAACAAGTTGGGAGCTCAAGAAGTTGACTTTGTGATTAAAGCTTGCTTTACAAGAATGGAAATGTAACCTTTTCCCCTTAAATGGAAAAATGGATTGGATAAAGCTTTAATAACTTGGATCATGGCTCAAAAGTATGTGTAATCTTATTATTATGGATAGATTTGGAGGTTAGATGCCTGAAAAGTGGGATTATGCAGCATGGCTTGAAGATTGGGTTATGAACTAGTTACAAAAATGGCCTATAATGCAACCTTAGATACCCAACTTCATATCTTTGATTCTCCTTGCTCAAGCATGATAAAATTATGTTCTTGGATATTTTGGAATGCTTGAAACATTGTCTACAACTTTAATACAGTGAGTATTGGCTAAATCAAATGGGAACTTGGTAAAAAATGGCCATGAAGTTGGGACAAAAATCTGATCAAAACTTGTAAATTTTTTTCGAAGTGTTGGATAAAAAACATCATAACTTCATGAGCTTATATCTCTTAAATTAAGAACTTTTTTAGGATCATCCCACATTAACAAAGTTGTAGAATTCATCAATCCCTACAACTTTCATGTTGGAAGTTTTCCTTGAATCAGCTTGCATCTTGAGGAAACTTATTTGTGAAGTTAGGGTTTTTGTTAAGAACAAAAACACTTAGAATTTTTCTAATTGTTAGAAAATTTTCCAAATTTGACTTTTGTTGACTTTTTGATTTCTTGATGATCAAGTTTGATATTTTTGAATATCTTGATGATTCTTGACTTTTGAATTCCAATGTTGACCAAAAAGTCAAAGTTTGACTTTTTGTGTGACTGTTGACTTTTCATCAATTGATTCAATTTTTCAACTCTCAATCATTTGCATCCTTGGAAATATCTTGAGCCATGTAATTAGGTCAAGATGTTGTATTTGAGCTCTTGAGATCATGCCTCAAGGCATTAGGTCATGCACTAGGCCAAAAGTCAATGATCAGTTATCCTAAGTCAAAACCCTAATTTGATAATTTTTTTACCTTTGATGACTTGAAGGTTTTCCTTGAGGAATCATGATCAACCCTTAATCAAATGACGAATATCATTACAAAATATTGATGTTGACAAAAAAATTTGAAGTTTGACTATAAATTGACCATAATTGACTTTTTACCCCATGCAGTTGATTTTCAGTCATCTGAGCAATCGACTGGGAAAATTTGTGATGCAAGGCTTGAAACTTGACATAAGAATTATTGAGGACCTATGATGAACCATGAAAGTAACTTGAGGCATTGGAAGTCTAATTTTCCTTGAGAAAACCAAAACCCTAGTTATAAGCCAATCCTTAGGAGGTGAGTTTGTCTGATTAATTCTTGAGAATCCTTGAGTATTTGAGAATCTTAGAAGAATGTCTTGAAGAAAATGGGAGGGAAAAATTTGGGGTACAATAGATGCCCCTGTTCAATCTTCTTAAACCTGAAGAGTTAGATTGACATGTCCGCCACTCGTTACTTGAAGGTGTAAGATGATTGAACACATAAGTGCCCAGAAAATTACACTCGTTTGTACACGGAGTAAAACTGTTGGTTCATGTAGTATTGGGAAAGGCTTAAAGATGCCATTTGGAGAGATGATGGAGAATTGTAGGATATGGGCTTAAAGATGCCATCCAAAGTAATTGTTGATAGAAATTAGACTAAGTCTACATTCGACTTCAAATGGAAGAAGTATCAGAATAAATCTACGCTTGATTTAATCTGAGCCAGAAGATGTCTGTGTCGGTCTTTAACTAGAAGAAGTACCCGAATAAATCTTATGGTTGATTTAATCTGAGTCAGAAAATGTCTACTAGAAGAAGTATCAGAATAAATCTATGTTCGATTTAATCTGAGACAGAAGATGTATTTTCCTGTCTTTAACTAGAAGAAGTATCAGAATAAATCTAAAGTTGATTTAATCTGAGCCAGAAAAAGTGTATTGGAAGAAGTATCAGAATAAATCCATGGTTGATTTAATCTGAGCCAGAAGATGTCCGCGTCCGTCTTTAACTGGGAGAAGTATCAAAATAAACCTATGGTTGATTTAATCTAAGCCAGAAAAAGTCTTTGAAGGCATTATTCATCATGTAGATAGTCGCCCCGTCCTGTTTCGGGAATTGATCTACAATCTGTTTTTGTTGGTAAACCCGTCCTGTTTCGGGAGTTCATACCACTTGGTGATAAAAATGGTCTCCCCGTCCTGTTTCAGGAATTTATCTTCATCTGATCATAAAGAAATAAAGATAGTTTCCTCGTCTTGTTTCGGGAGTTAATCTTTGCTTGGTTGTATAGATAGTTTCCTCGTCCTGTTTCAGGAATTAATCTCGGACCCATTTGAGAATTGTTGATGATATTCATCTGTTTGTGAACTTTACCTAAAAAGATAAAGAGTTAGACGTATGCAATTACATGATGTATGAAATGCATTGCGGAATGATGTTCTCAAAATAAATGAGACCGTGCCATATGCGTTTCGTATGTATATGCTATGATATTGATAAATGATGTCCGAATGTGAAATGTTATTGGAAGTGTATCAATAGTTCCGTATGACATATGGCTGGGAAAAATGGATCCCTGACTGGTGCTGGGGATGGAGAACATGTGTAATCTTCAACCTTGTCTAGAATGCTTCCGCTAGGGATTCCTGCTTACTGTTCGAGGAAACTCCGCTAAGGAATGTTGACTTCTATTTGGGGAGAAAAGTTTTAGGAACATTAGTCGTTCATCACTCTACTGGGGATTTTAATTCTCATATGCCCTGACTGAGGATAAAAGAGATGGATAACCTTCTGACTCGCCTGGGGAGAATAATTCTTATATACTCTGACTGGGGATAAAAGAGATGGATAACCTTCTGACTCGTCTGGGGAGGATAAAGTTGACTGATATCTGGTTTGGTTCCAGGTTTCATAGTAACTCTCTGGGGATAGTAGTGAATTCACTAGGGAGAGGAACTTTTCCAGTGATTCTTAGTGTAATACAGTGGGAGAACTGACTTGGGTGTTTTGCGTTTTATCACAATTGTTGCAGATAGCAAGATTCGCCACTGACTTTACTTTTATCCAATAAAGGAAAGGGTGAAAAGAACAGGAAAGAGCTTTTGAGAATTTTCTTGAGTTCAGGGGGTAGGTTATGAAAAGGGAATGTGTTAGCACCCTTTGCATCCATAGTTATCTACAAGCTCTTAGTTGCTAGCTCACTTTGAAATGCTTTGTGAAATGTGTTTATTATTTGTTTTGAAAGTACTTTTGAAAAGTGCATTCATTTAGGCGAACTTTGTAATGATTCTCGTCTCTATAAGAATGTATACAAAGTGTTGACTTTTGAAAATATTTCATTGAAAAGTGTTGGTGTGTTTGAAAGATGCTTGTTTTGAAATGTTTGTGAGCAAGTGTTGTACCCAAAAAATTTCCCTCTCATTTTATTCAAAACATACTCCTAGAGGTCCTCAAATGCTCAAGGTTGACCAAGAATTGACCAGTCAAAATTCTCCTCCTAAGCAATGGACTCCCAACTAGGGTTTCATTTTTCAAAAATAAGTTTGGGTTTCAAAGGCCTCAAATGATTTCCATGGTTCCTAATATGTCCTAAAGAATTCTCATGCCAGGTTTCATGCCTTGCATCCCAAGTTTGCTCAGTCAATTGCTCAAATGCTTGAAAATCAATTGTACTAGGTCAAAAGTCAACTGTGGCCAATATACAATCAAACTTCAAGATTTTTGGTCAACATCAACATTTTGAAGTAATATCAATAATTTGATCAAGGTTTGATCATGATTCCCCAAGGAATGCTCTCAAATCATCAAGAATAAAAAATTGCCAAATTAGGGTTTCTATAGGAAAAGTCAATTGAACTTTGACCAGACATAACTTTAACATGCTTTATCCATTTTCCCCTAACTAAAGCTCATTGTGAATAAAATTAAATTCCCTACAACTTCTATTTTTCCCTCAATCCCAAGAAATGCATCATTGGAAAGATATAGACTCATACATTACAGGTAATTTTCAAAAGGTCAACAAAAGACACTTTTTTCCAAGACCATTTACATCAACATAAATTCTACAAATGCAAAAATGGTCAATATAGAGATTGTAGAGGACATATTGGGATTTCCAAAAAGTCCAAGATCATATTCAAAAGGTGAAAATAGAGCAAGTTATGGTTTTCACAAGTTGGGAAAGTTTTTTCAAATTCATGAAATGCAAAGAATGCAAATTTGAAATTTTAGGTCAATGGCCTAACTTTTTGAGCTTCAAACATATTCATGACCTTATGAAGGACCTCTAAACTCACTCTCACCTTGTCTTACATTTTCTTATCATTTTATTCATATTTTTTTTTATCCAAATAAACGCAAAATAAATTAAATAAAATACAAAGTGAATAGGCCAAGCGCACGAGTTGTCTTCTTTAAGGCCCATACAGCAAATGATAGCCTGTCAAAGATGCAAAAATCGTGTAAGTCCATGAAAAGGAAAGAAAATCTTCTTTTTGGAAAGTTTTAAAAGCAAATCGAAACACCATGATTGAAGGGGATTCTTGCTTCATTTGTTAACCTAGTATTGCTTACTACATATACACAACAATTCAGAAGTGAAAGGATACACACACACACTGCCTCAGAAAACCACACCAAAATTGAAAAAATTCCACAAAGTTGTCAAATTCAAAACTAACATTGCAACTTCCTTCGATCCAAACCAATACCATAGTCGTATTCCTGAGATATCCAAGAACCTACTCCAATCATTCCTAAGGCGTGCAACACCCTAAAATCACAGATCCACACGTCACCGGACCTTGGTAAAATTCTGATTCAAAACCTTTCAAATACGTGATTTAAACTGATTTTCTTTGTGTATTCATATTATTATTGATCATTGTGAATGTTTTAACGTGCTTCATGTGAGTTTCAGTGTGAAAATAACATTTTTTCATTGTTAGGGTTTGAAAACGTGTGAGCTTCGGTTTCAGAGATAAATGCATTTTTAGAACAAACTAAGGCCATGGTTGAACTCGCAGCCTAGGTTTCAGGGGGTCAGACAAATTTTCAGTCTTCGAATCTCCTTATTTTGCAGGTTTCATTTTTGAGTATGCCGGAGAAGATGGTGGTCAACCACCGTGGAAGGTGGTTTGACCTCTCCGGAGCTGGCGTGGCAAAAAAGCCTGTTATCATTCGTCCATTTCAAAGTCCCAGGGGTCCACTGAAGCGCGCGTTTGACAACTCAACATTTTCCACTTGTTTGTATTATATTATTATTTTGTTGTTTGTGTAAACAAATGGTTAGTTGGCTTGATGGTGAAGGGTGCGTGTATGATGCTGGAAGGCTTGGGTTCGATCCCAGGTCTTGAATCCATTTTTTCATATTTGTTTTGTAGATCCAGTGTAACAAGGGCTAGCACGCGTACATGCACTCTATCGTCAACACCATTGGATCTATGTAACATTAGATCCATCGCTCAAAATTTGAATACTCATGGAGGACCCTCAAGGGCCAGCAGCATGGGATCAGGCACAGTACCTTGGGTTTGCTGATTCATGGGCCAAATGAAATTCCAAGTTACACCCCCCATTTCACTTTGAACTCAGGCCCGTCTTTTTTTCCTTTTTATTCTTTTAGTTTATTATTTATTTATTTTATATTTAATTATTTTTAAAAATCATTTTATTTAATCATAAAATTAGAAAAAACATAAAACTTATATTTAGTTTTTTTTTTAAATTCAATTTTCATAATTTAATTCAGCTAATTACTTTGACGTATTTCTTTAATTTAAAATTAATAGACTTAAGATTTAATTAATTTTAATTCTTTTTATAAATAAAAAATGCCAAAAGTATTAGGTTTATTTTAGAATTAATTTCAATTAATATTTTTCTTTTCTTTTTTTAATTAATTAGTTTTAATTTAATTTAATACTTTTCTAAATAAACAAAAATAACAAAAAGAGTTTCTTTTACTTAGACTTTTATAGGGTTTTAGACGTCCTTTCCAATTCGCGTGCGCTTAAATACTTTCACATTATTATTATCTTTTCTTATTATTGTACCTGCTTCCCGGTTTGTAATTGTTAAAAACTAGGACATTTACTGCTTTTTATCTCCCCAAATTTTGGACTTGTAATTTTCCCCTCCCCGAAGCCATGTAATAGTTAGATTTAATTTCCGTACTTTAAATTCTTGTACATATTTGAACTGTTTAGATGTATGGTAATAGGATTGCATTGCAAGAAAATTAAAAACAAAACGTTAGCAAACCTAATATTAAGATAAATAATTGAAACACAACGCACTTGCACATCCGCACCCCTAGGGTACTCCCCATTTCGGTTGCCTTCAAAATAAAATAGTCACAACTCTCGAAACGTGAGAAATTTTAGTGGCTACCCTCCGCTTTAAAGATCTAAAAAATGAACCTCTCGATGTTACCTCGGCATGATCTTAAAACTTTAGGGTGGTTACTAAAGTATCTTGCCCAGTTGCCTTTGTGATTGTAACGATGTCCCTTCGATTATCCCTCAAACATTCAACGATAGGGCTACCTACTCACTAATAGTAGGATAGAACTGTCTAAAGGAAAAGAGGAAAAGAACGAACCCTTTCGAGTAAAGTAGATAGTTCTTAGATGCTTGCTGAAAAACAATTTTTCACATACACAAAACTCTTTCCAAAAACATTTTTAAAACCCTTCGTATATGTTCTCAACAATACGAGAAACATTACGAAGTTCGCCGTACTACGGCATCTTTTCAAATACTTTTTCAAACACACAAGCACAAGGTATTCTCAAATGAGCTAGAATCTAAGAGCCCATAGATAACTACGGATGGAAAGGGTGCTAACACATTCCCTTTCCATAATCTACCCCCCTTATTAAGAAATAATCTCGAAAGGTCTTTTTTCTGTTCTTTTCACCCTTTCCTTTGTTGGATAAAATAAAATTCGGTGGCGACTCTTGCTTACCGCAACATTTACGAATACAAATGCAAAACCAATATAACAGTTGGTTCTGCTACCGTATTGCAGAACTGGCGACTCTTCTGGGGAACATTTATACTAAAAAGTGGGGTTACCTTAGAGTTTAGATCATTTTAATTGCTTTCCTTGTTTGATTTGTGTGCTTTACCTTTCGGGTTTTTGCTTGGGTTATTATTAAAGATCCTACACCCGGATCTGGGGTACTTTTAGGTAAGCAGCTATAGATCATGGAGACTGTACGGCGTATACCGATATGGTTGAAGCGATGGCTGCATTAGTGTGACACATTTATTGGTACCAGTATCTCTTGTGTTAAATCAAGGAGAATACGGGGCCGCAATGTGGTGTCATAAAGCACTAACTAACCTTAGAATCTTAGTTGAACAAACTTGGACATTAGAAAAGTAGTGAGATAGTCGGCCTCGGTATAAAGATGAGGATTGGTTGATACTCGATACTGCACTCATTGAGATCGGACTTTCGGGATATTTCGGTCGTGAGAAAAGATTGCCCGAGCTAAAACAATGCCTGATAAATAAAGATTAGTGATATTGAGACTCCTTAGAACCCGGTTACTTTTCTAGGACAGGTTGAACCAACTAAACTTCAAGAGGGTATTTACCTATAAACCTCATGCAAGCCTAAACCTAAGGTCTTGTGTGTTTTTCTTGTGTGTGATTAAATTGTTCAAACATAACATCACACATCATAACATACATTTTCATATCACTAACCATTTCAAGGACCAAGGGAATTTATCTTTGTTCTGTTTTGCAGATCATGGATTCCGTTCGTAGAAACACCATCTGAATCAGCTTTTTGATAATACCTCTCTGTAATACAGTGAGAGAACTGACTTGGTTGTTTTGCGTTTGATCGCAATTGTTGCGGATAGCAAGAGTCACCACTGACTTTTCTTTTATCCAATAAGGAAAGGGTGAAAAGAACAGGAAAGACCTTTGAGATTATTTTCTTGAGTTCAGGGGGGTAGGTTATGAAAAGGGAAGGTGTTAGCACCCTTTTCATCCGTATTTATCTACGGGATCTTAGTTGCTTGCTAGATCACTTGCTTTGTTTGAAAATATGCTTTGTGGTGCGGGTTTGAAAATATTTTGCAAAATGCCTTTGTTGCGGTGAACTTTGTAATGATTCTCGTCTCTATAAGAATGCGTATAAAGTTTTGGTTTTGAAAATAGTTCAAAGAGATGTTCTTGAAGATATTTTTGAAAGTGTAAGTGTGGAAAATTGTTTTAGTTCAAGAGCAAGCAACTACGAGAATCCTACCTACTCAAAAGGTCTAATATTCTTTTACTCCTCCTTTATATGTGGCTATCTTACCATTGATTGATAAGAAGCCCCATCGTTGGATGTGAAGGGACGGGCGTGAGTCAATTGTATAGTCATAGAAGGCAACCTATGAGACGGTTTAGCAATTTTCGTAGGGACTAAGATCATTTTACCAAAGGAAACATCAAGGGACTATGATATTTTTATCGAGGGTCCTTGCTAAAACACCCATATTCGAGGGACATGACTATTTTCCGAGGAAACAAGTGATATTACCCTAGAGGTGCATGTGTGTGAAGTGTGTTTGATTGCACGCATTTAGTCTTTGAGATTAGGTTTTGCTAACTGTTGATTTTATCTTATCATACACACCCTATCTTACTAGCAATTATATGAATAGCGGAAAACTTGCGGAAATTAAAAAATCCTAAGCTATTACATCATTAGGGGGATGGGGATACAATTTGCAAATGGGGATGAAATAGGTGTCTAATTATTACAACCATATCGAATAAGTGGACAGTAATGAAGAATATATATATATATATATATATATATATATATATATATATATATATATATATATATATATATATATATATATATATATATATATATATATATATATATATATATATATATATATATATATATATATATATATATATATATATATATATATATATATATATAATGCAAAAACAGTTTAAAAAGAAGGAAAAACTTCATTTTAAACTATTATGTGTCGACACATGCTGTTATGCATCGACACATAACTTTCCTTGCCACTGCCAAACCAAATCAACTCAGTATGAGTCGATGTATAATGGGATGTGTCAAATCATTTCCTGCTTGTGTCGACACATATACGTTTTGTATCGACTCGTGCACCTTCCATCCTTTTGTTTTGGGACCTGGATAGCAGTATGAGTCGATGCATAAGGCCATATGTCGACTCATACCCTCTTTTTCCACTAGAATGAGTCGACCCATATGGGTATGTGTCGACTCATATTGCAGTTTTTTGCCTCTATCACTATTCTTTTGCATGTATCAGTCAATTTTCAACATATAAATGATAAAAATGAACAGCGATTAAATGATTAACTTCAAGAGTAGTGATTTCTACATCTTATCTTCAGAAATAAACAAAAAATGATGTATGGAAATTGCAAGGTTAAAATGACTTACCTTGAAACTGCACTTTAGGATTTGAGTTTGAATACCCTTCAAGATGTTGTGTGGACCTTAATGAAACTCCAGGAAGCTGCTAGACCTCCCTTTGCGTTGAAGGTTGCTGAACTAACTCCAAACAGTCAAGTTTGTGTAGTATTGTCTTTTGTTTAGAAGTTGAGAATAAGGGCACTACAGAAACTGTTCTTGTGCTTGAACAATATCTATGTGATGTGAAGTGTTTAGAGGGTTTATGGGAGAGTTTGCAAGGTTGTACAATAATGGGTTGAGTATTTTTCTATTTTGTTAGTGAAAGCAGAGTTGAAGATGAGCAGAGTCTTATGTAAATGAGCTGAATTTTACAAAAGTTCTAATTTTCTCTTCTCTCCTTTTTTTTCTTCAAAAAATCCCCCCCGATGTCTTATGGAACAATGCCTTTTGTAGATCCTTGACGAGGTTTAGGAGGGAAACAAAACAAGTTATTTTGAACTGTTTTTGCCTATTGCTTTGATACTTTTTCCACACAATTTTCTTTTGCCTTTTTGGTGCAATTTTGTGGCTGTTATGATGCAGGCTGGAGCAGACTGCATAAAGCAGTTTTAGACTGTATAGGACATCATATGCAGGTTTTTGTGACATGTTTGTGGTGCAGCATAACACAAGGTTTTTTGTAGGACAACAATGGAGCAGGGTTTTGGAGTGTTGTGGTAATGTATAGAAGTATCATATCATACTTTGTTCAGCAATAACTTGGACAACATAGTTTGCAGCATGAAACAAGTTTGGTATGTGGAGAAATTTGTATAAATTGTATCAAAGACAAAGTATTATGGCAATGTTTTGAGTTAAGGAAAAAAAGTCCAAATAATACAAAGTTTAGGATTTGTAAATTTTCAGAAATGCCACTTTGTAATAACTTGAATTATTTGTAACATCTTGAACTATTTTGAATTATAGTGACAAGATGTCATGAAGCAATGAACTTAATTTAGAAAAATTTCCAAGTCTTGCAAAAGTTGGATCTTTGACTTTCTTGATTTTTGATGATAAAACTTCATATTTTGGATATCTTGATGAAATATGATTTTTGGGACTCAACTTTGGTCAAAAAGTCAAAGTTTGACTTTCTAGTGTACAATTGACTTTTCCCATCAGTTGACCGAATTCTATCAATCCACTGATCTCATGATATAAATTGAAATGTGCAATTAGGTCAAAATGACGCGCTCGGATCCTTGAGATCACGCTTCTAACTAATAAGCCAGGTATTAGGTCAAAAATCAAAGTTCGGTCATTTTCAGTCAAAACCCTAATTTTGGTCATTTTGCCCCTTTGGTAATTTGAATGACTTTATTAGAAAATTGTGATCTAAGACTTGAAACTTGAAAAAAATAAATCCTGAGGATCCATAATGATCCATGAAAGTCATTTGAAACATTAGAAATCCAACTGCCTTTATACAAACTCAAACCCTAAGTTGAGGCATCAGTGCTGAGGAGATTATTTGACCTAGTCGAAACTTAGGCAAACTTGAGGTGTTGAAGATATTTGTAGGAAATATCTTGAGAAATGAGAGGGAAAATTTTGGGGTACAACAGCTGCCCCTGTTCAATCTTCTTAAACCTGAAGAGTTAGATTGGCGAGTCCGCCATTCGTGACTTGAAGGTCGAAGATGATTGAACACTAGAGTGCCCAAAAATTTTCACTCGAGGGTAGGTTGGTTGATTGTGTAGGGAGTGGGATTAAAGATGCCATTTTGAGAGTGACAAAACATTGTCGAAAATGGGCTTACAAATGCCATCCAAAGGTGATTGTTGATAAAAATTAGACTAAGTTTAAGTTTGATTGTATCTTGAAGAATGCTTTTCAGGATTCCGTCTCTGAAGGGGAAATGCTTTTCAGAATGAAATGCTGAGGGAGATGATTTTCAAAATGAAACTTCTGAAGGAGATGCTCTTCAGGATGAAGTGCTGAAGGGGAAATTCATTTTAGAAACCCCTCTGAAGGAAACATTCTCCAGAACTCAGTCTCTGGGGAAAATGCTTTTCACGATTCCATATCTGAAGGGGAAATGCTTTTCAGAACGAAGCGCTGAAGGAGATGTTTTTTCAGAATAAAACTTCTGAAGGAGATGCTTTTCATAATGAAGTGCTGAAGGGAAAATGCATTTCAAAACTCCTCTGAGGGAAATGTTCGTCATGTAGATAGTCGCTCCGTCTTGTTTCAGGAATTGATCTACAATTAACCGTTCACAGATAGTTGTCCTGTCTTGCTTCAGGTATTAATCTGGAACTTGTTTTTGTTGGTCGTTGAGATAGTTGTCCTATCTGGTTTCAGGTATTAATCTCTGACCTCTTTTGAAAGAAAGATAGTTTCCATGGCCTATTTCGGGAGTTAATCTTTAATCAGTTCATGTAGATAGTTGTCCTATCTGGTTTCAGGTATTAATCTATAATCAGTCGCTCACAGATAGTTTTCCTGTATGGTTTCAGGTATTAATCTGGAACTTTTTGAAAGTTGTTGACGACATTCATCTGTCGACCTTTCCTGAAAAGGTAAGGAATTAGCTGCATGCTATATCATGATGCATGAAGTGCAAATGATGCTCTCAAAACAAATGAGATTGTGATATATGCATTCGTGCTGCATATGCTATGACACCTGTAAAATGGTGTATGAATGCAATGTATGAATGTGTCAGTCATTCTATTGCAGTGTTGTTGAATTAGGGAAAATAAATCCTTGATTGTAGCTGGAGATGAAGAATGTAGGTCTTCAAATTTTGTCTGAAGTTGAAATGCTGAGAGACGGATTTCCATTGTTAGAGGAATAAACTCTATTGGGGAAGGGAAACTCCGTGCATTATTTGGGGATTTTGTGAAATCCTGCTAGGGAATCCTGAGAAGCTTGGCGACTTCACTGGGGAATTTTTGGAGCAGTAATTGGAAATTTTGCTCTTCCGGGGATATGAGAATACCTGACACCATTAGGCTGCATACTGAGAACATGGAAGTGACCTTATAGCAGGATGTCTCTGCCTCTGTACCTGCTGGAGGAAATATCTGCGGGGATTTTGCAGATGGCCTTTAGATATTGTCATGTTTCTTAAATCCATTAGTAATTGTCTTTCTGTTTTTTTTTGTGCGTATATTTGTAAGTAGTAATCACATTCAAATGCATATGCTCAAAAATAATCACTAGACATTTTCGCAAACAAAACAGGAAAATAAAAACAAATAGTTCTGCACTTTCAAAGGAATAACTTTGTATTAACTTGAATAAGCGTTTTTATACAAGGAGACGAACATCCAAATAAGAGAATGCCGTCGTAAGAATATAACTTTACAAAATAGCATACAAAGGAAATAGCTATGTAAAATAATCCCATTGGGTTCCCATTCTGCTATTGCTTTTATGTCTTCGAGCGTCTCATCCCTTTGCTGCTTGTCCGAAGCTGGTTGGATTGATTAGTACCATTTGAGCTTGACAGTTGCTACTGAAGATTGGCTGTAAGGTGATCCAACGATACATAGTTATACGCTTTAAATCCATAACTTTTGCCTGGACCGACCTTTTGGGTTTTCAGTCCACTGGGATACCCTTTTTTGCCCAAGCCTCCTTTTCAGGTTTTCGACTTACCGGGTGTACATATTTTTTCGTGTATATCCCTAATTTTGCCTAGGACAGTCGGCCTAGCGGGTCTTTATTCATGCATAGTATCTTTTAACTATGTTCGCGTTTATAGGGTGCGGAAGGTCGTCATCATCCATAGTGGTTAAGATCATGGCTCCACCAGAAAATATGTTCTTGATCACAAATGGCCCTTCGTATGTGGGAGTCCATTTGCCCCTGGAATCACCTTGTGGCAGTATGATGCGCTTGATTACCAGATTGCCAGCCTGATATACTTGACATCTGACCTTCTTATTGAAAGCTTTGATCATACACTTTTGGTACATCTGACCATGACTGACAGCCGCGAGCCTCTTCTCGTCAATCAAGTTTAATTGGTCAAGTCGAGTCTGAACCCATTCGTCTTCACTCAGCCTTGCATCCTTCATGATTCTCAAGGAAGGGATCTGGACTTCAATGGGTAGGAAAAATTCCATACCGTATATCAAAGAGAAAGGGGTTTCCCCTGTTGAGGTGCGCACCGTGGTACGGTAACCATGAAGAGCAAATGGTAACATCTCATGCCAGTCTTTATATGTCACCTTCATCTTCTGGATGATCTTCTTGATATTTTTATTAGCAGCTTTTACAACACCATTCATCTTCGGCCGGTAAGGGGAAGAGTTATGATGCTGGATCTTGAATTGCGTGCAGAGATCGGTGATTATAGTATTATTGAGATTGGTACCATTATCTGTAATGATTCTTTCTGGAATACCATATCGACAAATAAGGTTATATTTAATGAACTGAGCCACAACATTTTTGGTAACAGAAGCAAAAGAGGCTGCCTCTACCCACTTCGTGAAATAATCAATGGCAACCAGGATGAAGCAGTGCCCATTAGAAGCTGTAGGTTTGATCTCCCTATTCATGTCGATTCCCCACATTGCGAATGGCCAGGGAGCAGTCAAGACGTTTAGAGGAACCGGAGGCACATGTACTTTATCAGCATAGATCTGGCATTTGTGACAAGTTCGCGAATGCTGATAACAGTCTGCTTCTATAGTGGACTAATTGTATCCTGCCTGTTTTTTAGCCATCGTGTGTCCACTAGAATGGGTGCCAAAGGTACCTTCGTGTAAATCATCCATAATCTTTTATGCCTCACTCTTGTCTATGCACTAAAGCAAGGTAGAGTCATGGTTGCGCTTGTAGAGGATTCTGTTACTGAGAATGAACTTGGCAAAGAACCTTTTTAGGAACTTCTTATCATTGACTGAAGCTCCCTCAGGATATTCTTGAGCTTCGAGATATCTTTTAACTTCATGGAAGCAAGATTTATCCACTACTTATTCAAAATCAATCTCATGACAGTATGCTGGTTCGTCCATCCTCTCAATGGTAATCTGAGGAGCCTCATTATCCCACCTGATTTTGAACATGGATGACATAGTAGCTAGCATGTTCGCTAGTTGATTTTCCTCTCGTGGAAAATGCTCAAAGGTAATTTCTTCAAAATGTGGGATCAGTGTCAACACATGCTCTTTGTAAGGGATGATATTAGGATTCTTTGTGTCCTATTATCCTTTGATTTGACTGATTACTAAGGCCGAGTCTCCAAATACACTTAAGGATTTGATCCCCAAATCTATAGCAGCTTTGAGACCTATAATGCACGCTTCATATTCAGCCATATTGTTGGTACAGTCGAAACATATTCTGGAAGTGAAAGGAGTATGACAGCCTTTGAGAGATATGATCACAGTGCCAATGCCATTGCCGAGTTCATTGGAAGCTCCGTCAAAAACCATAGTCCATTGGGATCCTTGTTTAGGTCCATCATACGGTCTAAGTCTTTCTCAATCATCCACTAACATGATGTCCTCGTCCGAGAATTCAAAATTCATGGATTGATAGTCATCCACAGCCTGATGAGCCAAATGATCAGCTAGTACACTTCCTTTTATTGCTTTTTGGGTAGTGTACTGAATGTCGTATTCAGTTAGGACCATTTTCCATTTGCTATTCTTCCGGAAAGAGCGGGCTTCTCGAATATGTGTTTAATAGGATCCATCTTAGATATTAATAAGGTAGTGTGGGTCAGTATATACTGTCTTAGCCGGCGAGCAGCCCATGCCAGAGCGCAGCAAGTTTTCTCGAGTAGTGAATATCTGGTTTCACAGTCGGTAAACTTTTTGCTCGGGTAGTATATTGCATGCTCTTTTTGGCCAGAATCATCATGCTGCCCCAGCACACACCCTATTGAATTTTCCAAAACTGTTAAGTACATGATCAGAGGTCTTCCCTCAACTGGCGGCATCAAAATTGGAGGCTCTTGAAGGTACTCCTTGATCCTGTCAAAGGCAGCCTGAAAGTCGTCATTCCACTTCACCACTTGATCTTTCTTCAGTAATTTGAAGATTGGCTCACAAGTAGCGGTTAGATGGGAAATGAATCTGGCGATGTAGTTTAGACATCCCAAGAATCCCCTAACTTCCTTCTCAGTGCGAGGAGTTTGCATTTCTAGTATGGGTTTTACCTTCGGAGGGTCTACTTCAATGCCTTTGCCGCTGACAACGAAGCCTAAGAGCTTACTGGATCTTACTCCAAAGGTGCATTTATTCGGGTTCAACCTTAGTTTGTATTTCTTCAGTCTTTCAAATAGCTTCTGCAGGTGGCCAAGGTGTTCCTCTTCAGTTTGAGATCTGGCTATCATATCATCAACGTAGACCTCTATCTCATGATGGATCATATCGTGAAACAAATCTACCATGGCACGCTGATAGGTTTCCCCGACGTTCTTTAACCCAAATGGCATAACTTTGTAGCAGAAAGTGCCCCACTACGTGACGAAGGTCATTTTCTCCATGTCCTCAGGTGCCATTTTGATCTGATTGTATCCGGAGAAACCATCCATTAAGGAGAATACCTTATGTTGTGCGGTGTTGTTAACCAGAACATCAATGTGGGGAAGCGGAAAGTAATCCTTGGGGATTGCCCTATTCAAATCTCTGTAATCCACACACATACGTACCTTGCCGTCCTTCTTAGGTACTGGAACAACTTTAGAAACCCATTGTGGATAGGAGGTAACAGCTAAGAAACCGACATTGAATTGTTTCATGACTTTAGCCTTGATCTTTTCTGACATCTCTGGCCGCATACAATGAACCTTCTTTTTCACTGGAGGGCAGTCTTCTTTTGTTGGCATGCTATGAACCACGATATCAGTGTCGAGTCCTGGCATGTCTTCGTATGACCAAGCAAAGACCTCAACATAGTCATGTAGTATATGAATTAAACGCTCCTTGATACCATGCTCCAGACTGGAACCTATTTTGACTCCTTCTTGTCCTCTTCAGTACCTAAGTTAACTGTCTCAACCGGCTCTTCATGAGGCTGTATTTCCTTTTTTTCCTGTTGTAACAGTCTGACAAGTTCTCCTAGTACTTCATAATCTTCTTCACCTTCGTTCTTGGTTTGGTATATCAAATTTTCAAAGTCATAATGGGAAATAGTAGAATCGTTATTAATGGGATCCAAAGTGTATGTGGATCTGCAGTTTGATATGTGGGTGTGTGTAAGAGCATAGCTGTATATTTTTGATAAAGTAAAGAGGCGGAAAAGAAAAACAAAGAGTATAAGATTTGTATGCAAAACGTCCAATGTTTTATTAATGACATATGAAAATGGAGTAATTATCCTCACAAAATAGACCATTGTGCCTCGGGTAAGACACGAGGCTTTAAAGTTTCAATTGTTTAAATATTACATATCCTCACAAATAAAAAGACAAATTACTCTTGAATAAAAGTAATGGGCACAAAATCCTTGGCCTCCCATTTGCCGAGTCCACCGCTGATGGTTGGGAAGATCCATTTGTCTAGGTCATAATCACTATCACTGTCTTCCAGAGCATTCACTTCCTGGTTGCTGATCCACAAAGGTGGTCCCCTGGTGTGAGCACGAAGAACAACTCTCTGGGCTCCTGAAGTAAAACCCAAACCAAATTTGTCAGATTTGTAGGGAATATCCAGAAGTTGGCCCCAAATTGTACACCACCTTCTTTGACTACCGCCTTGGCATCCTTCAGAGAAGCCATTTTTAGTGGAGGTCTGGTAATCTTCAGGGTCTGGGAAGCAGTCTTGGTTGTAGCAACAGTCTATGGAACCTCTTCAATGTTCTGACAGGGGGTCTCAATCAACTCCCCATCCATTTCGACATACCTGAAAGAGTTCATGTGGCTCACCATGTATTCCTCCTCCCCATGGACTGTGATAATCTTTCCATTGACTGGGTACTTCAACATCTGATGCAAGGTAGAAGTAACAGCACCAGCCCCGTGGATCCAAGGTCGATCCAATAAACAGGAATAAGACGGGCGGATGTCCATCACATAGAAGGTTGAGTCAAAAGTCTGAGTACTAACTCTGGTAGGGATGACCACTTCCCCGTGCACCATTTTTTTAGAACTGTTGAAGGCCCTCACCACAATGTTACTAGGCTTTAGTGTGAGTCCTTCACAATCCAACCTGTCTAGAGAATTCTTGGGAAAGTCATTCAGTGACGAACCTGTATCCACTAGAACGTGAGCTAGGGTAGTACCCCTGCACTCTATAGAGACATGCAGGGCATCATTGTGTTTCCTTCCCTTGGGAGTTAAATCAACGTCAGAAAAAACTAGTCTATTATCAGCAGTCAGGCTGCCTACACAATTCTCGAATTGATCAGCAGAGATATCTTAAGGCACATTGGAAGACTTCAAGAATTTTACTAAAGCCTTAGCATGGGCTTTAGAGCATAAAAGTAAGGCCAACATTGAGATTTTTGAGGGGGTCTTCCCCAACTACTCCACGACATTATAATCACTCTTCTTGATTATCTTTAATATCTCTTCCATTTCCCTTTTAGAAGCCTCAGGGATGACTTTTGGATGCGCCTTCGTCTGGACAAGCTCAACCAATACCTCTTTGCCCCGTGTCTCGGCTAACTTAGTAGCAGGGATAACAGAAGGACTAACAGTAGGAGTAACAATAAGAATACTGATAGGAGTAGCAGCAGGAATAATCACAGGAGTAACAACAATTTTTAGAGATTTCGGGAGAGAAAACTCTTCCGCTTCTCGTAATTTTACTGGTCCAGACGATATTTTTAACGTCAGGATCAATATCTTCTTCAACTTTGTCTTCAATAGTCAACAAGTCTTGTTTGACGCCATGGTAATATACGTCAGCCCTATAATTCCAGGGAACAACTTTATCCGAGGAATATGGTATTGGACCCAACATGGTGATGATCAAGGGAGCAAACTTGGGAACAAATGTAATCCTGATGGATCTTTTGGTGGAGACCCTGGGAGGATTGTCGAAAATGGTGATTATCGAGACATTTTCACAATAAATTCTTGTAAGGGGAATTTTTTCGAACATAATTTCTTTGTTAACCATCAAGCACTGGACGCCCATTTTTAACAACAAACAGCCATCTGGTAGAGACATACATAAGTAACAACCTTCACCATAACCCGGAAATAAACCGGCTCGCAATAGATTCTCTTTAATAGTCAAAAGAGGAGTAGTTAATTCATCCACGGAGGAAACAAAACGGTCATCATCAACAACATTGACACCTTGACCATGTTTGGGCATTGGCGCTGTTATTACATTATGTGTCTCTGGAAGGTCAAACTCAATCTCCTTTGCTTCGATGAGATCCTGTATCTTATTCTTTAAAGCCCAACAATCGTTTGTATCATGCCCCGAAGTTTCAGAATGGTAGGCACATCGAGCATTTGGGTTGTAGCGGGGAGAGGCAGCATTAGGATTATTCGGGGTCTCCTTTAGGGTCACTAGGTTGGACTTCAACAGGCGTGGCAAAACCTAGGATAGGGTCATGTTGATCCGGGTGGACTGTCTTATGGGTGCATCTGGTCTGTGCTGATTATCTCGTTGTTGGTTTGAGGCGGGATTGGAAATCATAACGGCCCCTACCGTCGGACAATGCTCAAATTTGTTGTGATTTCTTTGGCCATAAGCAGCACTGACTTCCTTCTTTCTAGTGAAGGGTTTCTTCATCGTGCTTGAGGATGCATCCTTCTGAATTTTGCCACTCTTAATACCAGCTTCTACCCGCTCACCAGTCAAGATCAGCTCGGTAAAACCACCTGAAGAGCTTCCAATCAGATGGTTGAAGAATGGACTAGACAACATGCCCAAGAACATATCCACCAGTTCTCTATCAGATAAAGGGGGCTGGACTCTTCCCGCGAGATCCCTCCATTTTTGGGCATAATTTTTGAAACCCTCGCCAGAACCCATAGACATACTTTACAATTGTGTACGAGTTGGAGATAGGTCAACATTATACTGGTATTGCTTGTAAATAGAAGCAGCCAGATCTTCCCAATTGCGAATGTTGGTTCCTTCCAACTGATAGAACCAATCCAATTGCGTCCCTGGCAAACTTTCTTGGAAGAAATGTACCCATAGGTTCCTATCAGCAGTATGGGGTTGAATCTTCCTGACGTATGACCTTAAATGCAGCTTAGGACAAGAGACACTATCATATTTAAATGATTTCAAGGAAACTAGGAGATTTAAATTTGCTTAGACAAAAGGAAACACACATTGTATTAATGAATCCAATTTGATTACATCATGCCTCTTGGGGCTTACAATGGAGAAATAAACACAAAATAAACTTCTAAGACAAAAAGGTCGAGCGCATCCTTTTTGGTGCAATTTAGGCATTCAAACTTCGCTCTTCATGAAGCTGTCCCGTAAGCTCTAAAACTTTCTTCTCACTCGCGTGGAACTGGGCTTCGAAGGTGTCTCGTTCTTACTTTAGCTGAATCCAATCCTTTTGCAAATCTTCAAGAGAGGTAGGCATGTTAGGATAAAGGACAATATACAGAACATCTCCTTTAGAAACAGGCTCCATGATGATAGGTAGGATGGAAGGGTAAGGAGTTACGATACTCTGAGCACGAGTTCATACCCACTTAAGGTAAGGCTCAAGGGGAATAGAATTTTTATGTCCCAATGTATTACTATCCACTTTATTTACCATTCTCTAAGCTCGTATCCACTTTATTTACCATTCTCTAAGCTCGTATAAACCTTTGACGATAGCCTTGGCCAAGCAGAGGGACATTAGGGAATTCCCCATAACGGTCAATGATATTAATTTCCTCCAAGGATCAAGAACACTAGTGAATATCCGAATGTCTGAGTGACATCAACCTATTGGAACATCTCAAGCCTTGCTCATTCTTCATAACAGATTGGGGTAGGTGTGAAACAAACCACCTAGATAACAAAGGAGTGAAACACATGAGGGCCCCCCTTTTCTTCATGGTACGAGAGTGGAGAGAATGCAAGATATCCCCCAACAAAGTAGGAACCAGATTCTGAGATATAAATTTTTTGACTGCATTCACATCTATAAGTTGGTCAGGGTTAGGGAATAGTACCATCCCATAGATGATAAGAGCCAATACTTCTTCAAAGGATTGTAAACTAGAGTATTCCAACAGTCTTGAGCCTTTTCCAACAAGAACTTGGCTAGAAACCCTTTGACACCACTTCTTGTTTCCCAGTTAGCCATGACATCGAATTATTACAAATGTAAAGCTCGAGCAATCTCCTCGGGGCTTGGGTCTCTTTCCATACCGTTGAAAGGTAATTGATCGAGAATAGGAATTACCAAGAGTTGAGAGAATTCTTCTATAGTAGGAACAAGTTGGTAATTGGGGAAGGTAAAGTAATGTGAAAAGGGTCGAAGAACTGGAAAAGCACTTTCATCATATCTTCATTAAAACTTGAGGTAACCAGGTTGAGAAGTCGTCTATGCCTTTTGGTGAACGGAGAATTCTCAGGGGCCCTTGATGTTAATTCTTTGAGTTGAAAAGGTACTCGTACGAGATTGACTTGGATCATATTCCTGCGAGTGAGAGTCATGTCCTATAAAACAGAACAAAGATGAATCTCGAAATCCTTGAAATGGTTAATGTAAAATGCTATGGTATGATGTCATGATGTTATGTACAAGTATATACACAAGCAAATCAAATAAGTCCTTAGGTTTAGGCTTGCATGAGGTTCATAGGTAAGTACCCTCTTGAAGTTTAGTTGGTTCAACCTGTCCTAGAAAGTAATTGAGTTCTAGGGGATCTCAGTATCACTGATCTTTCTTCATCGGACAATGTTTCAGAGAAAGCCTCTTTATTGGCGACCGAAATATCTCGAAAGTCTGATCTCAATGAGTGTAGTATCGAGTATCAACCAACTTCGGACTGCACCAAAGCCAGATACCTCACTACTTCCTAATGGCCAAGTTGTTTAATTAAGGTTCTAAGGCCAGTTAGTGCTTCATGACACCACCCAACGGCCTCGTATTCTCCTTGACTACTCAAGGGCTACCGGTACCAACAAATGTGTCACACTTACGTAGCTATTGCTTCAACCATGTAGGTATACCCCACGCAGTTTCCATAATCTATTGCTACTTACCTAAAAGGTGCCCCAGATCCGGGTATAGGATCAAAACAAACTCAAATAAGGAACCATAATGTAAAGCAAGCAAGTCAAACAAGGAAAGCAAGTAAATGTGATCTAGCCTTAAGGTAACCCCACTTTTAAGCTTCTCCCTAGAAGAGTCGCCGGTTCTATAATACGGTGGGAGAATTGACTTGGTTGTTTTGCATTTGATCGCAATTGTTGCGGATAGCAAGAGTCACCATCGAATTTTCTTTTATCCAATAAGGAAATGGTGAAAAGAATAGGAAAGACCTTTGAGATTATTTTCTTGAGTTCAGGGGGGGTAGGCTATGAAAAGGGATGGTGTTAGCACCCTTTTCATCCGTAGTTATCTAAGGACTCTTAGTTGCTTGCTAGATTAGTTGCTTTGTTTGAAAATGTGCTTTGTGGTGTGGGTTTGAAAATATTTTGCAAAATGCCTTTGTTGCGGTGAACTTTGTAATGATTCTCGTCTCTATAAGAATGCGTACAAAGTGTTGGTTTTGAAAATAGTTCAAAGAGATGTTATTGAAGATGTTTTGAAAGTGTAAGTGTGGAAAATGGTTTTAGTTCAAGAGAAAGCAACTACGAGCTACCTACCTACTCAAAAGGTCTAATGTTCTTTGCCTCCTCCTTTAGATGTGGCTATCTTACCATTGATTGATAAGAAGCCATGTCGTTAGATGTGAAGGGACGGGCGCAGATCAATTGTATAGTCGTAGAAGGCAACCTATGAGACATTTTAGCAATTTTCGTAGGGACTAAGATCGTTTTACTGAAGGATACATCGAGGGACTAGGATCTTTTTATCGAGGGTCTTTGCTAAAATGCTCATATTCGAGGGACATGACTATTTTCCGAGGCAATAAGTGAGATTACCCTAGAGGTGCATGTGTGTGAAGTGTGTTTGATTGCATGCATTTAGTCTTTGAGATTATGTTTTGCTAACGGTTAATTATATCTTATCATACACACCCTATCTTACTAGCAATTATATGAAAAGCGGTAAACTTGCAGAAATTAAAAAATCCTAAGCTATTACATCATTAGGGGGATGGGGATACAATTTGCAATTGGGATGAAATAGGTGTCTAATTATTACAACCATATCGAATAAGTGGACAGTAATGAAGAATATATATATATATATATATATATATATATATATATATATATATATATATATATATATATATATATATATATATATATATATATATAATGCAAAAACAGTTTAAAAAGAAGGAAAAACTTCATTTTGAACTATTATGTGTTGACACATGCTGTTATGCATCGACACATAACTTTCCTTTCCCCTGCCAAACTAAGTCAACTCAGTATGAGTCGATGCATAATGGGATGTGTCGACTCATTTCCTGCTTGTGTCGACACATACACATTTTGTGTCGACTCATGCACCTTCCATCCTTCTGTTTTGGGACCTGGATAGCAGTATGAGTCGATGCATAAGGCCATATGTCGACTCATACCCTATTTTGCCACTAGAATTAGTCGACCCATGTGGGTATGTGTCGACTCATATTGCATTTTTTTGCCTCTATCACCATTCTTTTGCATGTATCAGTCAGTTTTCAACATATAAATGATAAAAATGAACAGCAAGTAAATGATTAAATTCAAGAGTAGTGATTGCTACATCTTATCTTCAAAAATAAACCAAAAATGATGTATGGAAAATGCAAGGTTAAGATGACTTACCTTGAAACTGCACTTTAGGTTTTGAGTCTGAATACCCTTCAATATGTTGTGTGGACCTTAATGAAACTCCAGGAAGCTGCTAGACCTCCCTTTGTGTTGAAGGTTGCTAAACCAACTCCAAACAATCAAGTTTGTGTAGTATTGTCTTTTGTTTAGAAGTTGAGAATAAGGGCACTGTGATATGGTGGGAGAACTGACTTGAGGTTTTGCGTTTGTTTTCGCATATGTTTCGGTTGAGCAAGAGTCGCCACCGATTTTTTATTTTATCCTAAGGAAAGGTTTAAAAAGCACAGCAAAAACCTTTGAGATTTTTCTTGGGTTCGGGGAGTAGATTATAGAAAGGGAAAGTATTAGCACCCTTTCTATCCATGGTTATCCATGGGCTCTTAGGTACTTGCTTAGATCAACTTGCCTTGGTTTTCAATTGTTTGAAATGGTGCTTGGTGTGTGATTTTGAAAATGTTTTAAAAAGATGCCTTATATAGGCTACCCTTGTAACAATTCTTTACTCGAATGTTTTACAAAAGGTGTTTTGTCTTTTGAAAAAATGTTTCAAGGTTTTTTTGTTTTGAAAAAGTTTGTGAAGTGTGGTTTGAAAATAGGCAAGTGTTTTCTTGGCAAATTGACAAGTACCTAAGAGTTATCTACCCTAGAGTTTTCTCAAAGATTTTTGTTATGTTTTAAACCTTTTGACAATTTTGTTCCACCATTGCATTTGGTGGACAATCTTGCATTAGGAGGTGAAAGGGACGGGCGCGGGTCATCGTTTAGACCATAATTGCAATAGTGTTAAATGTCTTTGGGCAATTTTTTCTTTGAAAGGGATTTGATCATTTTAGGCAATTTTTTGAAAGCGTCATCGAGGGACTTATGATCATTTGATTGTTCGTTTTACCCAAAGAAACCTAACATGCAATATGGCCCAATTATTTGAAGGCAACAAAGTGGAATACCCTAGGGGTGCAAGTGTGAAATGTGTTGTCCATTTTCATGCTTGATTATCTTGAAATTAGGTCAAAACTATTTTGTTCGTTTTATTCGCATACAAACCCTAATTCTAGCATGGCATATTTAAAAAGCGTTAAGGTGCGAAAAATAAAGTTCCTACACTATTACAACACAATAATATGGGGAGGGGGTACAAATGTTTCAAATGGGGATTATTTAGACAAGAAATTAAATCTAGCTATTACATCATTTTCTTTGAATATTTACAATATGATTAAAAGCATAAATTAAATAGAAATAAAACAAATATGCAAGAATGCAAAAAGAATTTTTATATGCATATAAAAGTATTATTTATGTAAAAAGAAAATAAAAAGGTATTATTTTTAGAGTATTTTCATATTTAGGTCAAAACCCTAGTTTACAAAATAAAATGTATTAATTATTCAATATATACAATATTTATTATTTACATACAAGAATAAAATAAAAATAAAGTCTAATTGTGAAAAATGTATTTTTAATGTTAAATATTAATAAAATAAAATATGTATAATTTTGGTATTTTATTCTAAGTATACTAATGTATAAGTTATTTATTTATATTATTTACAAAATATGTATTATATATACTAATTAATAATATTTAATATTTAATAAAAAAATATTTTTTCTATAAAATATTTTCAGAAAGTAGAACAAAATAAAAGTGTGTAAAAATGTGTTTGCACTATTTTAGTATTTTAAATAAAAAGTATATGTATTTGTTTATTTATGTACAAACTAAAAGAAAAATCAAATAAATACCTAATAAATTCAAAAATGGTGAGAAAAAATATTTTTATATTTTTAATATCATTAGAAAAAATAAATGAGTCAATTAAAAAAAGAAAAAGTCAAAAACATTAAAAATAAACCAAATGGGCTCAGGGGGTTCAGAAGCAATTGTATGGTGTAAAAAGAAAAGTCAACACAAGCCCAGCCCATGAAGACCTTTCTTCAACCTCCAGCCTTCTGTTTGAACAAAAACACGCGCCACTTTCTTCCATTGCAAGGTCCTGATTTCTTGAGTTTTAGCAAAAACTTCCAACATCAAAACTGTTAAGCATCTTCTCACGAATTCACACATATAAAAAACATGTTTTAACTCTCAGAAATGAGAGAGAATTTCTTCTCTCCCAATTCTTAACCTAATTTTTGTTCAAAGTTCAGACATCAAATTCTCTAAGCATACATAATATAAATGAAATCTACTTATATGGGCATGTTCAGGGCAATGATTGTGACATATTCTCTTCACAAACCTAAAGCTAACAATGCCTAATAAGAGAGATACGAATTCAAAAACTCACCTGTTCAGTTGAAGTTCTATCTGGCAATGGAGAAGCTCTCAGTGCAAGATAATGGTTGGTATAGCTTCCTTGAGGTGTGGTGATGCTGTTCCAATATTTACTTTGCCTTGAGACACCTTGAATTGAGTTGTAGAACTTCAACTACAAAATGAAAAAGTGAAAATGGTGGAACTTGTTAGAGGAATTACAGGTCGTGTTTCAAGTCTTGGTTAGCTTGCATAGATGCTAGGGAATGTGTGTGAACTAGTTTGGACAAGAAAACTTGAGAGGAGTGGGAGATGGCACTCAAACTGCAGGCCTTGCCCTGTTCTTGCAGTTTGAAGATGATTCTGGGATTGGGAGTGTATGAGGGTTGTTAGGGTCGTGTATTAGCTTGGTTGGGATGTCTTGGATGTGTTTTACCAGTTTGCTTAAGTGTTTGTAAGCTGATATGAGAGTTGTCCTACAAAATGCCAAGTTACTTACACTTTAAGCAACAAATGCCCAAGTTGTGTTCTAGGTCAGTAGAGGCCCCCTAATGTGTTGCATAATCTCTCCTTGATCAGAGTGTTTTTCTCATAATCTTGTGCCAATTAGATCTCATCTGTACCTCTTGGATTTTCAATTGGACATAAAGCTTAACTTTTCAAAAATGGTTATTTTGCTTTTTCCATAAATGGATTAAACTTGTAGGCAATGCTTGAACTCAAAGAACAATGCTTTAGCACAATGAACATGCATTAAATTATTGAGTGTTGGATGGTTTAAGGACCTGTAATCAAGGGGCATGCTGGTTTGAGAAGTTTGCACAAATTATGAACATGAAAAATAGCCAATTCAAAAGTGAGTTTTTGCCATATTGTGAAATTCGATTCTCTCAAGTTATGAGGTTGTTTGAGAAGTTCTTTGACATTTTGGAAAGCTTCGAATGTGTACTACAATCCATCTTTGAAATGAAAATTGAAATTCCAAGTGGAAGTGTATGTAAAATGGCCTTGAAGTTGGGTAGAAAACCTTGTCAAAATAGGTTAAAATTTCACTAAGTTAAGAATGGTTTAGTGCCCTTATTCAAAAATTTGTAACTTGAGATAAAAGCCTCATTTTGGAAAACTTTGTGAATCAAAGTTGTATATTATGCAACAATCTACAACTTTCATGTTTTGACTTTTGTTTGAATCCAAATAGATCTTGGTGAGAAAGTGGGGCAAAGTTAGGAAAAAATTAGGGTTTTTCATAACTTAGAAAAATTCTAAGTTATGAAAAATTCTCATTTCTAACCCTAATTTGCATTTTGTGATTTCTTGGTGAACAAGTTTCATGATTTGGCATGTTTTGATGGAAAATGAATCTTGACTCTTGATTTTGACCAAAAAGTCAAAGTTTGACTTTTCAGTATACAGTCAAAATTGATCAATTGACTGGGAAATTCAACTGTCAATCTTGTGTACTTGGGATCTTTTGAGTTTGTTGAGCATGTCAAGATAATTCCATGGGGTCCTTGAGTCCATATGTGAGCTTGATTTGCCATTGGCTAGGTCAAACAGTCAAAAATTGCCTTTGTGCAGTCAACATCCTAAAAATGACCATTTTGCCCTTTTAGTGATCTGATCAAATTTCTTGTGGAATTGTGATCCAAACTTGATCAAATGGTTCATAGGAGTTCATAATGTTGATGTGGGTCAATTTTCATGAGGTTTGACTGTCAATTGGCCACAGTTGACTTTTTCCCCAATACAGCTGATTTCTAGGTCAACTGTCCAATTGACTGGGCAAAACTTGGAATCAAGACTTGAAACTTGACATGGATAAACTTGGGAGTCCAATATGAAGCAAGAAAGTCATCTTAGGCATTTTAGGTCAAAACATCTTTGTGCAAACACAAACCCTAATTTGGGTCCACAGTGCAAGGAGAAGTCTTGAGCAGATGAAACCCTAACTGGATCTTGATCTTCAAAGGCTTTGTGATGAGAAATCATTGAGAAATGGGAGGGCAAATTTTGGGGTACAACAATTGCCCCTGTTCAATCTTCTTGAATCCGAAGAGTTAGATTGGAAAGTTTGCCTTTCGTGACTCGAGGGTAAAAGGAGATTGGACACTAGAGTGCCCGAAAATTTGCACTCGTCAAAGCAATGGATGCGGGAATGGGCTTAGAGATGCCATTTGGAGATGGGCTTAGAGATGCTATCTTGAGGGGTGACAGAAACTTGTCGGGGATGGGCTTAAAGATGCCATCTGGAATGAGTATCAGAAGGGCGTCCATGCTTTGGACCATCTTCGAACTGGGGGTCTGAATAAGCAATAGATTGACATCCGTTGTTGGGAGGAATCCGTAAACTGTTTTCAGAAATCTTGAAGTTGAATAAGCAATAGAGCAACATCCGTTGTTGGGAAGCGTCCGTAAACTGTTTTCAAAAGGTTGCATCTGAACAAGTGATAGATTAACATCCGTTGTTGGGAAGAATCCATAGACTGTTTTCAGAAGTCTTGAGAAGAAACTGAACAAGCGATAGGTTAACATCCGTTACTTGGAGAACCCGTGAACTATTTTCAGAAATCTTGAGATTGAATAAGCAATAGAGCAACATCCGTTGTTGGGAAGCGTCCGTAAACTGTTTTCAAAGGTTGCATCTGAACAAGCTGATAGATTAATATCCATTGTTGGGAAGAATCCATAACTGTTTTCATAAGTCTTGAGAAGAACCTGAACAAGCGATAGGTTAACATCCGTTACTTGGAGAACCCGTAAACTGTTTTCAGAAATCTTGAATTTTGAGGAGGAACCGGTGTAGGGTTGCTTGATGATGAGTCCGTGTAAAACTGCATCTGAAACTGTTAAGGATAGCCTTTTATTCTTATCCTGAAAAGGACAGAATGTTAGCTAAACACAAAATTATGTTTGCATGAAATGTATGATGTAATATATGTTATATCAATGTTTATGATATGAATGTAATGAATGCGCATGTAAGCTTATGAGCGGTCTTGCAGAGGATAGATGAATCCTGGATGGCTGAAGATAATAGCATCTTGACTGCTGCCGGGAAGAATAATTCCTTGGCGGTTGCTGGGGAATAAGGAGCTTGGGTTGTATACCAAACCTCTGGGGAATTCCTGATGACTTCTACTGGGGAGTACCAATCCAGTAGACTTATGCTGGGGATGCAAGACTGAGAATCTTCAGTTTGGCGGGAAGCATTTCTGGCGACTTCACTGGGGAACTCAAGATTTGCTCTCCTAAGACTCTGTAGGGAGAAGGTTCATTAGTCTGGCTCTGCTGGGGATATTGAAACTTAGATTCTGAGGGAAATTGGATTCCTGAGGATCCTCTGGCTAGGGGATTGTAAAGATAAGTTACTGCTGGGGAACTTTGATGAACTCCGCTGGGGATAGGAAGAATTTTGGCGAGTGCGATCTTCCGTGGTTGTTAGCTGAGGATAACCCAGTTATAAGGCCTTGTGAGGAATAACTTTGAATAAAACTCGGGAGAGACGTCCGTACTCTGCGGGGGATAAGCTTCCAGAATCTACTGGGGATGAGCTTCAAGACTTGCTAGGGATATGGATTCCAAATCTCCCGGGGGTTTCCTTTAAAAGGGTATCGGGTTATCCAACTGTACCTTCGACCTATCAGTAATCCTCTTTCTTGGTTCATAAGGAAATGATTATGTTTCAAATGCATATGCCTATTTAACAAAACATTGGACGTTTCTCAAAATAAAACAAATAGTGCAAGAGAAAAGAAAAGGAAATGACACAAATTTCTGGGAAAAGTATTTGTATTGATTTTCTATGAGTATATTTGTACAAAGGAGACAATCATCCTAGTAAGAGGATTTTGTCGTAAATATTTGAAAGGTTTATACAAAATAAGGATGGCTATGTGAAATAATTCCATGGGATTCCATTCCGCTATAGCTTTCACAACTCTGAATATCTGTCCATTCAATGCTTCGCTTGACGATGACTGGATTGATCAGAAGCCTGGAACCGGTTGATGAAGAGATTGTCCTTGAAGTGATCCGACGAGACATAGTCATACGCTTTAATTCCCTAACTTTTGCCTGAATCGCCCTTTCGGGTTTTCGATCCACCGGGAAACCCCTTTTTGCCCAAGCCGCCCTTTCGGGTTTTCAACTTGCCGGGTGTACAGATTTTTTTTTATTTTTATCCCTAACTTTTGCCTGAACCGCCCTTTCGGGTTTTCGGTTCACCGGGATGCCCATTTTTGCCCAAGCCGCCCCTTCGGGTTTTCGACTTGTCGGGTTATTTTATGCGTAGTATCTTTTGACTATGTCTGCATTCGCAGGGTGTGGAAAATCGTCACCGTCCATGGTGGTCAGAATCATCGCACCACCAGAAAATATGCTCTTGATCACAAATGGTCCTTCATATGTAGGAGTCCATTTGCCCCTGGGATCACTTTGCGGTAAGATGATCCGCTTGATTACGAGATCCCCGACTTGATACACTTGACGTCTGACTTTCTTATTGAAGGCCTTGATCATCTGTTTTTGATACGTCTGACCATGGCATATAGCAGCAAGTCGCTTTTCGTCGATCAGATTGAGTTGATCAAGTCGGGTCTGCATCCAATCATCTTCATTCAAACCTGCATCCTTCATAATCCTTAGAGAAGAGATCTGGACTTCCATAGGCAAAACAACTTCCATGCCATACACCAACGAAAATGGGGTTGCCCCGGTTGAAGTACGTACCGTCGTACGGTATCCATGTAGAGCAAACGGTAACATCTCATGCCAGTCTTTGTAAGTGACTGTCATTTTCTGAATGATCTTCTTAATGTTTTTGTTCGCAGCTTCAACAACACTGTTCATCTTCGGCCGATAGGGAGATGAATTGTGATGATAAATCTTGAACTGTTCGCACAATGCAGTGATCATCGTGTTATTCAGATTTGTACCGTTGTCTGTGATGATCCTGTCCGGAACACCATACCGACATATGAGATTTTGCTTGATAAAGCGGGCAACCACATTTTTAGTAACAGAGGCGAAGGAAGCTGCTTCGACCCATTTGGTGAAATAGTCAATGGCAACCAGGATGAAGCGATGTCCGTTGGAAGCCGTGGGCTTGATCTCTCCAATCATATCAATGCCCCACATTGCAAAGGGCCACGGAGCAGTCAAGACGTTGAGAGGAACCGGAGGGATATGAACTTTGTCAGCGTAGACTTGACACTTGTGGCAAGTACGGGAATGTTGATGGCAGCCAGCTTCCATGGTAGACCAGTAATAGCCTGCCCTTAGGATCTTCTTAGCCATTGTATGCCCGCTCAAGTGAGTGCCGAATGTGCCGCTGTGTATATCAGTCATGATCAACTCTGCTTCAGCTTTATCTACGCATCGGAGTAATACACAATCATGGCTTCGTTTGTAAAGGATGCCGTTGCTCAGGAAGAACTTAGCAGTGAATTTCCTTAAGAACTTCTTGTCATTTACGGAAGCTCCTTCAGGATAATCTCTAGTCTCGAGATACCTTTTGATTTCATGGAACCAGGGTTGTTCCACTACTTCTTCGGTATTAATCTCGTGACAATGCGCAAGTTCATCCATTCGCTCGATGGTGATTTGGGGAGCCTCGTTATCCCAGTTGAGTTTAAACATGGAGGACATTGTGGCCAGAGCATCTGCTAGCTGATTCTCTTCTCGCGGGAAATGCTCGAAGGTAATTTGCTCGAAATGAGGCAACAATGTCAAGACATGTTCTTTGTATGGGATAAGATTAGGATGCTTGGTATCCCACTCTCCTTTGATTTGACTGATAACCAAACCCGAGTCCCCGAATACGATCAAAGATTTGATCTCCAAGTCTATAGCAGCCTTGAGACCAAAGATGCAAGCTTCATACTCAGCCATGTTGTTTGTGCAGCTGAAGCAAAGTCGGGCCGTGAAAGGTGTGTGACAACCTTCCGGAGAAATGAGTACCGCGCCGATACCGTTTCCAAGTGCATTTGAAGCACCATAAAAGTACAGGGTCCATCGGGATCCCTTTTCGGGTCCGTCATACGGTCCGTTACCTTCAATGTTGTCCAAATTCATAATGTCCTCGTCTGGGAAATCAAATCTCATGGGTTGATAATCTTCGATAGCCTGATGAGCCAGATGGTCAGCTAGTACACTCCCTTTTATAGCTTTTTGGGTGGTGTACTGGATGTCATACTCAGTTAAGATCATTTGCCATCTAGCTATCCTTCCAGATAAAGCGGGCTTTTCGAAGATATACTTGATAGGATCCATTTTGGAAATCAACAAGGTAGTATGAGTCAACATATACTGTCTTAGTCGGCGAGTAGCCCATACCAAAGTGCAGCAAGTTTTCTCGAGCAGTGAGTAGCGAGTCTCACAGTCGGTAAACTTTTTGCTAAGGTAATAAATAGCATGCTCTTTTCGACCAGACTCGTCATGCTGGCCCAAAACACACCCCATTGAGTTATCCAAGACGGTCAAATACATGATCAATGGTCTTCCTTCAACGGGTGGCATCAGAATAGGGGGTTCTAGAAAATACTCCTTGATTCTATCAAAAGAAGCTTGACAATCGTCGTTCCACTCGACTACCTGATCTTTTTTCAAGAGTTTGAAAATTGGCTCACAGGTAGAAGTCAGATGCGAGATGAATCTGACAATATAGTTTAAGCGCCCCAAGAATCCTCTAACCTCCTTTTCAGTACGGGGAGCAGGCATCTCTTGTATTGCTTTTACTTTTGTCGGATCGACTTTAATGCCTTTGTTGCTTACAATGAATCCCAGGAGTTTACCAGACCTAACCCCAAAAGTGCATTTGCTTGGATTCAGCCTGAGCTTGTATTCTTTCAACCTGGCAAACAACTTCTCCAGATGTTCAAGGTGCTCTTCCTCTGTTTGTGACCGAGCTATCATATCGTCTACGTAAACTTCAATCTCATGATGTATCATATCATGAAATAAATCTACCATGGCGCGCTGATAAGTTGCCCCTGCGTTCTTCAGCCCGAACGGCATCACTTTGTAACAGAAAGTGCCCCATTGTGTGACAAAAGTTGTTTTCTCCATATCCTCGGGGGCCATTTTGATTTGATTGTAGCCCGAGAATCCATCCATGAAGGAAAACACTTTATGCTGAGCTGTATTGTCGATCAAGATGTCAATATGAGGTAGCGGGAAATCATCTTTAGGACCGGCCCTATTCAAATCCCGGTAGTCCACACACATCCTGACTTTGCCATCTTTCTTAGGTACTGGCACAATGTTAGCGACCCATTGAGGATAGTACATAACAGCCAGAAAGCCAGCATCGAATTGCTTCATTACTTCGGCTTTGATCTTTTCGGACATGTCAGGCCTCATTCGGCGAACTTTTTGCTTGATCGGTGGATAGTCTTCTCTTGTGGGGAGACGGTGAACGACGATGTCCATGTCTAAACCCGGCATGTCTTCATAAGACCAAGCGAAGATTTCAACATACTCATTCAACAACTGTATCAGGCTTTTCTTGACATTCGGTTTCAAATTGGCACCCACTTGCACCTCCTTCCGGTCTTCCTCGGTCCCTAAGTTGACAGTTTCCAATGGCTCTTCATGCGGTAAGATGGCCCTTTCCTCTTGTTGCAGAAGTCTGGCTAGTTCCCCGGGTACTTCACAACCTTTGTCATCTTCATACTCGGCTAGATTGACCAGATCTTCAGAGTTATTGAAAGATATAGCAGAATAGTCACCCATGGAATCCGGAGTGGATGGGTACCTGCATTGGTGAGTGTGGGTGTGTGTAAGGGATAGCCATTCTTAAACAAAAAATGCAAAAGGAAAGAAAATAAACACAAGCAGTTCATCAAATGAAAAACGTCCAATGAATCATTAAACATGGCATATGGATATGAAAAATAGTCAAAACCCTTACAAGTGGACCTACATGCCCCGGGCAAGGCAGGAGGTGAAAAGATAGTGTACGGATTGTTTGAAAGTAAATATTACAGACCAAATAAGAAATGTTTAACAGATAAATTACTGATGAATAAAAGTGATGGGGACAAAGTCTTTTGCCTCTCAGTTGTTCAATCCTCCTTTGACAGTTGGATAAATCCACTCTTCAATGTTTCTCTCTTTGTCTTCATCCTCCAAAGTGTTGATTCCGTAGGGAGAAATTTTGACTGGCGCTCTTTTAATCTTTGACCGGCGCATAGCTTTTTGGCCTGCGGTAGTGAACCCTAATCCAAATTTGTCTGTCTTATGTGGAATGTCAGGTAACTGCCCCCATGCTGAATTCTTCCCTTCCTTTATTGCGACCCTTGCGTCCTCCAGAGATGCCATCCTGGCCATCTGCCTCGGTGTCTCAGCTGCCAACATTGCTACTGCTATCTCAGGAAGGACTTCTTCGAAATGTTGAAACGGTGTCTCAATGAATTCCCCTTCAACCTCCACATACCGGAAGGAATTCAAGTGGCTAATCATGTACTCCTCTTCGCCATGGACAATAATGATCTTTCCCTTGACAGGATACTTCAACATTTGATGCAAGGAGGAGGTGACTGCCCCAGCATGGTGTATCCAAGGTCTACCCAACAGGCAAGAGTATGATGGACGGATGTCCATCACATAGAAAGTGGATTTAAACACCTCAGTGCCTATCTTGATGGGAATTTCAACCTCTCCATGGACCATTCTCTTCGAACCATCGAAAGCTCTGACAACAATATCACTCGGCTTCAATTCCAACCCCTCACAATCTAGTCGGTCCAAGGCCTTTTTAGGCAATACATTAAGCGACGAACCAGTGTCGACCAAGACGTGCGCGAGAGTAGTTCCTCGACACTCGACTGAAATGTGCAAAGCATCATTGTGATTCCTACCTTTAGGAGTTAAGTCAGCATCAGAAAAACCTAATCCATTGTCCGCAGTCAGGCTAGCCACGCAATTTTGAAATTGATCCGCAGAGGTTTCTTGGGGCACATGAGCTGCCTTCAGAAACTTTATCAGAGCTTTAGCGTGCGCTTTTGAGCAAAGTAGTAGTGCCAGCATGGAGATCTTGGAGGGGGTTTGCCCCAGCTGTTCTACCACATCGTAATCACTTCTTTTGATTATCCTCAAAATCTCATCCATTTCCTTCTTGGAGGTTTCCGGGATTACCAAGGGTTGAGCCCTCGTCCTGACGGGCTCATCTTGGATTCCCTTACCTTTGTCAGCAGCGGTAGGAGAGACAGTATTAGGAACAACAACATCTTCAATCAAAGGAGTTCTAGCAGAAAGTTTTATTGGTGCAGGGATGACCTTGTCCGCTGATGAGGGTCCAAAGACTGCTCTTGGAGGGGCAATCTCTGGAGAAAATATTCTCCCGCTCCTGGTGATTTTGCTAGTGCTTGCAATGTTACTAATGTTGGCTTCATCATCATCCGAACTTTCTTCAATTACTTCGATTTGCTTGATACCATGGTAGTAGACGTCACCGCCATAGTTCCAAGGTATCGACTTCTCAGAAACATAGGGAACAGGCCCTGGCATTGTTATCTTCAAAGGAACAGATTTCGCAGCTGGTGTAATCTTAACAGACTTTTTGACGGCCTTGGAAAGATTGGCGTGAATGGTTATGATTGAGTCATCTTCAGTATGAACTGGAACAGCAGAAACTTTTTCGAACAAAATTTGTCAACTATCCATAAGGCCTTGGATGCCTTTCTTCAGTAGCGGACAATCAAACGGCAGAGAGTAACAACAATAGCAATCTTCTTTACATCCCGGGAAGATCCCGGCCCTTAACAAATTCAACTTAATGGTTAGCAGTGGAGTAGTCAGATCACTGACATCAGCAACATACAAATCTTCTTCAATGGCATTGACATTTCGGCCGTGCTTCGGCATGGGTGCAGATATCACATTAGGCTTCTCTGGAGCGTCAAACTCCACCTCCTTAGCCTCTATCAGGTCTTGGATTTTATGCTTGAGTGCCCAACAATCATTGGTGTCGTGTCCAACACTGTCTGAATGGTAGGCGCATTTAGCATTAGCATGATAATGCGGAGAGGACGTATTCACATTCTTTGGTGCCTCCTTGATGGTGGCGAGATTCAACTTCAATAGATGAGGAAGCACTTGCGCGGGAGTCATATTAATACGGGTGAACTGCCGTTGTGGCCGTTCCACTCGTTGTTGATTTGGTCGGGACTGGTTATAGCGAGGCTTCTCACTAGGAGTGTTCTGAATCATTACGGCCCCCACAGTTGGCCGACGCTCCGTCTTCCCTGCTCTTCTATGAGAATATACCATAGCTGTTTCCTTCTTAAAAGGCTTCTTCTCAACACTCGCAGCAACACTCTTCTGAATCTTTCCTGACTTGATGCCAGCTTCTATTCTTTCGCCTGTTAAGATCAAATCGGTAAATCCCGCGGAAGAGTTACCAATTAGATGATTGAAAAATGGCCCAGATAGGGTCCCTAGAAACATATCAACGAGCTCACGATCGGTTAAAGGAGGCTGCACCCTGCCAGCCAAATCCCTCCATTTTTGTGCATATTCTTTGAATCCTTCGCCTGTTCCTAACGACATACCCTGAAGTTGGGTACGAGTAGGAGCAAGATCAGAATTATATTGGTATTGTTTTTAGAAAGCGGTGGCCAAATCTTCCCAATTTCTGACACTGGTTCCTTCTAGCTGATAAAACCACTCCAACTGAGCTCCCGAAAGGCTGTCTTGAAAGAAATGAACCCAGAGGTTTTTGTCTGCCGTATAGGGTTGAATCTTTCTCACGTAGGACCTGAGATGCATTTTGGGACAGGACAGCCCATCATACCTCACAAACACTGGCACTTTGAATTTTGGGGGAATCACAATCCCGGCAACCAAACCCAAGTCTTCAAAATCCAAACCCGGTACTCTTTGTAATTTCATGGCGGCCAATCTGTCTTCTAGCCCTTTGTATTTATCATCAGCTGGAGGGTATTGCTGGTCAGAATAATCTTCATCCTCTTCAACCTCTTCTTCTTCCGCATCAGACTCGGAAGGCACCGCAGCTCCATCTCTTTTACTGGTCCCTTCATCAGAAGTAGGAGGAAATTCAAGCACTCTCCGAGCTTCTCCGTCAAATCTTCTCCCCAAAGTAGCCACCCCAATCCTCTTTTTCTTCTTTTTCACTGGGTCTTTATTCCCCAATTGAGTCTTGATATCCTCCTGACCCTTAGCCAAGGTCATCAGGAGTTGTTGGAACTGTGCATTCTGAGCTTGTAGGTCTTTGACTGTTTGCTCGAGATCCATCCTACTGAAATAAACAGCAGACAGATAAGGAAACCTGGAGTGAGACCTGCTTATGCACATGATGAATGGTATGCTTATGTATGCAATGCATTCAAGGATTTAGAAAATTCAAAATTGTTTCAGACAAAGAAGAACGCACGTCATATTAATAAGAAGAAATTTGTTAGTACATAAATGCCCCATGGGCCAAGTATTACAAAATAACTTCTTAAGGCAAAAAGACATTGCGCATCCTCTTTGGTGCGATGTAGGTATTGAGGGCCTCTTGCTCATGGAGTCGGCGGGTAAGCTCTAGAACCTTCTTCTCACTGGCGTAGAAGCTAGCTTCAAAAGTATTCCGTTCTTCCTTGAGCTGAATCCAACTTTTCTGCATTTCCTCCCACGATGTAGGCATGTCTGGATGTAGGATGGTGTAGGGAACCTCTCCTTCATTGACGGACTCTTTAATCACTGGGAGTACATGAGGATAAGGCATCATTAGACTTTGGGCTCGGGCTCGTACCCACTTGAGATAGGGCTCAAGAGGGATGGAATTCTTGTGTCCCAGAGTCTTGCTGTCAACCTTGTTGAGTTTTCCCCAAGCTCTGATGAATCTTTGGCGAAGTCCTTGCGCATCGTTGTCGAAGTCAAAAACTAGGTCAGGAATCAACATGTCATGAGGGCCATCCCTCCGTGCATATCCAAATTGCCCCAAAGCTAGGCAAGGGTTGTAGGTGATACCTCCTCTGATTCCAAGTAAAGGAACATTAGGAAATTCTCCGCAACGATCGACGATGATGACATTTTCTCTGGACCGAGAACACCAATGCACATCAGAATGAGTAAGAGTCATCAACCGTTGGGACCACCTTGAACCTTGGTCATTCTTCAAGATAGATTGTGGAAGGTGCGAAATAAACCACCTTGCAAGGAGAGGAGTACAGCACATGAGAACACCCCTCTTTCTCATTGTTCGTGTGTAAAATGAGTGAAGGATGTCCCCAAGAAACGTTGGTATTGGATTTCTGGACAAGAAGATTTTGACGGCGTTGACATCTACCAATTGGTCAGGATTTGGGAACAAGACCAACCCATAGATAAGGAGTGCCACAATCTCTTCAAAGGCTTGTAGGTCCAATGAATTCCAACATTCTTGTGCCTTCTCAAACAAGAATTTTGCTAAGAAGCCTTTGACACCGCTTCTAGTTTCCCAATGCCCCTTGATGTCGGATGGTGGTAGATGTAATGCTCGAGCAACATCTTCCGGCTTTGGTTCCTTTTCCGTACCGTTGAAGGGTAGTTGATTAAGGATAGGAATTCTCAGGAGTTGAGAAAACTCCTCCAAAGTGGGTACCAACTGATAATCAGGGAAAGTGAAACAGTGGTGAAGAGGGTCAAAGAACTGGAATAACACTTTCATCATGTCTTCTTCAATGTTGTTGTTGACTAGGCTGAGCAGTCTACCATGTCTTTCACTGAAGGATGAATTTTCCGGAATTCTTGAGGTGAGCTCCTTGAGTTGAGGAGAGATTCTCACAAGGTTGACTTGAATGGTATTTCTGCGAGGAATTTCCATGTCCTACAAAACAAGAACAAAGATGAAGATCCAAAACCCTTGAAATGGTTAGTGAATGCATATGATGTTTTATGATGTTTATGATGTATGTACAAAACATATGTACAAGCAAATCACACCAAACCCTAGTTTCAGGCTTGCATGGGGTTTCATAGGTAAGTACCCTCTTGAGTGTAGTTGGCTTAAAAACCTGTCCTATAAATAGTAACCAGGTTCTAAGGAGCTCAATATCATTGGATTGTTTTCCATGTTCATTGTTTTGGTTTAGCCACTTAACTAGCGACCAAAATATTCCAAGAAAACAACCCTCAATGAGTGTAGTATCGAGTATCTACCAACTTCGGACTGCACCAAATCCGGTCATCTCACTACTCCTAATAAAAGGCCAAGATGGTCAAGTAAGGTTCTAGGTCATTAGTGCTTAGTGACATCACTCAGCGGCCCCGTACTCTCCTTGATTGAACTCAAGGGTTACCGGTACTCACAAATATGTCACACTAATATAGCTATTGTTTCGACCGTGTCGGTATACCCTGCACAGTTTCCACAACGTATTGCTATCTATGAATGTTTCCCAAAATCCGGGTGTAGGATTGCAAACCCAAACAATAGAGCCAAGATATAAAGCAAACAAATCAAACAATTAGTCATGCAAGAGGGTGATCTAAGCCCTAAGGTTACTCCACTTTAAAATTCTCCCCAGCAGAGTCGACAGTTCTGTGATACGGTGGGAGAACTGACTTGAGGTTTTGCGTTTGTTTTCGCAAATGTTTCGGTTGAGCAAGAGTCGCCACCGACTTTTTATTTTATCCTAAGGAAAGGTTTAAAAAGCACAGCAAAAACCTTTGAGATTTTTCTTGGGTTCGGGGAGTAGATTATAGAAAGGCAAGGTATTAGCACCCTTTCTATCCATGGTTATCCATGGGCTCTTAGGTACTTGCTTAGATCAACTTGCCTTGGTTTTCAATTGTTTGAAATGATGCTTGGTGTGTGATTTTGAAAATGTTTTAAAAAGATGCCTTATATAGGCTACCCTTGTAACAATTCTTTACTCGAATGTTTTACAAAAGGTGTTTTGTCTTTTGAAAAAATGTTTCAAGGTTTTTTTGTTTTGAAAAAGTTTGTGAAGTGTGGTTTGAAAATAGGCAAGTGTTTTCTTGGAAAATTGACAAGTACCTAAGAGTTATCTACCCTAGAGTTTTCTCAAAGATTTTTGTTATGTTTTAAACCTTTTGACAATTTTGTTCCACCATTGCATTTGGTGGACAATCTTGCATTAGGAGGTGAAAGGGACGGGCGCGGGTCATCGTTTAGACCATAATTGCAATAGTGTTAAATGTCTTTGGGCAATTTTTTCTTTGAAAGGGATTTGATCATTTTAGGCAATTTTTTGAAAGCGTCATCGAGGGACTTATGATCATTTGATTGTTCGTTTTACCCAAAGAAACCTAACATGCAATATGGCCCAATTATTTGAAGGCAACAAAGTGGAATACCCTAGGGGTGCAAGTGTGAAATGTGTTGTCCATTTTCATGCTTGATTATCTTGAAATTAGGTCAAAACTATTTTGTTCGTTTTATTCGCATACAAACCCTAATTCTAGCATGGCATATTTAAAAAGCGTTAAGGTGCGAAAAATAAAGTTCCTACACTATTACAACACAATAATATGGGGAGGGGGTACAAATGTTTCAAATGGGGATTATTTAGACAAGAAATTAAATCTAGCTATTACATCATTTTCTTTGAATATTTACAATATGATTAAAAGCATAAATTAAATAGAAATAAAACAAATATGCAAGAATGCAAAAAGAATTTTTATATGCATATAAAAGTATTATTTATGTAAAAAGAAAATAAAAAGGTATTATTTTTAGAGTATTTTCATATTTAGGTCAAAACCCTAGTTTACAAAATAAAATGTATTAATTATTCAATATATACAATATTTATTATTTACATACAAGAATAAAATAAAAATAAAGTCTAATTGTGAAAAATGTATTTTTAATGTTAAATATTAATAAAATAAAATATGTATAATTTTGGTATTTTATTCTAAGTATACTAATGTATAAGTTATTTATTTATATTATTTACAAAATATGTATTATATATACTAATTAATAATATTTAATATTTAATAAAATAGTATTTTTTCTATAAAATATTTTCAGAAAGTAGAACAAAATAAAAGTGTGTAAAAATGTATTTGCACTATTTTAGTATTTTAAATAAAAAGTATATGTATTTGTTTATTTATGTACAAACTAAAAGAAAAATCAAATAAATACCTAATAAATTCAAAAATGGTGAGAAAAAATATTTTTATATTTTTAATATCATTAGAAAAAATAAATGAGTCAATTAAAAAAAGAAAAAGTCAAAAAACATTAAAAATAAACCAAATGGGCTCAGGGGGTTCAGAAGCAATTGTATGGTGTAAAAAGAAAAGTCAACACAAGCCCAGCCCATGAAGACCTTTCTTCAACCTCCAGCCTTCTGTTTGAACAAAAACACGCGCCACTTTCTTCCATTGCAAGGTCCTGATTCCTTGAGTTTTAGCAAAAACTTCCAACATCAAAACTGTTAAGCATCTTCTCACGAATTCACACATATAAAAAACATGTTTTAACTCTCAGAAATGAGAGAGAATTTCTTCTCTCCCAATTCTTAACCTAATTTTTGTTCAAAGTTCAGACATCAAATTCTCTAAGCATACATAATATAAATGAAATCTACTTATATGGGCATGTTCAGGGCAATGATTGTGACATATTCTCTTCACAAACCTAAAGCTAACAATGCCTAATAAGAGAGATACGAATTCAAAAACTCACCTGTTCAGTTGAAGTTCTATCTGGCAATGGAGAAACTCTCAGTGCAAGATAATGGTTGGTATAGCTTCCTTGAGGTGTGGTGATGCTGTTCCAATATTTACTTTGCCTTGAGACATCTTGAATTGAGTTGTAGAACTTCAACTGCAAAATGAAAAAGTGAAAATGGTGGAACTTGTTAGAGGAATTACAGGTCGTGTTTCAAGTCTTGGTTAGCTTGCATAGATGCTAGGGAATGTGTGTGAACTGGTTTGGACAAGAAAACTTGAGAGGAGTGGGAGATGGCACTCAAACTGCAGGCCTTGCCCTGTTCTTGCAGTTTGAAGATGATTCTGGGATTGGGAGTGTATGAGGGTTGTTAGGGTCGTGTATTAGCTTGGTTGGGATGTCTTGGATGTGTTTTACCAGTTTGCTTAAGTGTTTGTAAGCTGATATGAGAGTTGTCCTACAAAATGCCAAGTTACTTACACTTTAAGCAACAAATGCCCAAGTTGTGTTCTAGGTCAGTAGAGGCCCCCTAATGTGTTGCATAATCTCTCCTTGATCAGAGTGTTTTGCTCATAATCTTGTGCCAATTAGATCTCATCTGTACCTCTTGGATTTTCAATTGGACATAAAGCTTAACTTTTCAAAAATGGTTATTTTGCTTTTTCCATAAATGGATTAAACTTGTAGGCAATGCTTGAACTCAAAGAACAATGCTTTAGCACAACGGACATGCATTAAATTATTGAGTGTTGGATGGTTTAAGGACCTGTAATTAAGGGGCATGCTGGTTTGAGAAGTTTGCACAAATTATGAACATGAAAAATAGCCAATTCAAAAGTGAGTTTTTGCCATATTGTGAAATTCGATTCTCTCAAGTTATGAGGTTGTTTGAGAAGTTCTTGGACATTTTGGAAAGCTTGGAATGTTTACTACAATCCATCTTTGAAATGCAAATTTAAATTCCAAGTGGAAGTGTATGGAAAATGGCCTTGAAGTTGGGTAGAAAACCTTGTCAAAATAGGTTAAAATTTCACTAAGTTAAGAATGGTTTAGTGCCCTTATTCAAAAATTTGTAACTTGAGATACAAGCCTCATTTGGGAAAACTTTTTGAATCAAAGTTGTAGATTATGCAACAATCTACAACTTTCATGTTTTGACTTTTGTTTGAATCCAAATAGATCTTGGTGAGAAAGTGGGGCAAAGTTAGGAAAAAATTAGGGTTTTTCATAACTTAGAAAAATTCTAAGTTATGAAAAATTCTCATTTCTAACCCTAATTTGCATTTTGTGATTTCTTGGTGAACAAGTTTCATGATTTGGCATGTTTTGATGGAAAATGAATCTTGACTCTTGATTTTGACCAAAAAGTCAAAGTTTGACTTTTCAGTATACAGTCAAAATTGATCAATTGACTGGGAAATTCAACTGTCAATCTTGTGTACTTGGGATCTTTTGAGTTTGTTGAGCATGTCAAGATAATTCCATGGGGTCCTTGAGTCCATATGTGAGCTTGATTTGCCATTGGCTAGGTCAAACAGTAAAAAATTGCCTTTGTGCAGTCAACACCCTAAAAATGACTATTTTTCCCTTTTAGTGATCTGATTAAATTTCTTGTGGAATTGTGATCCAAACTTGATCAAATGGTTCATAGGAGTTCATAATGTTGATGTGGGTCAATTTTCATGAGGTTTGACTGTCAATTGGCCACAATTGACTTTTTCCCCAATACAACTGATTTCTAGGTCAACTGTCCAATTGACTGGGCAAAACTTGGAATCAAGACTTGAAACTTGACATGGATAAACTTGGGAGTCCAATATGAAGCAAGAAAGTCATCTTAGGCATTTTAGGTCAAAACATCTTTGTGCAAACACAAACCCTAATTTGGGTCCACAGTGCAAGGAGAAGTCTTGAGCAGATGAAACCCTAACTGGATCTTGATCTTAAAAGGCTTTGTGATGAGAAATCATTGAGAAATGGGAGGGAAAATTTTGGGGTACAACAGGCACTACAGAAATTGTTCTTGTGCTTGAACAATATCTATGTGATGTGAAGTGTTTAGAGGGTTTATGGGAGAGTTTGCAAGGTTGTACAATAATGGGTTGAGGATTTTTCTATTTTGTGAGTGAAAGCATAGTTGAAGATGAGCAGAGTCTTATGAAAATGAGCTGAGTTTTACAAAAGTTCTATTTTGTCTTCTCTCTTTTTTTTCTTCAAAAAATCCCCCCCTATGTCTTATTAAATAGTGCCTTTTATAGATCCTTGACTGAGGTTTAAGAGGGAAACAAAACAAGTTATTTTGAACTGTTTTTGCCTACTGCTTTGATACTTTTTTCAAACAATTTTCTTTTGCCATTTTGGTGCAATTTTGTGGCTGTTATGATGCAGGTTGGATCAGACTGCATAGAGCAGTTTTGGACTGTATAAGACATCATAAGCAGGTTTTTGTGACAGGTTTGTGGTGCAGCATAGCACAAGGTTTTTTGTAGGACATCAATGGAGCAGGATTTTGGAGTTTTGTGGTAATGTATAAAAGTAGCATATCATACTTTGTACAACAATAACTTGGACAACATAGTTTGGAGCATGAAACAAGTTTGGTTTGTGGTGAAATTTATGCAAATTTTATCAAAGACAAAGTATTATGGCATGGTTTTGAGTTAAAGAAAAAAAATCCAAATAATACAAAGTTTAGGATTTGTAAACTTGCAGAAATTCCACTTTATAATCACTTGAATTATTTGTTACATCTTGAACTATTTTGAATTGTAGTGACAAGATGTCATGAAGGAATGAACTTAACTTAGAAAAATTTCCAAGTCTTGCAAAAGTTGGATCTTTGACTTTCTTGATTTTTGATGATCAAACTTCATATTTTGGATATCTTGATGAAATATGATTTTTGGGACTCAACTTTGGTCAAAAAGTCAAAGTTTGACTTTTTAGTGTGCAATTGACTTTTCCCATCAGTTGATTGAATTCTATCAATCTACTGATCTAACGAGATGAATTAAAATGTGCAATTAGGTCAAAATGACGTGCTCAGATCCTTGAGATCATGCTTCCAACCAATAAGCCAGGTATTAGGTCAAAAATCAAAGTTCGGTCATTTTCAGTCAAAACCCTAATTTTGGTCATTTTGTCCTTTTGGTAATTTGAATGACTTTCTTATAAAATTGTGATCCAAGACTTGAAACTTGACAAAAATAAATCCTGAGGGTCCATCATGATCCATGAAAGTCATTTGAAACATTAGAAATCCAACATCCTTTATACAAACTCAAATCCTAATTTGAGGCATCAGTGCCGAGGAGATTATTTGACCTAATCGAAACTTGTGCAAACTTGAGGTATTGAAGATCTTTGTTGGAAATATCTTGAGAAATGAGAGAGAATATTTTGGGGTACAACACTCTCCAACTTAAAGAGCTAGTATCAAGGGTTCCTGAGACTTCCTCGTTCACTAAGCAATATAGTCGACTTCTCAACCTGGTTACCTCAAGCTTTGATAAGAAGATGGTGGGTGTACTCTTTCAGTTCTTTGATCCCAAACACCAATGCTTCACATTTCCCGATTATCAGTTGGTACCCACCATGGAAGAGTTCTCTCAATTATTAGGTGTACCTATTCTTGATCAGGTGTCTTTCACCGATTTAGAGGAAGCTCCAAAGCCAGAGGTCATTGCAGCAGCCTTGCATTTGAAATGGTCTGACGTTATATCCAATTGGGAAACAAGAAGAGGAGTCAAGGGTTTCCTAGTCAATTTATTATTAGAAAAGGCTCAATTTTTTTGAGATGATTTAGATTTCCAAGTTTTCGAAGAAGTCCTAGCTCTTCTAATCTATGGGTTAGTACTACTCCCTAATTCAGACTTACTCATATATGTGAATGCTGTCAAGATTTTCCTCTCTGTAAACATGTGCCTACTTTTCTCGGAGATATCTTGCATTCCCTTGACACTCATACCATGAAGAGAAGAGGGGTTCTGATGTGTTGTGTACTATTGTTGTCTAGGTGGTTTATTTCACACCTTTCTCAATCAGTATTGAAGAACGAACAGGGTTTGGGTTGGTCCCAAAGGATAATGTCACTTTCTCACTTGAATATTCTTTGGTACTCCCGGTTTATGGGAGATATCTCTTACATTGGGCACTATGGGGAATTCCCTAATGTCCCACTCCTTGGCATTAGGGGAGGTATCACTTATAATCCTTCTCTCGCTCTACGACAGTTTGGTTACGCTCAGAGGGATAGTCCCCATGATATGCTTATCCAAGGAATTATGTTCAACTACGAGGATGATGTTCAAGGGTATCGTCAAAGGTTCATACGAGCTTGAAACATGGTAAATAAGGTTTATAGCAAGGCGTTGGGGCATAAGAATTCCATTCCTATGGATCCTTATCTCAAATGGGTACGGGCTCGCGCCTAAAACCTTATGATGCCATATACAACCATCTTTCCAGTGATTGTAGAGCCTATCACCATAGAAGTAGTTCCTTATACAATTCTCTATCCTGACATACCCATTGATCTTGAAGAGTTGTAGAGGTCCTGGATTCAGATGAGAGAAGAATGGGATACCTTAAGAGCTTAGTTCTACACCAGTGAGAAGAAAGTGTTGGAGCTTACGAAGCAACTTCATGAAGAAAAAAGTCTTAATGACTATCTTGGAACGGAGAGGAAGCGCCCATGGGAGACTTGATTCATAGATTTAAAGAGTTTTTAATTTTCAATTGCAAGCCTAAAAGGCAATTGTAATTTGAATTCTATAATAAAATATTTGTTTCATTTTGGTTTGCAAATTTAAATTTCCCAAAGTCCTTGAAAACATCGCGTAAACATGTCATGCACATCATTACATAAGCAGGTATTTCAAGACAGGTTTCTTTTCTTTTCGCTGTTTATTTCTGCAAAAAGAAATGGCTCTCGAACAAACAGTTAAGGATCTTCAAGCACAAAACGCTCAATTCCAACAGATGTTCCTGGCTCTGGCTAAAGGACAAGAAGATCTAAAGGCTCTCATTATCAAAGAGAAGACAAAGAAGGAAAATAAATCGGCTGGAGTTTTGAATATGGGAAGAAGATTTAGAGGACTAGCCAAGCGAGCTCTAGAATTCGCAACTCCATCAAATGAGGGGGACAATCAGGAGGAGGAAAATAAGAAGACAAAAGAAGAGGATAACAACCCAGGGACTGATGAAGAGGAAGCAGACTATGCTGAAGAACAATATCGTCCTGCTGATAACAAATATAAACAACTGGAGGACCGTCTCAATGCTATGGAGATTCAGAGAGTACCTGGTCTAGATTTTGAAGAGTTAGGACTGGTCTCAGGGCTGGTTATCCCCCAGAAGTTCAAAGTTACTGCATTTGCAAAGTATGACGATGTTTCCTGTCCTAAGCTGCATTTAAGGTCTTATGTCAGGAAGATCCAACCCCACACAATTGACAAGAATTTATGGGTTCATTTCTTCTAAGAGAGTTTGTCAGAGACGCAGTTGGAATGGTTCTATCAGCTAGAAGATCTGGTTGTTGCTTTTTACAATAAGTACCAATACAATGCCGACCTCGCTCTAACCCGTACGCAACTTCACAACATTGTTATGGGTTCTAGTGAGGGTTTCAAAGATTATGCCCAAAAATGGAGAGATCTTGCAGGAAGAGTCCAGCCTTCTCTGTCTGATGGAGAGCTGGTAGATATGTTCTTGGATACTTTGTCAGGCCCATTTATCAACCATCTGATCAGGAGCTCTTCATCTGGATTCATCGAGCTGATATTGACGGAAGAACAAGTGGAAGCTGGCATCAGAAGTGGAAAAATTCAAGGGGTTGCATCTTCGAGTGCTGTGAAGAAGCCTTTCAGTGGGAAGAAGGAAGTTAGTGCTGCCTATGGCCAAAGAAATTAGGGTAAAGCTAAACGACGTCCGACGGTAGGAGCTGTAATGATCTCCAACACTGCATCAACTCAACGGCAAAACAAACAGCGCAAGCAGGATGCGCCTAGAAGAAAATTCAGCTGACTCAACATGCCCTTATCTCATGTATTGCAGCATTTATTGAAGGCTAGCTTGGTCACTATGAGGGAGCCTCCTCAAAATCCAAACATTAAATCTCCCCATTATAATCCAAATGCTCGGTGTTCCTACCACTCCAACAGTTCAGGGCATGATACAAATGATTGTTGGGCTCTGAAGAATAAAGTTCATAATCTTATTGAGGAAAAGGGGATTGAATTCGACCCTCCTGAAACCCCCAATGTGATAACTTCACCAATGCCCAAGCATGACTAGGGTATTAATGCTATTGATGATGTTATATTTGTTTCCTCTGTGGAGGATTTGACTACTCCTCTGCCAACTGTTAAGAAGAATCTCTTACGAGCCAGTTTATTTCCGGGTTATGGTAAAAATTGCTACCATTGTATGTCCCTGCCTAATGGTTGCATATTGCTGAAGATAGGTGTCCAACGCCTGATAAACAACGAGGAAATTCTATTTGAGAAGACTCCCTCTATGAAAATCATATGTGAAGATGTGTCAATTGTTACCATTTCCAACAATCCTCCCAGAGTCTCCTCTAAAGGTCCTGTCAGGATTACATCCACTCCTAAGCTTGCTCCTTTGATTATTACCTCTTCTGGGCCAATACCATATTCCTCCGACAAGGCTGTTCCTTGGAACTATGGAGCCGACGTTTATTACCATGACGTTAAGCAAGACCTATTTGCTATCAAAAATCAAGATACCGAAGATACTGATCCTAACATTGACAAAATTGTTGGGACCAATAAGATTACCAGAAGCGGAAGGATGTTCTCTCCTGAAATCTCTCTAAAGACTGTGGCCACTCCTTTGGTTATTCCTGCTAACATTTCTATTGTTACTCATGTTATTACTCCTGTTGCTACTCCTATTGTTACTCCTGTCATTATTCCTGCTACTGAGTCAACTGAGACTCGGGGCAAAGAAGTATTGGTTGAGCCTACCCGGACGGAGGCACCTAAAGAAGTCGTTCCTGAAGCCTTCTAAAAAGAAATGTAGGAAATGCTGAAGATTATACAGAAAAGTGACTATAATGTTGTGGAATAATTGGGGTAGACTCCCTCAAAAATTTAAATGTTGACCTTGTTATTATGCTCTGAAGCCCATGCTAAGGCTTTGGTGAAGTTCCTGAAGTCTGCTCATGTGCCGCAAGAGACTTCTGCCGACCAATTTGAAAACTGTGTTACTAGTCTGACTGCTGACAGTGGACTCGATTTCTCCGATGCTGATTTGACGTCCAAAGGAAGAAAGCATAATGATTCCCTGCATGTCTCTATGGAGTGTAGTGGAACTACTATGGCTCATGTTCTAGTTGATACGGGTTCGTAACTAAATGTTCTACCCAAGGGTGCTTTGAACAAATTGGATTGTGAAGGACTTACATTGAAGCCCGATAATATTGTGGTGAGGGACTTTGATGGATCCAAAAGGATGGTACACGAGGAGGTGGAAATTCTTATTAAAGTTGGTTCCCAGACTTTTGATTCTACTTTCTATGTGATGGACATTCGTCCGTCTTACTCTTGCTTATTGGACGCCCTTGGATTCATGGGGTCAGTGCTGTCACTTCCACTTTGCATCAGATGTTAAAATATCCGGTTAAGGGAAAAATTGTTATAGTCTATGGAGAAGAAGAGTATATGGTGAGCCATTTGAACTCTTTCAGATATGCCGAGATGGACGGCGAGTTCATTGAGACCCATTGTCAAAATTTTGAAGAGGTTCCTCAGACGATTGTTGTTACCAAAGCTGCTACCGCTGTTCCAAAAATTACGAGACCTCCACTGAAAATGGATTCTCTAAAATATGCTAAGTGTTGTACCCCAAAATTTTCTCTCTTATTTATCAAGTAATCTCTCACAAGATCTCCTTAAGTTCAATACTGCATTAGGTTTGATCAGCTTAAGACACCTCGTTAAACACTGATGACCAAAATTAGGGTTTGAGATTGCACAAGGATAATTGAAATTTCAATGCTTCATATGACTTTCATGGATCATTAGGTACCCACAATATTACTCATGTCAAGTTTCAAGCCTTGGATCACACTTTTGCTCAGTCAATTGAGCAGTTGACCTAAAAATCAGCTGTATTGGAGAAAAAGTCAACTATGGCCAATTTACAGTCAAACTTCATAATTTTTTATCCACATCAACATTGTAAACTCATATGTATAATTTTATCAAGTTTGGACCACAATTCCTCAAGAAATTTGATCAAATCATCAAAAAGGCAAAATGGTCAAAATTAGGGTTTTGACTGAGAAAGGGAAATTTCTGATTTTTGACCTAGCAAATGGTCAATTGGTTTGAAGCATGGTTTCAAGAGTTCAATTGCATCTTTTTTACCTAATGGAATGACCTAAAACATTGCTCAAGATCAATTGGATTGGCAGTGAATTTTCAGTCAACTGATCAAAAGTCAATTGTACACTGAAAAGTCAAACTTTGACTTTTTGGTCAAAATTCAATGTCAAAGATCACAATTCATAAAAACATGTCAAAATATGAAAATTATTCATCAATAAATCAAAAAGTCAAGATTTCATTTTGAAAAGTCAAAGTTTTCTAACTTAGAAATTTTTCTAAGTGTTGAAAACTTCATGTTTTTTCACAACTTTGGGTAAAATTTTCACCATGATGCAAGAGGGTTCAAAAGAAACTTTCAACATGAAAGTTTTAGATATCCATGATATATACAACATTTCTTTACATAACTTCTTCTAAAAATTCTTGGATCTCAAGTTATTAATTCATAAAGTCATGGTCTTGAAATTGAACACTTAGTAAAATTTTGCCCTAGTTTTGGTCAGAATTTTGACCTAATTTCATGGCACTTTTTCATATAGTTAAAAGGAGAATTTTCAAAAGTTATTCAAAAAGGGATTGTAGAGAACATTACAAGCTTTCCAAAATGTCCAAGAACTCCTTGAGATCATTCTTGAGCAGGGAGAATCGAAGAGAGGAAGTTAGGGTTTTCAAACTTGAATTACAAGTCATTTTGTGATGAACAAAATTCAAATTTCAAACCTATGCTGCACAATCTTACTTTGCAGGCCTCTAAACCTCAATATTTCTCCATAATAAGAATATTACACTTTATTTTGAGCTATTATCCACTTTATTCAATCTTTATCCAAGTAAATTTTCCATTAATGGCACAAAGGCACCATTGCCCTTTACATAAAGCAAGCTTTATGCAAAGTCAACTTGCATTGAGCCTTGCATTTGTTCCCTTTGCACAAGCTTCCTCTACAAAGCCAGATAATGTTGTTTAAAGTTGGTAACCTTTCTACATGCTTATACTAGATGCCTTGAAACCTGATTTTTCACTTTTCTTCAAAATCAAGCAATTGAGCCATAACCCTATAACTCAGAAACCTTTTGTGCAATAGCTCTACAACCTTTTCCATACAAAAACACAAGTCTATTGCAACATAACACACGAATACACAAGCTCTAAAAACTTCCAAAACTCATAACTGCATCTGTTGTACCCCAAAATTTGCCCTCCCATATTCTTAAAGATTTGTCAAGATCAATCTTCAAATGGTTCAAAATCTCTCAAGGGTTGCACAGTCAAACATCCTCCTAAGCCAGTCAAAATTAGGGTTTTGTTTCTCTCAAGGAAGTTGAGGTTTTCAATGGATCAATCAAGTCCCATATGCCTATATACATTGTCAAGCATCTACATGTCAAGTTTCAAGACTCACAGCATCAAGTTGCACAATCAAAAGCCCTATTTGCTCTACAATCAACTGTAGGGGTAAAATGGTCATTTGGCAGTCAAAAGTCAAAATTTTTGGTCAACATCTTATTTTGAGCACACAATCATCATTTGATCAAATCTTGATCATGATTCCACAAGCATGGCTCAAAAATCATCAAGATGCAAAAGTTTCCATTTTTGGACAGCTGAAAAGTCAACTGTAACTTGACCAAGGCATAACGTTTTCATGGTTCATCAGAAAAATCCCATCCAATGCTCATTTTTAAGGGGATGACATTTCCTACAACTCATCTTCATATTCCAAGTCCAAGAAATGCTCTCACAAAAAGTTATCAATTTCTACATTATAGGTCAATTTCAAAAGTCAACAAAAAGGCATTTTAAGTCAAAGACCATAACTTGAGATTGGTAAATCCAAATGACATGGGACCAAAGGCATTGGTTAGAGGACTTCAAGACCTTTCCAAAATATCCAAGAACATGTTCATATGATCAAAATTGAGCAAGATATGCATTGGAGAAGTTGGGAAATGTTTGTGAAATGGCAAAAGTCAACTATCCTTAAAACTTCAATTTTTGACAAAAGGGACCACTTTCTTCCACTTGATTCAGCCTTGTCATGCCACCCACGTGTCCCATGATTAATTTCAGGATCAAACATTTATTTTTCCATTTTATTTAATTTTTATTTGATTTAATTCATTTTAAATCCATAAAAATTCAAATAAAATCTAAAAAATTAATGGAATAGCATCTTTTGATTTGAATAGCTTTCATGTGTCATATGCCAGCTACCAAATTCGTGCCAAGCCTTTTTGTGCATAAAATCCAAGATTTGAATTTAGTTTGGAAAGTTCTTCAATGGTGGTCAACCAAATCTCCAAACTTAATTACACAAGGATACAAGCCCAGCTGCTGACCTAATTTCGTTCACACATACATAAGAAAGCATTACAAACCTAATTCAGAACCCAAGCATTGCTAAAACGGCAAAATCAAAACTCAAAAATTGTTGGAAACGTGAGAGATCTAGAACAAGGTTGCAGGCATTTTGAGATCAAAAGAAGCACGTAGTCTTCCTCCTTGCTGTCCACTGAACCTAAAGAGACCAATATCACGTCCTAAGATCCACTGAATAGCGCTGTAAGTTCTCAAATACAGACCCCTGAACACGAAACCTCAATTCTCCATTCTTGCATTTTTTCTCAAAAACCTTAGCATATTCATGTTTCTTGTTTAATTTCTAACCTGATGGCAATATTTGATTTTGTTTTTAAGCCTCATATGGTGATACCCGTACCTAGGGTTTGTGTGTGTTGTTTTTAGGTGTTTTGTTTTCAGGTGAAATCAAAAGAAATCATAAGCGTGGATGAACTCAAGAGACCTGGACGAGACCAACCATGGTCTTGGAATGTATTTTTGAGGCCTAGGGACGATTCTAAGCATAGCCTACGAAACTACCTGCGGATAAAAATCCACAGGTAAATAACCAGCATTTTTGTTGAAGAAGATGATGATGCGTCACAGCGTGATTGGCCGTTTCAAACAATCGCGCGGTTTTTTATTTTCCAGGCATTGTGTTGATTTACTAATATAATAATCACTTATTATTATTATTTCAATTGAACAAGGCAGTTGGGTTGGTTAAGGCGTGCAAGCATAATCCCTTGGGACCTGGGTTCGAATCCCAGGTCCCCCAAATAATTTGTTTCCATTTTTTCTTGTATAATCTCATGCAGGCTTCAAAGCATAGTCCATCATGCGCCTCATATCCAAGCGCGCCAAGTGGCCATTCTCACAGATCTGATGGCCATGATGTGCAGGCTACCATGTTCCTGGTCAACCCACGCTCTAGGCAATCTCAAAAGTCCAAGCAAGGCCTGTGTGCGTTAATGGGCCAGATTTCCAAATTCACCTCCATTCTGGGCCCAGAACCCCCTTGGTTCATTTCCTTTTTCCTTTTTATTTTATATTTTCTAGTTTATTTTTTTTTGTTTTTTCTAATTATTATTATTATCACTAAAATTAACATAATTAATTTTTCACAATAAAATTCAGAAAACCAAAAAAAAACATTTTTATTAATTTCAATTACTTTTTTTTTTATAAATAAATTCATTAATTAATTTAGTTGTTTAATTAGGTTAATTGTAATCTTTTTCACATTAAATAAAAATCAAATCTAGAATTAGGTTTTTCTTTTGACACTTTTAATTTCTTTTTTTATTTTATTTATTTTATTTCATTAAAACATTAAAAACACAAAAAACATTTTTTTCTTTTAATTAATTAATTAATTAGAATTAGGGTTAATATTTAATTAAATGCAAAGGACCAAATTCAATTCTTTTCTAAAAAAAAGGGTCAAAACCCTAAGGACATCCCAATTCAATCTTTCGCGCGCATATTATTTTTAATTCATTGTTTTGATTATTTATGTATCTGCTCAGAAATGTAATAGTTAATTAGAACCTTATCGCTTTCTTTTAATTTCTCGCATTTTTATTTTCCAAACGGGTTATGTTTTTGGCGATGTATATACCCGCGCCTTGTAATAGCTAGATTTACCTTTTCCGCACTTTATTTTCCGCACTCTTAACTGTTAAAAATGCATGAAAGACTTGTATGAAAAATAAAACCAATCTGTAGCTCACCAATAACATGTACAAGATAAGCTTAACTGAAAAACAACACACATGCACATGCCACTCTTAGGGTACGCCTCACTGGTTGCCTCGACGTGGTCGTCAAGTATAGAGTGTTTTAGAGGTCGTCCTCCTGTCTAAAGATCCAGTTGCCTCGAAACGGTTGCCTCGGATAAAAAGGATCTAGGACATTAGGGTTACCGCTAAGGTGTCCTACCATTGCTCTGGTGACCACACATGTCCCTTAATCGAATTGACCCGAACAACTCCAACGACGGTGCTACCTACTTCTCAATAGTGGGATAGCACTGTCTAAAGGACTCTTACACAGCCTAATTCCTTAGAGTAGGTAGATTTCTCCTGGGTACTTGCTCTTTCAAAAAACAAAAACAACTTTTCACACCTACACTTTCAAAAGGTTTTCAAACAAATATTTCATACACTCTTGAGGACAGATACAAGATTTACTTAGAAATTTTTCAAACGAAACTTTTTTTTTTCAAAACCCACACACACTTGAAAAGCAAACAATTTTTGAAAACATAGAGCAAGTACCTAAGAGCCCGTGGATAACCACGGATAGAAAGGGTACTAACATCTCCCCTTTCTATAAATCTACCTCCCGAACCGAGAAACATTCTCGAAAAGGAATTTTGCTGTGCTTTTGTCCTTTCTATGTTGGAGAACATAAAAGACGGTGGCGACTCTTGCTTACCGCGACATTTCGCGAACCAGCTTAAAAAACAGTCAGTTCTATTTCCACCGATCACAGAACTGGCGACTCTGCTGGGGATAATTAATAAGTGAGGTGTACCTTAGGATTAGACCACTCTTGTTTTCAATTGCTTGCTTTGATTGCTTTAATATTGTGGGCCTGTTTTGGGAGTTTCATAGATCCTAACCCGGATCTGGGGGATACCTTTTAGGTAGCAATAAACTGTGAGGGAACTGTGCGGGGTATACCAACACGGTTGAAGCAGTTGCTACATTGATGTGGCACTTTGGCGAGTACCGGTAACCCTTGAGTCAAGTCAAGGAGAGTACGGGGCCTCCGCGTGGTGTCGTGAAGCATCAACTGACCTTAGGAACCTTACTTGACCATCCTGGCCTCTTTAGGGGTAGTGAGATGACCGACTTTGGTGCAGTCCAAAGTTGGTTAATACTCGATACTACACTCATTGAGGGTTGTTTTCTTGGAATATTTTGATCGCCAGTTCAGTGGCTAAATCAAAACAATGAACACAGAAAACAACCCAATGATATTGAGCTCCTTAGAACCCGGTTACTTTTGATAGGACAGGTTTTGAGCCCACCAACTTCAAGAGGGTAGTACCCCAAACTTCATGCTGGCCTAAACTCTAAGGGATGTCTGGTGTGACTTGTTTGCCTTATCATGTTTGCTTTTTGTGAATACTTGTGGTGTGTCCTTATCATAACATCATAGCATCATAAAGCATCATATGCATTTACTAACCACTTCAAGGGTTAGAATCTTCATCTTTGTTCTTGTTTTGTAGGACATGGAAACTATCCGCAGAAAGACAATTCAGGTCAACCTTGTAAGGATCCCTCCTCAGCTTAAGGAGCTTACATCCAGGATTCCCGAGAACTCTTCCTTTAGTGAAAGGCATGGTAGACTCATCAGCTTGGTTAACACCAACATTGAAGAAGATATGATAAAAGTCCTCTTCCAAGTCTTTGACCCTTTGCACCACTGTTTTACTTTCCCGGATTATCAATTGGTGCCCACTTTGGAAGAGTTTTCTCAGCTTTTGAGGGTTCCCATTCTTAGTCAACTACCCTACAACGGTACAGAAAAGGAGCCAAAACTTGAAGAGGTTGCTAAAGCATTATGCCTATAACCATCTAACATCAAGGGACATTGGGAAGTTAGAAGTGGTATCAAAGGATTCTTGGCAAAGTTCCTGTTTGAGAAGGCCCAAGAATGTTGGAATTCTCTTGACCTACAAGCCTTTGAAGAAGTTGTGGCACTCCTTGTCTATGGGTTGGTGTTGTTCCCGAATCCGGATCAGCTTATAGATATCAATGCTGTCAAGATCTTCATGTCCAGGAATCCCATACCTACGTAGCTCGGGGACATCCTTCACTCATGTTACACTCGAACCATGAGAAAAGAGGTGTTCTCATGTGCTGCACTCCTCTCCTGGCAAGGTGGTTTATTTCGCACCTTCCATAACCAGTTTTAAAGAACGAGCGGGGTTTGAGATGGTCACAACGACTGATGACCCTCACACATGCTGATATACATTGGTGTTCTCGGTCCAGAGAAAATGTCACTATCATTGATCGTTGCGGAGAGTTCCCTAATGTTCCTTTACTTGGAATTAGGGGGGGCATTACTTACAACCCATGTCTGGCTTTGAGACAGTTTGGATATGCTCGGAGGGATGACCCTCATGACATGTTGATTCCTGACATAGTTTTTGACTTCGACAACGATACGCAAGGACTTCACCAGAGATTCATCAGAGCTTGGAGGATGCCCAACAGGGTAGATAGTAAGACATTGGGGCACAAGAACTCCATCCCCCTTGAGCCTTATCTCAAGTGGCTACGATCCCTCTCCCAGAAGCTGGTGATTCCATAACCTCATGTCCTCCCCGTGATCAAAGAGCCAGTTTTGGAAGGAGAGGTGCCCTACACCATTAAACATCCTGACATGCCAACATCTTGGGAAGAAATGCAAAAAAGCTGGATCCAACTCAAGGAAGAACGAAATTCTCTTGAAACCAGTCTACATGCCAGTGAGAAGAAGGTCTTGGAGCTCACCCGCCTACTGCATGAGGAAAATACTCTCAACACTTACATCGCTCCGAAGAGGATGCGCATTGTCTTTTGGGATTAATTATTTTGTAATGTTTTGCCCACGAGACCCTGATGTACCGAACAGATTATTTCTTAATATAACGTGTGTTCCTTTTTGTCTACAACGAATTTGAACTTTCGAACCCTTGAATGCATTGCATAAATAGCATATCATGCATCATGTGCATAACATGTACTCTTTTTCTACAGGTTGCTTAATCTTCTTCGCTGTTTATTTCAGCAATCATCATGAATCCTGAACCTACTACCGAACAAGCTATCAAGGCCCTCCAGGCCCAGAACGCCCAGTTCCAGGAGCTGGTCATGAGCTTAGCCCAGGGTCAACAGGAGTTGAAGACTCTGCTCTTGAAGGAGAAGAAGAAGAAGAAGAGGACTATGCTGTTTAACACTGAACGGAGGTTTGGGAATACACTGCAGAATGAGGCTGATCAGGCTACTTCCTCTGTAGGGAAGGATAGTCCCCAAGAAAGAAGGGTTCCTAGTCCCGCGGTCTCCGACAACGAGACAGATTACAATGATGAACAGTACCCTCCTGCTGAGGATAGGTACAAACAATTGGAGGACCGTCTAAGCGCTATGGAGATTCAACACGTGCCTGGGTTGGATTTCGGAGATCTAGGTTTATCTTCTGGGGTGGTGATCCCACAAAAGTTCAAGGCACCTACCTTTGCGAAGTACGACGGGGCTTCCTGCCCTAAGCTGCACCTCCGTTCTTATGTAAGGAAGATCTAACCTTACACTGCAGACAAGAACCTATGGATCCATTTCTTCCAGGATAGCCTTTCAGGGGCTCAACTCGAATGATTCTATCAGCTGGATGGAACCAGTGTTTGAAACTGGGAGGACTTGGCTACTGTATTTTATAAGCAGTATCAGTACAATTCCGACCTCGCTCCCACGCGTACCCAACTCCAGGGTATGTCACTTGGGACGGGTGAAGGTTTTAAGGAGTACGCGCAAAAGTGGAGAGACCTGGCTGGCAGGGTGCAGCCACCGTTGACTGACCGTGAACTCGTGGACATGTTCTTGGGGACCCTGTCTGGTCCATTCTTCAACCACCTGATTGGTAATTCTTCTGCAGGGTTTACAGACCTCATTCTGACTGGTGAAAGGATAGAAGCTGGCATCAAGTCGGGGAAGATACAGAAAGGTGCCGCTGCGAATACTGAAAAGAAGCCCTTCAAGAAGGAAGCCAGTGCTGTTTATGGTCCCAGAAGACAAGTTAAATAGTGACAATAGAAACTTCTTCGGCAGGGACAGCAGGAACAATAATCTTCTCGAACAAGATCTCTTTGCTATCCATCAGGCTTTGGATACCTGATTTCAGCAAAGGACAACCAAAAGGAGAAACAGCACATAGAAGGCAATCTTCACCACATCCCGGAAATAAACCAGCTAGCAACAGATTCCTTTTGACAGTCGACAACGGGGTAACAATATCTTCCACGGAGACTACATACCGGTCTTCTTCCACAACATTCACTCCATGCTGGGGCATGGGAGCAGTCACAACATTGGGCCTTTCGGGTGCCTCAAACTGTATTTCTTTAGCATCAATAAGGTCTTGAACCTTATTCCTCAGAGCCCAGCAATCGTCCGTAGTATGCCCGGGGCTATCAGAGTGATAAGCGCAACGGGCGTTGGGGTTGTACTTTGGAGAAGCTGTGTTCACCACCTTTGGAGCTTCTTTGACAGTTACCAGATTGGTTGATAGTAGTTGCGGCAAAATCTGAGACAGGGTCATGCTGAGCCGAGTGTACTGCCTTTTGGGTCTCTCACCCCTTGGTTGGTTGAACTGCTGAGGAGCAGCATCAGGCTTTGAAATTACCAATGCATTGACAGCTTGGCGGTGTTCTGGCTTAACTTGTCTTCTGGGACCATAAACAACACTGGCTTCCTTCTTGAAGGGCTTCTTTTCAGTATTCGCAGCAGCACCTTTCTGTATCTTCCCCGACTTGATACCAGCTTCTATTCTCTCACCAGTCAAGATCAAATCTGTAAACCCAGCAGAAGAATTACCAATCAGATGGTTAAAGAACGGACCAGATAGGGTCCCAAGGAACATGTCAACAAGTTCACGGTCAGTTAGCGGTGGCTGCACCCTGCCAGCCAAGTCTCTCCACTTTTGTGCATACTCCTTGAATCGTTCGCCCGTCCCTAGTGACATACCCTGGAGTTGGGTACGCGTGGGGGCAAGTTCAGAATTGTACTGATACTGTTTATAAAATGCAGTGGCCAAGTCTTCCCAGTTTCAGATATTGGCTCCATCCAGCTGATAGAACCACTCGAGTTGAGCCCCTGAAAGGCTATCCTGAAAGAAATGGATCCAAAGGTTCTTGTCTGCAGTGTAAGGTTGGATCTTCCTTACATATGATCTGAGATGCATTTTCGGGAAGGATAGCCCGTCATATCTTGCAAAAACTGGCACTTTGAACTTCGGGGGATCACAATTCCAGCAACTAATCCCAAGTCTTCGAAATCTAAGCCGGGAACTCTCTGCAGCTCCATAGCTGCCAACCTGTCTTCCAAGCCTTTGTACTTATCATCAGCGGGCGGGTATTGTTGATCAGAGTAGTCTTCGTCCTCTTCAGCCTCCTCTTCTTCAACCTCGGATTCGGAAGGTACCGCAGCCGCATTCCCCTTACTGGTTCCCTCTTCAGATGTAAGGGGAAATTCAAGGACTCTTCTGGCTTCACCCTCAAACCTTCTTCCTAGGGTAGCCACCCCGATTCTCTTCTTCTTCTTTTTCACTTGCTCTTTGTTCCCCAGCAGGGCTTTCGGATCTTCCTGACCCTTAGCCAAGGTCATCAGGAGTTGTTGAAACTGTGAGTTCTGAGACTGCAAGTCTTTGACCGTCTATTCGAGATCCATCTTACTGAAATAAACAGCAGAAAGATAAGGAAACCTGGTGTGGAGACCTGCTTATGCGCATGATGAATGATATGCTTATGTATGCAATGCATTCAAGGATTTAGAACATTCAAAATTGTTGCAAACAAAAATAACGCACGTCATATTAATAAGAAGAAATTTGTCAGTACATAAATGCCCCATGGGCCAAATATTACAAAAAACTTCTCAAGGTAAAAAGATGTTGCGCATCCTCTTTGGTGCGATGTAGGTGTTGAGGGTCTCTTCCTCATGGAGTCGGTGGGTAAGTTCCAAAACCTTCTTCTCACTGGCGTAGAAGCTGGCTTCAAAAGTGTTCCATTCCTCCTTGAGTTGGATCCAACTCTTCTGCATCTCCTCCCACGATGTAGGCATGTCGGGATATAGGATGGTGTAGGGAACCTCTCCTTCCTTAACGGGCTCTTTAACCACAGGGAGAACATGAGGGTAAGGCATCATTAGACTCTGGGCTCGGGTTTGTACCCACTTGAGATAAGGCTCAAGAGGGATGGAATTCTTGTGCCCCAGTGTCTTGCTGTCTACCTTATTAGGCATCCTCCAAGCTCTGATGAATCTTTGGCGAAGTCCTTGCGCACCGTTGTCGAAGTCAAAAACTAGGTCAGGAATCAACATGTCGTGAGGGCCATCCCTCCGTGCATATCCAAATTGTCTTAAAGCTAGACAAGGGTTGTAGGTAATGCCTCCCCTAATGCCAAGTAATGGAACATTAGGGAACTCTCCACAACGATCGACGATGATGACATTTTCTCTGGACCGAGAACACCAATGTACATCAGAGTGAGTAAGGGTCATCAACCGTTGTGACCACCTTAAGCCTTGGTCATTCTTCAGGACAGATTGTGGAAGGTGCGAAATAAACCACCTTGCAAGGAGAGGAGTACAGCACATGAGAACACCCCTCTTTCTCATTGTTCGTGTGTAAAATGAGTGAAGAATGTCCCCAAGCAATGTTGGTATTGGATTTCTGGATAAGAAGATCTTGACGGCGTTGACGTCTATAAGCTGGTCAGGATTTGGGAACAGGACCAGCCCATAAATGAGGAGTGCCACAATTTCTTCAAAGGCTTGTAGATCCAATGAATTCCAACACTCTTGTGCCTTCTCAAACAAGAATTTTGCTAAGAAGCCTTTGACACCGCTTCTAGTCTCCCAATGCCCCTTGATGTCAGATGGCTGTAGGTGTAGTGCTTGAGCAACATCTTCAGGCTTTGGTTCCTTTTCCGTACCGTTGAAAGGTAGTTGATTAAGGATAGGAATTCGCAGGAGTTGAGAAAATTCCTCCAAAGTGGGCACCAATTGGTAGTCGGGGAAAGTGAAACAGTGGTGAAGAGGGTCAAAGAACTGGAACAACACCTTCATCATGTCCTCTTCAATGTTGGTGTTGACTAGGCTGAGCAGTCTACCATGTCTTTCACTGAAGGGAGAGCTTTCCGGAATCCTTGATGTGAGCTCCTTGAGTTGAGGAGGGATTCTCACAAGGTTGACTTGGATAGTTTTCCTGCGAGGAATTTCCATGACCTACAAAACAAGAACAAAGATGAAGATCTAAACCCTTGAAATGGTTAGTAAATGCATATGATGCTTTATGATGTTCATGATGTATGCACAAACATATGTACAAGCAATTCACACAAAAACCTAGTTTCAGGCTTGCATGGGGTTTCATAGGTAAGTACCCTCTTGAGTGTAGTTGGCTTAAAAACCTGTCCTATAAATAGTAACCGGGTTCTAAGGAGCTCAATATCATTGGATTGTTTTCCATGTTCATTGTTTTGGTTTAGCCACTTAACTAGCGACCAAAATATTCCAAGAAAACAACCCTCAATGAGTGTAGTATCGAGTATCTACCAACTTTGGACTGCACCAAATCCGGTCATCTCACTACCCCTAATGAAAGGCCAAGATGGTCAAGTAAGGTTCTAGGTCATTAGTGCTTAGTGACATCACTCAGCGGCCCCGTACTCTCCTTGATTGAACTCAAGGGTTACCGGTACTCACAAATATGTCACACTAATATAGCTATTGCTTCAACCGTGTCGGTATACCCCGCACAGTTTCCACAATGTATTGCTATATATGAATGTTTCCCCAAATCCGGGTGTAGGATTTCAAACCCAAACAAGAGAGCCAAGATGTAAAGCGATCAAGACAAACAATTAGTCATGCAAGAGGGTGATCTAAGCCCTAAGGTTACTCCACTTTTAAGAGTCCCCAGCAGAGTCGCCAGTTCTGTGATACGGTGGGAGAACTGACTTGAGTTTTGCGTTTGTTTTCGCAAATGTTTCGGTTGAGCAAGAGTCGCCACCGACTTTTTATTTTATCCTAAGGAAAGGTTAAAAAGCACAGCAAAAACCTTTGAGATGTTTTCTTGGGTTCGGGGAGTAGATTATAGAAAGGGAAGGTATTATCACCCTTTCTATCCATGGTTATCCATGGGCTCTTAGTTACTTGCTTAGATCAACTTGCCTTGATTTTCAATTGTTTGAAATGGTGCTTTGTGTGTGGGTTTTGAAAATGTTTTGAAAAGAGGCCAATGTGGTGGCAACCTTTGTAATGATCCATGTTGGGATGTATACAAAGGTGTATGTCTTTTGAAAAGTTTTCAATGTTTTTGAAAGTTTTTTTGAAAGTGTGTTGTGATGTGTGTTTTGAAAAAATAGGCAAGTGTTTTTGTTTTGCAAGTTTAGCAAGTAACCAAGAGTTTGTCTACTCTAAATTTCTCAAAGATCTTTGCTATGTTTTAAACCTTTTAACAATTTTGTTCCACCATTGTATTTGGTGGACAATCTTGTGTTAGGATGTGAACGGGACGGGCGCGGGTCATCGTTTAGACCATGATTGCAATGGTGCCAAGTATCTTTGGGCAATTTTTCCTTTAAGGGACTTGATCATTTTCAGGCAACTTTTGAAAGCGTCATCGAGGGACTATGATCATTTGAATTTGTTTCGTTTTGCCAAAGATACCTAACATGCAACATGGCCCATTATTGAAGGCAACAAGTGGAGTACCCTAGGGGTGCAAGTGTGATTAGTGTTGTCCATTTTCATGCTTGTTTATCTTGAATTTAGGTCAAACTATTTGTTTTGGTTGATTTGCATACAAAACCCTAATTCTATCATGGCATATTTAGAAAGCTTTTAAAGTGCGGAATTTAAAGGTCCTAAATTATTACAACACAATATATGGGATGGAGGGTACAAATGTTTAAATGGGGATATTTAGCAAGAAATTAAAACCTAAGCTATTACATACAAATTGAAATATACAAATTATTTAATATACAATAATTAAACAAAACATACAATAAATATGCAAGATGCAAAAAATGAATTTTTTATATGTATGTAAAAGGTATTTTTTATGTGTCAAATAAACAAAAACAAAAAGGTTTAATTTTTGGATTTTTTAGGTTTAGGGTAAAACCCTAATTTTGCTAAATAAAATGTATTAATTATTTATTATATGCAATATTGATTAATTATGTATAAAAAATAAATAAAAAGAAAGTATATTGTCAAAAAGTGATTTTTTAAGTTAAATATTAATAAAAATAAAAATGTATATTTTTTTGTATTTTTATCCTAAATATCCTAATAAATATGTATATATTTATATTATATGCTAAATATATTAAATATGTATAAAAATAAAATATTTAATATTTACAAAAAAAGTATATTTTTATAAAATGTTTTCAAAAAGATAAAATAAAAATAAAAAAACAGAAAATGAAAGTGTTTGTATTATTTTTGGTATTTTGAATAAAAAGGATATTATGTTTATTTATGTATTAAACCAAATGAAACAAAATAAATATCAAATAAAATGCAAAAAATGTGAGAAAAATATTTTTAATATTTTTTATGCCTTGACAAAAATAAATAAGTCAGAAACAAAAATCAAAAGTCAAAAATAATAAAAATAAAATGCAAAGGGCCAAGGGGGTGCATGTGTGAGAATGTGGTGCAAAAAGGAAAAATATCACAGGCCCAGCCCATAGAGGTTGTCTTCAACCTCCAGCAACAAAAATGTCAAAAACGCGCGCCTTTCCCACCTTGTTCAAACATCCTGATTCCTGGACTTTTAGCACAAACTTATAACATGAAAAATGTCAAGCATCAAGCCACGATTCCATACATACCAAGAACTTGATCTAACTCTCAGAAATGAGAGAGAATTTCTCCATCCCTAATTCTTAACCTAAGTTTTTTCTAATGTTCAGGTTCCAAATTCTCTCAGCACATGCAATATAAATGGAAAGTAAATATATGTGTAGCTTCAGGGCCATGAGTAGAGCATTTTTCATTCATAAACCTAAAGCTAACTCTTCCTAGATTGAGAGATAGAAGTCCATGAACTTACCTGTTCAGCTTGGATCGTGTCTGACAATGGAGGCACTCTCAAGGCAATGTGAGGACTTGTACAGCTTGCTTGAAGTTCAGGGATGCTTCTCCCACCTTTAGCTTGCTTTGAAACCAAATGAATCAAGCTATGGAAGTCAACCTGCAAAACAGAAAAAGTGAAAATGGTGAAGTTGGTTAGAGGTGTTACAGGTCGTGTCCACTGCTTAGGATAGTTTGTATAGGTGGTATGGAGTGTGTATGAACTGGTTTTGGCCAAGGCGCACGAATGGATTGAGTTATGGAAGTCCAACTGCAGAGGTGACTCTATTTTTTGCAGTAGGAGGGTGTTTTGAGGTTTAGGGAGGTATGGAAGGTAGATAGCTCGTGCCTTAGCTCAGGCTTGATGTATGGAATGTGTTCAACAAGTTTGCCTAAGCTTGTGGTTGCAACAATGTGAGTTGTGTTACAAAATGCAAGGTTTCTTCTAACTTAAGGAAAAATTGTCAACTTGGTTTCTAGACTTGTGCAGGCCCCCTAATCATGCTGCAACCATCCCTCTTGATCAGTGTGATATGTTCCTGAACTTGTGCCAAAAGGATTTGCATTGTACTACTTGGATTGCAAATTTGACATAAAGCCATACTTTTCAAAAATGGATAAAGTGCTTTTTCTAATTAAGGCTTAATTCTTCATACAATGACCAAATGCACAAAATAATGCCTTGGCACAATGGATTGGCATTTAATTATTGAGTAAGAAAAGGATTAGAGGCCTGTAACTAGCTTGCTCATGCTGATTTGAAAAATTGCACAAGTTATGAACATGGAAATGGCTCATGAACAAAGTGACTTTTGCCCATATTGACAAATTCGATTCTCCCTAACCACAAGGGTGTTTGAGAAGTTCTTGGACATTTTGGAAAGCTTGGAATGTGTACTACAATCCATCTTTGTAATGCAAGTTGAAATTCCAAGTGGAAGCATGTGAAAAGTGGCCATGAAGTTAGGCAAAAATCCTGCCTAGAATATGTCAAAATTTTTCTAAGTTAAGAATGTTTTGCACCCTTGTTCCAAAAATCATAACTTGAGCTACAAGCTTATTTTGAGGAAACTTTGTGAATCAAAGTTGTAGATTTTGCAATGGAATATAACTTTCATGTTTTGACTTTTGTTTGAATCCAAATATATCTTGATGAAAAAGTAGGACAAAGTTAGGAAAAAATTAGGGATTTTCATAACTTAGAAAAATTCTAAGTTATGAAAATTCTTCATTTCAAACCCTAATTTGTGATTTTTGATTTCTTGATGAACAAGTTTCATGATTTGACATGTTTTGATGAAAAATGAATCTTGACATTTGATTTTGACCAAAAAGTCAAAGTTTGACTTTTCAGTATACAGTCAAATTTGGCTCAGTTGACTGGAAAATTCATCTGTCAAACTTGTGCATTTGGGATCTTTTGAACTTGTTGAACATGTAAAGACAATTCCATGGGGTCCTTGAGTCCATATATGAGCTTGGTTTGCCATTGGCTAGGTCAAACAGTCAAAAATTGCCTTTGTGAAGTCAAAAACCTAAAAATGACGATTTTGCCCTTTTGGTGATCTGATCAATTTTCTTGTGGGATTGTGATCCAAACTTGATCAAATGGTCCATATGAGTTCATAATGTTGATGTGGGTCAAAAATCATGAGGTTTGACTGTCAATTGACCACAGTTGACTTTTTCCCCAATACAGTTGATTTTTAGGTCAACTGTCCAATTGACTGGGCAAAGATTGGAATCAAGGCTTGAAACTTGGTATGGATAAACTTGGGAGTCCAATATGAAGCATGAAAGTCATCTTAGGCATTTTAGGTCAAAACATCTTTGTGCAAACACAAACCCTAATTTGGGTCAACAGTGCAAGGAGAAGTCTTGAGTAGAGGAAACCCTAACTGGATCTTGAGCTCCAAGGGTCTTGTGGTGAGAAAATGTTGAGGAAATGGGAGGGAAAATTTTGGGGTACAACACCTATTTACAGGCAAATTCAAAATCAATACAAATCCATTTTTCCAGACAAATTGCCAATTGCTTTTCCTTTTTTCTGTTTTGTCTTGCGAAGAACGTCCAATGTTCATTTTTGCTATATGCATTTGACATTAATTGCTAATCATAAATAATTGCATACGAAATAAAGGACTAATTACAGGTGACATCAGAAACAGGGGCAATCAGAGTTTTCTAAGCGACCTAGTTGCTCTGTCCACCGAGGTACAAAGGTAAGTTCAGCTGAAGAATGTAACCAGGATACCTTCACTCCACGCAGAGTAAGACAAGATCCAGCAATACTCTCCCCAAGAAGAGTTGGTCTCCTATCAGCCCCTAAAAAGGCACAGTATCCCTAGCAAGTCAGCAACACTCTCCCCGAGAAGAGTTAGTCTACTGTCAGCCTTAAGGAAGATGGATATCCCCAGAAGATCTCAATATTCCCCGGAGGAGTATACAGATGTTCCTCAATAAGCATCCCCGGCAGTCTTAATATAAGATTGTTCCCCGGTGGAATACCAGACACCCCAGTGGAGCCACTTCCCCAGTACAGTCCAAAAGTTTCTCCAGGAGAGTTGAATCATCCTCCCCAGTAGATTCTGTAAGCTTACCCCCAGTAGATTCTGGAAGCTTATCCCCAGTAGATTCTGGAAGCTTATCACCCGCAGAGTACATATCTCTCCCCGACCATATTCAAAGGTTATTCCCCACCAGAGCTTATAACTGGGTTATCCTCAGCTAATTACCACGGAAAGATCGTCCTCGGCGAAGTTCTTCCTATCCCCAGCGGAGTTCATCAAAATCCTCAACAAAACATATCAATAGAATTCCCAGCGGAGTTATCATCAATTCTCAGCGAAGTATCTCTTCCCACAGAGTAATCTCCCCGCAGAGTAATATCTTCACCAAGTTTATTCCCCAACAGAGTCTTCTTCTCCTACCGGTTTATTCTTGCAATCATCATCCCCAGCGGAAACGAAGAACGCTACTCTTCAACATCAGCCCAGGATTCCACAAACTCCCAGTAGTCGTCAAGGATTTATTTTCCTAGACTAAAGTACATTCATCACATTATCATACACCATGACGCATGCATATACGCATCATAACACACTATCTCATTTATTTTGAGCATCATGACATCGTGCATTTCATACATCATGACATTGCATACAACTGATGTTTTGCCTTTTCAGGAAAAAGGTCAATCCAAAGATGATTACTATCAACTGTCGCAATTCCAGATTCGATACCTGTATCTAGCCAGGGCATATCTGTGAGCGATTAATTGTGGATTCGATACCTGTATCTAGCCAGGGCATATCTACATGAAGAGTTTAGAGATTCGATACCTGTATCCAGCCAGGGCATATCTGTAGACGACTAATTCCAGATTCGACACCTGTATCTAGCCAGGGCATATTTGTGAGTGATTGATTGTGGATTCGATACCTATATCTAGCCAGGGCATATCTACATGAAGAGTTTAGAGATTCGATACCTGTATCCAGCCAGGGCATATCTGTAGACGACTAATTCCAGATTCGAAACCTGTATCCAGCCAGGGCATATCTGTGAGATTGTAGATTCGATACCTGTATCTAGCCAGGGCATATCTACATGAAGAGTTTAGAGATTCGATACCTATATCCAGCCAGGGCATATCTGTAGACGACTAATTCCATATTCGACACCTGTATCCAGCCAGGGCATATCTGTGAGATTGTAGATTCGATACCTGTATCCAGCCAGGGCATGTCTGCATGAAGAGTTTAGAGATTCGATACCTGTATCCAGCCAGGGCATATCTGTAGACGACTAATTCCAGATTCGACACATGTATCTATCCAGGGCATATCTGTGAGTAATTGATTATGGATTCGATACCTGTATCTAGCCAGGGCATATCTACATGAAGAGTTTAGAGATTTGATACCTGTATCCAGCCAGGGCATATCTGTAGACGACCAGTTCCAGATTCGACGCTTGTATCTAGCCAGGGCATATCTGTGAGTGTTTGATTGTGGATTCGATACCTGTATCTGGCCAGGGCATATCTGCATGAAGAGTTTAGAGATTCGATACCTGTATCCAGCCAGGGCATATCTGTAGACGACCAGTTCCAGATTCGATACCTGTATCTAGCCAGGGCATATCTGTGAGCGATTGATTGTGGATTCGGTACCTGTATCTAGCCAGGGCATATCTTCATGAGGAGTTTGAAGATCAACCCCTGTAACAGGCCAGGAAATTATCTTTCTTTCTCAAGTATGCAAGTTCTCTCTAAGGAATCTCCTACGCGATCGACACCCCGATGGCATCTTTAAGCCCATCTCCACCACTATCCATTACCTTTCCAAATGGCATCTATAAGTCCATTCCCGACAAGGTTCTGTCACATCTCCAGATGGCATCTATAAGCCCATCCTCCTATTCATCATCTTTCCAAATGGCATCCGTAAGCCCATTCCCGACATCGCATTGCTGATACTCCACTATGCGAGTGCAAATTTCTGGGCACTTTAGTGTTCAATCATCTTCCACCTTCGGATCACGAAAGACACGCAAGCCAATCTACATCCTCAGGTCTAAGAAGATTGAACAGGGGCAACTGTTGTACCCCAAAATTTTCCCTCCCATATTCTTCAAGATTTGTCAAGATCAATCTTCAAATGGTTCAAAATCTCTCAAGGGTTGCACAGTCAAACATCCTCCTAAGCCAGTCAAAATTAGGGTTTTGTTTCTCTCAAGGAAGTTGAGGTTTTCAATGGCTCAATCAAGTCCCATATGACTATATACATTGTTAAGCATCTACATGTCAAGTTTCAAGACTCACAGCATCAAGTTGCATAGTCAAAAGCCCTATTTGCTCTACAATCAACTGTAGGGGTAAAATGGTCATTTAGCAGTCAAAAGTCAAAAATTTTGGTCAACATATTATTTTGAGCACACAATCATCATTTGATCAAATCTTGATCATGATTCCACAAGCATGGCTCAAAAATCATCAAGATGCAAAAGTTTCCATTTTTGGACAGTTGAAAAGTCAACTGTAACTTGACCAAGGCATAACTTTTTCATGGTTCATCAGAAAAATCCCATCCAATTCTCATTTTGAAGGGGATGACATTTCCTACAACTCATCTTCATATTCCAAGTCCAAGAAATTCTCTCACAAAAAGTTATAAATTTCTACATTATAGGTCAATTTCAAAAGTCAACAAAAATGCATTTTAAGTCAAAGACCATAACTTGAGATTGATAAATCAAAATGACATGGGACCAAAGGCATTGGTTAGAGGACTTCAAGACCTTTCCAAAATGTCCAAGAACATGTTCATATGATCAAAATTGAGCAAGACATGCATTGGAGAAGTTGGGAAATTTTTGTGAAATGGAAAAAGTCAACTATCCTTAAAACTTCAATTTTTGACAAAAGGGCCCACTTTCTTCCACTTGATTCAGCCTTGTCATGCCACCCACGTGTCCCATGATTAATTTCAGGATCAAACATTTATTTTTCCATTTTATTTAATTTTTATTTGATTTAATTTATTTTAAATCCATAAAAATTCAAATAAAATCTAAAAAATTAATGGAATAACATCTTTTGATTTGAATAGCTTTCATGTGTCATATTCCAGCTACCAAATTCAGGCCAAGCCTTTTTGTGCATAAAATCCAAGATTTGAACTAAGTTTGGAAAGTTCTTCAATGGTGGTCAACCAAATCTCCAAACTTAATTACACAAGGATACAAGCCCAACTGCTGACCTAATTTCGTTCACACATACATAAGCAAGCATTACAAACCTAATTCAGAACCCAAGCATTGCTAAAACGGCAAAATCAAAACTCAAAAATTGTTGGAAAAGTGAGAGATCTAGAACAAGGTTGCAGGCATTTTGAGATCAAAAGAAGCACGTAGTCTTCCTCCTTGTTGTCCACTGAACCTAAAGAGACCAATATCACGTCCTAAGATCCACTGAATAGCGCTGTAAGTTCTCAAATACAGACCCCTGAACACGAAACCTCAATTCTCCATTCTTGCATTTTTTTCTCAAAAACCTTAGCATATTCATGTTTCTTGTTTAATTTCTAACCTGATGGCAATATTTGATTTCGTTTTTAAGCCTCATATGGTGATACCCGTACCTAGGGTTTGTGTGTGTTGTTTTTAGGCGTTTTGTTTTCAGGTGAAATCAAAAGAAATCATAAGCGTGGATGAGCTCAAGAGACCTGGACGAGACCAACCATGGTCTTGGAATGTCTTTTTGAGGCCTAGGGACGATTCTAAGCATAGCCTACGAAACTACCTGCGGATAAAAATCCACAGGTAAATAACCAGCATTTTTGTTGAAGAAGATGATGATGCGTCACAGTGTGATTGGCCGTTTCAAACAATCGCGCGGTTTTTTTATTTTCCAGGCATTGTGTTGATTTACTAACATAATAATCACTTATTATTATTATTTCAATTGAACAAGGCAGTTGGGTTGGTTAAGGCGTGCAAGCATAATCCCTTGGGACCTGGGTTCGAATCCCAGGTCCCCCAAATAATTTGTTTCCATTTTTTCTTGTATAATCTCATGCAGGCTTCAAAGCATAGTCCATCATGCGCCTCATATCCAAGCGTGCCAAGTGGCCATTCTCACAGATCTGATGGCCATGATGTGCAGGCTACCATGTTCCTGGTCAACCCACGCTCTAGGCAATCTCAAAAGTCCAAGCAAGGCCTGTGTGCGTTAATGGGCCAGATTTCCAAATTCACCTCCATTCTGGGCCCAGAACCCCCTTGGTTCATTTCCTTTTTCCTTTTTATTTTATATTTTCTAGTTTATTTTTTTTTTGTTTTTTCTAATTATTATTATTATCACTAAAATTAACATAATTAATTTTTCACAATAAAATTTAGAAAACCAAAAAAAAAACATTTTTATTAATTTCAATTACTTTTTTTTAAAATAAATTCATTAATTAATTTAGTTGTTTAATTAGGTTAATTGTAATCTTTTTCACATTAAATAAAAATCAAATCTAGAATTAGGTTTTTCTTTTGACACTTTTAATTTCTTTTTTTATTTTATTTATTTTGTTTCATTAAAACATTAAAAATACAAAAAAACATTTTTTTCTTTTAATTAATTAATTAATTAGAATTAGGGTTAATATTTAATTAAATGCAAAGGACCAAATTCAATTCTTTTCTCAAAAAAAAGGGTCAAAACCCTAAGGACATCCCGATTCAATCTTTCGCGCGCATATTATTTTTAATTCGTTGTTTTGATTATTTATGTATCTGCTCAGAAATGTAATAGTTAATTAGAACCTTATCGCTTTCTTTTAATTTCTCGCATTTTTATTTTCCAAACGGGTTATGTTTTTGGCGATGTATATACCTGCGCCTTGTAATAGCTAGATTTACCTTTTCCGCACTTTATTTTCCGTACTCTTAACTGTTAAAAATGAATGAAAGACTTGTATGAAAAATAAAACCAATCCGTAGCTCACCAATAACATGTACAAGATAAGCTTAACTAAAAAACAACACACATGCACATGCCACTCTTAGGGTACGCCTCACTGGTTGCCTCGACGTGGTCGTCAAGTATAGGGTGTTTTAGAGGTCGCCCTCCTGTCTAAAGATCCAGTTGCCTCGAAACGGTTGCCTCGAATAAAAAGGATCTAGGACATTAGGGTTACCGCTAAGGTGTCCTACCATTGCTCTGGTGACCACACATGTCCCTTAATCGAATTGACCCGAACAACTCCAACGACGGTGCTACCTACTTCTCAATAGTGGGATAGCACTGTCTAAAGGACTCTTACACAGCCTAATTCCTTGTAGTAGGTAGATTTCTCCTGGGTACTTGCTCTTTCAAAAAAACAAAAACAACTTTTCACACCTACACTTTCAAAAGGTTTTCAAACAAATATTTCATACACTCTTGAGGACAGATACAAGAGTTACTTAGAAATTTTTCAAACAAAACTTTTTTTTTCAAAACCCACACACACTTGAAAAGCAAACAATTTTTGAAAACATAGAGCAAGTACCTAAGAGCCCGTGGATAACCACGGATAGAAAGGGTGCTAACACCTTCCCTTTCTATAAATCTACCTCCCGAACCGAGAAACATTCTCGAAAAGGAATTTTGCTGTGCTTTTGTCCTTTCCATGTTGGAGAACATAAAAGACGGTGGAGACTCTTGCTTACCGCGACATTTCACGAACCATCTTAAAAAACAGTCAGTTCTATTTCCACCGATCACAGCATCAAAAACCACCATTGTTGCATATTCTGACCAAGAACTTCAAACTTCCATTTCACTCGTGCATTTCTTGGCCTTTTGCTTCCAAAAGCTTCCAAACATCATACATAAGCCATCCCTATCCCTGTTACACGACTGTAACACCATATTCATCCATTTCTAAGTTAAAAAACAGAGCATCACAGTTGGACTTCTCCAGACCATTCCAACCACCCTCAGCTTAAGCCAGCCATTGCATTAGCTTCCTAGAGGTCTAAGGAAGCTAACCTGATCATCACCACTGCTTGAAACAAGCTCAAATCCATTTCACGATTTCCAGTTTTGAGGTATTTTTCTTGAACTTCTATCTTCATATTTAGGAATTGTTAGGCTTGCATTTGTGAAGATAAAATGTAGACATCATTGCCCTGAAACTATACATGTCCATAGATTTCATTTATTTTGATTGAGCTAGGAGAATTTTGAGTTTGAACTTTCTGAAATATTTAGGTCAGAATTTGGTACTTTTAGAAATTCTCATTCATCTTTGATTTATAGCTTATGATATTTATATGGTTGGATTCGTGTGACAAAATGTAGCAACTTTCATGTTTACATTTTTGCAAATGGTTGAGAAATGAGCAAGTTACATATCCTTTGGCTGTTGGTTGAAGATGAAGTGTAATCAGGGCGCATTTTGTGTTATATATTTATCCTTTCATACAAGTTAACGGATGTATTACTACGCTAGTGGTTAAAGCGCGCGTCTGTCACTATGAGGTCATGAGTTCAAGCCCCAGCGTGACCTTTTTCCATTTTTTTCACTTCTTTGACATTTTTTTGTTTGCACCGCCTGGGCTTTCATCATTTGGGCCTATTGTTTTTTTTCTTTTAATAACTCTTATTTGCTTGTGCACACCTGGCCCAAATTTCTTTAATTATTTTCTTTTTTTTTATTTTTGTTTTTATTTTTTTTCTTCTTTAATATTTTTATTATTATTATTATTATTATTATTATTATTATTATTATTATTATTATTATTATTATTTTCATAAATCATAAAAAATCCAAATTTATTTTTATTTATTATTTATACTTATATATTTTATTTTCTCCATAAAACAAAAAGACTAAAAAACATTTTCTTAAAACAAATTAATTACTTTTTTTTCTTAAATAAATAATTTTTAGACTTCGGATAAATTAGTATATTATTTTATTCTCTTAGTTAAAATTAATTTAGAACTTAGGTTACTTTAATTAATTAATCTTCATTTTATTTTCATTAATTTAAAACCTTTTTTTATAAAAAATCCTAAAAATCCTTTTCAAATTAATTTCTTTTCTTAATTAGTTTAAGTTAATTTTATTTAATTTTAATTAATCATTTTCTTTAATTAGGTCAAGACAAAACCCCTTTCATAAAAAACAACAAAAAATCATTTCTTTTTCCATTTATATTCTTGCATTTTATTTTCAATTTTGTACGATATTCAATATGGTTGTAATAGATAATTAGGTTTAATTTTCTTGCAATCCCTATTTGAAAATTTGTACACCCCCTCTCCTAACGATGTAATAGCGTAGTAATTTTACTTTGTGCAATTTATCGCTTTATATAAATGCTAGTAATTAGGGGTTGTATGAGAAGATAAAATCAACAAGTAGAAAACCCTAATCAAAGACTAAAGAAAGCATGAAAATCAATACACTTTCACACAAGCACCCCTAGGGTAAAATCCACTTGGTTGCCTTATAAAAATGGTCATATTATGCATGTGAGGTATCTTAGCAAAAACAAGCAAAAATACAAGATCATAGTCCCTCGATGACGCTAGCTATGTTGCCTTTTGAAAATGATCTTAGTCCCTAAAGAAAGATGCTAAGATACATTGCAACATTGCTAATCATGGTTATACGATGACCCACGTCCGTCCCGTTTACATCCAAAGATAGGGTTACTTACCAAATCAATGGTAAGATGACAATGTCAAAGGAAAGAGGAAATAAACATGGAAGTCTTTTTGAGTAGGTAGATTGTTCCTAGTTACTTGCTGACTTTCAAAACAAAATATCCTTGCTATTTTCAAAATAAACACCAACACTTTCAAAAATATCTTTCAAACTTGAAAACATTTTCAAAAGATCACACTTTGTATACATTCTTACGAACGAGAATCATTACAAAGTTTGCCTAAACGATGACATCATTACAAAATACTTTCAAAAACCACACAAAGCACATTTTCAAACAAAAGCAAGTGATCTAGCAAGTAACTAAGAGCCCATGGAAAACCATGGATGAAAAGGGTGCTAATACCTTCCCTTTTCATAATCTACCCCCCGAACTCTAGAAAACATCTCAAAGGTCTTTCCTGTTCTTTTCAGCCTTTCCTTTTGGATAAAAGAAAAGTCGGTGGCGACTCTTGCTAATCGTAACACTAAAACACAAAACATACCAAGTCAGTTCTCCCACCGTATCACGGAACTGGCGACTCTGCTGGGGAAATTCTAAAAGTGGGGTTACCTTAGGGCTAGATCACATTTACTTGTTTCTTTCTTTGACTTGTGTGCTTTAAATTATGGTTCTTTGTTTGGGTTTGAATCCTCTACCCGGATTTGGGACACCTTATAGGTAAGTAGCAATACATTATGGAAACTGTTTGGGGTATACCAACACGGTCTAAGCAATAGCTACGTTAGTGCGACATATTTATGGGTACCGGTAGCCCTTGAGTAGTCAAGGAGAATACGGGGCCGCTGAGTGATGTCATGAAGCACTAATGAACTTTTAGAACCTTTACTTGACCAACTTGGCCATTAGGACGTAGTGAGATGACCGGCTTTGGTGCAGTCCGAAGTTAGTAGATAGTCGATACTACACTCATTGAGGTTTGGTTTTTTGGAATATTTAGGTCGCCATTAAAGAGGCTTGCACTGAAACAATTCCCAAGGAAACAAATCAGTGATATTGAGATCCTTAGAACCCGGTTACTATTTCTAGGACAGGTTTGAGCCAACTAAACTTCAAGAGGGTACTTACCTATGAGACTCCATGCAAACCTAAACCTAAGGACTTGTTTGTTTTGTTTGTGTATAGATACTTGTACATAACATCATAAACATCAAAACATCATACTCATACTCACTAACCATTTCAAGGATCTTGGGATTTATCTTTGTTCTGTTTTGTAGGACATGGATTCTATTCGCAGGAAAATCATTCAAGTCAATCTTGTAAGGATCCCTCCTCCACTTAAAGAGTTGGCTTCAAGAGTTCTTGAGAATTATCCATTTACCAAAAGACATGGTCGCCTCCTAAACTTGGTTACCTCCAACACTGACGAGGACATGATGAAGGTGCTCTACCAGTTCTTTGATCCTCTACACCATTTCTTCACTTTTCCTGATTATCAAGTTGTGCCAACTTTGGAAGAATTCTCCCAACTCTTGAGGATTACCATTCTCAATCAACTACCCTTCAACGGTACGGAAAGAGATCCAAAACCATAAGAGATTGCTCAAGATCTACACTTGCAATCATCTGATATCACAACTAATTGGGAAACAAGGAGTGGTGTCAAGGGTTTCTTAGCAAAGTTCTTGTTTGAGAAAGCCTAAAACTGTTGGAACTCTTTGGATTTGCAAGATTTTGAAGAAATTGTGGCTCTCCTCATCTATGGGATGGTTTTGTTTCCAAACCCTGACCAACTCATAGATGTAAACACTGTCAAAATCTTCATGTCTCGCAACCCGATGCCTACTTTGTTAGGAGACATCCTACATTCTTTTCACTCTCGCACTATGAGGAAAAGAGGTATTATTATGTGTTGTACTCCTCTCTTGGCAAGATGGTTTATTTCGCATCTTCCCCAATCTATGTTGAAAAATGAGCAAGGTTCAAGATGGTCCCATAGGTTGATGACGCTCAGACATTCAAATATTCATTGGTGTTCCCGCTCTTTGGAGAATGTTACTATCGTCGACCATTATGGAGAATTCCCTAATGTCCCTTTGCTTGGAATTAGAGGAGGTATCACTTACAACCCCTGCTTATCCATATGACAGTTTGGTTACACCCGGAGGGATGGTCTCCACGAGATGCTTATCCAAGGATTGGTATTCGATTACGAGAATGACAATCAAGGTTACCGTCAGAGGTTTATCCGAGCATGGAGGATGGTGAACAAGGTGGATAGCAAGACACTAGGACACAAGAATTACATTCCCCTCGAGCCTTACCTTAAATGGGTACGAGCTCATGCTCAGAAACTTGTGATGCCTTATCCCTCCATCTTACCAGTCATCGTGGAGCCTGTGGTCGAAGGAGATGTTCCCTACACTATCCTCCATCCCGACATGCCTACCTCTCTCGAAGACTTACAAAAGGGTTAGATCCAGCTGAAGGAAGAACGAGATACTTTCGAGGCTCAATTCTATGCTAGTGAAAAGAGGGTCTTGGAGCTTACGAAGAAACTACAAGAAGAGAAAAGTGTGAACGCCTATCTCGCACCGAAGAGGATGTGTTCAGTCTTTTTATCTTAGAAAGTTATTTTATAAGCCCAAGAGGCATGATGTAATCTTTCTTGTTCTGTTTAATGAGAATTAAGTTTTGTTCATTCTTTTGTCCATACAAATTTAAATTTCATTAATCCTTGAAATCATTTGCATGTACATATTCCATGCATCATAACATGACAACTTTTCACATATCAAGTTTCCTTATCTTTCTGCTGTTTATTTCAGCAAGATGGATCTAGAGAAAATTGTGAAGGATCTCCAAACCCAGAATTCTTAGTTTCAGGAGACTCTACTAGCCCTGGCCAAGGGGCAGCATGATATGATGGCTTTGTTGGCTGTTAAGAAGAAGCCAAAGAAGAAAGCTCTACTCAACATATGTAGAAGGTTCAAGGAGACAGTCCGTCAAATCCCAGTAGGAGGAGATTCATGTGAAGAGGACGAGAGCCAGATTGGTGAGGTCAAGAGTACTCAGGCTGACTGTATCAATGATCAAGTATCTGATGATGATTATTTCAACGAGCGGTATCCACCCGTTGATATCAAATACAAACAGTTAGAAGACATATTGAAAGCTGTTGAAATCCAAGTCGTCCCTGGTTTAGATTTTGATGATTTGGGTTTGATCTCTGGGGTAGTCATTCCCCACAAATTCAAAATACCAATCTTTGCAAAATACGATGGGGTTTCTTGTCCAAAACTCCATTTGAAATCTTATGTGCCCAAGATACAGCCGCACACTGCTGATAAGAAGCTCTGGGTTCACTTTTTCCAAGAGAGCTTGGCTGGAATGCAACTTGAATGGTTTTATCAGTTAGATGGTTCTCATATCAATACTTGGGAGGATTTAGCTACTGCCTTCTACCATCAGTATCAATACAATGTTGACTTGGCACCAACGAGGGTTCAATTGCAAGATATGACAATGGGGAAGAATGAAGGATTTAAGGAATATGCACAAAAGTTGAGAGACCTTGCTAGTAGGGTCCAACCTCCCTTGACTGATAGGGAGCGCATCGACATGTTCATGGGCACTTTATCTGGTCCTTTCTTTAATCTGTTGGTTGGCTGCTCTTCTTTTGGTTTAACCGAATTGATCTTAACCGGTGAAAGAGTTGAAAGTGGCATCAAAAGTGAGAAGATATCTGTGGCATCTACCTCCACTCCCAATCCTATCAAGAAACCTTTTGCCGCAAAGAACGAAGTCAATGTTGTGTACGGGGCAAGGGCCCATACCAAGAAGAACGATCACCCGTCTGTCAATGCTGTCCGAATCTCCAATCCAACTCCTACTCCAAGACTATCTGCAAATCATCAATGTTTTGAAACTCCAAGAAGACAATTTACGAGGTTAGGCATGTCACTGTCTCAAGCCCTTCAACATTTGCTCAAGGCTAATTTAGTGACATTGCGCGATCCTCCCGCCAACCCTGAAACCTCGTCATCAAAGTATAATCCGAATGCTAAGTATGCTTACCATTCAAGCAACCCCAGGCACGAGACTGACCAGTGCTGGGCCTTGAAGAACAAAATCCAGGATTTGATTGATAACAAAACTATTGAATTTGATCCTCCTCCAACGCCGAATGTAATCACTGCTCCAATGCCGAAGTATGACAAAGGTGTTAATGTTGTCGAAGATGCAATTTTTGCCGCCTCTATAGAAGAATTGACTACTCCGTTGAATATAATATAAAAAAATCGGTTGAAAGCTGGGATTTTCCCTGGCTGCGTAAAGGACTACCTGTGCTGTACAAGACAACATAATGGGTGTGAAGGGCTGAAGAAAGGCATACAACGCCTGATGGATAGCCACAAAATTCTATTCGAGAAGACCCCACTTGCCAAGAGTTTGATTAACAAATGTAAAGACCTCTATATTATTACCATCTCAAACAAACCTCTTAGGATCACCTTCAAAGGTCCTATTATGATTTCAAATGAACCCACTGTTACTCCCTTAATAATTACCAATCCCGGACCAAGTCCCTACTCTTCAAACAAAGCAGTACCATGGAATTACGGTACTGAGGTGTTCTATCATGGGATTAAACAAGATGCCTGGATCAAAGAAGAAAAAGATGACAATGTTGGCAACATAGCTAGCTCAAGCAAGGTAACTAGAACTGGGAGAATATTTTCACCCAATATCTCACCACCAGTGGTTATAAAGACGCCCATCTGAATTACTGCTGCCAAGCCAAGTACTGATACAAGTGGGAAGGAGAAGGTTGTTGAGCCTGATGTGATTGAAGTACCCTCCAAGGACGTAGCTGATGAAGAACCCTCCACTCGCGAGATGGACACGATTTTGAAGATCATAAAAAGAAGCGACTTCAAGATTGTGGAACAGTTGGGGCAAACCCCTTCTAAGATTTCAATGTTGTCATCGCTGCTTTGCTCCGATGCCCATGCTTGAACGTTAATCAAGTTACTGAAAAAGGCTCATGTCCCCCATGAGACAACAACAAACCAATTTGAGAATTTTGTTGCTAGCCTAACAGCTGATAATGGCTTGGGATTTTCAGATGCTGACTTAACACCTCTCGGGAAGAATCACAATAAATATTTACATGTTTCTGTCGAGTGCAAAGGGAATAACTTAGCACATGTACTAGTCGACACTGGTTCTTCTTTAAATGTATTACCCAAGGGGGAGTTAGACCGTCTAGATTGTGAAGGTTTAGTCTTGAAGCCAAGCGATATCATTGTAAGGGCATTTGACAAATCAAAGAGGACTGTTCATGGGGAGGTAGATCTTCCAATCAAAATGGGCTCCCAAATCTTCAACTCCAACTTCTATATTATGGATATTCGTCCTGCCTATTCTTTTCTGTTAGGTCGCCCGTGGATCCATAAAGCTGGGGCAGTAACCTCAACCCTCCACCAGAAACTCAAATATCCAGTCAAGGGTAGAATAGTCATCGTCTATGGAGAAGAAGAGTTTATGGTGAGCTACCTTAACACTTTCAAGTACGTAGAGATGGATGGAGAATTCATTGAGACCCCGTGTTAAGCCTTTGAGGTTGTACCACCGATGATTGCTGCTACTAAATGTTCTTCTGATGAGTCTAAAGCTGTTAAGGCCACGCCAAAGATGGTTTCAGTCAAAGACGCCCGTGCAACAATTGAAGAAGGAAACTGCGATACTTGGGGGAAAATCCTCGATATCCCTTTTAAAGCAGACAAGTTTGGTTTGGGCTTCACCGTTAAAGCTCAGAAGGAAGTGAGGCGTGCTCGTGCTGGAAAGCCACCTCTCCGCATTGGAAGCCATGAAGTCAACGTCGTGGGTGATTCTGAAGAAGGAGCTGCATTTGAAGAGTGGGTGTATCCAACTACAACGGAGCTGAAGAATTGGCATACAAAGGACTTTGTGCCCATCTCCTTCATTGAGGAGTAATCTACTTATTATTGATTTTCTTTCAATTCAAGAACATATTGTCTGTAATATTTTAACAATGACTTTTCAGCCATTTGCCTGTCCCGGGGCAATTTGGTCCATTTGTCAAGGGTTTTATTTATGTTCATATAATCATATGATCATTCACTACATTGGACTCTTTTGCATTCAAATATTTGTGTTCATTGTCTTTCCTTTCTCGCAAATACATTTTAAAAAAAAGCCATGTATCTTACATGCACACACACAGACACTCGTGCAGGTCCACATCCACTATGGATCCTATTGCCAATAACTCTACTATTGCCGACTGTGACTTTGAATGTCCTATCAACCAAGCCGAAGACGAAGGCGAGGAATATTGTGATATACCGGGAGAGCTATCCATACTTCTATTGCAATAGGAAAAATCTATTCAACCGCACAAAGAGTCAGTTGAAGTTATCAACCTGGGTACTGAGTCAAATAAGAAGGAAATCAAGATCGGCGCTAATTTGGAAAGCAGTGTCAAGAGCAGGTTGGTTAAGATGTTGCATGATTATGTGGAAGTATTTGCTTGGTCTTATGAAGATATGCCTGGGTTGGATACCGACATCGTAGTTCATTTTTTGCCGACAAGAGAGGATTGCCCTCCCGTCAAACAAAAGGTTCGTTGCATGAGGCCTGATATGTCTGAAAAGATCAAAGCTGAAGTGATGAAACAATTTGATGCAGGGTTCCTAGCTGTGACATCCTATCCTCAATGGGTTGCTAATGTGGTTCCAGTACCAAAGAAAGATTGGAAAGTTTGCATGTGCGTAGACTATAGGGATCTGAATAGTGCAAGCCCCAAGGATGACTTCCCTCTACCATACATTGACGTCTTAGTTGATAATACTGCTTAGCATAAAGTGTTCTCTTTCATGGATGGCTTCTCAGGCTATAATTAAATAAGGATGGCTCTCAAAGACATGGATAAGACTACTTTCGTCATGCAATGGGGCACCTTCTGCTACAAGGTCACGCCGTTCAGATTAAAGAATGCAGGGGCAACATATCAAAGGGCTATGGTAGCTTTATTTCATGACATGATTCATCATGAGATAGAGGTATTTGTGGATGATATGATTTCCAAATCACAAACCGAAGAAGAACATCCTAACCATCTGTAAAAATTATTCGTGAGGCTGAAGAAGTACAAACTAAGGTTAAACCCTAACAAATGCACATTTGGAGTACAATCCAGAAAGCTTCTAGGTTTTGTTGTCAGCAATAAAGGAATTGAAGTTGATCCTACCAAGGTAAAGGCCATCCAAGAAATTCTAGTCCCTCATTCTGAAAAAGAAGTCAGAGGGTTCTTGGGTCATCTCAATTACATTGCTCGCTTCATATCACACTTGACTTCTACTTGTGAGCCAATCTTAAAACTCTTGAAGAAAGATCATGTAGTTAGATGGAATGATGAGTTCCAGATTGCCTGACAAAATCAAAGAATACCTACAAGAACCTCCTATTTTCATGCCTCCAGTTGAAGGAAGACCCTTGATCATGTACTTGACAGTATTAGAGAACTCTATGGGGTGTGTTTTGGGCCAACATGACGAGTCTGGCCGAAAAGAGCATGCTATTTATTACCTGAGCAAAAAGTTTACCAACTGTGAAACCAGATATTCACTGCTCGAGAAAACTTGCTGCGCTCTGGCGCGGGCTGCTCGCAGGCTAAGACAGTATATGTTTACTTATACCACTCTATTGATTTCTAAGATGGACCCAATTAAGTACATCTTCGAGAAACCTGCCATTTCCTGACGGATAGCCAGATGGAAAATGATCTCGATTGAGTATGACATTCAATACACGACTCGAAAGGCCATCAAAGGAAGTGTATTAGAAGATCATTTGGCCCATCAAGCTGTGGATATTATCAGTCAATGAACTTCGACTTCCCTGATGAGAACATCATGCTAGTAACCGACTATGCGAAACCTGTACCATATGACGGGCCTGAATAAGAACCCCGATGGACTATGGTATTTGATGGGACTTCCAACGCCTTAGGTAACATAATTGGTGTTGTGATCATATCTCCTGAAGGTTGCCATACTCCTTTCACTGCAATACTATGCTCCGATTGCACAAACAATATGGCCGAGTATGAAGCATGCATCTTAAGTCTAAAAGCTACTATTGACTTAAGGATCAAGCATTTGGATGTGTTCGTGGATTCTGCCCTAGTGATCAACCAAGTAAAAGGAGACTGGGACACTAAACACCCTAATCTTATCCCTTAAAAGGAACTTGTGCTATCCCTGATTCCTTACTTTAAATAGATCACTTTTGAGCACTTCCCTAGGGAAGAAAACCAGTTGGCTCACGCTTTGGCAACCATGTCTTCAATGTTCAGGGTCAGATGGGACAACAAAGCCCATATGACAACAATTGAAAGATTCGATGAACCTGCACATTGCCATGAGCTTGACACCGATGCGAAAAAGCCATGGTACCATGAGGTGATGAGATACCTTGAAGCACAAGAGTATCCAGAGGGGGCATCTATCAATGAGAGAAAGTTCTTGCGAAGATTTGTAGCCAAATTCTTCCTAAGTAATGGGATATTGTTCAAGCACAACCATGATTCAACTCTACTCTGATGTGTGGACAAGAAGGAGGCGGAGGAGATCGTAGAAGACATGAACGATGGTCTCTTCGATACTCACTCAAGTGGACATACGATGGCTAAGAAAATCTTAAGAGCCAATTACTATTGGTCCATGATGGAGACTGATTGCCATCAACAATCAAGAACTTGTCACAAATGCCAAATCTACACTGACACGGTCCATGTGCCTCTTACCCCTCTGAATGTCATGACCGCTCCGTGGCCATTTGCAATGTGGGGTATTGACATGATTGGAGAGATCAAGCCCACCGCTTCCAACGGACATCACTTCATTCTTGTTGTTATCGACTATTTTACCAAATGGGTCGAAGCTGCCTCATTTGCCTCAGTCACCAAGAATGTGGTAGCCAGATTCATCAGACACAACCTCATCTGCCATTATGGTATCCCTGAAAGGATCATCACCGACAATGGGAATAACCTTAACAATGCTATGATCATTGAGCTTTGCACTCAGTTTAAGATCAAGCATCACAATTCTTCTCCGTATAGACCGAAAATGAATGGCGCAGTCGAAGCGGCCAACAAAAATATCAAGAAGATTGTGAAGAAAATGGTAGTAACCTATAAGGATTGGCATGAGATGTTGCCGTTTGCTCTACATAGCTATCGTACTTCAGCTAGAACATTAACTGGGGCAACTCCCTTTTCTCTAGTCTATGGCATGGAAGCTGTTTTGCCAGTGGAAGTTCAGATTCCCTCGCTGAGAATTATAAACGAGGAAGGCTTAGGCGAAGACGGGTGGATTCAAACGAGATTGGATCAGCTGAACTTGATTGATGAAAAATGGTTAGCTGTTGTTTGCCATGGTCAGACGTACCAAAAATGGATGATCAAGGCTTTCAACAAAAAGATGAAAGCCTCGAGTATATCAAGTTGGTGACTTGGTGATAAAACGCATCATTCTACCACATGGCGACCCCATAGGCAAATGGACTCCCACCTATGAAGGGCCATTTGTTGTCAAGAGAGTTTTCTCTGGCCGTGCCATGAAGCTGACTACCATGGATGGTGAAGATTTCCCACATCCTATAAACGCAAACATAGTTAAAAAATACTACACATAAGAGACCCGCTAGGTTGACACACCTAGGAAAAATAAGGGCATCCCGGAAAACCAAAAGGTTTGGGCAAAAATTAGGGATATATGAAAAAGATTGTACACCTGGAAAGTTGAAAACCCGAAAGGGCGACTTGGGAAAAAAAGGGTATCCTGGTGGGCTGAAAACCCGAAAGGGCGGTCCAGGCAAAAGTTAAGGATTAAAACCGTATGACTATGTCCTGTGGAATCGACACAGTTAATTTTATCACCAAGGTCCAAGTTCAAACGGTCCAAGATCAATCCAATCAACTTCTATCAACGGCAAGGGACACTCGAAGACATTGGGGGCAATAATAGAGTTGGAAGGAAATGAGACCATTTCACATGGCTATTTGTTTTCATTCTCAATTTTGTTTTCCTTTCGACGATTTCCTCTTACTAGGATCTCCGTCTCTCTGTACAAAAACGCCCATTCATGGGCAAAATATCAATACAAATATACTTTGAAGTGCAAAGTTTCTGTCTTTGTTTTGAATGCAAATTTGTCCAATGACTAAAATTGAATGAACATATGCATATGAACATAATTAAAACTTTTTGGCACATGTGTCCTGCTAAGTAGCAACAAGCATCTCTTTAATGTATATGAAATATCCCCACAGAGTTATCTCATTATCATTATCCCCACAAGGACGGCTACAATAAACCGTTCCCCAATGGAGTTTCCCACAAAGTCTCTTTGCATAGGATAATCCCCGACCAGAGTCTCAATCTCTTGGCAGCTCTCTCTCCATCTAGGTCGATTTTTACAAGTTGAAGCCCCGTGGATCTCTTCCTAAAAGAAACTCACTTCCCCAACAGGGTTTATTTCCCCAACATGGTTTATTTCCCCAATAGATTTTATTTCCCCAACAGGTTTTATTTCCTCAACAACAATCGAGGAACCACAAATTTCCCAGCCGAGTACATCCTCCCCAACCGAGTATGTATTCCCCCGTCATAGTCCATCCTCCCCAGCTGAGCCCGTTATTCCCCAGCTGTGTATATCCTCCCCAGTTGAGTGTATCCTCCCCAAGCTGAGTCTGTCCTACCCAACTGAGTCTACACTCTCCAGTTTGAATTTTCCTTTCAGATTATTGCAAATCATAGGGCCACAACCCCTGATCCCCAATAAAGCCGTCAACAAAGCCTTTACTATTTCCAAAAAGATACTATGAAGCCTGGACCCGACTAAATATTAGCATAATTTCCAAGTTATTACTAAAGCCTGGACCTGACCAGATGATAATTTGACTTCTTCAATTGCCGAAGCCTGGGCCCGACCAGATAGTAGTTTAATTCCTACAAAATCATCAGTAAAACTCCTCTTATCCAGTTGAGTTTGCCACTATCCCTAGTGAATTACTGAAACTTGGACCCGACCAGATAACATTTTGAGTATCTGAAACCTAGACCCGACCAAATAACGGTTGATCTCAATTTCAAGATACTATGAAACCTAGACCCGACCAGATAATAGTCTAACTCTTCAAAGATATAGAAGAACCTGGATTCAACCCGACCAAGGTTTAACTTCTTTTCCCAAGTAGAGTTTGCCTCTGCCCCAACAAATTACTGTGAAACCTGGTTCTGACCAAATATCAATTTTCAATTTCATCTTTTCAAGCAAGTTTTTGTGAAGCCTGGATTCGACCAGATAGCAATTACCCTCAGAGATTCGTTGTGAAACCTGGAAACTGACCAGATAACAACTAAATCCCAAAATAGTTTATGGTGAAACCTGGACCCGACCAGATATCAATTGACCTCATCAACCTCAGGAATCTGCAAAGCCTGGAATCGACCAGATAACAGTTTTTCAAACAGTTTATTGTGAAACCTGGAGCCCGACTAGATAACAATTAACTATGATTCCTGGAGAGACACTATGAAGCCTGAACTCGACCAAATAATAGTATAACTTTCCAAAAACCATAAATCCTGGACTCGACCAGATAGTAGTTACCACTTCAAGTTACTGCGAAGCCTGGATCTGAACAGATAACAGTTAACTTCCGTATCCCCAACAAGTTTTTGTGAAGCCTGGATCCGACCAGATAACTATTCAATTTCAAGAAAATTTTATGCAAAGCCTGGAATCCGACCAGATAACAGTTAATTCGTCTTTTCCCCAAGTAAGTTGCCGTGAAGCCTGGATCCGACCAGATAGCAGTTGACTACTTCATCCTCAGCAAATTGTGAAGCCTGGATCCGACCAGATAACAGCTGACATTCAAGAGATATTCTCCAGTGAAAGCATCCTTTCAACAAAGTTTGAAGATACGCATATTCTTTATCCCCAACGGCAATCAAGGATTCACCCTCCAAAAGTTCATCAACAGCAGTCAGGGATTTATTTTCCCAGACAAAAACATACATCTCACATTCACACATCATAGCATGTACATACCATATGCATTTAACATAATACCACATCTGGTGAACATCATGCAGGCATCTGCATTTTACTAACTCTTTTTCTCACAGGTAAAACACCAAGTTTTAGTATAAATCAACAATAGATTTGTGCTGATACTTCTTCCAGTGTTTACCAACATTCCTCCAAATGGCATCTATAAGCCCATTCACCATCCATCCCCGAGTGCAAATTTCTGAGCACTCTAGTGTTCAATCATCTTTCACCTTCAAGTCACGAATGGCGGATCCGCCAATCTAACTCTTCAGGTTTAAGAAGATTGAACAGGGGCAGATGTTGTACCCAAAAATTTGCCCTCTCATTTATCAAGTAATCTTTCACAAGATCTCCTTCTGTTCAATACTGCATTAGGTTTTGATCAGCTCAAGACACCTCCTTAAGCACTGATGACCAAAAATAGGATTTGAGATTGCACAAGGATAATTGAACTTTCAATGCTTCATATGAATTTCATGGATCATTAGGGACCCCAATTATTACTCATGTCAAGTTTCAAGTGTTGGATCACACTTTTGCTTAGTCAATTGAGCAGTTGACCTAAAAATCAGCTGTATTGGGGAAAAAGTCAACTATGGCCAATTTATAGTCAAACTTCATAATTTTTGATCCACATCAATATTATAAACTCATATTTATCCTTTGATCAACTTTGGACCACAATTCCTCAAGAAATTTGATCAAATCATCAAAAGGGCAAAATGGTCAAAATTAGGGTTTTGACTGAGAAAGGGCAATTTCTGATTTTTGACCTAGCAAATGGTCAATTGGTTTGAAGCATGGTTTCAAGAGTTCAATTCTATATTTTTGACCTAATGGCATGACCTAAAACATTGCTCAAGATCAATTGGATTGACAGTGAATTTTCAGTCAACTGATCAAAAGTCAATTGTACACTGAAAAGTCAAACTTTGACTTTTTGGTCAAAATCCAATGTCAAAGATCACAATTCATCAAAACATGTCAAAATATGAAAATTATTCATAAAGAAATCAAAAAGTCAAGATTTTATTTTGAAAAGTCAAAGTTTTCTAACTTAGAAGTTTTTCTAAGTGTTTAAAACTTCATGTTTTTTCACAACTTTAAGTAAATTTTTCACCATGATGCAAGAGGATTCAAAAGAAACTTTGAACATGGAAGTTGTAGATATACATGATATATACAACATTTCTTTACACAACTTCTTCTAAAAATGCTTGAATCTCAAGTTATTAATTCATAAAGTCATGGTCTTGAAATTTAACACTTAGTGAAATTTTACCCTAGTTTTGGTCAGGATTTTGACCTAACTTCATGGTACTTTTTCATATAGTTCCAAGGGGAAATTTCAAAAGTGATTCAAATAGGGGTTGTAGAGCACATTACAAGCTTTCAAAAATGTCCAAGAACTCCTTGAGATCATTCTTGAGAAGGTAGAATCAAAAAGAGGAAGTTAGGGTTTTCAAACTTGAATTACAAGTCATTTTATGATGAACAAAATTCAAATTTCAAACCTATGCTGCACAATATTGCTTTGCAGGCCTCTAAACCTCAAGATGTCTCCATAATCAGAAGATTACACTTGCTTTTGAGCTATTATCCACTTGATTCAAGCTTTATCCAAGTAAATTTTCCATTAATGGCACAAAGGCACCATTGCCATTTACATAGAGCAAGCTTTATGCAAAGTCAACTTGCATTGAGCTTTGCACTTGTTCCCTTTGCACAAGCTTCCTCTACAAAGTCAGATAAGCTTGTTTAAAGTTGGAAACCACTCTACTTTCTTGTACTGGCTGCCTTGAAACCAAATTTTTCACTTTTCTTCAAAATCAAGCAATTGAGCCATAACCATATAACTCAGAAACCTTTTGTGCAATAGCTCTCCAACCTTTTCCATACAAAACACAAGTCTATTTCAACATAACACACGAATGCACAAGCTCTAGAAACTTCCAAAACTCAGAACTGCATCAAAAACCACCATTGTTGCATATTCTGACCAAGAACTTCAAACTTCCATTTCACTCGTGCATTTCTTGGCCTTTTGCTTCCAAAAGCTTCCAAACATCATACATAAGTCATCCCTATCCCTATTACACGAATGTAACACCATCTTCATCCATTTCCAATTTCAAAAATAAAGCATCACAATTGGACTTCTCCAGACCATTCCAACCACCCTCAGCTCAAGCCAGCCATTGCATTAGCTTCCTAGAGGTCCAAGAAAGATAACCTGATCATCACCACTGCCTGAAACAAGCTCAAATCCATTTCACGATTTCCAGTTTTGAGGTATTTTTCTTGAACTTCTATCTTCATATTTAGGCATTGTTAGGCTTGCATTTGTGAAGATAAAATATAGACATCATTGCCCTGAAACTATACATGTCCATAGATTTTATTTATTTTGATTGATCTAGGAGAATTTTGAGTTTGAACTTTCTGAAATATTTAGGTCAGAATTTGATACTTTTAGAAATTCTCATTCATCTTTGATTTATAGCTTATGATATTTATATAGTTGGATTCGTGTGACAAAATGGAGCAATTTTCATGTTTACATTTTTGCAAATGGTTGAGAAATGAGCAAGTTACAGATCCTTTGGCTGAAGGCTGAAGATGAAGTGTAATCAGGGCGCGTTTTCTGTTATATATTTATCCTTTCACACAAGTTAACGGATGTATCACCACCCCAGTGGTTAAAGCGCGCGCCTGTCACTATGAGGTCCTGGGTTCAAGCCTCAGCGTGACCTTTTTCCATTTTTTCCCACTTCTTTGACATTTTTTTGTTTGCAGCGCCTGGGCTTTCAGCATTTGGGCCTATTGTTTTTTTTCTTTTACTAACTCTGATTTGCTTGTGCACCCCTGGCCCAAATTTCTTTAATTATTTTCTTTTTTCTTATTTTTGTTTTTATTTCTTTTCTTCTTTAATATTATTATTATTATTATTATTATTATTATTATTATTATTATTATTATTATTATTATTATTATTATTATTATTATTATTATTATTATTTTCATAAATCATAAAAAATCTAAATTTATTTTTATTTATTATTTATACTTATATATTTTATTTTCTCCATAAAACAAAAAGACTAAAAAACATTTTCTTAAAACAAATAAATTCCTTTTTTATATTAAATAAATAATTTTTAGACTTAGGATAAATTAGTATATTATTTTATTCTTAGTTAAAATTAATTTAGAACTTAGGTTATTTTAATTAATTAATCTCCATTTTATTTTCATTAATTTTAAACTTTTTTTTAATAAAAAACCCTAAAAGTCCTTTTCAAATTAATTTCTTTTCTTAATTAGTTTAAGTTAATTTTATTTAATTTTAATTAATCATTTTCTTTAATTAGGTCAAGACAAAACCCCTTTCATAAAAAACAACAAAAAATCATTTCTTTTTCCATTTATATTCTTGCATTTTATTTTCAATTTTGTTCAATATTTAATATGGTTGTAATAGATAATTAGGTTTAATTTTCTTGCAATCCCCATTTGTAAATTTGTACACCCCTCCCCTAATGATGTAATAGCGTAGTAATTTTACTTTGTGCAATTTATCGCTTTATATAAATGCTAGTAATTAGGGTTTGTATGAGAAGATAAAATCAACAAGTAGCAAACCCTAATCAAAGACTAAACAAAGCATGAAAATCAATACACTTGCACACAAGCACCCCTAGGGTAAAATCCACTTGGTTGCCTTATAAAAAAAGCCATATTATGCATGTGAGGTATCTTAGAAAAAACAAGCAAAAATACAAGATCATAGTCCCTCGATGACGCTAGCTATGTTGCCTTTTCAAAACGATCTTAGTCCCTAAAGAAAGATGCTAAGATACCTTGCAACATTTCTAATCACGGTTACACGATGACCCACGCCCATCCTATTTACATCCAAATCTAGGGTTACTTACCAAATCAATCGTAAGATGACAATGTCAAAGGAAAGAGGAAATAAACATGAAAGACTTTTTGAGTAGGTAGATTATTCCTAGTTACTTGCTCACTTTCAAAACAAAACATCCTTTCTATTTTCAAAACAAACACCAACACTTTCAAAAACATCTTTCAAACTTGAAAACATTTTTAAAAGATCAACACTTTGTATACATTCTTACGAACGAGAATCATTACAAAGTTTTCCTAAACGATGGCATCTTTACAAAATACTTTCAAAAACCACACAAAGCACATTTTCAAACAAAATCAAGTGATCTAGCAAGTAACTAAGAGTCCATGGAAAACCATGGATGAAAAGGGTGCTAATACCGTCCCTTTTCATAATCTACCCCCCGAACTCAAGAAAACATCTCAAAGGTCATTCCTTTCTTTTCAGCCTTTCCTTTTGGATAAAAGAAAAGTCGGTGGCGACTCATGCTAACCACAACATTTGCGATAAAACGTAAAACATACCAAGTCAGTTCTCCCATCGTATCACACTAAGGTTGTAGTTGAAGAAGGTGGGTGTACTATTTGGGGCTAACTACCTGACATCCCCTATAAGTTTGACAAATTTGGTTTGGGTTTCACTTCAGGAGCTTAAAAAGTTTTTCGCCGTGTTCTCCCCAGAGGACCACCACTACGCATCAGCAACCATGGAGTCAATGCTGTGGAAGACGCTTACAGCGATTGTGACCTGGAAAATTGGATCTTCCCTACTATCAACGGGGGAGTCAATAATTGGACGACTAGAGACTTTGTGCCTATTTATTTAATTCAGGAGTAATTGTTTTTCTGTTTTTTTAGGATATGTAATTTTTGAACAATTTAAACTATAAAAGCCTTGTGTCCTACCTGAGACACAATGAACTATTTGTGAGGGTTATCACTTCATATTCATATGTCATTAATAAATCATTGGACGTTTTGCATACAAATTTTATGCTCTATGTCTTTCTTATTTTTACTTTATTTTTGTCAAAATAGCTATGCTCTCTTACACACACCCACGCATCAAAGTGAAGATCCACATCCACCATGGATCCCATTGATAATAGTTCTGCTATTGCCAATTATGACTCTGAAAATCCGATCTACCAAGCCGAGGACGAAGGTGTGGAAGATTGTGAAGTACCAGGAGAACTTGCTAGACTGTCACAATAAGAGGAAAGAGCAATACAACCTCATGAAGAGCCGGTCGAGACAGTAAACTTGGGTACTGAGGAAAGTAAAAAGGAAGTCAAGATAGGTGCCAACTTGGAAAATGGTGTTAAAGAACCATTAATTCAAATGTTGCATGACTACATTGATATTTTTTCCTGGTCATACAGAGATATTCCCGGGCTGAACACTGATATTGTGGTTCATCATTCGCCAATGAAAGAAGACTATTTTCCAGTGAAGCAAAAGGTTCGTCGTATACATCCTGAGATTTCAGAAAAGATCAAGGCCGAAGTCATGAAACAGTTCAATGCCGGATTCTTAGCTGTTACTTCTTATCCATAATGGGTTACGAACATGGTACCGGTACCTAAGAAGGACGGTAAGGTGCATATGTGTGTGGGCTACAGAGATTTGAATAGAGCGACCCTAAGGATGACTTCCCACGTCCCCGTATTGATGTCCTAGTTGACAACACCTTACAGCATAAGATATTCTCCTTCGTGGATGGTTTCTCTGGTTATAATCAGATCAAAATGGCACCTGAAGACATGGAGAAAACAACTTTCGTCATAGAGTGGGGCACTTTCTGTTACAAAGTTATGCCATTTGGGTTGAAGAACGCCGAGGAAACCTATCAGAATGCTATGGTAGCTTTGTTTCACGATATGTACCATCACGAGATATAGGTCTATGTCAATAATATGATAGCCAGGTCTCAGACTGAAGAAGAGCACCTTGATCACCTACAAAAGCTGTTTGAAAGACTGAAGAAGTACAAGTTAAAAACGAACCTGAACAAGTGCACCTTTGGGGTAAGATCTGGTAAGCTTTTAGGTTTCATTGTCAATGGCAAAGGTATTGAAGTAGACCCTGAAAAGGTTAAAGCTATACAAGAAATGCCAATTCCATGCACCGAGAAGGAGGTTAGGAGATTCTTGGGATGACTAAACTACATTGTTAGATTCATTTCCCACCTAACCGCTACTTGTGAGCCAATCTTCAAATTACTGAAGAAAGATCAATTAGTGAAGTGGAATGACGACTGCCAGACTGCCTTTGACAGAATCAAGGAGTATCTTCAAGAACCTCCAATTTTGATGCCTCCGGTTGAAGGAAGAACTCTGATCATGTACTTGACAGTATTAGAGAATTCAATGGGGTGTGTGCTGGGGCAGCATGACGAGTCTTGTCTAAAAGAGCATGCAATATACTACCTTAGCAAAAAGTTTACTGACTGCGAAACAAGATACTCAATGCTCGAGAAAACTTACTGCACTGTGGCATGGGCTGCTCGCCAACCAAGAACGTTGTGGCACAGTTTATCTGACATAATCTTATCTGTCAGTATGGTATTCGAGAAATAATTATCATAGATAACGGTACCAACCTCAATAATACTATAATCACCGAGCTTTGTATGCAATTAAGATCCAGCGTCATAAATCTTCTCCTTATCGGCCGAAGATGAATGGCGTTGTAGAGGCTTCCAATAAGAATATCAAAAAGATTATACAGAAGATGACGGTGACATATAAAGACTGGCACAAGATGTTACCCTTTTCTCCTCATGGATACCGAACTTTAGTGCGCACATCAACAGGGGTAACCCCGTTCTCTCTCGTATACGATATGGATGCTGTTTTACCTGTTGAAGTCCAGGTCCCTTCTTTGAGAATCATGAAGGATGCCGGTTTAAACAAAGACGAATAGATTCAGACTCGACTTGACCAATTGAACCTGATTGGCGAGAAGAGGCTCGCAGCTATTTGTCATGTTCAGATGTACCAGAAATGTATGATCAAAGCTTTTAACAAAAAAGGTCAGACGTCAGGTATATCAGGTTGGTGACCTAGTGATCAAGTGCATCGTCTTGCCACAAGGTGATCCCAAGGGCAAGTGGACTCCTACGTACAAAGGAACATTTGTGATCAAGAACATATTTTCTGGTGGAGCTATGATATTAACTACTATGAACAGTGACGACCTTCCGCACCCAACAAACACAGACATAGTTAAAAGAAAAAAGAAACTACACATGAAAAAAGACCCGCTAGGTTGACTGGCCTAGGCAAAAATAAGGGCATCTCGGAGAACCAAAAGGGTTCGGGAAAAAAGTAGGGATATATATATATACTGAAAACCTGAAAAGGCGGTCCAGGCAAAAGTTAGGGATTTAAATCGTACAACTATGTCCTGTTGGATCACCTTACAGTAAGACTTTAGTATCAAGTGTCAAATTCAAATGATATGGATTAATCTAGTCAGCTTCGGCCAAGCAGCAAAGAGATGAAACGCTCAAAGATATAAAGGCAATAGTAGAATGGGAACCCAATGGGATTGTTTCACATAGCTTGCTTTCTCTTTGTATACCACTTTGTATAGTTTTCATTCTTACGACGACAGTCTCTTATTAGGATGTCTGTCTCCTTGTACAAAGACGCCTGTTGTAGGAAAATTTCTTCAAATTAATACAAAACTATCTCTTTGAAAGTGCAGAACTACTTGTTTTTTATTTTTCTGTTTTGTTTGCAAAAACGTCTAGTGACTATTCTTGAACATATGCATTTAAATGTGATTATTGTTTACAAGTACACATATAATAAAAGAAATACAATTGCTAAGGGTTTTAGGAATCAGGACAATATCGAAAAGCAATATGTAGATCCCCACAGAACACCCTTAGGGGATCATTTTCACAAAATTCATATTAGCAGGGGCACATTCCTCAGTAGGTACATAAATAGGGGCATCTTCCCGCAAGTCACAACCATATCTCCAGTGTATAGCCTAATGATTTCAGATATTCCGGCATCTCATAAACAGATCAAGAGTTTCAATCATCTCTCCAGCATCTCGGAGCATTCCTTAGCATGGTCTATAAGTTTCTTAGGTTCCCCAACAGGTTTTCATAAAATCCCCAAACGGTTTACGAAGTTTTCTCTCCCGGATAGAGTTTATTTATCTAGTTACAGAAATCCATCTCCCAGCAAATTTAACTTCAACGTGTAGTGAAGAATTGCATTTTTTATCCCCAGCAGCAGTCAGGGATTTATTTTCCAAAGTTAGGGATTTATTTTCCCCAGTTCAACGACACTGTAAAGAACAACTGATACCTTCACATACTTCATTCATACATCATTTTAAAAATGTCATAGCATATACATGCAAATACATATAGCACAATCTCATTTATTTTGAGAACATCATTACCCAATGCATTTCATGCATCATGACATTGCATACAAAATAACTCTTTAACTTTTCAGGAAAGATCAATAAATGAATATCATCAATGATTTTCAACAATTCCAGATTAATTCCTGAAACCAGACAGGGCAACTATCTATGAACATCTGATTATAGATCAATTCTCGAAACAAGACAGGGCGACTATCTACTTGACTAGGTTAGAAATTCATTCCTGCAACCAGACAGGGTAACTATCTCAACAACCAACAAAAGCATGGTTCCAGATTAATTCCCGAAACAAGACGGGGTAACTATCTGAGACAACGACTCAAATTACCGTGAAGCCTGGATTTCGACCAAATAATAATTTAAGTTGTTGCGAAGCCTGGAATACGACCAGATAACAAATAACTTCTTCAATTACTATGAAGCCTAGATTTCAACTAGATAACATCTTATGTTGCTGCGAAGCCTGGAATACAACCAGATAGTAGTTAAATTCTTCAATTACTATGAAGCTTGGATTTCGACTAGATAACATTTTGAGTTGCTACGAAGCCTGGAATATGACCAGATAACAATTAACTTATTCAACTATTGTGAAGCCTGGATTTCGAACAGATAACAGTTTAAGTTGCTGTGAATCCTGGAATACGACCAGATAACCGTTAACTTCTTCAATTACTATGAAGCTTGGATTTTGACCAGATAACAATTAACTTCTTCAATTACTGTGAAGCCTGGATCCGACCAGAGGACAGTTTAATTTCAAGTTACTATGAAGCCTGGAATCTGATCACCTAGTAGTTCACTTCATCTAAATTACTGTAAAGCCTAGAATACGACCAGATAACCGTTTAACTTCATTTTCCTGCGAAGCTTGGAATCCGACCAAATAACAGATTAATTTCAGTAAGTCATTGCGAAGCCTGGAATCCGACCAGATAGCAATCAACTTCATCCTTTCGTCTAAGTTACTGTAAAGCCTGGATTTCGACTAGATAACAATTTAACCTTAAGCAAATTACCGCGAAGCCTGGAAAACGACCAGATAACAGTTAATCTCATATTCCTCAGTAAGTCACTGTGAAGCCTAGAATATGACCAGATAACAATCAACTTTATTATCCTCAACAAGTTACTGTGAAGCCTGGATTTCGACCAGATAACGACTAACTTTCATCTCCCCAGTCAAGAGATAACTCCCAAGTAGAGTAATGGACAAATACAACTCTTAGACTCTATTCCCCAAATAGAAATATATATTCCATAGCGGAGTCCTTCTCAAACAACAAGAACAGGATTCCTCATAAAGAGACCTCTTATGGCTCAAAGTAAATCGACTAAAGATTTATTCCGATGTGTCTCCCAGTTCAAAGTCAACATTTATTTTAGATGGCATCTATAAGCCCATCTCCTACGACTCTCCATCATCTTCTCCGAATGGAATCTGTAAGCCCATTCCCGATATATTCAACCAACAACATCACTTTGCATACAGGCGATTGCAAATTTCTGGGAACTCTAATATTCAATCATCTTCCACCTTCATATCACAAAAGGCAGACAAACCAATCTAAATCCTCAGATTTAAGAAGATTGAACAAGGGCAGCTCTTGTACCCTAAAATTTGCCCTCTCATTTTATTCAAAATATACTCCTAGAGGTCTTCAAATGCTCAAGGTTGACCAAGAATTGACCAGTCAAAATTCTCCTCCTAAGCAATGGACTCCCAACTAGGGTTTCATTTTTCACAAAGAATTTTGGGTTCCAAAGGCCTCAAATGATTTCCATGGTTCCTAATATGTCCTCAAGAATTCTCATTCCAAGTTTCATGCCTTGCATCACAAGTTTTCTCAATCAATTACTCAAATGCTTGAAAATTAATTGTACTAGGTCAAAAGTCAACTGTGGCCAATATACAGTCAAACTTCAAGATTTTTTGTCAACATCAACATTTTGAAATGATATCCATCATTTTATCAAGTTTTGATCATGATTCCCCAAGGAATGCTCTTAAATCATCAAGAATCCAAAATTGCCAAATTGGGGTTTCTATAGGAAAAGTCAACTAAACTTTGACCAGGCATAACTTTCACATGCTTCATCCATTTTTCCCCAACCAAAGTTTATTGTGAAGAAAATTAAATTCCCCACAAATTCTCTTTTTCCCTCAAGCACAAGAAATAAATCATTGGAAAGATATGGACTCATACATTATAGGTCATTTTAAAAGGTCAACAAAAGACACTTTTTTCCAAGACCATTTTCATAAAGATAAATTCTCAAAATGAAAAAATGGTCAACATAGAGATTATAGAGGACATCATGGGATTTCCAAAACATCCAAGATCATCTTCAAAAGGTGAAAATTGAGCAAGTTATGGTTTGCACAAGTTGGGAAATTTTGGTTAAATTCATGAAATGCAAAGCATGCAAATTTGAAATTTTAGGCCAATGGCCTAAATTTTTGAGCTTCAAATATCTTCATGACCTTATGAAGGACCTATAAACTCACTATCACCTTGCCTTACATTTTATTATTATCTTATTCATATTTATTTTGTTTTATCCAAATAAATGCAAAATAAATTAAATAAAATACAAAGTGAATGAGCCAAGCGCATGAGTTGTCTTCTCTAAGGCCCATACAACAAATGATAGCCTGTCAAAGATGCCAAAATCGTGCAAGGCCATGAAAAGGAAATAAAATATTCTTTTTGGAAAGTTTTAAAAGAAAATTGAAACACCATGATTGGAGGGGATTCTTGCTTCATTTGTTTACCTAGTGATTCTTACTACATACACAAAACAATTCAGAAGTGAAAGGATACATACACACTGCCTCAGAAAAGCACACCAAAATTGCAAAAATTCCACAAAGTTGTCAAATTCAAAATTGACGTTACAGCTTCCTTCGATCCAAACCAATACCATAGTCGTATTTCTGAGATATCCAGGAACCTACTCCACTCATTCCTAAGTGTAGCGGTAGAAATGTTAAAGACTAAGCCATTAGATTGACTAGACTTATACAGATCAAAATAAAAATCGCCATCACGCTTTATTGTTTCCAAAGGAATGGGAAAAGAGCGAGTAACCCAAAACGAGGGGGAAAGATTCAAGGTAAGGGGGTTGGTTATGCAAAGGGAAGGTATTAGCACCCTAAACATCCACGGTACTCTGCAAAAACCTCTTTGTAAAATCTGTATATTTTGGCTATATAATGTTGTATGAAAATGGATGGTGGAGGTGAGAAAAGAAATATATTGTTATGGTTTTTACACCTTCCGCGGTTGCGAACCTTTAGTGCCTACGTACCACCTTTCGTGCAATAGGGGATCAGGATACACGTAGTTCACCTTTAAATTTTTTTAAAACAAATGTGTGTTGGTTGACTTTATGAGATAAGACATCATTGTCACTGTCCGTGTGGAAAACATACTTACTACCCACAGTTATGAGGAAGGAGAATTTGCATCATCTCAAAGTGGAGGATATGACTTAGATTTTAAAATCAACAATGTCTCACTCAACACCCAAGTGGAAAATATCTCACTTCACTACATATTGTAGAAGTATAGTTGTTTGCATCACTACAAGGATTGACAAGAGTATAATCTTTTGAGAAAAGTTTAAAGTAAAAGCCAAAGTGGGAAAATGGTTTGAAATGAGATTAATTGACTTTTAGTCTTCTAACAAAAAATGTCAAGGTATTATTAAGTTGATTGAAGTTTATTTATGAAAAGGTTTTGAAAATGCATGGACCTAAGTCCAATTTTATTATGAAAGTGGTTCAAGTTTAAAAAAAACAAGAAAAGTTTTCAAAAAGGAGAGAGAATATTTTTGAAATTAAAGAAGAAGGGAGGAGAAAAAGAGACTATCCTAAAGCATAAGATAAAAGCTAGGAATAAGAACCATCTAACCAACGAGAAGCCAACACTTGAAATTATGAGCCAAGATAGAATTCCCATTCTTTGGATTGAAACAAAACAAGAAAAGATACTAGACCTCTTGAGAGAACCAAACTTCAAGTGTATTAAGCCTTCACAAAAATTGGGCAGAGTAACGGCTATATATGAGTGAATTCCAGATTACAAAAAAAGTATGTAATCACAATAACCTACACACAAAATAAATAAAACAACCCAATGTCTTGAGGTAAACCTCAAGAACTCCAGACAAATTATCAATCAAGGTCATAAGGTCTCCAACATAGGCCAAGGTTTCTAATCCTAAGTCCAAGAAGTCCAATGCTCCATAATTTCAAGGATAGTAACCAAATAGTCCAGGTATCATTAAAGATTTATATGGTTCATGTTGATTATTAAGTGTCTTAGAAGAGAAAAGGAAAGCTCAAATGAGAAAAATAAAAATGACATGAAATGTAATGCTTAAAGTAAATGGTACATAAAGCATAAAAAATAAAAGGGCACAAAGTAAAAAGAATTTAATAATTAGTGGTTAGTTGGATGACCATCTTGAAACTTGCATTTGGAACTCTTAGAGGATTGGTAGAAACAAAGCCTCCACACAACAAGTTGCATTTGCATTTTTTCAAGTATATCATCCATTTGGAATCATCAAAATTACCATTTAATGATCAACGATGTTTAAGTGATCCGCGTTGACCAAAAGTGTTGTAGATCCATTAGAGGATTGGTAGAACCAAAGCCTCCACACAATGAATCTCAAGGTTATTGTATCAAAGAGATCAAATTAACATACTTGGACTTGCAAACATAGGTTTGGGCCAAGAATGATCATTTACTCGAATCGGGACCAAATTTAGCGCTATGTTAAGCAATCGTAAATGGACCTATTTTGTGGCCGATCAATAGCAATCTATGCACCATTTGTTTTGAGACATGATATAGGGATCATGCTCCAATAACACTTAGTGCAATAAGAAAGGGATAAGATGGAGAAGTGTGGGGAAGAATATACAAACCACATTTGAATTAAAATTTAATCAAACTATTATTAAAATCATTCATCCATTTTTGTGGAGTTAGACTCAACACCATGGATTCAATGATGTTAATAAAGTTCATGATCAAAAATCCAACCCAAGATTATCCAGAAAATAATCAAAAAATAATATTGCACTTAATATATACATTAAAAAGGTTTTTTTTAAATGTTTTAAAATAGAAATAAAAGAGAAAAATATCAACTATGTTCAAATTAACCAAGAAATAAAAGTAAGACCATAGAAAATCAGAAATGAACTAAAATAATTTTATAAAATTTTTGATAATTTTTTAAAGTCAGAAACTATTTTTTAAAATTAAAGAAATGAGTAAAATAAACCAAAAATGATAAAAAATAGCAAAGTCAGAAATAAAAAATAAATGAGGTCACCAATATTTGTCACAATATGATTGGATCATTCCATACTTTTTCCAGAATTTAAAAATGCATAAAAGTATTTTTTATACATTTAAAACAATTCAAATAAAGTGAAAATTTATAATAAATATCTAAACACAAAATAAAATTATTAAAAAAATAAAAATCAGAAAGAGAAAAATCATAAACATTTTTCATAATTTTTTCAGATTTTTTTGACAAAAAATGAATTTTCTATGATTTTTTTTGAGATTTAAAACAATTAAATATAAAAATTAGAAAAGAAAAATAAAGTCAAAAATATATGGACCATTAGATGAGAGTCAAAACACGTTAGTAATCAAATCCAAGAGATCTGGCGCACTGTGCATATCATGGTCATTAGTGAATAAAGTACTGAATCAAATGTAAATAAAAATTCAAAAAAACCAAATGGCGTTGTTTCATTGGTTGAAGGATGACATATTGGTCATCTTCAACCTCCAGCCAGTCCCAAAACCAGGTTGCTCAATCTGTAAAATTAGAGCACGAGACATATGCCATTCGCTTCGTCTCTTCAAGACGAAGACAACCACACCTTCGCGATAAATTTATATAAATTGTAGCTCAAGCAATTTGGAAGGAAAGTTTTGAAAAGGGATTTGAAATTTCATGGTCAAAACATGTTTCCAGATAAAAGTAAGTGTTGCGACTAGAACCAGGGTAATGAGAGCATCACAATGATATCAAAGTTTTGAAGAATTGATGAAGAAATCTACCTATTAAAGTTGAGTTGCAGAGCTCTGAAACTGGACTTCTATGGAGCAATATAGGGCACGATTCTTGAAGGTAATTATATGGTTAGCTTCAGGGAAGATCAAGGGAGATAAATGGGTTGAAAAATTATATTGAAAAGGGCTTGAACACAGATTTCGAAGTTGCAGAAATTTAAGTTATGGAATAAGTTTGGCAGGGTGATTCTGGCTATCCAAGCTTGAGAAAATGAATGAGGGATGATCCTCTATTTATAGGGAATCAAATGGAATGTCCAAGCGTGTGAAATGATGAAGTTTGGAGGGAAATCGTGTGAAGTTGCAAAGAAGAAAAGTGTGACTTCTAATTTGATCAAAACTCATCCAAAATGCGCGATTTGTTGTGCTAATCACTTCTGGAAGTTCACTAAACATGTTTAGAGGCAAAAACACGCAGAAATAAAGTGTTTAGAAGCTAAACCAATGATTTCAAATTCTGACTTTTGAAGAAACTTCAGTTCCAAGTTACCAAGTTCAAATCAATGGCATTCTCATCTCAAGGGATCTTAGGGCATGATTCTTAAGGCTTTAGAAAGACGAGGTTACAAGCTTTGCAATGGGAAAAGAATGTATTCAAATGGATGTTTGAGCTGAAAGTTGCATTGAGTCAAAGTTGAAAAAAAAGGCTGACTTTCCATACTTAGAAATATTTCAAATTTTTCTTCAAAAGTGACCTATAATGTTTTGCATCCAAACATGGCCTTCCACTTGGAATTTGATCTTGACCAAAATAGATGGCATGAAATAGACCTCTTGAATGACATTTTTAAACTTGAACCATTAAAAATCTCCAAAATTTGAGAGAGTTATGAATTGTTGAAGTTGGAAAAAAATCATGAAATGACCTATAATCTTTTGTATTCTTAGGCTATCTTCCATCCATTTTATCACTTTGTATATAAAAGAAGGAATAAGGTTCACATCCTCAAGATCATTATGGAGAAAGAGTGGGCTCAAGGTGATAAACATTTACCAAGTTATGATCATTTGAAGTCACACATGAGAAATTTGGGGTTCATCTGGAGGACTTGTAATCTTTCTTAATCATAAAGTTTCTTCCACATGAAAACTCCTTGAAACTTTTGAAGTGATTTGTTAATAACCCTTTAAAGAGAAGTATGTCTTTGGAATCACTCAAAAATACCAAAATATGAGCAAGATATACTTCTTTGAAGTTCAAGACCCTAGCTCCTAGATCAAGAAAATGCTTGGAGGAACCTTGACAATTTTGAACCACCTTCTTGTACCAACACCCTAGATTTGTAAATAGAAGTTGTTGAGGATGAAAATGAGAACTCCTAGCCACCAAAACCACTTCCATATCTTGAGAATTGAGAAAAATATGCACTTGTGATCAATAGGAACAAGACTTTGTCCAACCATGACAACTTCTTCAATCAATCCCTTGCACTTTTGAATCAATCTTGATATCTTGGAAATGTAGTGAACCAAAATAACCTTGACATGCCATCCCTTCCACAACAACTTTAATGGTGAGGTTTGGACTTCTCAAGCTTTATTGCCTAGGGCATGGAAATAAACTCATGAACCCATGAAGCAACTTGCTAAGTCTCATTACCTTTAACTACATTAGTAACAAGTAAGACAAACCAACATTGAATTTTATTAATTAAAAGGAAAATCAAGACAAAATATTCATGATCACAAAAGAAAATAAGTCAAGGTGCTTAGTGATTCCTCAAAGAGCAAAGCTAAAGATAGGGAGGAGAACCAAAAATCCTAATATGATCTTGTTGTGATTGAATCAATATGGTATGATGAAGGGATCTTAGGGGAAAAAATTGGGGTACAACACTAAGGCGTGCATCACCCTAAAATCACAGATCCACGTGTCACTGGACCTTAGTAAAATATGATTCGAAACCTTTCAAATACATGATTTAAATTGATTTTCTTTGCGTATTCATATTATTATTGATCATTGTGAATGTATTAACGTGCTTCATGTCAGTTTCGGTGCCAAATCACAATTTTCCATTGTTAGGGTTTGAAAACGTGTGCGCTTCGGTTTCAGAGATAGAGGAATTTTTAAATCAAACTAAGGCCATGGTTGAACTTGCAGCCTATGTTTTAGGGGGGGGGGGGGAGACAAAATTCCAAGCTTTGAATCTCCTTATTTTGCATGTTTCATTTTTGAGCATGCTGGAGAAGACGGTGGTCAACCACCGTGGAAGGTGGTTTTACCTCCCCGGAGCTGGCGTTTGCATTATATTATTATTTTGTTGTTTTTATAAACGAATGGTTAGTTGGCTTGATGGTGAAGGGTGCGTGTATGATGCAGAAAGGCCTAGGTTCGATCCCAGGTCTTGAATTTTCCATTTTTTTTCATATTTGTTTTGCAGATCCAGTGTAACAAGGGCTAGCGCGCGCACATGCACTCTACCATCAACACCACTAGATATATGCAGCATTAGATCCACCACTTAAAATCTGAATACTCATGGTGGGCCCTCAAGGGCCAACAACATGGGATCAGGCACAATACCTTGGGCTTGTTGATTCATGGGCCAAACAAAATTCCAACTTACACCCCCCATTTCACTTTGAACTCAAGCCCATCTTTTTTTTCCTTTTTATTCTTTTAGTTTATTATTTATTTATTTTATATTTACTTGTTTTCAAAAATAATTTTATTTAATCATAAAATCAGAAAAAACATAAAACTTAGATTTATGTTTTTTATTTAATTTCATTTTCATAATTTAATTCGACTAATTACTTTGACGTATTTATTTAATTTAAAATTAATAGACTTAAGATTTAATTAATTTCAATTATTTTTATAAATATAAAATGCCAAAAGTATTAGGCTTATTTTAGAATTAATTTCAATTAATAATTTTCTTTTCTTTTTTTAATTAATTAGTTTTAATTTAATTTAATACTTTTCCAAATAAACAAAAATAACAAAAAGAGTTTCTTTTACTTAGACTTTTCTAGGGTTTTAGACGTCATTTCCAATTCGCGTGCGCTTAAATACTTTCGCATTATAATTACATTTTCTTGTTATTATACCTGCTTCCCGGTTTGTAATACTTGAAAACTAGGACATTTTCTGCTTTTTATCTCCCCAAATTTTGGACTTGTGATTTTCCCCTCCCCGAAGTTATGTAATAGTTAGATTTAATTTCCGTACTTTAAGTTCCTGTACATATTTAAACTGTTTAGATGTATGATAATATGATTCCATGGCAAGAAAGTCAAAAACAAAATATTAGCAAACCTAACATCAAGATAAATGTAATGCTTAGCTTGAGTTGAGAGTGGCTGAAATTCCTTATAGAAGTCAATGTGCAGACCTCTGGTTTTGAGTTTGGAAGAAGATGAAAATGAAGTTACAGAACTGTAACAGGTGTTAAGATGGATTATATTTGATGTATAAACGCTTTAAGAATGATTTAGAGGGAAAACACAAGAGTGGATTATGAGAATGAAGTTTTTGGCCAGAAATGTCAAGTTATGGAGGCTTGTATGCAATTTTGAGTTCTAGGGAGTTTGAGTGAGTTTTAGGGCTCTTGAAATCGTGGGTTAGCTTGCAAATGATGCCTCTATTTATAGAGAAAAGGTTTGAGGACTTGAGATCACCAGAATCACATGTTATGCATTTTTCAAACTCATAAAGACAAGTTGCTTCATGATGAAGAAAGGAGCGAATCAAGGAACTTAGACATGCTTTGCAGGTTTTGTGGATTTCTTATGATGTTGAGAGATTCGTTGTGATCTTTAGAACATATTTCAAGCTTGAAAGAAGAGAGTGGTTGGAAAAGTGAAGCTTTATGCAAATGGAAATGTTGCTTTTGCATTTCTAACCATAAATGGTATCAAGACTTGGACAAACTTCAAATATTTGTGTAATACACTTAGGGTTTGTGTAATTGCTCAATTATGCATAGATTTGGAGATAACATAGCCTGAAAAGAGAGATCTTGTAGCTTTGGTTGGAGTTTTGGTTGTGGATTCATCACAAAAATGGCCTATAATGCAAGATTGGAAGCCCAACTTCTGCTCTTCGATTATCTCAGCTCAAAAATGATATCTTCAAGTTCTTAGACATTTTGAAAAGATTGAAACATCCTCTACAACTTTCATGTTTCCATTTTCTCTAAATTAAATTGGAGCTAGGTGAAAATTGAACAAGAAGTTAGGTCAAAAATCTGTCTAAACTAGGTCAAAATTTCACTAAGTGTTTAAGAAAAAGTGCTTGACTTCATGGGCTTATAACTCAAAATCTAAGCATTTTTTGGATATGATCCCTCTAAAACAAAGTTTTAGATATCATCAAGATCTACAAATTTCATGTTGAAAGTTTCCTTTGAATCATCTATCATCTTGGTGAAAAATTGGCATGAAGTAGTGAAATTATCATGTACAAGAACACTTAGAAAAATTTCTAAGTCTTGAAAAGTTTGACTTTTCAAATTGACTTTTGACTTTCTTGATTTCTTGATGATCAAGCTTCATATTTTGAATGTCTTGATGAATTGTGATTTTTGAAACTCAAATTTTAACCAAAAAGTTAAAGTTTGACTTTTGGTGTATTAGTTGACTTTTCATCAGTTGCTTTTGAAAGATGATTTGAGCCATGAGATTAGGTCAATATGTTGCATTTTAATCCTTGAGATTATGCTTCAAGCCATTGGATCATGTATTAGGTAAAAATTCAATGATCGATCAATTACAGTCAAAACCCTAATTTTAACCATTTTGCCCTTTTGGTATATTGAGTGCTTTTCTTGAGGGATTATGATCAATACTTTATCAAGTGATGAATAGGACCTTAAAATGTTGATGTTGGCTAAAAATCAAGAAGTCTGACTGTAGGTTGATCACAATTGACTTTTTACCCAATACAACTGATTTTTAGTCATCTGGTCTATTGACTAAGCAAAATTGTGATTCAGGACTTGAAAATTGACACGAGTATAATTGGAGGTCTAAATGATTCATGAAAGTCATTTTAGGCATTATAAGGCCAATCATCTTTATAAAAATCAAAACCATATTTTGAAGCATCAGTGTTTAGGAGATGGTTTGACCTAATCAACACTTGTGAAATTTTGAGCCATTGAAGATCTTGTGAGAAATATCTTGATAAAAGAGAGGTGAATTTTGGGGTACAACAACTTCCCCTGTTCAATCTTCTTAAACCTTAAGAGATAGATTGGCGAGTCCTCCATTTGTGACTTGAAGATGGAAGATGATTGAACACTAGAGTACCCAGAAATTTGAACTCGCTGATGCACGAAGTAATGTGTTAGTTAAGTGTGTCGGAAATGGGCTTAAAGATTCCATTTGGAGGGCTGATGAAGAGTTTTCGGAGATGGGTTTATAGATGCCATCCAAGGTGACCATTGATAGAGATTGGAAGAAGTATCAGAATAAATCTTTGGCCGATCTATATTGAACCAAGCAGAAGTGTTGAGTAATCTTTAACTGGATAACAAATCAACATAAATATTAGGAGCGATTTAACTGAACCAGAGAAAATGTCCACCGGAACATAATTAGAATAAATCTTTGGTCCATTTAAACTGAACCGTCAGAGGTCTTGAATAATATTTAACTGGATAACGAATCAACATAAATCTTACGAGTAAATTAACTGAACCAGAGAAAGTGTCTACTGGAACAAAATCAGAATAAATCTTTGGTCGATTTAAACTGAACCAGAAGAGGTCTTGAGTAATCTTTAACTGCATAAAGAATCAGCATAAATCTTAGGAGCGATTTAACTGAACCAGAGAAAGTGTCTACTGGAACGAAATCAGCATAAATCTTTGGTCGATTTAAATTGAACCAGCAGAGGTCTTGAATAATCTTTAACTGGATAGCGAATCAACATAAATCATAGGGGAGATTTAATTGAACTAGAGAAAGTGTCTATTGGAACGATATCAGGATAAATCTTTGGTCGATTTAAACTGAACCAGCAGATAAAATGTTTGTTGTTGATGGTATTCATCTGGTGATTGATCTTTCTTGAAAAGGTAAAGAATTAGTTATAATGCAATGTGTAATACGATGAGACAACTGACTTAGGTGTTTTACGTTTTATCACAATTGTTGTGGATAGAAAGAGTCGCCACCGACTTTTCTTTTATCCAATAAAGGAAAGGGTGAAAAGAATAGGAAAGAGCTTTTGAGATATTTTCTTAAGTTCGAGGGGTAGGTTATGAAAAGAGAAGGTATTAGCCCCCTTTTCATCCTTAGTTATCTACGGGCTCTTAGTTGCTAGCTCACTTTGAAATACTTTGTTTGAAATATGTTTTTGATAGTTTTGAAAGTATTTTGAAAGTGCCTTTGTTTAGGTGAACTTTGTAATGATTCTAATCTCTATAAGAATGTATACAAAGTGTTGACTTTTGAAAAATATTTTATGGAAAAGTGTTAGTGTGTTTGAGAGATGTTTTGAAAATGGTTGTTAGCAAGAAACTACGAGCGTTGTACCTACTCAAAAGGTCTTTGTTCATTTCCTCCTCCTTTAGATATTGCTTGTTTACCATTGCTTGGTAAGAAGCCCTATCATTGGGTGTGAAGGGGAGGGTGTGGGTCGTCGTACAGTCATAGAAGGAAACATTGTAGGATACCTTAGCAATATGTCATAAGGGTCTAAGATCATTTACCGAAGGCAACATTGAAGGGTCAACGAGGGACTACAATCTTATATTCGAGGGTCATTACTAAAGTATCCCACGTCTGAGGGACATAATTGTTTGTTTCTGAGGCAACAAGTGTGGGTAAACCTAGAGGTGCAAGTGTTAAAAGTGTATTGTTTTCATGTATTTATCTTGAATTAGAGTTGTCTAAGGTTGATTTTAAGATCTTTCCATACAAACCCTAATTACTAGCAATAATATGGAAAATGGTAAATTGCAGAATTTAAATGTCCTACGCTATTACATCATTTTAGGGGATGGGGGATACAAATTTACAAATGGGGATTACAAGTAAGATAAACCCTAATTACTATTACAAGGCTTTGGAAATTACATAATTCAAAGTGCAAAATATAAAAATGCACGAAAATGTAAAGATGAAGAAAAAGATTGGTTTTTAGGGTTTTTTGATGGAAAAGGTTTTGTAGTTCCTTTAATTGAAAAGAGAAACCTAGGTCTAAGTTAATTTAAAAAGAAACCTAATTGTTTATAAAAATGTTTTTGATGTTTCACTTAGAAAAAAGGTTTTATGGTGTTAGGTCATCTCCAAGCAATGCAATGTGTCCAAAAATAACCTAAAACATCTTGAGATCAACAAATTTAGTGCCTGGTCTGACACGGGCCGTGTTAGTGAACATGGGAACCCATGTCAGGACCTGTTCCTGGCTTCTCCGCATATTTTTTATTCCATCCAATTTGACACGTGCCGTGTCATGTGACAAGGGCACCCGTGTCAGCCCCTGTCCTCCTGTTTTTGCACGTTTCCAGTTCCAGTTGATTTGACACGGGTCATCTCGTGTGACACGGGCACCCGTGTCAGCCTCTTCCCTGCATTTTTGTTAGGTTTTTAACCCAACTGAGCTGACACGGGTCGTTCCGTGTGTTATAGGCACCCGTGTGAGCCACTGGTTTGGCTTTTTGCTGAGATTTCTCTTTGATCTGTCTTTTTATATTTTTTGAAAGCAAAAGCAAATGATGTATGGATAAAGATGTTATAACTTTAGAAAATTTACCCCTTGAAGCGAAAACTTTAGAACACACACAAATATTTCCGGGTGCAAGGTGGTGATTGATCAAGCTCCTTTGGACCTTCTTGAAGTTGCTCCAATCCTTACTTTATGCTGAAAGTTACTGAATAGCTCCAACCAAGTTAAGTTGTTAAATACTGTTTTTTGAATTTGGAAGATGGTGATAATGATGTTACAGAAGTTGTTCTTGTATTTGAACAACTTCTATGTGATGTATGTGAAGTATTTGGATGGTTTGTTTAGGGAAAAATTACAAGGTTTTGGAGACTCGAGGGTTTGGACTTCAAAGCTCAAAGATGGAGGTTTTGTGAAAAGTTCTGGTTTTTTGAGAGTGAAGGGATTTTGAGAACTTGTCTACACAAAACAACTTATTTTTTTAGCTTGCAAATGGCCTCTTTATTTATAGAGAAGGTTTAAAAGTATGAGAGAGTTTTTTTCACAAGCTGTGGAATTCTGGTTTGGTTGAGATGAAATAACCAAGTTATGTGAAATTTGATGTTCCCATGCATGGTACAAAATGGATCTGAAGTAGCTAGGAGTTTTTTAGGCATGTTGCTTCTTGATTTGACATTGTGTGTGTAGAAAAAATAGTTGAGAGGCTCAAGGAGAGCTGACTTTGTATAAAGCATGCTTTATCTGAATGGCAATGGTGCCTTTGTGCCATAAATGGAATGCTGTAATGGAGAATACTTGAATCACTTGGATAATGGTTCAATCAATTATGTAAACATTTGAATATGGATATATTTGCAAGTCAAAAGGCCTATAAAGTAAGATTATGCAGCATGGCATAAGGATTTGGTTATGTGTTCTTCAAAAAAATGACTTGCAATTCAAGAATGGATGCCCAACTTCATGCCATTGAATCTCCTAGATAAAGTATGATAAATTCATGCTCTTGGATGTTTTGGAAAGCTTGAAACATTGTCTACAACTTTCATGTTGACCATTTTGGATAAATTAAATTGGAACTTGATGAAAAATGGCTAAAAGGTTGAGATAAAAACTGACCAAAACCTGTTGAAAAATTCTCTAAGTGTTGGTTAACAATGTCATGATTTCATGGGCTCATATATTCAAATCTAATCACTTATTGGACATCAAACCTCTAATAAAAATTTGTAGAATTCATCAAGATCTACAACTTTCATGTTGAAAGTTTTCTTTGAATCATGTTGTATCTTGGTGGAATAATGTCATGAAGTAATGAAATTATCAAGTGTAAAAACACAGAAAATTTCTAAGTATTGAAAACTTTGACTTTTTGTTGACTTTCTTGATTCTTGTTGGCCAAGTTTGGTATTATTGAATTTCTTGATGAATTTTGATTTTTGAAATTCAATGTTGACCAAAAAAATCAAAGTTTGCCTTTTTGGTGTACAATTAACTTTTTCATCAGTTGACCAAATTTCAAATATCAATCAATTGGTCTTGAGAGATGAATTGAGTCATGCAATTAGGTCAATATGATGTACTTGAATCCTTGAGATTATGTTTCAAACCAAAAAGTCATGCATTAGGTCAAAAGTCAAAGATTGGTCATTCTCAGTCAAAACCCTAATTTTGACTATTTTGCCCTTTTGAAGACTTGGACATTTTTCTTGTGGAATTGTGATCCAAACTTGATAAAATGATACATATGACTTCAAAATGTTGATATTGGTAAAAAATATTTAAGTTTGACTATAGGTTAACTACAATTGACTTTTTACCCAATATAGCCGATTTTAGGTCATCTGACCAATTGACTGAGCGATTTTGAGATGCAAGACTTGAAACTTTAATTGAGGCATTAAAAGTACAATTATCCTTGTGAAAATACAAACCCTAATTTGAGGCATCAGTGTTGAGGAGATGACTTGATCTAGTCAACATTTGTGCAAGCTTGGGCTATTGAAAATCTTTGTGAGAAAAGTCTTGAGAAAAGAGAGGGCAAATTTTGGGGTACAACACAATGTCATGATGCATGCATTGCTTAATGATGTTCTCAAAATAAATGAGATTGTGCTATATGCGCTTTGTATGCATATGTCATGATGTATGAATGTGAAATGTTATTGAAGTGTATTTTTGTCCGGGAAGCTAAATCCTTGACAATTGGTGGGGATGAAGAGTATGTGTATCTTGTTTTAGAATGCTTCCACTGAGAATTCCTGTTTACTGTTTGATGAAACTCTGCGGGGAATGTTGATTTCTGCTTGGGAAATAGAGTTCAGGAACTTAAGTTGTTCATTTCTCTACTGGGGAAGATGAGTTCTGTCAATGATGTGATAGTTTGAAAAATAGACTCAAGCTGGGGAATCTAAGTTTGTCGGAGAAAGAAACCCTGTTGAGGAAAGTATTCTGGCAACCTTACTGGGAAATGAATTCATCAGGGGTAGCAATTTTGCAGGGTTTCTTTTCTGTTCTTTTTTTTTGAAAAATTCAGCTGAGGAAGAGAATTTCCAGGAAATATGCTGATTGGAATTCTGGATGGAGAATGTATGAATTCACTTTGTGGGGATGATCGTTATTGAAGTAACTCTATGGGGATATCGCAAATCCTTAAGTAAATGTTTATTATTGTTCTAATGTGTACAATTAATCATGTTCATATGCATATGTTCATTGACTTTTAGTCATTGGACTCTTTTGCACTCAAAACAGAAAAAACAAAAAGTTTACACTTCAAAGTATATTTGTATTGATAATTTGCCTAAAAATAAGCGTTTTTATACAGGCAGACATTAATCCTAGTAAGAGGAAGTCGTTGAAAAACTGAAAAGACTACAAAGTGAAAACAAAAATTGTATAGCCTTTTGGAAGTGATCTCATTGGATTCTGACTCCGCTATTGCCCTTATGTCTTCGAACATCATCCTTTGCCGTTGGAAGAAGTTGATTGAGTTGATCTTGTACCATTTGAACTTTTGACCTTGGTAATAAAGCTGACTATAGTTATCCACCGGGACATAGTCGTACGCTTTAATCCTTAACTTTTGCCTGGACCGCCCTTTCAGGTTTTCAGTCCGCTAGGATACCCTTTTTTGCCCAAGTCGCCCTTTTAGGTTTTCGACTTACCGGGTGTACAATCTTTATATATATCCTTGATCTTTTGCCCAAACCTTTTTGGTTCGCCGGGATGCCATTATTTTTGCCTAGGTATGTCAACCTAGCGGTTCATTCTTATGCGTAGTATATTTTGACTATGTCTGCGTTCAAAGGATGTGGGAAATTTTCACCGTCCATAGTGGTTAGCATCATAGCACTCCAGAGAATACTTTCTTGACAACAAATGGCGCTTCGTAAGTGGGAGTCCATTTTCCCCTGGGGTCGCGTTGTGGCAAAATGATGCGCTTTATTACCAAGTCGCCAGTCTGATATACCGAGGTTTGATCTTCTTGTTGAATGCATTGATCATACGCTTTTGATACATTTGACCATGGCGGACAGTAGCCTATCTCTTTTCATCAATCAAATTTAACTGATCCAATCTAGTCTGAATCCATTCATCTTCGCCTAGGTCTACTTCTTTCATAATCATTAAAGATGGAATCTGAACTTCAACAGGCAGGACAACCTCTATGCCATAGACTAAAGAGAATGGGGTTTCCCCAGTTGATGTTCATGCTGAGGTACGGTAGCCGTGAAGAGAAAACGACAGCATCTCATGCCAGTATTTATAGGTCACCACCATATTTTGTACAATCTTCTTTATGTTTTTGTTGGAGGCTTCCACTGCGCCATTCATCTTAGGTCTGTAGAGAGAAGAATTGTGATGCTTGATCTTGAAATACATGCAGAGTTTAGTGATCATAGCATTGTTGAGGCTGGTTCCGTTATCGGTGATGATCCTTTCAGGGATGCCATATGGACATATGAGGTTATGTTTGATGAACCGGGCTACAACATTCTTGGTTACTGAGGAAAATGAAGCTACTTCGACCCATTTAATAAAGTACTCAATGGCAATGAGGATGAAACGATGTCCATTAGATGCAGTGGGCTTGATTTCTCCAATCATGTCAATCCCCCACCTTGCGAATAGCCAAGGAGTAGTCATGAAATTCAAAGGGATCGGGGGCACATGAACCTTGTCAGCTTAAATTTGACATTTGTGGTAAGTCCTCGAGTGATCGTGACAATCAGTTTTCATTTTCGACCAATAATAACCAGCCCTTATAATATTCTTGGCCATGGTGTGCCTACTAGAGTGAGTTCTGAAGATACCTTCATGCATATCCTCCATGATCTTTTCTGCTTCCTTCTTGTCCATGCAACAAAACAGAGTAGAATCATGATTGTGCTTGTAGAGAATCCCATTGCTTAGGAAGAATTTGGCTGAGAACCTTTGCAGGAACTTCTTGTTGTTGATTGAGGCTCCCTCATGATACTCTTGCGCTTCAAGGTACCTCTTCACTTCATGATACCCAGGCTTCTCCTCATCAGTGTTAATCTCATAACAATGCACAGGTTTGTCAAATCTTTCGATAGTAGTTCTGGGAGCTTCGTTGTCCCAATTGACCTTGAACATAGACGACATAGTTGCTAAGGCATATGCCACATGATTTTCTTCCCTCGGGATATGCTCGAAGGTGACCTCCTCAAAGTATGGGACCAAGTTTAACACAAGCTCTTTGTAGGGGATCATATTAGGATGTTTGGTGTCCCATTCTCCTTTGACTTGACTGATTACTAGGACTGAATCTCCATATACACTTAAGGACTTAATTCTTAAGTCAATAGCAGCCTTTAGACCCAAGATGCATGCCTCATACTCAGCCATGTTGTTTGTACAATCGAAACAGAGTCTAGCAGTGAAAGGGGTATGGCACCCTTCGGGAGAAATAATTACAACACCAATTCAGTTACCAAATGTGTTGGAAGCTCCATTAAAAACCATAGTCCATTGGGATCCTTGCTCAGGTCCTTCATATAGTCCAGGTTCTTCATAGTCTGCCATTATCATGATGTTCTCGTCCGGGAATTCAAAGTTCATGGATTGGTAGTCATCAACAGCTTGATAGGCCAAATGATCTGCCAGTACACTTCATTTTATTGCCTTTTGTGTAATATACTTGATGTTATATTCAATCAAAATCATTTGCCATCTGGCTGTTCGTCCCGAGAGAGCTGGCTTCTCGAAGATATACTTGATGGGATCCATCTTAGAAATCAATGAAGTTGTGTGAGTCAACATATACTGTCTTAGCCGGCGAGCATCCCATTCCAAACTGCATCAAGTTTTCTTGAAAAGTGAATATATGGTTTCACAATCGGTAAACTTTTTGCTAAGGTAGTATATTGCGTGCTCTTTTCGGCCAGACTCGTCATGTTGACCCAGTACACACCCAATTGAATTCTATAATACAGTCAAGTACATATTCAAAAGTCTTCCTTCAACTAGAGGCATCCAGATTGGAGGTTCTTGTAAGTATTCTTTGATCTTTTCAAAAGCTTCTTGGAAATCATCATTCTATCTAACTACTTGATCTTTCTTCAATAGTGTGAAAATCGGTTAATAAGTAGCAGTTAAGTGAGATATGAATCGGGAAATATAGTTGAGTCGAACTAAGAAACCTCTGACCTCCTTCTCAGTATAGGGAGATGGCATTTATTTTATGGCTTTGACTTTTTCAAGGTCGCCCTGAATACCTTTTCCACTGACAAAAAACCCTATGAGTTTTCCATACCTTACCCCGAAGGTGAATTTGTTGGGATTCAGCCTCAACTTGTATTCCTTTAACCTCTCAAATAGCTTGTGAAGATGATCAAGGTGTTCTTCCTTAGTTTGCAATATTGTAATCATGTCATCAATATAGACTTCTATCTCATGATAAATCATATCATGAAATAGAGCTACCATAACCCTTTGATAAGTTGCGCCTGCATTCTTCAAACCAAATGGCATGACCTTATAACAGAAGATGCCCCACTGTGTGACAAAAATGGTTTTCTCCATGTCTTCGGGTGCCATTTTGATCTAGTTGTAATCGGAGAATCCATCCATGAAGGAAAAAACTTTGTGTTAAGCAGTGTTATCAACCAAGACGACAATATGTGGTAGTGGGAAATTATCCTTGGGGCTTGTCCTATTCAAATCCTTGTAGTCTATGCACATACGAACTTTTCCATATTTCTTTGGCACTGGGACAACATTTGCAACCCATTAAGGATATGATGTCACTGATAGAAAACCTGCATTTAACCGCTTCATTACCTCATCCTCTATCTTCTCAGACATATTTGGCCTCATACGACGAACCTTTTGTTTGATCGAAGGACAACCTTACTTCATTGGCAGATGATGAACTACGATACCAGTATCAAGTTCTGGCATATCTTTGTATGACCAAGCGAACACCTCAACATTCGTGCAACGTCTGGACCAATCTTCTCTTGACATTGTCTTCCAAATTGGCGCCGATCTTGACTTCATTCTTATCTGCCTCGGTACCCAGGTTTATCACTTCAATTGGCTCTTCATGTGGTTGAATAGCCTTTTCCTCTTGTATTAGGAGTCTGGCAAGTTCTCCAAGTATCTCGCAATCTTCTTCACCTCCGTCTTTAGCTTGATAGATTGGATCTTCGAAGTCATAGATTGCAATAGCATAATCGTTGTTGTAACGCCCAATATTTAATTAATTATTTAATTAAATATTTTCAAATATTTTTCCGATTAAAATTTTGAAGTTGTGAATTATCGATTTAAGTTGTTACGTGGTTAGTTGATAAATTGGTTGATTTAAGTTGTAGAAATAATATTATTAATAATATTAGAATTATATAAGACTATTTATTTAGTTGGCTTAGTTGTTGTGTTGGTTATAGTAAAAAGTGAGAATTTTCACTAGTAGGCCCAATAAGACTAAATAGAATAATAATAATAATAATAATAATAATAATAATAATAATAATAATAATATTATTATAAGAAAATAGGAAATATAGAAAATTAGGTTTTTGGTTTTATCAGTAAGAAAAGAAAAGGGTCTCGGAGAAGAGAGAGATACATGATGCTGCAACCTAAAGGCAATGTTGGAATTTTGATCGTAGAGTATAGCAACCTTCAATCCAAGGTAAGAGTGAGGTTCTTGCTCTATAACTGTGCATATGATGAATGATATGTGGGGTTTGGGTTGCTAAAATTATTACTCTGTTTTGCGTTGTTTGTTGTGATGCTTTTGAAATTGATAATAAATTTGTTTTGTCAATGAATGGTTGCTGCAAAAAAAATTGTTCTGGATTGATGTGGTATGGTGTTATATTTCTACAATTAAACTATTGGGTTGATCTGAGATAAGCCTCGAAGGAAATTTGTAGAGTATCAGGTTGGGTCACTGTAAATGATGTGTGCCGAGGGAGAAGACTTAAGGTGTCATTCGGCACATGAAGTATGGCAAGGGTGCCGCTAGGCACATGAACATATGCCGATAGGCACGGAAAAACAGGAAGGGTTCCGTTAGGCACTGCATGTATATATATTTTCAAATTCAGAAACTTAATTAATTTGAGTATATTAGTAGCTATAGGACTAGTTCATGTTTTAATGGTAGGCACACTTACTAAATGATAGGCATGGAATTTGTTGATGATATGCATGGCAATGTGCCGATAGGCACATAAGGTTCCTTTAGAAAAATGGTTTTCAACAATTGCATTTCAGTAGTAGCTTATTAACTTAAGGCTTAACATAAGTATGTATCAGATTTTTTTTATTGTTTAGATCAGAGTATATATATATATATATATATATATATATATATATATATATATATATATATATATATATATATATATATATATATATATATATATATATATATATAAGACAGTAGTTGAATTTAATTAAAATGCAGAGTTAGTTCTATTCGGTAGTAATAGAAGAATATTTAGTAGAAGTAATATATCAATAGCAGACTAGTATTATTTGGCAGGATAATAGTGTTAATAGTATAGAATTTAGTAGCAGTGTTATATTACTTCACAGAAGCATAATAATTACGCGGTTTAGTCAAAATAATCCGAATAATTACGCGGTTTATTTGTATTAATTGTTGGTTGATTCGTTAGGTGGTGTTTTTGTTGAAAAATGTGAAATTATAGGTGATGTTGTATCTTGTTAAATTGTCTCTATTTATGAGAAAAATATAAGTTGTAGGCCTATGGCTAATGTTGATTTGTTGTTATGTTGCTATGTAACTATTATTGTTGTTATCCAAACATTCATATTGTATCACATACATAGCATATCAAGTTGGAGCTGATGCTAGGTAAGTTGGCCTGGATTGGAAAATTAAGTTGAAGGCTTATGCCTTGTTGACGCCTCTATTAATTGGCAGATTTTTAAGTTAGGAGTTCTGCTCCAATGGTACCACATGCATGTGCATTGTAAAGAGTCGCATTCTGTGTTGCATATTTAAGTTGTCGTGTTATTGACTTGTGATGGTTGATGTTGGTTGAAAGTTGTGAATGGAAATTTTATATAATCTGATCTAATATACTGTTTATCATACACTCAATTATATGGTTCAATATCTTACCCCTTCTGTTTGAATGTTGCCCTCTATTGGTAACGTTCCAGTAATTAAGAAGGATAGTTGTTACCTTCGTTAGTTCGAGTCGATGTTGTTACTCTAATACATAACACTCAGGGGGATGAACGCTTGATGTTTTATTGCTGTTATTGTTTTCAGTTATTGAAATTAAGTTGAATTTTAAAGTACTTGGTCAATTTAAAGTTGTTTCCAGTTAAATAAAGATGCTATGCCGTATGAATTGAACTGTTAATCAGCTGCTTATTCAATTAAAAGTTGTTTTGCTTTGGAGACTAAATTAATGTTGTTATTTGTTCATCCGAAGTTTTAGAGTGTTATGTATTGGTATTACATGCGATTATTATCTGTTGTCATTTTTGATAAATTGAAAATTGTAGCATCTCAGATGTATGTCGTACTCTGATTTTATTAATATTCGTTGGGGAGAAATAGGGTGTTACATTAGTGGTACCAGAGTAGGCCGGTTCGTCCGACCAAGTTTATCGAGTCGTAGTTTTGTCTAACAATCGAGTATTGTTAATCTGAATTTTAATTGTTGTTTATGTTGTAGAGATAAGTTGAGATGGCTAGAAGGAATGATCCTGCACTTGCTGGTGCTTTAGAGGCAATGGTACATGCTGTGGAGAATCATCCGAGCACTGGCGGGAATGATGGATCTCGTAGTTTAGAAATTTTCCAGAGGGGGAATCCGCCTACCTTCAAGGGTAAGTATGATCCTGACGGAGCGTTAGATTAGCTGAAAGAGATTGAGAGAATATTCTGTGTGATAGACTGCACTCCAGCGAAAAAGGTTCGTTATGGTACTCATATGCTAGCGGTCGAGGCTGATGACTGGTGGCTAGAGACTTGTCAAAGATTGGAAGCTGTAGGTGAGAATGTCACTTGGGCTGTGTTCCATAGGGAATTTTTGAGGAAGTATTTTCTTGAAGACGTTCGCGGTAAGAAGCAAATTGAGTTTCTTGAGCTGAAATAAGGGAGTATGTCGGTTGTTGAATATGCTGCAAAGTTTGCTGAGTTAGCTAAGTTTTATCCGCAATATAGCAAGGCAAATGGTTAGTTTCCAAAGTGAAACAAGTTTGAGAATGGGTTGCATCCAGAGATCAAAAAGGCAGTTGGATACCAGAAGATTCATGTTTTTGCTGATTTAATTGATAACAGAACTGTGGTAAGCCTTATGATGCCCCAGCTGGTAAAGGTAAAAAGAAAGTTGCTCAGGGTCAGAGGACTAGTGGGGGTGATGCTCCTGCTAGTGTTTTGTGCTTCAAATATGGAAAACCTGGTCATAAGAGCAATGTGTGTACTGCTGAGGTGAAGATGTGTTTTCGTTGTGGTAAGACTGGACATGCTATATCTGACTGCAAGCATAAAGAGATGATTTGTTTCAATTATGGTGAAGAAGGACACATTAGTAGCCAGTGTCAGAAACCAAAGAAGACACAAACTAGTGGAAAAGTGTTCGCGTTGGCTGGGACGCTGACAGCTAATGAGGACAGACTTATACGAGGTATATGTTTCATTAATAGTACTCCTTTAATTACTATTATTGATACCAGTGCTACTCATTGCTTTATTGTTGCTGATTGTGTTGAAAGATTAGGTCTTATGTTGTCTTCTATGAATGGAGAGATGGTCGTCGATATTTTGTCTAAGGGATCAGTGACTACTTCTCTTGTGTGTTTAAAGTGTCCTTTGTTGATCTTCGACAGAGACTTTGCTATTGATTTAGTTTGTTTTCCTTTATGTGGACTGGATGTGATTCTAGGTATGGATTGGTTAGAACATAATTATGTTTATATTAACTGTTATAATAATTCGGTGAGGTTTTCTACTCCTAAAAGAAGAGGAAGTTGGTCTGTTGTCTGCTAGGCAGTTGCATCAGTTAATGCAAGAAGAGGCTCAGATGTTCTCGATGATGGTGTCGCTATCTGTCGAGAATCGAACTATAGTTGAGGAATTGCAAGTGGTGCTTGAATTTCTTGAAGTTTTCCCTGATGAAATTTCTTATGTACCGCCAGAGAGGGAAGTCGAATTTTCTATTGATCTTGTTCCTGGTACCAGACCTATTTCTATGGCACCATAAAGGATGTTTGCGTCTGAATTGTCAGAACTAAAAAACAATTGGAAGAGTTACTTGAGAAGAAATTTTTAAGACCAAGTGTATCGCCGTGGGAACTCCAGTGTTGCTAGTAAAGAAGAAAGATGGAAGTATGAGACTTTGTGTTGATTATAGACAATTAAATAAAGTGACGATTAAGAACAAGTATCCGCTTCTCAGAATAGAAGATTTGATGGCTCAATCGGTGGGTGCTCAAGTGTTTAGTAAGATTGATTTGAGGTCGGGTTATCCTCAGATTAAAGTGAAAGATAAAGATATTTAGAAGACAACTTTCAGAACGCGTTATGAACACTATGAGTATTCAGTGATGCCTCTCGATGTTACTAATGCACCGAGAGTATTCATGGAGTATATGAACCATATCTTTCATACTTATTTGGATCGATTTGTAGTGGTGTTCATTGATGACATTTTGATTTACTCTAAATCTGAAGAAGAGCATGCATAACACTTAAGAATAGTATTGCAAGTTTTGAAAGAGAAGAAGGTGTATGCAAAGTTGTCTAAGTGTGAGTTTTGGTTGAAGAAAATTAATTTTCTTGGTCATGTGATCTCAGGTAGTGGCATTGCTATATATCCATCTAAAGTAAATGCTGTGTTGCAATGGGAAACTCCAAAATCGGCTACCGAGATTAGAAGTTTTTTGGGATTAACTGGTTATTATAGAAGGTTTATCGAAGGTTTTTCTAAGTTAGCACTTTCGTTAACTAAGTTGACTTGTAAAGGTAGAGCTTTTGTGTGGGATGTTCAGTGTGAAGGAAGTTTTACAGAATTGAAGAAGAGATTGACGCCGGCTCCAATTTTGACACTACCTAATCCAGGAGAACCTTTTGTGGTATATTGTGATGCTTCCAAAATGGGTTTAGGAGGTGTGCTTATGCAAAATGAAAAGGTAGTTTATTATGTGTCAAGGCAGTTGAGAACTCATGAAAAGAATTATCCTATGCATGATTTAGAGGTTGCTGCAGTTGTTTTTGTGTTGAAGATTTGGAGACGTTTTCTTTATGGTTTCGGATTTGAAGTATTTAGCGACCATAAGAATTTAAAATATTTATTTGATCAGAAGGAATTGAACACGAGACAACGAAGGTGGTTGGAGTTGTTAAAAGATTATGATTTTGATTTGAATTATCATCCAGGAAAAGCGAATATGGTGGTTGATGCGTTAAGTCGAAAGACTTTACATATGTCGGCAATGATGGTTAAAGAATTGGACTTAATTGAACATTTCAGAGATATGAGCTTAGTTTGCGAAGTGACACCGCGGAGTGTTATGTTGGGAATATTAAAAATTAACAATGAATTTCTGGACAGTATCAAGGAAGCTCAGAACTTAGACATGAAACTGGTAGATTCTATGGTTGGGATCGACCAGTCTAAGAATAATGATTTTAAGTTAGATGCGCAAGGTGTGTTGAGATTTCGTAATCGTACTTGTATTCTCGATGATACGGAGATGAAGAAAGTATTTCTCGAGGAAAGTCATAGAAGCAAGTTGAGCATTCATCTGGGAGCTACAAAAATGTATAAAGATTTGAAGAATTTGTTTTGGTGGCCTGGAATGAAGAGCGACGTGGCTCGATTTGTGTATGCATGTTTAACTTGTCAGAAATCGAAAGTTGAACATCAAAAGCCTGTAGGGTTGATGCAACCGTTAGAAGTTCCAGAATGGAAATAGGATAGCATTTCAATAGACTTTGTGACGAGGTTACCTAATACTTCAAGAGGACATGATTCGATTTGGGTGATTGTGGATAGGCTTACAAAGTCGGCTCATTTTATTCCTATTAACATTAGTTTTCCAGTGTCGAAGCATGCAAAGATTTATACTAGTGTAATTGTAAAGTTGCATGGTGTTCCCTTGTGCGTTGTGTCAGATAGAGATCTGAGGTTTACTTCGGATTTTTGGAAGAGTTTGAAAGAGGCGTTGAGTTCTAAGTTGAGGTTAAGTTCGGCGTATCATCCTCAAACGGATGGTCATACGGATAGGACTATTCAGTCATTGGAAGATTTATTAAGAGCATGTGTACTTAAGCAGGAAGGTTCTTGGGATACTTGACTTCTGTTGATAGAGTTCACTTATAATAACAGTTACCATTTTAGTTTTGGAATGGCACCTTTTGAAGCGTTGTATGGTTAGAGATGTAGAACTCCTTTATGTTGGCATGAGTCTGGAGAAAGTGTAGTACTTGGACCTGAACTTGTTTGAGAAACTACCGAGAAGGTGAAGTTAATTCGAGAAAAGATGAAAGCTTCCCAAAGTTGACAAAAGAGTTATCATGACAAGCGAAGGAAAGATTTATAATTTCAAGAAGGGGACCATGTGTTTCTGAGAGTTACACCTGTGACTGGTGTTGGGAGAGAATTGAAGTCTAAGAAGCTTACTTCTCATTTTTTTTGGTCCGTATTAGATTTCGGAAAGAGTTGGGAATGTTGCTTATAGAGTGGCTTTACCGCCTAATCTTTCGAATTTGCATGATTTGTTTCATGTGTAACAACTACGGAAGTATATTTCAAATCCATCTCACGTGATTCATATGGATGATATTCAAGTATGGGATAATCTTATTGTGGAGATGATGCCTGTACAGATCGCGGATCATGAAATGAAGACTCTGAGAGGCAAGGAGATTGCTTTGGTTAAAGTAGTTTGGTTAGGAGCTTCCGGAGAAAGTATGACGTGGGAATTGGAGAGCAAGATGTGGGACTCTTTTCCTGAGTTGTTTGAATTAGGTAAATTTTCGAGGACGAAAATATTCTAAGTGGAGGAGAGTTGTAACGCCCAATATTTAATTAATTATTTAATTAAATATTTTCGAATATTTTTCCGATTAAATTTTTGAAGTTGTGAATTATCGATTTAAGTTGTTATGTGGTTTGTTGATAAATTGGTTGATTTAAGTTGTAGAAATAATATTATTAATAATATTAGAATTATATAAGACTATTTATTTAGTGGACTTAGTTGTTGTGTTGGTTATAGTAAAAAGTGGGGGTTTTGACTAGTAGACCCAATAAGACTAAATAGAATAATAATAATAATATTATTATAAGAAAATAGGTAATATAGAAAATTAGGTTTTTGGTTTTATCAGTAAGAAAAGAAAAGGGTCTTGGAGAAGAGAGAGATACGTAGAAGCTAAAACATATAGGCAAGGTTGGAATTTTGATAGTAGAGTAGAGCAACCTTCAATCCAAGGTAAGAGTGGGGTTCTTGCTCTATAACTGGGCATATGATGGATGATATGTGAGGTTTGAGTTGCTAAAATTATTACTCTATGTTTTGTGTTGTTTGTTGTGATGCTTTTGAAATTGATAATAAATTGGTTCTGTCAATGAATGGTTGTTGCAAAAAAAATTGTTTGGGATTGATGTGGTATGGTGTTATATTGCTGCAATTAAACTATTGGGTTGATCTGAGATAAACCTCGGAGGAAATTTACAGAGTAGCAGGTTGGGTCACTGTATATGATGTGTGCCAAGGGGGAAGACTTAAGGTGTCGATCGGCACATGAAGTATGGCAAGGGTGCCGCTAGGCACATTAACATATGCCGATAGGCATGGAAAAATAGGAAGGGTTCTGTTAGGCACTGCATGTATATATTTTTTCATCTTCAGAAACTTAATTAATTTGAGTATATTAGTGGCTATAGGACTAGTTCATGTTTTAATGGTAGACACACTTACTAAATGATAGGCATGAAATTTGTTGATGATATGGATGGCAATGTGCCGATAGGCACATAAAGTTCCTTTAGAAAAATGGTTTTCAACAATTGCATTTTAGTAGTAGCTTATTAACTTAAGGTTTAACATAAGTATCTAAAGTGGTTTTCAACAATTGCATTTCAGTAGTAGCTTATTAACTTAAGGCTTAACATAAGTATGTATCAGAATTTTTTTTAGTTTAGATCAGAGTATATATATGTATAATAGACAGTAGCTAAATTTATTTAAAGTGCAGAGTTAGTGCTATTCGGTAGTAACAGAAGAATATTTAGCAGAAGTAATATATCAATAGCAGACTAGTATTATTTGGCAGGATAATAGTGTTAATAGTATAGACTTTAGTAGCAGTGTGATATTACTTCATAGAAGCATAATAAGACACAACGATACAAAGTAGAAATAATAGAACTTTTTGGCCGATAATTAATTAACCGGTTTTAGTCAAAATAGTCTGAATAATTACGTGGTTTATTTGTAGTAATTGTTGGTTGATTCGTTGGGTGATGTTTTTGTTGAAAAATGTGAAATTACAGGTGATGTTGTATCTTGTTAAATTTCCTCTATTTATGGGCAAAATATAAGTTGTAGGCCTATGGCCAATGTTGATTTGTTGTTGTGTTGCTATGTAACTATTATTGTCGTTATCTTGACATTCATATTATGTCACATACATAGCATATCAAGTTAGAGCTGATGCTCGGTAAGTTGGCCTGGATTGACAAATTAAGTTGAAGGCTTATGCCTTGTTCACGCCTCTATTAATTGGCAAATTTTTAAGTTGGGAGTTCTGCTCCAATGGTACCACATGCATGTGCATTGTAACGAGTCACATTCTGTGTTGCATATTTAAGTTGTTGTGTTATTGACTTGTGATGATTGACGTTGGTTGAAAGTTGTGAATGACAATTTTATATAATCCGATCTAATATATTGTTTATCATACAGTCAATTATATGGTTCGATATCTTACCCCCTTCTGTTTGAATGTTGCCCTCTATTAGTAACGTGCAGGTAATCAAGAAGGATAGTTGTTACCTTCGTTAGTTCGAGTCGGTGTCGTTGCTCTGATACATAGCACCCGGGGGGATGAACGCTTGATGTTTTGTTGCTGTTACCGTTTTCAATTATTGAAATTAAGTTGAATTTTAAAGTACTTGGTCAATTAAAGTTGTTTCCAGTTAAATAAAGATGCTATGCCGTGTGAATTGAACTATGTTGATTCCACTGCTTATTCAATTAAAAGTTGTTTTGTTTTGGAGACTAAATTAATGTTGTTATTGGTTCATCTAAAGTTTTAGAGTGTTATGTATCAGTATTAAATGCGATTATCATTTGTTGTCGTTTTTGATAAATTGAAAATTGTAGCATCTCATCTGTATGTCGTACTCTGATTTTATTAATACTCATTGGGGAGAAATGAGGTGTTACAGTTGTCAAAGAGATCTGCAATGGACGTGGATCTACAAATATGTGTGTGTGTGTGTGTGTGTGTGTAAGGTCACATGGCCATTTAAAAATGTAATAAAAGTAAAAGAAAGACAAAGAGTGCAAAATTTAAATGCGAAATAGTCCAATGTTTCATTAAAATGAGCATATGGCGTACGAAAATGACAAACCCTTAACAAATGAACCATTGTGCCCCGGGAAAGACACATGGTTTAAAGTCATTGTTTAAATGGAAATTATAAACAAATTTCTCAAAGTAATAAAAAATAGGAAATGGCAATTACTTCTGGTTGAAGGAGATTGGAATAAAGTCTTTGGTCTGCCAGTTGTTGAGTCCTCCATCAACAGTTGGGTAGATCCAGTCGTCCCAATCACAATCAGCATCAGAGTCTTCAAGAGCATTAATTCATGGTTACTAATGCGGAGAGGTGATTTCCCTGCATGAGCACGTCGAACCTCCTTTTGAGCCTTGGAAGTGAAGCCCAACCCAAATTTGTCTGACTTGAAAGGGATATCAAGGAGTTGTCCCCAAATGGTGCAGCCTCTGTCTTCAATAACAACACGAGAATATTTAAGAGAGGCCATCCTCCGTGTATCTTTAGCAGCTTTGGGAGTGTCAGGAGTGGCCTTGGCAACAACAACCACGAGAGAGACTACCTCAAAGGCTTGATAAGGATTTTTAATGAACTCGCAGTCCATTTCAACATACTTGAATGAATTCAGATGACTGATCATAAACTCGTCTTCTCCATATATAGTGATAATTTTCCCCTTGACCGGATATTTAAACTTTTGATGTAGTGTGGAAGTCACCGCACCTGATCCATGGATCCATGGGCGTCCAAGCAGGCATGAATAAGCAGCACAAATATCCATCACATAGAATGGTTAGTTGAAGACTTGAGACCCAACTTTGATAGGGAGATCAACTTCTCCATGGAACAGCCTATTTGATGCATCAAAAGATCTCACCACAATGTCACTAGGATTTAGTATCAAACCCTTATAGTCCAACCTATCCAGAGCTCCTTTTGGTAAGACATTGAGAGAAAATCCAATATCCACCAATACATGTGCCAGTGGTGCCCTTGCATTCTATGGAAATGTGGAGAGCTTTGTTGTGATTCTTCCTCATCGGGGTCAAATATGTATTAGAGAACCATAAATCATTGTCGACAGTTAAGATTACTAGACAATTTTCAAATTGGTCGGCCGTAGTTTCTTGTGGGATATGTGCATTTTTCAGGAATTTTATCAGCGCTTGAGCACGTGCCTCGGAATATTGCAACAAAGACAACATATAAATCTTCGAGAGTGTTTCCCCAACTGTTCCACGATCTTGTAATCACTTTTTCTGATAATTTTTAAAATCTCCTCCATATCTTGGGTAGATGGGTCCTCAATGGTAATATCTTTTGTGTGCGCCTCCATCAGGGCAGGTTCAGTCATTTTTTCCTTTCCTCGAGTATCAGCAACAGGTTTAACAATAGTAATACAAATGGGTGTAGTAGTGGTTGTCGGCCGTGAAATCTCTAGAGAGAGGATCCTCCCCGTCCTAGTAACTTTACTTGATCCAACAATGTTTGTAATGTCAGTTGTTTCATATTCATCAATCCATGAATCTTGTTTGATACCATGGTAATACACTTCCTCCCCATAATTCCAGGGTACAACCTTATCAGAAGAGTAGGGGACTGGCCCTGATGTGGTGATAATTAGTGGAGTTATTCTTGGTTCTGCAGGAATCCTAATAGGACCTTTGGAGGTGATCCTAATAGGTTTGTTTGAGCTAGTAATGATGGACACATCTTCAAATTCTTGAGATGCACTTTGGGTCAAAGTTTTCACAGATGGAGTTTTTTCAAATAGAATCTCATGGCTATCCATCAGGTGTTGGACACCTTTCTTTAGCCATTCGCAACCATTAACTTGTACAACATAGCATCAACAGTCTTCAAGGCATCCAGGGAATACCCCGACTTTCAACAAATTATTTTTAATAGTCTGCAAAGGAGTGGTCAAATCTTTGATGGAGGAAACAAAAGAGGTATCTTCAATAGCATTCGTACCCTTACCATGATTTGGCATGGGTGCGGTGATCACATTGAGAGTTGGCAGAGGGTCGAATTCAATTGCCTTGTTAGCAATTAAGTGTTGTATTTTGTTCTTTAGAGACCAACAATCATTGGTATCATGTCCGAAACTGTTTGAGTGGTAGGCGCATTTGCCATTAGGGTTGTATTTTGGGGAAGAAGTGTTAGGGTTGGAAGGGGGATCTTGCAAAGTCACCAAATCAGCTTTCAATAGGTGTTGTAGAGCTTGAGATAGTGACATGTTGATTTTGGAAAATTTTCTCCTCGAGATGTCTGGTCTTTGTTGATTGTTATTTTGTTAACGTAGACGTTGAGTTGGAGTTGGATTGGAGATCAAAACTTCCCCTACTGAATGATGACAGTCATTCTTTGCATGGATTTTTGACCCATACACATCATTAGTCTCTTTTTTACCAATAAATGGCTTTTTCGCAACATTTGAGGGGGAGGCCATGGGTATCTTCCCACTTCTAATCCCGCTTTCAACCCTTTCACATGTTAAGATCAATTCAATAAATCTGGATGATGAACTTCCAATCAGCAAGTTGAAAATGGTCCAGTCAATGTCCCCAAAAACATATCTATCAATTCCCTATCAGTTAGAGGTGGCTGCACCCTGCCATCCAAGTCTCTCCATTTTTAGGCTTACTCTTTGAAGCCCTTATTTTAACCCATGGCCAGGCCTTGCAATTGCACCCGAGTTGGCGCAAGATCGGCGTTATATTGATATTGGCGGTAAAAGGCAGTGGCCAAATCCTCCCAAGTATGGATATTCGTTCCTTCCAATTGGTAAAACCACTCCAACTGTGTCCCCGATAGACTCTCTTGGAAAATTTGCACCCATAGTTTCCTATCGGAGGCGTGCAGCTGGATTTTAGGGACATAATATCTTAAATGAAGCTTCGGACATGAAACTCCATCATACTTGGCAAAGAGTGAGATCTTGAATTTGTAGGGAAAGACTACCCCTGGTACTAAACCCAAGTCTTAAAATTCCAAGCCAGGCACAACTTGGATCTCCACAACTTTCAGTCTATCTTCTAGTTGCTTATATTTGTCGTCGGCCGGTGGGTATTGCTCATCAGTAAAATCCTCGTCTTCAGAGATTTGATTGTTTCCACCCCCAGCACGTGTGCTCCTAGCATCTTCATCTTGATTTTCATCCTCTTCAAAGGAATCCTCTTCAACTTGGACTTGTCTAGCGAGCCCTTTAAACCTCTTCCCCATGTTGATTACATCTTTCTTCTTTGTCTTCTTCTTTGTAACAAGAAGAGTCGTCATTTCTTGCCGTCCCTTTGCTAAGTTGAGCAGAGTATCTTGAAATTGAGAGTGTTGAGTCTGCAGGTCCTTGATAGTTTTCTCGAGATCCATCTTATACTGAAATAAACAGTAAAAAGATGAGGAAACCTGTGTCGGAAAACTTTCTTATGATATAATGCATGTTATGCTAATGCAATGTTTTCAAGGATTTTAAGAAATTTAAATTTTCTAGACAAATAGAAGACAACAAACATTAATTGCATTAATAAATTCATGAATTACAAATGCCTCGTGGGCTTAAAATGGAAAAAAAAGGTTTCAAAATGATACAAAATAAACTTCTAAAATAAAAAGGACTCAAGCTTTCCATGGGCTCATCCTCTTTGGTGCAATGTAGGTATTCAAACTTTGCTCCTCATGAAGTTGCCTCGCAAGCTCCAAAACCTTTTTCTCGCTTGCGTAGAATTGTGCTTCAAAGGTGTCTCGTACCCCTTTGAGTTGAATCCACGGTCTTTGAAATTTCTATAAGTCAGTAGGCATGTTAGGATGAAGAAGTGTGTAAGGGGTTTCTCCCTCAGCAACGAGCTTCATAATCACAGGTAGGATGGCTAGGTAAGGCATCATGAAACTTTGAGCATGAATTCATACCCACTTGAGGTAAGTCTCAAGAGGGATGTAATTCTAATGCCCCAAGGTCTTGCTATCCACCTTGTTTATCATTCCCCAAGCTCGTACGAAACTTTGACAACAACCTTGGACGTTGCCTTCGTAATCGAATACTAAGCCTTAGATGAGCGCATCATGGAGACCATCTCTTCACGCATACCCAAAATATAGTAATGCAAGATAAGGGTTATAGGTAATACCTCCCCTAATTCCCAAGAGTGGAACATTAGGGAACTCCCCACAATGGTCAATGATGGTAATATCCTCCAAAGATTGGGAACACCAATGAATATTTGAGTGTGAGAGTGACATCATCCTTTGAGACCATGTCAAGCCTTGTTCATTCTTCAACATTGAAAGAGGTAGGTGTGAAATAAACCACCTAGACATCAATGGAATATAACACAAAAGAGTCCCTCTCTTCTTCATGGTGCGAGTGTGAAAACAATGTAGGATGTCTCCAAGTAGCGTAGGCACGAGATTACGAGAGAGAAACACTTTGACGAAATTCACATCTATTAGTTAGTCTGGATTGGGGAATAGAAACAAACCATAGATTAGAAGGGCCAAGACATGTTCAAAATCTTGAAAATCCATATCTTCCCAAAACAAACGAGCCTTCTCCAATAGAAATTTAGCTAGAAAACCCTTAACTCCACTCCTTGCTTCCCAAATTTCCATAATGTCGGATCTCTTTAAATGCAAGGCTTTGTCAATAACTTCAAGATTTATAGTTTCCTCTAAATTGGTGAATGGTAGTTGATCAAGCAAATGCACTCCTAGTAGTTGAGAGAATTCTACAAATGTAGGCACCAATTGGTAGTCGGGGAATGTGAAGCAATGATGCATAGGATCAAAGAACTGAAAAAGCACACACATCATTTCTTCTTGAAAGCTTGAGGTAGCCAAGTTGAGAAGTCGACCATATTTCTTTGTTAAGGGAGCATGATGCCAGTAACACTAACATAACCATTGTTTCAACCATATCGGTCTATATCGTACAATCTCTATAATCTATTGCTACTTACCTAATAATGCCCCCAGATCTGGGTAAGGGGTTGTGATGCGGTGGGAGAACTGACTTGAGGTTTTGCGTTTGTGTTCGCAAATGTTTCGGTTTAGAAAGAGTCGCCACCGACTTTTATTTTATCCAAAAGGAAAGGTAAAAAAGCACAGGAAAGACCTTTGAGATTATTTTTGGGTTCAGGGGGTAGATTATGAAAAGGGAAGGTGTTAGCACCCTTTTCATCCATGGTTTTCCATGGGCTCTTAGTTACTTGTTTAGATCACTTGCTTTGCTTTTCCAATTATTTGAAATGGTGCTTTGTGTGGTTTTGAAAGTATTTTGAAAAGAGGCCATCATTTTGGCAACCTTTGTAAAGATTCTTGTTTGAATGTATACAAAGGTGTTTGTCTTTGAAAAATGTTTCAATGTTTGAAAGTTGTTTGGAAATGTTTTGAAATTGTGTATGTATTTTTGAAAATAGCAAGGATGGTTTGCAAAAGATCAAGTAACTAGGAGTTGTCTACCCTACTCAAAAGTCTTTCCTACACATTTTTATTCCTTTGACATTGTTGTTTTACCATTGCATTTGGTAAACAAACCTATCTTTGGATGTTAAACGGGACGGGTGTGGGTCCTCGTATGACCATGATAACAATATTGACAAGTATCTTAGCAAGTTTTTGAGGGACTAGATCATTTTTTGTTTAGGCAACCAAGATAGCGTCATCGAGGGACTATGATCTTTTGTTTTGATTGATTTTGCCAAGATACCTAGCATGCATACCATGGCCATGTTTTAAGGCAACAAAGTGGATGAAACCTTAGAGGTACTTGTGTGCACTGTGTTGTCATTTTCATGCATTTTTGTCTTGTGTTTAGTCATGCTATTTATTTGATTTTTGGTCTTTTGCATACAAAACCCTAATTTACTATCATGCATATAATACGGTAAATTGCATAAAGTAAATCTAACTATTACAACAATATTATGGGAAGGGGGGTACAAGTTTGAATAGGGGGATATTGCTCAAAATAAAACCCTAATTTACTATTACAACCCAATTGAATTTATACAATCAATAAATAAATGAACAATTATTTAAATGTACAATAAAATGTAAATATGCATAAAATGTTTTTTGTATTTAAAAATAAATTTATTTAAGTTCTAAAAATAAGAAAATAAAAATGATTATTTTTGAAAGGGTAAAAACCCTAATTTTGGTTTAAAAGAAAATATATATTCTATTGTTATTTATTTCATTTATGTACAAGAAAAATAATAACAATATATACAAAATGTTAAAAAATTAAATATTGTATGAAAATATTATTTTATGTATATAATATAATAAAAATAAAATATATAGTATTTTTTTTATTATTTTACAAGTTTATTTAAGAAAAATAAAAGTATTAAACCTAATAAACTATTTATTATGCAAAAAAATAAAATAAAATAAATATGATAAAATACCAAAAATAAAGAAAATATTTTTTATGATTTTAAATGTTTAGAAAAAATAAATAAAGTCAGAAAATATAAAAGAAATGAAAAAATATACAAAAATATAGAAAATGGGCCAAGGGGGTGGAGAAAGTAAAAGGGTGGTGTGAATAGCCAGAAAAGCCAAGCCCAGGCCCAAGCTCCACTTCGTCCCTGACCTCTGAACACGCGCGCGTGCCCTGATTCAGTTCAAACCTGTTCTCTCTATTGCTTGCATGAAATCAAAAATTTACAACATGAAAGTTATAGCATTTTCAATCACGATTCCAACCATATCCATTTTGTGACCTAACTCTAAGAAACCAGGGAGAATTTCAGTGGCCCTAAATTCTAACCTAGCTTTTTCAGTATTTTCATCATCCAAATTCTCCTAGCTCAGTTAGTATAAATAAGAACTTTGCATATGTACAGCTCAAGCACATTAAAGACTACATTTTTGCTTCACAAACCTAAGCCTAAACTTGTCTAAATAAGGATATAGAACTTTGAAAATTACCTAGTTCAGTTGAGTTTGGTTATGGAAATGTAGCAGCTTTGAGTGAGGCCTGAAGTACTTGTGAGCTTGCTTGAAGTTCCCTTAACCTTTCCCAATGCTCAGCTTGCTTTGAAATGGCTTGAATCTCCTTTTAGAAGTCAACCTGCAAAATCAGAAATTGAAAATGGTGAAGCACGAAAATGAGGTTACAATTGCTGAACAATGGCTTGGATAGTTCAGGTGGGTTGTAGGGAATGTGTTTGAAGCCTTGAAACAAAAAACGCACGAGTGACATTTGTTTTGGCTAACGATCTGCAGAGGTTTCCCTGTTTTGGGCAGAAATGGGGTTTTCTGTGTTAGAGGGTGTTTGAGAGCTTAGCAAATCGTGTTTCTTGCTTGAGACAATGTGCTGAACTTGTCTAGAATAATGCCTAAGCTTGGTTTTATCAGATACAAGAGTTATGGACTTTTTGCAAGCTTACTTGCTTTTGAAGCAAAAGTTGAAGTGACAAAGGCAAAGGTTGTACTTGATAGCTCGTGGGATGTAGAGGGTTGGTACACTTTTCCTGATGTTCATGGATCTTGTTTACAACCAAAGATCAGGTTCAATGCTCAAGATAAACAAAATTGCATAAAGTGTGCTTTATCAAAGTAGCAATGTAACCTTTTTGCCATTTTTGGATTAAACCCTTGTACAAAGCTTCAAAGATCAAAACAATGCCATTAACCATTGTATTTGCATTCAATTTTGGAGTGTAAAAAGGATTAGGGCCTGTAATGAAAGTACAAACATGATTCAAACTGATTTGCAAGTTGTAACATGGTGCAAAATACCTTGGACAAAAGTGAGAATTTACCATTTTCACTCCTTCGATTCTCCCTAATATAGCTATTGCTTCAACCATGTCGGTATACCCCGCACAGTTTCCACAACATATTGCTATTTACCTATGAATGTTTCCCAAATCCGGGTAGAGGATTCAAACCAAAACAATAGAACCAAATGTAAAGCAATCAAGTCAAGCAAGATAAGCATGTAAAGGTGATTTAAATCCCTAAGGTAAACCCATTTTCATATAATGCCCCAGCAGAGTCGCCAGTTCTGAGATGCGGTGGGAGAACTGACTTGAGGTTTTGCGTTTGTGTTCGCAAATGTTTCGGTTTAACAAGAGTCGTCACCGACTTTTATTTTATCCAAAAGGAAAGGTAAAAAAGCACAGGAAAGACCTTTGAGATTGTTTTTGGGTTCGGGGGGTAGATTATGAAAAGGGAAGGTGTTAGCACCCTTTTCATCCATGGTTTTCCATGGGCTCTTAGTTACTTGTTTAGATCACTTGCTTTGCTTTTCCAATTGTTTGAAATGGTGCTTTGTGTGGTTTTGAAAGTATTTTGAAAAGAGGCCATCATTTTGGAAACCTTTGTAATGATTCTTGTTTGAATGTATACAAAGGTGTTTGTCTTTTGAAAAATGTTTCAATGTTTGAAAGTTGTTTGGAAATGTTTTGAAATTATGTATGTATTTTTGAAAATAGCAAGGATGGTTTGCAAAAGATCAAGTAACTAGGAGTTGTCTACCCTACTCAAAAGTCTTTCCTACACATTTTTATTCCTTTGACATTGTTGTTTTACCATTGCATTTGGTAAACAAACCTATCTTTGGATGTTAAACGGGACGGGTGTGGGTCCTCGTATGACCATGATAACAATATTGACAAGTATCTTAGCAAGTTTTTGAGGGACTAGATCATTTTTTGTTTAGGCAACCAAGATAGCGTCATCGAGGGACTATGATCTTTTGTTTTGATTGATTTTGCCAAGATACCTAGCATGCATACCATGGCCATGTTTTAAGGCAACAAAGTGGATGAAACCCTAGAGGTACTTGTGTGCACTGTGTTGTCATTTTCATGCATTTTTGTCTTGTGTTTAGTCATGCTATTTATTTGATTTTTGGTCTTTTGCATACAAAACCCTAATTTACTATCATGCATATAATACGGTAAATTGCATAAAGTAAATCTAACTATTACAACAATATTATGGGAAGGGGGGTACAAGTTTGAATAGGGGGATATTGCTCAAAATAAAACCCTAATTTACTATTACAACCCAATTGAATTTATACAATCAATAAATAAATGAACAATTATTTAAATGTACAATAAAATGTAAATATGCATAAAATGTTTTTTGTATTTAAAAATAAATTTATTTAAGTTCTAAAAATAAGAAAATAAAAATGATTATTTTTGAAAGGGTAAAAACCCTAATTTTGGTTTAAAAGAAAATATATATTCTATTGTTATTTATTTCATTTATGTACAAGAAAAATAATAACAATATATACAAAATGTTAAAAAATTAAATATTGTATGAAAATATTATTTTATGTATATAATATAACAAAAATAAAATATATAGTATTTTTTTTATTATTTTACAAGTTTATTTAAGAAAAATAAAAGTATTAAACCTAATAAACTATTTATTATGCAAAAAAATAAAATAAAATAAATATGATAAAATACCAAAAATAAAGAAAATATTTTTTATGATTTTAAATGTTTAGAAAAAATAAATAAAGTCAGAAAATATAAAAGAAATGAAAAAATATACAAAAATATAGAAAATGGGCCAAGGGGGTGGAGAAAGTAAAAGGGTGGTGTGAATAGCCAGAAAAGCCAAGCCCAGGCCCAAGCTCCACTTCGTCCCTGACCTCTGAACACGCGCGCGTGCCCTGATTCAGTTCAAACCTGTTCTCTCTATTGCTTGCATGAAATCAAAAATTTACAACATGAAAGTTATAGCATTTTCAATCACGATTCCAACCATATCCATTTTGTGACCTAACTCTAAGAAACCAGGGAGAATTTCAGTGGCCCTAAATTCTAACCTAGCTTTTTCAGTATTTTCATCATCCAAATTCTCCTAGCTCAGTTAATATAAATAAGAACTTTGCATATGTACAGCTCAAGCACATTAAAGACTACATTTTTGCTTCACAAACCTAAGCCTAAACTTGTCTAAATAAGGATATAGAACTTTGAAAATTACCTAGTTCAGTTGAGTTTGGTTATGGCAATGTAGCAGCTTTGAGTGAGGCCTGAAGTACTTGTGAGCTTGCTTGAAGTTCCCTTAACCTTTCCCAATGCTCAGCTTGCTTTGAAATGGCTTGAATCTCCTTTTAGAAGTCAACCTGCAAAATCAGAAATTGAAAATGGTGAAGCACGGAAATGAGGTTACAATTGCTGAACAATGGCTTGGATAGTTCAGGTGGGTTGTAGGGAATGTGTTTGAAGCCTTGAAACAAAAAACGCACGAGTGAAATTTGTTTTGGCTAATGATCTGCAGAGGTTGCCCTGTTTTGGGCAGAAATGGGGTTTTCTGTGTTAGAGGGTGTTTGAGAGCTTAGCAAATCGTGTTTCTTGCTTGAGACAATGTGCTGAACTTGTCTAGAATAATGCCTAAGCTTGGTTTTATCAGATACAAGAGTTATGGACTTTTTGCAAGCTTACTTGCTTTTGAAGCAAAAGTTGAAGTGACAAAGGCAAAGGTTGTACTTGATAGCTCGTGGGATGTAGAGGGTTGGTACACTTTTCCTGATGTTCATGGATCTTGTTTACAACCAAAGATCAGGTTCAATGCTCAAGATAAACAAAATTGCATAAAGTGTGCTTTATCAAAGTAGCAATGTAACCTTTTTGCCATTTTTGGATTAAACCCTTGTACAAAGCTTCAAAGATCAAAACAATTCCATTAACCATTGTATTTGCATTCAATTTTGGAGTGTAAAAAGGATTAGGGCCTGTAATGAAAGTACAAACATGATTCAAACTGATTTGCAAGTTGTAACATGGTGCAAAATACCTTGGACAAAAGTGAGAATTTACCATTTTCACTCCTTCGATTCTCCCTAATATAGCTATTGCTTCAACCATGTCGGTATACCCCGCACAGTTTCCACAACATATTGCTATTTACCTATGAATGTTTCCCAAATCCGGGTAGAGGATTCAAACCAAAACAATAGAACCAAATGTAAAGCAATCAAGTCAAGCAAGATAAGCATGTAAAGGTGATTTAAATCCCTAAGGTAAACCCATTTTCATATAATGCCCCAGCAGAGTCGCCAGTTCTGTGATGCGGTGGGAGAACTGACTTGAGGTTTTGCGTTTGTGTTCGCAAATGTTTCGGTTTAGCAAGAGTCGTCACCGACTTTTATTTTATCCAAAAGGAAAGGTAAAAAAGCACAGGAAAGACCTTTGAGATTGTTTTTGGGTTCGGGGGGTAGATTATGAAAAGGGAAGGTGTTAGCACCCTTTTCATCCATGGTTTTCCATGGGCTCTTAGTTACTTGTTTAGATCACTTGCTTTGCTTTTCCAATTGTTTGAAATGGTGCTTTGTGTGGTTTTGAAAGTATTTTGAAAAGAGGCCATCATTTTGGAAACCTTTGTAATGATTCTTGTTTGAATGTATACAAAGGTGTTTGTCTTTTGAAAAATGTTTCAATGTTTGAAAGTTGTTTGGAAATGTTTTGAAATTGTGTATGTATTTTTGAAAATAGCAAGGATGGTTTGCAAAAGATCAAGTAACTAGGAGTTGTCTACCCTACTCAAAAGTCTTTCCTACACATTTTTATTCCTTTGACATTGTTGTTTTACCATTGCATTTGGTAAGCAACCCTATCTTTGGATGTTAAACGGGACGGACGTGGGTCCTCGTATGACCATGATAATAATATTGCCAAGTATCTTAGCAAGTTTTTGAGGGACTAGATCATTTTTTGTTTAGGCAACCAAGATAGCGTCATCGAGGGACTATGATCTTTTGTTTTGATTGATTTTGCCAAGATACCTAGTATGCATACCATGGCCATGTTTTAAGGCAACAAAGTGGATGAAACCCTAGAGGTGCTTGTGTGCATTGTGTTGTCATTTTCATGCATTTTTGTCTTGTGTTTAGTCATGCTATTTGTTTGATTTTTGGTCTTTTGCATACAAAACCCTAATTTACTATCATGCATATAATACGGTAAATTGCGTAAAGTAAATCTAACTATTACAACATAATTATGGGAAGGGGGGTACAAGTTTGAATAGGGGATATTGCTCAAAATAAAACCCTAATTTACTATTACAACCCAATTGAATTTATACAACAATAAATAAATGAACAATTATTTAAATGTACAATAAAATGTAAATATGCACAAAATGTTTTTTGTATGTAAAAATAAATTTATTTAAGTTCTAAAAATAAGAAAATAAAAATGATTATTTTTGAAAGGGTAAAAACCCTAATTTTGGTTTAAAAGAAAATATATATTCTATTGTTATTTATTTCATTTATGTTCAAGAAAAATAACAACAATATATACAAAATGTTAAAAAATCAAATATTGTATGAAAATATTATTTTATGTATATAATATAATAAAAATAAAATATAGAGTATTTTTTTTTATTTTACAAGTTTATTTAAGAAAAATAAAAGTATTAAACCTAATAAACTATTTATTATGCAAAAAAATAAAATAAAATAAATATGATAAAATACCAAAAATAAAGAAAATATTTTTTATGATTTTAAATGTTTAGAAAAAATAAATAAAGTCAGAAAATATAAAAGAAATGAAAAAATATACAAAAATATAGAAAATGGGCCAAGGGGGTGCAGAAAGTAAAAGGGTGGTGTGAATAGCCAGAAAACCAAGCCCAGGCCCAAGCTCCACTTTGTCCCTGACCTCTGAACACGCGCGCGCGCCCTGGTTCAGTTCAAACATGTTCTCTCTATTGCTTGCATGAAATCAAAAATTTACAACATGAAAGTTATAGCATTTTCAATCACGATTCCAACCATATCCATTTTGTGACCTAACTCTAAGAAACCAGGGAGAATTTCAGTGGCCCTAAATTCTAACCTAGCTTTTTCAGTATTTTCATCATCCAAATTCTCCTAGCTCAGTTAATATAAATAAGAACTTTGCATATGTACAGCTCAAGCACATTAAAGACTACTTTTTTGCTTCACAAACCTAAGCCTAAACATGTCTAAATAAGGATATAGAACTTTGAAAATTACCTAGTTCAGTTGAATTTCGTTATGGCAATGTAGCAGCTTTGAGTGAGGCCTGAAGTACTTGTGAGCTTGCTTGAAGTTCCCTTAACCTTTCCCAATGCTCAGCTTGCTTTGAAATGGCTTGAATCTCCTTTTAGAAGTCAACCTGCAAAATCAGAAATTGAAAATGGTGAAGCACGAAAATGAGGTTACAATTGCTGAACAATGGCTTGGATAGTTCAGGTGGGTTGTAGGGAATGTGTTTGAAGCCTTGAAACAAAAAACGCACGAGTGAAATTTGTTTTGGCTAATGATCTGCAGAGGTTGCCCTGTTTTGGGAAGAAATGGGGTTTTCTGTGTTAGAGGGTGTTTGAGAGCTTATCAAATCGTGTTTCTTGCTTGAGACAATGTGCTGAACTTGTCTAGAATAATGACTAAGCTTGGTTTTATCAGATACAAGAGTTATGGACTTTTTGCAAGCTTACTTGCTTTTGAAGCAAAAGTTGAAGTGACAAAGGAAAAGGTTGTACTTGATAGCTCGTGGGATGTAGAGGGTTGGTACACTTTTCCTGATGTTCATGGATCTTGTTTACAACCAAAGATCAGGTTCAATGCTCAAGATAAACAAAATTGCATAAAGTGTGCTTTTATCAAAGTAGCAATGTAACCTTTTTGCCATTTTTGGATTAAACCCTTGTACAAAGCTTCAAAGATCAAAACAATGCCATTAACCATTGTATTTGCATTCAATTTTGGAGTGTAAAAAGGATTAGGGCCTGTAATGAAAGTACAAACATGATTCAAACTGATTTGCAAGTTGTAACATGGTGCAAAATGACTTGGACAAAAGTGAGAATTTGCCATTTTCACTCCTTCGATTCTCCCTAACCATAAATGATCAAGGAGAGTTCTTGGACATTTTGGAAAGCTTGTAACATGATCTACAATCCATCTTTGAAATGAATTTTTAGATTCCAATTGGAACTAGGTGAAAACTAGCCATGAAGTTAGGTCAAAAATCTGCCTAAACTAGGGCAAAATATCACTAAGTTAAAAAGTTTTTGGACCCCTATTCACAAAATCATAACTTGAGAGCCAAGCATCTTTTGGGAAAACTTTGTGAATCAAAGTTGTAGATTTTGTGGAGGACGACAACTTTCATGTTGGAATTTTTCTTTGAATCCAGTTGCATCATGGTGAAGAAGTTGGGAAAAGTTGGGAAAAAATAAGAAATTCTCATAACTTAGAAAAATTCTAAGTTATGAAAATTTTCAAACTTAAACCCTAATTTCCAAAATTAGGTTTCTTGGTGAAAAAGTTTCATGTTTTTACACATCTTGGTTAAAAATGACCCCTGGCACTTGATTTTGACCAAAAAGTCAAAGTTTGACTTTTCAGTGTACAGTTCATTTTTGATCAGTTTACTGGAAAATTCTTTTGTCAATCCAATGCATTTGAGATATTTTGAACCTTGTGATTAGGTCAAGATGATGCCATTGAGTCCTTGAAATCATGCTTGAACCCAATTTGTCATTGGCTAGGTGAAAAATAAGAAATTGCCCTTCCTTAGTCAAAACCCTAAAAATGACCATTTTGCCCTTTTGAAGATCTGATCAATTTTTTGGAGGAGTTGTGGTCCAAACTTGATCAAATGGTTCATATGAGTCTATAATGTTGATGTGGATAAACAATTATGAGGTTTGACTATAAATTTGGCCATGGTTGACTTTTTCCCCAATACAGCTGATTTTTAGGCCAACTGTCCAATTGACTGGGCAAAAATGTGATTCAAGGCTTGAAACTTGGTATGGGAAATCTTATAGGTCCAACATGAAGTATGAAAGTCTCATGAGGCATTGGAAGTCCAAAAATCCCTGTGCAAACTCAAACCCTAATTTCAGGTCATCAGTGCAAGGAGATGTCTTGAGCTGAGCAAACCCTAATCCTGTCTGGAGTCCAAAGAGTCTTGTGAGGGGAAATATTGATAAAATAAGATGGAAAATTTTGGGGTACAACAGCTGCCCCTGTTCAATCTTCTTGAACCTGAATAGTTAGATTGGCGAGTTTGTCGTTCGTGACTCGAAGGTAAAAGATGATTGGACACTAGAGTGCCCGTAAATTTTCACTCATCAAAATGTAGTTTGAGGGAATGGGATTAAAGATGCCATTTGGAGATGTGATAGAATCTTGTTGGAGATGGGCTTAAAGATTCCATCCAAGAATGTTTGTTGAATTGCAAGTTGTAAGTCAAAAGAATGAGTATCAGAATGGTGTCCATATTTGGAACGTACCTGAACTGTATCTGGAGATTGAGTCTGTATGAGCAATGGAATGGCATCCGTGTCTGGAGTGTATTCGAGCTGTAACTGTACTTGAATCTGAATAAATGACAGAATGACTTCCGTGTCTGTAGTGTATCTGTATTGTATCTGATTCTGAAATTCTGAATGAGTAATAGAATGACTTCAGTGTCTGGAGTGTATCCGTACTGTATCTGAATAGGTGACAGAATGACTTCCATGTTTGGAGTGTATCTGGACTGGGGAAACATTTGAATGAGTGACAGAATGGCAACCGTGTCTGGAGCGTATCTGGACTGTATCTGAAGTTGTGGTCTGAATGAGTAACATAATGACTTCCGTGTTTGGAGTGTATCCGTACTGTATCTGAATAAGAGATCTGAATGAGTAATAGAATGACTTCCGTGTCTGGAGTGTATCCGTACTGTATCTGAAATCTTTGAATTTTGAATGAGTAACAGAATGACTTTCGTGTTTGGAGTGTATTCGTACTGTATCTTGACTTTGAATTCCGAACGAATAACAAAATGACTTCCGTGTCTGGAGTGTATCTGTATTGTATCTGAATCTGAAATTTGAATAAGCGACAAAATGGCATCCGTGTCTGGAGCGTATCTGGACTGTATCTTGAATAGGTGACAAAATGACTTCCATGTTTGGAGTGTATTTGAGTTGGGGAAAACCAGAATGAGTGACAGAATGGCAACCGTGCCTGGAGCGTATCTGTATTGTATCTTGACTTTGAATTCTGAATGAGTAACAGAATAACTTCCATGTCTGGAGTGTATCCGTACTGTATCTGAAATCTTTGAATATCTGTTAAAGATAACTGTTAATCTTATCCTGAAAAGGGAAAGATGTTAGCTGAAACACAAAGTTATGTTGCATGAAATGTATGATGCAATAAAATGTGTTTTATCAATGTTTATGATATATGAGTGTAATGTATGTGCATGTAAGATGATTTGCTGTCTTGCTGAGGAAAATAAATCCTTGATAGCTGGAGATAATAAAATCTTTGACTGCTGTCGGGGAAAATAAATCCTTGACCGCTGTTGGGGATTTAAAATCTTTGATAACTTCTATGGGGATGTGAGAATCCTTCACGTCTTGAAGCTGGAGTGTTGACAAAATCTGTTGTGAGAGTAATGTCAAACTGCTTGGGAAATCTGCTTGGGAAATCCAGAGAACTTTGACGACTTCTACTGGGGTAACACAAAGGAAATCCTTACTCGGTTGGGGAATAGGGAAAACTCTGGTGATCTCTACCGGGGATCAAACAAAGGAAAACTTTTGATCTGCTGGAGAATAAGGAAGACTCTGATGGCTTCTGCGGGGAACTAAGAATGAGAATCTTCATTCTATTGAGGAGCAATAGAAACATTGGTGACTTCATACTGAGGAGTCAAGAATGAGAATCTTCGATCTGCAGGGGATTAAAAATTCTGACAAATTCATGCTGAGGAGTAATGAAGACCCTGGCAACTTTACTGGGGAATCAAGAATGAGAATCTTCATTCTGTTGGGGAGTTAAAAACTTTGTGGGGAAGAAGGCTTACTGCTGGAGAGCCAGTTCAGGACTATGGGGGGAAAAGCTTATTCCCGATTGGAAAAAAGTTCAGGAGTTGGGGTTGTATGCCACTTTACTGGGGAATTATCCTAGGTTGGGGATAAAAGTTAACTGTTATCTGGTTGATTCTTAGACTTTAAGACAACTTGCTGGGAAATATGGGGAAAACTGAATGGTTCTCGCTGGGGATTGATAGTTTGAAATTTGACTCGATTGGGGAAGAAGGTTTCATCTCTGCTGAGGGTCTATAGTTCAAAGTTTTTGCTCCGCTGGGGAATTGGGGAAAACTGAATGGTTCCCGCTGGAGATTGATAGTTGGAGATTTGAATCGATTGGGGAAGAAGGCTTCATCTTTGCTGAGGGTCTGTAGTTCAAAGTTTTTGCTCCGCAGGGGAATTGGGAGTTTAAAGACTTAACTCTGATGGGAATTAAGGATTTGAAATTATAACTCCGTTGGGGATATGTATTTCAAGGTTTTAGCTCCGTTGGCGATTTTAATGATGTGCTGATTTGATTGTGTATGGAAATGGGCTTAAAGATGCCATCCAAAGGTGATTGTTGACATAAAGTTTGAACTGGATCTGAACAGAGAATGAATCAGAATAAACCATTCGGAGATTTATCTGAAACAACAAAAGTTCGGAAATGAATAAGAATAAATCATTGAGAGATTTATCTAAAACAGTAAAAATCTGGAAACGAACCAGAATAAATCATTGAGAGATTTATCTGAAACAATAAGCATCTTGGAATATCTTCAACTGGAATAAGAATCAGGGAGATCTTAGTGTCAATCTGACTGAACCAGAGAAGGTCTTGAATTAACTTTGACTGGATAAGAATCAGAAAAATCTTAGAATCGATTTAACTGAACCAGACGAAAGTCTTGGAATATCTTCAATAGATGTCGGGGAAAATAAATCCTGGACTGCTGTTGAAGAGTATGTGTGTCTTAAAACTTTGCTTTGAATGTTTCCACTGGGGATTCCTGCCTCGTTGTTTGAGGAGGACTCCGTTGGGAAATGTTGATCTTTGTCTTGAGAGGAATATAATTTTAAGAGCTTCAACCGTCCGTTATTCTACTGGGGTACCATCTATGTTGAATTTTGGGAACTTTGATCGTCCGCTATTCTAATGAGGAATCATCTCTGTTGAATTTTGGGAACTTTGATTGTCCGTTATTCTGTTGAGGAATCATCTCTGTTGAAGAGGAAAGTTGGATGAACTACTATCTGGTCGTGGTCCAGGTTTCATAGCTTGAATTTTATGGGAATTTGATTGCATCTTTCGGATATGTGATGCTTTCAAGTTGATCTCTCGCTGGGGAAAATAAATCCTGAATTGGTGCTGGAGAAAAGAGTTGAATTCTTCGTTTCTGCTGGCGACTTCAATGGGGAAAAATCCTCAGGGATTCTTGAGGTCGACTTAGCTGGGAAGAGGTTATCAAAGATTGAAACTATGGCTAGGAGTCATCTTATGAGAAGGATTTTGGGGAGATTTGTCACTACCCCTAGTAGCGAGTGTTTATGACTTTACCAGGATATGTTTGACTGTATGCAATCCTTTGTTGGGATTGACGTTCAATGCCCCAAGTGACGGGGACAAAGACTTGCTCTTGGATACTCTGCACTTTAAGAGATTTCTTGAAATCTAGACTGGATTTCCCCAGGTGTACTGGACAATGACATGTCATGTCCCCTTGTTGATAGGAGATCTTTGCAACGGAAGTGTCATCCCACTTGAAGTGATTTTGTTCACTGAGAGAGCTTTCGTTCATCGGATATTCACTGTGTGAGTTTCTTCGCTGTCAAACAAATAGCCATATGCAAACAATGATATTCAAATAATGCAAAGTTTATGTTTGTCTTGAAATTTTGAAAATGCGCTTTTTAGCAGAAAGCTTTTTTTTGTAAGAAAAATTCAACTCAGGATTTAGAGCAAAGTCTTACAGGAGTCAGGATACCTTTTGTAACAGTATGCTTTCGAACTAACCTATGATTCAATTAGGACTTTTGAAGGGTTGTAACGTGGCTTGGTGCACGGTTTAAGAAACAAAGGATAAAGGCTCAAAGTATATTTGTACCCACCCGCTCTTCGTGATGTTCTTCAGTCCTGAACTCAGTTAATTGTGCGTTTGAACTCCAAATGAGTCTGGAACGACATTTTGGTGATGGTTCACACAAGTTGAATTTGTTGGAAGGCAGTCATTTTTTGCAACATTATTTTTGTTGAGGATTTGTAGTGACCTCTTTCTTTTGATTTGTTATCCCCTAATTTTTGCCTGACTGTTCTTGTTTTGAGATTACAGCCAGCGGGATGCCCATTTTTTTCTTTAAGTCTCCTTCGTAGGTTTTGACTTAGTGGACTTTTCTCTTGAGAGCTAATGACTTCCTATGCAATCGGGGACCATCATTGTCTTTTGATTCCAGAGAAATGTTTTTGATGTTATTCGTTGTATTACGAGATGCGAGTTTGCGACTAAACGTGCATTTGAATTAACTGAGAGACTACCCTGCCCCAGGTTTTGATTAAAGGTTTCATTTGTGCAAAAATAAAACTTCTACTTCTTTGGCTCAAAGGGGTTGACTAGGGATTATCTTCCTTATAACTCCAGTGTTTAGGATTTGAAAGAAACGCCTGTACATCGTCAGCAAGGTCTGCCCAAAAGCATACTGTATGAGATTATGGCATTGTTTTCGTCATCCTCCCTCTAAAGGTTTGTGTCATAAGAAGAATAAAAAGCATAGTTTTAAATATAGTGAAAACGAAAATATGAATTCAAGACAAACATATGCAATGCATTAATGAAACAGAGTTTGACATTAATAGATAATTGTTTGAATAACAAAAGAAATTACAAATGGAAATTCAAAATGAACAGAAGCCTCTTTGTTCGAACTTGTCATTTTAGGTGGAGAGCCCTCATTGGAAGATTTTCATCTGGCCATCTTGTGTGAACTCCAGTGCTGTTTCTTTAATCAGATCTTGAATTTTGTTTCTCAATTCCCAACAGCTATTGGTGTCATGTCCAGGACTATTGAAGTGATACGCACATCTTGCATTTGGATTGTACTTTGGAGAGGCTGTGTTGGGATTCCGAGGGGGGTCCCTTAATACAATCAGCTTGACTTCTAACAAGCGTTGCAACACTTGAGATAATGACATGTTAATCTCAGTGAAGCGCTTTTCAGATGTATTCCACCTACGTCGGTTACCCTGTTGACGTTGGCGAGGTTGCTGTTGGGCTCATGACCCTGAAGCAAACTGGGGAGGTCTTCTCTCGGCTTCTTGTTTCAAGGGAGGTTGGGTGATGAATTGATCCTCAACCCTAGTTGTTTTCCCCATTTGGTTACATTTGTCTTGTTGAAGCTTGTTGATGAGGACTCTCAGCTCCTCTTGCCCTTGTGCCAAGTTTTGGATGAGAACCATCTGACCCACCAGTTGTCCCATCATCTGGATTTTCATTATGGCTATCTCAGTTCATAGCAGCTCCAATTGATCATCTTTGTTGCCCTCAGGATTCCCCGTGATCATGCCCCTAGTGAGGAGATATTTCACCTCTTTCTGCCCCTTAGATATGTTCAAGAACATCTCTTGAAGTTGAGCGTTTTGAGCCTGGATGTCCTTGGTAGTCTTCTCTAGAGCCATATCTACTGAAATAAACAGTAGGAAGATAAGGGAACATGGTGTGAAGACCTGCTTATGCATATGATGAATGATATGTATTCATGTAATGCATTCAAGGATTCAGAAATTCAAATTTGTTTTAGACAAAAAAGAAACAGACGTCATATTAATAAGATAGAATTTGTTAGTACATTAATGCCGCATGGGTAAAATAATACAGAATTCTAAGGTAAAAAGACGTTGCGCATCCTCTTTGGTGCAATGTAGGTGTTTGAGAGTCTTCTCTTCGTGAAGTTGACGAGTGAGTTCCAAAACCTTCTTCTCGCTTGCGTAGAATTGGGCTTCGAAAGTATCGCGCTCTCCCTTGAGCTGTATCCAACTCCTTTGTAAATCTTCTAGTGATGTTGGCATGTCAGGATGTAGGAGGGTGTATGGAACCTCTCCTTCCATAACAGACTCTTTAATCACAGGGAGAATGTAGGGGTAAGGCATCATAAGACTCTGCGCGCGGGTTCGTACCCACTTGAGGTAAGGCTCAAGGGGGATGGAATTCTTGTGTCCCAATGTCTTACTGTCCACCTTGTTGGGCATCCTCCAAGCTCGGATGAACCTTTGTCAGAGTCCTTGATCGTCGTTGTCGAAGTCAAAAACCAAGTCTAGAATTAGCATGTCATGTGGGCCATCCCTTCGGGCATACCCAAACTGTCTCAGAGCCAAGGAAGGGTTGTAGGTAATACCTCCCCTAATTCCAAGTAGAGGGACATTAGGGAATCCCCCGCAACGGTCAATGATGATGACATTCTCTTTTGATCGAGAACACCAATGAATGTCTGAATGTGTAAGGGTCATCAACCGTTGCGACCACCTCAAACCTTGCTCATTCTTCAAAACTGATTGGGGAAGATGAGAAATAAACCATCTTGCCAGTAGAGGAGTGCAACACATGAGAACACCTCTTTTCCTCATTGTTAGAGTGTGAAAAGAGTGGAGGATATCCCCAAGCAATGTAGGCACCGGGTTGCGAGCCATGAAGATTTTGACAGCACTCACATCTATAAGCTGATCAGGGTTAGGTAACAAGACCATCCCATAGATGAGAAGAGCTACAATATCCTCAAAAGCTTGTAAGTCCAATGAATTCCAGCAGCTTTGGGCCTTCTCAAGCAGAAACCTTGACAAGAAGCCTTCGACACCACTTCTAGTTTCCCAATGGCCTATGATATCAGATGGTTGCAAGTGTAGGGCTTGAGTACCATCTCCAGGCTTTAGATCTCTTTCCGTACCGTTGAAAGGTAGTTGATTGAGAATAGGAATCCTCAAGAGTTGAGAAAATTCCTCCAAAGTAGGCACAAGTTGGTAGTCAAGAAATGTAAAGCAATGATGCAAAGGGTCAAAGAACTGGAAGAGAACTTTCAGCATATCCTCCTCAGTGTTGACAGTGACTAAGTTGAGAAGACGACCATGCCTCTCGGTGAATGGAGAATTCTCAGGAATCCTTGAAGCTAGCTCCTTGAGTTGAGGAATAATTCTTACAAGGTTGACTTGGATAGTTTTCCTGCAAAGTGAATCCATTACCTATAAAACAGGAACAAAGATGAAAATCCAAATCCTTGAAATGGTTAGTGGATGCATATGATGCTTCATGATGTCCATGATGTTATGCACAAGTAATATGTACAAGAAAATCACACAAGTTCCTAGTTTTAGGCTTGCATGGGGTTTCATAGGTAAGCACCCTCTTGAAGTTTAGTTGGCTCAACCTGTCCTAGAATAGTAACCGGGTTCTAAGGAGCTCAATATCACTGGATTATTTTCTGTGTTCATTGTTTCAGTTTAGCCACTTTACTGGCGACCGAAATATTCCAAGAAAACAACCCTCAATGAGTGTAGTATCGAGTATCTACCAACTTCGAACTGCACCAAAGCCGGTCATCTCACTACTCCTAAAAAGGCCAAGTTGGTCAAGTAAAGGCTCTAAAAGCCCATTAGTGCTTCATGACATCACTCAGCGGCCCCGTATTCTCTTTGATTGACTCAAAGGCTACCGGTACCCACAAATATGTCGCACTAATATAGCTATTGCTTCAACCATGTCGGTATACCCCGCACAGTTTCCACAACGTATTGCTATTTACCTATGAATGTTTCCCAAATCCGGGTAGAGGATTCAAACCAAAACAATAGAACCAAATGTAAAGCAATCAAGTCAAGCAAGATAAGCATGTAAAGGTGATTTAAAACCCTAAGGTAAACCCATTTTCATATAATGCCCCAGAAAAGTCGCCAGTTCTGTGATGCGGTGGGAGAACTGACTTGAGGTTTTGCGTTTGTGTTCGCAAATGTTTCGGTTTAGCAAGAGTCGTCACCGACTTTTATTTTATCCAAAAGGAAAGGTAAAAAAGCACAGGAAAGACCTTTGAGATTGTTTTTGGGTTCGGGGGGTAGATTATGAAAAGGGAAGGTGTTAGCACCCTTTTCATCCATGTTTTTCCATGGGCTCTTAGTTACTTATTTAGATCACTTGCTTTGCTTTTCCAATTGTTTGAAATGGTGCTTTGTGTGGTTTTGAAAGTATTTTGAAAAGAGGCCATCATTTTGGAAACCTTTGTAATGATTCTTGTTTGAATGTATACAAAGGTGTTTGTCTTTTGAAAAATGTTTCAATGTTTGAAAGTTGTTTGGAAATGTTTTGAAATTGTGTATGTATTTTTGAAAATAGCAAGGATGGTTTGCAAAAGATCAAGTAACTAGGAGTTGTCTACCCTACTCAAAATTCTTTCCTACACATTTTTATTCCTTTGACATTGTTGTTTTACCATTGCATTTGGTAAGCAACCCTATCTTTGGATGTTAAACGGGACGGACGTGGGTCCTCGTATGACCATGATAATAATATTGCCAAGTATCTTAGCAAGTTTTTGAGGGACTAGATCATTTTTTGTTTAGGCAACCAAGATAGCGTCATCGAGGGACTATGATCTTTTGTTTTGATTGATTTTGCCAAGATACCTAGTATGCATACCATGGCCATGTTTTAAGGCAACAAAGTGGATGAAACCCTAGAGGTGCTTGTGTGCATTGTGTTGTCATTTTCATGCATTTTTGTCTTGTGTTTAGTCATGCTATTTGTTTGATTTTTGGTCTTTTGCATACAAAACCCTAATTTACTATCATGCATATAATACGGTAAATTGCGTAAAGTAAATCTAACTATTACAACAATATTATGGGAAGGGGGGTACAAGTTTGAATAGGGGATATTGCTCAAAATAAAACCCTAATTTACTATTACAACCCAATTGAATTTATACAACAATAAATAAATGAACAATTATTTAAATGTACAATAAAATGTAAATATGCACAAAATGTTTTTTGTATGTAAAAATAAATTTATTTAAGTTCTAAAAATAAGAAAATAAAAATGATTATTTTTGAAAGGGTAAAAACCCTAATTTTGGTTTAAAAGAAAATATATATTCTATTGTTATTTATTTCATTTATGTACAAGAAAAATAATAACAATATATACAAAATGTTAAAAAATCAAATATTGTATGAAAATATTATTTTATGTATATAATATAATAAAATTAAAATATAGAGTTTTTTTTTTTATTTTACAAGTTTATTTAAGAAAAATAAAAGTATTAAACCTAATAAACTATTTATTATGCAAAAAAAATAAAATAAAATAAATATGATAAAATACCAAAAATAAAGAAATTTTTTTTTATGATTTTAAATGTTTAGAAAAAATAAATAAAGTCAGAAAATATAAAAGAAATGAAAAAATATACAAAAATATAGAAAATGGGCCAAGGGGGTGCAGAAAGTAAAAGGGTGGTGTGAATAGCCAGAAAAGCCAAGCCCAGGCCCAAGCTCCACTTTGTCCCTGACCTCTAAACACGCGCGCGCGCCCTGTTTCAGTTCAAACCTGTTCTCTCTATTGCTTACATGAAATCAAAAATTTACAACATGAAAGTTATAGCATTTTCAATCACGATTCCAACCATATCCATTTTGTGACCTAACTCTAAGAAACCAGGGAGAATTTCAGTGGCCCTAAATTCTAACCTAGCTTTTTCAATATTTTCATCATCCAAATTCTCCTAGCTCAGTTAATATAAATAAGAACTTTGCATATGTACAGCTCAAGCACATTAAAGACTACATTTTTGCTTCACAAACCTAAACCTAAACATGTCTAAATAAGGATATAGAACTTTGAAAATTACCTAGTTCAGTTGAGTTTGGTTATGGCAATGTAGCAGCTTTGAGTGAAGCCTGAAGTACTTGTGAGCTTGCTTGAAGTTCCCTTAACCTTTCCCAATGCTCAGCTTGCTTTGAAATAGCTTGAATCTCCTTTTAAAAGTCAAGGGAACAATTGCTGAAAATGGTGAAGCACGAAAATGAGGTTACAATTGCTGAACAATGGCCATGATAGTTCAGGTGGGTTGTAGGGAATGTGTTTGAAGCCTTGAAACAAAAAACGCACGAGTGACATTTGTTTTGGCTAATGATCTGCAGAGGTTGCCCTGTTTTGGGCAGAAATGGGGTTTTCTGTGTTAGAGGGTGTTTGAGAGCTTAGCAAATCGTGTTTCTTGCTTGAGACAATGTGCTGAACTTGTCTAGAATAATTCCTAAGCTTGGTTTTATCAGATACAAGAGTTATGGACTTTTTGCAAGCTTACTTGCTTTTGAAGCAAAAGTTGAAGTGACAAAGGCAAAGGTTGTACTTGATAGCTCGTGGGATGTAGAGGGTTGGTACACTTTTCCTGATGTTCATGGATCTTGTTTACAACCAAAGATCAGGTTCAATGCTCAAGATAAACAAAATTGCATAAAGTGTGCTTTATCAAAGTAGTAATGTAACTTTTTTTGCCATTTTTGGATTAAACCCTTGTACAAAGCTTCAAAGATCAAAACAATGCCATTAACCATTGTATTTGCATTCAATTTTGGAGTGTAAAAAGGATTAGGGCCTGTAATGCAAGTACAAACATGATTCAAACTGATTTGCAAGTTGTAACATTGTGCAAAATGCCTTGGACAAAAGTTAGAATTTTCCATTTTCATTCCTTCGATTCTCCCTAACCATAAATGATCTTGGAGAGTTCTTGAATATTTTGGAAAGCTTGTAACATGATCTACAATACATCTTTGAAATGCATTTTGAGATTCCAATTGGAACTAGGTGAAAAGTAGCCATGAAGTTAGGTCAAAAATCTGCCTAAACTAGGGCAAAATTTCACTAAGTTAAAAAGTTTTTGGACCCCTATTCACAAAATCATAACTTGAGAGCCAAGCATCTTTTGGGAAAACTTTGTGAATCAAAGTTATAGATTTTGTGGAGGACGACAACTTTCATGTTGGAAGTTTTCTTTGAATCCAGTTGCATCATGGTGAAGAAGTTGGGAAAAGTTGGGAAAAAATAAGAAATTTTCATAACTTAGAAAAATTCTAAGTTATTAAAATTTTCAAACTTAAACCCTAATTTCCAAAATTAGGTTTCTTGGTGAACAAGTTTCATGTTTTTACATATCTTGGTTAAAAATGACCCTTGGCACTTGATTTTGACCAAAAAGTCAAAGTTTGACTTTTCAGTGTACAATTGATTTTTGATTAGTTGACTGGAAAATTCATTTGTCAATCCAATGCATTTGAGATCTTTTGAACCTTGTGATTAGGTAAAGATGATGCCATTGAGTCCTTGAAACCATGCTTGAACCCAATTTGTCATTGGCTAGGTGAAAAATCAGAAATTGCCCTTCCTCAGTCAAAACCCTAAAAATGACCATTTTGCCCTTTTGAAGATCTGATCAATTTTTTTAAGGAGTTATGGTCCAAACTTGATCAAATGGGTCATATGAGTCTATAATGTTTATATGGATAAAAAATTATGAGGTTTGACTGTAAATTTGGCCACGGTTGACTTTTCCCCAATACAACTGATTTTTAGGTCAACTGTCCAATTGACTGGGAAAAAATGTGATTCAAGGCTTGAAACTTGGTATGGGCAATCTTATAGGTCCAACATGAAGTATGAAAGTATCATGAGGCATTGGAAGTCCAAAAATCCCTGTGCAAACTCAAACCCTAATTTCAGGTCATCAGTGCAAGGAGATGTCTTAAGCTGAGCAAACCCTAATCCTGTCTGGAGTCCAAAGAGTCTTGTGAGGGGAAATCTTGATAAAATAAGATGGCAAATTTTGGGATACAACAAGGGTCTATACAAAACCAAAACACCCTTTTAAGGGTAAATCAAGCAAGTCAAACAATGAACGTATTTAAATGTGATCTTGTCTCTAAGGTAACCCAACTTATAAGTTATTTCCCCATCAGAGTCGCCAGTTCTGTAATACGGTGGGAGAACTGACTTGGTTGTTTTGCGTTTTATCGCAATTGTTGCGGATAACAAGAGTCACCGCCGACTTTTCTTTTATCCAATAAAAGAAAGGGTGAAAAGAACAGGAAAGACCTTTTGAGAATTTTCTTGAGTTCGGGGGTTAGGTTATGAAAAGGGAAAGTGTTAGCACCATTTTCATATGTAATTATCTACGGGCTCTTAGTTGCTATCTCACTTTGAAATGCTTTGTGAAATGTGTTTGTCATTTATTTTGAAAGTACTTTTGAAAAGTGCCTTCATTTAGGTGAACTTTCTAATGATTATCGTCTCTATAAGAATGTATATAAAGTGTTGACTTTTGAAAATATTTTATGGAAAAGTGTTGGTGTGTTTGAAAGATGTTTGTGAGCAAGCAACTACGAGCGTTCTACCTACTCAAAAGAAAGCCTTTGTTCTTTTTATCCTCTTTTAGATAGTGTTGTCTCATCATTAGTTGGTAAGCAACCTTATCATTGGATGTAAAGAGACAGGCGTGCGTCATCGTATAGTCATAGAAGACAGCAATGTAGGATACCTTAGCAATTTGTCGTAAGGGTCTAAGATTATTTACCGATGGCAGCATTGAAGGGTCATCGAGGGACTACGATCTTATATACTAGAGTGTTTTCTAAAGTATCCCACGTTCGAGGGACATGACTGTTTATTCTAAGGCAACAAGTGTGGGTTAACCCTAGAGGTGCAAATGTAGAAAGTGTTTTGATTTTATGCATTTTTGTCTTGAATTAAGGTTGTCTAGTTGTTGATTTTATGTCTTGCCATACAAATCCTAATTACTGGCAATAATACTGAAAGCGATAAATTGCAGAAATTTAAAGTTCTATGCTATTACATCTTTTTGGGGATGGGGATACAAATTAAAAATGGAGGATAAAAGCAATTAAAACCTAATTACTATTACAAATATATTGAATAATGAATAACAATAAAAATATACAAGAATATAAAGATAATATAAAAGAAAAGAAAATTGTGTTTGTTTAACTTTTTTAATGAAACATTTTAATCCTAATTAAACTAATAAAAAAGAAATAAAATAAATAATTAGTCTAAGTTGATTTAATAAAACTAAACCTAAATTAATTTAAGAAAATAAATTAAATTAATTAAGAAAACAATTTTTAGGGTTTTTTTAATGAAAAGGTTTTAAAGTTAACCTATTTAAACTTAATAAAAAGAGATTAATTAAAACCCCTAAATTCTAAGTTAATTAAATTAGAAAATAAAATTAAAATAAAACTAAGTCAAGATTAAATTAATTAAGAAAAGAAATTTGTTAAGAAAATATTTTTGGTCTTTTGTTTAAAAGAAAAATAAAGTAAAAATAACAATTTTTAGTTTAAATAAAATATTTTTGGTATTTTGATTAAAAATAGTAATAATAAAATAAAATAAGAAGATAAAATAAAATAAAATAAATAAAAGTTAGAAGTCAGGGGTTTGAAAATGAGAAGAGAGGTTAGAAAGTAATTCTTTTTTTGAGAAATTAGGCCCAAGGCCACTTTTTTATGTAATGAGAATAAATAAATAAAAAAAGTTATGTGGGCTGCATGTTACTAAGCAATCAGGGGGTGATGGTTAGAAAAATGAATCAAGGCCCAACAGAGAGAAGTCCAATACGCTGCCAAACAAAAAAAACAAGAAAAATAGAAAAAGACAAAAGGTCTCGCTGGGGCTCGAACCCAGGACCTCCTATAACAATGCTTTACGCGCGCTTGCTGCCACTAGGGTGGCCTGTACATCCGGTATTATAACAACAATCAATAAATTTAAAATAAACCAAGTCCTGAATTTGACTTCATCTTTAACCTCACGCCAGCCTCTTCATCACCATTTTTGAATTTGTAACTTCCTCATTTCTCAACCAAATCAGAAAATGTAAACATGAAACTTGCTTGAAATTAACCACGATTCCAAATATGTAACTATCTTAAACAATAGATCAAAGATGAATACAAATTTTTCTTGGTACCAAATATGACCTAATTTTTCCAAAAAGTTCAAAACTAAAATTCATATTACTCAGGAAATATAAATGAATTCTAAGGACATGGTTAGTATCAGGGTTATGATGTCTACATTTTATCTTTAAAAATGGAAACCAAATGATGCCTATATGAAGAGTTCAAAAGTCAGAAAACTCACCTTGAAAATGGAATTCTTGTTTTGAGTTTGAGCTTGTTTCAAGGTGCTACAATGATCTGGTTAGCTTCCTTGGACCTCTAGGAAGCTAATGCAATGCTTACCTTGAGTTGAGAGTGGCTGAAACTCCTTGTAGAAGTCAATGTGCATGTCTCTGGTTTTGAGTTTGGAAGAAGATGAAAATGGAGTTACAGAACTGCAACAGGTGTTAGGATGGATTATATTTGATGTATTGAAGCTTTGAGAATGATTTAGAGGAAAAACACACGAGTGGATTATGAGAATAAAGTTTTTGGCCAGAAATGTCAAGTTATGGAGGCTTGCATGCAATTTTGAGTTCTAGGGAGTTTGAGTGAGTTTTAGGGCTCTTGAAATCGTGGTTTAGCTTGAAAATGATGCCTCTATTTATAGAGAAAAGGTTTGAGGACTTGAGATCACCAAAATCACATGTTATGCATTTTTCAAATTCATAAAGACAAGTTGCTTCATGGTGAAGAAAGGAGTGAATCAAGGAACTTAGCCAAGCTTTGTAGGTTTTGTGGATTTATTCTGAATTTTAGAGATTTTCTATGATCTTTATAATAGATTTCAATCTTGAAAGAACATAGTGGTTGGAAAAGTGGAGCTTTATGCAAATGGAAATGTTGCTTTTGTATTTCTAACCATAAATGGTATCAAGACTTGGACAAAGCTTCAAATATTTGTGTAATACACTTAGGGTTTGTGTAATTGCTCAATTATGCATAGATTTGGAGAGAAGATAGCCTGAAAATAGAGATCTTGTAGATTTGGTTTGGAGTTTTGGTTGTGGATTCATCACAAAAATGGCCTATAATGCAAGATTGGAAGCCCAACTTCTCCTCTTCGATTCTCTTAAATTAAAAATGATCTCTCAAGTTATTGGACATTTTGAAAAGCTTGAAATATCCTCTACAACTTTCATGTTTTCCATTTTTTTCTAAATCAAATTGGAGCTAGGTGAAAATTGACCAAGAAGTTAGGTAAAAAATCTGCCTAAACTAGGTTAAAATTTCACTAAGTGTTTAAGAAAAAGTGCATGACTTCATGGGCTTATAACTCAAAATCTAAGCATTTTTTTGGATATGAGCCCTCTAATACAAAGCTATAGATCTCATCAAGATCTACAACTTTCATGTTGAAAGTTTCCTTTGAATCATCTAGCATCTTGGTGAAAAATTGGCATGAAGTAGTGAAATTATCATGTACAAAAACACTTAGAAAAATTTTTAAGTCTTGAAAAGTTTGACTTTTCAAATTGACTTTTGACTTTTTACTTTCTTGATTTATTGATGATCAAGCTTCATATTTTGAATGTCTTGATGAATTATGATTTTTGAAACTCAAATTTTGAACAAAAAGTCAAAGTTTGACTTTGGTGTATCCGTTGACTTTTCATCAGTTGATCAAAATTTTAACTATCAATCAATTGCTTTTGAAAGATGATTTGAGCCATGAGATTAGGTCAATATGTTGCATTTTAGTCCTTGAGATTATGCTTCAAGCCATTAGATCATGTATTCGGACAAAAGTCAATGATCAGTCAAAACCCTAATTTTTACCATTTTGCCCTTTTGGTAAATTGAGTTCTTTTCTTGAGGGATTATGATAAATACTTATTAAAGTGATGAATATGAACTTAAAATGTGTATGTTGGCTAAAACTAAATAAGTTTGACTGTAGGTTGACCACAATTGACTTTTTATCCAATACAACTAATTTTTAGTCATTTGGTCAATTGACTGAGCAAAATTGTGATTCAGGACTTGAAACTTGACATGAGTATTTTTGGAGGTCTAAAATGATTTATGAAAGTCATTTGAGGAATTAGAAGTCCAATTTTCTTTGTAAAAATCAAAACACTAATTTGAACATCAGTGTTTATGAGATGGTTTGACCTAGTCAACACTTGTGCAATTTTGAGCCATTGAAGATCTTGTGAGAAATGTATTGAGAAAAGAGAGGGAAAATTTTGGGGTACAATAGCTGCCCCTGTTCAATCTTCTTAAACCCTAAAAGGTAGATTGGCGAGTCCGCCATTCGTGAATTGAAGGTGGAAGATGATTGAACACTAAAGTGCCCAGAAATTTGCACTCGCTGGGTACGAAGTAATGTGTCAGTTGATTGTGTTGGAAATGGGCTTAAAGATTCCATTTGGAGAGGTGATGAAGAGTTTTAGGAGATGGGCTTATAAATTCCATCCAAGGTGACCGTTGATAGAGATTGGAAGAATTATCAGAATAAATCTTTGGTCGATCTATACTGAACCAAGCAGAGGTCTTGTGTAATCTTTAATTGGATAAAAAATCAAAATAAATCTTAGGAGCAATTTAACTGAACCAGAGAAAGTGTCTAGCTGAATGGAATTAGAATAAATTTTTGGTCGATTTAAACTGAACCAGCAGAGGTTTTGAATAATCTTTAATTGGATAACGAATCAGCATAAAACTTAGGAGCGATTTAACTGAACTAGAGAAATTGTCTACTGGAACGGAATTAGAATAAATCTTTGGTTGATTTAAACTGAACCAGCAGAGGTCTTGAATAATCTTTAACTGGATAATAAATCAGCATAAATCTTAGGAGCGATTTAACTGAACTAGAGAAAGTGTCTACTGGAACAGAATCAAAATAAATCTTTGGTCGATATAAACTGAACCAGCAAAGGTCTCGAATAATCTTTAACTGGATATGGAATCAACATAAATCTTAGGAGAGATTTAACTAAACCAGAGAAAGTGTCTACTGGAACAGAATCAGGATAAATCTTTGGTCGATTTAAACTGAACCAGGAGATACATTTTTTGTTGTTGATGGTATTCATCTGGTGACTGATCTTTCCTGAAAAGGTAAAGAATTAGTTATAGTGCAATGTAATGATGCATGCATTGCATAATGATGTTCTCAAAATAAATGAGATTGTGCTATACGCGCTTTGTATGCATATGTCATGATGTATGAATGTGAAATGTTATTGAAGTGTATTTTTTTCTGGGAAGATAAATCCTTGACAACTATTGGGGATGAAGAGTATGTGTATCTTGTTTTAGAATGCTTCTGCTGAGAATTCCCGTTTGCTGTTTGATGAAACTCTGCGGGGAATGTTGATGTCTGTTTGGGAAATAGAGTTCAAGAACTTCAGTTGTCCATTGTTCTACTGAGGAAGAGGAGTTCTATCAATGATGTGATAGTTTTAGAAATAGACTCAAGCTGGGGAATTTGTAGTTTGTCAGATAAACAAACCCCGTTTAGGAAAGTATTCTGGCGACCTTACTGGGGAAATGAATTCATCAAGGGAAGAAATTTTGCAGGGTTTCTTTTCTGTTCTTTTTTTTTGAAAATTCAGCTACGGAAGAGAATTTCCAGGAAATATGCTGATAGGAATTCTTGATGGAGAATGTATGAATTCACTTTGTGGGGATAATCTTTATTGAAGTAACTCTGGGGATATCCTAAATCCTTAAGCAGATGTTTATTATTGTTCTTGTGTGTACAGTTAATCATGTTCATATGTATATGTTCATTCAATTTTATTCATTGGACGCTTTTGCACTCAAAATAGAAAAAACAAAAAGTTTGCACTTCAAAGTATATTTGTATTGATATTTTTCCTAAAAACATGTGTTTTTTTACAGGGAGACAAAAATCCTAGTAAGAGGAAGTCGTCGAAAAAATGAAAAGAATACAAAGTGAAAACAAAAATTTTATAGCCATGTGGAAGAGATCTCATTGGATTCCGACTCCTCTATTTCCCTTATATCTTCGAACATCATCCCTTGCCATTGGAAGAAGTTGATTGAGTCGATCTAGTACCATTTGAACTTTTGACCTTGGTAATAAAGCTGACTGTAGTGATCCAACGGGACATAGTCATACGCTTTAATCCTTAACTTTTTCCTGGACCGCCCTTTTAGGTTTTCAGTCCGCCAGGATACCCTTTTTTTCCCGAGCCGCTCTTTCATATTTTCGACTTTCCAGGTGTACAATCTTTATATATATCCCTGATTTTTTCCTGAACCTTTTTGGTTCGTCGAGATGCCCTTATTTTTTCCTAGGTATGTCAATCTAGCAGGTCATTATCTATACGTAGTATTTTTTGACTATGTTCGCATTCACAGGATGCGAGAAGTCTTCATCGTCCATAGTGGTTAGCATCATAACACCACCATAGAATACTTTCTTAACAACAAATGGCCCTTCGTAAGTGGGAGTCCATTTGCCCCTGGGGTCTCCTTGTGGCAAAATGATGCGCTTTATTACCAAGTCGCTAGTCTGATATACTTGAGGTTTGATATTCTTGTTAAATGCCTTGATCATACGCTTCTGATACATTTGACCATGACAAACATCATCCAATCTCTTTTCATCAATCAAATTTAACTGATCCAGTCTAGTCTGAATCCATTCGTCGTCACCTAGGTCTGCCTCTTTCATAATCCTTAAAGAAAGAATCTGAACTTCAACAGGTAGGACAACCTCCATGCCATAGACTAAAGAGAATGAGGTTACCCCAGTTGATATTCGTGCCAAGGTACGGTAGCAGTGAAGAGAAAATGATAGCATCTCATGCTAGTCTTTATAGGTCGCCACCATCTTTTGTACAATCTTCTTTATGTTTTGTTGGCGGCTTCCACTTCGCCATTCATATTAGGTCTGTATGGAGAAGAATTATCATGAAATGAAAAAGAGTACAAAGTGAAAACAAAACATATAGCTATGTGAAAATGATCTCGTTCGGTTCCAACTTTGTTATTACCCATATGTCTTCGAACATCTCATCCCTTGCTGTCAGAAGAAGTTGATTGACCTGATCGACGCCATTTGAACTTTGATTTTGGTAATAAAGCTTGCCGTAAGTGATCCTACGGGACATAGTTATATGCTTTTAATCCCTAATTGTTGCTTGGACCTCCCTTTCAGGTTTTCCTTCCACCAGGATACCCTTTCTTGCCCAAGCCTCCTTTTCAGGTTTACGACTTGCCGAGTGTACAATCTTTTATATATATATATCCCTAATTTTTCCTAAACCCTTTTTGTTCGCCAGGATGCCCTTATTTTTTCCTAGGCTAGTCAACCTAGCGGGTCATTTTCATGCGTAGTATCTTTTGACTATGTCCGCATTCACAGGGTGCAGGAAATCTTCGTTGTCCATGGTGGTTAGTATCATAGCACCACCAGAGAATATCTTCTTGATTACAAATGGCCCTTCATAGGTGGGAGTCCATTTGCCCCTGGGATCACCTTGTTGTAGAATGATGCGCTTTATTACCAGGTCACCAACCTGATATACCCGATGTTTGATTTTCTTGTTGAATGCCTTGATTATAAGTTTATGATACATCTGACCGTGACAGACAGCCGTAAGCCTTTTCTCGTCAATCAAATTCAATTGGTCTAGCTTGGTCTTAATCCACTCGTCTTTGTCTAAGTTTTCATCTTTCGTAATCCTCAGAGAAGGAATCTGAACTTCGACAGGCAAGTCAGATTCCATATCATAGACCAGAGAGAATGGGGTTGCCCCAGTTGATGTTCGCGCTGAAGTGAGATAGCCATGAAGAGCAAATGGTAACATCTCGTTCCAGTCTTTATAAGTCACAACCATATTTTGTATGATCTTCTTAATATTTTTGTTGGCGGCTTCCACTGCACCATTCATCTTTGGTCGATACAGAGAAGAGTTATGGTGCTTGATCTTGAACTGCATGCAGAGTTCAGTGAACATAGTGTTGTTGAGGTTGGTACCATTGTCCGTGATGATTCTATCGAGGATACCATATTGACATGTGAGGTTATGCTTAATGAATCGAGCCACCACACTCTTGGTAATAGAGGCGAACGAGGCTGCTTCAACCCATTTTGTGAAGTAGTCAATGGCGACGAGAATGAAACGATGTCCATTAGAAGCAGTAGGCTTGACTTCTATGATCATATCAATTCCCCACATTGCGAATGGCCAAGGATCAGTCATGACATTCAAAGGTACCAGAGGCACATGAACCTTATCAGCATAGATCTGGCATTTATGAAAAGTTCTCGAGTGGTAGTGACAGTCGCTTTACATAATCGACCAATAGTAACTTACTCTCAAAATCTTTTTAGCCACAGTATGCCCACTGGAGTGAGTACCAAAGATACCTTTGTGCATATCCTCCATAATTTTCTCTGCTTCCTTCTTGTCTACACAGCGGAGCATAACTGAATCATGATTACGCTTGTACAAAATTCCATTGCTTAAAAAGAACTTAGCCAATAACTTCTGTAGGAAATCTTGAGCTTCAAGGTACCTTTTCACTTCATGAAACCAAGGTTTTCCTCTACTCCACCAGTTTCAATTTCATATCAGTGTGTCGATTCATCGAATCTTTCAATGGAAATTTTGGGAGCTTTATTGTCCCATCTGATTTTAAACATGGATGATATGGTAGCTAATGCGTCTGCCAACTGGTTCTCTTCTCTTGGGATATGCTTAAAACTAATCTTTTCGAAGTACGGAATCAAGGTTAGCACATGTTCTCGGTAAGGGATAAGATTCAGATGCTTCGTATCCCAATCTCCCTTGACTTGACTGATCACCAAGGCTAAATCCCTATATACACTCAGGAATTTGATTCTCATGTCAATAGCATCTTTAATACCCATGATACATGCTTCATATTCAGCCATATTATTGGTGCAGTCAAAACAAAGTATGGCAGTGAAGGGTGTATGGCAACCTTGGGGAGAGAAAATTACAGCACCAATCCCGTTGCCAAGTGCGTTAGAAGCTCCATCGCACACCATAGTCCATCGGAATCCTAGCTCAGGTCCTGCACATGGTCCATGTTCTTCATAATATGTAATTAACATGATATTCTCATCTGGGAATTCGAAGTTCATAGATTGGTAGTCGTCTACAGCTTGATGTGCCAAATGATCTATCAATACACTTCCTTTGATTGCTTTTTAAGTGGTGTACTGAATATCGTATTCTGTTAAGATCATTTGCCATCGGGCTATTCTTCCGGAGAGGGTTGGCTTCTCAAATATGTACTTGATAGGGTCCATTTTATAAATCAATAAAGTGGTATAAGTCAACATATATTGTCCTAGTCGGCGAGCAGCCCATGCCAAAGCGCAACAAGTTTTCTTGACCACTGAATATCTTATTTCATAGTCGATAAACTTTTTGCTAAGGTAGTATATTGCATGCTTTTTTTGACCAGACTCATCATGTTGCCCCAGTCCACGCCTCATTGAATTATCTAGCACTGTTAGGTACATGATTAAAGGTTTTCTTTCAACTGGTGGAATTAGAATCAGAGGTTCTTGTAGGTACTCCTTGATTTTATCAAACGCTATTTGACAATCGTCGTTCCATTTTACTACTTGATCTTTCTTCAATAACTTGAAGATTGGCTCACAGGTAGCAGTCAAATAAGAAATGGGTCGGGCAATGTAATTCAGTCGTCCTAAGAAACCTTTGGCTTCCTTCTCAGTATGGGGAGCCGACATTTCTTGAATAGCTTTAACTTTTGCAGGATCAACTTTAATACCGTTACCGCTAACAATGAAACCTAGGAGTTTTCCAGACCTCACCCCAAAAATGCATTTGCTCGGATTCAGCCTTAGCTTGTACTTCATCAACCTTTCAAATAACTTATGCAGATGATCATGGTTTTCTTCTTCAGTTTGTGACCTTGATATCATGTCGCTGACGTAGACTTCTATCTCATGATGAATCATGTCATGAAATGAAGCTACCATGGCATGCTGATAAGTTTCCCCTATGTTCTTTAACCCGAAAGACATGAACTTGTAACAGAAAGTACCCCGCTCTGTGACGAATGTAGTTTTCTCCATGTCTTCAGGCGCCATCTTGATCTAATTATAACCTGAGAAACCATCCATGAAGGAGAAAACCTTGTGCTGAGTGGTGTTGTCGACCAAGACGTCAATATGTGGAAGTGGGAAGTCATCTTTGGGGCTTTCCCTATTCAGATCCTTGTAATATACACACATACATACCTTGCCATCTTTCTTTGGTACCAGAACAACATTGGCAACCCATTGAAGATATGACGTCATTGCTAAGAACCCTGCATTGTATTGTTTCATAACCTCGGCCTTGATTTTCTCTGATATCTCAGGACGCATGCAACGAACCTTATGCTTAATCAGAGAACAACCCTCTTTCATTGGCAGACGATAAACCATAATATTTGTATCGAGCCCTATAATGTCTTCGTATGACTAAGAAAATACCTCAACATAGTCGTACAACATTTGAATCAGTCTTCTCTTGACACGGCCTTCTAAGTTGGCTCATATCTTGACTTCTTTCTTATCTGTCTCAGAACCCAAGTTTACCACTTCGACCGACTCTTCATGTGGTTGGATAAGCTTTTCTTCTTGTATTAAGAGTCTGGAAAGTTCTCTAGGTTTCTCACAATCTTCCTCACCTTCATCCTCAACTTGGTGGATTGGATTTTCAAAGTCATAAGCGGTAATAGCAGAATCGTTATCAACGAGATCCATAATGGATGTGGATCTGCAATGTAGTGTGTGGGTGTGTGTAAGAACACATAGCTATTTGAAACTGCAATAAAGTAAAATAAAGACAGAGAATTCAAAATTTGAATGCAAAACATCCAATGTTTTCATTAAATGAAAATATGACATATGAAATGACAACCCTTAACAAATAGACCATTGTGCCCCGGGCAAGGCACAAGATTTAAAGTCATTGTTTTAAAATAAATTACATAACCAAACTTCTTAAAGCAATAAAAACAGAAATAACTATTACTCATGGTTGAAGGAGATAGGGAAAATGTCTTCTGCTTTCCAATTGTTGAATCTGTTGCCAATGGTAGGGAATATCCAGTTGTTGAAATCACCATCATTGTCAGCATCTTTTACAGCATTGATTAAGTTGTTGCTGATACAGAACTGAGGTCTTCAAGCCCGAGTGCGGCGAACAACCCTTTGACCTTTTGCAGTAAAGCCCAAACCAAACTTATCAGATTTGTAGGGGATGTCAGGAAGCTGACCCCAAATAGTATAACCACCTTCTTCTATTGTTGCTTTGGCATCTTTCAAGGAAGCCATCTTATGCGAAACCCTGGTAGTCTTCGGAATGGGAGAGACATCTTCAACAGCAGCAGGAGAAATCACTTAAAAAGCTTGGCAGGGGGTCTCAATAAATTCTCCATCCATCTTTATGTACCAAACTAAATTCAGGTGGCTGACCATGTATTCCTCTTCTCCAAAGACATTAACAATCTTCCCTTTCATAGGATACTTTAATTTATGGTGCAAGGTAGAGCTAACAGCGCCTGCCCCATGGATCGAGGGGCATCCAAATAGACAAGAATAAGCTGTCTGGATATCCATTACATAAAAGGTGGATTCAAATATTTGTGAACCTACTTTGATCGGGAGGTCCACTTCTCCATGTACCATTCTTTTTTATCCGTCAAAGGCTCGAACTATGATGTCACTAGGTTTCAGCACATCCCCCTCACAATCCATTCTGTCAAGAGCGTCTTTTGGCAGAACATCCAGAGAAGAGCCAATATCCACTAACACATGAGCCAATGTAGTGCCCCTGCATTCAACAGAGACATACATGGCCCTATTATGATTTCTCCCCTCCGGAGTCAAGTCAGCATCGGAGAAACCTAGTCCATTTTCCGTCGCTAATCTAGCAACATAACTTCCAAATTAATCAGAAAAAATCTCTTGTGGTACATGAGAAGTCTTCAAAATTTTCATTAAAGCTCGTGCATGTGCTATATAACACAGCAGTAAAGATAGCATGGAGATTTTGGATGGGGTCTGCCCCAGCTATTCAACATTTTTATAATCGCTTCTACAAATGATCTTCAAAACCTCTTCCATTTCTTATCCAGAGGTATCCTTGACTGTAGATTCTTTTGGTGCCTCCGTCCGGGCAGGCTCTATCATTGGCTCTTTACCTAGAGCTTCGGCAGTTGTCTTGGTCACTGTAACTTGCTCAGGTGGAGAGATTTCCGGAGAGAAAATCCTCCCATTTCTAGTAATTTTGCTAGTCCCTGCAATATTGTCAATGTTAGGATCATTCTTTTCATCATCTTCTTCAGACAAATCTTGTTTAATGCCATGGTAATTGACGTCAGACCCATAATTCCATGGAATTGCCTTTTCCGAGGAATATGGGATGGGCCCAGGTTTTGTGATGATTAAGGGAACAACTTTTGAATTGGAAATAATCTTTACAGGTCCTTTGGAAGTGATCTTGGAAGAAGTACCAAATATGATAGAAAAATCTCGGCACGAATTCTCAGCATGCAGAATTTTCTCAATCAAAATTACATGTTCATCCATCAGGCGTTGAATGCCTTTACTCGGTAATTTGCAGCCATTGGGTTGGACTGCACAACAATAACATCTTTTAACACAACCCAGAAATAAACCTCTTGTAGCAAATTCTTCTTGATTGTTGAAAGAGGAGTAACAACATCACTTACGGAGGTAACATACAAAACATCTTCAATAGCACTTATGCCTTTGTCATGTTTTTGCATAGGAGAAGTAATCACGTTCAGAGTCTCAGGAGGGTCGAACTCGATTTCCTTATTATCAATCATGTCTTGAATTTTGTTTTTCAGAGCCCACCAGTTGTTGGTGTCGTGCCCATGACTGTTCGAATGATAGGCACACTTCGCATTTGGATTGTACTTCAGAGAGGATATGTTGGGATTAGGATGAGGATCTCAGAGTGTTATGAGTTCAGCCTTTAATAAATGCTTCAATGCTTGAGCCAATGGCATATTAATCCTAGTAAGTTGCCTCCTCGGAGCATCTAACCTATGTTGATTTCCTTGTTGTTATTGTTGAACCCTTCATTCGAGCCCATGGACATGTTTTGCAATTGTACACGAGTCGGCGCCAGGTCAGCATTACATTGATACTGCTTGTAGAAAGCAGCAGCCAAGTCTTCCCATGTGTGGATATTGGTTCCCTCCAGCTAATAGAACCATTCAAGTTGAGTACTGGACAAACTTTCTTGAAAGAAATGGACCCATATTTTCTGGTCAGCAGTATGAGGTTGGATTTTTCGAACATATGACCTCAGATGAAGTTTGGGACAAGAGACCCCATCATATTTAGAAAATATAGGGATCTTAAATTAGTGAGGGATGACCACCCCCAGGATCAGACCTAGCTCTCCAAAATCCCATCCAGAAACTTTCTAGATTTCCACAACTTTGAGTCGGTCTTCCAACTGCTTGTATTTGTCATCTATAGGAGGATATTATTTGTTGAAGTAGTCTTCATTTCGGAACCCTGATTGTTTTTACCTTCACCCCTGATACTTCTACCATCCTCCTCTTGGTTGTCATCTTCCTCAGAGGAAGCATCATTCACTCGAACTAGTTGAGCAAGGCCTTTGAATCTTTTTCCCATGTTGAGGATAACAACCCGTTTCTTAGTCTTCTTTCTTGTAGTGAGGAGCGTCATCATCTCTTGTTTCCCTTTGGCCAAATTCAGAAGAGTCTCTTGAAATTGTGCATGCTGAGATTGGAGATCCTTGACAGTTTGTTCGAGAGCCATCTTATACTGAAATAAACAGTAAACAAATAAGGAAACCTGTATTGGAAAACCTACTTATGAAATGATTCATGATATGTGGATTCAATATTTTCAAGGACTTTAGGATATTTAAATTTGCTAGCCAAAAGGAAACAGAAACAAAGATTGCATTAATAAGTTCAAAATTACAATCGCCTTCTAGGCTTACAATGGAAAGAAAAAGGGTCTCAAGGAGACAACAATATAACCTCATAAAACCTAAGACTCAAGTCTCCCACGGACGCTTCCTCTTCGTGTCGATGTATGCATTAAAGTTTTGCTCCTCATGAAGTTTCTTTGTAAGCTCCAACACTTTCTTCTCACTTGTGCAGAACTGAGCTTTAAAGGCATGTCCAGATGGAGGATGATGTGAGAAATGTCTCCTTCGATAATAGGCTCTAAGATTACCGGTAGAACAGCTGGATATGACATCATAAGGTTTTGAGCCCGAGCTCGTACCCATTTGAGATAAGGCTCCAAAGTGATAGAATTCTTATTTCCTAAGGTTTTTCCATCAACCTTGTTTACCATGCTCTAAGCATGTATAAACCTTTGACAATAACCTTGAAGATCATTCTCATAGTCAAAAATACTACCCTGGATAAGTGCGTCATGAGGACCATCTCTTTGAGTATAACCAAATTGTTGTAGAGCCAGAGAAAGGTTGTAGGTAATACCTCCTCTAATGCCAAGGAGTGGAAAATTAGGGAATTCCTCGCAACGATCAATGATAGTAACATCTTTTAGAGATCGGGAACACCAATAGATATCCGAATGAGAGAGTGACATCATCCTTTGTGACCATCTCAAACCTTGTTCATTCTTCAATACTGATCGGGAAAAGTGAGAAATAAACCACCTAGATAGAAAAGGTATGCAACACATAGTTGTCCCTCGCTTCCTCATAGTACGAGTGTGAATAGAATGCCGAATGTCTCCGAGAAAAGTAGGCACAGGGTTACGAGAAAGAAATATCTTGATGGCATTCACATCTATGAGTTGGTATGGATTATGAAATAAGACCAACCCATACATTAGCAGAGCCAATATCTCCTTAAAATATTGAAAACTCATAGCATCCAGAAACAACTGAGCCTTCTCTAACATAAATTTAGCAAGAAAACCCTTGACTTTACTTCTTGTTTCCCAATTGTTGTACCCCAAAATTTTCCCTCTCATTTCTCAAGGATTCTCTCACAAGGTCTTATATGACGTCAAGTTTGCAGTACTGACACATCAATTTAGACTTGGAATTGGCACAAGGGCAAAATGGTCATTTGCACTGAAAAGTCAAACTTTGACTTTTGATCAAAATCAAGTTTCAAGAATCATATTTAATCAAGACATGTTGAAATATGAAGTTTGTTTCATCAAGAAATTCAAAAGTCAAAATTCTAAAATACTTAGAATTTCTCTAAGTGTTTAAGAAATACGACAAGCTCAGAACTTCTGATCAGATTATCACCATGATGCAAGCTATTTCTGGAAGAATTTATAACACAAGAGTTTTGGATCTCAATAAGACTTAAAATATTGCAGAACAGAATTTCTCCTGGAAATGCTGGAATTTCAAGTTATAAATGTTCAAAGACACGCCCATGAAACTGAAACACTCAGCAGATTCTGGACACTTTCAAGACAGATTTTGGTTAGAACTTCTGAGCCAGTTTTCACGAACGTTCAGCCAGAGTTTTCAAAAGTAATTCAAAGAAAGTCTACAAAGCGTGTTACAAACTTTCTGAAAAGTCTGAGAACTCCTTCAGAACATGCTGGAGCGAAAAGATTAAAGGATCAGAAGTTGGATGTTTTGTTCTAAGTTGCACTGACGCTGAACTTCTGGCTCAGATCTAAGCTAGGATGCACAATCTCATAGCACATGATTTCTGGTTTGATAAATCTCATCATCATTTAATGCTCACAACCACTTTTGAGTTTTTATCCAAAGGATTTCCCCACGTGTGAGATAGAAGTACCATTGATGTCCTTGAAAAGGAAACTTTTGTACAAATTTATGCTGGGCCCATGCTTTGCTTTTTGCCTCTGAGGGTACTTTTCCTTAATTCAGGCTTACAAATCCAGCTTAGGCACGGCTAAAAGCTTCTAACCACCTTACTTTATGCATTGAACCTTACTTGTTTGAACTTGCTTCAAGAACAAGTCAGCGCCTAGTGTATGATGGTTGTACTTTTGACTTCTACAAGCTACTAAATCCTTGCCTATAAATTGAACTTTATTTGCAACTGTAAAAGGGGGAGATTTTTAATATGAGCCTTGAAACCTTGCTGAAATTTTAAAGGACTGGAAACTAAAAGAATAACCACGAAAACCTACTAAGCTTCTGTTTCTTTTCACGCCCAAACTCTAAATTTCTTGCACATATCTTGGCCAAATTAGAAACAAGCCCAACTTCTGTTTACAAACTGCAATTCCATTTCCACCAACTTCCATTTCAAAAATAAGAATTTTGATTCTTGGTTATTCCAGAATTTTCCAGCCATTTCTTAGCTCAAGTTAAAGATCGTTCCAACCTTCTAAGCACGTGAGAAAGCTGACCAGAATATCATAGTAGCCTGAACCATACTCTAATTCAGAACAATCTCCAAAAGAAAAGTAAGTCTCTTCTGACTTGTCTCTCACTGCTTAGGCATTTCTAGGCTTGCATTTTCAAAGATACAATGTAGATATCATGGCTCTGATTCTGTACGTACTCAGATTTCATGTATTTTTGCCTAAGTAGAGAGAATCTCAGTTCAGAACTTCTTGAGGAAATTAGGACTCAAAATTAGGATTAGAAAAATTCATGCTTGCTTCTGATTTACAGTTCTAATATTTTATACTTCTGAAGCCATGATGAAACTTGCCATAATTGTTATGTGTGCATTTTCTGTTTTTGTTGAGAAATGGCTAAGATGCAGATGTTCTGATTAGCATGAAGAAAGAGGTGAAGCTCATCATCAGAACTTACTTTATGTTATATGTTCATGCTTTTGCTTCTAATACCGGGTGTATAGCCACCCCGGTGGTAGAGAGTGTGTGCATAATAAATTAGTGTGAAGGGTCCTGAGTTCTAACCCCAAAAACACCCTTTTTTTACATTTATTTCCTGACACTTTTACCCCATTAATTGGACCAGAACTTCTAGGTCAATCCCTTTAATTGCTTATCAAAACTTTGATCCGGTACCAAAACTTCTAGACATTACCATCCAACAACAATGACACTTCACTTACCCATCATCAGAATTTCTAGGTGTCCAGCTACATCAGAACTTCCACACTCTCTCAATAACCAGAACTTCTGACTTGCCAGTGATATAAGAACATCTAGGTTCCCAACTACACTATAGCTTCTGAACCCCTTCAATAATCAGAACTTCTAAATATTCCTTTATTCCCAGCAACCTCAGAACTTGGTGTACCCAGGCCCATAACTTCTGACCTTCTGCTTGCCTACTAACATTTTCTCTCTTGCAGCGTATCAGAGTCAGAACTTTTGTTCCTCCTCGTTTCAACAATGTGCTGATTCTGACTCCATTTTCTTGTTTATCTTATTTTTTGCTTTTAATAACCAAAAACACCAAAAATATTTCATATTCACATGTTTTTATTTTATTTATTTTAGAATAAAAAAAATCAAAATATTTTCTTAAGTAAATTTAATTTCAACAAAAACAAAAACAAGTCCATTTCAATATTCAATATGGTTGTAATAGTTAATTAGATTTAATTTTCTTGCAAAAATCCACATTTGTAAATTTGTACACCCCCTCCCCTGTTGATGTAATAGCTTAGTATTTTTACTTTTCCGCAATTTAATTCTTTATATATAAATGCAAGTGATTAGGGTTTGAATGGAAAGATAAAACTAATGCTTAGAAAACCCTAATGCAAGACAAATAAAGCATGAAAAAAAATACATTTGTACACTTTTCACCTCTAGGGTTAACTCCACTTGTTTCCTTGAGAAATAAATGGTCATGATACGCATGTAAGACGTCTTAGCAAAAACAAACAAAATACAAGATCATAGTCCCTCGTTGACGCTACAAATGTTATCTTACGAATAATCTTAGTCCCTTAAAGAAAATGCTAAGATATCTTACAACATTGCTATTCATGACTATACGATGACCCTTGCCCGACCCTTTTACATCCAAAGATAGGGTTTCTTACCAAATCAATGGTAAGATAACAATGTCAAATAAAAGAGGAAATAAACATGAAAGATTTTTGAGTAGGTAGAATGTTCCTAGTTACTTGCTCAATTTCAAAACAAAACATCCTTGCTATTTTTCAAAACAAACACCTACAATTTCAAAGCACCCTTAAAAAACTTGAAAACATTTTCAAAAAATCAACACCTTTGTATACATTCTTACGAACAAGAATCATTACAAAAGTTTTCCTAAACAATGGCCTCTTTTCAATAAATACTTTCAAAAACCACATAAAGCACATTTTCAAACAAAAGCAAGTGATCTAGCAAGTAACTAAGAGCCCATGGAAAACCATGGATGAAAAGGGTGTTAATACCTTCCCTTTTCATAATCTACCCCCCGAACTCAAGAAATAATCTCAAAAGGTATTTCCTGTTCTTTTTTATCTTTCCTTTTGGATAAAAGAAAAGTCGATGGCGACTCTTACTAACCGCAACATTTACGATTAAATGCAAAAAGACCCAAGTCAGTTCTCCCACTGTATCACACCAATTATCTACAATGTCAGACCACTTTAGATGTAAGGCTGATGCAATTTCTTCAGGTAATGCATCTTTCTCTAAACCAGTGAAAGGTATTTGATTTAGAACAGACACTCCTAGTAATTGATAAAACTCCTCCACTATGGGTACCAACTGATATTCGATAAAAGTGAAGCAGTGATGTACAGGGTCAAAGAACTGGAATAGAACACTCATCATGTCTTCTTCAAAACCCGAGTTAACCAAACTGAGTAGTAGACCATGTCTTTTGATGAATGGAGAACTTTCGGGAACCCTTGAGACTAACTCCTTAAGTTGAGAAGGTATCCTCAGAAAATTGATTTGGATAGTGTTTCTGCGAGTAGAAGCCATAATCTACAAAACAGAACAAAGGTAAATCTTTAGGTCCATGAAATGGTTAGTGAAAATGATATGGTATGATGTCATGATGTTATGATGTCATGTTCGAACAATTAATCAAACACAAACAAAACTCACAAGGCCTTAGGTTTAAGCTTGCATGGAGTTCAAAGGTAAGTATCCTCTTGAAGTTTTAGTTGGCTCAACCTCTCCTAAGAGAAGTAACTTGGTTCTAGGAGCCTCAATATCACTGATCTTTCTCTCAGGAATTGTTTCAGTACAAGCATCTAAACTGCGACTGAAATATCCCGAAAGTCAATTCTCAATGAGTGTAGCGTTGAGTATCAACCAACTTTAGTCTGCACCCAAGCCTGTCACCTTACTACTTTCTAATGGCTAAGTTGTGTTAACTAAGGTTCTATAGTCAATTAGTGCTTATGACACCATGCGGCAACCCAGTATTCTCCTTGACTGACTCAAGGTACATCGATACCAACTAATATGTCGCACTACCATAGCTGTGATACGGTGGCAGAACCGACTATTATACTAGTTTTTGCATTTGTGTTTGCAAATATTGCAATAAGCAAGAGTTGCCACCGACTTTTCTTTTATCCAAATTAAGGAAAGGGTAAAAAGAATAAAAAATGACCTTTTCGAGAATTTTCTGAGTAAGGGGGGTAGATTATGGAAAGGGAAGGTGTTAGCACCCTTTCCATCCGTAGTTTTCTACGGGCTCTTAGATGCTTAGCTCATTTTAAAAGTACCCTGTGCTTTTTGTATTTTGAAAAATGTTATGAGATGCCTTAGTGCGGCAATTTCCTTTATGATAACTCTTGTATCAGTCCTCGAGAGTGTTGATAAAGTGAATGTTTTTTGAAAGTGTTTTGAAATGTTTATGTGTAAAACATTTGTTTTTAAGAAAGCGTCTAACATCTATCTACTTTTACTCGAAAAGGTTCATTCTTTTCCTCGTATCCTTTAGACAGTACTATCCTACTATTTGTGAGTAGGTAGCCCTATCGTTGGATGTTGAGGGACAATCGAAGGGACGTACAGTCATAAAGGCAACATGTGGAGACGCTTTAGAAATTTTGTTTAGGGACTAGATCATTTATCGAGAAGCACTGTAGGGTCATCGAGGGACTATGATCTTTTGTTTTACGGGTCTTTCTAAAGCTTCCCCGTTTTGAGGGACATGACTGTTTTATTTCCGAAGGCAACCAAAGTGGGGCGTACCTTAGAGGTGCATGTGCGTAATGATTCAATTCAGTTCATTTATCTCTTGTTATTAGGTTTTCTAGCATTTTGTTATTAGTCTTTCCTTACAAGCCTAATTGCTAGCAGTTAATATTTTGCAGAAATTTAAAGTGCGGAGATTTAAATCCTACGCTATTACAATGCTTTGGGGAGGGGGAATTTACATGTCCAAATGGGGGAAAGAAAATAAAGAAAAGAAGTAAAGTCCTATTTTAATCTATTACATCCCATCAACAGGTACATTATTATAAAAAATGCGAGAATAAGATAATGCGCACGAAATAGAGACGAACGTCTAAAACCCTAAGAAAATTTCTAAGTAAACAAGAATTTTTTTTTTGGTTTTGTTTATTTTTTATTAAGAAAAATAATTAAACTAAGCCTAAATTTATTTAATAAAATATTAGAATTAAATAAACCTAAGTCTAATTGATTTTAAATTGATAAAATAAAATTAAAATAATTAGTTAAATTAAATTACAAAGTTAAAATTAATTTAAGAAAAAAAACCTAAGTCTATTTAATAAATTTTTTGATTTTATGATTTGTTAGAAAAAAAGATTAAAGAGCCCAGGCCACGTTGGATCCTGCATTGCTGACCCATGAAGGTGTATGATAGACTAGCACCTCAAGGGCGTTAGATCTTTAGTCAGTTGTTGTTGGTTGGCCCATATGTGAAGGCACATGGTAGGCACTTGGTGCTTCAATGCATTGGATCCTGCAAGAAAATGTTATAAAAATGTAAAATTTTTGGACCTGGGACTCGAACCCAGGTCATTTCCTTTTCACACACCTTGACTTGTCAACTGAGCTGCCATTTCATTCGTGCATTATAACAAGTGCATTGTATTATATGTAAAACAAAGTCAGATATTATTAAACAAAAAAAACGTACGCTGATGAAATTCAAAGGGACCAATCAGGTAACATGAAAATGCCACGCATGATCCCAAATGGAGTCAAAGGATCAACAGTGCCGGAGGAGACCTCCGGTCATCTTCTCCGGGAAACCAAAACTTGTACCTGAAAAAACACATGATTTGAGACAAAATAAGAAGCCTTATCCTACATAAAATCTAGCCCTGGACTTGAATTTGGCCTTAGATTTGTCCGAAAGTCCCTATATTAAGAGATCTAGCCCTAACAGCCATGGATGCCCTAACAATGGCATTCAGTGTTCTAGGTCTCAAACCTTTCATGCGAGGCATGCATCCTGTCCTAATGAAGGTTCTGAGCACCAATCAAACCATTAAAACATTCAACAATGCAAAAAAATAAAGATTTTTATTTTTTAGAGTTTTATCAAATGGTGATGATTGAAGATGGTAGTTCTTGCGTGTGTTGGGCTTGTGTAATGACTAGAATGGACTTCTGGAGCCTTCAGGGAGTTTATGGAAGTCTTAGAAGGAGCTGAATATGGCTGTAATTCGTTGTTTTGATTTCACAACTTTGTTGAATTTTTGGAAATTTCGTGTGGTTCTTCTAAAAAAAATTTTGTGTCCCTTTGGCTTGCAAAAACAATCCTTATATAGAGGAGAAGGAGGGAGCATTGTTGTATGGAAATAATCTCCCTCATAAACATTGTTTTTAAACCATGATCATAATTTAAAAAATGCTAAAAATGGAGATTTTATGCCATTTTCAAACTAGGATGAACCTGGACATCCTTGCACGAAATCTTGGGCCCAAGGCTGACCAAAAACACTATCCCAAATGTTAAGGCCCATCTCTATACATTTTCTACAATTTAATTTATATTTATTTGAAATATATTAAAATAAATATGAACAAAATAGATAAAAATGGTAAGGCAGTGTGGAATTGAGATTAGAAGTCCCCTATAAGGTTAGGAAGATGATTGATGTCCAAGAAATTAAGCCATTGACTTAAAAGTTTAAGTTTGCTCAATGCACAATTCTTGAAATCTTCCAAATTTTCCCAACTTGGGCAAGCCATAACTTGCTCAATTTTTATCTCATGATCAACCCTTGATCAAATTATGGATATCAATTCAAAATGTTGATTTTCTCCAAAAATCATGAAGTTTGACTATATTTGGGCCACAATTGACTTTTGATCTAATACAGTTAATTTTCAAACATTTGAGCCATTGATTGAGCAAACTTGTAGTGCAAGGCATGAAACTTGGCATGGGCAATCTTGAAGGCATATTAGGACCATGGAAAACATTTGAGACCTTTGGAGCTCACACATATTGGTGGAAAGTGAAACCCTAGTTAGAGGTTCATTGCTTAGGAGGAGAAATTTTGGGGTACAACAGCTGCCCCTGTTCAATCTTCTTGAACCTGAGGATTTAGATTGGCTTGTCTGTCTTTCGTGATCTAAAGGTGGAAGATGAGTGAACACTAGAGTGCCCAGAAATTTGCACTCACATGAAGTATCACCGATGGTTGATGATATCGGGAATGGGCTTATAAATGCCATTTGGGGAAGATGACTGAGAGTCATCAGAGATAGGCTTAAAGATGTCATCCAAAGTAGATGCTTACTTCAAAAAAGGTCTCTTTGTGTGGGATTCTTGTTCCTGCTGTATGAGGAGGAGTCTGCTGGGGAATGTGGGTTTCTGTTGTTCTCCTGCTTTAGGAAAACTCTATGGGGAATAGAGTTTAGGAACTTCAGTTGTCCAAGGCTCTGCTGAAGAGTTATATCTGGAGAGATGAAAGTTTGTTGTTTTCTGGTTGAAATCCAGGCTTCACAGTAACTTGCTGGGGATAATGGAGTTAACTGTTACTTAAAAATGTATTAGAAAGAGCCAGTGTAAGGCTGTTTCAGGATGAGTCTGTGTTAGACTGCATCTGGAAAGTTGAGAAGGAATCTGTGTAAGATTGCTTCAGGATGAGTCCGTGTTGGACTGCATTTAGAGGTCATGAGAAGAAACCCGTGTAAGATTGCTTCGTATGGTCATGTAGATAGATTTCATGTCTGGTTTCAGACGTTAATCTACAATCATCTATTCACAGATGGTTGTCCTGGTTGGTTTCAGGTATTAATTTGGAACTTGTTTTTGTCGGTCGTTGAGATAGTTGTCGTAGCTGGTTTCAGGTATTAATCTCTGACTTGAGAAAGAATGATAATTTTCCTGGCTTGTTACATGTATTAATCTTCAATTTGTTCATGTAGATAGTTTTCCTGGCTTGTTACATGTATTAATCTATGGTCGGTCGTCCACAAATAGTTATCCTGGTTTGTAACAAGTATTAATCTGGAACTTGGAAATTGTTGGTCGTTGAGATAGTTGTCCTGTCTGGTTTCAGGTATTAATCTCTTACCTGAGAAAGAAATATAGTTTTCTTGGCTTTTTAAAGGTATTAATCTTCAATTTGTTCATGTAGATAGTTTTCCTGGCTTGTTACAGGTATTAATCTACAATTAGTCGTCAGCATATAGTTATCCTGGCTTGTTATAGGTATTAATTTGGGACTTGTTTTTTGTTGGTCGTTGAGATAGCTTTCCTGGCTGGTTTCATGTATTAATCTCTGACCTGAGAAAGAAAGATAGTTTTCCTGGCTTGTTACAAGTATTAATCTTCAATCTCCTCGTGTAGATAGTTTCCTGGCTTGTTACAGGTATTAATATACAGTCGGTCATCCACAGATAGTTGTCTTGGCTTGTTACAAGTATTAATCTGGAACTTGTTTTTTTGGTCGTTGAGATAGTTGTCCTGTATGGTTTCAGGTATTAATCTCTGACCCGAGAAAGAAAGATAATTTCCATGGCTTGTTACAGGTATTAATCTTCAATCTCCTCATATAGATAGTTTTCCTGGCTTGTAACAGGTATTAATCTACAGTCGGTCGTCCACAGATAGTTGTCCTGGATTGTTACAGGTATTAATCTGAGACTTGGCAATATTGGTCACATAGATAGTTCCCCGTCTGGTTTCAGGCATTAATCTTTGACCTGCTATATTTATTGGTAAACCCGTCTTGCCTTGGGAGTTCATACCACTTGGTCGTGTAGATAGTTCCCCCGTCTGGTTTCAGGCATTAATCTTTGACCTGCTATGCATAAGTTTGTAGTATTCGCCTGTCTGCGAATTCAAACTGAAACGGTAAAGTCAGTTTCATGCAATGTCATGATGTATGATTTGCGTGATGCTCTCAAAATAAATGAGATTACGATATATGAATTTGTGCTACATATGTTATGATGTTTATAGAAATTATGCATGAATGCAATGTATGAACATGTCAGTTGTTCTATTATGGTGTTGCGGAATTAGGGAAAATAAATCCCTGATTGTAGTTGGAGATAAAGAATGTAGGTCTTATGATTTTGTTTGAAGTTGAAATGTTGGGAGACGGATTTCCGTTTTTAGAGAAATAAACTCTGTTGGGGAAGGAAACTCCGTTAATGGCTTGGGGATTGTCAGAGTGAATCTATGTCATGATTGTATCTGAAGATGTATTAAATAAGTTTCAGAATGATATTCGTCTCTGGATCATACCTGAATCGTTTCTAGAGGAGAATCTGGGATAAGTGTTAGGATGACATCCGTCTCTGGATCGTACCTGAACCATTTCTAGAGGAGAATCTGGAATAAGTGGCAGGATTACATCCGTCTCTGGATCGTACCTGAACCATTTCTAGAAGATGTGTTAAAATGAGTATCAGAATGACATCCGTCTCTGGATCGTATTTGCACCATTTCTAGAGGAGAATTTGAAATAAGTATCAGGGTGACATCCTTCTCTGGACCGTACCTGAACTGTTTCTAGAAGATGTATTGAAATAAGTGTCAGAATGACATTCATCTCTAGATCGTATTTGCACCATTTCTAGAGGAGAATCTGGAATAAGTGTCAGTATGACATCCGTCCTTAGATCGTACTTGAACCGTTTCTAGAGGAGAATCTGGAATAAGTGTCAGGATGACATCCGTCTCTAGATCATACCTGAACCGTTTCTATAGGATAGTCCGCTTTATTTAGAAGGTTTCCGCTAGGGATTCCTGTTTTGCTGTTTTTAGAAGAAATTCATTGGGGAATCCTGAGAAGCTTGGCGACTTCACCGGGGAATTATTAGATGTTGGAGAAGTAATTGCAGATTCTTGCTCTTCCGAGGGTATGGGAACACCTGACATCATTAGGCTGCATGCTAAGAATATGGCAGTGACCTTGTAGTAGAACGCCCCTGCCTCGATACCTGCTGGAGAAAATATCTGCCGGAGATTTTGTAGATGGTTTAACTGTTATCCCAACTCTTGGAGTCCTTGGTGAATGCAGATCAGGGTAATAAACCTTCTACTGATAGACAAGTGACGAGATGCCGGGATGTAGTTGTACGCTTTAATCTCTAACTTTTTCCTGGACTGTCCTTTCAGATTTTCAGTCCATCAGGATACCCTTTTTTGCCCAAGCCGCCTTTTCAGGTTTTCGACTTGTCGAGTGTACAGATTTTTTCATATGTATATCCCTGATTTTTTCCTGAACTCTTTTGGTTCGCCGGGATGCCCTTAATTTTCCCTAGGCCAATCAACCTAGCGTGTCTTTGTTCATGCATAGTATTTTCTGACTATGTCCACGTTCAAAGGAAACATAGAATTGTCACTGTCCATAGTGATAAGTGTATCCACACTTCCAGAAGATGTTTGTTTGATCGTACATGATTCGCTGCTGGAATTCATGTCCAATGCCCCAAGTGATTCAGATGGAGATCTGCCCCTGACTATTTGGCATTTTTGAGAGATTCCTTGAACCTTGCCTTGACTGTCCCAGATCAACGGGACACCTTGATATGCCCCTTTATTCTGAAAGGCCTATCACTGGAATATCTTTCCATCTGAGGAGATTTTGTCCATTGAGAGGATTTTGTTCATCGAATATCCGTTGTGCGAATTTCTCTGCTGTTTGAACAAATAGTCATATGCAAACAATGGTATTTGAAGAATGCAAAGCTTATGTCTGTCTTGAAGTTTGAAAATTCATTTTTTAGTAAAATAAACAAATTTTGTAAGAGTGTGATATCAACTTAGGATTTAATAGCAAACCTTACAGGAGTCAGGATACCTTTTGTAACAATATGCTTCCGAACTAACCCATGCTTCAGTTAGGACTTTTGAGAGTTGTAGCGTGTCTTGGTTCACGGTTTTAAGAAACAAAGGATAAAGGCTCAAATTTTATTTGTACCCAACTCATTCTTCGTGATATTCTTTAATCCTATGCTCAACTAATTGTGCGTTTAGATCCCAATTGTGTCTGGAATCTTTGCTCAGATACTTGGTGATGGTTCAGAAATTGAATGTTTGTTCGAGAAGGCAGTCATTTTGGTAAACTTTTCATTTTTGTTGAGGATTTGTAGGACCTCTTTTTTTGATTTTGTTATCCCCGCTTTTGCCTGAACTGTTTCTTTTGTGATTACAGTCAGCGGGATGCCCCAATTTTTCTTAAGTCTCCTTCATAGGTTTTTGACTTAACGGGCTTTTATTTTGAGAGCTAATGACTTCCTGTCTTGATGATTTTGTGGAACCATCACCATCTTTTTGAGAGAATCTTCTACACTATTTATCGTGTATGAAGGTAGAGCTTGCGACTGAATGCAAATCTGAATTAACTGAGAAAACTACCCTGCCCTAGGTTATCATTAAGGGTTTTAATTTGTGTGAAAAGAAAAACTCCTACTTCTTAGGCTCAAAGGGGTTGACTAGGGATTATCTTCCTTATAACTCCACTGTTTAGGATTTAAAACAACGCATGTACATCGTCAGCAGGGTCTTTTCAAAAGCACACTGTATGAGATTGTGATATCGTTTTTTTCATCCTCCCTCTAAAGGCTTAGAACTTTTAATCGAGAGTTGTATATCACAAAAAGGAAGTAAAAATGCAGTTTCAATATAGTGAATACGAATGAATTGATTCAAGACAAACATATGCAATGCATTGATGAAATAACAATGTTTGATATGAAATAAATGTTCGAATAATCAAAAGAAATTACAAATTGAAAATTCTAAATGAACAAAAAGCCTTTTTGTCTTGGACTTGTCACTTATGATGGTGTGCCTTGGTGGGATGACAGAAAAATTCCAGTTGACCATCTTGTGCGAATTCTAACGCTCCTTCTCGATCAGGCTTTATTTTATACTTCAACATCCAACAGTTATCAGTATCATGCCCCGAGCTGTTGGAGTGATATACATATATTGCATTAGGATTGTAGTTAGGAGAAGACGTTTGGGGTTTGGAGGAGGATCCTTCGATGTGACCAATTTCAACTTCAACATGTGTTGCAATACTTGCGACATTGGTATGTTGAGTTTGGTGTATTGCCTAGTGAATGCATCCTTCTCACGCCGATGACCCTGTCGTTATTGGCGAGGTGGCAGATGGGTTCGTGACGTAGCAACAATTTGGAAATGTCTACTCTCCACCAAGCCAAATACTTGTCTCATTAGGAGATGATTAAAGACCCGATCCCCAATCTCGACTGTTTACTTCATACGTTGCATCCATCTTGATGAAGTTTGCTGATGAGAAACCTCAAATCTTCTTGTTCCCGAGCTAAACTTTGGATAAGAGCCCTTTGATTACTCATTTGGATTCTCATCCTTTCCATTTCAGCTTGCAGTTGTTCCAACTGGTCATCCTTGTTGTTGTCAGGATGTTTGTTGGTCAGATTCCCGTTGAGGAGTGCTTTCAACTCTTCTTGTCCCTTGGATAGGTTGAGGAACATTTCTATGAACTGAGACTCTTGAGTTTGGAGATCTCTGTTGTTCTGTTTAAGAGCCATTTCTCTTACAATAAACCGCGAGAACATGAGAAACCCGTACTAGAAGACCTATTCGGTAATGACATGCATGATGTGTGGATGCAGTATTTTCAAGGACCTCGCGGGTTAAACACAAGAAAATGTCAGAAGTTGAATTTTGACTGCAGCTTTGACGGAAGAACTTTGCATTGTTGAATGTCCTTCTACGAGAATCAAGCTCACCATATCGAGTGGGTCATAGCCCCTGACTCAAGTTGTCATGTTTTGGTATTTTAAAGGCATTTGGTTAGAGGAAAATAAATCCCCTTGCCCCTTGCTAGACGTTTGCTTTATCATAACCTGCATTGCAGGCCCTTGAGATCCTTGAAATGGTTAAGGAAATGCTATGGTATAATGCTATGATGTGTATGATATGCGTCCAGCAAAAATGTAGGGTGATGAAGACAAGTATGTCTTGCTAGAAATCCAGGTTATTGGACAATGACTCATATCATTAGATAATAAACAAAACTCTGCAAAGAGTTCAAGTCGTTAGATAATGAAAGCAAACACATCACACAAGTAGCCTTAGGTTCAGGCTTGCATGGATTCCATAGGTAAGTACCCTCTTGAAGTTTAGTTGGTTCAACCTGTCCTATTAATAGTAAACGGATTCTAGGGAATCTCAATATCACTGATCTTTCTTCATTGGGCATTGTTTCAGCGCAAGCCTCTTTATTGGCGACCAAAATATCCCGGAAGTCAGATCCCAATGAGTGTAGTATCGAGTATAAACCAACTTCGGACTGCACCAAAGCCAGCTATCTCACTACTTCCTAATGGCCAAGTTGGTTCAATTAAAGATTCTAAGGTCAGTTGATGCTTCATGACACCACACAGCGGCCCCGTTTTCTCCTTGACTACTCAAGGGCTACCAGTACCAACAAATGTGTCACACCAACATAGTTATCATTTCAACCGTGTCGGTATACCCCTCACAGTCCCTATGATCTATTGCTACTTACCTAAAAGGTGCCTCAGATTCGAGTGTAGGATCTTTACAAGTAAACCCAAGCAAAACCCTTAAAGATAAAACAAACAAAGCATACAAGGAAATCAAGTTAAATATGACCTAAGCTCTAAGTTAACCCCATTTTTTATTAAATCCCCAGCAGAGTCGCCAGTTCTATGGTACGGTGGCAGAACCGACTGTTATACTGGTTTTTGTGTGTGTTTGCAAATATTACGGTAAGTAAGAGTCGCCACCGGATTTTCTTTTATCCAAATTAAGGAAAGGGTGAAAGGAACAAAAAAATACCTTTTCGAGAATTTTCTGAGTAAGGGGGGTAGATTATGGAAAGGGAAGGTGTTAGCATCCTTTCCATCCGTATTTTTCTATGGGCTCTTAGATGCTTAGATCATTTTAAAAGTACCTTGTGCTTTGTGTATTTTGAAAAATGTTTTGAGATGCCTTAGTGCGGCGATTTGCTTTATGATAACTCTTGTATCAATTCTCAAGAGTGTTGATAAAGTGAATGTTTTTTGAAAGTATTTTGAAATGTTTATGTGTAAAAAGTTTGTTTTTGAGCAAGCGTCTAATAGCTATCTACTTATACTCGAAAAGGTTCATTCTTTTCCTCCTATCCTTTAGACAGTACTATCCTACTATTTGTGAGTAGGTAGCCCTATCGTTGGATGTTGAGGGACAATCGAAGGGACGTACAGTCATAAAGGAAACATATGGAGACGCTTTAGCAATTTTGTTTAGAGGCTAGATCATTTACCGAGAGGCAATTGTAGGGTCATCGAGGGACTATGATATTTTGTTTTACGGGTCTTTGCTAAAGCGTCCCCGTTTCGAGGGACATGACTATTTTATTTCCGAAGGCAACCAAAGTGGGCGTACCTTAGAGATGTATGTGTGCAATGATTCAATTCAGTTCATTTATCTCTTGTTATTACGTTTCCTAGAGTTTTGTTATTAGTCTTTCCATACAAGCCTAATTACTAGCAATTAATATTTTGCAAAAATTTAAAGTGCGGGAATTTAAATCCTACGCTATTACAATGTTTTGGGGAGGGGGAATTTACATGTCCAAATGGGGGAAATAAAATAAAGAAAAGCAGTAAAGTCCTATTTTAATCTATTATATCTCATCAGCAGGTACATTATTATAAAAAATGCGAGAATAAGATAATGCGCGCGAAATAGAGACCGACGTCTAAAACCCTAAGAAAATTTCTAAGTAAACAAGAAAATCTTTTTTTTAGTTTTGTTTATTTTTTATTTAGAAAAATAATTAAACTAAGTCTAAATTTACTTAAGAAAATATTTGAATTAAATAAACCTAAGTCTAGTTGATTTTAAATTGATAAAATAAAATAAAATTAAAATAATTAATTTAATTAAATTACAAAATTAAAAATAATTTAAGAAGAAAAAAACCTAAGTCTATTAAATATATTTTTTGATTTTATGATTTGTTAGAAAAAAAGATTAAAAGTAAAATATAAAACAAATAAAAAGCTAAAAAGAAAAAAACATAAAACTCGGCCTGATATAAAAATAAATGGGGGGTGTGTTTTTGGAATTGCTAGGCCCACGTTTGAAAGAGCCCATGTCACGTTGGATCCTGCATTGCTGACCCATGAAGGTGTATGATAGACTAGCACCTCAGGGCGTTAGATCTTTAGTTTGTTGTTGTTTGTTGGCCCATATGTGAAGGCACATGGTAGGTGCTTGGTGCTTCAACGTATTGGATCCTTCAAGAAAATGCTAGAAAATGTAAAATTGCTGGACTTGGGACTTGAACGTAGGTCATTTCCTTTTCATACGCCTTGCCTTGCCAACTGAGCTGCCATTTCATTCGTGCATTATAACAAGTGCATTGTATTATATGTAAAACAAAGTCAGATATTTATTAAACAAAAAAAAACGCGCGCTGATGAAATTCAAAGGGACCAATCAGATAACCCAAAAATACCACACATGCTCCCAAACAGAGTCAAAGGGTCAATGGTGCCGGCGGAGACCTCCGGTCATCTTCTCCGGGCAACCAAAACTTGTACCTGAAAAAACACGCGATTTGAGACAAAACAAGAAGCCTTATCCTACATAAAATCTAGCCCTGAACTCGAATTTAGCCTTAGATTGGTCTGAAAGTCCCTATATTAAGAGATCCAACCCTAACAGCCATGCATGCCCTAACAATGGCATCCAATGTTCTAGATCTCAAACCTTCCATGCGAGGCGTCCATCCTGTCCTAATGAAGGTCTTGAGGACCAATCAAAGCATTAAAATATTCAACAACGTGAAAAAATAAAGATTTGATTTTTTAGAGTTTTACCAAATGGTGATGATTGAAGATGGTAGTTCTTGTGTTTGTTGGGCTTGTGTAATGATTGGAATGGACTCCTGGAGCCTTCAGGGAGTTGGTGGAAGGCTTAGAAGGAGATGAATATGGTCGAAATTCGTTGTTTGGATTTCACAACTTTGTTGAATTTTTGGCAATTTCGTGTGGTTCTTCTCAAGCAACTTTCGTGTCCCTTTGGCTTGCAAAAACAATCCTTATATAGAGGAGAAGGAGGGAGAAATGTTGTATGGAAAGAATCTCCCTCATAATCATTGTTTTTAAACCATGACCATAATTTAAAAAAAAATGCCAAAATGGAGATTTTATGCCATTTTCAAACTTGGATGAACCTGGACATCCTTGCACGAAATCTTGGGCCCAAGGCTGACCAAAAATACTATCCCAAAGATTAAGGGCCATCTCTATACATTTTCTTCAATTTATTTTATATATATTTGAAATAAATTAAAATAAATGTGAACAAAATAGATAAAAATGGTAAGGCAATGTGGAATTGAGATTAGAGGTCCCCTACAAGGTTAGGAAGATGTTTGAAGTCCAAGAAATTAAGCCATTGACCTAAAAGTTTAAGTTTGCTCAATGCACAGTTCATAAAATCTTCCAAATTTTCCCAACTTGGGTAAGCCATAACTTTCTCAATTTTTATCTCATGATGATGATATTTGACTTTTTGGAAAGACAAAGATGTCTAATTTAATCCCTCTTTTGATCAATTTTGCATTTGAAGAGTTTATCTTGATGTAAAGGGTCTTGACAAAAAGTGCCTTTTGTTGACTTTTTGAAAATGAACTATAATGTGTGTGATTGCATCTTTCAAATGGTACATCTCTTTATCTTGCGGACAGAAGAGAAGTTGTAGGGAATGAGATTCTCTTCAAAATGAGCTTTGGTTGGGGAAAAATGGATGAAGTATGTAACAGTTATGGCTGGTCAAAATTCAGTTGACTTTTCCAATAGAAACCCTAATTTAGCAATTTTTGACTTTTGATAGATTAGGAGCATTTCTTGAGGAATCATGATCAAACCTTAATAAAATGATGGATATTACTTTAGAATGTTTATGTTGACCAAAAATCATGAATTTTGACTGTATTTGGGCCACAATTGACTTTTGACCTAGTACAGTTGATTTTCAAACATTTGAGCCATTGACTGAGCAAACTTGTAGTGCAAGAAATGAAACTTGGCATGGACAATCTTGAAGGCATATTAGGACCATGGAAAGCATTTGAGACCTTTGGAGCTTACACATCTTGGTGAATAGTGAAACCCTAGTTAGAGGTTCATTGCTTAGGAGGAGAATTTATTTGATCAATTCTTAATCAACCTTGAGCAATTGGGAACCTCTAGGAGCATGCCTTGAGTAAAAATGGGAGGGAAAATTTTAGGGTACAACAGTAACCATCGTTTCAACCATATCGGTCTACACCGTACAGTTTCCATGATCTATTACTACTTACCTAAAATGCCCCCAGATCTGGGTATAAGATCTATACAACAAATAAACCCAAGCATATTCTGAAATATAAAGCAAACAAGGCAAACAAGTAAAGCAATAAAGGTAATCTAGCTCTTAAGGTAACCCCACTTTTAGTTTCACTCTCCCCATCAGAGTCGCCAATTCTATTGAGAGAGGGAGAACTGACTTTTGGGTTTTATGTTTTATCGCAAATGTTGCGGATAGCAAGAGTCGCCATCGACTTTTCTTTTATCCAATCAAGGAAAGGGTGAAAAGGACAGGAAAGCCCTTTGAGAATTTTCTTGAGTTTGGGGGGTAGGCTATGAAAAGGGAATGTGTTAGCACCCTTTTTATCCGTAGTTATCTATGAGCTCTTAATTCCTAGCTCACTTTAAAAATACCTTGTGTTTATGTATGTTTGAAAATATTTTGAAAAATTCCTAAGTGCGGCAATTTTGTAATTATTCTCGTATTGTTGAGAATGTATACAAAATGTTTGTTTTGAAAATATTTTTATGAAAGGAAGTGTTGTTTTGTGAAAAGTGTTTTGAAAATTCCAATGTAAGGAAATTTGCTTTATAATAACCCTTGTATCAGTCCTCAATAGTGTTTATAAAGCATTTTGAAAATAGTAGTTTTGAAAGTGTGAAGTGTGGAAATTGTTTTAGTTTTTGAGCAAGCGATTATGAACGATATACCTGCTGAAAAAGTCTTTGTTCTTTTCCTCCTGCTTTAGATAGTTTTATTCTACTATTAGTCAGTAGGAAATCCTATCATTGGATGTGAGGGACAAGTGTGGGTCATCGTGCATTCATAGAAGGCAACTTGTAGGACGCTTTAGCAATTTTCGTAAGGGAGTAAGATCGTTTACCGAAGGCAACATTGAAGGGTCATCGAGGGACTACAATCTTTTCACCGAGGGTATTTTCTAAAGCATCCCACATTCCAGGGACATGACTGTTTTTTATCCGAGGCAACAAATGAGGTTACCCTAGAGGTGCGTGTGCTAAGTGTTTTGATTTCAGTTATTTTTCTCTTGAGATTAGGGTTTTCTAATGTTTGTTCTTTATCTTGCCATACAAACCCTAATTACAAACAATAATAAGGAAAGAAGTAAATTGCGGAAATTAAATGTTCTACGCTATTACAACGCTTCGGGGATGGGGTTACAAGTTTATGAATGAGGGAGGAAAGCAATAAACCCTAATCATATATTACAAATTTTGACAGTTACATAATTGTATTAATGCGAAAAATAAATAAATGGGCGGAGATGGAAAGGGGAAAGATGTAAAAACCCTAAAAGAACACTAAGTATTTAAGAAAATATTTATTTGTTTTTTTAGAAAATATTTGAAACGATGAAATAAAAAGTTAGACCTAATTCTAATTTTATTTACAATTTCATTTATTTAAAATGAAACAAAGTGCAACTAAACTTATTAATTTTATCTATGAAAATCAAATTAATTAATTTAAACCTAAAGAATTCTAAGTATTTAGAAAAATATTTTTGGTTTTTATTTAGAAAAAAAATTTATAGTATAACCTAATTCTAATTAAATAAAAACAAGGTGATTAAAATAAATTAATTTTTATTTGTCAAAAAATAAATTAACTAATTAAAAACCTAAATCTATTTTTTTAATCATTTTTTATGATTTTCTGATTTAAATAAAAAAATGATTAGAAGAAAAATAAATAATTTAAAACCAAAAGATATTTAAATGGGTCTGGTGCTGTAAAAGAAAAATGGGGGGTGTAAATAAAAAATGTTAGGCCCAACAACAGTTTTTGTTTGAAGCAGAAAAAAAAAAGAATGGGCTTGCATTGTGAAAGTAATTTGGGGGGTGTGAAAAATCAATTGTTGAGCCCAATTTGACAAAGCCTAGAACCCGCGCTGGATTCAGTATGGACCATTTATTGAGGGAATAACATAGAGAGCGTGGCCTGGAGCGCTTGATTTAGATGAAGGTGATCCAAGGGTGATCTGATGATGATGAAGAGAGGTGCACCATGCATGGTTTCAAATTATTTGTATTGAATCTGCAAGAATAAATAATGTTAAAAATAAAAGGGCACCACTGGGGCTCGAACTCAGGTCCCTATAGTTAACGCGTGCTTGTTTTACCACTAGGGTGGCTGTTTCATCCGATCATTATACAACAACCACTAAATATATTATCAACTCATTTTTCAAATTTGAAATTCCCACTTCTTCTTCTTTCTCGCGCCAACAATAACAACAACATTTTTGAAATTTGTAAAAGCTTCAATTCTCAACCAAATGGAAAGATATAAACATCAAACTTGCTTGAATTTTAGCTATGAATCCAACCATATAACTTTCAAAATCTATAGATCAATGGTTAAAACTAATTTTTCTCAGTACCAAATTAAAACCTTATTTTTTCAGAAACTTCAATTTCAAAATTCTCATCACACAATTAATATAAATGAAAACTAAGGACATGGTTAGTTTCAGGGCATTGATATCATTATTTTTGCTTTGGAAAATAAATGAAAATGATGCTTGTACAGAGATTTCAAAGTTTGGAAAACTTACCTCTTGATATGAAATATGAATTCTCTCTACACGACTTCCAGAGGTGAAATGATGATTTGGTGAACTTGCTTGGATCCTGAGGAAACTGTTTGGATGCTCACTTGATGCTGAGAGTGGCTGAATCACTCCAACCAAGTCAAGTTGCACAATTGGAATTTGAAAGTGGTGGATGATGAAGTTGATATTACAGTGAGGAAACAGGGGTATGGATGAGATATATATGAAGTGTTTGGATTGTTGATTTGGACAAAAGTTGTAAGGTTTGAGAAATTCGAAGATTTGGAATTCAAAGCTCAAGAATGGAGGTTTTGTGTGCAATTCTGACTTGGGAGAGTTTGAGAGGGTTAGAGGGCTTGTAAACTCGTGTGTTAGCTTGCAAATAACCTCTCTATTTATAGAGAACAGGTTTGAGGGCTTTAAGTAACCATAATTTCAAGATATCATGTTATGGTTTGAAAAAGTGAAAAAACTCAAGTTGGATGAGTTTCTATGGTTCCAAGGTTCAACTATAAGCATGATCTGTGGTTTGTTGGATGCATGGAGGTTACTTATGATTTTAGAGATTGCTTGTACTTATATGAAACAAGTTGGGAGCTCAAGAAGTTGACTTTTTGATTAAAGCTTGCTTTACAAGAATGGAAATGTAACCTTTCTCCCTTAAATAGAAAAATGGATTGGGTAAAGCTTTCATCACTTGGATCAAGGCTCAAAAGTATGTGAAATATTCTGATTATGGATAGATTTGGATGTTAGAGGCATGAAAAGGGGATTATGCAGCATGGCTTATAGATTGGGTTATGAACTTGTCATAAAAATGGCCTATAATGCAACCTTAGATACCCAACTTCATCTCTTCGATTCTCCTTGCTCAAGCATGATAAAATTGTGTTCTTGGACATTTTGGAAATCTTGAAACATAACTTTTATGTTATGATTTTTGGATTAATCAAATAAGAACTTGGTGAAAATCGGCCATGAAGTTGGGACAAAAATCAGATCAAAACTTGTAAAAAAAATTCTAAGTTTTGGATAAAAAACATCATAACTTCATAAGCTTATATCTCTTAAATTAAGAACTTTTTGAGGATAATCCCACATTAACAAAGTTGTAGAATCCATAAAACCCTAAAACTTTCATGTTGAAAGTTTTCCTTGAATTAACTTGCATCTTGAGGAAACTTGCTTGTGAAGTTAGGGTTTTTGTTAAGAACAAAAACACTTAGAATGTTTCTATGTGTTAGAAAACTTTCCAAATTTGACTTTTGTTTGATTTCTTGATGATCAAGTTTGATATTTTTTAATATCTTGATGATTCTTGTATTTTGAATTCCAATGTTGACAAAAAGTCAAAGTTTGACTTTTTGTGTGACTGTTGACTTTTGATCAATTGATTCAATTTTTCAACTGTTAATCACTTGCATATTTGGAAATGTCTTGAGCCATGTAATTAGGTCAAGATGTTGTATTTGAGCTCTTGAGATCATGCCTCAAGCTATTAGGTCATTCACTAGGCCAAAAGTCAATGATCAGTCATCCTCAGTCAAAACGCTAATTTGACAATTTTTTGACCTTTGATGACTTTAGGGTTTTCCTCAAGGAATCATGATCAAACCTTAATCAAATGATGAATATAATTTCATAATATTGATGTTGACAAAAAAATTGGAAGTTTGACTGTAAATTGACCACAGTTAACTTTTTACCCCGTGTAGTTGATTTTCAGTCATCTGAGCAATTGACTGGGCAAATTTGTGATGAAAGGCTTGAAACTTGACATAAGAATTATTGAGGACCTGTGATGAAGCATGAAAGTCACTTGAGGAATTGGAAGTCCAATTTTCCTTGAGAAAACCAAAACCCTAGTTATAATCCAATGCTTAGGAGGTGAGTTTGTCTGATCAACTCTTGAGAATCCTTGAGTATTTGAGAATCTTAGAAGAATGTCTTGAAGAAAACGGGAGGGCAAATTTTGGGGTACAACAGATAGAGACCAATATGTTGTAAAACCTTCTATCTTTGATGGAGAAAAAATTTACTATCGGAAGGACATAATGGAAAGTTATTTTCTAGGATTGGACTTAGATCTATGGGATCTAGTAGTTGATGGCTAAAATTATCCAGTAAATGCAGAAGGTAAAAAGATTGCAAGAAGTGCAATGACAATTGCTCAGAAAAAGACTTACAAGAACCACTACAAAGCTAGAACAATTCTGATGAGTGTTATTTCTTACAATGAGTATGATAATATCATAGATAGAGAGACTACAAAGTCTATTTTTGATTCTCTTAAGATGACTCATGAAGGTAACACTCAAGTTAAGGAGACTAAAGTTCTGACCCTAATCCAGAAATATGAAGCCTTTAGAATGGAAGATGATGAATTTGTGGAAAATATGTTTTCAAGATTCCAGACGCTTGTTGCAGGACTCAAGGTTCTGAAAAAAGGATATTCTACTGCAGATCATGTCAAGAAAATTATCAGAAGTCTACCTAAGAAATGAAGACCAATGGTAACTGCCTTGAAGTTGTCCAAGGATCTGAACAATACAAGTCTTGAGGAGATAATCCATTATTTAAGAAGTCATGAGACTAACCTTAAAGAAGATGAAACTTATAGAAGAGTTAAATCAGTGGCTCTGAAGTCTAAGTATGAAAAGACAAAGGATTTTCAAGCTGAAGAAGAATTAGAAGAATCCAAAGAAGATTCAGATGAAGATGAACTTTCTCTAATATCCAGAAGGATAGAAAAGCTATGGAAACATAGATAGAGAAAGTTTAAAGGACCGAGAAGAATAAAAGGTAGATCTAAATTTACATCTGAAGTTGATCATTTGAAGTTGTTAATTCTCTATTTTTGTGATTGGCATTAATTTTGGCAAATTTAACTTGGCAGCAATATGTTGAAAAAGACGTTTCAACTTGCAGTTTCAACATGTTGAATGCGATTTCCTAACCAGAAGAGTCATATCCGGTCTATTACAGTTTTGCAGTTTGGATATAGTTGATTTAATTACAAATTACTGAATATTCTGTGAATATTAAGTAATCTTATGTGGCATTAAATACTGAGGAATCAAAGACTTTGTTGGTATTCAAATTTATTCAGTTTTATAAATGTTGAGACATTTTAGGAAACCCTTAATTAAAGACCTATTTTTATGCAAAATTTTAGCAGTCTCCCAGTTGCATTTTGAAGCCCAAAATACAGTCCAACATGTGCAAATAAATAGAAGCAAAAAGACCTGAACTGGTGTGGAACTATAATGTATTTTGTAGCGTTGTAGAACGTGATTTTGGGTGGTCTTGTTTGTTGATTGAACCCTGAGTAATAGTGAATATATTAGGATTGTTTCATTAATTGTGAGCCTCTCTAATATCATTTTGATAGAAGAGTAGGACTGTCTCTTATTGAGTTTTAAGTACTGTTAATCATTCTTAAGCTTTTAAGCATATAATGGTTATGTGTATTTGAAGTGTGACTTTTGTTATTTTCTAAGTGTTTAGAGTTGTTGTTGGCACTGTGACTTAAAGGGAAGTAAGAGGGGTCTCATACCTAAGTGTGTCTTAGGTAGAAGTATAGCACGGATATTGATTATGCGAGTAGTTGTAAACGGGAGAGTTTATCTTCAAATTGATACTATTTAGTGGATTTCCTTCCGGGCATGGTAGCCCCCAGATGTAGGTGTTGTTGTACACCGAACTAGGTTAACAACTTTGTGTGTTATTTTACTTTTCTTTTATGTTTTAATTTTTATACCTTGTTATTATGTTTTTGTTCAGAGACCAGTGTCTCGACATATCTTAGGGCATCTGAGATATAACTACCGAAATTTAATTTGGTATCAAAGCAGGCATCCTGCTCTGTATCTGGGTGACATTCATGGGAGATAATTTCTGGTAAAATGAACGAGGAATGGGAGAAGATATCAGAAGCTAATCTGGTCAGAAAAATCCTCAGATCTCTTCCAAAGAGGTTTGACTTGAAGGTGACTACCATTGAAGAAGCCCATGATATCAACACTATGAGAGTATGTGAACTTGTGGGATCTCTACAGACTTGTGAATCAGGGATAAGTGAAAAGTCTGAAAAAAAGAAAAGCTTGGCCTTTGTTTCAAGTACTGAAGACTCAAGAGATGAATGTGATTTGGATACAGATGAAGGGATATCCAATGCTATTATGCTGACTGGAAGACAGTTCAACAAGGTTATGAATAAGATGAACTAGAAGTTGAGGTCAAATGTCAAGAACAAGTCATTAGACATCAACAAAAACCAAGACTTTGGTAGAAGGGCCAAAACTGATGAAAAATCCATCCAAGGAAGAGGAGTTAAATGTCATGAAGGTGAAGGGTTTGGACACATAAAAGCTAAGTATCCCTCTTGTCTCAAGAAGCGGAAGAAAGGCCAGTCTGTTTCATGTTCAGAGGAAGATATTGAAAGTGATCATGAAGAGGAATTTTCCAAGCAAGTGACTGCCTTAACTGGAATTTTTGACTTTGATGAAGAACCAGAAGGTGGATAGCTTACTTTTGAGAAACATGTTGCATACAAAGAGTTGTGTCTCAGAAGTAAAGAACCGTGTCAACTGGGAGAAGAGAAAAATAGAGCTATCACTCAACTACAGGCTGAGAAAGTAGAGCATTTGTCCATCATATCTTATTTGAAGAAGGAGGTTGTATTGCTAAATTCAAAATCTAAAAATATGACTAAATCTGTAAGAAATTAAGTAATGGCTCTACTGTTAGGATGGGATTAATCTAATTGAGAAGAATACTGGAAATTTTAAAGGTCTTGGTTATGATAATCAAGCTGTGAAGAACAAAGGAGAAAGGCCTGAAGTGAAGTTTGTACCTCCAAAGAAGAAACGAGAGTAGAAGATGTTGAATCACATGTCTCAACATCAATAGAGACATCAGAAGAAGCAAAATGGAGGTAGGAATCAACAATGGAGATGTCATTATTGTGGAAGGTTTGGTCATTTAAAATGCTTCTACTACAGATTGTATGGTTATCCCAAACCTGTTACACATTGTTGTACCCCAAAATTTGCCCTCCCATTTTCACCCAAGACATGCTTCTAGAGGTCCTCAATTGCTCAAGGTTGACCAAGAATTGATCAGACAAACTCTCCTCCTAAGCAATGAACCTCTAATTAGGGTTTCACTTTTCATCAAGATGTGTAAGATCCAAAGGTCACAAACGTTTGCCATGGTCTTAATATGCCTTCAATATTGTCCATGGCAAATTTCATGCATTCCACTACAAGTTTGCTAAGTCAATTGCTCAAATGCCTGAAAATCAATTGTACTAGGTCAAAAGTCAATTGTGGCCTATATACAGTCAAACTTCAATATTTTTGGTCAACATCAACATTTTAAGTTATATTCATCATTTAATCAAGGGTTGATCATGATTCCTCAAGGAAAATCATCAGATCATCAAAAGTCAAGATTTGCTAAATTAGGGTTTCCTAGGAAAAGTCAACTTTGAGCAAAATTGTATTTTTAGGTTAATGGACCTAACTTTTAGGGTTCAAACATGTTTATTACATACCCAAGGACCTCTAAACCTAACCATTCACTATTTTGATTTTTATTTCTATTTATTTGAATTTTTATTCATTTAAATATGAATTAAATCACATAAATTAAATAAAAATACAAAGAATAATGGGCCATGACATTTGGGTTTGATTTGATCTAGTAGAAGGCCCATATTTTTGTGAAAGATACATCCAAATGGTCCAGATTCATTGAACATTCAAAAAGAGACAAGGATCTTCAAAAATGGCAAGAACAAACTCAAAAAATGGAAAGTTTTCAATATGTTTGATTTTTGTTTTATCATGGTTTGATTAATTGATTCATTTCCATGTATGTTGCCTCATTCATACCTCTATATAAGCATAAGAAAACCATATGCAAAGGAGTACGAAATTACTCTTCAAAAATCTCTTCAAATGCTCTTCACAAAGTTCTCTCAAAATTCTCAAAATCGTTCAAAAGTTATGAAAATTCAAAACCTGATCTTCAGCTTTCCTCCATCCAATATCGTGTCATCTTTTCACTCATGAGGTCCCTAGGAGTCATTTCCATTCCTCACCTTGTCTTGGAGCGCGCCAGAATCGTCCATACAAGTTGCATCGTTCGGTATAGTTTATTTAAATCTAATCTTGTTACTCTGCATTTATTAATCTATTTGACGTTTGCATACATGTTTGTAGTTGTACATAGAGCAGATTGGAGGTGAAACATGTAAGTTTTGAGGCCTGGTTCATGAGATTCCATTCTTAACACCAATCGAAAGCTTGGCTTCGAAACGCAAAATTCAGAGACCTTTAGCCCAAACTAACGCCAAATTTCTTTATTTACTTCTTTTTTTTACTTTTTCAAAATCATTTTTATTTAATCATAAAATAAAAAAAATAGATTTAGGTTTTTTTATATATAATTAAATTTAATTTGTGCAAGTTAATTAATTATATTTTGATTTATTTCAAGTAATTTAAAATCAATTAGAACTTAGACTTAATCATTTCAAATCTTTTTCTAAATAATAAAAATCCAAAAAATGTTTGAATTAGTTTCCTTTTGATTAGTTTTAATTGCATCTTATGTATCACTCTTTTCTTTATTTAGTTAAAATTAATTTTTTTTAATTTAAGTATTTTTCTTATTAAAAATGACAAAAAAAGTGCTAAGTATGTAGAAGTATTTTAGGGCTTACCTCGCTTTACATATTCGCCCGCCCATTTTAAATTCCGTTCATTTAGGACTTTTTACTTTTTGTTTCCCCATTTGGACATGTAAATACCCCCTCCCTGAAGCATTATAATAACGTAGGATTTACAATTCCCGCACTTTAAATTTCTACAAGATATTAACTGTTAGTAATTAGGCTTGTATGGAAAGACTGTAAACAAAGCGTTAGCAAAATTAACACAAGACTAAAATAACCGAAAACCAACACAATTGCACATATACACCTCTAGGGTACGCCCACTTTGGTTACCTTTCGGATAATAATTGTCATGTCCCTTAAGAATAGGAACGATTTAGCAAAGACCCTTTGAATCAAAAGATCATAAGTCCCTCGATGACCCTACAGTGTTGCCTTTCGGTAAATGATCTAGTCCCTTAAGCAAATTTGCTAAAGCGTCTCTACATGTTGCCTTTATGACTGTATATCCCTTCGAATGTCCCTCAAACATCCAACGATAGGGCTACCTACTCACTAATAGTAGGATAATGCTGTCTAAAGGATAGGGGAAAAGAAAAAACCTTTCGAGTATAAGTAGATAGTTCATAGATGCTTTCTCAAAAACAAAACGTTCACACTTAATCAAAACACTTTCAAAAACATTCGCTTTGTTAACACTCTTGAGGACTGATACAAGAGTTATCATAAAGAGAATCGCCATAATAAGGCATTTTCGAAATGATTTTTCAAAACACACAAAGCACAAGCAATTCTTAAAACCAAAGCTAAGCATCTAAGAGCCTGCAGAAAACTACGGATGGAAAGGTTGCTAACACCTTCCCTTTCCATAATCTACCCCCATACTCTGAAACTTCTCAAAAAGGTCTTTTTCTGTTCTTTTCACCCTTTCCTTAATTTGGATAAAAGAAAAGTCGGTGGTGACTCTTGTTTACTACAACATTTGCGAATACAAAATGCAAAACAAGTATAAACAGTTGGTTCTGCCACTGTATCACAGAACTGGCGACTCTGTTGGGGAATATGAAAAGTGGGGTTACTTTAGAGTCTAGTTCATTGTAAATTGCTTTACCTTGTATGCTTTGTTTGCTTTATTTTTTTGGGCTTTGTTTGGGTTACTATAGATTCCACACTCGGATCTGGGGCACCTTTTCGGTAAGTAGAAATAGATCATGTAAATTGTGCGGAGTATAGCGACACGGTTGAAGCGATAACAATGTTGATGTGACACTTTGGTTGATACCGATAGCCCTTGAGTAATCAAGGAGAATACGAGGCCGTTGTGTGGTATCATAAAGCATCAACTGACCTTAGAACCTTTAATTGACCAACTTGGCCATTAGGAAGAAGTGAGATATCCGCCTTTGGTGTAGTCCTAAGTCGGTTGATACTCAATACTACACTCATTGAGATTTGACTTCTGACTTTTGTTTGGTGGCAAGTCAGTTATCGATCGGAACGAAACTTGTGGGAAAGATCAGTGATATTGAGATCCCTTAGAACCCGGTTACAATTACTAGGACAGGTTGAGCCAACTAAATTTCAAGAGGTTACTTACCTACAAACCCCATGCAAGCCTAAACCTAAGGCTGCTTGTATAATTTGTTTGCTTTTAACTTGAGCTACTTGCAGGGTTTTTATCTAACAACATGGTCTCCTTGCAGGATTTATTTACAGTCATTATCCAGTAACCTGGACTTCTTATACTCACTTTTCTTCATCACCTTACACTTTTGCTTAACGCATAACATACACACCATAACATCATGCCACAACATTTCCTTAACCATTTCAAGGATATAAAGGGTTTGTGATGCAGGTTATGATAAATCAAATGTCTATCAAGGGGCAAGGGGATTTATTTTCCTCTAGCCAATATAGTTAAAAGATCATAACTCAACAACTTGAGTCAGGGGCTATAACCCACTTGATATGGTGAGCTTGAATCTCATAGAAGGACACTCAACGATACGAAGTTCTTCAATCAAAGCTGCAAATTTCAACTTCTGACATTTTCTTGTTTACCCCGCGAGATCCTTGAAAACATTGCATGCATTCCATTTCATAACAGGTCTTCCAGTACAGGTTTCTCATCTTTTCACTGTTTATTTCACCAAAAGATATGGCCATTGAACAAACATTAAAATACCTTCAAGCTCAAAACGCTCAGTTCCAACAAATGTTCAAGGCTTTGGCCTAGGTGCAGGAAGAACTGAAAGCTCTCATCATCAAAGAGAAGAAGAAGAAGGCAAAGAAACCGGCTGGCATCTTGAATATGGGAAGAAGACTCACAAGACCGGTTAAACGAGATCTAGATCTCACAACTCTATCAAACGAAGGGGATAATCATGAAGAAGTCAACAACCCCGAGGCTGATGAAGAAGAAGCTGATTACTCGAAGGAACAATATCCTCTTGCTGATGATAAATACAAACAGCTGGAGGATTGTCTCAATGCTATGGAGATTTAGCAGGTACATGGCTTGGAATTTGAAGAGTTAGGGTTGGTTCTTGGAGTGGTCATCCCACCAAAGTTCAAGGTACCAAAATTTTCTAAGTATGATGGTGTCTCCTACCCTAAGTTGCACTTAAGGTCCTATGTCAGGAAGATCCAGCCTCACACTGCTGACCGGAAGTTATGGGTATATTTCTTCAAAGAAAGTTTAGCTGGCACGCAACTGGAGTGGTTTAATCAGCTAGAAAGATAATACATTCATACTTGGGAAGACCTGGTTGCTGCTTTCTGCAAGCAGTACCAATACAATGCTGACCTCTCTCCAACTCGTACACAATTTCAAAGCATGTCTATGGGTTCTGGTAAAGGCTTCAAGGAATATTCCCAGAAATGGAGGGGTCTAGCTGGCAGGGTACAATCTCCTCTTAATGATCGGGAAATGGTAGACATGTTCATGGGCACTCTAACAGGCCCGTTCTTTAATCTGCTGATTGGGAGTTCCTCATTTGGGTTCACAAAGATGGTTTTGACTAGAGAAAGGATCGAAAGTGGTATCAAGAGTGGGAAGATCCCGATGACTCCATCTTCTAATGCTGAGAAGAAACCATTTGCTGGTAAGAGGGAAGCCAATGTTGTGTATGGCCAGAAGGGTTGTAATAAGGCAGACTACAACTAATCTGTAGGCGTGGTGCTGGTCTCTAATACGGCACGCGTGCAATGACCATAACAACGGGGTAATCAGCGAAGGCAATACGAGCCTAAGAGATAGTTTACCAAGATCAATATGCCATTATCTCAAGAATTACAACATATGTTGAGGATGAATTTGATTACATTGATAGGACCTCATCCAAACCCTAAGACTTCTTCTCCTAACTACAATCTTGATGCAAGGTGTGTCTATAATTTTGGCAGTCCTGGGCACGATACTAATGATTGTTGGACACTGAAATACAAGATTCAAAATATGATTGACGCCAAGGAAATTGAGTTCGACCCTCTTGAGACTCCAAACGTGATCACTACTCCCATGCCAAATCATGGCCAAGATTGAGAGCATTTTTGTTCATTTGAATTCTCAAGTTATATTTTCTTTGTTTGTTCAAACAATTATTGTCATGTCAAACTTAATTATTTCATTAATCATTGCACATGTTTGTATTGAATTAATTTGTTTTCATTATGCTTAAACTGCTTTCTTACTTCTCTTTTGTGATATTCAACTCTTAATTAAAAGCTCCAAGCCTTTAGAGGGAGGATGATGAGAACGATACCATAATCTCTACAATATGCTTTTGAACAGACCTCGCTGATGATGTACAGATGTTGTTTCAAATTGTAAACAGTGGATTTATAAGGAAGATAATCTCTAGTCAACCCATTTTGAGCCTAAGAAGTAAGAGTTTTCTTTTCACACAAATTAAAACCCTTAATCATAACCTAGGGAAGGGTAGTTTTCTCAGTTAATTCAGATGTGCATTCAGTCGCAAGCTTTCTCTTCATACACGACAAATAGTGTATAAGATGCTCTCTAAAAGATGGTGATGGTTCCACATAATCATTAAAAACAGACGATCATTATCTCTCAAAATAAAATCTCATTAAGTCAAAACCTATGAAGGAGACTTAAGAAAAAAACTAGGGCATCCCGCCGGCTGTAATCACAAAAGAAATAGTTCAGGCAAAAGACAGGGATAGAAAAATTAAAAAAGAAAGAAGTCCTACAAATCCTCAATAAAAAGAAAAGGTCACAAAAATGACTGCCTTCTCAAACAACGTTCAATTTCTGAGCCATCACCGGAATATCGGGGCCAACATTCCAGAACTCAACTGGGATTCGAAATGCACAATTAACTGTGCATAGGAATGAAGAACATCACGAAGAATGGGTGGGTACAAATAAATTTTGAGCCTTTATCCTCAGTTTCTTAAACCATGAACCAGGCCACGTTACAACCCTTAAAATTCCTAGCTGAAGCATGGGTTAGTTCGAGAGCATACTGTTACAAAGGTATCCTGACTCCTAAAAGTTTTCTATAAATCATGAGTTGATATCACATTCTTGCAAATTTTGTTTTACTACCAAAAATGCATTTTCAAAAAATTTCAAGACATACATAAGCTTTACATTCTTTAAATGACATTGTTTGCATATGGTTAATTGTTCAAATGGCAGAGGAATTCACACAACAGATATTTAGTGAACGAAGACCCCCTCAATGGACAGAATCACCTCAGACGAAAAAAACATTCCCAATAACAAGCCTTTCATAATCAAGGGGCATGACATGGTGTCTAATTAATATGGGGCAGTCAAGCCAATATGCAAAGAATCTCTTAAAATATTCTAAATAGCCAGGGGTAGATCTCCATCTGAATCACTCGGGGGCTATTACATTGATCGGGGATTCCAGTAGAAAATCACTGAAATTTGAATCTTTGGGACAACCAAATTGCTTGTCTGTGCCAGTTGTATCAGATTGTGTTAGTATCATGTCTTCGAATCCTTCCATGACAGTTCTTAGAAAAGATATCTAGGAAATTTAAGACTATCAAAAACTTGATCAAACATCAGGTGCACTAGATTTATCCTGAAGCAGCCCCACACGGGCTCTCACGTATGAAAGGGCACATGCGATCACATAAACATTATTTGGCATTTCTACAACACTTGTTGTCATAGACGGTGACAACTCGCCATATCCTATGAGCATGGACATAGTCAGAAAATACTACGCATGAAAAAGATCCGCTAGGTTGATAGGCCTGGGCAAAATTAAGGGCATCCTAGCGAACCAAAAGAGTTCGGGCAAAAATTAGGGATATATACAAAAACATTGTACACCCGGCAAGTCGAAATCCTGAAAAGGTAGCTTGAGCAAAAAAGGGTATCCCGATGGACTAAAAACCCGAAAGAGCGGTCCAGGCAAAAGTTAGGGATTAAAAACGTACGACTATGTCCCGTCATCTTGTCATTTGTTTATCAGTAGAAGACTCATCATCTTGATCATCATTTACCAAGCACCCCAGGAGTTGGAATGACACTCAAACCATCCATAATGTCTCTGCAGGTACTTTCTTCAATAGGTACAGAGGCAGGGGCATCTTACTAAAAAGTCGCTGCCATATCTTTAGCTTACAATCTAGTGATGTCAGGTGTTCTTGTATCCCCAACAGAATAGGAATTTCCAACTACTTCTCTGACATTAGGTTTTACCCAGTAAAGTTGTCAAACTTCTCAGGATTCCCCAATAGGATTTCACAAAATCCTAAGGTAGTGCACAGAGCTTTCCTTCCCCAACAGAGTTTATTTCTCTAAAAACAGAAGATCATCTCCCAGCAGTTCAGCTTCAACAAAATCTGAAGACCTACATTCTTCATTTCCAGCTGCAATCAGGGATTTATTTTCCCTAATTCAACAGCACTGCAATAGAACAACTGATAAATTCACATATTGCATTCATACATCATTCTACAAACGTCATAACATCTGCAGTAAAATGCATACATCCCAATCTCATTTATTTTGAGAACACCATTACACAATGCATGTCATACATCATGATATTGCGTACAGCTAACGCTTTACCTTTTCAGGAAATCTCAATTAATATATATTTATCATCAATAATTTTCAACAGGTCCAGGATTAGCTCCTGAAACAAAATAGAGTAATTATATGTGCAACCAAATACAGCTTTACACGGGCTCATCATGAATCAATCTTACACAGGTTTCTTCTGACTTCCAAATACAGCTTTACACGGGCTCAACATGAAGCAATCTTACACGGGTTTCTTCTAACTTCCAAATACAACTTTACACAGGTTCATCATGAAGAAATCTTACACGGGTTTCTTCTGACTTCCAAATACAGCTTTATACGGGCTCATCATGAAGCAGTCTTACACGGGTTCCTTCTCCCTCCTTCTGAAGTTTTCAAGGACTCATCTTGAAGCAACCTTACCCAGGTTCCTTCTCACAATCTCTAGATGAAATTTTACACAGACTCATATTAAGGCAACCCTACCCAGGTTCCTTCTCTTGAATTTCCAGATGCAGTTTTACACGGACTCATCCTGAGGCAACCCTACCCAGGTTCCTTCTCTTGAATTTCCAGATGCAATTTTACACGGACTCATCCTGAGGCAACCCTACCCAGGTTCCTTATCTTGAATTTCTAGATGTAGTTTTACACGGACTCATCCTGAAGCAACCCTACTCAGGTTCCTTCTCACAATCTCCAGCTGCAGTTTTACACAGACGCATCCTGAGACAACCCTACCCAAGATCCTTCTCTTGAATTTCCGGATGCAGTTTTATACGAAATCATCTTGAGGAAACCCTACTCAGGTTCCTTCTCACAATTTCGAGATGTGGTTTTACACGGACTTATCCTGAGGCAACCCTACCCAGGTTCCTTCTTACAATTTCCAGATGCAGTTTTACCCAGACTCATCTAGAAGCTGCCCTACCCAGACTCCCTATCATATATCTCCTAAAACATCCCTACCCAGGTTCCTTCTCATACACTTCCAAATGCAGGCTAACACGGACTCATCCTGAAACAACCCTACACAGGCTCTTTCTAATATATTCTCAGATAACAATTATTTCCATTATCCCTAGAAAGTTACGGTGAAGCCTGGAATTCAACTAGAAAACAACAAACTTTCATCTCTCTAGAGATAACTCTTCAGCAGAGCCATAGACAACTGAAGTTCCGCGGCTCTATTCCCCATAGGGTTTTCCTCAAACAGGAAACCAACAGAAATAAATATCCCCCAGTGGACTCCTCCTCAGACAACAGGAATAGGAATCCCCACAAAGGGACCATGTATGACTCTCAGTCATCTACTTCTGATGGCATCTTTAAGCCCATCTCCGACGACTCTCAGTCATCTACTCCAAATGGCATATGTAAGCCCATTCCCGATTAGCATCAACCAACAATGTTACTTCATGCGAGTGCAAATTTCTGGGCACCCTAGTGTTCAATCCTCTTCCACCTTCAGATCACGAAAGGCAGACAAGCCAATCTAAATCCTCAGGTTTAAGAAGATTGAACAGGGGCAGCTGTTGTACCCCAAAATTTTCCCTCCCATTTTCAACCAAGACATGCTTCTGGAGGTCCTCAATTGCTCAAGGTTGACCAAGAATTGATCAGACAAATTCTCCTCCTAAGCAATGAACCTCTAATTAGGGTTTCACTTTTCATCAAGATGTGTAAGCTCCAAAGGTCACAAATGTTTTCCATGGTCCTAATATGCCTTCAAGATTGTCCATAACAAATTTCATGCATTCCACTACAAGTTTGCTCAGTCAATTGCTCAAATGCCTGAAAATCAACTATACTAGGTCAAAAGTCAATTTTGGTCTATATACAGTCAAACTTCAATACTTTTGGTCAACATCAACATTTTAAGTGATATTCATCATTTAATCAAGGGCTGATCTTGATTCCTCAAGGAAAGTCCTCAGATCATCAAAAGTCAAGATTTGCTAAATTAGGGTTTCCGAGGAAAAGTCAATTGAACTTTGACCAGGAATAACTTTCACGTACTTCATACATTTTTCCCGAACCAAATAACATTTTGAAGAGAGTCTGATTCCCTAAAACTTCTATTTTATCCTCAAGTTCAAGAAATGCACCATTTTAAAGATACAAGCTCATACATTACAGGTCATTTTTAAAAAGTCAACAAAAGACACTTTTTGTCAAGACAACTTACATCAAGATAATGTCTTAAAAATCAACAATGATAAACATAAAGATTGTAGAGGACATCTTGAGCTTTCCAAAAAGTCAAAGATCATCTTTTAAAGATGAAAATTGAGCAAGTTATTGTTTGCACAAGTTGGGCAAATGTGTGAAAAATGCATGAAGTCAACTTTGAGCAAAAATGCATTTTTAGGTTAATGGGCCTAACGTTTAGGGTTCAAACATGTTTATGACATGCCCAAGGACCTCTAAACCTAACCATGCACTATTTCGATTTTTATTTCTATTTATTTGAATTTTATTCATTTAAATATGAATTAAATCAAATAAATTAAATAAAAATACAAAGAATAATGGGCCATGACATTTGGGTTTGATTTGATCAATTAGAATACCCATATTTTCGTTCAAGATACATCCAAATGGTCGAGGTTCATTGAACATTCAAAAAGAGACAAGGATCTTCAAAAATGGCAAGAACATACTCAAAAAATGGAAAGTTTTCAATATGTTTGATTTTTGTTTTATCATGGTTTGATTAATTGATTCCTTGACATGTATGTTGCCTCATTCATACCTATGTATAAGCATAAGAAAACCATATGCAAATGGGCACAAAATTACTCTTCAAAAATCTCTTCAAGAGCTCTTCACAAAGCTCTCTCAAATTTCTCAAAATCGTTCAAAAGTTGTGAAAATTCAAAAGCTGATATTCAGCTTTCCTCCATTCAATATCGTGCCATCTTTACACTCCTGAGGTCCCTAGGAGTCATTTCCATTCCTCACCTTGGCCTGGAGCATGCCCGAGTCGTCCATACAAGTTGCATCATTCAGTATAGTTTATTTAAATCTAATCTTGTTAATCTGCATTTATTAATCTATTTGACGTTTGCATACATGTTTGTAGTCGTACATAGAGCAGGTTAAACGTGAAGAATGTAAGTTTTGAGGCTTGGTTCATGAGATGCCATTCTCAACACCGATCAGAAGCTTGGCATCGAAACACAAAACAGATACCTTTAGCCAAAACTAACGCTAGATTTCTTTATTTACTTCTTTTTTTTTACTTTTTCAAAATCATTTTTATTTAATCATAAAATAAAATAAAAATAGATTTACGTTTTTTTATAAATATAATTAAATTTAATTTGTGCAATTTAATTAATTATATTTTGATTTATTTCAAGTAATTTAAAATCAATTAGAACTTAGACTTAATCATTTCAAATCTTTTTCTCAATAATAAAAATCCAAAAAATGTTTGAATTAGTTTCCTTTTGATTAGTTTTAATTGCATCTTATTTATCACTCTTTTCTTTATTTAGTTAAAATTATTTTTTTAAATTTAAATATTTTTCTTAATAAAAATGACAAAAAAGTGATAAGTATGTAGAAGTATTTTAGGGCTTACCTCGCTTTCCAAATTCGCGCGCCCATTTTAAATTTCGTTCATTTTATATTTATGTAACTGCAAAATGTTGTAATAGTTAAATTTAGGAATTTTTACTTTTTGTTTCCCCATTTGGACATGTAAATACCCCCTCCCCGAAGCATTGTAATAATGTAGAATTTACAATTCCCGCACATTAAATTTCTGCAAGATATTAACTATTAGTAATTAGGCTTGTATGGAAAGACTGTAAACAAAGCGTTAGCAAACTTAACACAAGACTAAAATAACTGAAAACCAACACAATTGCACATATACACCTCTAGGATACGCCCACTTTGGTTGCCTTTCAGAAAATAACAGTCATGTCCCTCGAGAATAGGGACGCTTTAGCAAAGACCCTTTGAGTCAAAAGTTCATAAGTCCCTCGATGACCCTACAGTGTTGTATTTCGGTAAATGATCTAGTCCCTTAAGCAATATTGCTAAAGCATCTCTACATGTTGCCTTTATGACTGTATGTCCCTTCGAATGTCCCTCAAACATCCAACGATAGGGCTACCTACTCATTAATAGTAGGATAGCATTGTCTAAAGGATAAGGGAAAAGAACAAACCATTAGAGTATAAGTAGATAGTTCATAGATGCTTGCTCAAAAACAAAACTTTCACACTTACACAAGATATTTCGAAACACTTTCAAAAACATTCACTATGTTAACACTCTTGAGGACTGATATAAGAGTTATCATAAAGCGAGTCGCCGCACTAAGGCATTTTCAAAACAATTTTTCAAAACACACAAAGCAGAAGCAATTTTTGAAACATGAGCTAAGCATCTAAGAGCCTGCAGGAAACTACGGATGGAAAGGGTGCTAACACCTTCCCTTTCCATAATCTACCCCCCTTACTCAGAAAATTCTCGAAAAAGTCTTTTTTTGTTCTTTTCACCCTTTCCTTAATTTGGATAAAAGAAAAGTCGGTAGAGACTCTTGCTTACCGCAACATTTGTGAATATAAAATGCAAAACCAGTATAAACAGTCGATTCTGCCACCGTATCACACGCATCATAGAAGAAAACTGGTTGATTTGAAGAAGACATATTCTGAGGTGATGACAAGGGAGTTCAGTGGTAACACTCCTAAAACATGTGACAAAATCAAGGAGTTCATTAGGTTATTTAATAGGGACAGGAAGTGGAAGGCCACCTGAAGATGGTCAAGATTGTTTTGTTCCTAATGCTATAGTGTACTTCTGCTGCTACTGCTGATGGTTGTATGTTGCACATGATCTCTTACCAAATGTTATGACATCTTTCCTGATGTGTGAACTTGGGTAGTTCATATTAGTTTCATGTTTTATATTTTCTTGTGGATTGGGTTTTCCTCTTGAGGGGGGGAGGGGGGGGGGGGGGGGGATGATTGTATAAAACAGAGGGAGTAATGGTCATGTTTTTGTAACTTCATATTATCATTGACATGTCATTATGTTTGCAGTTTTTTTCTCCAGGATATTTGTGCACTTGATGTGTGCCTGTTGTTCTATGGTCTATCTTCTAAATATCCTTTTGTGCCAATTTGTTTTATGGTTAGCTTTCTGTCACGGTGAATAATCGAGGAGACCAAGCTATTGAGGAACTTGACTCATAAAATACTTTAGAAGTCACCACCAAACTTTATTGTTTCCAAGGAAAAGGGAAAAGATTGAAACCTTATTGTTTAACATCTAATGCAAGAAGAAAAGACTAAAAGCAAATCATAAGGAAGAGATCCAAGGTACGATGGTTGGCTATACAAAGGGAAGGTATTAGAATCCTATGTATCTAAAGTAATCTATAGGAACCTGTTGTACCCTAAAATTTTCCCTCCCATTTTCTTCAAGACATTCTCATGAGGTCCCCATTTGCTTAAAACTACTCAAGAGTTGACTGGTCAAAACCACCTCATAAGCAAGGGTCTTCAACTAGGGTTTTGTGCTTCTCATAGAATATTGGGTTGAAAGGGTCTCAAATGACTTTCATGGTTCATAATAGGTCCTCAATAAGGCTTATGTCAAGTTTCAAGTCTTGTGCCACATGTTTGCTCAGTCAATGGCTCAAATGATTGAAAATCAACAGTATTGGGTAAAAAGTCAACTATGATCAACATACAGTCAAACTTCAAGATTTTTGGTCAACATAAACATTTTGAGGTGATATTTATCATTTGATAAAGGTTTTATCATGATTTCTCAAGGAAAGCCCTCAAATCATCAAAGGTCAAAAATTGTCAAATTAGGGTTTTGATTGAAGATGACTGGTCATTGAGTTTTGGCCTAGTGCATAACCTAATGGCTTAAAGAATGATCTCAAAGGTTCAAATACAACATCTTAACCTAATTACATGGCTCTTGACATTTTCAAATATACAAGTGATTGATAGTTGAAGATTGAATCAATTGATAAAAAGTCAACAGTCACACAAAAGTCAAACTTTGACTTTTTGGTCAACATTGGAATTCAAAAATCAAGAATCATAAAAATATTAAAAATTATCAAGTTTGATCAACAAAGTCAATAAAATCAAGAAAAATTCAACAAAAGTCAAAAGTTTGAGAATTTTCCAACACTTAGAAAAATTTATAAGTGTTTTGTTCTTAACAAAGTCATTACTTTATGGCCATTTTTTACTAAGATACAAACTGATTCAAGGAAAACTATTAACCTAAAAGTTATAGGGATTAATGAATTCTACAATTTTTTTAATGTGGGATGATCCCCAAAAAGTGCTTATATTAAGAGATATGAACCCATGAAGTTGTGACATTTTTATCTAACACTTAGAAAAAATTTCAACAGGTTTTGATCAGTTTTTTATCTCAACTTCTTGGCAAATTTTCACTAAGTTCCTTTTTGTTTTATCCAAAATGGTCAAGATGAAAGTTGAAGATCTTGATTCAAGCTTTCTAAAATGTCCAAGAGCATTAAAAGATCATGTTTGAGCTAAGAGTTTCGAAGACATGAAGTTGGCATTTCATTCTTGAATTATAGGTCATTTTTGTGATGAACTCATGACCAAATATCATAACCATAAGATTACACAGTCTTATTAGCTATTATCCAAGTGTTCAAGCCATTTTCCAAGTGATCATTCCATTAATGGCACAAAGGCATCATTTCCATTTTCATAAAGTAAGCTTTAATCACAAAGTCAACTTCTTGAGCTCCTAACTTGTTTCATCTGAGTACAAGCAATCTCAAAAGTAAGAAGCAAGCTCCCTGAACCCAACAACTCCATAGCACAGTTGTACTCCTCCACTGGAACCACCATTTTCAAATAAACTTGTTTTTTCACTTCCAACCAAGCCATAACTTGTTATTTTAAGATTCTGGCTACTTCAAACTCTCAAACCTCTTGCCTATAAATAAAGAGGTCATTTGCAAGCCAAGGGGGTGATTTGACAACCTTAATCACTCCTAAACACTCTTGTATTCAGAATTGGAATTTCAAGAACTCCATTAAATATTGAAACCCAATTCTTCGAATCTCCCATTCCCAACAAGTTTCTTGTGAACTAAGTATTCACACATTATCTCCACATCATACCTAAGCTTCTGTATGCATTAGTTTATCACTGAAACATCCTAAACACTTCATCCAAACTGATCCAAAACACCTCTGCAACTTGCCTTGTCCAGAAGGGTTGAGGCACTCTTAATCCAAGGTAGGTGTTGCAAAAGCTTCCTGGGAGTTCAGTGAAGCTATCCAGATCATCTTAACACCTCTGGAAGTGCTCTAACTTCAAACTTGATTCTCACTTTAAGAGGTAAGTGTCTCGAACTTTGAAATATTGATATAAGCATCATTAGCATATAATTTATAAATATAAAATGTAGACATCATGTCTATGAAGCTAAACATGTCCTTAAATCTCATTTTAGTTGACTGTATGATGAGAATTTATGAACTGAGTTTTCTAAAATGTTAGGGTTTCAGTTTGGTACGAAACAAAATTTGCACTCATCTTTAATATATAGCTTTTAAAATTTATATGGTTTCATTCCTTATAAAAAATCAACCAAGTTTGGTTTTGGAAGTTTTCAATTTGGTTGAGGAATAGGGATTTTCAAATTCAAAAAGGGAAGTTATGTTGCTGCCTGCGCGTGCGAGGAAGAAGATGAAGTTTCACATTTAAATTTTTAGAAGCGAGTTCAAAATATATTTAGTGGTTGTTGTATAATGACCGGATGAAACATCCACCCTAGTGGCAGCGCACGTGTTCTTAAGGCTTACAAATGCTTGATCATGGGTTCGATCCAGGCGTGGGGCATTTTATTTTCTAACATTTTCATTGCAGATTCAGTACAAACAAGCCTAAATGCGCACATTGTGTACCTCCTATCTTGACCACCAGATCTCAAGATTCCAGATCCAGCGCTCCAAGACAGCCATGACTATGATACACCTCCTAAGATCAATCATAGGGAATCACCACAGGCTCCTGGGCCCTCTGTTTTAGGCCTAACATTTTTTCTTTATCACCCCACATTTTACTTATTTGCAGGCCCATTCACTTTCTTTTTATAATTAACTATTTTTATTTGTTTATTAATTTTTTATTTAATCACAAAAAATCATAAAATCATAAAAAATAGATTTAGTTGTTTCTTGATTAATTAATTTAATTTTTTATAACTAAACTTAATATAAGTTAATCATATTTTGCTTTTATTTATTAATCAACTAATTAATTAATTCAGATTAGGGTTATTTTTATACTTTAATTATTTTTCTAAACAAAAATAACAAAAAATATTTTCTAAACATTTTGAATTTTTTAGGTGTTAAATATCTTCTCCTCTTCACCATCTCCGCGCGCTCAATTACTTTTTGCATTATTATTCAATATTTGCCAATGGTTTGTAATAGATAATTAGAGTTTGTTGCTTTTCCTTCCCATTTTTCATGGTTTGTACTCCCCATCCCTGAAGCGGTGTAATAGCATAGATTATTTCCTGCACTTTACTTTCCGCACCTATACTATGTATGCCTGTATGTATATATAACTGTATAGTAATTAGGCGTGTATGGCAAGACATAAAAAACAAACATTAGAAAACCTAATCTCAAGACAAATACTTGAAATCAAAACACTTCGCACACACACACCTCTAGGGTGACTCTAACTTGTTGCCTCAGATTTAAACAGTCATGTCCCCCGAACGTGGGATGGTTTAGCTAAGACCCTTAGTTAAAAGATCATAGTCCCTCGATGACCCTTCGATGCTGCCTTCGGTAAACGATCTTAGTCCCTTACAACAATTGCTAAAACGTCCTACAAGTTGTCTTCTATGATTGTACGATGTCCCGCGCATGTCCCTTCACATCCAACGATAGGGTTTCCTACTAACTAATGGTAGGATATAAATATATAAAGGAGGAGGAAAAGAACAATAAAGACCTTGAGTAGGTAGAAGGCTTGTAGTCGCTTTCTCACAAACATTACATTTCAAAAACATCTTTTCGTAAAAACAACACTTTCTTTCAAAATATTTTCAAAATAAACAATTTGTATACATTCTCAACGATACGATAATCATTACAAAATTGTCGCACTTAGGCATTTTCAAAATATTTTAAAATATACACAAGCACAAGGCATTTCAAATTATGATCTAGCGATTAAGAGCCCCTAGATAACTACGGATGAAAATGGTTCTAACACCTTCCCTTTTCATAACCTACCCACCGAACTCAAAAAATTCTCAAAGGTCTTTCCTGTTCTTTTCACCCTTTCCTTTATTGGATAAAAGAAAAGTCGATGGCGACTCTTGCTATCCGCAACACTTACGATAAAACACAAAACCAAAAAGTCATCTCTCCCACCTAATTACAGAACTGGATACTCTAATGGGGATGATGAAAAACCAAAAGTATGTTTACCTTTAGAGATAGTTCACCTTTATTTCTTTAATTGCTTGCTTTGTATGCTTTATATTTCAGAATATGCTTGGGTTTATTTCTTGTATAGATCCTATACCCGAATCTGGGGGAATTTTAGTTAAGTAGCAATAGATCGTGAAAATTGTACGGCGTAGAACGATAGGGTTGAAACGGTGGCTATGTTAGTGCGACACATTGGTTTATGCTGGTGTCCCTTGAGTCAGTCAAGGAGAATGTTGGGCTATTGTGTGGTTTCATAAGCACTAACTGACCTTAGAACCTTAGTTGACACAACTTAGCCATTAGAAAGTAGTGAGATAGCCCGATTTGGTCCAAACTGAAGTTTGTTGATACTCGATGCTACATTCATTGAGATTAGACTCTCGGGATATTTTGGACGCAATTCAGATGCTTGAGCTGAAATAATGCCTGCGAGAAAGATCACTGATTTGAGATTCCTAGAACCCGATTACTTCTTTTAGGATAGGTTGAGCCAACTAAACTCAAGAGGGTACTTACCTATAAACTCCATGCAAGCCTGAACCTTAGGCTTGGTGTGTCTTGTTTGTGTTTGATTAAATTTATGCAAACATGACATCATGACATCATTACACAAGTCCTTTTCACTAACCATTGCTATCAAGGTGGTTTATTTCGCACCTTCCTCGATCAGTATTAAGGAATGAACAAGGTTTGAGGTGGTATCAAAGGATGATATCACTCTCTCATTCAGATATCTATTGGTGTTACCGATCTCTGGAAGATGTTACTATCATTAACCGCTACAGGGAATTCCCTAATTTTCCACTCCTTGGCATTAGGGGAGGTGTTACTTACAACCCTTCTCTGGCTCTACGAAAATTTGGTTATGCTCGAATAGATGGTCCTCATGACGCATTTATCCAGGATTTTGTGTTCGACTACGAGAATGATCCTCAAGGTTATCATCAAAGGTTTATACGTGCTTGGGGCATGGTAAACAAGGTTGATAGCAAAACTTTAGGACAAAAGAATTATATCCCTTTGGAGCCCTATCTTAAATAGGCACGAGTTCGCGCTCAAAACCTTATGATGCCATATTCAGCTGTTCTACCAGTGATCTTAGAGCTTGTTGTTGAAGGAGACGTTTCTCGCACCATCCTCCATCCGGACATGCCTACTGGCCTCAAAGAATTGCAGAAGTCCTAGATTCAACTCAAGGAAGAGCGGGACACCTTTTAAGCTCAGTTATATGCAACTGAAAATAAAGTGTTGGAGCTCACAAAGAAACTTCACGAGGAGTAAAGCCTTAATGCATACATCGACACGAAGAGGAAGCGTCCGTGGGAGACTTGAATCTTAGGTTTTAGAAGTTCATATTGTTGCCTCTTTGAGACCCTTTTGTTTTCATTGTAAGCCTAAGACGCAATTGTAATTTTGAACTTATTAATGAAATCTTTGTTTCTGTTTCTTTTTGGCTAGCAAAATTAAATCTCCTAAGGTCCTTAAAAACATTACATCCATATATCATGCATCACTTCATAAGCAGGTTTTCCAAATACAGGTTTCCTCATCTTTTTACTGTTTATTTCAGTATAAGATGGCCCTCGAAAAAACCGTCAAGGATCTCCAAACTCAACATGCACAATTTTCAAGAGACTCTTCTGAATCTGGACAAAGGGAAACAAGAGATGATGACGCTCCTCACCACAAAAAAGAAGAATAAGAAGCAGGTTGTTATCCTCAACATGGGGAGAAGATTCAAAGGTCCTGCTCAACCAGTTCGAGTAAATGATGCTTCCTCTGAGGAAGACGACAACCAAGAGGAGGAGGACAGAAGTGTCAGGGGTGAAGGTAAAAAAAATCAGGGTTCCAAAGATGAAGACTACTCCGACGAACAGTATCCTCTAGCAAATGAAAAATACAAGCAGTTAGAAGACCGTCTCAAAGATGTGGAAATCTAGAAAGTGTTGGGATTAGATTTTGGAGAGCTAGGTCTAATCCTGGGGGTGGTCATCCCTCTCAAATTCAAGGTCCCCGTCTTTTCTAAATATGATGGTATCTCTTCTCTCAAACTTCATCTGAGATAGTATGTTCGAAAAATCCTACCTCATACTGCTGAGCGAAAATTATGAGTCCATTTCTTTCAAGAGGGTTTCACCGGTACTTAACTTGAATGGTTCTATCACCTCGAAGGAATCAACATTCATACATGGACTCGTATACAATTGCAAAACATGTCCATGGGCTCGAATGAAGGGTTCAAGGAGTATGCCCAAAAATGAAGGGACCTAGCTGGAAGGGTGGAACCTCCTTTGACTAGCCGGGAATTGGTGGATATGTTCGTGGGCACTCTGATGGGTCCATTCTTTAATATGCTGATTAGGAGTTCTTCATCAGGGTTTACTGAGCTGATTCTGACTGGAAAACGAGTTGAAAGTGGTATTAAAAGTGGGAAGATTCTGATGGCTACATCTTCTAATGTTGTGAAGAAGCCATTCATTGGTAAGAAAGAAACTAACATTGTCTATGGCCATAAAGGCCGTAGTAAAAATGACTGCCATCAGTTTGTGGGAGCAGTATTGATCTTTAATCCAATGCATATTCCACAACAACAACAAGGAAACCAGCGTAAGTCAGATGCTTCGAGGAGGCAGTTCACCAGGATTAATATGCCATTGGCTCAAGAATTGCAACATTTGTTAAAAGCTGACCTCATAACACTACGGGATCCCCCTCCTAATCCCAACACATCCTCTCTGAAGTACAACCCAAATGCAAAGTGCGCATATCATTCAAACAATCCTGGGCACGACACCAACAATTGTTGGGCCCTAAAAACAAAGTTAAAGAAATGATTGATAATAAAGAAATTAAGTTCGACCTTCATGAGCCTCCGAACGTGTTTACTGCTCATATGCCAAAGCATGAAAAAGGCACAAGTTCTATTGAAGACGTTCTGTATATTACCTCCGTAAGTGATGTGGTTACTCCTCTCTTAACAGTCAAGAAGAATTTTCTACAAGCCAGTTTATTTCTTGAGTTGTATTAAAGAATGTTATTGATGTGCAGTTCAACTCAATGGTTGTGGGTTACTGAAGGAACACATTCAACGCCTGATGGATGAACATGTAATTTTGATTGAGAAAGTTTTGTATGGTGAGAATTTGTGTCGAGATTTGTCTGTCATTTCTGGTACTCCTTTCAAGATGACTTCTAAGGGCCCTGTAAGGATTACTGCTGATCCAAAATATGCTCCCTTAATCATTACAAAACCTGGGCCTATCCCATATTCCTTCGAGAAGGCTATTCCATGGAATTATGGGTCTGAAGTTTATTAATATGGCATTAAACAAGAGTTGTCTGATAAAGATGATGAAAAGGCTGATCCCAATATTGACAATATTGCCAGGACCAGCAAAATTATTAGAAGAAGAAGGATTTTCTCACTGGAAATATCTCCACCTGTTCAAGTCACAGTTACCAAGAAAACTATCGAGGCTCGGGGTAAAGATCCAATGATAGAGCCTGCCCGGACAGAGGCACCGAAAGAAGCTACAATCAAGGATACCTCTGGACAAGAAATGGAAGAGGTTTTGAAGATCATTCATAGAAGCGATTAAAAAATTGTTGAAAAGCTGGGGCAGAACCCGTCCAAAATCTCCATGTTATCTTTACTATTGTGTTTCGAAGCTCATGCACAAGCTTTAATGAAATTTTTGAAGACTGCTCATGTACCACAAGAGATTTATGCCGATCAATTTTGGAGTTATGTTACTAGCTTAACGACTGACAATGCATTAGGTTTCTCTGATATTGACCTGACTCTGGAGGGGAGAAATCATAATAGGGCCTTGTATGTCTCCATTGAATGCAGGGGCACTACCTTGGCTCAAGTGTTAGTTGATATTGGCTCTTCCCTGAATGTTCTGTCAAAAGGCGCTCTTGACAGACTGGATTGTGAAGGGGTTGTGCTGAAACCTAGCGAAATTATAGTTTGAGCCTTTGACGGATAAAAAGAATGGTACATGGAGAAGTAAACCTCCCGATCAAAGTGGGTTCAAAAATCTTTAAATCCACCTTCTATGTGATGGAAATCCGACCAACTTATTCTTGTCTATTGGGAAACCCCTGGATCCATAGGGTCGGTGCCGTCACCTCCACTTTGCAACCGAAATTAAAATATCATGTGAAAGGGAAGACTGTTACTGTCTGCAGAGAAGAGGAGTACATGGTCCGCCACCTGAATTCATTCTGGTACGTGGATATGGACAGTGAATTCATTGAGACTTCCTGCCAAGCTTTTGAAGTAATTTCCCCTGTTGTTGTTGAAGATGTTTCTGCCATTCCAAAGACTACCAGAGTTCCGCACAAGATGGATTCCTTGAAATATGCCAAAGCAACTATAAAAGAAGGTGGTTATACAGTTTGGGGAAAGCTTCCAGATATCCCCTACAAATCTGATAAGTTTGGTTTGGGCTTTATTGTAGATGGTCAAAGGGTTGTTCGTTGTGCTCGTGCTAGAAGACCTACATTCTGTATTAGCAACAACGAAGTCAATGCTATAGAGGATGGTGATAGACAACTGGATATTCCCTACCATTGGTAATGGACTCGATAATTGGAAAGCATAAGACATTATCTCCATCTCCTTTAGCCAGGAGTAACAACTATTTTTGTGTTTATCGCTTTAAGAAGTTTGGTTATGTAATTTCTTTTAAAACAATGACTTTAAACCTTGTGCTTTATCCGGGGCACAATGGTTCATTTGTTAAGGGTTGTCATTTCATATCTCATATTTTCATTTAATGAAAACATTGGATGTTTTGCATTTAAATTTTACGCTCTCTGTCTTTCTTTTACTTTATTGCATTTTCAAATAGCTATGTGTTCTTACACACACACACACTACATTGCAGATCCCCATCTACTATGGATCTCATTGATAACGATTCTTCTATTTCCACTTATGACTTTGAAAATCCGATCTACCAAGCCGAGGATGAAGGCGAGGAAGATTGTGAAATACCTAGAGAACTTGCTAGACTCTTAATTCAAGAAGAAAAGGCTATCCGAACACATGAAGAGTCGGTCAAAGTGGTAAACTTGGGTTCTGAGATAGACAGAAAAGAAGTCAAGATATGTTCCAACTTAGAGGATAATGTCAAGAACAAGTTGATTCAGATGTTGCACGACTATGTTGAGGTATTTTCTTGGTCATACAAAGACATTCCGAGGCTCGATAGTTATATTGTAGTTCATCGTCTGCCTATGAAAGAGGGTTGTTCTCCGATTAAGCAAAAGGTTCATCGCATGCCTCCCGAGATGTCAAAGAAGATCAAGGCTGAGGTTATGAAACAATTCAATGCAGGTTTCTTAGCAGTGAAATCCTATCCCCAATGGGTCGCTAATGTTGTTCCGGTACCAAAGAAAGATGGCAAGGTACGTATGTGTGTAGATTATAGGGATTTGAACAGAGCGAGCCCCAAAGATGACTTCCCATTGCTACATATTGATGTTTTGGTCGATAACACCGCTCATCATAAGGTATTTTCCTTCATGGATGGTTTCTTGGGTTATAATAAGATCAAGATGGCGTCTGAAGACATGGAGAAAACTACCTTCATCACACAGTGGGGCACTTTCTATTACAAGGTCATGCCTTTTGGGTTAAAGAATGATGGGGAAACTTATCAGCGTGCCATGGTAGCTTAATTCCATGACATAATTCATCACGAGATAGAAGTCGATGTCTAGCCAGATCACAGACTGGAGAAGAACATCTTGATCATCTACGCAAGTTATTTGAAAGGCTGAAGAAGTATAAGCTAAGGCTAAATTCGAACAAATGCACTTTTGGGGTGAGATCTGGAAAACTCCTAGGTTTCATCGTCAGTGGTAAAGGTATTGAAGTTGATCCTGTAAAAGTTAAAGCCATTCAAGAAATTCCAGATCCCCATGCTGAGAAAGAGGTTAGAGGTTTCTTAGGACGACTGAATTACATTGCCCGATTCATTTCTCATTTGACTGCTACCTGTGAGTCAATCTTCAAGCTGCTGAAGAAAGATCAAGTATTAAAATGGAATGACGACTGTCAAATAGCCTTTGATAAAACCAAGGAGTACCTATAAGAACCTCTGATTCTGATGCCACCAATTGAAGGAAGACCTTTAATCATGTACCTAACAGTTCTAGAGAACTCAATGGGGGTGTGTACTGGGGCAACATGACGAGTCTGGTCGAAAAGAGCATGCAATATACTACCTTAGAAAAAGTTTACCGAGTGTGAAACAAGATATTCATTGCTCGAGAAAACTTTTTGCGCTTTGGCATGGGCTACTCACCGACTAAGACAATACATGTTGACTCATACTACTCTATTGATCTCTAAAATGGATACCATTAAGTACATATTTGAGAAGCCAGCTCTCTCGGGAAGAATAGTCTAATGGAAAATGATCTTAACAAAATAAGACATTCAGTATACATCTCAAAAGGCAATCAAAGGAAGTGTACTGGCAGATCATTTGGCGCATCAAGTTGTAGACGGCTACCAATCTATGAACTTCGAATTCCCGGATGAGAACACCGTGCTAATTATAGATTGTGAAGAACCTGGACCATATGAAGGACCTGGGCTACGATCCCGATGGATATGGTTTTCGATGGAGCTTCTAAAGCACTTGGAAACGGAGTTGGTGTTGTAATTATCTCCCCTCAACGTTTCCATACACCCTTCACTGCCAAACTTTGCTTTGTCGGCACCAATAATATGGCTGAATATGAAGCGTGCATCATGGGCATTAAAGCTACTATTGACCTGAGAATTAAATTCCTGAGTGTATAAGGGGATTTCGTTTTGGTAAGCAGTCAGGTCAAGGGAGAATGGGATATAAAGCATCTGAATCTTATACCTTACCGAGGACATGTGCTAACCTTGATTTTGTACTTCGAAGAGATTACTTTTAAGCATATCCCAAGATAAGAGAATCAGTTGGCAGACGCATTAGCTACCATGTCATCCATGTTCAAGGTCATATGGGAAAATGAAGCTCCCAGAATTAACGTTGAAGGATTTGACGAACCGACACATTGCTATGAAATTGATACTGATGGAGTAGAAGAAAAACCTTGGTTTTATGAAATAAAAAGATACCTTGAAGCTCAAGAGTACCCTGAAGGGGCATCGGTCAATGAAAAGAAGTTCCTAGAAGGTTCTCGGCTAAGTTCTTCTTGAGCAATGGAATCTTATACAAGCATAATCATGATTCAACTCTGCTTCGTTGTATAGATAAGAAGGAAGCAGAGAAAGTTATGGAGGATATGCACGAATGCATCTTTGGTACTCATTCCAGTGGATATATGATGGCTAAAAAGATTTTGAGAGCTGGTTATTATCGGTCGACTATGGAAACTGATTGTCACCACTACTTGAGAACTTGTCATAAGTGTCATATCTATGTTGATAAGGTTCATATGCCTCCAGTACCTTTGAACGTCATGATTTCTCCTTGGCCATTCGCAATGTGGGGCATTGATATGATCGGAGAAATCAAGCCCACTGCTTCTAACAGACATTGCTTCATTCTCGTCGTCATTGACTACTTTAAAAATTGGTTGAAGCAACGTCGTTCGCCTCAGTCACTAAGAATGTGGTAGTTGATTCATTAAGCATAACCTCGTTTGTCGGTATTGCTTCCCCGAGAGAATCATCATGGACAATGGCACCAACCTCAATAACACTATGATCACTAAACTCTGTATGCAGTTCAAGATCAAGCACCACAACTCCTTTCCGTATCGACCCAATATGAATGGTGCAGTGGAAGCCGCCAACAAGAATATTAAGAAGATCATACAAAATATGGTTGTGACATACAAAGACTGGCACAAGATGTTACCATTTACTCTTCATGGCCATTTCACTTCAACGCGAACCCCATTCTCTTTGGTCTATGGTATGAAAGATGCAAATTTAGATGAAGACGAGTGGATTAAAACTAGGTTGGATCAATTGAATCTAATTGACAAAAAAGAGACTTACAACTGTCTGTCATGGTCAGATGTATCAGAAACGTAAGATCAAGGCATTCAACAAGAAAATCAAGCATCGTAAATATCAGGCTGGTGACTTGGTAATAAAGCGCATCATTCTACCACAAGGTGATCCCAGGGGTAAATGGACTCCCACATACGAAGGGTCATTTGTTGTCAAGAAAGTATTTTTGGGCGGTGCTATGATACTGACCACCATGAATGGTGAAGATTTCCCACACCCTGTGAACACGGACATAGTCAAAAAATACTACGCATGAAAACGACCTGCTAGGTTGACTGACCTAGGAAAAAATAAGGGCATCCAGACGAACCAAAAGGGATCGGGCAAAAATTAGGGATAGGGATATATATATATATATATATATATATATATATATATATATATATATATATATATATATATATATATATATATATATATATATATATATATATATATAAAAGATTGTACACCCGACAAGTCGAAAACCTGAAAAGGCGGCTTGGGCAAGAAAGGGTATCCTGGTGGGATGAAAACCCGAAAGGGTAGTCCAGGCAAAAGTTAGGGATTAAAAGAGTACGACTATGTCCTACTGGATCACTTACAACAAGCATTATTACCAAGGTCAAAAGTTTAAATGGTACATATCACTTCAATCAACTTCTTTCGACGACAAGGGATGAGATGTTCGAAGACATAGGGGCAATAGCAGAGTTGGAACCCAACGAGATCATTTCCACATAGCTATATGTTTTGTTTTCACTTTATATTCTTTTCATTTCATGACAATTTCCTCTTACAAGGATTTATGTCTCTTTGTGCAAAATCGTTTGTTTATAGGCAAATTATCAATACAAATACACCCTAAAATTCAAAAAAATTGTTTTTAATTTTTTCAATTTTGTTTGCAAAAACGTCCAATGACTAAAATTGAATGAATATATGCATATGAACATGATTAATTGTTAACAAACATATGCATAAGAACAGGAATAAGAATTTACTCAAAACTCTAGGAGTTGGGATAACATTCAAGTTGTCCACAAATCCCCACAAAGCCACTTCCATGAGATTATCCCCACAGAGTAATCTTCACAAAATCATCTTCAATGAAGATACATTTCTCGCAATTTCCCCAACAGATTGTTCCAATAGATAAAAGAATTTAATATTTTCCCTGGCAATATTACCCATCAACAAATATTCAATCAGTACAGTTCATGGAGATTCTCTTCCCCAGCTGATTTTATTCCTCCAAAACTGTAAGACCACCTGAAAATTTCTTCTCTCCAGCAAATCTTGTTTCCTCAACAGAGTATTTTTCCATCAACAGGGTTTATTTCCCCAACAAATTACAGTCTCCCCAGCTTAAGTCTATTCCTCAAATTGCTACAAATGACTGGAACAATTCCTCTCCCCATTGAAGATGCCACTATCCACAGAGAGTTGTTACGAAACCTAGGACTGGACCAGATATCCGTCAACTTTATCCTCCAAGGACGAGTCATAAGTTTATCCATCTCTTTTATCCCCAGTCAGGGTATATAAGAATTAAACTTCCCAGATGAGTCGGAAGATTATCCATCTCTTTTATCCCCAGTCAGGGTATATAAGAATTAAATTCCCCAGTAGAGAGATGAATGACTAATGTTTCTAAACTCTTTCCCCAAAACAGAAGTCAACATTCCCCAGTGGAGTTTCCTCAAACAGCAAGCAGGAATCCCCAGCAGAAGCATTTTAGACAAGGTTGAAGACTACATATGTTCGTCATCCCCAGCACCAATCAGGGATCCATTTGCCCCCAGCAAGATGTCATACGAAACTCTTGATACGTTTCCAACAACATTTCACATCCGTACATCATTTTCCAATATCATAACATATGCATGCGAAACGCATATGTCACAATCTCATTTATTTTGAGAAACATCATTACGCAATGCATTTCATACATCATAACATTGTATACATCTAACTCTTTATCTTTTCAAGTAAAGTTCACAAACAGAGAAATATCATAAACAATTCTCAAATGGGTCCATGATTAATTCCCGAAACAAGACGGGGAAATTATCTCTATGACCAACAAAAAGCAGGTTTGAGATTAACTCCCGAAACAGGACAGGGAAACTATCTTTCTTTCTTTATGGTCAGATGAAGATCAATTCCTGAAACACGACGGGGCGACTATCTTTATCACCAAGTGGTATGAACTCCCGAAACAGGACGAATTTACCAAAAAAACAGATTGTAGATCAATTCCTGAAACAGGACGGGATGACTATCTACATGACGAATTCTTCCTTCAGATATCTTCTAGCTCAAATTAAATCAACCATATATTTATTCTGATACTTCTTCAAGTAGACTTTTCTAGCTCAGATTAAATCGACCATAGATTTATTATAATACTTCTTCCAGTTAAAGACAGGCATATACATCTTCTGGCTCAGATTAAATCAAGCGTATATTTGTTATGATACTTCTTCGAGTAGATATTTTTCTGGCTCAGATTAAATCGACCATAGATTTATTATGATACTTCTTCCAGTAGAAATTTTCTGGCTCACACTAAATCGACCATAGATTTATTTTGATACTTCTTCCAAAAGATTTTTTCTGGCTCTGATTAAATTGGCCATAGATTTATTCTTGTACTTCTTCCTGTTAAAGACAACAAGACCTCTTCTGGCTCAGTTTAAATCAAGCGTAGATATATTTTGATACTTCTTCTAGTTGAAGTCGAGCGTGGACTTAGTCTAAATTCTATACACAGTTGCTTTGGATGGCATCTATAAGCCCATCTCCAACAACTCTCCATCACCTATCCAAATGGAATCTTTAAGCCCATTCCTAATATAATCAACTAGCAGCATTACTTTGGGAACATGCGAGTGAATAGTTTTGGGAACTTAAGTGTTCAATCTTCTTTACCTTCAAGTCACGAATGGCGGACATGCCAATCTAACTCTTCAGGCTTAAGAAGAATGAAAAGGGGAAGTTGTTGTACCCCAAAAGTTTCCCTCTTATTTTCTTTAATACATTCTCATGAGGTCTCCATTTTCTTAAAACTACTCAAGAGTTGACTGGTCGAAACCACCTCATAAGCAAAGATCTTCAATTAGGGTTTGGTGTTTCTAAAGGAAGATTGGTTTGCAATGGTATCAAATTACTTTCATGGTTAATCATAGGTCCTCAATAATGCTTATTTCAAGTTTCAATCCTTGCATCACAAGTTTGCTCAGTCAATTGCTCAGATGACTAAAAATCAACTGTATTGGGTAAAAAGTTAAATATGGTTAACATATAGTCAAACTTCAAGATTTTTTGTCAAGATCAACATTTTGAGGTGATATTCCTTATTTTATCAAGGTTTGACCATGATTCCTCAAGGAAAGCCCTTAAACCATCAAAGGTAAAAATTTGCCAAAATTAGGGTCTTGACGGAAGATGACTGATCATTAACTGTTGACCTAGTGCATGACCTAATAGCTTGAAACATGATCTTAAGAACTCAAAACAACATCTTGACCTAATTACATGGCTCAAAACATTTCCATAGATGCAAGCGATTGATAGTTCAAAATTTGAATCAATTGATGAAAAGTCAACAGTCACTCAAAAGTCAAACTTTGACTTTTTTGTCAATATTGAGATTCAAAAATAAAAAACCGTCAAGATATTAAAAACTATCAAACTTGATCATCAAGAAAGTAAACAAAAGTAAAAATTCAAGATTTTCAAACACTTAGAAAAAATTCAAGTGTTTTATACCTAAAAAACCCTAACTTCACAAGCAAGTTTCCTCAAGATACAAGCTGATTCAAGGAAAACATTCAACTTGAAATTTGTAGGGATTAATGAATTCTAAAACTTAGTTAATGTGGTATGGTCCTAAAAAATTGCTTAAATTAAGAGATATAAGCCCATGAAGTTATGATGTTTTTATCCAACACTTAGAAAATATTTTACAAGTTTTGATCAGTTTTTTGTCCCAACTTCATGGCCATTTTCACCAAGATCTCATTTGATTTAGCCAAAGTGGTTAGCATGAAAGTTGTAGACAATGTTTCAAGCTTTCCAAAATGTCCAAGAACATAATTTTATCATGTTTGAGCTAGAAGTTTCGAAGAGATGAAGTTGGATATCTAAGGTTGCATTATAGGTCATTTTTGTGACAAGTTCATAACCAAATTTTCAAGCCATACTACATAATCCCACTTTTCAGGCCTTTAACCTCCGAATCTATCTATAATTAGAAGATTACACAAGCTATTGAGCTATGATCCAAGTGATTAAAGCTTTGTCTAAGCTTACTTGCCATTTAAGGGAGAAAGGTCACGTTGCCATTTTGATAAAGTGACTTTATACACAATGTCAACTCTCCTTGATCCCATACATTGTTGCTTCTGACTTCAAAAAATCTCAGCACCAAGAAGCAACCATCTACAGCCTATCAACCACCCTACATTACCTTGGAACCATGACTTTGTAAGTTACTTCAAAACCAAGCTTCAAACCCATAACTTGTTATCTCAAGATTCAAGTTACTTCAAGATGTCAAATCTCTTGCCTATAAATAAAGAGGCCATTTGCAAGCCAAAGCACGATTTCAAATGCCCTAAAATACTCTCAAACTTAGAATCACTTAGAAAATTCCATTGTTGCACATTTGAAGCTTCTAACACCCAACTTCAAATCCACTAGTACGTTTTCCTCTTTTATCATTCAAATACCTTTTATCCATCAAATAGAGGTTGTCCAAACACTCTTGGCACGACTGTAACACCTCTATCATCATTGTCCAAACCTCACTTTACACCTTTGCAACTTGACTTGTGCAGAAGGATTGAGGCACTCTCAATCTAAGGTAGGCAATGCAAAAGCTTCCTGGGAGTTCAGTGAAGCTATCCAGATCATCCTAACACCTCCAGAAGTGCTCAAACTTCAAACTCGATTCTCACTTCAGAGGTAAGTTTCTCCAAATTTGAAATACTTATACACACATCATTTTCCTTCAATTTCAAAAGATAAAATGCAGATATGATTGCCCTGAAACTAACCGTGTCCTTAGTTTTCATTTATGTTGAATGTGTGACGTGAATTTTGGAATTGAAGTTTCTGAAATATTGGGTTTCAGTTTGGTACCAACTGAAATTCAATTTAACCTTTGAGTTTTAGCTTAAGTTAATGGCATGGTTCATGGTGAAATTTGGATCAATTTTGATGTTTACATCTTTCAATTTGGTTGAGAAATGAAGCATTTGCAAAATTTGAAAATGTGGTTGTTGTTGCTGTAAACGCGCGCAAGGAAGAAGATGAAGTCTGTGATAAGGTGGGAGAACTGACTTGGGTGTTTTGCATTTTATCGCAAATGTTGCCGTTAGAAAGAGTCACCACTAAATTTTCTTTTATCCAAAAGGAAAGGCTGAAAAGATTAGGAAAGACCTTTGAGATTTTTTCTTGAGTTCGGGAGGTAGATTATGAAAAGGGAAGGTATTATCACCCTTTTCATCTGAAGTTATCTACGGGCTCTTAGTTGCTTTCTATATCACTTGATTTTATTTGAAAATATGCTTTGTGTGGTTTTTGAAAAGTATTTTGAAAAGGCACCATCATTTAGGTAAACTTTATAATAGTTCTCGTTCGTAAGAACGTATACAAACTGTTTATCTTTCGAAAATGTTTCAAGTTTGAAATATATTTTGAAAGTGTTGGTGTTCGTTTTGAAAATAGCAAGGATGTTTTGATTTGAAAATGAGCAAGCAACTAGGAACATTCTACCTACTCAAAATTATTTCTTGTTTATTTCCTCTTTCCTTTGACATTGTTATTTTACCATGGATTGGTAAGTAACCTTATCTTAGGATGTAAAAGGGACGGGCAAGGGTCATCGTATAGTCATGAATAGAAATGTTGTAAGATATCTTAGCATTTTCTTTAAGGGACTAAGATCATTCGTAAGGCAACATTTGTAGCGTCATCGAGGGACTATGATCTTGTATTTTTGTTTGTTTTTGCTAAGACGTCTTACATGCATATTAGGACCATTTATTTCTCAAGGCAACAAGTGGAGTTAACCATAGAGGTGAAAAGTGTGCAAGTGTATCTTTTCATGCTTGATTTGTCTTGTATTAGGGTTTTCTAAGCATTGATTTTATCTTTCTATACAAACCCTAATTACTAGCATTTATATAAAGCGATAAATTGCGGAAAGTAAATATTCTATGCTATTACATTATTTGGGGGATAGGGTATACATTTTTACAAATAGGGATTGCAAGAATTTTAAATCTAATTAACTATTACAACCATATTGAACAATGTACAAGAATTGAAATAATAATATACAAGCATGAATAAATGGGAAAGAGTATGAATTTGTTTGGATTTTTGTTATGAAAGGTTTTGTTTATTTTAACCTAAATAAACTAGAAGAAAATATTTAACCTAAAAAATAAGAAAATTTAATTAAGTTAATTAGAAAAGAATTTTTTTTTTAGGTTTTTTTATCAAAGAGGTTTTGAATATTAAACTAGTATTAATTAAATAAAAGGAACTAGGTCTCCTAAATTAATCTTAATTAAAAAACAAATTAAACCTAAGTCTACTATTACTTAAATAAAAAAGAAATTAATTTGTTAAAGAAAAATGTTTTTTGTCTTTGTCTTTTTAGTCTTAAAAGGAAATAAAATATAAATATATTATTACCTAAATATAAAATATTTTTTGGATTTTTTTTAATAAAAATAAATAGTATGATAATATTAATAATAATAAAAATAAAAATGAAAAAGGGTAAGTTAGGGGGGGTTAAAGTTGAATTTGGGAGGTTCATTAGAGAAAAAAAATGTTTTGAAGTTGGCCCATTATTGTTTTTGTAATCAGAAAAAATAAAAATAATAATAAGAATAAAAAGAGAGGGCTATGTGTTATAATAAAACAGGAGGGTGATGTTCAGCAAAAATAGAGGAAGCCCGAAGGGGGAGGCCCAGCGCTGCAAAGGGAAAAGATAAGAAAAATGTGAAAAAAAGAAACAAAAGGCAGCGCGATGAGGTTCGAACCCACACCCTCTTGGTTACCAGCGCGCTACCTTACCACTGGGGTGGCTATACATCAGTTTACTTATATCAAACCATAAATATATAGAAACAACTTCCTGAAGACAACTTCATCTTCAACCTCGCGCCTAGCCAGACCACCCGCATCTTGTTCATTTCTCATCCATTTACAAAAATGTAAACATGAATCTTGTGGAAAATTTCCTCACAATTTCAGAAATGTAAAGCATTAAAACTATAGATCAAAGACAAACATGAATTTTATTGGCCCTAATCTAAAACCTAAAAATTTCATAAACTTCAACTCCAAAATTCTCTAAGCTCAAGCCATATAAATGCAAACTATGGATATGTACAACTTCGTGGCAATGAGGTCTACATTTTATCTTTGAAAATGAAAGCTTAACAATGCCTATATGAGGAGTTCAAAAATCAGAAAACTCACCTTGCAAATGGGAATCGTGTTTTGAGTTTGAGCAGCTTTTGATGAGTTCTAGTGATTGGGTTAGCTTCCTCAAGTTCCCAGGAAGCTAATGTGATGCTTGGCTTGAGCTAAAAGTGGCTAAGGAGTTCTGGAGAAGTCAAGTTGCAGACCCCTATTTTTGAAAATGGAACTTGATGATGGAGGTGTTACAGTTGGGCAGAAGGACTTTGGATGGTTTGTATTTAATGTTTAGAAACTTTAGGAACCAAAAGGCTTGGAAACGCACGAGGGAGATGTAAGTTTCAAGTTTTTGGTCAGATTGTGCAACAATGGAGTTTTTGTGTGTGATTATGAGCTTTAGGGGGTTTCAGGGCTTGAGCATGCGTGTGGCAGATTGCAAATGACTTGTATATTTATAGGCAAGAGGTCTTGTATGTTATAACAAGCCAAAATTTGAAATCTCAAGTTGTAGCATCTTTACTTGTTTTTGAAGCAATGTTAATACATCTTGTTCCAAGGCATGGTACAGGGCTGCATAGATTGCTTAGTACTTTAGACATGCTTGCTTTTGGTATATAGGGTTTGTGTGTGCAGAAAGAACAAGTTCAATGCTCAAGGAGAGTAGACTTTATGATTAAAGTCACTTTTCAAGAATAGCAATGGTGCCTTTCTTCCAAAAATGGAAATGCAACTTGGATAATGGCTTAAATGCTTGGACAATGGTTCTATCAGTTGTGTAAACAATTAATTAAGGAGTGAATTGTAAGTTAGAAGCCTGCAAAGCAAGATTATGCAGCATGGCTATGTGATTTGGTACATTGTGCATCACAAATTCTGCCTTGTAAAACAACTTGAAACCCTAACTTCTTGCCTTCGATTCTCCTTGCTCAAGAAAGATCTCAAGTAGTTTTTAGACACTTTTTAAAGCTTATAATGTGCTCTACAACCCCTCTTTGAATCACTTTTGCAAAATCCAATTAGAACTATGTGAAACTTGGCCCAGAAGTTAGGTCAAAATCCTCAAAATTTTACTAGGTGTTTTAGTTTCATGAACATGATTTCATGGATTAATAGATTGAAATCCAATAATTTCTAGGAGGAGTTGTGTTCAGCATCATGGTGAAAAATTGGCTCAAAGTTGTGAAAAAATATGAAGTTTCCAACACTTAGAAAAATTTCTAAGTTTGGAAACTTTGACTTTTCAAAATGAATTCTTGACTTTTTGATTTCTTGATGAACAAGTTTCATATTTTGACATGTTTTGATGAATTGTGATCTTTGACACTTGATTTTGACTAAAAAGTCAAAGTTTGACTTTTCAGTGTGCAGATGATTTTTGATCAGTTGACTGAAAATCAACTATCAATTAATTGACCTTAAACAATGTTTTGAGTCATGCCATTAGGTCAAAATGATGCAATTGAATCCTTGAGTTCATGTTTCCAACCAATTAACCACTTCCTAGGTCAAAAATCAGAAATTGCCTTTTTCTCAGTCAAAACCCTAATTTTGACCATTTTGCCCTTTTGATGATCTGATCAGATTTCTTGAGGAATTGTGGTCCAAACTTGATTAAATGACATATATGAGTTCACAATGTTGATATGGATCAAAATTTATGAAGTTTGATTGTAAATTGACTACAGTTGACTTTTTTCCCAATACAGATGATTTTTAGGTCAACTGATCAATTGCCTGAGCAAAAATGTGATCCAAGACTTGAAACTTGACATGAGAAATCTTGAGATTCCAAAATGATCCATGAAATTCATATTAGACATTAAAAGTTCATTTGTCCTTGTGTAATCTCAGACCCTAATTTTCAGTCATTAGTGCTTAGGGAGGTGTCTTGAACTGATCAACCCTTGTGCAGTCTTGAACCAAAGAAGATATTGTGAGAAAATACTTGATAAATGAGAAGTAAAATTTTGGGGTACAACAACTGCCCCTGTTCAATCTTCTTAAACCTGAAGAGTTAAATTGGTGGACCCGCCATTCGTGACTTGAAGGTGGAAGATGATTGAACACTAGAGTGCCCAGAAATTTGCACTCGAAGATGAATTGTGAATGGGCTTATAGATGAAATTTGGAGGAATGGTGGTAAACACTGGAAGAAATATCATCACAAATCTTTTGTTGATTTATACTAAACTTGATGTTTTACCTGTGAGAAAAAGAATTAGTAAAAGTGCAGATGGATGCATGATGTTCACAAGATGAATGAGATCATGTTAAATGCATTTTGTATGTACATGCTATGATGTATGAATGTGAGATGTATGTTTTTGTCCAGGAAAATAAATTCCTGACCGTTGATAAGGAGTTTTATGAAGTTGATTCCCGGATTTCCGTTGGGGATGAAGAATATACATATCTTCAAACTTTGTTTAAAGGATGCTTTCGCTGGGGAATATCTCTTGAATGTTAGTTGTTATCTGGTCGGATCCATGCTTCACAATTTACTGAGGATGAAGTAGTCAACTGCTATCTGGTCGAATCCAGGCTTTGCAAAAAATTTATTGGAATTGAATTGTTATCTCGTCGGATCCAGGCTTCACAACAACTTGATGCGGTAGAGGCAAACTATACTGGGGAAAAGAAGTTAAACCTTGGTCTGGTTGAGTCTAGGTTCTTCTATATTTTGAAGAGTTAAACTATTATCTGGTCGGGTCCAGGCTTTAGTAACTCAAACTGTTATCTGGTTGGGTCCAGGTTTCTGCAACTTACTGGGAATAATGGCAAACTCTACTAGGGAAGAGGAGTTTTGCTAGTTATTTTGTAGGAATTAAACTGTTATCTGGTCGGGTCTAGGCTTTAGCAATTTTGAACAAGAGGTTAACTGGTGTCTGGTCGGGTCCAGATTTCAGAAACTCAAACTGTTATCTAGTCGGGTCCAGGTTTTAGCAACTGATAGAATCAAACTAATATCTGGTCGGGTCCAGGCTTCATAGTAGCTTTTGGAGATAGTAAAGGTTTTGTTGACGACTTTACTGGGGATTAAGGGTTGTGGTCCTCTAATTTGTAATAATCTGAAAGGTAAACTCGAACTGGAGAATGTAGACTCAGTCAGGGAGGATATGCTCAGCTGGGGATATACTCACCTGAGGATAACAAATTCAGCTGTGGAAGTCAGACTATGCCGGGGAAATTTGAACTCGGTTGGGGAGTTATGATATTCGTTGTTTGTTGGGGAAATAAACCTTGTTGGGGAAATAAACCCTGTTGATGAATACTTGGTGAGTTGTTGATGAGGTGAGTTCTTTGAGGAAGACGTCTACAAGGCTTCTACTTATATGATCAACTTAGCTGGGGAAAAGCTGCCAAGAGATTGAGACTCTGGTTGGAGATTATCCTATGTAAAGAGACTTTGTGTGTAACTTTGTTGAAGAGAATGTTAATGAAATAACTTTGTGGGGGTATACCATATTCATTAAGAGGTGCTTGTTACTGCTTAGGTCATATGTGACAAACAGTTTTAATTATGTTCATATGCATATGTTCATTCAATTTTAGTTATTGGACAAGTTTGCATTCAAAACAGAGATAGGAAATTTGCACTTCAAAGTATATTTGTATTGATATTTTTCCCATGAATAGGCGTTTTTGTATAAAGAGACGGAGAGTGGAAGATAATTTAACACTTAGAGTGCCTAGAAATTTGCACTTGATGATGTGTTGGCTGATTGTGTAGGGAATGGGCTTAAAGGTGACATTTGGAGAAATGATGGAGATTTGCCGGAGATGGGCTTGTAGATGTCATCCAAAGGTGTCTGTTGACAGAAAATGGACTAAGTCTGAACTTGATTTCAAATGGAAAAGAATCAGATTAAATCTTTGGAGCAATTTATCTGAAACTAGCAGAAGTCTTGTATGTTGTTTGACTGGGAAGAATCATAATAAATTTTGGAGCATTTTATCTGAACCAGAAATGTTCATTTGGAAAGTATGAGGTTAAATCATTGAGAGGTTTAAACTGAACCAAAATAGGTCTTGAATATTCTTTAACTGGAGAGAATCAGAGTAGATCTTTGAGCGATTTATCTGAAACAAAGAAAGTGCCTACTAGGAAAGAATCAGAATAAATCGTTGAGAGATTTATCTGAACCAACATGGATTTGGAGAAGAATCACAATAAATCGTTGAGAGATTTATCTGAACCAGAGAAGACGTTTACGGGAAAGAATCAGAATAAACCGTTGAGAGATCTAAACTGAACCGGCAGAGATTTGGAGAAGAATCAGAACAAATTGTTGAGAGATTCATTTGAACTAGATAAAATGTCTACGAGAAAGAATCAGAATAAACCGTTGAGATATTTAAATTGAACCGGCAGGGATCTGAAGAAAATATTTGTTATGTAGATGGTCGACCAGTCCTTTCTCGGGAATTGATCTATAATTGACTTGTTGAAAATTTGACGATAATTTTCTGTTGATTGATTTTTCCTGAAAAGTTGAAGGGTTTGTTGCATGTAATGCCATGATGTATGAAATGCACAGTATAATGTTGTTTCTCAAAATAAATGAGATCACTTTGTATGCATCTGTGTTATCAATGCTATGATGTATGGATGTAATGTATGGACACATTAATTGTTATGCCGCAGTGTTGCTGGAGTCGGGGAAAATAAATTCATGAGTACTGTTGGGAATGAGGAGTGTAAGTCTTCATATTTTGAAGTTGAAGTGTTGATGGATGAGTTTCCATTTATTAGAGAAATAAACTCTGTTTTGGAAGGGAAACACCGTACATTGCTTGTGGACCTCGTGAAATCTTGCTGGGGAATATTGAGGAACTGGGCGACTTTAATTGGGGAATCTTTAGAGCGGTAACTGGAAGTTTTGTTCCGTCGGGGATGTGAAAGCACTTGATACCATTAGGCTGCATACTGAAGATACGTTAGCGATCCTGTAGTGGGATATCCCGTTTTCCGCTCTTGCTGGAAAAAGTACTTGCGGGGGATTTTATGGAATGGTCTATAAATATTATCCTATTTCTTAAAGCCATTAGTGATTGTCTTTCTATTTTCTGTTCCCTTTTTTTTGCTCATTTTTAAACAGTAATCACGTTCAAATGCATATGTTCAAAAATAATCATTGGAAGTTTTTGCAAACAAAACACAGAAATAAAAGAAAAATAGATAGTTTTGCACTTTCAAAGGAATATCTTTGTATTAACTTGAATAAGTATTTTTTATACAACGAGACGAACATCCTAGTAAGGGAGTGTCGTCGTAGAAAATGAAAATTGATACAAAGAAAAGATAGCTATATGAAATAATCCCATGGGGTTCCCATTCTGCTATAGCCTTCATGTCTCTGAGCGTCTCGTCCACTTGCTGCTTTGTCCGAAGCTGATTGGATTGATTAGAACGATTTGAGTTTATCAGTCGATACTGAAGGTTGTCTGTAAGGTGATTCAACGGGACATAGTCATACACTTTAATTCCCTAACTTTTTCCTGGACCACCCTTTCGGGGTTTTCAGTCCATCGGGAAACCCTTTTTTGCCCAAGCCGCCCTTTCGGGTTTTCATCTTGCCAGGTGTACAGATTTTTTTTGTATTTTATCCCTAATTTTTGCCTGAACCTTTTCGGTTCGCCGGGATGCCCTAATTTTTGCCTAGGCCAGTCGACCTAGTGGGTCTTTATTCATGCGTAGTATCTTTTGACTATATCCGCGTTTACAGGATGCGGAAGGTCATCGCCATCCATAGTGGTTAAGATCATTGCTCCACCAGAGAATATGCTTTTAATCACAAATGGTCCTTCATATGTAGGAGTCCATTTGCCGCTAGGATCACCTTGTGGCAAAATGATACGTTTGGTTACCGAGTCACCAAACTGATATACCTGACGTCTGAACTTCTTGTTAAAACATTTGATCATACGTTTTTTGTACATCTGACCATGAAAGGCAGTCGTAATCCTCTTCTCATCAATCAAGTTCAACTGGTCAAGTCGAGTTTGAATCCATTCATCTTCATTCAGCCCTGTATCTTTTATGATTCTCAGAGAAGGTATTTGTACTTCAATTGGTAGGACGACTTCCATACCGTATACCAAAGAGAAAGGAGTTGCCCCTATTGACGTATGCGCCGTGGTACGGTAACCATGGAGAGAAAATGGTAACATCTCATGCCAGTCCTTGTAGGTCACTATCATTTTTTATATGATCTTCTTGATGTTTTTATTTGCGGCTTCGACAGCACCATTCATCTTTGGTCGGTAAGGAGAAGAGTTATGGTGTTGGATCTTGAATTGTGCGCATAGTGCGGTAATCATAGTATTCTTGAGATTGGTACCATTATCCGTAACGATTCTCTCTGAGATACCGTATCGACAGATGAGATTTTGTTTGATGAATCGGACCATAACGTTCTTGATAACAGAAGCGAAAGAAGATGCCTCAACCCACTTCGTGAAGTAGTCAATGGCAACCAAGATGAAGCGGTGTCCATTAGAAGTTGTAGGTTTGACTTCTCCAATCATGTTGATGCCCCATATTGCGAATGGCCAGGGAGCAGTCGGGACGTTTAGAGGAACTAGAGGAACATGTACTTTGTCAGCATAGATCTTACACTTGTGACAGGTTCGTGAATGCTGATGGAAATCTGCTTCCATGGTAGACCAGTAGTACCCTGCCTGTAGGATGTTTTTAGCCATCGTGTGCCCACTAGAATTGGTGCCAAAAGTGCCTTCATGTAGATCAACTATGATCTTGTCTGCCTCACTCTTGTCTACACAATGAAGCAAAGTAGAGTCGTGGTTGCACTTATAGAGAATGCCATTACTAAGGAAGAACTTAGGAGAGAATCTTCTCAATAACTTCTTATCATTGACTGAAGCTGCCTCCGGATACTCTTGGGCCTCGAGATACCTCTTAACTTCATGGAACCAAGGCTTGTCCACTACTTCTTCAGTGTCGATCTCGTGACAGTAAGTTGGTTCATCCATCCACTCAATGGTGATCTAGGGAGCCTCGTTATCCCACTTGATTTTAAACATGGAAGACATAGTGGCTAGCGCGTCCGCTAGTTGATTTTCCTCTCGTGGAAAATGCTCAAAGGTAATTTCCTTAAAATGTGGGATTAATGTCAACACATGTTCTTTGTAGGGGATGAGATTATGGTGCTTCGTGTCCCATACTCCTTTGATCTGACTGGTGACTAAGGCTGAATCTCCAAATACCCTTAAGGACTTGATTCCCAAATCTATGGCGGCTTTAAGACCCATAATACACGCTTCATATTCCGCCATATTATTGATACAATTGAAACAAAGTCTTGCAGTGAAGGGAGTATGACATCCCTCAGGGGATATGATCACAGCACCTATGCCATTTCCGAGTGCGTTGGAAGCTCCGTCAAAAACCAAGGTCCATCGGGATCCTTGTCCAGGTCCGTCATATGGTTTGAGTTCTTCACAATTGCTTACCAACATGGTGTCTTCATCTGGGAACTCGAATTTCATGGACTGGTAGTCATCCACAGCCTGATGAGCAAGGTGATCGGCTAGCACACTGCCCTTTATTACTTTTTGGGTAGTGTATTGAATGTCGTATTCAGTCAGGATCACCTTCCATCTTGCTATTCTTCTAGAGAGGGCGAGCTTCTCGAATATGTATTTAATTGGATCCATCTTGGATATCAATAAGGTAGTATGGGTCAACATATACTGTCTTAGCCAACGAGCAGCCCATGCCAGAATGCAGCAAGTTTTCTTAAGCAGTGAATATCTGGTTTCACAATCGGTAAACTTTTTGCTCAGGTAGTATATTGCATGCTCTTTTCGGCCAGACTCGTCATGCTGCCCCAGCACACACCCCATTGAATTTTCCAAGACAGATAGATACATGATCAAAGGTCTTCCCTCGACTGGCGGTATCAAAATAGGAGGCTCTTGAAGGTACTCTTTAATCCTGTCGAAGGCAGCTTGGCAGTCGTTGTTCCAATCCAACACTTGAACTTTCTTCAGTAATTTGAAGATTGGTTCACAAGTAGCGGTTATGTGAGAAATGAATCTGGCGATGTAGTTTAGTCGTCCTAAGAATCCTTTGACTTCCTTCTCGGTGCGAGGAGCATGCATTTCTTGTATTGCTTTTACCTTTGCAGGGTCCAATTCGATACCTTTACCGCTGACGATGAAGCCTAGGAGTTTACCGGACCTCACTCCAAATGTGCATTTACTCGGGTTCAACCTTAGATTTTATTTCTTTAGCCTTTCAAACAGTTTATGCAAATGGTCATGATGTTCCTCTTCAGTTTGAGACATGGCTATCATGTCATCCACGTAGACCTCTATCTCGTGATGGATCATATCATGAAACAGAGCTACCATGGCGTGCTGATAAGTTGCCCAAGCGTTTTTAAACCCGAATGGCATAACTTTGTAACAGAACGTGCCCCACTGTGTGACGAGGGTCGTTTTCTCCATGTCCTCAGGTGCCATTTTGATTTGATTTTACCCGGAGAAACCATCCATAAAGGAGAATACTTTATGTTGTACGGTATTGTCAACCAGAATATCGATATGGGGAAGCGAGAAATCATCCTTAGGGTTTGCCCTATTCAAATCTCTGTAATCCACACACATGTGTACTTTACCGTCCTTTTTAGGAACTTGAACAACATTGGCGACCCATTATGGATAGGAGGTGACGGCTAAGAATCCGTCATTGAATTGTTTTATGACTTCAGTCTTGATCTTCTCTGACATTTCTGGCCGCATGCGACGGACTTTCTATTTTACCGGAGGGCTGTCTTCTTTTGTCGGTAGATGATGTACCACGATATCAACGTTAAGCCCTGACATGTCTATGTATGACCAGGAAAAGACCTCAACATAGTCATGTAGTAACTGAGTTAAGCGCTTCTTGACACTAGGTTCCAGATTGGCACCTACCTTGACTTCTTTCTTGTTCTCTTTGGTATCTAAGTTAACTGTGTCAACCAGATCTTTGTGGGGTTGTATGGTCCTTTCTTCCTATTGTAGTAACCTAGCTAGTTCCTATGGTACCTCACAATCTTCCTCACCTTCGTCTTCGGCTTGGTAGATCGTATTTTCAAAGTCACAATAGGCCATAGTAGAATCATTACCCATGGGATCTGAGTAGATGTGGATCTGCATTTTGATATGTGAATGTGTGTAAGATCATAGCTATCTTTGAAAAAAATAAAAATGTAGAAAAAAGAAGAACAAAGAGCGTAAAATTTGCATGAAAAAACGTCCATGATTCATTGATGACATATGAAAATGAAGTAACAACCCTTACAAATGGACCGTTGTGCCTCGAGTAAGACACAAGGTTTTAAAATTCTAAATTGTTTAATTATTACAAGTCCGACAAAAATTTAAAGACAATTACTGTTGGATAAAAGTAATAGGGACAAATTATTTGGCTTCCCAGTTATTGAGTCCTCCGCTGATAGTTGGAAAAATCCATTCTTCCAGATCACATATGTCATCACTATCCTCCACAGTGTTGACTCCATGGTTCCTGATCCACAAAGGTGGTTCCCCGGCACGAGCACGACGAACAACTTTCTGGGCTCCTGAAGTAAAACCCAAACCAAATTTGTCAGATTTGTAGGGAATATCCTGGATTTGGCCCCAAATGGTACACCCACCTTCTTCGACTACTGCCTTGGCATCTTTCAAAGAAGCCATCTTCAACGGAGGTCTGGTAATCTTCGGAACTTTGGAAACAATCTTGGTTGCTGCAAATGTTTGTGGGACTTCCTCGAAATGATGACACGGAGTTTCGATGAATTCACCATCCATTTCCACATATCTGAAGGAGTTCAGGTGACTGACCATATATTCCTCCTCTCCATGGACAGTGATGATATTTCCATTGATTGGGTACTTCAACATCTTATGTAATGTAGAGGTTACGGCACCAGCATCATGAATTCAAGGTTGGCCCAATAAACAGGAATAGGAAGGGAGAATATCCATCACATATAAAGTTGAATCAAAGGTCTGAGTTCCAACTTTAATGGGGATGTCCACCTCCCCGTGCCCCATTCTCTTTGAACCATCCAAGTCCCTTACCACTATGTTGCTGAGTTTTAAGGTTAAACCTTCACAGTCTAGTCTATCTAGAGCCTTCTTAGGCAGCACATTCAATGATGAACCAGTATCTACCAGGACATGGGCCAAAGTAATGCCCCTGCATTCGACAGAGATATGCAGCGCCTCATTGTGTTTCCTTCCTCTATGTGTCAGATCAGCATCAGAAAAGCCCAAACCGTTATCAGTTGTCAAACTGGTCACACAATCTTCGAATTGGTCAGTAGAGGTTTCCTGTGGCACATGGGCAGTTTTAAGAAATTTCACCAAGGCCTTTGCATGAGCTTCGGAGCGCAACAGTAAAGCTAGCATAGAAATATTTGAAGGGGTCTCCCCTAGCTGTTCGACTATATTGTAGTCGCTTCTCTTTATTATTTTAAAAAATTCTTCCATCTCCCTCTTGGAAGCCTCTGGGATAGATACTGATTTCGCCTTCTTCTGGACATGTTCAACCAAAATGCCTTTACCCCGAGTCTCGATCGACATGGCGATAGGGGTGTCAGCAGGGGTAACCACATGAACTGTAGTAGTAGTATCAGCAGGAACAAAAGCAGGAATGATCACAGGACCGGTAACAGTTTTCGAAGGAGCAATCTCAGAGGAGAACACTCTTCCACTTCTGGTTATTTTGCTGGTTCCCACAATGTTGTCGATGTCGGGGTCAACCCTCTCAAAAACCGGGTCTTCAACAGCCAGCCATTCTTGCTTGACACTGTGGTAGTAGACGTCACCCCCATAGTTCCAGGGAACAGTTTTGTTTAAGGCGTACGGGATCGGTCGTGGCATAATAATTATCAATGGAGTCACCTTCAGAACAGATGTAATCCTAACAGGTCTTTTGGTGGAGACCCTAGGAGGATTTGTTGAAATGGTTACTATTGAAACATCCTTGTAAGAAATGGTTGGAACAGGAGTCTTTTCAAACAAAATCTCTTTGTCATCCATCAGGCGCTGGACATCTGCCTTCAATAAATGATAACCAGTCGGTAGGGATAAACAGAGGTGGCAGCCTTCGCCATATCCCCAAAATAAATCGGTCTTCAGCATGTTCCTTTTGACGGTTAAGAGAGGAGTAACAAGTTCATCAACAACAGTAACAAACAAATCATCTTCAACGGCGTTAACACCAAGGCCGTGCTTGGGCATAGGAGTGGTGATAACATTTGGGATCTCAGGAGCGTTAAATTCAATTTCCTCTGCCTCGAGAAGGTCTTGCACCTTGTTTTTCAAAGTCCAATAGTCGTTTGTATCATGACTTGGACTTTCTGAATGGTAAACACAACGAGCATTTGGGTTATTACAGGGAGAGGCAATGTTGGGATTCTTCGGAGCTTCCCGCAAGGTCACTAGATTAGATTTCAACAAATGCGGCAAGATTTGAGACATCTTCATATTTATCTGGGTAAACTGTCTTACCGGCCTTTCCATTCTAGGCTGGTTATTCCTTTGTTGAATAGGTGCAGGCTTAGAGATCATGACAGCCCCTTTTGCTGGACGATGTTTAGTTCTGTCTTGATTCCTATGGTCATATGCAACACAGACCTCCTTCTCTCCGGTAAAAGGATTCTTTATCGCGCTTGAGTATGCATCTCTTTAAATTTTGCCACTTTTTATACCCGCTTCTACCAGTTCACTGGTCATGATTAATTCGATAAATCTAGCTGAGGAGCTTCCGATCAAGTGTTTAAAGAATAAACCAGATAGCGTGCCTAAGAACATATCCACCAATTCTCTGTCAGATAGAGGGGGTTGGACCCTTCCCGCGAGATCCCGCCATTTTTGAGCATAGGTCTTGAAACCTTTACATGTACCCATAGACATGCCTTGCAATTGTGTCTGTGTTGGAGCTAAGTCAATATTATACTGGTATTGATTGTAAAAAGCGGCTGCCAGATATTCCCAATTGTGGATGTTGGTCCCTTCCAACTGATAGAACCAACCCAACTGTGTTCCTGACAAGCTTTCTTGGAAGAAATGCACCCATAGATTCCTATCCGCGGTATGGGGTTGAATTTTCCTGACGTATGATCTCAAATGCAACTTTGGACAACAGTCACCGTCATATTTAGCGAAAGTGAGGACCTTGAATTTCTGCGGTATGACAACCCCTAAGACAAGTCCTAGCTCCTCAAAATCCAACCCGGGTACTTTCTGGATCTCCATAGCATTGAGGCGATCTTCGAACTGTTTGTATTTGTCGTCGGCTGGAGGATACTGCTCTTCAGAGTAGTCAACCTCTTCTTCCTCTTCAGATTCTGGAGGGTCAGTCACTTCCTTATTTTTCCCTTCTTAATTATCCCTTTCACCTGACGATGTTGCGAAGTCTAGAGTCCGTCTGGCTGGTCCTTTAAACCTTCTTCCCAGATTCAAAACACTGGTTGATTTCTTCGCTTTCTTCTTCTTTTCTTTGATCAGCAGGGTTTTCAACTCATCTTGTCCTTTTGCCAGAGTCAAGAACATTTGTTGAAACTGGGCGTTCTGCACCTGGAGATCTTTTACTGTCTGTTCAATATCCATCTCACTGAAATATATAGTAGAAAGATAAGGAGACCTGTTGTAAGAAACTTGTTTTTGTTATGATGAATGAAGATGCATATGCAAATGATTTCAAGGAAATTAGAGATTTTAATTTGCTTTAGACAAAAAGGAACACACATTATATTAATAAATCAAAGTTTGAGTACATCATGCCTCTTTGGGCTTACAAAGAAATAAAATACAAAAACTCTAAGACAAAAAAGTTGAACGCATCCTCTTCGGTGCGGTGTAGGCGTTTAGACTCCGCTCTTCCTAAAGCTGCTTGGTGAGTTCCAGAACTTTCTTCTCACTGGCGTAGAATTGGGCCTCGAAAGTATGTTGATCCCCCTTAAGTTGTATCCAATCCCTTTGCAAGTCTTTGAGAGAGGTGGGCATGTTAGGATAAAGGATAGTGTAAGGGACATCTCCTTCCACAACAGGTTCTATGATAACTGGGAGAATGGAGGGGTAAGGCATTGCGAGATTTTGAGCACGAGCCTGTACCCACCTAAGGCAAGGCTCAAGAAGAATGGAATTCTTGTGCCCCAATGTCCTACTGTCCACCTTGTTTACCATCCTCCAGGCTTGTATGAACCTTCGATGGTAGTCTTGATTGTCACTTTCATAGTCAAACACTACACCTTGGATGAGCGCGTCATATGGACCATCTCTTTGTGCGTACCCAAACTTTCGCAGAGCTAAGCAAGGGTTATAAGTGATGGCTCCCCTAATGCCAAGCAAAGGAACATTAGGGAATTACCCACAACGATCAATGATAGTAATGTCCTCCAAGGATCGAGAACACCAGTAGATATCTGAATGTCTGAGTGACATCAGCATGTTGGACCACCTCAAACCTTTCTCATTCTTCACAACAGATCGGGGAAGATGCGAAATAAACCATTCAGCCAACATATGAGTACAACACATAAGGGTTCCTCTTCTCCTCATGGTGGGAGTGTGGAGATAATGCAATATATCTCCAGAAAAAGTAGGCACTGGATTGTGAGATAAAAATATTTTGACATCATTCACATCTATAAGTTGGTCAGGATTTGGAAATAGTACCAACTCATAGACGAGAAGAGCCAAAATTTCTTCGAAAGCTTGTAAATCCAGGTTGTTCCAACAGTCTTGAGCTTTTTCCACTAAGAACTTGGCTAAGAACCCTTTGACACCACTTCTTGTTTCCCAATTGGCCGTGACGTTGGATTATTGCAAGTGTAAGGCTCGGGCAACCTCTTCAGGGCTTGGGTCTCTTTCGGTACCGTTGAAAGGTAGTTGATCGAGGATAGGAATTCCCAAGAGTTGAGAGAACTCTTCCATAGTTTGTACAAGCTGGTAATCGGGGAAGGTAAAGCATTGGTGCAACGGGTCAAAGAACTAGAAAAGCACCTTCATCATGTCTTCATCAAAGCTCGACCAAGTTGAGATGTCGTCCATGTCTTTTGGTGAACAGAGAATTCTCAGGTACCCTTGACGCTAAATCCTTGGGCTGAAAAGGTACTCGTACAAAGTTGACTTGGATTGTGTTCCTGCGAGTGGGAGTCATATCCTACAAAACAGAACAAAGATGAATCTCAAAATCCGTGAAATGGTTAGTTTAAAATGCTATGGCATGATGTCATGATGTTATTTACAAGCATATGCACTAGTTAAATGAAACAAATCCATATGTTTAGGCTTACAAGAGGTTTCATAGGTAAGTACCCTCTTGAAGTTTAGTTGGCTCAACCTGTCCTAGTAATAGTAACTGGGTTCTAAGGGATCTAAATATCACTAATTTGTCTTCTCGGGCATTGTTTCAGCACAAGCCTCTTTCACGGAGACCGAAATATCCCAAAAATCCAAACCTCAATGAGTGTAGTATCGAGTATCTACCAACTTCGGACTGCACCAAAGTCGTTCATCTTACTACGTCCTAATGGCCAAGTTGGTCAAGTAAAGGTTCTAAAAGTCATTTAGTGCTTCATGACATCACTCAGCGACCTCTTATTCTCCTTGACTACTAAAGGGCTACCGGTACCAACAATATGTCACACTAACATAGCTATTGCTTAGACCATGTCGGTATACCCCGCACAGTTTCCATAACGTATTGCTATTTACCTATAGGGTATCTCAAATCCGGGTAGAGGATTCAAGCCCAAACAAAGAACCAAAATGTAAAGCATACAATTCAAACAAATAAAGCAAGTAAAGGTGATCTATCCCTAAGGTAACCCCACTTTTAAGTTAATCCCCAGCAGAGTCGCCAGTTCTGGAATACGGTGGGAGAACTGACTTGGGTGTTTTGTGTTTTATCTCAAATGTTGTGGTTAGCAAGAGTTGCCACTGACTTTTCTTTTATCCAAGAGGAAAGGCTGAAAAGAACAGGAAAGACCTTTGAGATTGTTTCTTGAGTTCGGGGGGTATATTATGAAAAGGGAAGGTATTAGCACCCTTTTTATCCGTAGTTATCTACGAGCTCTTAGTTGCTTGTAGATCACTTGCTTTTGTTTGAAAATATGCTTTGTATGGTTTTTGAAAAGTATTTTGAAAAGGCACCATCGTTTAGGCAAACTTTGTAATAGTTCTCGTTCATAAGAACGTATATAAAGTGTTAATCTTTTGAAAACGTTTCAAGTTTGAAAGATATTTTGAAAGTGTTGGTGTTCATTTTGAAAATAGCAAGGATGTTTTTATTTGAAAATGAGCAAGCAACTAAGAACATTCTACCTACTCAAAAGTCTTTCTTGCTTATTTCCTCTTTCCTTTGACATTGTTATTTTACCATGGATTGGTAAGTAACCTTATCTTTGGATATAAAAGGGACGGGAAAGGGTCATCGTATAGTCATGAATAGAAATTTTGTAAGATATCTTATCATTTTCTTTAAGGGACTAAGATCATTCGTAAGGCAACATTTGTAGCGTCATCGAGGGACTATGATCTTGTATTTTTGTTTGTTTTTGCTAAGACGTCTTACATGCGTATTATGACCATTTATTTCTCAAGGCAACAAGTGGAGTTAACCCTAGAGGTCCAAAGTGTGCAAGTGTATCTTTTTCCTGCTTGATTTGTCTTATATTAGGGTTTTCTAAGCATTGATTTTATCTTTCCATACAAACCCTAATTACTAGCATTTATATAAAGCGATAAATTGCGCAAAGTAAATATTCTACGCTATTACATTATTTAGGGGATGGGGTATACATTTTTACAAATGGGGATTGCAAGAATTTTAAATCTTATTAACTATTACAACCATATTGAACAATGTACAAGAATTGAAATAATAATCTACAAGCATGAATAAATGAGAAAGAATATGAATTTGTTTGGATTTTTGTTAAGAAAGGTTTTGTTTGTTTTAACCTAAATAAACTAGAAGAAAATATTTAACCTAAAGAAATAAGAAAATTTAATTAAGTTAATTAGAAAAGAAAAAAAAATTTAGGTTTTTTTATGAAAGAGGTTTTGAATATTAAACTAGTATTAATTAAATAAAAGGAACTAGGTATCCTAAATTAATCTTAATTAAAAAATTAATTAAACCTAAGTCTATTATTACTTAAATAAAAAAAGAAATTAATTTGTTAAAGAAACATGTTTTTTGTCTTTGTCTTTTTAGTCTTAAAAAGAAATAAAATATAAACATATTATTACCTAAATAATAAATAAAATATTTTTTGGGATTTTTTATTAATAAAAATAAATATTATGATAATATTAATAATAATAAAAATAAAATGATAAATAAAAATAAAAATGAAAAAGGGTAAGTCAGGGGGGTTAAAGTGGAATTTGGGAGGTTTGTTAGGACAAAAACAATTTTGAAGTTGGCCCATTATTGTTTTTGTAATTAGAGAAAATAAAAATAATAAGAATAAAAAGAGATGGGTTGTGTGTTATAAGCAAACAGGGGGATGATGTTCAGCAAAAATAGAGGAAGCCCAAAGGGGGAGGCCCAGCGCTGCAAAGGGAAAAGAGAAGAAAAATGTGAAAAAAAGAAACAAAAGACAGTGCACTGAGGTTCGAACCTACGCCCTCTTGGTTACCAGCGCACTGCCTTACCACTGGGGTGGCTATACATCAGTTTACTTATATCAAACCATAAATATATATTAGAAACTGCTTCCTGAAGACAACTTCATCTTTAACCTCGCGCCTAGCCAGACCACCTGCATCTTGTTCATTTCCCATCCATTTGCAAAAGTGTAAACATGAATCTTGTGGCACATTTCCTTACAATTTCAGAAATGTAAAGCATTAAAACTATAGTTCAAAGACAAACATGAATTTTATTGGCTCTAATCTGAAACCTAAAAATTTCAGAAACTTCAACTCCAAAATTCTCTAAGCTCAACCATATAAATGCAAACTATGGATATGTACAGCTTCAGCTTAGTATTAACTATAGATGGTTTGTATTTGATGTTTAGAAACTTTAGGAACCAAAAGGCTTGGAAACACACGACGGAGATGTAAGTTTCATGTTTTTGGTAAGATTGTGCAACAATGGAGTTTTTGTGTATGATTCTGAGCTTTAGGGGGTTTTAGGGCTTGAGCATGCGTGTGGCAGCTTGCAAATTACTTGTATATTTATAGGCAAGAGGTCTTGTATGTTACAACAAGCCAAAATTTGAAATCTCAAGTTATAGCATCTTTACTTGTTTTTGAAGCAATGTTGATACATCTTGTTCCAAGGCATGGTACAGGGATGCATAGAGTGGTTAGTACTTTAGACATGCTTGCTTTTGGCTTATAGGGTTTGTGTGTGCATAAATAACAAGTCTGATGCTCAAGGAGAGTGGACTTTGTGATTAAAGTAACTTTTCAAGAATAGCAATGGTGCCTTTCTTCCAAAAATGGAAATGCAACTTGGATAATGGCTCAAATGCTTGGACAATGGTTCTATCAGTTGTGTAAACATTTAATTAAGGAGTTAATTTCAAGTTAGAACCCTGCAAAGAAATATTATGCATCATGGCTATTTGGTTTGGTCCATTGTGCATCACAAATTCTGCCTTGTAAAACAACTTGAAACCCTAACTTCTTGCGTTCGATTATCCTTGATCAAGAATGATCTCAAGGAGTTTTTGGACATTTTGGAAAGATTATAATGTTATCTAAAACCCCTATTTGAAACACTTTTGCAAAATCCAATTTGAACTATGTGAAACTTGGCCCAGAAGTTAGGTCAAAATCCTGACCAAAATGCTCAAAATTTCACCAAGTGTTTTAGTTTCATGAACATGATTTCATGGATTAATAACTTGAAATTCAAGCATTTATAGGAGGAGTTGTGTTCATCAATTTTTTATATCTCATTGATATCTACAACATTCATGTTGAAATTTTCCTTTGAATCATCTTGCATCATGGTGAAAAATTGGCTCAAAGTTGTGAAAAAATATGAAGTTTTCAACACTTAGAAAAATTTCTAAGTTTGGAAACTTTGACTTTTCAAAATGAAATCTTGACTTTTTGATTTCTTGATGAACAAGTTTAATATTTTGACATGTTTTGATGAATTGTGATCTTTGACACTTGATTTTGACCAAAATGTCAAAGTTTGACTTTTCAGCGTGTTGTTGACTTTTGATCAGTTGACTGAAAATCAACTATCAATTAATTAACCTTGAACAATGTTTTGAGTCATGTCATTAGGTTAAAATGATGCAATTGAATCATTGAGTTCATGTTTCCAACCAATCACCATTTTCTAGGTCAAAAATCAGAAATTGCCTTTTCTCATTCAAAACCCTAATTTTGACCATTTTGACCTTTTGATGATCTGATCAGATTTCTTGAGGAATTGTGGTCCAAAATTGATCAAATGACATATATGAGTTCACAATTTTGATATGGATAAAAAATTATGAAGTTTGACTGTAAATTGACTATAGTTGACTTTTTTCCCAATACAATTGATTTTTAGGTCAACTAATCAATTGCCTGAGCAAAAATGTGATCCAAGAGTTGAAACTTGACATGAGCAATCTTGAGAGTTAAAAATGATCCATGAAATACATATGAGACATTTAAAGTTCATTTGTCCTTGTGCAATCTCAAACCCTAATTTCCAGTCATCAGGGCTTAAGGAGGTGTCTTGAATTGATCAACCCTTGTGCGGTCTTGAACCAAAGAAGATCTTGTGAGAAAATACTTGATAAATGAGAGGGAAAATTTTGGGGTACAACAAAGTCCAATTTTGAAATTGAGTTTTCTTTATATTTAATGCAACATGTTTTATCACCGGATGTAACAGCCACCCCAGTGGCAAGCAGCGCGCGTTTCATGTCACTTTGGCCTTAGGGACATAGGTTCGAGCCCCAGCGGTACCCTTTTGTTTTTTTTCATATATTTTGCTTGCAGATCTAGCGCGCCAAGCTTCCAAAAGTACATCATGTAACCTCACATCAACACCATCAGATCATCATGCAATCAGATCCAATGCACTCAAACGCAAGCCTATGGTACATCCCAAAGAACCATCCCCACTGGATTACAAACAGGTGTTGGGCTCCTCTGTTTTGGGCTAAACAATTTTGCTTCTTTTCACCCCCCCCCCCCCCCCCCAATTTTCCTTTTATAACACCAGGCCCATTAAAATTCTTTTTTTGTTGTTTTTTTAATTAACTATTTTCTTTTCTTTAAATAATTTTATTTAAAATCATAAAAATGATCAAAAAAATTAGATTTAGGTTTTAATTAGTTAATTTAATTTTTGACAATAAAATTAATTTAATTTAATCACTTTGATTTTATTTAATTAAATTAGGTTTTATACTTCAAATATCTTTTTTAAATAAAACGCCAAAAAATATTTTCAAAATACTTAGAATTATTTAGAATTTAATTAATTAAAATAATTTTTGATATATTATTTTAATCACACCTTGTGTTATTTTAAATGATTAAATTGTAAATTAAATTAGAATTATGTCTAATTTTTATTTCACATTTCAAATATTTTTTCTAAAACAAAAACAACAAAATATTTTCTTAAATGCTTAAGAAATATTTTAGGGTTTTTCTTAAACATTTTCCTCTTTTCACCATCTTCGCACACTTTACTTTCACATTAATATATTCCAATATTGTAAATGCTGAAAATTTGTAATAGCTCCAATTAGGACTCCTTTACATTTCATCCTCATTCAAAAATTTGTACCCACATTCCCAAGGCCTTGTAATAACGTAGGATATTTAATTTCTGCAATTTACTGCTTTCCTTATTACTGTTAGTAATTAGGGTTTGTATGGCAAGATTAAAATCAACATTAGAAAACCTAATTTCAATACAAAAATAACTGAAATCAAAACACTTCACACACGTGCACCTCTAGGGTTACCCTCACTTTTTGCCTCGGATTTAAACGGTCATGTCCCTCGAACGTGGGATGCTTTACAAAGATCCTCAATTAAAAGATCTTAGTCCCTCGATGACCCTTCGATGTTGCCTTTGATAAACGATCTTAGTCCCTTACGACAATTGCTAAAGCGTCCTACAAGTTGCCTTTATGACTGTACGATGACCCGCGCCTGTCCCCCAAACATCCAATGATAGGGCTTCCTACTAACCAATGGTAGGATAGAACTATCTAAAGGAGGAGGAAGAGAACAAAAGGCTTTTGAGTAGGTAGATAGTTCTTAATCACTTGCTCGCGAACATTTCAAAACATTTTTCACACAATACACTTCTCTTCTGAAATATTTTCAAAAAACAAACACTTTTTATGTGTTCTCAATGATATGGGAATCAATATAAAGTTTTCCACACTTAGGCATTTTTCAAAATATTTTCAAAACATACAAACACAAAGCATTTTCAAAAGTGAGCTAGCGATTAAGAGCCCGTAGATAACTACGGATGAAAAGGGTGCTAACACCTTCCCTTTTCATAACCTACCCACTTTACTCAGAAAAATTCTCAAAGGTATTTCCTGTTCTTTTCACCCTTTCCTTTATTGGATAAAGGAAAATTCGACGGAGACTCTTCTATCCGCAACATTTGCGATAAAATGCAAAACCCAAAAGTCAGTTCTCCCATCGGCTTACATTGTCTTTTCTAAATATGATAGGGTCTCTTGTCCTAAACTTCATTAGAGGTCGTATGTTTGAAAAATCCAACCTCATACTACTGATAGGAAATTATGGGTCCATTTCTTTTAAGAAAGTTTATCGGTACTCAATTTAAATGGTTCTACCAGCGGGAAGGAACCAACATTCACATGTGGGAAGACTTGGTTGTTGCGTTTTACAAACAGTATCAATATAATGCCGACCTTTCACCGACTCGTTTACAATTGCAAAACATGTCCATGGGCTCGAATGAAGGGTTCAAGGAGTATGCCCAGAAATGAAGAGACTTAGCTGGAACGGTCCAACCTCCCTTGTCTTACTGGGAACTGGTTGATATGTTCATGGGTACTCTGACAGGCCCATTCTTTAACCATCTGATTGGGAGTTCTTCATCTAGATTTACTGAGCTAAATATGACAAGAGAAAGAGTTGAAAGTGGTATCAAGAGCGGGAAGATTCTGATGGCTACATCTTCTAATACTATGAAGAAGTCATTCAGTGGTAAGAAAGAAATCAACACTATCTATGGCCAGAAGGGTCGTAGTGAAAATAACTGCCATCAGTCTATGGGAGTGGTCTTGATCTCTAATTCGACGTCTGTTCAAAAACAAAAACAGGGTAACCAGCGTAGGTCAGACGCTCCGAGGAGGCGGTTCACCAGGATTAATATGCCATTAGCTCAAGCATTTCAACATTTGTTAAAAGCTGAACTCATTTCACTGCGGGATCCTCGTCAAAATCCCAACACATCCTCCCCAAAATACAATCCAAATGCAAGGTGTTCCTATCATTCAAACATTCCTGGGCACGACACCAACAATTGTTTGGCCCTGAAAAGCAAGATTCAGGATATGATCGATAATAAGGAAAGTGAGTTTGATCCTTCGGAAACTCTGAACGTGATTATTGCACCTATGCCTAAGCATGAAAAAGGCATAAGTTCTATTGAAGATGTTTTGTATCTTACCTCCGTAAGTGATGTGGTTACTCCTCTCTCAACAATCAAGGAGAATTTGCTACAAGCCGATTTATTTCTGGGTTATGTTAAAGAATGTTATTGATGTGCAATTCAACTCAACGGATGCGCGTTACTGAAGGAAGGAATTCAATGCCTGATGGATGAACATGTAATTTTGATTGAGAAAATTTTGTATGCTGAGAATTTATGCCGAGATTTGTATGTCATATTTGGTACTCCTTTCAAGACCATTCCAAGGGTCCTGTAAGGATTACTTCCAATCCAAAAGCTTCTACTTTAATTATTACAACACCTAGACCCATCCCATATTCCTCGGAGAAGGCTATTCCATGGAATTATGGGTCTGACGTCTATTACCATGGTGTTAAACATGAGTTGTCTGACGAAGATGATGAAGAGGCTGATCCCAATATTGGCAATGTTGCATGGACCAGCAAAATTACTAGAAGCGGAAGGATTTTCTCCCCGAAAATCTCTACACTTGTTCAAGTCATAGTTACCAAGACAATTGCCGAGGCTCAAGGTAAAGAGCCAGTGATAGATCCTTCTGAGATAGAGGCGCCAAAAGAAGCTACAGTCAAGGACACCTCTGGACAAGATTTGGAAGAGGTTTTGAAGATCATTCATAGAAGAGATTATAAAATTGTTGAGCAGCTGGAGCAAACCCCGTCCAAAATATCCATGTTATCATTTATGCTTTGTTCTGAAGCCCATGTGCGAGCTTTAGTAAATTTCTTAAAGACTTCTCATGTGCTGCAAGAAATTTCGGCTGATCAATTTGGGAGCTACGTGGCTAGTTTGGCAACTGATAATGGCTTGGGCTTCTCCGATGTTGATCTCACTTCATAGGGGAGAAATCATAATGGGGCCTTGTATGTCTCCATGGAATGCAGGGGCACTACATTAGCTCATGTGTTAGTTGATACTAGCTCTTCTCTGAATTTTCTGCCAAAGGGCGCTCTTGACATACTGGATTGTGAAGGGGTTGTGTTGAAATCTAATGATATTATAGTTAGGGCCTTTGACGGGTCCAAAAGAATGGTACATGGAGAAGTGGATCTTCCTATCAAAGTGGGTTCACATATCTTTGAATCCACCTTCTATGTAATGGACATCCGGCCAACTTATTCTTGTCTATTAGGACGCCCTTGGATCCATGGGGCAGGCGTTGTTACCTCCAACTTACACCAGAAATTAAAATATCCTGTGAAAGGGAAAATTGTTACTGTTTGTGGAGAGGAGGAGTTAATGGTCAGCCACCTAAATTCATTCTGATACATGGAGATGGACGAAGAATTTATCGAGACTCCATGTCAGACCTTTGAAGTGATTTCCCCTGCTGCTGTTGAAGATGTTTCTTCCATTCCAAAGACCACCAGAGTTCCACACAAGATGGCTTCTTTGAAAGACGCCAAAGCAACTATAGAAGAAGGTGTTGTACTATTTGGGGTCAGCTTCCTGATATCCCTTACAAATCTAACAAGTTTGGTTTTGGATTTACCATAAAAGGTCAAAGGGATGTTCGCTGCGCTCAAACTGGAAGACCTCCATTTCGTATCAGCAATAACGGAGTCAACGCTATAGAGCATGTTGACAGTGATTGTGACCTTGACAGCTGGATCTCTCCTACCATTAGCAACGGGCTCAGCAACGGGAAGGAGGAAGACATTATCTCAATCTCCTTTAGCCATGAGTAATAGCTATTTCTATTTTATTTCTTTAAGAAGTTTGGTTATGTAATTTCTTTTAAAACAATGACTTTAAACCTTGTGTCTTGCCTGAGGCACAATGGTTCATTTGTTAAAGGTTGTCATTTCATATGTCATATTTTTATTTAATGAAAACATTGGACGTTTTGCATTCAAATTTTGTGCTCTCTGTCTTTCTTTTACTTTATTTCACTTTTGAATAGCTATGTGTTCTTACACACAACTACACACCACATTGCAGATCCTCAAACACACTGGATCTCATTGATAATGATTATGCTATTGTCGTGTATGACTTTGAAAATCCAATATACCAAGCCGAGGACGAAGGTGAGGAAGATTGTGAAATACCCGGAGAACTTGTCATACTCTTAATACAAGAAGAAAAGGCTATCCAACCGCACGGAGAGTCAATCGAAGTGTTAAACTTGGGTTCTGAGACAAACAGAAAAGAGGTCAAGATAGGCGCCAACTTAGAGGACAATGTCAAGAACAGATTGATTCAAATGTTGTACGACTATGTTGAGATATTTTCTTGGTCATACAAAGGCATGCTAGGGCTCGATACTGATATTGCGGTTCACCGTCTGCCGATGAAAGAGGGTTGTTCTCTGATTAAACAAAAAATTTGTCGCATGCGCCCTGAGATGTCATAGAAAATCAAGGTTGGGGTTATGAAACAATTCAATGCAGGTTTCTTAGCAGTGACATAACATCCTTAATGGTTTGTAATTATTGTTCCAGTACCAAAGAAAGATGGCAAGGTGCATATGTGTGTAGACTACATGGATCTGAATAGGAAAAGCCCTAAAGATGACTTCCCACTTCTGTATATTGACGTTCTAGTCGACAACACTGTTCAACATAAGGTAGTATCTTTCATGGATGGTTTCTTGGGTTAAAATTAGATCAAGATGTCACCTGAAGACATGGAGAAAACTACCTCTGGCACACAGTGGGGCACTTTCTGTTACAAGGTCATGCCTTTTGGGTTGAAGAACTCCGGAGCAACTTATCAGTGTGCCATGGTAGCCTTATTTGACGACATGATTCATCATGAGATAGAAGTCTACGTCGACGACATGATAGTAAGGTCACAGACTGAAGAAGAACATCTTGATCATCTGCATAAGTTATTTGAAAGGCTGAAGAAGTACAAACTAAGGCTAAATCCGAACAAATTCACTTTTGGGGTGAGATCTAGTAAACTCTTGGGTTTCGTCGTCAGTGGTTAAGGTATTGAAGTTGATCCCGCAAAAGTTAAGGCTATTCAAGAAATGTCGGCTCCGCGTATTAAGAAGGAAGTCAAAGGTTTCTTAGGTCGACTGAATTACATTTCCTGGTTCATTTCTCATTTGACTGCTACCTATGAGCCAATCTTCAAGCTGCTGAAGAAAGATCAAGTAGTAAAATGGAATGACGACTGTCAAATAGCCTTTGATAAAATCAACGAGTACCTACAAGAACCTCTGATTCTGATGCCACCAATTGAAGTAAGACCTCTAATCATGTACCTAACAGTGCTAGAGAATTCAATAGGGGTGTGTACTCGGGAAACATGACGAGTCTTGTCGAAAAGAGCATGCAATGTACTACCTTAGAAAAACGTTTACCGACTGTGAAACAAGATATTCACTGCTCGAGGAAACTTGATGCGCTTTGGCATGGACTGCTCGCCGACTAAGACAGTATATGTTGACCCATACTACTTTTTTGATCTCTAAAATGGATCCGATCAAGTACATATTCGAGGAGCCAGCTCTCTTCGGAAGAACAGCCCGATGGCGAATGGTCCTTACAGAATATGACATTCAATACACCACTCAAAAGGAAATCAAATGAAGTGCACTGGAAGATCATTTGGTGCATCAAGTTGTAGACGACTACGAATCTATGAACTTCAAATTCTCGGATGAGAACATCATGTTAATCACAAATTGTGAAGAACCTGTACCATATGAAGGACCTTAGTCAGGATCCTGATGGACTATGGTTTTCGATGGAGCTTCTAACATACTCGGAAACAAAGTAAGTGTTGTAATTATCTCTCCCCAAGGTTTTCATACGCCCTTCACTGCCAGAGTTTCCTTTGACTTCACCAATAATATGGCTGAATATGAAGCGTGCATCATGGGTATTAAAGCTGCTATTGACCTGAGAATCAAATTCCATGGCGTATATGGGGATTCAACCATGGTAATCATTCAGGTCAAGGGAACATGGAATACGAAGCATCTGAATCTTATCCCTTACCAAGAATATGTTCTAACCTTGATTCTATACTTCGAAGAGATTATTTTTGAGCATATCCCAAGAGAAGAGAATCAGTTGGCGGATGCATTAGCTACCATGTCATCCATGTTCAAGGTTATATGGGATAATGAGGCTCCCATAATTACCATTGAAAGATTCGATGAACTGGCACATTGCTACGAAATTGATACTGGTGGAGTAGAAGAAAAACATTGGTTTCATGAAATGAAAAGGTATCTTGAAGCTCAAGAATACTCTGAAGGGGCATCAATAAATGACAAGAAATTCCTACGGAGGTTCTCGGTTAAGTTCTTCTTGAGCAATAGAATTTTGTACAAGCGCAATCATGATTCAACTCTGCTTCGATGTGTAGACAAGAAGGAAGTAGAGAAAATTATGGAAGATATACACGAAGGCATCTTTGGTACTCACTCCAACGGGTACACTATGGCTAAAAATATTCTGAGAGCAGGTTACTATTGGTCGACTATGGAAACCGACTGTCACCACCACTTGAGAACTTGTCATAAGTGCAAGATCTATGATGATAAAGTTCATGTGCCTCCAATACCTTTGAATGTCATGACTTCTCCTTAGCCATTTGCAATGTGGGTGTGATACGGTGGGAGAACTGAATTAGGTGTTTTGCGTTTTATCACAAATGTTACGGTTAGAAAGAGTCGCCACCGACTTTTCTTTTATCCAAAAGGAAAGGCTGAAAAGAACAGGAAAGACCTTGGAGATTGTTTCTTGAGTTCGGGGGGTAGATTATGAAAAGGGAAGGTGTTAGCACCCTTTTCATCCATAGTTATTGTGATACGGTGGGAGAGCTGACTTGGTGTTTTGCGTTTGTGTTTGCAAATTTTTCGGTTTAGCAAGAGTCGCCACCGACTTTTTATTTTATCCAAAGGAAAGGTCAAAAAGCACAGGAAAGACCTTTGAGATGTTTTCTTGGGTTTGAGGGTAGATTATGAAAAGGGAAGGTGCTAGAACCCTTTTCATCCATGGTTATCCATGGGCTCTTAGTTACTTGTTTTAGATCACTTGCCTTTGCTTTTCAATTGTTTGAAATGGTGCTTTGTGTGTGGTTTTGAAAATGTTTTGAAAAAGATGCCTTGTCTAGGCAACCTTTGTAATGATTCTTGTTTGAATATATACAAAGGTGTGTGTCTTTTTGAAAAGATATTCCAATGTTTTGAAAGTTGTTTTGAAATTGTTTTGAAGTTGTGTTATGAAGTGTGTTTGAAAAAATGGCAAGGATGTTTTGCAAGATTTTTGATCAAGTAACTAAGAGTTGTCTACCCTATTTTACTCAAAGATCTTTCTTATGTTTTTAACCCTTTTAGCAGTGTTGTTTCACCATTGTATTTTGTGAACAACCTTGTGTTAGGATGTTAAACGGGACAGGCGCGGGTCATCGTATACAATCATTGAAGGCAACTTGTGAGACGCTCTAGCAATTTTGTAAGGGACGAGATCGTTTTATCGAAGGCAACATCGAGGGTCATCGAGGGACTACGATCTTTGTTTATTGTAGGGACATTTGCTAGAGTGTCTCATACTCGAGGGACATGATTGCATTTTCCGAGGCAGCAAACGAGGTTACCCTAGAGGTGCAAGTGTGAATTATGTATTGATTTTCATGCATTTATATTGTATTAGGTTATCTAGCTATTGATTTTGAATCTTCGCATACAAACCCTAATTACTATACAGTATATTGAAAGTGATAAATTACGAGAATTTAAAGTCTAAGTTATTACAAATAAGTATCCGGGGATGGGGGTACAAATGTTTACAAATGGGGATGAGTCTTATCAGAATAATAATGTCCAAGTATTATGTTACAACCAAATTGAACTATCGCATTCTCAATGTAAAATTATAACAAAATATAAGATAATGAAAATCAAAGAAATATGAGATGCGTATATTTATTTACAAATGATCAAATAAAATATTTTAATCTAAGAAAGATTAAGTATAATTATTATTGTATTTTTGTTAATTATATAAACAAAGAGTTTTAAAGAAAAGAAAAATCATTTAAGTTAAAAGTTCTATTATTTATGCATGTTTATTAAATGTAATAAATATTAAGGAGAATTATTCAATATGTATATTTTTTAGCAAAAGAAAAGAATTATATTATGAAAGATGAAAATAAAATGATAAAAAAGTGTTAGTTTTAAAAACATTATATGAAAAAAAAGGGAAAGATAATGGGCCTAAAAAAGTTCTTTGGGTGGCCCAATAAAAAAAATGATAAAGAAAACAAGGAAATTAAAAAGAAGAACAAACTTAGTATCAGAACTGAAGAAAAGGGGGGTGGGCGCTGTTAAACGTTTGGGCTTAGGGGTTCTGGTTTGGGCAAAGGCACATCTTATGTTTGAACAAATTTTAGGGTTGTTTCATTTGTTTTAGAAATTAGGGTTTACAGTTTTGGGTCACGACGGCGCCGCTCCTCTCATCTTCTTCATCTCTCTTCCTCGTTTTTCAGCTATGATCAAAAATGATTCCTCCTCTCACGCCTAGCTGCCGGTGTGTTGCCTCCCATCTCTCTCGTCTTCACAATGATCCATGTTGGTTGTGCTCGAACGGTACAAATTTTATCTTGTTTAGGGTTTTTTACAGTTTGGTTCTTGCATGTTTATCGTTTTACAATGTTTAATCTTTGATGTTTTGGATGTGAGCTACAGCGAAAGTTTGAGAGAAAGGACTATACCTTTGGTGTTTTGTTCTGTAAGACGATGGAGGGAGAGGAACATGGGACTGGTGGCGCTCTCAGGTGGCCAAGGCGGAGGGAGGAGCATGATGATCGCTTGCTGGTATTTTGTATCTTTTCGTTGTTTGATGATGAATTCTGTTCTGAAAACTGCTTGCTTCTAAACTCTTCCTCTCTTTGTGGACCCTGATATTCTGATGATGAACTTGTTCTGAGGATTGCTTGTTGTTTTTTGGTTTTGTTGATTACTGATTGTTTGATAATGATGAGCTTGCTTCTGAATCTTCTTTGTTGTTTTGCTTCTACACTCTTCCTCTTTCTTTGTGAATTTTTTGATGTCAATGATGATAGTGTTCTGACATTAGCTCATGGTTGTTGCTTTGATTTGAGTTTGCTGATGATGAAACTCTGAAACTCGTTGTTGATTTGTTAGTGATGATCTGGGTTCTGAAACAAAACTAGCTTGATGATTTTGTTGTTCTGAGGACTGTTATGCAGGTTTGCAATTTGTTTTGGGCTTGCTTGTGTTTAGGAAAGTTTGAATCTAGTTGCAGTTTGTGGCTTGAGTTGCAGTTTTTGGCCTTTGAAACAGGCCTGTAAGTTTTGTTGTTTGAACAGGTTCTTTGGTTTTGAAAGCTTGAGTTTTGCAGGTCATGCAGTTTCAACAGGTTTTAGTGTTTGAGGCAGTTTTGCAGATTTGCACTTTGTTACTCATGTTTGTGACTTTGGAGGCTTAGCTTGGTGTTTTAGCTTGCAGTTATGCAGGTTGAGTTGGAGGTAGTTTTGTAGGTTTTGGAGGCTGTCTTGAACTTAGCCCCTGAGTTTTGGTGAGCTTGTTACTTTTGTAGTTTTGAAAACTGCAGGTTTTTTAGTTTACAAACAGGTTTTGCAGTTTTTGCTCTCTCTCCCCCTTTCCTGAACTGTTAGACCTATTCTATTTATTTGCTTTCTCACTATCTTTTACAGCCTGCCAAAACTACAAACCTTTTTCTGGTTCTCTCTTTCTCTCTCCATAAAAGCATTTTTTAATTGCTTATTATCTCTTTTCTGAAAAGCTTGTTGGCCAGAATATGATGATGAATTTGACAAGCCTGCTTGCTTGTAACTTGGTTCTTCTCCTGCATTGTTGTACTTGTTTCCATATTTCCTGCATTGTACTTTCTTGGACAGCTTTGTGTACTTTGACAGTTTTGCAACTTGGTTTGACATTTAGTTTTCATTTGTAGTTAGCTTGCCATGCTTGCTCATGCTGACTTAGTTAACTAATGCAGTTTGGAATTTTAGTTTGCTTTGCCTTGCTGCCTTATATCTTTGCATTCTGAATTAATTGTATGCTTGCAAATTATTTTTACTTTCCTCTTTGTGAACCAAGAAGAGAAATATTCTTGTGATTTACAAAGAGAACAAGTAAAACATGATGAACCCAATAACAATCTGATTCCGGCCAACAAGCTTTAATGATGACTTTTTATTTATCTGCTTGAAAATGCTTTTCAGTTAATTGTACTGATTTCCTTTTTCTTCTGTCCTTTGCAGGTAAGTACCAGTTGAATAATGGAGGATGCAGTAAAAGTCAAAGATTTCAAGAGACTTAAGCTTTAGATTTATTTTATTTTCTTTTTTCATATATTGTAAACAAATATTACTGCAAATACTGCAAATTGTAAATTCACAATATCCGAATAAAATTTGTAACAACATTTGAAATAAATAAATAAATAAGTCTTTGTCAAATATCTTTCAACTTTTCCCTGTATTGTCTATTTAATTATTTAAAACTCTTAAATTAAAATAACTGGAAATGTATCCCAATGACTTTAATCCAGATGAAATAAATAATCAACAAACTTGGTAGTCTCGCAATCTCGCATCAATCACAATATGCATGGCATTCTAATTAACCTATGCTTTGTACAATTAAACAACAAGCATTCCATATACTTTTCATTCCACTGATCAAACCAATGCCTCAAAGTTTCAAACAAAGCCTCAGCTCCTATCCCAGCTATTTAGGTTTTGAGAAACAACCAGTAATCTTGAACAAGCGTAAAAATAATGTAACAGTCAATTGAAATACTGTGGATTCAATTTCCTCTGAGAAATGCGAGCGCAAAACCCTTATCCTGGATTACTATCAAAGAAAAGTCTGCTTGATCAATTCCTAAGCCAATCTCAACAAAATCAGTGGAAACCCTAATTTTGGATTTATTGATAAAGAAAAGCCTATTTGACCGATTCTTGAACCAATCTTGAAAAGTCAGGGAAAACCCTGAGGTTGTGATTTCTTGTGAAAAAGGGAGGGAAAATTTTGGGGTACAACAGTTGCCACTGTTCAATCTTCTTGAACCTGAAGAGTTAGATCGGCAATTTTGTCGTTCGCGACTCGAAGGTAAAAGAATGATTGGACACTAGAGTGCCCAAAAATTTGCACTCGTCAAAGCATAGTTGAGGGAATGGGCTTAAAGATGCCATTTGGAGATGTGACAGAATCTTGTCGGAGATTGGCTTAAAGATGTCATCCAAGAATGTTTGTTGTAGGTGAGTGGGTGAGTATCAGAAAGGTGTCCATGTTTGGAACGTCTCTGAGCTGGGAGTCTGAATAGGCAACAGGTTAGCATCTGTGTCGGGAGGTATCCGTAAACTGTTTTTAGAATCCTTGAAGTTCGAAACTTGCTAAATTTATCCTGCGAAGTGTAAAATATTAGCTGAAACATAAAGTTATGATGTATGATGCAACGTATGTGTTATATGAATGTAATGAATGTGTATGTAAGTTGATTAAGCGTCTTACTGAGGAAGATAAATCCTGGATAGCTGGAGATAATAAGATCTTTGACCACTGTTGGGGAAAACAAATCTCTGACTACTGCCGGGGATTGAAAATCCTTTTATCGTTGAAAATGAGAAGTCCTGGGACCGCTGTTGGGGGAAATCAAGAGTTTGGGTTGTATGCCAATCTACTGAGGATTCCTTGTTTGAGGAGATCTTCGTCGGGGAGTATCTGAAAAACTCTGTGAGGAAATGAGAATGAGAGTCTTCATTCTGCTTGGGGGATTGTTGAGAAGCCAAGAATGAGAATCTTCGATCTGTAGGGAATTTGAAATTCTGACAAATTCAAACTGAGAGTAAAGAAAACTTTGGAGAATCAAGGATGAGAATCTTGATTTTGTTGGGGAATAAGAAACTCTGTGGGGAATAGCCATACTGTTGTAAAGTAGCTATCTTGTTGGAGGGGTTTATTCCTATTTGGAGGAAGTTCAGAAGTCAAGTCGTATGCCACTTTGAGAATGAGAATCTTCATTCTGTTGGGAATATCAGGAAGTTGAATTGTATGCCACTTTGAGGATGAGAATCTTCATTCTGTCGGGGTTGAATTGTATACCACTTTGAGAAAGAGAATCTTCATTCTGCCGGGGTCGAATCAGGAGGTCGGGTGTATGCCAATCTACTAGGGAAGCCAAAATAAGAATCTTCCTTCAGGTCTTGGGTCGGAAGGTTGGGAGTATACCAATCTCTTGAGGTTTTAAGGATGAGAATCTTCATTCTGTTAAGGGTCAAGAGGTTGGGAGTATACCAATCTTTTGAGGTTTTAAGGATGAGAATCTTCATTCAGTTAAGGGTCAGGAGGTTGGGAATATACCAATCCCTTGAGGTTTTTAAGGATGAGAATCTTCATTCTGTTAACGGTCAGGAGGTTGGGAGTATACCAATCTTCTGAGGTTTTAAGGATGAGAATCTTCATTCTTGAGAGAAACAGATTTTTAGGAGCTTCAGTTGTCCGTTATTCTGTTGGTGGGTATCTGGAGCTTGGGAGTATACCAATCTTCTGAGGTTTCAAGGATGAGAATCCTCATTTTGTTAAGGGTCGGGAGGTTGGGAGTATACCAATCTCTTGAGGTTTTAAGGATGAGAATCTTCATTCTGCTAACTGTATCAGGAGCTTGGGAGTATACCAATCTCTTGAGGTTTTAAGGATGAGAATCCTCATTTTGTTAAGGGTCGGGAGGTTGGGAGTATACCAATCTCTTGAGGTTTTAAGGATGAGAATCTTCATTCTGTTAACGGTATCAGGAGCTTGGGAGTATACCAATCTCTTGAGGTTTTAAGGATGAGAATCTTCATTCTGTTAAAGGTATCAGGAGCTTGGGAGTATACCAATCTTCTGAGGTTTCAAGGATGAGAATCCTCATTATGTTAACGTATCAGGAGCTTGGGAGTATACCAATCTTCTGAGATTTCAAGGATGAGAATCTTCATTCTTGAGAGAAACAGATTTTTAGGAGCTTCAGTTGTCCGTTATTCTGTTGGTGTGTATCTGTTGAAATTTAGGAATTCGTCCGTAATTCAACTGGAGAAAAGCTTTGTCGCTTGAATTTGATTGTACCTTTCATTGGCATAAGAATCAGGGAGATCTTAGTGTCGATCTGACCAAAATAGAGAGGGTCCTGGATTAACTTTGATTCAACCGGATGATGGCGAAACTTTGATGACTGTAACTTCTAACAGGTGATGAAGGAATCTTGATGACTGTAACTTCCAACAGGTGATGAAGGAATCTTGATGACTGTAACTTCCAACAGGTGACGAAGGAATCTTGATGACTGTAACTTCCAACAGGTGATAAAGGAATATTGGACGATCAATCTGAGTATGTTACTAATGTTATTGAAATGTAATTTGTTTCGGAGAATAAATCCTTGACAAATGTTGGGGAAATAAACCCATGACTGCTAGTCTGCTAGAGAGGTGATGAACTTCTCGAGGATGCTTGAATTTCTTTTCAGAAAGTTTTCGGAGAGATTCTTCACTGCCCCTAGTATCAAATGTTTGTGGTATTGCCAGGAAACTTGGATTGTACGTAACCCTTTGATGAGATTGACATTTAAATGCCCCAAGTGATGGTGAGGGAGACTTGCCCCAGGTTAACCTGCAATTGAGAGATTTCTTGAAATCTTGACTAGACTGCCCCAGGTTTACTGAACTTTGAAAGATTTGTTGAAATCTTGACTGGACTGCCCCAGGTTTACTGGACAATACCATACCAAGTCCTTTTTTTTGTTGATGGGAGATTTTTGCCATGGGAGTATCATCCCACTTGAAGTGATTTCACTCACTGACAGAGCTTTCGTTCCTCCGAACATTCACTGTTGTGAATTTCTTCGTTGTCAAACAACTAAACATGTGCAAACAATGATATTCAAATAATGCAAAGTTTATGCTTTTCTCGAAGTTTTGAAAAATGCATTTTTTAGCAGAAAACTTTTTATAAGACAAATTTAACACAAGATTTAGAGCAGAGCCTTATAGGAGTCAGGATACCTTTTGTAACAGTATGCTTTCGAACTAACCCATGCTTCAATTAGGACTTTTGAAGGGTTGTAACGTGGCTTGGTTCACGGTTTAAGAAACAAAGGATAAAGGCTCAAAGTATATTTATACCCACCCGCTCTTCGTGATGTTCTTCAATCCTAAACTCAGTTAATTATGCATCGAAATCTTTTCGAGTTTGGAACGACGTTTTGGGTGATGGTTCACACCAGTTGAATTTTATGGGAAGGCAGTCATTTTTGCAACATTTTTCATGTTGTTGAGGATTTATAACGACCTCGTTCTTTCGATTCATTATCCCTAACTTTTTCCTGACTGTTCTTGTTTTCGAGATTACAGTCAGCGGGATGCCCCAGCTTTATTAAGCCTCCTTTGTAGGTTTTGGCTCAGTGAGCTTTTCTCTTTTGAGACATAATGACTGTCTATGAGATAAAGAACCATCACTGTCTTTTGGTTTCAAAGGAATGTTTTTGATGTCATTCGTTGTATTATGAACTGAGAGTTTGCGACTTTAATGCGCATCTTTTAAATTAACTGAGAGACTACCCTGTCCCAGGTTTTAATCAAAGGTTTCAATTTGTGTTTAAAACAAAAAACTTCTACTCCTTTGGCTCGAAGGGGTTGACTAGGGATTATCTTCCTTATAACTCCAGTGTTTAGGATTTGAAAGAAACGCATGTACATCGTCAGCAAGGTCTGTTCGATAGCATACTGTTATGAGATAATGGCATTGTTTCGTCATCCTCCCTCTAAAGACTTTGTAACTTTTATCAAGAGTTAAATATCATAAAGAAAGTAGGAAGCATAATTCAAGAAAAGTGAAAACGAATGGATGAACTCAAGACAAACCTATGTAATGCATTAATGAAACAGAGTTTGACATCAACAGATAATTGTTTGAATAACAAAAGAAATTACAACTTGAAAATTCAAATGAAACAAAAGTCTCTTAGTTCGAGCTTTGTCATCTCAGGTGGAAAACCCTCAGCGGAAGATTTTCATCTCGCTATCCGGCATGAATTTCAGCACTCCATTGTCAATCAAATCTTGAATTTTGTTTTTCAAAGCCCAACAGTTGTCGGTGTCATGTCCAGCACTATAGGAGTGGTATACACAAAATGTGTCGGGGTGATAGCTAGGAGCAGAGGTATTGGGCTTCCGAATAGGATCCTTTAAAGCAGTCAGATTGACCTCCAACAAGAGTTCCAGTATTAGAGATGATGGTATGTCAGTCTCAGTGAACAGTCTTCCAGGCGTATTTTGCTTACGTCGATTACCCCGTTGATGCTGGCGAGGTTGTTGTTGGGCTTGTGACCCTGAAGCAAGTTGAGGAGCTTTTCCTTTGTCTTCCTGTTTCAAGGGAGGTTGATTGATGACTCGGTCTTCAACCTTAGTTGTTTTCCCCACTTGGTTATCTTGAAGCAGTTTGTTGACGAGAACCCTGAGCTCCTCTTGTCTTTGAGCCAGGTCTTGAATGAGAGTCATCTGGCCTACCAGCTGTCCCATCATCTGGATTTTCATTGTTGCCAGCTCAATCTGTAGTTCTTCCAACTGATCATTCCTGACACTGCCTGAATTCCCTAGGACCATGCCCCTTGTGAGGAGAGCTTTCACTTCTTCTTGCCCCTAGGACAGGTTCAAGAACATTTCCTGAAGTTGAGCGTTTTGAGCCTGGATGTCTTCAACAGTCCTTTCTAGAGCCATCTCTACTGAAATAAACAGTAGGAGAATAAGGAAACCTGAAAAGGAAAACATGTCATGATGCAATGCATGATATGTGGATGCATGTTTTCAAGAATCTCTCGGGGTCAACACAAGAAAAATGTTAGAGGTTGAACTTTGATCAGCATCTTTGACTGGAGAACTTTGTGTCGGTGGATGTCTTTCCACGAGAATCAAGCTCACCATGTCAAGTGGGTCATAGCCCCCGATTCAAGTTGTCGCACTTGATCTTTGACGGCGTTTGTATAGAGGAAAACCCTCTTTCCTTTTGGTAGATGTCTGGTTCAATGTGACCCTGCATCAGAAGACCCTCGAGATCCTTGAAATGGTTATTGAAAATGCTATGGTATGATGTTATGATGTTATGTACAGGTATGCAAGAGTAAGCAAGTGTATATACAGATGATCACATTCACACAAAGCGGACAAGTCCTTAGGTTTAGGATTGCATGGGGTTTATAGGTAAGTACCCTCTTGAAGTTAGTTGGCTCAACCTGTCCTATAAATAAAAACCGGGTTCTAAGGAGCTCAATATCACTGGATTATTTTCTGTGTTCATTGTTTTGGTTTAGCCACTTAACTGGCGACCAAAATATTCCAAGAAAACAACCCTCAATGAGTGTAGTATCGAGTATCTACCAACTTCGAACTGCACCAAAGTCGGTCATCTCACTACCCCTAAGAAGGCCAAGATGGTCAAGTAAGGTTCTAAGAGTTCGTTATTGCTTCATGACATCACTCATCAGCCCCGTATTCTCTTTGATTAACTCAAAGGCTACCGGTACCCACAAATATGTCACACTAACGTAGCTACTACTTCAACCATGTCGGTATACCCCGCACAGTTCCCTCACAGTTTATTGCTACTTACCTAAAAGGTGTCCCTAAATCCAGGTGTAGGATTTAAAACAAACCCAAACAAGGAACCCAAAAAGTAAAGAAATCAAAGCAATCAAGGTAAGCATGTAAAGGTGATCTAAAACCCTAAGGTAACCCCACTTTTAGAAATAATCCCCAGCAGAGTCGCCAGTTCTGTGATACGGTGGGAGAACTGACTTGGTGTTTTGCGTTTGTGTTCGCAAATGTTTCGGTTTAGTAAGAGTCGCCATCGACTTTTTATTTTATCCAAAGGAAAGGTCAAAAAGCACAGGAAAGACCTTTGAGATGTTTTCTTGGGTTCGGGGGGTAGATTATGAAAAGGGAAGGTGCTAGCACCCTTTTCATCCATGGTTATCCATGGGCTCTTAGTTACTTATTTTAGATCACTTGCCTTTGCTTTTCAATTGTTTGAAATGGTGCTTTGTGTATGGTTTTGAAAAGGTTTTGAAAAAGATGCCTTGTCTAGGCAACCTTTGTAATGATTCTTGTTTGAATATATACAAAGGTGTGTGTATTTTTGAAAAGATATTCCAATGTTTTGAAAGTTGTTTTGAAATTTTTTTGAAGTTTTGTTGTGAAGTGTGTTTGAAAAAATGGCAAGGATGTTTTGCAAGATTTTTGATCAAGTAACTAAGAGTTGTCTACCCTATTTTACTCAAAGATCTTTCTTATGTTTTTAACCCTTTTAACAGTGTTGTTTCACCATTGTATTTGGTGAACAACCTTGTGTTAGGATGTTAAACGGGACAGGCGCGGGTCATCGTATACAATCATTGAAGGCAACTTGTGAGATGCTCTAGCAATTTTGTAAGGGACGAGATCGTTTTATCGAAGGCAACGTCGAGGGTCATCGAGGGACTACGATCTTTGTTTATTGAAGGGACATTTGCTAGAGTGTCTCATACTCGAGGGACATGATTGCATTTTCCGAGGAAGCAAGCGAGGTTACCCTATAGGTGCAAGTGTGAATTGTGTATTGATTTTCATGCATTTATCTTGTATTAGGTTATCTAGCGATTGATTTTAAATCTTCGCATACAAACCCTAATTACTATACAGTATATTGAAAGCGATAAATTGCGGGAATTTAAAGTCTAAGTTATTACAAATAAGTATCCGGGGATGGGGGTACAAATCTTTACAAATGGGGATGAGTCTTATCAGAATAATAATGTCCAAGTATTATGTTACAACCAAATTGAACTGCCGCATTCTCAATGTAAAATTATAACAAAGTATAAGATAATGAAAACCAAAGAAATATGAGATGCGTATATTTATTTACATATGATCAAATAAAATATTTTAACCTAAGAAAGATTAAGTATAGTTATTATTGTATTTTTTTTTAATTATATAAACAGAGAGTTTTAAAGAAAAGAAAAATCATTTAAGTTAAAAGTTCTATTATTTATGCATGTTTATTAAATGTAATAAATATTAAGGAGAATTATTCAATATGTATATTTTTTAGAAAAAGAAAAGAAGAATTATATTATGAAAGATGAAAATAAAATGATAAAAAAGTGTTAGTTTTAAAAACATTATATAAAAAAAAGGGAAAGATAATGGGCCTAAAAAAGTTCTTTGGGTGGCCCAATAAAAAAAATGATAAAGAAAACAAGGAAATTAAAAAGAAGAACAAACTTAGTATCAGAACTGAAGAAAAGGGGGGTGGGCGCTGTTAAACGTTTGGGCTTAGGGGTTATGGTTTGGGCAAAGGCCCATCTTATGTTTGAACAAATTTTAGGGTTATTTCATTTGTTTTAGAAATTAGGGTTTATAGTTTTGGATCACGACGGCGCCGCTCCTCTCATCTTCTTCATCTCTCTTCCTCGTTTCTCAGCTATGATCAAAAATGATTCCTCCTCTCACGCCTAGCTGCCGATGTGTTGCCTCCTATCTCTCTCGTCTTCACAATGATCCATGTTGGTTGTGCTCGAACGGTACGAATTTTATCTTGTTTAGGGTTTTTTACAGTTTGGTTCTTGCATGTTTATCGTTTTACAATGTTTAATCTTTGATATTTTGGGTGTGATCTACAACGAAAGTTTGAGAGAAAGGACTATACCTTTGGCGTTTTGTTCTGTAAGACGATGGAGGGAGAGGAACATGGGACTGGTGGCGCTCTCAGGTGGCCAAGGCGGAGGGAGGAGCGTGATGATCGCTTGCTGGTATTTTGTATCTTTTTGTTGTTTGATGATGAATTCTGTTCTGGAAACTGCTTGCTTCTAAACTCTTCCTCTCTTTGTGGACCCTGATATTCTGATGATGAACTTGTTCTAAGGATTGCTTGTTGTTTTTTGGTTTTGTTGATTACTGATTGTTTGATAATGATGAGCTTGCTTCTGAATCTTCTTTGTTGTTTTGCTTCTACACTCTTCCTCTCTCTTTGTGAATTTTTTGATGTCAATGATGATAGTGTTCTGAGATTAGTTCATGGTTGTTGCTTTGATTTGAGTTTGCTGATGATGAAACTCTGAAACTCGTTGTTGATTTGTTAGTGATTATCTGGGTTCTGAAACAAAACTAGCTTGATGATTTTGTTGTTCTGAGGACTGTTATGCAGGTTTGCAATTTGTTTTGGGCTTGCTTGTGTTTAGGCAAGTTTGAATCTAGTTGCAGTTTGTGGCTTGAGTTGCAGTTTTTGGCCTTTGAAACAGGCCTGTAAGTTTTGTTGTTTGAACAAGTTCTTTGGTTTTGAAAGCTTGAGTTTGGCAGGTCATGCAGTTTCAACAGTTTTTAGTGTTTGAGGCAGTTTTGCAGATTTGCACCTTGTTACTCATGTTTGTGATTTTGGAGGCTTAGCTTGGTGTTTTAGCTTGCAGTTATGCAGGTTGAGTTGGAGGTAGTTTTGTAGGTTTTGGAGGTTGTCTTGAACTTAGCCCCTGAGTTTTCGTGAGCTTGTTGCTTTTGTAGTTTTGAAAAATGTAGGTTTTTTAGTTTACAAATAGGTTTTGCAGTTTTTGCTCTCTCCCCCCCTTTCCTGAACTGTTAGACCTGTTCTATTTATTTGCTTTCTCACTATCTTTTACAGCCTACCAAAACTGCAAACCTTTTTCTGGTTCTCTCTTTCTCTCTCCATAAAAGCATTTTTAAATTGCTTATTATCTCTTTTCTGAAAAGCTTGTTTGCCAGAATATGATGATGAATTTGACAAGCCTGCTTGCTTGTAACTTGGTTCTTCTCCTGCATTGTTGTACTTGTTTCCATATTTCCTGCATTGTACTTTCTTGGACAGCTTTGTGTACTTTGACAGTTTTGCAACTTGGTTTGACATTTAGTTTTCATTTGTAGTTAGCTTGCCATGCTTGCTCATGCTGACTTAGTTAACTAATGCAGTTTGGAATTTTAGTTTGCTTTGCCTTGCTGCCTTATATCTTTGCATTCTGAATTAATTGTATGCTTGCAAATTATTTTTACTTTCCTCTTTGTGAACCAAGAAGAGAAATATTCTTGTGATTTGCAAAGAGAACAAGTAAAACATGATGAACCCAATAACAATCTGATTCCGGCCAACAAGCTTTAATGATGACTTTTTATTTATCTGCTTGAAAATGATTTTCAGTTAATTGTACTGATTTCCTTTTTCTTCTGTCCTTTGCAGGTGAGTACCAGTTGAATAATGGAGGATGCAGTAAAAGTCAAAGATTTCAAGAGACTTAGGCTTTAGATTTATTTTATTTTCTTTTTTCATATATTGTAAACAAATATTACTGCAAATACTGCAAATTGTAAATTCACAATATCCGAATAAAATTTGTAACAACATTTGAAATAAATAAATAAATAAGTCTTTGTCAAATATCTCTCAACTTTTCCCTGTATTGTCTATTTAATTATTTAAAACTCTTAAATTAAAATAGCTGGAAATGTATCCCAATGACTTTAATCCAGATGAAATAAATAATCAACAAACTTGGCAGTCTCGCAATCTCGCATCAATCACAATATGCCTGGCATTCCAATTAACCTATGCTTTGTACAGTTAAACAATAAGCATTCCATATACTTTTCATTCCACTGATCAAACCAATGCCTCAAAGTTTCAAACAAAGCCTCAGCTCATATCCCAGCTATTTAGGTTTTGAGAAACAACAGTAATCTTGAACAAGCGTAAAAATAATGTAACAGTCAATTGAAATATTGTGGATTCAATTTCCTCTGAGAAATGCGAGCGCAAAACCCTAATCCTAGATTATTGTCAAAGAAAAGTCTTCTTGATCAATTCCTGAGCTAATCTCAACAAAATCAGTGGAGACCCTAATTCTGGATTTACTGATAAAGAAAAGCCTATTTGACCGATTCTTGAACCAATCTTGAGAAGTCAGGGAAAACCCTGAGGTTGTGATTTCTTGTGAAAAAGGGAGGGAAAATTTTGGGGTACAACAGTTATCTATGGGCTCTTAGTTGCTTTCTAGATCACTTTCTTTTGTTTGAAAATATGCTTTGTGGTGATTTTTTGAAAGTATTTTAAAAAGGCGTCATCGTTTAGGCAAACATTGTAATAGTTCTCGTTCGTAAGAACGTATACAAAGTGTTGATCTTTTGAAAATGTTTCAAGTTTGAAACATGTTTTGAAAGTGTTGGTGTTTTTTTTTAAATAGAAAGGATGTTTTGATTTGAAATTGAGCAAGCCACTAGATACAATCTACCTACTCAAAAGTCTTAGTTCATTTCTTCTTTTCCTTTAATATTGCTATCTTACCATTGATTTGGTAAGAAGCCCTATCTTTGGATGTAAAGGGACGGACGTGGGTCATCGTATAGCCATGATAGCAATGTTGTGAAATATCTTAGCAATTCTCTTTGAGGGACTAAGATCATTTTGAAAAGGCAACTTTGATAGCGTTATCGAGGGACTATGATCTTGTATTTTTGATTGCTTTTACTAAGATATCCCACATGCATAACATGGCCATTTTTCATAAGGCAACAAAGTGGATTTACCCTAAGGGTGTAAGTGTGCAAGTGTGTTGATTTACATGCATTATTTTGTCTTGAATTAGGGTTTGCTAACTTGTTGATTTTAATCTTTCCATACAAACCCAAATTTACTAGCATTTATATATAAAACATTAAATTGTGAAAAATAAAAATACTAAGCTATTACATCATTAGGGAAGGGGGTTCACAAATTTACAAATGGGGATTTTGCAAGAAAATTAAATCTAATTAACTATTACAACCACATTGAATAAATATACAAAATTAAAGATAAAATGTAAGAATGCAAAATGGAAAAAGAAAAGATTTTTTATTCGACTTTTTATGAAGGGTTTTAATCTTGACCTAATTAAGAAAATGGTTAATTAAAATTAGCTAAAACCAAAACCTAAATTAATAAACAAAGAATAATAAGTCAAAAATGATTTTTTAGGGTTTTTCAAGAAAAGGTTTTAAATAATAAAAATAATAGGAAAATTAATTAATTAAAATAAACCTAAGTTCTAAATATTAATTCATAAAAAAAGAAAAGAAATTAATTTGTTAAAAGAAAATGTTTTTGTTCTTTTTAGTTTTTTATGAAGAAAAATAAAATATGAGTGTAAAAAATAATAAAATAAATATTTTTTTGGATTTTTCCATTAATAATTAAAAAAAAGTATTAGTAATAAAAGTAATAACAAGAAAATCTGAAAGTAAAATAAACTAAAATAAAAATGAAAATGAAATAAAGAAATAAATGGGCCAGGGGGTGTTGAACATAGTCAGGAGTTAGTAAAAGGAAAAAGATAACCATGCCCAAGTTGGAGGCCCAACGCTGCAAAAAAACAAAAGAAGGAGAAATATATGAAGAAAAAAACAAGCAAAAGGGTACCACTGGGGCTCGAACCCAGGTCCCTCTGGTTACAGGCGCGCGCTTTAACCACTAAGGTGGTGATACATCCATTAATTTGTACACAATAATAAATACATAACACAACTTTTGCCCTGACTGTACTTCATCTCCAACCTCCAGCCAAAGGATCTGTGACTTGCTCATTCCTCAACCATTTAAAAAAATGTAAATATGAAACTTGTGCATTTTTTCACCACGAATCCAACCATGTATTTAATTTAAGCTAACATTTAAAGGTAAGGATGAATTTATGAAAGTACCAAATTCTGACCTAAATGTTTCAGCAAGTTCAAACTCAAAATTCTCCATGCTCAAGCAACATAAATGAAATCTATTGACGTGTATAGTTTCAGGGCAATGATATCTACATTTTATCTTCACAAATACAAGCATAAAAATGCCTAAATAATGAGATAGAAGTTCAAGAAAAGTACCTCAAAACTGGAAATCGTGAAATGAGTATGAGCTTGTTTCAAGTGATGGTGATGATCACGTTAGCTTCCTTGGACTTCTAGGAAGCTAATGCAATGGCTGGCTTGAGCTAAAGGTGACTGGAATGGTCTACAGAAGTCCAACTGTGATGCTCTGTTTTTGAACTTGGAAATGGGTGAAGATGGTGTTATAGTCGTGTAACAGGGACATGGATGGCTTATGTATGATGTTTGGAAGCTTTTGGAAGCAAAAGGCCATGAAACGCACGAGTAGTTTTTGATTTTGTGATTTCTGGCCATAATATGCAACAATGGAGGTCTATTATGCAAATATGACTTTGGGGGAGTTTGAGAGCTTGTGTATTCGTGTCCTAGCTTGCAAATAACTTTTGCATATGTATGGAAAAGATTGTAGCACTTGAGAGAGTCATAAGCACATGATATAGACTTATGGCTATGTTACTTGATTTTGAAGAAAAGTGGAAATATGGTTTCAAGACAAACTACAAGCATGGCCTGAGTTGTTTTAAGGCTTTAGGAAAGTTTCTTATGGATTTTAGTTTGTGTGTGATCAGAAGAAAACAAGTGCAAAGCTTAAGAATTGACTTTGTGCAAAAAAAGCCACTTTTCCAAAATGGCAATGTTGCATTTCTTCCTAAAATGGTATAAAGCATGGGAAATGCATTGAATGCTTGGATTAAAGCTTCTAATATCTGTGAAAATATTTAATTATGGAGTGACAAACAAATTTGAGGCCTTCAAAGCAAATATTATGCATCCTAGGCTTGGATTTGAATTCTTGTTCATCATGGAAATGGCTTATAAATCAAGAATGAAACCCTAAATTCATCTCTTCGATTCTCTTTGATCAAACATGATCTCAATGAGTTCTTGGACATTTTGGAAAGCTTGTAACATCCTCTACAACCCATATGTTGGTCAATTTTGAAAATTACCCTTGGACCTATGTGAAACATTTCCATGAATTTAGGTCAAAATCCTGCCTAAACTAGGGCAAAATTTCACTAAGTTTGCAAGTTTCATGAACATGTATTCACAAAATCATAACTTGAAATCCATACATTTATAGGAGGAGTTGTGTTCAGAAATTTTTTAGATCTCATTGAGATCTACAACTTTCATGTTGAGATTTTCCTTTGAATCATCTTGCATCATGGTGAAAAATTGGCTCAAAGTTGTGAAAAAATATGAAGTTTTCAACACTTAGAAAAATTTCTAAGTTTGGAAATTTTGACTTTTCAAAATGAAATCTTGACTTTTTGATTTCTTGATGAACAAGTATCATATTTTGACATGTTTTGATGAATTGTGATATTTGCCACTTGATTTTGACCAAAAAGTCAAAGTCCGGCTTTTTAGTGAGCAATTGACTTTGATCAGTTAACTGAAAATCAACTATCAATCAATTGATCTTAAGCAATGTTTTGAGTCATGCCATTAGGTAAAAATGATGTAATTGAATCCTTGAGATAATTTTTCCAACCAATCAACCATTTGCTAGGTGAAAAATCAGAAATTGCCCTTTCTCAATCAAAACCCTAATTTTGACCATTTTACCCTTTTGATGATCTGATCAGATTTCTTAAGGAATTATGGTCCAAACTTGATCAAATGACATATATGAGTTCATAATGTTGGCATGGATCAAAAATTATGAATTTTGACTGTAAAATGACCATAATTGACTTTTTCTCCAATACAGTTGATTTTTAGGTCAACTGATCGATTGATTGAGCAAAAATGTGATCCAAGACTTGAAACTTGACATGAGAAATCTTGAGAGTACAAAATGATCCATGAAAGTAATATGAGGCATTAAAAATTCAATTATCCTTGTGCAATCTCAAACCCTAATTTTCAGTCATCAGTGCTTGAGGAGGTATCTTGAGCTGATCAACCCTAGTGCAGCCTTGAACCAAAGGAGATCTTGTGAGAAATTACTTAATAAATTAGAGGGAAAATTTTGGGGTACAACAACTTCCCCTGTTCAATCTTCTTAAACCTGAAGAGTTAGATTGGCGGATCCGCCATTCGTGACTTGAAGGTGGAAGATGAATTGTGAATAGATGCCATTTGGAGGAATGATGGTGAACACTGGAAGAAATATCAGCACAAATCTCTTGTTGATTCATACTAAAACTTGATGTTTTACCTGTGAGGAAAAGAGTTAGTAAAATCCAGATGTATGCAGGATGTTCACTAGAGGTAGTATTATACTAAATGCATCTTGTATGTACATGTTATGATGTATGAATGTAGATGTATGTTTTTGTCCGGGAAAATAAATCCCTGACTGCTACTGAGAAAATTCTGGGAGGTTGAATCCCTGATTGCCATTGGGGAATGAAGAATATACCCATCTTCAAACTTTGTTGAAATGATGCTTCCGCTGGGGAATATCTCTCGGACGCCATCCGTTATCTGGTTGGATCCAGGCTTCAAAAATTGCTGAAAATGAGGAAGTCTACTGCTATCTGGCCGGATCCAGGCTTTACGGTAAATTTCTCGGGAAGAAACAAATTAACTGTTATCTGGTCGGATTCCAGGCTTTGTAGAAAATTTTTGAAATAGAATTGTCATCTGGTCGGGTCCAGGCTTTTCAGCAACTCGTGGGGATAAGGAGGTTAATTGTTATCTGGTCGGATCCATGCTTTGCAGTAAATTTGAAGTGGTAACTACTATCTGGTCAGGTCCAGGTTTCATGGTTTTTTTTAGAAAGTTGTACTATGGTCAAGTCGGGTCCAGGCTTCACAGTGTCTCTCTGGGGATTGCAGTTGATTGTTATATGGTCGGGCTCCAGGTTTCATAATAACTTGCTGGAAAACTGATATTTGGTCGGGTCCAGGCTTTGTAGATTTCCGAGGTTGATGAGATTAATTGTTATCTGGTTGGGTCCAGGTTTCACAATAAAATGTTTGGGAATTTAATTGTTATCTAGTCGGGTTCCAGGTTTCACAACAACTTGTTGGGGGTAGAGGAAAACTCTACCGGGGAAAAGAAGTTAAACCTTGGTCTGGTTGAGTCCAGGTTCTTCTATATTTTGAAGAGTCAAACTATTATCTGGTTGGATCCAGGCTTTATAGTATCTTAGATTAACTACTATCTGGTCGGGTTCCAGGTTTCAGAAACTCAAACTGTTATCTGTTCAGGTCCAAGTTTAAGCAATTGATAAAGTCAAACTAATATCTGGTCGGGTCCAGGCTTTACAGTGACTTGAGAAGTTGACTATTATCTAGTCGGGTCTAGGCTTCATAACAACCTTTGGGGATAGTAAAGGTTTTGTTAATGACTTTCATAGGGATCAGGGGTTGTGGTCCTATGATTTGTAATAATCGGAAAGGCAAACTCAAGCTGGAGAGTGTAGACTCAGTTGGGGAGGACAGACTCAGCTTGGAGAGGTATACTCAGTTGGGGGTAACAGGCTCAGTTGGAGAAGATAGACCAAAGCTAGGGAACTGTGAACTCGAATGGGGAGTTATGCTACTCGTTGTTTGTTGGGGAAATAAAACCTGTTGAAGAGGTGAGTTCCTTTTAGGAAGAGATCCACAAGGTTTTTACTTGTAAGATTCAACTTAGCTCGAGAGAGAGCTGCCAAGAGATTGAGACTCTGATTGAATATGAAATAACTCTGTGGGGGTATTCCATATTCAATGAAGAGGTGATTGTTACTGCTTAGGTCATATGTGCCAAACAGTTTTAATTATGTTCATATGCATATGTTCATTCAATTTTAGTCATTGGAAAAATTTGCATTCAAAACAAAGACAAGAAGTTTGCACTTCAAAGTATATTTGTATTGATATTTTGCCCATGAATAGGCGTTTTTGTACAAAGAGACAGAGATCCTAGTAAGAGGAAATCGCCGAAAGGAAAACAAAATTGAAAACAAAAACAAATAGCCATGTGAAATGATCTCATTGCTTTCCAACTCTACTATTGCCCCAATGTCTTTGAATGCCCCTTGTCGTTGACAGAAATTTATTGGATTGATCTTGGACCGTTTGAACTCGGACCTTGGTGTTAAAGTTGACTGTGGTGAATCCACGGGACATAGTCATACGCTTTTAATCCTTAATTTTTTCCTGGACCGCCCTTTCGGGTTTTCAGTCCACCGGGATACCCATTTTTGCTCAAGTCGCCCTTTCGAGTTCTCAACTTGCCGGGTGTACAATATTTTGCATATATCCCTAATTTTTGCCCAAACTTTGGTTTGCCGGGATGCCTTTATTTTGCCTAGGTGTGTCAACCTAGCGGGTCTCTTATGCGTAGTATTTTTTAACTATGTCCGAGTTTATGGGATGTGGGAAGTCTTCACCATCCATGGTAGTCAGCATCATGGCACCTCCAGAGAACACTCTCTTGACAACAAATGGCCCTTCATAAGTGGGAGTCCATTTTCCTCTGGGGTCGCCTTATGGTAGAATCATGTGTTTTATCACCAAGTCACCAGCTTGATATACTCGTGGCTTGATCTTTTTGTTGAAAGCCTTGATCATACATTTTTGGTACGTCTGCCCATGACAAACTGCAGCCAATCATTTTTCGTCGATCAAGTTCAGGTTATCCAATCTCATTTTAATCCACTCGTCTTTGCTTAAGCCTGCTTCATTCATAATCCTCAGCGAGGGAATCTGAACTTCCACTGGCCAAACAGCTTCCATGTTGTGATACGGTGGCACAACCGACTATTAATACTGGTTTGCGTTTTTTGATTGCAAAATGTCGCGGTAAGCAAGAGTTGCCACCGAATTTTATTTTATCCAATCAGGAAAAGGAAAAAGAACAGAAAAAACCTTTTTCGAGATGTTTCTGAGTACGGGGGATAGATTATATAAAGGGAAGGTGTTAGCACCCTTTCCATCCATGGTTTTCCATGGGCTCTTAGGTACTTGCTCATTTTGAAATTGCTTGTGTGTGCTTTGCTTTGAAAAGTTTTGTTTTAATTCGTTTTAACCCTTGTTTCTATCCTCAAGAGTGTGACGAAGTTGTTATGAAAATTGTTTGAAAAGTGTTGGTGTGAAATTTGTTTATTTGAGCGAGTACCTAGGAACTATCTACCTACTCAAAAAAGGCTGTTCGTTTTCCTTTAGACAACGTTATCCCATTATTAAGGAATAGGTAGCACCGTCGTTGGAGTTTTAAGGGACGTTCGAAGGGACAAATATGGTCACAAAAGCAATGTTAGGAGGTGTTAGTAACCATCCTAAAGCCTTAAAGATCTTTTTTCGAGGCAACATCTGAATGGGTCATTTGAGATCTTTTGGGGCTAGAGGACGACCACTAACAAACCCTATACTTCATGACCGTTTAACCGAAGGCAACCGTAGTGGAGTAAACCCTAGGAGTGAGCATGTGTGAGTGAACTTTTTCAGCTAATTTGTCTTTGCACATTTAGGGTTTTCTACCATTTTAATTTTCAAGCATTCTTCCCATACAATCCTATTAGCATACATCTAACAGTTAATAATTGCGAAAATTTAAAGTACGGAAATAGAAATCCTAACTATTACATGGCTTTCGCAGATACATAATTATTTTGACTGAAAATAAAATATGGAATTAAAACCTAATTAAATTTATTACAACCTCGAAGCAGTTACAAAAATAATTTTAAAAAGTAATTAAAATACGCGCGACGAATTAAATGCGTGGACGATTAGAAAACCTAAAAAATCTAATTTGAGAAAAAATATTTAAGCTATTTTTGAAGAAAAAAAATTTAATTATTTACAAAATCAAATCCTAATTTCTAATTGATTTTAATTTACAAAAAATAAGATTTAATTGCCCTAATTTTGAATTAAATTAATTAATTAAAGAAAATAAATATTTTATAAAAAAAGATTTTTGGTGTCTTTGTGATTTTGATTAAAAAATTATAATTTTGATGTTATTTTAAAAATAAATATAATTAGGAAATGATTAATAAGAAATAATAATAATGAATAAAGAAGAAGAATGGGTTTGTTTAAGCAATTGGAGTGGGTGCATTGTTGAAATTATTTCAGGCCCACCAAGCTGAAGCCCAGTCAGCGCCTGATCCAGTGGTGCTCCCTCCTGATGGTGCACCATGGTCTCTGGCAGGTAGAGGCGTTGGATCTGGTTGATCATGAGTCATGTGGCTGGCTGTTGATGGCGCATGATAGGCCTTTGGGATGGTAATGCATGGGATCTGTTAAAGGAAAATAAAACAAAGAAAGTTGCTAGGACCTGGGATCGAACCCAGGTCCTCTACCCATTCCAACACACGTCCTTGCCAGCTACGCTACGTGTTTTAGTTGTTACTATAATGAAAATAATATATACTATATGCAAACAAGGTGAATTAGTGGACAAACCAAAAAAAAAAGCGTGCTGGTTTAAATGGTCTAGTGGTTGGCTGCCACGTTATTGTCTTCTTCCTTCTACCGTCGTATTAGGCATGTAACTTATACCTATGGACAGCGCCTGTAACTAAAATCCTGAAAACTTCCAAAATCCAGCACAGGCATGATAAATCAATTATGGCTACATCAATCAATTTGTTTTGACTTCACAAGTACGATTGTACCCTTTGTGTAGGCCAATTTCACCTGTATCAAGAAGCCCCAAAACGGCTTCTCAAACCCTAATAATTGCAACTCTGGATATAAGCATCAAAATGCAAAATCAAGTAAACCAAAACGTTCTAAAAGCTCATACAAACATAATGCTACATTCAATAATGGTTAATCATGTATAAATTGCAAAATACGATTCAAGTTAGGGAAAGCAAATTGTGGCTCTGTAGCGTGCGTTTCTGGGTGTGAACAGGCTTGCAATTGATCCAGTTACGTTCCTGAGATGTCCAGCAATCTGTTGGCAACGTTAGAATGGCTTGAATTGGCCTCCAAGCTTGAAACTGATTCACTACTATTTGCAAAAAAATTGAGTTTGTTCTTGTGCTTTCCACGACTCCTAATCCTTTTTTCGTGCCTGGCTTTGTTCATTATATATCCCTAAGTGAATTAGGGTTATAAAAACAGCTGGTATCATTACAATTTTTGAAGATTTGATTTGGTTTTCTTCTTGTATGATATCCTTCCAAATTAGGCCTAATCATACCATTCTTGTGCCAATCAACCTTGATTCGATTTGATCTTGATATGCCAGCATAATTAGCTTGTGATTGTGTCCAAAAATCAGATCAAAACAAATCTTTGCTATTATTTATCATTTATTTGATTTAATTCAATTTTTAATTAATAAAAAATCAAAATCAAAATAAATAATGAAGCAAATAACATGTGAGTAAATATTTGGGTCGTGGACCGTGTTATGAGTAAGGTACAAGCATAAAAAGTTAGGCCAATTTGGCAAAACATGCAATTTTGAGCATATTTGACTTTTGGCAATTTTGCAAAAATAGTCAACTTTGACAAGGCATATATCTTCCAATTTTAACCCTAGAGAGGTGTTCTTGGACTTTTTATAAAGCTTAGGATGTCCCCTAAGCAACCATTTTAGTATCATCTCAATTGGATATTCCATGTTCATGTAAGAATCTTTGACCCAAAAAGTGTTTTTTTTTTACTTTTTAAAAGGACCTATAATGTGGAAATTCATATATTTTTGTGAGTGCATATTTTGAACTTTAGAGATGAATATGAATTGTAGGTAATTGCATCCTCTTCAAAATGAGCCTTGGATGGAAAATATTTGATAAAGTATGAGGAAGTTATGCTTGGTCAAAGTTTGGTTGACTTTTCCTGAGAAATCCTAATTTAGCAACTTTTAGGTTTTGATGAATTTGGGGAATTCCTTGAGGAATCATGATCAACTTTTGATCAAATGATGGATATGACTTCAAAATGTTGATTTTGACCAAAAATCTTGAAGTTTGACTGTATGTGGGCCACAGTTGACTTTTGACCTAGTATAGTCGATTCTCTAGCATCTGGGCAGTTGACTGAGCAAACTTCTTGTGCAAGGCTTGAAATTTGACATGGAGGGTCTTGAGAACATATTAGGACCATGGAGAGCATATGAAGTCTTTGGAGTTCACCCACCTTGATGAAAATGGAAACCCTAGTTTGAGGTACATTGTCTTAGGAGAGAGTTTGACTGGTCAACTCTTGGGCATCCTTGAGTAAGTTGAGGATCTCAATGGGCATGTGTTGAGTAAAATGAGAGGGGAAATTTTGGGGTACAATAGCTGCCTTTGTTCAATCTTCTTAAACCTGAGGATGTAGATTGGCTTGTCTGCCTTTCGTGATCTGAAGGTGGAAGATGATTGAACACTAGAGTGCCCAGAAATTTGCCCTCGTATGAAGTGATACTTGATTTGGTGATATCGGGAATAGGATTATAAATGCCATTCGGAAGTTGATGACAGAAGATTGTCGGATATGGGCTTTAAGATGCCATCTAGGATGTGACGGAGAATTGTCGGAGATGGGCTTAAGGATGTTATCTAGAGGATGTTGATTTCCTGAGATATTCCTTTGATGAGAATTCCTGTTCCTGCCATTGAGGAGGAATCTGCTGAGGAATGTTGGTATTTGTCTTGGGAGAAATATAATTTTAGGAGCTTCAGTTGTCTGTTACTCTACTGGGGAATTAACTCCTTCTTGAGGAACCGGAAGTGAATTGCATATCTGGTCAGGGTACAGGTTGTGCAACGGCTTACTAGGGAAAGGAGAAATCGATCGAAACTGGTCGGATCTAGGTTTTACCGTGTTGTAAACTGCCGTCTAGAGATAAGAGAGAAGAAACCTGGATGTTAAGGTTGCTTCAAAATGAAATCCTGGATAGTAGGGCTATGAGAAGGAACCTGGATAACAGGGTTGCTTCGAAATGAAAGCCTGGATAGTAGGGATATGAAAAGGAACCTGGATGGTAGGGTTACTTCGAAATGAAAGCTTAGATAGTAGGGATATGAGAAGGAACCTGAGTCGTAGGGTTACTTCGAGATGAAAGCCTGAATAGTAGGGCTGTGAGAAGGAACCTGGATAGTAGGGTTACTTTGAAATGAAAGCCTGGATAGTAGAGCTGTGAGAAGGAACCTGGGTCGTAGGGTTTCTTCGAAATGAAAGCCTGGATAGTAGGGTTGTGAGAAGGAACCTCGATAGTAGGGTTACTTCGAAATGAAAGCCTGGATTGTAGGGCTGTTAGAAGGAACTTGGGTCATAGGGTTTCTTCGAAATGAAATCCTGGATAGTAGGGCTGTGAGAAGGAACCTGGATAGTAGGGTTACTTCGAAATGAAAGCCCGAATAGTAGGGCTATGAGAAGGATTCTGGGTCGTAGAGTTACTTCGAGATGAAAGCCTGAATAGTAGGGTTGTGAGAAGGAACCTGGATAGTAGGTGTGATACGGTGGCCATAACTGACTGTTTAATACTGGTTTGTGTTTTGCGTTTGTGTTTGCAAAATGTCGCGGTAAGAAAGAGTCGCCACCGACTTTTATATTATCCAACAAGGAAAGGAAAAAAGAACAGAAAAATTCCTTTTTGAGATATTTCTGAGTACGGGGGGTAGATTATAGAAAGGGAAGGTATTAGCACCCTTTCTATCCGTAGTTATCTACGGGCTCTTAGGTACTTGCTCATTATTTTCAAAATTGTTTTCTTTGTGTTTGCGTGATTTGAAAAGCTTTTGTTTTGACTCCGATTTAACTCTTGCTTCTGTCTTCAAGAGTGTAATGAAGTGTTTTGAAAACTTTGTTTGTAAAGGAGTGTAAGTGTGAAAAAAGTTTATTTTGTTTGAGCACGTACTTAAGAACTAATCTACCTACTCGAAAAAAGAATCGTTCTATGTTCGTTTCCTTTAGACAGCGTTATCCCATTATTAGTGAGAAGGTAGCACCGTCGTTGGAGTTTTGAGGGTCAATTCGAAAGGGACGTACGGTCACTAAAGCAATGTTAGGACGTCTTAGTAATAACCCCAATATCTTTGATCAATTATTCGAGGCAACAATATTCGAGGCAACCATTCTGAGGAAACTTTCCGAATCGGGACTTTGATCTTTGTTTAGACAAAAGGACGACCACTAAAGCATCCTATACTCAATGACCATTTACCGAAGGCAACCAAGTGGGGGTGTACCCTAGGAGTGCGCATGTGCGAGTGATTCAATTTCAGATTATTTATCTTTGCACATTGTAAGGTTATCTAATTGTTTTAAAGTTTATCATACATTCTTGTCATGCAAACTCTAATTATTCATACATCTAACAGTTTGATATTTTACGGAATATAAAATGTGGAAATTAAACTACACTATTACAAAGCTTTGGGTATTTACATATCCAAAAAACAAACCCTTTGAAAATAAAGCGATAAAAGTAAAGACCTAATAACTATTACAATTAAATTGAAAGACAAGTAAAAAGTAAAAACAAAGAAGAGAAAAGACTTATTCGATTCATGCCATGGACTCGTTCGATTCTCCCTTCTTTGGCCTTCTTTCGATTGAGCTAGGGAATGGGTGTGAGTAACCTTCGATTGGGCTTGAGTTGACGGGGCAAGCTTCGATTTTCACCCTTTCCTGCATCCTTTGATTGGGTTTGGGAAGGATATGGGTAAACTTCGACTGTAGGGAGAAAAGGGGGGCTTCAATTCAGAGGAAGAAGGCTACCTTTCCATTCTATGAAGGGTGTTGTTGGAAAGTCCTGAAGGATCACCTGTGGAGGCACTGCATCTGCAAAAATATGTTAGCAAAATAAAACGCATGACCTGGGTATCGAAACCCAGGACCTTCGATCCTGCGCGCGCTGGGTCTTTTCAGGCTATATCTGTAGCAATTGTTAGCAACAAAAAACATGACCTGGGTGCCAAACCCAAGCCCTTTGATTCTGTTTAGAATGTCAAATCGAATGAAACAACAAATATGGATGTGTTATGTAAATACAAAGTTTGACATTTTACCCTCTCTTACCAGTAGTTGGAACCTTTGATTTGGCACTTTCTGGATGTGGGTACCTTCGATCTGGGATTTCTGGGTGTGGATACTTTTGTTGAAGGATTGCTTTGGCTTGGATTACTTATGAAAATGTTGACAACCTTTGGTGGGTTTGTGGGAAGCGTATCTCAAAATGTCCTCCTCCTCTTGTAATGTGTCATTGGCCTCGTATTTATAGGAGTGTGAGGGTGCATGAAAATGGCAAGGTACATCCATTTAACCAGGCCTTTAAAGCTATGAGACAAGAATCATACATATTAAAAGACTTCCTTTTTGAATTATTCATGTCTCTTTGGAATCTTGAATGAACCTGGACACCTTTGATTTTCAAATGCCTTCAGGCCATGCTCTTCGATTGGTCTTGAGTTGCCTCCTTCGAATGGACTTCTTATGTACCCTTCGAATGGGCTTTCTGAATGCTTCTTCAAATGGACCTTTTAAATACTTCATTGAATGGACCTTTACATGTTCTTCGAATGGACCCTTTGAATGCTTCTTCGAATGGAGCTTTACATGTTCTTCGAATGAGTCATTTAAATGTTCTTCGAATGAGCCTCTTGTCTGGTGTGCTGGCAAGTTGAGGGGCCTTTTCCTTTGTGAATCGAAACAAACTTGTAGGAGATTCTTGCCTCGTGAGTCGAAGGTAAGCCTGCAGTCGTTAAAGCGTAGTCGAAGCATTGTGAAATTGACTTGATCGAAGGGGGTCTAGCGCTCAATCGAAGACTTGCGGACCAAAGCTAGATCGAAGGGTTCCAAACACCTAATCGAAGCTTACTAATCAAAGCCCAATTGAAGAGTGCCAAATGCCCAATCAAAGACTGGTGAGTCAAGCCTGTATCGAAGGATTTTGGATACCCAATCGAAGACTTTTCCCAGATGCCAATCGAAAGACACTTTGTCCATCTTCAAAAAACTTTATTTTTGTTAGGCAAGTGTTTGTGACCAACCATGTAAGGGAAGACCTTTGAAAACATGAGAGGGAAAATTTTGGGGTACAACAGTTGCCCCTGTTCAATCTTCTTAAACCTGAGGATGTAGATTAGCTTGTGTGCCTTTCGTGATCCGAAGGTGGAAGAGGATTGAACACTAAAAGGCCCAGAAATTTGCACTCGCATGAAGTGGTGTCCGTCTTGCGATATCGGAAATGGGCTTATAGATGCCACTTGGAAATTGCTGACAGGGGATGGGCTTAAAGATTACATCTGAAGGAGTGTCGATCGCATAAGAGATTCCTTAGCGAGAGCTTGTATACCTGTTGTTAAGGAAGATTCCGCTGAGGAATGTTAATCTATGTTTTGAGAGAAATAGAATTCTAGGAGCTTCAGTCGTCCGTTATTCTACTGGGAAATCATCTCTGTTGAAATTTAGGAACTTCGATTGTCTGTTATTCTATTGAGAAATCATCTCTTTTGAAATTTAGGAACTTCGATCGTGCGTTATTCTACCGAGGAATCATCTCTGTTGAAATTTAGGAACTTCGATCGTCTGTTATTCTACTAAGGAATCATCTTTGTTGAAATTTAGGAACTCGTCTGTTATTCTATTGAGGAATCATCTCTATTGAAATTTAGGAACTTCGATCGTCCATTATTCTACTGAGGAATCTTCTCTGTTGAAATTTAGGAACTCGTCCGTTATTCTACTGAGGAATCATCTCTGTTGAAATTTAGGAACTCGTCGGTTATTCTACTGAGGAATCATCTCTGTTGAAATTTAGGAACTCGTCCGTTATTCTACTGAGGAATCATCTCTTTTGAAATTTAGGAACTCGTCCGTTATTCTACTGAGGAATCATCTCTGTTGAAATTTAGGAACTCCTCCGTTATTCTACTGAGGAATCATCTCTGTTGAAATTTAGGAACTCGTCTGTTATTCTACTGAGGAATCATCTCTGTTGAAATTTAGGAACTCGACCGTTATTCTACTGAGGAATCATCTTTGTTGAAAATTAGGAACTCGTCCGTTATTCTACTGAGGAATCATCACTATTGAAATTTAGGAACTCGTCCGTTATTCTACCGAGGAATCATCTCTATTGAAATTTAGGAACTCGTCCGTTATTCTATTGAGGAATCATCTCTGTTGAAATTTAGGAACTCGTCCGTTATTCTACTGAGGAATCATCTAAGTTGAAATTTAGGAACTCGTCCATTATTCTACTGAGGAATCATCTCTGTTGAAATTTAGGAAATTGTCAGTTATTCTACTGAGGAATCATCTCTTTTGATATTTAGGAACTCGTCTGTTATTCTACTGAGGAATCATCTCGGGGAGATGAGATTAAACTTGCTATCTGGTCGTAATCCAGGCTTCGGAAGGAACTAAGCTGTTATCCGGTCGCATCCGGGTTTCACGGCTTGTTGGGGATTAAACTATTATCCGATAAAATTCGGGCTTCATAGCTTGCTTTTAAGAGATACCACTATCTGGTCGTAACCCAGGCTTCGCGGTAGTCTGATACTGTTATCCGATCGTTCTCCGGGCTTCACAAGATGCTGTAGGAATCAAGATGCTATCCGGTTGTACTCGGGCTTCATAACTTGGACTTTGTGAGAATTTGATTGTATCTTTCCTGAAAGGTAAAGGTTAATTGCATGTAATGCATGATATGTATCAAGTAATGATGTTCTCAAAATAAATGAGATTGTGTTGTATAATGTGTATGCATATGTCATGATGTATGGACATGTAATGTTTTTTATGACAATCTCTAGCTAGGGAAAACAAATCCCGGATTGCTGCTGGAGAGAACAAAAGTTGAATTCTTCGTTCTTGCTGGGGACAATGAACGAAGATGATTGTGAGCATAATCCTACAGGAGAGAATAACTCTGCTGGGGAATAGACTGATGAGGAAATGATTCTGTGGGGAAGAGATGTTTCTGCTAGAAGATCTGTTGATTTGGAAGAATCACCTCAGCTGGGGATGAATTACCGTTGTTGGCGGTGATACACTCTGTTGGGAATTGAGTTTCTGTTTGTGAGAGGAATGAACTCCACTGGGGATGATTTTCCAATTGCGACTTCACTGGGGATAATCTTATAGACTCTATTGGGGACAGTCTTCCAGACTATACCGGGTATAATCTTCCAGTGCTGGTGATAGGTTAACTCTGCTTGGGGAGAGTCTTACTGATTCATTCGCAATTGTGAACCTTAGTTGGGGAGAATTGTGTCCTGTTTAGGACAGCTAACATCATTGTCTTCTTCTTACTCTACGGGGAGTGAATGTTACTGGGATGCATGCTGAGGATATGACAATGACTTCGTATCAAGACCTTTCTGCCCCTATTTCTGTGGAAGAATGTTCCTGCGGAGGCCTTGTGGATCGAGTGTTATCCCAACTTATGAGGTGCTTGGTAACTTTCGATCGAAATGATAATTCTTCTTTTGTTAGGCAAATAACGATATGACGGGACATAGTCGTACGCTCTAATCCCTAACTTTTGCCTGGACCGTCTTTTCAGATTGTCAGTCCACCGGGATACCCTTTTTTGCCCAAACCGCCTTTTCAGGTTTTCAACTTGCCGGGTGTACAGATTTTTTATTTTCATCCCTTATTTTTGCCCGAACCCTTTTGGTTCGTCGGGATGCCCTTATTTTTGCCTAGGCCAGTCAACCTAGCGGGTCTTTGTTCATGCACAGTATTTTCTGACTATGTCCATGCTCTCAGGGTGTAGGGTGTTGTCACTGTCGGTAGCGTTATGTTGCCATACTACCAGAAGATGTTCGTTTGATCATGCAAGATTCGTTGCTGGAATTCCTGTCCAATGCCCCAAGTGATTCAGATGGAGATTTGCCCCTGGCTATTTGGCATCTTTGAGAGATTCCTTGAATCTTGACTTGACTGCCCCAGATGATGGACAATGATCATGTCGTGCCCCTTGGTTGGAAGCGTTTTTTCGACTTGAGGTGATCCTTTTTATTGAGAAGGTTTTTTGTTCACTAGATATTCGTCGTGCGAATTTCTCTGCTGTTGAACAAATAGTCATATGCAAACAATTTTATTTTAAGAATGCAAAGCTTATGTCTGTTTTGAAACTTTGAAAATGCTTTTTTCAGTAAAACAGGCAAATTTTGTAAAACGTGATGTCCACTCAGGATTTACAGCAAGTCCTATAGGAGTCAGGATACCTTTTGTAACAGTATGTTCTCGAACTAACCCATGCTTCAGCTAGGACTTTTAAGGGTTATAACGTGGCCTGGTTCACGGTTCAAGAAACAGAGGATAAAGGCTCAAATTTTATTTGTACCCACCCATTCTTCGTGATGTTCTTCGATCCTAAACTCAGCTAATTGTGCATTTAGATCCCGTTTGAGTCTTTTATCTAATACTCCAGTGATGGTTCGGATATTTACAGTTTATTTTGAACAGGCAGTCATTTTTGTTGAGAGTTTGCAAGACCTCTTTCTTTTTTGATTTTATTATCCCTCTTTTTTGCCTGAACTGTTTCTTTTTGTGATTACAGTCAGCAGGATGCCCCCGTTTTTTTCTTAAGTCTCCTTCACAGGTTTTGACTTAATGGGCTTTTATTTCGAGAGATAATGACTGCCTGTCTTTGATGATTATAAGGAACCATCACTGTCTTTTGTTTTGGAAGGACCTCTTTGATGCCATTCATTGTGCACCCGAATTAACTGAGAAAACTACCCCGCCCTGGGTTGTGATTAAGGGTTTTAATATGTGTGAAAAGAAAAAACTCCTACTTCTTTGGCTCAAAGGGGTTGACTAGGGATTATCTTCCTTATAACTTCAGTGTTTAGGATTTGAAACAACGCCTGTACATCGTCAGCGGGGTCTATTCAAAAGCATACTGTAGAGATTTGATATCATTTTCGTCATCCTCCCACTAAAGGCTTAGAGCTTTTTAATTAAGATTTGAACATCACAAAAAGGAAAGCAATTTAAATATAGTGAATACGAATGGATTGGTTCAAAACAGACATATGCAATGCATTGATAAAGTAACAAAGTTTGACATGAACAAATATTCGAACAATCAAAAGAAAATTACAACTTGAAATTTCTAATGAACAAAAGCCTCTCTTGTCAGAACTTGTCACTTCAAATGGTGAGCCTTGGAGGATTGACAGAAACATTCCAGTTGACCATCTTGTGTGAATTCCAATGCTCCTTCATCAATCAGGTCTTGAATTTTATTTCTCAACGCCCAACAGTTGTTGGTGTCATGTCCCGGACTGTTGGAGTGATATGCACACCTTGCATCAGGATTGTAGTTAGGCGATGAAGTCTTGGGATTCGGATGAGGTCCTATCAACGTCACCAGATTCACCCTTAACAGGTGTCGTAAAGCTTGAGACAGCGGCATGTTGAGCTTGGTAAACTACCTCTTTGGCGTATCTGGCTTACTCTAATTAAACCGTTGTTTTGGGTGAGGTTGTTGTTTGACCCGTGAGGTAGTAGCAACTTGGAGAGGTCCATTATTCACCAAACCAAACCCTTGTCTTCTCGGAGGTTGATCAATAACTTGGTCCCCGGCCTCGACTGTTTGCTTCATACTGTTGTATCTGTCTTGATGAAGCTGGTTGATAATAGTTCTCAACTCTTCTTGTTCCCTTGCTAAGCCTTGGATAAGGGTCATCTGCCCCAGCATTTGGGTTCTTATTGCATCTACCTCAGCTTGCAGTTGTTCCAGACGCTCGTCCTTGTTATCTTCAGGACTTTTCTTGACCAAGTTCCCAACGAGGAGTGTTTTCAACTCTTCCTGCCCCTTGGATAGGTTTAGGAATATTTCCCTGAACTGAACTTCTTGAGTTTGAAGATCTCTGTTGTCTTGTTTGAGAGCCATTGCTGAAATAAACAGCGAGAACATGAGAGACCTGTACTGGAAGACCTTTTATGCAATGATATGTATGATATATGTATGTAATGTTTTCAAGGATCTCGCAGGGTAAACAAGAAACTGTAAGATTTTGGTTGCATCTTGATTGAAGAAACTTCGTGTCGTTAAGAGTCATTCTTCAAGAGTTAAGCTCACCATATCGAGTGGGTCATAGCCACTGACTCATGTTATCGTGTTTTGATATCTAGACGGCATTGGCTAGAGGAAAAATAAATCCCCTTTGCCCCTTGCTAGACATTTGATTTACCATAACCTGCATCACAAACCCTTGAGATCCTTGAAATGGTTAAGGAAATGTTAAGGCATGATGTTATGATGTGTGTGCTATACGTTTAAGCAAAAGTGCGAGGTAATGTAAGAAAGTACACTCGGCAAGAAATCCAAGTTATTGGATAAGGACTGTAAACAAAACCTGCAAGGAACTCATATTGTCAGATAATGAAAATGTGCAAGTAGTTCAAGTTGAAAGCACACAAGTCACACAAACAGCCTTAGGTTTAAGCTTGCATGGGGTTTAGGTACTACCCTCTTGAAGTTCAGTTGGTTCAACCTGTCCTAATAATAGTAACCGGGTTCTAGAGGTTCTCAATATCACTGACCATCCTCCATCGGTCATAATTCCAGTCACGCAATATTTTCTTGCGTCCGGAACCATCTCGAGAGTATTGTCTCAATGAGTGTAGCATTCTGCTACTTTCTATGGCCAAGTTGGTTAATTATAGGTTCTAATGTCAGTTGATGCTTAATGACCCATATAGCAGCCCCATACTCTCCTTGTTGCTCCACAAGGGATATCGGTACCAACTAATGTGCCACATCAACATAGCTACTGCTTCAACTGTATCGGTCTATGCCGTACAATTCCCTCACAGTCTATTGCTACTTACCTAATAGGTTTCCCCCAGATCCGGGTTAGGATCTATAGTAATTCCGATACAAAGCCCACAAAGATAAAGCAATCAAATCAAACAGTTGAAAACAATATGATGAACTATTCCTAAGGTACACCCCACTTATTAAGTCCCCAGCAGAGTCGCCAGTTCTGTGATACGGTGGCCAGAACCGACTGTTTAATACTGGTTTGCGTTTTGCGTTTGTGTTTGCAAAATGTCGCGGTAAGCAAGAGTCGCCACCGACTTTATTTTATCCAACAAGGAAAGGAAAAAAGCACAGAAAAATTCCTTTTTTGAGATATTTCTGAGTACGGGGGGTAGATTATAGAAAGGGAAGGTATTAGCACCCTTTCTATCCGTAGTTATCTATGGGCTCTTAGGTACTTGCTCATCATTTTCAAAATTGTTTTCTTTGTGTTTGCGTGATTTGAAAAGCTTTTGTTTTGACTCTGATTTAACTCTTGCTTTTGTCTTCAAGAGTGTAATGAAGTGTTTTGAAAACTTTGTTTGTAAAGGAGTGTAAGTGTGAAAAAAGTTTATTTTGTTTGAGCACGTACTTAAGAACTAATCTACCTACTCGAAAAAAGAATCGTTCTATGTTTGTTTCCTTTAGACAGCGCTATCCCATTATTAGTGAGTAGGTAGCACCGTCGTTGGAGTTTTGAGGGACAACTCGAAAGGGACGTACGGTCACTAAAGCAATGTTAGGACGTCTTAGTAATAACCCCAATGTCTTAGATCAATTATTCGAGGCAACAATATCCGAGGCAACCATTCCGAGGAAACTTTCCGAATCGAGACTTTGATCTTTGTTTAGACAAAAGGACGACCACTAAAGCATCCTATACTTAATGACCGTTTACCAAAGGCAGCCAAGTGGGAGTGTACCCTAGGAGTGCGCATGTGCGAGTGATTCAATTTCAGATTATTTATCTTTGCACATTTTAAGATTATCTAACTGTTTTAAAGTTTATCATACATTCTTGTCATGCAAACCCTAATTATTCATACATCTAACAGTTTGATATTTTGCGGAATTTAAAATGCGGAAATTAAACTACGCTATTACAAAGCTTCGGGTATTTACATAGCCAAAAAACAAACCCTTTGAAAATAAAGCGATAAAAGTAAAGACCTAATTAACTATTACAACTAAACTGAAAGACAAGTAAAAAGTAAAAATAAAGAAGAGAAAATACTTCTTCGATCCATGCCATGGACTCCTTCGATTCAACCTTCTTTGGCCTTCTTTCGATTGAGCTAGGGAATGGGTGTGAGTAACCTTCGATTGGGCTTGAGTTGATGGGGCAAGCTTCGATTTGCACCCTTTCCTTCCTCCTTCGATTTGGTTTGGGAAGGATATGGGTAAACCTCGACTGCAGGGAGAAATGGGGGGCTTCGATTCAGAGGAAGAAGGTTGCCTTTCGATTCTATGAAGGGTATTGTTGGAAAGGCCTGAAGGATCACCTGTGGAGGCACTGCATCTGCAAAAATATGTTAGCAAAATAAAACGCATGACCTGGGTATCGAAACCCAGGTCCTTCGATCCTGCACGCGCTGGGTATTTTCAGGCTATATCTGTAGCAAGTGTTAGCAACAAAAAACATGACCTGGGTGCCAAACCCAAGCCCTTTGATTCTGTTTAGAACGACAAATCGAATGAAACAACAAATATGGATGTGTTATGTAAATACAAAGTTTGACATTTTACCCTCTCTTACCAGTAGTTGGAACCTTCGATTTGGCACTTTTTGGATGTGGGTACCTTCGATCTGGGATTTCTGTGCGTGGATACTTTTGTTGAAGGGTTGCTTTGGCTTGGATTACTTATGAAAATGTTGACAACTTTTGGTAGGTTTGTGGGCAGCATATCTCAAAATTTCCTCCTCCTCTTGTAATGTGTCATTGGCCTCGTATTTATAGGAGTGTGAGGGTGCATGAAAATGGCAAGGGACATCCATTTAACCAGGCCTTTAAAGCTATGAGACAAGAATCAGACATATTAAAAGATTTCCTTTTTGAATTATTCATGTCTCTTTGGAATCTTGAATGAACCTGGACACCTTTGATTTTCGAATGCCTTCAGGCCATGCTCTTTGATTGGTCTTGAGTTGCCTCCTTCGAATGGACTTCTTATGTACCCTTCGAATGGGCCTTCTGAATGCTTCTTCAAATGGACCTTTTGAATACTTCATCGAATGGACCTTTACATGTTCTTCGAATGGACCCTTTGAATGCTTCTTCGAATGGACCTTTACATGTTCTTCGAATGAGTCATTTAAATGTTCTTCGAATGAGCCTCTTGCCTTGTGTGCTGGCAAGTTGAGGGGAATTTTCCTTTGTGAATCGGAACAAACTTGTAGGATATTCTTGCCTCGTGAGTCGAAGGTAAGCCTGAAGTAGTTAATGCATAGTCGAAGCATTGTGAAATTGACTTGATCGAAGGGGGTCCAGCGCTCAATCAAAGACTTGCAGACCAAAGCTTGATCGAAGGGTTCCAAACACCTAATCGAAGATTACTAATCAAAGCCCAATCGAAGAGTGCCAAATGCCCAATCGAAGACTGGTGAGTCAAGCCTGTATCAAAGGATTTTGGATACCCAATTGAAGAATTTTCCAAGATGCCAATCTAAAGACACTTTGTTCATCTTCAAAAAACTTTATTTTCGTTAGGCAAGTGTTTGTGACCAACCATGTAAGGGAAGACCTTTGAAAACATGAGAGGGAAAATTTTGGGGTACAACAGTAGGGTTACTTCGAAATGAAAGCCTGGATAGTAGGGCTGTGAGAAGGAACTTGGGTCGTAGGGTTACTTCGAAAAGAAAGCCTGGATAGTAGGGATGTGAGAAGGAACCTGGGTCGTAGGGTTTCTTCGAAATGAAAGCTTGGATAGTAGGGTTGCGAGAAGGAACTTGGGTCGTAGGGTTACATCAAAATGAAAGCCTGGATAGTAGGGTTGTGAGAAGGAACTTGGATAGTAGGGTTACTTCGAAATGAAAGCCTGGATAGTAGGGCCGTGAGAGGGAACATGGGTCGTAGGGTTTCTTCGAAATGAAAACCTGTATAGTAGGGCTGTGAGAAGGAACCTGGGTCGTAGGGTTACTTCGGAATGAAATCCTGGATAGTAGGGCTGTGAGAAAGAACCTGGATAGTAGGGTTACTTTGAAATGAAAGCCTGGATAGTAGGGCCGTGAGAAGGAACCTGGGTCGTAGGGTTACTTCAAATGAAAGCCTGGATAGTAGGGCTATGAGAAGGAACCTGGGTCGTAGGGTTACTTCGAAATGAAAGCCTGGATAGTATGGCTGTAAGAAGGAACCTGGATAATAGGGTTACTTTGAAATGATTGCCTGGATAGTAGGGCTATGAGAATGAACCTGGATAGTAGGGTTACTTCAAAATGAAAGCCTGGATAGTTAGGTTGTGAGAAGGAACCTGGGTAGTAGGGTTACTTGAAAGCAATAGTTTAAATTAGCTTATCTGTTTGGTTTCGGGAACCAAGTTTCCATTAGTCATCTGCAGACGTGACCTGTATAAATGCTGGATTTGTTGAAGCTAATCATCTTTCCTGAAAAGATAGCAGGGTTAATTATATGCGATGCATGAAATGCGGGGTTAGATGATGTTCTCAAAATAAATGAGATTATGTTGTATATGATATATATGCGTATGTTATGATGTATGTTCATGAAATGCTATCGGGGTATGCTCGCGTCTAGGAAAATAAATCCCTGACTGTTGCTGGAGATTTATAAATATTCTATCAAGAAGAGATGCTGCTTGAGAATAACTTTGCGGAGAACAAACTTAGGAAGTGTATTTCTGTAGCTGAAGTGATGAACTCTGTCGGGGATTGAGCCTCTGTATCTAGAGAAATAAACTCTTCTTGGGGGATGAAATTTACTGACACGCCCATGATTACGAAATTTGGCTGGAGGATATAGCTGTCAGGTTTCAGCATGATCCTCGATGGGGAGGTTATGTCCTGTTTCGGGAAAGCTGACATAAATGCTTTTGAATACTTTTACTCTGTGGGGAGTATATGTACCAATGATTATGTTCCCAAGCTGGCTCTATCCTGGCACCTGCTGGGCAGAGTAACTGTTGGATTTGGCACTTCTTATTTTTGCCCCTGTTTTTGGAATTACGAGTAATTTTCTTTTGTTTCTTATGCAAATATTTATAAGCAGCAATCATTTTCAAATGCATATATCAAAAATAAGTCATTGGGCATTCTTGCAAAACAAAACAGAAAAAGAATAAAGAATCGAAGTTTCTTGCGAAAATGATTTGTATTGATTTTTAAAGTTGGCCTATAACAGGCGTTTTTGTACAGAGAGGTTGGCGCTCTAGTAAGACAACGCCGCCATAAGAATAGAAGCTATACAAATTTATGTAAAAGAAGAAAAAAAACAAAACAGCTATGAGAAATAACCCATTGGGTTCCAACTCTGCTATTGCCTTTATATCTTCAAGCGTCTCATCACTTTGCTACTTGGCCAAAAGTTGATCCAATTGATTGGTGTCGTCTGAGCTTGATAGTCGATACTGAGGTCTGATCGCAATATGATCCAATGAAACATAGTGGTACGCTTTATATACCTAACTTTTTCCTGGACCGCCCTTTCGGGTTTTCAGTCCACGGGGATACCCTTTTTTGCCCAAGTTGCCCTTTCAGGTTTTCGACTTGCCGGCTGTACAGATTTTGACATTTTCATCCCTTACTTTTGCCCGAACCCTTTTGGTTCACCGGGAAGCCCTTATTTTTTCCTAGGCCAGTCAACCTAGCGCGTCTTTTGATTAGGCGTAGTATCTTTTCACTATGTCTGCATTGACAGGGTGAGGAAGGTCGTCACCGTCCATGGTGGTTAGAATCATAGCTCCACCCGAGAAAATATTCTTAACCACAAATGATCCTTCGTACGTGGGGGTCCATTTGCCCCTGCGATCACCTTGTGGCAGTATGATGAGCTTGATCACTAGATCCCCGACTTGATATTCTTGACGTCTGACTTTCTTGTTAAAAGCCTTGATCATTCACTTTTGATACGTATGACCATGGCAGATAGCAGAAAGTCTCTTTTCATCGATTAGATTTAACTGATCAAGTCGGGTTCGGATCCAGTCGTCTTCGTTCAAACCCGCATCCTTCATAATCCTGAGAGAAGATATCTGGACCTCGATGGGTAGGACTGCCTTCATGCCATATACCAGAGAGTAGGGTGTTTCCCTTGTCGACGTCTGTGCTTAGGTACGGTATCCATGAAGAGAAAATGGTAACATCTCATGCCAGTCTTTGTATGTTATTGTAATCTTATTTACAATCTTCTTGATGTTCTTGTTAGTCGCTTCTACAGCACCATTCATCTTCGGCCGGTAGGGAGAAGAGTTATGATGTTGTATCTTGAATTGCTTACAGAGCTCGGTGATCATCGTGTTGTTGAGATTTGTACCATTATCAGTAATAATTCTTTTTGGCACACCATATCGACAGATCAGATTATGTCGGATAAACTGCGCCATAACGCTCTTGGTTACTGTAGCAAAAGAGGCTGCCTCAACTCACTTCGTGAAGTAATCAATGGCTACTAGGATGAAACAATGTCCATTGGGAGTGGTGGGCCTGATTTCTTCGATCATGTCGATGCCCCACATTTCAAAGGGCCACGGAGCTGTCAAGATGTTTAAGGGGACCGGAGGCACATGCACCTTATCAGTGTAGATTTGGCACTTATGACAAGTTCGTGAGTGCTGATAACAATCGGCTTCCATAGTGGACCAGTAGTATCCTGCCCGTAGGATCTTTTTAGCCATGGTATGTCCACTAGAATGGGTTCGGATGGTGCCTTCATGTAGATCTGTCATGATCCTCTCTGCTTCACTCTTATCTACACACCGTAGTAGTGTTGAGTCATGGTTGCGTTTATAGAGGATTGCATTACCGAGGAAGAACTTTGCAGCGAATCTTCTCATAAACTTCTTATCATTGAAAGATGCCCCTTCGAGATACTCTTGAGCCTCGAGATACCTTTTGACTTCGTGAAACCAGGGTTTGTCTGGCACTTCATCGGTATCGATTTCACAGTAGTGTGTTGGTTCATCCAACCTCTCAATGGTGATTTGGGGAGATTCGTTGTCCCACCTAACCTTGAACATAGAAGACATGGTAGCTAACGCGTCTGCTAACTAGTTCTCCTCTCGTGGAAAATATTCAAAGGTTACCTCCTCAAAGTGTGGGAGCAATGTCAGTACGTACTCTTTATACGGGATGAGATTCGGGTGTTTCGTATCCCACTCGCCTTTGATCTGACTTATTACCAAAGCAGAATCCCCGAATACATTCAAAAACTTGATCCTTAGGTCAATAGCAGCCCTAAGACCCATGATGCACGCTTCATACTCCGCCATGTTGTTGGTGCAGTTGAAACATAATCGAGCAGTGAACGGAGTATGACAGCCCTCAGGAGATATGATTACAGCGCCAATGTTATCACCCAGTGCGTTTGAGGCTCCATCAAAATACATAGACCATCGGGATCCCTCCTCGGGTCCTTCATCCGGTCCAGGTTCTTCATAGTCAGTCACCAACATAATATTCTCATCTGGGAACTCAAAATTCATGGAATGGTAGTCATCCACGGCCTGATGAGCCAAATGATCAGCCAATACACATCCCTTGATTGCTTTTTGCATTATGTATTGGATGTCGTATTCGGTTAAGATCATCTTCCATCTTGCTATTCTTCCGGAGAGGGCAGGTTTCTCGAAAATGTACTTGATCGGATCCATCTTCGATATCAATAAGGTAGTGTGAGTCAGCATATACTGTCTCAGTCAAGGAGCAGCCTATGCCAAAATGCATCAAGTTTTCTCGAGCAGTGAGTATCTTGTCTCACAATCGGTAAACTTTTTGCTAAGGTAGTATATTGTGTGCTCTTTTCGACCAAACTCATCATGCTGGCCCAGCACACACCCCATTGAATTGTCTAGCATTGTCAAGTACAATATCAAAGGTCTTCCTTCAACTGGAGGCATCAGAATTGGTGGTTCTTGAGGTTATTCCTTGATTCTTTCGAAAGCGGTCTGACATTCATCATTCCACATTACCACTTGATCTTTTTTCAGAAGCTTGAAGATTGGCTCACAAGTAGCAGTTAGATGTGAAATGAACCTGGCGATATAATTCAGGCATCCCAAGAAACCTCTAACTTCCTTCTCTGTACGGGGAACTGGCATTTCTTGTATAGCCTTTACCTTTGTAGGATCTACTTGGATGCCTTTGTCGCTGACAATGAAACCCAGAAGTTTACCAGACCTTACCCCGAAGGTACACTTGTTCGGATTCAACCTCAGCTTATATATCCTCAACCTGTCAAACAACCTTTGTAGATGATCAAGGTGATCTTCCTCGGTTTGAGACCTGGCTATCATGTCATCAACATAGACTTAGATCTCGTGGTGAATCATATCATGGAACAAAGCGACCATGGCGCGCTGATAAGTTGCCCCAGCATTCTTCAACCCAAAAGGCATCACTTTGTAACAGAAGGTGCCCCACTGTGTGATGAAGGTCGTCTTCTCCATGTCTTCAAGAGCCATCTTGATCTGGTTGTAGCCAGAGAAACCGTCCATGAAGGAGAATATTTTGTGTTGCACGGTCTTGTCGACCAGAACATCAATGTGAGGAAGAGGGAAGTCATCCTTGGGGCTTTCCCTATTCAGATCTCTGTAATCTACATACATCCGTACCTTACCTTCCTTCTTAGGTACCGGAACTACATTGGCAACCCACTATGGATAAGAAGTGACAGCTAAGAAACCTGCGTCGAACTGCTTCATGACCTCTGCCTTGATCCTCTCTGACATTTCAGGGCGCATACGATGGACCTTCTGTTTAACCGGAGGATAGTCTTCTTTAGTCAGCAGGCAGTGTACCACAATATCAGTGTCCAAACCAGACATGTCTTCATAGGACTAGGCGAATATCTCAACATAGTCGTGCAACATCTGTACCAACCTCTGTTTGACACTAAGCTCCAAATTTGCACCTATTTTAACCTCTTTTCTTTCTTCCTCAGTACCCAATTTCACTGTCTCAACCGACTCTTCATGAGGATGTATGGCCCTTTCTTCTTGCTGTAATAGTCTAGCAAGTTCTCCAGGCACCTCACAATCATCCTCACCTTCTTCTCTGGCTTGGTTGATCGAATTTTTGAAGTCATAACTGGAAATAGCAGAGCTGTTATCAATGGGATCCAGAGTGGATATGGATCTGCATTATGATACGTGAGTGTGTGTAAGAGAATAGATGTTTTGATAGAGTGCAAACAGAAAAGAAAGAATAGAGAGCGCAAAATTTGTATGCAAGAAACGTCCAATGCTTTATTAATGATATATGAAATGACAAATAATAGCCCTCACAAGCAAAACCAATGTGCCTCGGGCAAGGCACAAGGCCGTAAAGTTTTAAATTATTTATTACAAATATCAAAACAAGTAATACAATTACTGCGGAATAAAATAAACTGGTATAAAGTCCCTAGCCGTCCAGTTACTCGGTCGACTGTTGGTAGTTGGGTAGATCCAATTGTCGATATCCCAATCTTCCTCGCTGTCTTCAATGGTATTAATTCCCTGATTACTGATGTGAAGGGGAGGTCCTCCCACCCGAGTGCGTCGAACAGTCCTTTGAGCCCCTTCTTCCACCACGGCCCTGGCGTCATTGAGAGAAACCATCTTCAGAGGAGGTTTACTACTGGTAGTAGTTTCAGTCAATGCCAAGATCTGAGGGATCTCTTCAAAGTTCTGACAAGGAGTCTCTATGAATTCCCCGTCCATCTCTACGTAGAGGAAGGAATTGAGGTGGCTCACCATATACTCCTCTTCACCCCGCACTGTGGCAATCTTCCCTTTTACTAGATACTTCAGCATTTGGTGTAGTGTGGAAGTAACTTCCCCAGCCTCATGGATCCAAGGACGACCCAACAAGGAAGAATACGACGGCCTGATGTCCATCACATAGAAGGTGGACCCAAAGGTCTGAGAACCCACTTGGACAGGGATATCCACCTCCCCGTGCACCATCCTTTTCGACACATCAAAAGGCCTTTCCATAATGTTACTAGGCTTTAAAGTCAAACCCTCGCACTCCAACCGGTCCAATGCCTTCTTGGACAGAACATTCAGCGAAGACCCAGTATCTACCAACACATGAGCCATAGTGGTGCCCCTGCATTCAATCAAGACATGCAGAGCATCATTATGCTTCCTTCCCTTCGGTGTCAAGTCTGCATCTGAAAAACTCATCCCATTGTCAGCAGTCATGCTGGCCATGCAATCTTTAAATTGATCAGTTAAAGTCTCTTGCGGCACATGCGCAGTTTTGAGCAATGCAATCAAATCCTTCGCATGGGCCAAGGAGCACAACAGCAAGGATAACATGGATATTTTTGAGTGGGTTTGCCCCAGTTGCTCGACCATATTGTAGTCTCTCTTTTTAATTATTTTCTATATTTCCTCTATCTCTTGCTTAGAGGCTTCCACAACAGTTTTTCTAGGCGCCTCCGTCCGAGCAGGCTCACCTATAACTTCTTTGTTGCGGGTATCAGATGACTCGCCGACAGGGGTAATAACTGGAGTAAGAACAGGGGTTGTAGTTGATGTACCAACAGGAACAGCATATGGAATGACAATAGGCCTGTTGATAGTATTAGGGGAAATCTCGGGAGAGAAGACCATTCCACTTCGGGTAACCTTGTTGGTTCCAAAAATGTTACCAATATCAGGTTCAACCTCTTCATTTTTCAAATCTTGTTTTATGCCATGATAGTACACATTGGCACCATAATGCCAGGGGACAGCTTTGTCCGATACATACGGAACAGGACCAGGAACAGTGATTATTAGCAGAGCGATTCTTGGAGAAGATGTAATCCTAATAGGTCTTCTCGAGGAGACCTTGGAAGGATTGGCGGAAATGGTTATAATGGCAATATCTTCAGATGGTACAACAGGAACCAATGTTTTTTCGAACAAAATTTATTTGCTGGCCATCAGGTGTTGAACACCTGACTTCAGCAAATGGCAACCAGAAGGTAGAAATGAACACATGTGGCAACCTTCACCACAACCCGGAAATAAATCGGCCATCATCAAATTCTTCTTCACAGTCATGAGAGGATTAGAAACTTCATCCACCAAGGTTACAAACAAGTCGGTATCAACAACATTAACTCCACGACCGTGCTTAGGCATGGGCGCAGTTTTGACATTGGGCTTTTCCGGAGCATCGAACTTAATTTACTTGGCTTCAATCAGATCTTGTACCTTATTTCTTAGAGCCCAGCTGTGATACGGTGGGAGAACTGACTTGAAGGTTTTACGGTTTGATTGTAAATGTTGCGGTTAGCAAGAGTCGCCACCGAGTTTTCTTTTATCCAAAAGGAAAGGTGAAAAAGCATAGGAAAGACCTTTGAGATTGTTTCTTGGGTTCGGGGGGTAGATTATAAAAAGGGAAGGTATTAGCACCATTTTTATCAATGGTTTTCCATGGGCTCTTAGTTACTTGCTAGATCACTTGCTTTTGCTTGAAATTGTGCTTTGTGTGGTTTTTTTGAAAGTATTTTGTAAAGAGGCCATTGTTTAGGCAATCTTTGTAATGATTCTCATTCGTAAGATTGTATACAAAGATGTTGATCGTTTGAAAATGTTTTCAATTTTGTAAGATGTTTTGAAAGTGTATGTGATTGTTTTGAAAATAGCAAGGATGTTTGTTTTGAAATGGAGCAAGTAATTAGGAGTAATCTACCTACTCAAATGTCTTCCTTGTTCATTTTCTCTCCCTTTGACATTGTTGTCTTACCATTGTTTTAGTAAGCAACCCTATCTTTGGATGTAAACGGGACGGGCGTGGGTCATCGTATAGTTGTGATTTAGCAATGTTGCAAAGTATCTTAGCATTCTTTTTTAGGGACTAAGATCATTTTATAAGGAAACTTTGAATAGGGTCATCGAGAGACTATGATCTCGTATTTGTTTGTTATTTTGATAAGATACCTTACATGCGTAATATGGCCATTTTGCATAAGGAAACCAAGTGGAATAACCCTAGGGGTGTTTGTGTGCAAGTGTGTTATTTTCATGCTTGTTTTTTGTCTTTGGATTAGGGTTTTCTATTTGATTGATTTTATTCTTTCCATTCAAACCCTAATTACTAGCATATTATGTAAAAGCGATAAATTGCGAAATCTAAAGTTACTACGCTATTACAACATTTGTGGGAGGGGGGTACACAATTTATGAATGAGGATTGCAATAATAAAACCTAATTAATCTATTACAACCAAATTGAATATTGTACAAATATTTGAAGAAATTTATAAAGTACAAATGCAAATTGAAAGAAATGATTTTTGTGATTGGATTTTTGTATGAAAGATGTTTTAACCTAAACCTAATTAGAGAAAAAGTAATTAAATTAAATTAACTTAAGTTAATTAAGAAAAGAAATTAATTAAGAAAATATTTTAATTAAGAAAAGAATTTTGAATAAAAAACCCTAAATCTATTTTAGTTGATTAAAGGAAAATAAGTTTAAAGAAAAAAAAGTATTTTTTTTATGTATTTGTCTTGAAAATAATATGTGGTATTATGGAATATTTTTGGTCTTTTTATATTAAAAATAAACATCTTTAGGTAAATAATAATCTAGTTTTAATTTAATTTACAAGATAACTAATAAAGATAAATAAAGCATAATGAATAAAAATAATTTTTTATGTGGAAAAATATTTAAATCATGTCAAAATATAAATCTATTATTTTTATACATTTCATGATTTTTTTTGGTATTTTAGAAAATATATTTAAAAGAAAAATAAATAAATAAAAATTAAATGGGCCAAGGTGGTGTCACAAGTAATCAGGGAGGAAATGTTAGAAAAAAAACATTAGGCCCATGAAGTGGAGGCCCAGCGCTGCAAGAGACAAAAAATGTGGAAAAATGTGAGAAAATGCAAAAGGCAGCGTGCTGAGGCTCGAACCCACGATCTCTAGCAATAACGTGTGTTGCCTTACCACTGGGGTGGATGTACATCCGTTAACATAAGTGAAATGACAAATACATAACATAAGTCAAGTCCTGAAAATGACTTCATCTTCAACCTCCAGCCATGGTTCCTGTAACTTGCTCATTTCTCAGTGAAAATGGAAAATGTAAACATGAAAGTTGTGGTGTTTCTTCCCACGATTTCAACCATATAACTTATGTAAGCTAACAATCAAAGATAAGATATAATTTTGCTGGCCCTAAATTAAAACCTAATTTTTTCAGAAATTTCAAATCCAAAATTCTCTATGCACAGCCAATATAAATGGAAACCATGAACATGGTTAGCGTTAGAGTAAGGATATCTACATTTTGTTTTCACAAATCAGGATCAAATGATGCTTGTATGAAGAGATAGAAGTTTGAGTTTTTACCTCTTGCAACTGGAGTCGTGAATGGAGTTTGAGCAACTTTTGAGATGGCCTGAGGATCTGTTTAGCTTGCCTGGACCTCCTTGAGTGTATCCCAACTCTTACTTTGCCTTGAAAGTCCCTGAATCTCTCTATTCAAGTCAACCTACAAGCTTGATATTTGAAAATGGTTGATAGTGATGGAGGAGTTACAGTGAGGAAACAAGGGTATGGATTGCTTTGATATGATATATATTAAGTGTTTGGGTGGTTAAAACTTAATACGCACGAGTGGATTTGGAGATGGCTATGTGAGGTTCAAAACTGTCAAGTTATGGCAGATTCTGAGTTGCAGAGTGCTTGAGAGTATTTTGGAGTCTTAGCATTCGTGTGTCAACTTGTAAATAGTGTGTATACTTATAAGCAAGAGGTTTTGAGGCTTGTCACAACTCAAAATTTAAAAACTCACATGTTTTGCTTGGTTACTTGTTTTTGAAGCAAAGCTAGCAAGCATGGTTTCAATGTGAAGTACAAGGTTTGTAGGGTGGCTGAGACCTTTAAACACACTTGTTATGATTGTGTAGAGTGTGTTTGTGCAGAAAAAACAAATGCAAGGCTCAATGCAAGCTGACTTTGCATAAAGCTTGCTTTTCTAAAATGGCAATGTTGCCTTTCTTCCCAAAATGGAATTATATTTGCACAATGCATTGAATGCTTGGATTAAAGCTTCCAATATCTATGAAAACATTTAATTATGGAGTGAAAGTCAAGTTAGAAGCCTGAAAAGAGAGATTTGTACAGCATGCTTGAGGATTGGATCCAATGTTCTTCACAAAATGGCTTGTAATCCAAGTGACAAAACAACAACTTCATATCTTTGATTCTCCCTACTCAAGAATGATATCAAGGAGTTCTTGGACATTTTGGAAAGCTTGCAATGTTATCTATAACTCATCTTTGAATTGCTTTTGAATATTCCCCTTGGAACTATGTGAAAAATTGCCATGAAGTTAGGTCAAAAATCTGCCTAAATAGGGCAAAATTTCACTAAGTCATTTTTAGTTCATGAGCATGTATTCACAAAATTATAACTTGAGATCCAAGAATTTTTATGAGAAGTTGTGTGAAGAAAAGTTGTAGATTTCATGGAGATATACAACTTTCATGTTGGAAGTTTCCTTTGAATCATCTTGCATCATGGTGAAAATTTTGCTCAAAATTGTGAAAAAATAAGAAATTTTCTATACTTAGAAAAATTTCTAAGTTAAGAAATTTCATCTTTTCAAAATAAAATCTTGAATTCTTGATTTCTTGATGAACAAGTTTCATATTTTTACATTTTTTGATGAATTATGACCCTTGGCACTTGAATTTGACCAAAAAGTCAAAGTTTGACTTTTCAGTATACAGTTGACTTTTGATCAATTGATTACAAAATTCATCTGTCAATCAAATGGATTTGCGATGTTTTGAATCATGTCACTAGGTCAAAATTATGCAATTGGACTCTTGAGATCATGCCTTAAACCAATTGATCATTTTCTAGGTCAAAAATCAGAAATTACCCTTTCTCAGTCAAAACCCTAATTTTGACCATTTTGCCCTTTTGGAGATTTGATCAAATTTCTTGAGGAATTATGGTCCAAACTTGATCAAATGATACATATGGGTCTAAAATGTTGATGTGGATCAAAAATTATGAATTTTGACTGTAAATTGGCTATGGTTGACTTTTCCCCCCAATATAGCTGATTTTTAGGTCAACTGTTCAATTGACTGATCAAAAATGTGATCCAAGGCTTGAAATTTGACATGAGTAATCTTGGGGGTCCATAATGATCCTTGAAAGTCATATGAAGTATTGATAATCCAAAAATACTTGTGCAAACTCAAACCCTAATTTTGGTCATCAGGGCATAAGGAGGTGTCTTGATCAAACCCTAGTGCAGTCTTGAACCCAATGAGATCTTGTGAGAAAATTATTGATAAGTGAGAAGGCAAATTTTGGGGTACAACAACTGCCCCTGTTCAATCTTCTTAAGCCTGAAGAGTTAGATTAACATGTTTTTCCAGTCGTAACTTGAAGGTGGAAGATGATTGGACACTAGAGTGCCCAGAAATTTGCACTTGGTGATGTGATGGTTAAGGGAATAGGCTTAAAGATGCCATTTGGAAAGGTGATAGAAAGTTGTAGGAGATGGGCTTAAAGATGCCATTCAAAAGTGATTGTTGGTATTGTCATTTGTAAGTAGAAAGAAGGAGTATCAGAATGGCATCCATGATTGGAGCGTATCTGACCTGTATCTGAAAGTTGACTCTGAATGAGTATCAGAATGGCGTCCGTGTCTGGAGCGTATCCGAACTGTATCTGAGAGTTGAATCTGAATGAGTATCAGAATGGCATCCGGGTCTGGAGCGTATCTGAACTGTATCTAAAAACTGAATCTGAATGAGTATCAGGACGACATCCGTGTTTGGAGCGTATATGAATTGTATATGAAAACTGAATATGAATGAGTATCAGAATGGCGTCCTTATTTGGAGCGTATCTGAACTATATCTGAAAACTTAATCTAAATGAGTATCAGAATGGCGTCCGTATTTGGAGCGTATCTAAACTGTATCTGAAAACTGAATCTGAATGAGTATCAGAATGGCGTCCGTATTTGGAGCGTATCTGAACTGTATCTGAAAACTTAATTTGAATGAGTATCAGAATGGCGTCCGTATTTGAAGCGTATCTGAACTGTATCTCAAAACTGAATCTGAATGAGTATTAGAATGGCGTCCATATTTGGAGCGTATCTGAACTGTATCTAAAAACTTTGAATATTGTTAATGGTAGTTGTTAAACTTATCCTGAAAAGGGTAAAATGTTAGCTAAAATGAAATGTTTATGTTGTATGAAATGCATAGTATAATGCATTCGTGTTGTCAATGTTTATGACATATGGATGTAATGTATGCGTATGTGAGCTAGTTTGCTGCACTATTATCGGATTGGGATTAAACGACATACTGCGGGGATTTCCTATGGAAAAGCCTAGAGGTATTTCCATATCCATTCAACCCATCAGTAATTGCCTTTTTTTATTTTGTTTATTTGTAAACAGTAATTATATTCAAATGCATATGTTCAACAATGAATCATTGGACGTTTTTTTTGCAAACAACATACAAGCATAATGAAAAAACAGGTAGTTTTTTTGCACTTTCAAAGAGATATCTTTGTATTGACTTTGAGTAAGCATTTTTGTACAAGGAGACAAACACTGTAGTAAGAGAATGTCGTTGTAAAACAAATGAAAATTTTGATACAAAGAAAAGATAGCTATGTGTAATAATCCCATGGGGTTTCCATTCTGCTATAGCCTTCGTATCTCTGAGCGTCTTGTCTATTTGTTTCCTTGTCCGAAGTTAATTGAATTGATCAGAAACTCTGATTTTGTCAGTGGAAGCCAAAGGTTGTCCGTAAAGTGATCCAACGGGACATAGTCATACGCTTTAATTCCCTAACTTTTGCTTGGACTGCCCTTTCGGGTTTTCAGTCCACCGGGAAACCCTTTTTTGCCCAAGTTGCCCTTTCGGATTTTCAACTTGCCGGGTGTACAGATTTTTTGTTTTATCCCTAATTTTTTCCCGAACCCTTTATGTTCGTCGGGATGCCCTTATTTTGCCTAGGTATGTCAACCTAGCGGGTCTCTTATACGTAGTATCTTTTGACTATGTCCGCGTTCGCAGGATGTGGTAGGTCATCACCATCCATGGTGGTCAAGATCATTGCCCCACCAAAGAAAATATTTTTGATTACAAATGGTCCGTCATAGGTAGGAGTCCACTTGCCCCTAGGATCACCTTGTGGCAGTATGATGCGTTTGATCACTAGATCCCCAACTTGATACACTTGGCGTCTGACCTTTTTGTTGAAAGCCTTGATCATCCGTTTTTGATACATTTGACCATGGCAAATAGCAGTAAGTCTCTTCTCATCAATCAAGTTCAGTTGATCAAGTCGAGTCTGGATCTAGTCATCTTCGTTCAGCCCTGCATCCTTCATAATCCTCATAGAGGGGATCTGGACCTCGATATGCAAGACAACTTCCATGCCGTAAACCAGAGAATAGGGTGTTTCCCCGGTTGATGTGCGAGCCGTGGTACGATACCCGTGGAGAGCAAAGGGTAACATCTCATGCCAGTCTTTGTATGTGACTGCCATTTTCTGTATGATCTTTTAATGTTCTTGTTTGCAGCTTTGACAACACCATTCATCTTTGGCCAATAGGGAGAAGAATTGTGATGCTGAATCTTGAATTGCTCACACAATGAGGCGATCATAATGTTGTTGAGATTTGTACCATTGTCAGTGATGATCCTCTCCGGGATACCGTACCGGTAAATGGATTTTGCTTGATGAAGCAGGCAACAACATTCTTAGTAACGGAAACGAAGGAAGTTGCCTCCACCCATTTTGTAAAATAATCAATGGCCACTAAGATGAATCGGTGTCCATTGGAGGCTGTCAGCTTGATTTCCCCAATCATATCAATTTCCCACATAACAAAGGTCCAAGGAGCCGTCAAGACATTCAGAGGAACCAGAGGTACATGCACCTTGTCGACATAAATCTGGCATTTATGGTAGGTCCGAGAGTGTTGATAGTAATCTGCTTCCATGGTAGACCAATAATAGCCTGCACGTAGGATTTTCTTTGCCATCATGTGCCCACTGGAGTAGGTGCCAAAAGTGCCTTCATGCAATTCAGCCATGATCCTTTCAGCATGAACCTTATCTACTCATCGAAGTAACACAGAGTCATGATTACGTTTATACAGGATGTCGTTACTAAGGAGGAACTTAGCAAAGAATCTCCTTAAGAGTTTTTTACCATTGACTGAAGCTCTTTCTGGATATTCTTGAGCCTCGAGACACTTCTTGACTTCGTGAAACCAAGGCTGGTCCACTATTTTCTTCAGTATTAATCTCGTGACAGTGCGTTGGTTCATCCATTCGTTCAATGGTGATCTGGGGAGCCTCGTTATCCCAATTAAGTTTAAACATAGATGACATTGTGACTAGAGAATCTGCTAGCTGATTTTCTTCTCGCGGGAAATTCTCAAAGGTAATCTTCTCAAAATGTGGTAGCAATGTCAAAACATGTTCTTTTTAAGGGATAATGTTTGGGTGTTTGGTGCCCCATTCCCCTTTGATCTGGCTGATAACCAAAGTTGAGTCTCTGAATACATCCAAGGATTTGATCCCCAAGTCTATGGCAGCTCTAAGACCAAAGATGCACGCTTCGTATTCCGCCATGTTGTTTGTACAATTGAAGTAGAGTCTTGCGGTAAAGGGAGTATGGCATCCTTCCGAAGATATGAGTACAACATTGATACCATTGCCAAGTTCATTAGAAGCTCCATCAAAGAACAGGGTCCATCGGGATCCTTGTCCAGGTCTGTCATATGGCATGAATTCTTCACAGTTGTCTAATGTCATGATGTTTTCATCTGGAAATTCAAATTTAATGGATTGGTAGTCTTCTACAGCTTAGCGAGCAAGGTGATCAGCTAATACACTGCCCTTTATTGCTTTCTGGGTAGTATAATGTATGTTGTACTCTGTTAGGATCATCTGTCATCTCGCTATTCTCCCAGAAAGAGCAGGCTTCTCAAAGATGTATTTTATTGGATCCATTTTAGATATCAACAAGGTAGTACGAGTCAGCATATACTGTCTTATCCGGCGAGCAGCCCATGCCAGAGCGCAACAAGTTTTCTCGAGCAGTGAATATCTGGTTTCACAGTCGGTAAACTTTTTTGCTCAGGTAATAAATAGTGTGCTGTTTTCGGCAAGACTCATCATGCTGCCCCAATACACACCCCATTGAGTTTTCTAAAACAGTTAGATACATGATCAATGGTCTTCTCTCGACTGGTGGCATCAACACGGGAGGCTCTTGTAAGTATTCTTTAATTTTGTCAAAAGCAACTTGGCATTCATCATTCCATTTGACTACTTGATCTTTCTTCAATAGTTTGAAGATTGGCTCACAAGTAGCTGTCAGGTGAGAAATGAATCTGGCAATATAGTTCAAACGTCCCAAGAATCCTCTGACTTCCTTCTCAGTACGAGGAGCAGGCATCTCTTGTATCGCTTTAAGTTTGGCAGGATCGATCTCGATACCTTTGTTGCTGACGATAAAGCCTAGGAGTTTACCAGATCGTACCCCAAATGTGCATTTGTTAGGATTCAACCTCAGCTTGTACTTTTTCAGTCTCTCGAACAGTTTTTGTAAGTGATCAAGATGCTCTTCTTCTGTCTGAGATTTGGCTATCATATCGTCCATGTAGACTTCTATTTCGTGATGTATCATGTCGTGAAATAGAGCTACCATGGCACGCTGATAGGTTGCTCCAGCATTCTTTAGTCCGAATGGCATTACTTTGTAGCAGAATGTGCCCCATTGTGTGACAAATGTTATTTTCTCCATGTCCCCAGGCGCCATTTTGATTTGGTTGTAACCTGAGAATCCGTCCATGAAGGAAAACACTTTGTGTTGTGCCATATTGTCAACTAGGATATCAATGTGGGGGAGTGGAAAATCATCCTTAGGGCTTGCCCTATTCAAATCTCTGTAGTCCACACACATTCGCACCTTGCCGTCTTTTTTGGGTATGGGAACAACATTGGCAACCCATTGAGGATAGGAGGTGACGGCCAAGAATCCAGCATTGAATTGCTTCATGACTTCAGCTTTAATGTTTTCTGACATATCCGGCCTTATTCGACGAACCTTTTGCTTTACTGGTGGACAATCTTCTCTCGTAGGCAAACGATGTACCACAATGTCTGCATCAAGTCCTGGTATGTCTTCATATGACCAGGCAAAGGCTTCAACATAATCGTGTAACAGCTGAATTAGACGCTCCTTTATACTGGGTTCCAGATTGGCACCCACCTTGACCTCTTTCTTGTCTTCTTCGGTACCTAGGTTGATGGTATCCACGGGTTCCTCGTGAGGCTGAATAGTTCTCTCTTCTTGTTGTGGTAGTTTGGCAAGTTCCCCTGGTACTTCATAATCTTCCTCACCTTCGTCTTCAGCTTGGTAGATTAGATTCTCAGAGTCACAAAAGGCCATAGCAGTATCGTTACCCATGGGATCCCGAATGGATGCATACCTGCATTGTGAGTGTGGGTGTGTGTAAGGGTATATCTATCTTTGAAAGAAAGTAAAATGTAAAAGAAAAACAATGAGCACAAAAGTTTGTATGCGAAAACGTCCATGATTTATTGCTGTCATATGAAAATGAGATAATAACCCTTACAAATGGACCATTGTGCCTCGGGTAAGACACAAGGTTTTAAGAGTGTGAATTGTTTCAATATTATAGATCCAACAAAATGTAAAGACAAATTACTGTGGGATAAAAGTGATCGGGACAAAGTCTCTAGCCTCCCAATTGCTGAGCCCTCCACTGACAGTCAGGAAGATCAAATCCTCCAGGTTGCAACCATCTTCTACCACGTTTACTTCACGGTTGCTGATCTTCAAGGGTGGTCCTCCAGCACGAGCACGGCATACAGCCTTTTGAGCACTTGAAGTGAAACCTAGGCCAAAATTGTCAGACTTATATGGGATATCTGGGAGTTGTCCCCAAATAGTTCATCCACCTTCTTCTACCACTTCTTTGGCATCCTTCAGAGATGACATTCGGAGTGGAGGCCTTGTAATCTTGGGAGCTTGAGACACAGCCTTGGTCACTGCCATATCTTGAGGGACCTCTTCAAAGTGTTGAAATGGAATTTCAATGAGTTCACCGTATAATTCCATATATCTGAAGGAATTGAGATGGCTGATCATGTATTCTTCCTCTCCATGAATGGTGATAATCTTCCCTTGAACTGGATACTTCAGCATTTGGTGCAACGTAGAAGTAACAGCGTCAGCATTGTGGATCCATGTTCGGCCTAGCAAGCAGGAGTATGAAGGGAGGATGTCCATTACATAAAAATTTAAATTGAAAGTTTGGGTTCCAACCTTTATGGGGATATCCACTTCTCCGTGCACCATCCTCTTCGAGCCGTCAAAAGCCCTTACTATTATGTTGCTTGGCTTTAATGTCAGTCCCTTGCAGTCAAATCTATCAAGAGCTTTTTTAGGTAATACATTCAGAGATGAGCCAGTGTCCACCAAAACATGTGCCAGAGTTGTGCCCCTACATTCCACTGAGACATGCAATGCCTCCTTCCCTTCGGTGTTAGATCAGCATCTGAAAAACCTAAACCATTGTCCGCAGTTAGGTTGGCTACGCAGTCTTGAAACTGATCGACAAATGTCTCTTGAGGTACATGGGCGGTCTTTAAGAACTTCACCAAGGCTTTTGCATGTGCCTCGGAACATAGTAGTAATTCCAGCATGGAGATTTTAGAGGGAGTTTTCCCCAGTTGTTCAACTACATCGTAGTCGCTTCTCTTTATAATTTTTAGGATTTCCTCCATTTCTTTCTTGGAGGTCTCAGGGATAGTTAATGACTGAGCCTTCGTCCGGACAGGCTCAATCAGAACACTTTTTCCTCGAGTCATGATTAACTCGGTAGCAGCAGTGTCGGTAAGAATGATTACAGGGGTTGTAACGGCATTGTCGATTGGAGTATTATTGGAGATAATTGTAGGACCGGGAACAACTTTTAGGGGAGAAACAGTAGGAATGACTACGGGTCCAACAACTGCTTTTGGGGGAGAAATTTCTGGAGAAAAGATCCTACCACTTCGGGTAATTTTGCTAGTTCCTGCAATATTACTGATGTCAGAGTTGACTTTCTCGGAGCTTGAATCTTCGGCGGCTGGCTAGTCCTGCTTGATACCATGGTAATAGACATCTCCTCCATAATTCCATGGCACGGTTTTGTCTGACGCATATGGGACTGGTCCAGGCATTGTGAGTATTAACGGAGTTGCTTTCGGAACTGATGTAATTCTAACGGGTCTTTTGGTGGAGACCCTGGAAGAATTGGCGGAAATGGTAATATAGAAACATCTTCAAAAGGGATAGGTGGAATAGGAGTTTTTTCGAACAAAATCTCTTTGTTATCAATTAGGCACTGAACGCCTACTTTCAACAAAGGACAACCGGTTAGTGAGGATAAACAGAGATGGAAAACTTTATCACAGCCCGGGAATACACCGGAATTTAACAAATTCATTTTAATAGTCAGAAGTGGGGTCATGAGTTCATCAATTGAAGTAACAAACAATCCTTCTTCAATGGCATTGGTATTGTGGCCATGTCTGGGCATAGGGGAAGAAATGACATTTGGCTTTTTAGGCGCATTAAACTCAATTTATTTTGCTTCAATGAGGTCTTGTATTTTGTTCTTTAGAGCCCAATAGTTATTAGTATCATGACCAGGACTTTCAGAGTGATATGCGCAACGGGAATTGGGATAAAAATGAGAAGATGTTGTATTGGGGTTTTTCAGAGCTTCTTTCAAGGTCACCAAGTTAGATCTCAGTAGATGCGCAATACTTGAGACGGGGTCATGTTAATTCTGGTGAACTGCCTGACTGGGCTTTCCATCCTTAATTGATTATTTCCTTGCTGATCAGACGCAGGCTTAGGAATCATAACAGCCCCCACCATTGGTCGCCGTTCGGGCCTATCTTTGTTTCTTTACGGATATACAACAACCACCTCTTTCTTCCCGATGAAAGGCTCCCTTACAACTGCAGAAGAAGATGTATCTTTCTAAATCTTTCCACTCTTTATTCCAGCTTCTACCCTTTCTCTGGTCAGTATTAGTTCGGTAAATCCTGCAGACGAACTTCCGATTAAATGATTGAAGAAGGGACAGACAAGGTGTCCAAGAACATGTCTACCAATTCTCTCTCAGATAAAGGGGGTTGAACTCTTCCAGCCAAGTCTCTCCATTTTTTTGCATGGTCTTTGAAACTTTCATTGGACACCATGGCCATACTCTGGAGTTGAGTACGGGTAGGTGCAAGATCGGAATTGTATTGGTATTGTTTGTAGAAAGCTGCAACAAGATCTTCCCAATTTTGAACGTTGGCTCTTTCTAGTTGGTAAAACCAGTCAAGTTGAGTTCCAGACAGACTGTCTTGGAATAAGTGCACCCATAAGTCTTTATCAGCGGTATGGGGCTGGATTTTCCTCACATATGACCGAAGATGCATTTTAGGGCATGGAACTCCATCATATTTGGCGAATGTAGGTGCTTTGAATTTCGGAGGAATCATAATCCCCGACACTAAACCTAGTTCCTCAAAGTCCAAGCCTGGCACTTTTTGGATTTCCATCGTGCTCAAATGCTCTTCGAGATGTTTATACTTGTCATCAGCTGGAGGGTATTGTTCTTCAGAGTAGTCCTCTTCTTCCTCCGATTCTAACAGAACAACTGTTTCCTTTCCTTTACCATCTAGGTTGTCTCTTTCACCGGATGTTGTTGCAAAGTCGAAGGTCCTTCTTGTCTGCCCATGAAATCTTCTTCCCATGTTTAGGACTCCGGTTACCTTCTTTGTTTTCTTTTTCCTCTCTTCAGCCAGCAAATTCTTCAATTCATCTTGTCCCTTGGCTGGGGTCAAGAGCAACTGTTGAAACTGTGTATTCTGAGCTTGGAGGTCTTTCACTGTTTGCTCGAGATCCATCTTACTGAAATAAACAGTAGAGAGATGAGGAGACTTGTTTCAAAAAACCTGCTTATGTTATGATGAATGGCATATGCATATGCAATGTTTTCAAGGATTTCAAAGATTAAAATTTGTTTTTAGACAAAAAGGAAACACACGTTATATTAATAAGTTAAAGCTTGAGTACATCAATGCCTCTTGGGAAAAATAATACAAAAACTCTAAGATAAAAAGGTAGTACGCATCCTCTTTGGTTCAATGTAGGCATTCAGAGTCTGCTCCTTATGAAGTAGCCTAGTGAGTTCCAAAAACTTCTTCTCGCTTGCGTAGAATTGGGCTTCGAAAGTATCTCGCCCCCCCTTGATTTGTATCCAATCCCTTTGTAGGTCTTCAATAGATGTGGGCATGTCAGGATGTAGGATAGTGTATGGAACATCTCCCTCCATGACAGGTTCAATGATTACCGGGAGAATGGAGGGGTAAGGCATCATAAGACTCTGAGCGCGAGTTCGTACCCATTTGAGGTAAGGCTCAAGAGGGATGGAATTTGTGTGCCCCAAAGTCTTGCTATCCACCTTGTTCAACATTCTCCAAGCTCGGATAAATCTCTGGCGAAGACCTTGATCGTCGTTGTTGTAATCGAATACCAAACCTTGAATCAGCATCTCGTGCGGGCCATCCCTTCGGGCGTAACCAAATTGTCTTAAGGCTAAACAAGGGTTGTAGGTGATACCTCCCCCAATTCCAAGTAAAGGGACATTAGGAAATTCACTAAAACGGTCGACAATGATAACATTCTCTTTGGATCGGGAGCACCAATGAATGTCTGAATGTTTGAGCGTAATCAACCTTTGTGACCACCTTGAACCTTGCTCATTCTTTAATACAGATTGGGGAAGATGAGAAATAAACCATCTTTCCAAGAGAGGATTGCAACACATAAGAACACCTCTTTTCCTTATTGTGCGAGTGTGAAAAGAGTGTAGGATATCTCCTAGCAATGTAGGCACCGGATTGTGGGATATGAAGATTTTGACGGCGTTGACATCTATGAGTTGGTCAGGATTTGGAAACAAAACCATCCCATAGATGAGGAGAGACACAATTTCCTCAAAGGCTTGTAAGTCCAAGGAATTCCAACAGCTTTGGGCTTTCTCAAACAGGAACTTTGCTAAGAAACCTTTGACACCACTCTTTGTTTCCCAATGAGTTGTGATATCAGATGAGTGAAAGTGTAGAGGTTGAGAAATCTCTTCTGGATTTGGGTCTCTTTCCGTACCATTGAAAGGTAGTTGATTGAGAACTGGAATCCTCAAGAGTTGGGAGAGTTCTTCCAAAGTAGGCACAAGTTGATAGTCGGGAAATGTGAAGCAATAGTGTAAAGGATCAAAGAACTGAAAGAGCACTTTCATCATGTCCTCATCTGTGTTGGGGGTGACTAAGTTGAGTAGGCGACCATGTCTCTTGGTAAATGGAGAATTTTCAGGAATCCTTGAAGCTAGCTCCTTAAGTTTTGGAGGGATCCTTACAAGGTTGACTTGAATAGTTTTCATGCGAAGTGAATCCATACCCTATAAAATAACAACAAAGATGAATCCAAAATCCTTGAAATGGTTAGTGGATGTATATGATGTTTATGATGTTCATGATGTTATGTACAAGTATGGATATACAAACAAAGCAAACAAGTCCTTAGGTTTAGGCATGCATGGAGTTTTATAGGTAAGTACCCTCTTGAAGTTTAGTTGGCTCAAACCTGTTCTAGTAATAGTAACCGGGTTCTAAGGAGCTCAATATCACTGGTTTGTTTTCTTGGTCATTGTTTCAGCACAAGCCTCTTTAATGGTGACCGAAATATCCCAAGAAACCAAACCTCAATGAGAGTAGTATCGAGTATCTACCAACTTCGGAATGTACCAAAGCCGGTCATCTCACTACATCCTAAAGGCCAAGTTGGTCAAGTAAAGGTTCTGAAAGTTCATAAGTGCTTCATGACATCACTCAGCGGCCCCGTATTCTCTTTGATTAACTCAAAGGCTACCAGTACCCACAAATATGTCGCACTAACGTAGCTATTGCTTAGACCATGTCGGTATACCCTGCACAGTATCCACAATGTATTGCTACTTACCTATAATGTATCCCAAATCCGGGTAAAGGATTCAAACCCAAACAAAGAACCATAATGTAAAGCATACAAGTCAAACAATGTAAGCAAATAAATGTCATCTATCCCTAAGGTAACCCCACTTTTAAGATTGATTTCCCCAGCAGAGTCGCCAGTTCTGTGATACGGTGGGAGAATTGACTTGAAGGTTTTGCATTTGATCGTAAATGTTGCGGTTAGCAAGAGTCGCCACCGACTTTTCTTTTATCCAAAAGGAAAGGTGAAAAAGCACAGGAAAGACCTTTAAGATTATTTCTTGGGTTCGGTGGGTAGACTATAAAAAGGGATCCAGAGTGGATATGGATCTGCATTATGATACGTGAGTGTGTGTAAGAGAATAACTGTTTTGATAGAGTGAAAACAGAAAATAAAGAACAGAGAGCGCAAAATTTGTATGCAAGAAACGTCCAATGCTTTATTAATGATATATGAAATGACAAATAATAGCCCTCACAAGAAAAACCAATGTGCCGCGGGTAAGGCACAAGGCCGTAAAGTTTTAAATTGTTTATTACAAATCTCAAAACAAGTAAGACAATTACTGCGGAATAAAAGAAACTGGTATAAAGTCCCTAGCCGTCCAATTACTCGGTCCATTATTGGTAGTTGGGTAGATCCAACTGTCGATGTCTGAGTCTTCCTCGCTGTCTTTAATGGCATTAATTCCCCTATTACTGATGTGTAGGTGATTGTTGTACCCCAAAATTTTCCCTCCCATTTCTCATTGATTTCTCACCACAAAGCCCTTGAAGATCAAGATCCAATTAGGGTTTCATCTGCTCAAGACTTCTCCTTGCACTGTTGACCCAAATTAGGGTTTGTGTTTGCACAAAGATGTTTTGACCTAAAATGCCTAATATGACTTTCATGCTTCATATTGGACTCCCAAGTTTATCCACATCAAGTTTCAAGTCTTGATTCCAAATTTTGCCCAGTCAATTGGACAGTTGACCTAGAAATCAGCTGCATTGGGGAAAAAGTCAACTGTGACCAATTGACAGTCAAACCTCATGAAAATTGACCCACATCAACATTATGAACTCATATGAACCATTTGATCAAGTTTGGATCACAATTCCACAAAAAATTTGATCAGATCACCAAAAGGGCAAAATGGTCATTTTTAGAGTTTTGACTGCACAAAGGCAATTTTTGACTGTTTGACCCAACCAATGGAAAACCAAGCTCACATATGGACTCAAGGACCCCATGGAATTATCTTGACATGCTCAACAAGTTCAAAAGATCCCAAGTACACAAGATTGACAGTTGAATTTCCCAGTCAATTGACCAATTTTGACTGTATATTGAAAAGTCAAACTTTGACTTTTTGGTCAAAATCAAGAGTCAAGATTCATTTTTCATCAAAACATGCCAAATCATTAAACTTGTTCACCAAGAAATCAAAAAATGCAAATTAGGGTTAGAAATGAGAATTTTTCATAACTTAGAATTTTTCTAAGTTATGAAAAACCCTAATTTTTTCCCAACTTTGCCCCACTTTCTCACCAAGATTCATGTGGATTCAAGCAAAAGTCAAAACATGAAAGTTGTAGCTTGTTGCATAATCTACAACTTTGATTCAAAAAGTTTTCCCAAATGAGGCTTGTATCTCAAGTTACAATTTTTGGAATAAGGGTACTAAACCATTCTTAACTTAGTGAAATTTTAACCTATTTTGGCAAGGTTTTCTACCTAACTTCAAGGCCATTTTCCATACACTTCCAATTGGAATTTCAATTTTCATTTCAAAGATGGATTGTAGTAAACATTCCAAGCTTTCCAAAATGTCCAAGAACTCATCAAACAACCTCATAACTTGAGAGAATCGAATTTCACAATATGGCAAAAACTCACTTTTGAATTGGTCATGTACATGTTCATAACTTATGCCATTTTCAAGTCAGCTTAGTTTGTGCTACATTACAGGTCCTTAAACCATCCAACACTCAATAATTTAATGCATGTTCATTGTGTTAAAGTGTTGTTCTATGAGTTCAAACATTACATACAAGTTTAATCCATTTATGGAAAAAGCAAAATAGCCATTTTTGAAAAGTTAAGCTTTATGTCCAATTGCAAATCCACAAGTACAGATCAAATCCAATTGGCACAAGATTATGAGCATAACACACTGATCAAGGAGGAGTTTTGCAGCATGATTAGGGGTCCTCTACCTGTCTAGAATACAACTTGGCTTTTGTTTTCTTAAGTGTGAAGAAAAGTGGCATATCACAAGACAACTTTCATCTCAGCATTAGAACACTTAAGCAAATATTGTATACACTTTCTAATCATCCTAACCAAGCTGAAGCATGACCCTAAGACCATCAATACCTCCCCATTGCCAAAATCACTCTCAAACTGCAAAAAGAGAGCTACCTCTGCAGATTGAGTTCCAACTCTTAATCATGTCAAGCATTCTTGCCCAAACCACTTCAGACACCTTCCCTACCATCAATCCAAACTATCCAAAGCATTAGAAGCAACCTGTAACTCCTCTAATCCTTTTGGCCATTTTCACTTTTCTGATTTGCAGGTGAAGTGCTCCAGCACGACTCAAAAGGTTTCAAGACAAAGTAAAGCTTGGAATAGCATCCCTGGACATCAAGGAAGCTATACCAATCATCACCTTGCACTAAAAGCTTCTCCATTGCCAGATAGAACTTCAACTGAACAGGTAAGTTCATGAACTCGTATCTCTCTTATTAGGCATTGTTAGCTTTAGGTTTGTGAAGAGAATATGTCACATTCATAGCCCTGAACATGCCCATGTAATTAGATTTCATTTATATTATGTGTGCTGCAAGAATTTTGAGTCTGAACATGGTAGAAAACTTAGGTCAGGATTTGGGAATGTCAAAATTCTCTCTCATTTCTGAGAGTTAGGATGAGTTTTTTATATATTTAGAATCGTGGTTCAATGCTTAACATTTCTTATGTTGGAAGTTTGTGCAAAAGATCAAAGAATCCAGGTGTTTGAATGTGAAGTACAGGCGCGCGTTTTGACATGTTTTTTGTCTGAAGGTTGAAGAAGAAGGTTCATGGGCTGGGCTTTTGTGTTATTTCTCTTCACACCATATTTTTGGTTTTGCACCCCCTGAGCCCATTTTATTTATTTGCTTGATTTATTGACTTTTCTTTTTTCATTTTGACTTATTTATTTTTGCTAATAAAATTAAAAACATGAAAAATTATTTTTACACCATTTTGGCATTTTTTAGGTATTTATTTGTTTATATAGACATTTGTACATAAATATATATATATTATTATTTAGAAAAAAAACTAGAAAAAATAATGTAAATATATTTCATTTCTGATTTTTATCTCATTTTTTCTTTTGAAAATATTTTATACAAAATATACTTTTTTTATAAATATTAAATATTATTATTTTTATATATATAATACATATTTAGAAATTAATACATATATATATATATATATATATATATATATATATATATATATATATATATATATATATATATATATATATATATATATATATATATATATATATATATATATATATATATATATATATTTATTAGTATATTTAAGTTAAAATACAAATACATACATTTTTATTTTATTAATATTTAACATAAAAAAATACTTTTTATAAATATATTTCATTTTATTTTATTTTTTGTACATAATAAATAAATATTTGTGTAAATTAAATAATATATATATTACTTAATAAAAATTAGGGTTTTACCCTTAAAATACAAAAACTCCAAAAATAATACTTTTTTTATTTTTATTTATTTAACATAAATAATACTTTTTTCTCATACATATAAAAACCCTTTTTGCATTTTGCACCTTTATTTTATTTTCCATTTAATTTATGCAATCAATTATTTGTAAATATTCCAAAAAATGATGTAATAGCTAGATTTAATTTCTTTGTCTAAATATCCCCCCATTTGAACATTTGTACCCCCCTTCCCATATTGTGTTGTAATAGTGTAGGAATTTTACTTTTCGCACTTTAAACGCTTTCCAAATATACCATGCTAGAATTAGGGTTTGTATGCAAATAAAAAGAACAAAATAGTTTGACCTAATTTCAAGATAAACAAGCATGAAATATGGACAACACATCTCACACTTGCACCCCTAGGGTATTCCACTTGTTGCCTTCAAATAAATGGGCCATATTGCATGTTAGGTTTCTTTGGGCAAAACAAACAATTCAAAAGATCATAGTCCCTCAATGACGCTTTCAAAAAGTTGCCTAAAATGATCAAGTCCCCTTCAAAGAAAAATTGCCCAAAGACATTTAACACTATTGCAATTATGGTCTAAACGATGACCCGCGCCCGTCCCTTTCACATCCTAATACAAGATTGTCCACCAAATGCAATGGTGGAACAAAATTGTCCAAAGGGTTAAAACATAGCATAAATCTTTGAGAACTTTAGGGTAGATAGCTCTTAAGTACTTGTCAATTTGCAAAAGAAAACACTTGCCTATTTTCAAACCACACTTCACAAAACACTTTCAAAACAAACTTTCAAAAAAACCTTGAAACATCTTTTCAAAAAGACAAACACCTTTTGTAAAACATTCGAGTAAAGAATTGTTACAAGGGTAGCCTAGACAAGGCATCTTTTTCAAAACCTTTTCAAAGCCACACACAAAGCACCATTTCAAACAATTGAAAACCAAGGCAAGTTGATCTAAGCAAGTACCTAAGAGCCCATGGATAACCATGGATAGAAAGGGTGCTAATACCTTCCCTTTCTATAATCTACTCCCCGAACCCAAGAAAAATCTCAAAGGTTTTTGCTGTGCTTTTTAAACCTTTCCTTAGGATAAAATAAAAAGTCGGTGGCGACTCTTCCTCAACCGAAACATTTGCGAAAACAAACGCAAAACCATAGTCAGTTCTCCCACCGTATCACAGAACTGGCGACTCTGCTGGGGACAATTTTAAAAGTGGAGTAACCTTAGGGCTTAGATCACCCTCTTGCATGACTAATTGTTTGAACTGATTGCTTTATATTTTGGCTCTCTTGTTTGGGTTTGCAATCCTACACCTGGATTTTGGGAAACATTCATAGATAGCAATACGTTGTGGAAACGGTGCGGGGTATACCGACACGGTCGAAGCAATAGCTATATTAGTGCGACATATTTGTGAGTACCGGTAACCCTTGAGTTCAATCAAGGAGAGTATGGGGCCGCTGAGTGATGTCACTAAGCACTAATGACCTAGAACCTTACTTGACCATCTTGGCCTTTTATAAGGGGTAGTGAGATGACCGGCTTTGGTGCAGTCCGAAGTTGGTAGATACTCGATACTGCACTCATTGAGGGTTGTTTTCTTGGAATATTTTGGTCGTTAGTTAAGTGGCTAAACCAAAACAATGAACAATGAAAACAATCCAATGATATTGAGCTCCTTAGAACCCGGTTACTATTTATAGGACAGGTTTTTAAGCCAACTACACTCAAGAGGGTACTTACCTATGAAACCCCGTGCAAGCTTGAAACTAGGGTTTGGTGTGATTTGCTTGTACATATGTTTTGTGCATACATCATAAACATCATAAAACATCATATGCATTCACTAACCAGTTCAAGGGTTTGGATCTTCATCTTTGTTCTTGTTTTGTAGGTCATGGAAATTCCTCGCAGAAACACCATTCAAGTCAACCTTGTGAGAATCTCTCCTCAACTCAAGGAGCTCACCTCAAGAATTCCGGAAAGTTCATCCTTCAGTGAAAGACATGGTAGACTGCTCAGCCTAGTCAACACCAACATTGAAGAAGACATGATGAAAGTGCTATTCCAGTTCTTTGACCCTCTTCACCACTGTTTCACTTTCCTTGATTACCAGTTGGTACCCACTTTGGAGGAGTTTTCTCAACTCCTAAAAATCCCTATCCTTAATCAACTACCATTCAACGGTACGGAAAAGGAACCAAAGCCGGAAGATGTTGCTCGAGCATTACATCTACAACCATCCGACATCAAGGGGCATTGGGAAACCAGAAGCGGCGTCAAAGGATTCTTAGCAAAATTCTTGTTTGAGAAGGCACAAGAATGTTGGAACTCATTGGACCTACAAGCCTTTGAAGAGATTGTGGCACTCCTCATCTATGGGTTGGTCTTGTTCCCAAATCCTGACCAATTGGTAGATGTCAACACCGTCAAAATCTTCTTGTCCAGAAACCCAATACCAACATTGCTTGGGGACATTCTTCACTCATTTTACACACGAACAATGAGAAAGAGGGGTGTTCTCATGTGCTGTACTCCTCTCCTTGCAAGGTGGTTTATTTCGCACCTTCCACAATCTGTCTTGAAGAATGACCAAGGCTCAAGGTGGTCCCAACGATTGATGACTCTTACTCACTCTGATGTACATTGGTGTTCTCGGTCCAGAGAAAATGTCATCATCGTCGATCGTTGTGGAGAATTTCCTAATGTTCCTTTACTTGGAATCAGAGGAGGTATCACCTATAACCCTTGCCTAGCTTTGAGGAAATTTGGATATGCACGGAGGGATGGCCCTCATGACATGTTGATTCCTGACCTAGTTTTTGACTTCGACAACGATGTGCAAGGACTTCGCCAAAGGTTCATCAGAGCTTGGGGAAAACTCAACAAGGTTGATAGCAAGACTCTGGGACATAAGAACTCCATCCCTCTTGAGCCTTATCTCAAGTGGGTACGAGCCCGAGCCCAAAGTCTGATGATGCCTTATCCTCATGTTCTCCCTGTGATTAAAGAGCCCTTCAAGGAAGGAGAGGTCCCCTACACCATCCTACATCCAGACATGCCTACATCGTGGGAGGAAATGCAGAAAAGTTGGATTCAGCTCAAGGAAGAACGGAACACTTTTGAAGCTAGCTTCTACGCCAGTGAGAAGAAGGTTCTAGAGCTTACCCGCCGACTCCATGAGCAAGAGGCCATCAACACCTACATCGCACCAAAGAGGATGCGCAATGTCTTTTTACCTTAAGAAGTTTTTGTAATATTTGGCCCATGGGGCATTTATGTACTAACAAATTTCTTCTTATTAATATGACGTGCGTTCTTCTTTGTCTGAAACAATTTTGAATGTCCTAAATCCTTGAATGCATTTCATACATAAGCATACCATTCATCATGTGCATAAGCAGGTCTCACTCCAGGTTTCCTTATCTGTCTGCTGTTTATTTCAGTAGGATGGATCTCGAGCAAACAGTCAAAGACCTGCAAGCTCAGAATGCACAGTTCCAGCAACTCCTGATGACCTTGGCTAAGGGTCAGGAGGATATCAAAACTCAATTGGGGAACAAAGACCCAGTGAAGAAGAAGAAAAATAGACTCGGGGTGGCTACTTTGGGGAGAAGATTTGACGGAGAAGCTCAGAGAGTGCTTGAATTTCCTCATATCTCTGATGAAGGAACCAGCAAAGGAGGTGGAGCTACGGTACCTTCCGAGTCTGATGCGGAAGAAGAAGAGGTCGAAGAGGATGAAGATTATTCTGATCAGCAATACCCTCCAGCTGATGATAAATACAAGGGTTTAGAAGATAGATTGGCCGCCATGGAGCTACAAAGAGTACCGGGTTTGGATTTTGAAGACTTGGGTTTGGTTGTCGGGATTGTGATTCCCCCAAAATTCAAAGTGCCAGTTTTTGTGAGGTATGATGGGTTGTCCTGTCCAAAAATGCATCTCAGGTCCTACGTGAGAAAGATTCAACCCTATACGGCAGATAAAAACCTTTGGATTCATTTCTTTCAAGACAGCCTTTCTGGAGCTCAGTTGGAGTGGTTTTATCAGCTAGAGGGAACCAGTGTCCGAAATTGGGAAGATTTGGCCACCGCTTTTTACAAACAATACCAGTATAATTCTGACCTTGCTCCTACTCGTACCTAACTTCAGGGTATGTCACTAGGAACAAGCGAGGGATTCAAAGAATATGCACAAAAATGGAGGGATTTGGCTGGTAGGGTGCAGCCTCCTTTAACCGACCGCGAACTTGTTGATATGTTTCTTGGGACCCTATCTGGGCCATTTTTCAATCATCTAATTGGTAACTCTTCCGCGGGGTTTACCGATTTGATCTTAACAGGCGAAAGAATAGAAGCTGGCATCAAGTCAGGAAAGATTCAGAAGAGTGTTGCTGCAAGTGTTGAGAAGAAGCCTTTTAAGAAGGAGACAGTTGTGGTATATTCTCAGAGAAGAACAGGGAAGACGGAGCATCGGCCAACTGTGGGGGCCGTAATGATTCAAAACACTCCAAGTGAACAGCCTCGCTATAACCAGTCCACACCAAATCAGCAACGGGTGGAACAGCCACAACGGCAGTTCACCCATATTAATATGACTCCAGCGCAAGTGCTTCCCCATCTATTGAAGTTGAATCTCGCCACCATCAAGGAGGCACCAAAGAATGTGAATACGTCCTCTCCGTATTATCATGCTAATGCTAAATGCGCCTACCATTCAGACAGTGTTGGGCACGACACCAATGATTGTTGGGCACTCAAGCATAAAATCCAAGACCTGATAGAGGCGAAGGAGGTGGAGTTTGACGCTCCGGAGAAGCCTAATGTGATATCTGCACCCATGCCAAAGCACGGCCGAAATGTCAATGCCATTGAGGAAGATTTGTATGTTGCTGATGTCAATGATCTGACTACTCCATTGCTGACCATTAAGTTGAATCTGTTAAGGGCCGGAATCTTCCCGGGATGTAAGGAAGACTGCTATTGTTGTTACTCTCTGCCGTTTGATTGTCCGTTACTGAAGAAAGGCATCCAGGGCCTTATTGATAATCGACAAATTTTGTTTGAAAAAGTTTCTACTGTTCCAGTTCATACTGAAGATATCTCAATCATAACCATTCACGCCAATCTTTCCAAGGCCATCAAAAAGCCTGTTAAGATTACACCAGCTACGAAATCTGTTCCTTTGAAGATAACAATGCCAGGGCCTGTTCCCTATGTTTCTGAGAAGTCGATACCTTGGAACTATGGCAGTGACGTCTATTACCATGGTATCAAACAAATCGAAATAACTGAAGAAAGTTCGGATGATGAAGAAGCCAGCATCGGTAACATTGCGGGCACGAGCAAAATCACCAGGAGCGGGAGAATATTTTCTCCAGAGATTGCCCCTCCAAGAGCAATCTTTGGACCCTCATCTGCCGACAAGGTCATCCCTGCACCAATAAAACTCTCCGCTAGAACCCCTTTGATTGAGGATGTTGTTGTTCCTAGTACTGTCTCTCCTACCGCTGCTGATAAAGGTAAGGGAATCCAGGATGAGCTCGTCAGGACGAGGGCTCAACCCTTGGTCATCCCGGAAACCTCCAAGAAGGAAATGGATGAGATCTTGAGGATAATCAAAAGAAGTGATTACGATGTGGTAGAACAGCTGGGGCAAACCCCCTCAAAGATCTCCATGCTGGCACTACTACTTTGCTCGGAAGTGCACGCTAAAGCTTTGATAAAATTCCTGAAGGCAGCTCATGTGCCCCAGGAAACCTCTGGGGATCAATTTCAAAATTGCGTGGCTAGCCTGACTGCGGACAATGGATTAGGGTTCTCTGATGCCGACCTAACTCCTAAAGGTAGAAACCACAATGATGCTTTGCACATTTCAGTCGAGTGTCGAGGAACCACCCTCGCACATGTCTTGGTCGACACTGGTTCGTCGCTGAATTTTTTTCCTAAAAAGGCCCTGGACCGACTAGATTGTGAAGGGTTGGAATTGAAGCCGAGTGATATTGTTGTCATAGATTTCGATGGTTCAAAGAGAATGGTCCATGGAGAGGTTGAAATTCCCATCAAGATAGGCACTGAGGTGTTTAAGTCTACTTTCTATGTGATGGACATCCGTCCGTCATACTCTTGCTTGCTGGGTAGACCTTGGATACACCATGCTGGGGCAGTCACCTCCTCCTTACATCAGATGTTGAAGTATCCTGTCAAGGGAAAGATCATTACTGTCCATGGTGAAGAAGAGTACATGATTAGTCACTTGAACTCTTTCCGATACGTGGAGGTTGAAGGGGAATTCATTGAGAAGCCTTTTCAGCATTTCGAAGAGGTCCTTCCTGAAATAGCAGTAGCAAAGTTGGCAGCTGAGACACCGAGGCAGATGGCCAGGATGGAATCTCTGGAAGGCGCAAGGGCCGCAATAAAGGAAGGGAAGAATTCAGCATGGGGGCAGTTACCTGACATTCCACATAAGACAGACAAATTTGGATTAGGGTTCACAGCCGCTGGCCAGAAAGCTATGCGCCGTGCAAAGATTGAAAGGGCGCCAGTCAAAATTTCTCCCTACGGAATCAACGCTTTGGAGGATGAAGACAAAGAGAGCAACATCGAAGAGTGGATCTATCCAACTGTCAAAGGGGGGTTGAGCAACTGGGAGGAAAAAGACTTTGTCCCCATCACTTTTATTCATCAGTAATTTATCTATCAAACATTTCCTATTTGGTCTGTAATATTTATGTTTAAACAATCCGTACACTATCTTTTCACCTCATGCCTTGCCCGGGGCATGTAGGTCCATTTGTAAGGGTTTTGATTATTTTTCATATCCATATGCCATGTTTAATGATTCATTGGACGTTTTTCATTTGATAAACTGCTTGTGTTCATTTTCTTTCCTTTTTCATTTTTTGTTTAAGGATGGCTATCCCTTACACACACCCACACTCACCAATGCAGGTACCCATCCACTCCGGATTCCATGGGTGACTATTCTGCTATATCTTTCAATAACTCTGAAGATCTGGTCAATCTAGCCGAGTATGAAGATGACGAAGGTTGTGAAGTACCAGGGGAACTAGCCAGACTTCTACAACAAGAGGAAAGGGCCATCCTACCGCACGAAGAGTCATTGGAAACTGTCAACTTGGGAACCGAGGAAGACCGGAAGGAGGTGCAAGTGGGTGCCAATCTGGAACCGAATGTCAAGGAACGCCTGATACAGTTGTTGAATGAGTATGTTGAAATCTTCGCTTGGTCTTATGAAGACATGCCGGGTTTAGACACAGACATCGTGGTTCACCGTCTCCCCACAAGAGAGGATTGTCCATCGATCAAGCAAAAAGTTCGCCGAATGAGGCCTGACATGTCTGAAAAGATCAAGGCAGAAGTAATGAAGCAATTTGACGCTGGCTTTCTGGCTGTTACGTCCTATCCTCAATGGGTCGCTAACATCGTGCCAGTACCTAAGAAAGATGGCAATGTCAGGATGTGTGTGGACTACCGGGATTTGAATAGGGCCAGCCCCAAAGATGATTTCCCGCTACCTCATATTGACATTTTGATCGACAATACAACTCAGCACAAAGTGTTTTCCTTCATGGATGGATTCTCGGGCTACAATCAAATCAAAATGGCCTCCGAGGATATGGAGAAAACAACTTTTGTCACTCAATGGGGCACTTTCTGTTACAAGGTGATGTCGTTCAGGCTGAAGAACGCAGGGGAAACTTATCAACGCGCCATGGTAGCTTTATTTCATGATATGATACATCATGAGATTGAAGTTTACGTAGACGATATGATAGCTCGGTCACAAACAGAGGAAGAGCACCTTGAACATCTAGAAAAGCTGTTTGCCAGATTAAAAGAATACAAGCTCAGGCTGAATCCAAGTAAATGCACTTTTGGAGTTAGGTCTGGTAAACTCCTGGGATTCATTGTAAGCAACAAAGGCATTGAAGTCGATCCAGCAAAAGTAAAAGCAATACAAGAAATGCCTGCTCCCCGTACCGAAAAGGAGGTTAGAGGATTCTTGGGGCGCTTAAACTATATTGCCAGATTCATCTCGCATCTGACTTCTACCTGTGAGCCAATTTTCAAACTCTTGAAGAAGGATCAGGTAGTTGAATGGAACGACGATTGTCAAGCTGCTTTTGATAGAATCAAGGAGTATTTGCTAGAACCTCCTATTCTGATGCCACCCGTCGAAGGAAGACCATTGATCATGTATTTGACCGTCTTGGATAACTCAATGGGGTGTGTTTTGGGCCAGCATGACGAGTCTGGTCGAAAAGAGCATGCTATTTATTACCTTAGCAAAAAGTTTACCGACTGTGAGACTCGCTACTCACTGCTCGAGAAAACTTGCTGCACTTTGGTATGGGCTGCTCGCCGACTAAGACAGTATATGTTGACTCATACTACCTTGTTGATTTCCAAAATGGATCCTATCAAGTATATTTTCGAAAAGCCTGCTTTATCTGGAAGGATAGCTAGATGGCAAATGATCCTAACTGAGTATGACATTCAGTACACCACCCAAAAAGCTATAAAAGGGAGTGTACTAGCTGACCATCTGGCTCATCAAGCTATCGAAGATTATTAACCCATGAGATTTACCTTCCCAGACGAGGACATCATGAATTTGGACAATATTGAAGGTAACGGACCGTATGACGGACCCGAAAAGGGATCCCGATGGACCCTGTACTTTGATGGTGCTTCAAATGCACTTGGAAATGGTATCGGCGCAGTACTCATTTCTCCGGAAGGTTGTCACACTCCTTTCACGGCCCGACTTTGCTTCAGCTGCACAAACAACATGGCTGAATACGAAGCTTGCATATTTGGTCTCAAGGCTGCTATAGACTTGGGGATCAAGTCTTTGATCGTATTTGTGGACTCGGCTTTGGTTATCAGTCAAATCAAAGGAGAGTGGGATACCAAGCATCCTAATCTTATCCCATACAAAGAACATGTCCTGACATTGTTGCCTCATTTCGAGCAAATTACCTTCGAGCATTTCCCGCGAGAAGAGAATCAGCTAGCAGATGCTCTATCCACAATGTCCTCCATGTTTAAACTCAACTGGGATAACGAGGCTCCCCAAATCACTATCGAGCGAATGGATGAACCTGTGCATTGCCACGAGATTAATACCGAAGAAGTAGTGGAACAACCTTGGTTCCATGAAATCAAAAGGTATCTCGAGACTAGAGATTATCCCGAAGGAGCTTCCGTAAATGACAAGAAGTTCTTAAGTAAATTTGTTGCTAAGTTCTTCCTGAGCAACGGCATCCTTTACAAACGAAGCCATGATTGTGTATTACTCCGATGCGTAGACAAAGCTGAAGCAGAGTTGATCATGACCGATATACACAGCGGCACATTTGGCACTCACTTGAGCGGGCATACAATGGCTAAGAAGATCCTAAGGGCAGGCTATTACTGGTCTACCATGGAAGCTGACTGCCATCAACATTCCCGTACTTGCCACAAATGTCAAGTCTACGTTGACAAAGTTCATATCCCTCCGGTTCCTCTCAACGTTCTGACTGCTCCTTGGCCATTTGCAATGTGGGGCATTGACATGATTGGAGAGATCAAGCCCACGGCTTCCAATGGACATCGCTTCATCCTGGTTGCCATTGACTATTTCACCAAATGGGTCGAAGCAGCTTCCTTCGCCTCTGTTACTAAAAATGTGGTTGCCCGCTTTATCAAGCAAAATCTCATCTGCCGGTATGATGTTCCAGACAGGATCATCACAGACAACGGTACAAATCTGAATAACACCATGATCACCGCTCTATGCGAACAGTTCAAGATTTATCATCACAATTCATCTCCCTATCGGCCAAAGATGAACGGTGCTGTTGAAGCTGCGAACAAAAACATTAAGAAGATCATTCAGAAAATGTCAGTCACTTACAAAGACTGGCATGAGATGTTACCGTTTGCTCTGCATGGATACCGTACGACGACACGTACTTCAACTGGGGCAACCCCATTTTCTTTGGTTTATGGCATGGAAGTTGTTTTGCCTATGGAAGTTCAGATTCCTTCTCTAAGGATTATGAAGGATGCAGGTCTGAATTAAGATGATTGGAAGCAGACCCGACTTGATCAACTCAATCTGATCGACGAAAAGCGACTTGCTGCTATATGCCATGGTCAGGCGTATCAAAAACGAATGATCAAGGCCTTCAATAAGAAAGTCAGACGTCAAGTGTATCAAGTCGGAGATCTCGTAATCAAGCGGATTATCTTGCCGCAAAGTGATCCCAGGGGCAAATGGGCTCCTACATATGAAGGACCATTTGTGATCAAGAGCATATTTTCTGGTGGTGCAATGATTCTAACCACCATGGACGGCGACGATTTGCCGCACCCTGCAAAAGCGGACATAGTCAAAAGATACTACGCATAAAATAACCCGACAAGTCGAAAACCCGAAAGGGCGGCTTGGGCAAAAATGGGCATCCCGGTGAACCGAAAACCCGAAAGGGCGGTTCAGGCAAAAATTAGGGATAAAAACAAAAAATCTGTACACCCGGCAAGTTGAAAACCCGAAAGGGCGGCTTGGGCAAAAAGGGGTTTCCCGGTGGATCGAAAACCCAAAAGGGCGATTCAGGCAAAAGTTAGGGAATTAAAGCATATGACTATGTCTCGTCGGATCACTTCAAAGACAATCTCTTCATCAACCAGTTCCAGACTTCTGATCAATCCAGTCATCGGCAAACGAAGCATTGAATGGACAGATATTCAGAGTTGTGAAAGCTATAGCGGAATGGAATCCCATGGAATTATTTCACATAGCCATCTTTATTTTGTATAAATTTTTCAAATATTTACGACAAAATCCTCTTACTAGGATGATTGTCTCCTTTGTACAAATATACTCATAGAAAGTCAATACAAATACTTTTCCCGGAAATCTGTGCCATTTCCTTTTCTCTTGCACTATTTGTTTTATTTTGAGAAACGTCCAATGTTTTGTTAAATAGGCATATGCATTTGAACATAATCATTTCCTTACGAACCAAGAAAGAGGATTACTGATAGGTTGAAGGTACAGTTGGATATCTTGATACCCTTTCAAAGGAAACCCCCAGGAGATTTGGAATCCATATCCCTAACAAGTCTTGAAGCTTATCCCCAGTAAATTCTGGAAGCTTATCCCCTGCAGAGTACGGACGTCTCTCCCGAGTTTTACTCAAAGTTATTCCTTACAAGGGCTTATAACTGGGTTATCCTCAGCTTATTGCCACGGAAGATCGCACTCGCCAAAGTTCTTCCTATCCCCAGCAGAGTTCATCAAAATTCCCCAGCATAACTTATCTTTACAATCCCCCAGCCAGAGGATCCTCCGGAATTCGATCCCCCTCAGAGTTTAAGTTTCAGAATCCCCAGCGGAGCCAGACTAATGAACCTTCTCACCACAGAGTTTTGGGAAAGCAAATCTTGAGTTCCCCAGTGAAGTCGCCAGAGATACTTCCCACCAAACTGAAGATTCTCAGTCTTACCTCCCCAGCATGAGTCTATTAGTTTGGAACTCCCCAGTAGAAGTCATCAGGAATTCCCCGGAAGATTGGTATACAACCCAAGCTCCTTTTTTCTCCAGCAGTGACCAAAATTTATTCTTCCCGGCAGCAGTCAAGATGCTTTTATCTTCAGCCATCTTGGATTCATCTATCCTTTGCAAGACAGCTCTCCAGCTTACATGCGCATCCATTTACATTCATATCACATAACATACATTGTATCATGCATCATGACATTGCATATAACTAACTCTTTACCTTTTCAGGTAAGATCTGTCGAAAGACTAAAATCATTATCTTCCGAGATTCTTTCCAGGAATAGTTCAGATGTGACCCAGACATGGAAACATTCTAATGCTTATTCCAGATTTATCCAGATGCAGTTTTACACAAGCTCATCATCAGGGAACCTTACACCGGTTCTTCTTTTAACTTCAAGACTTCTGAAAACAGTTCGCGGGTTCTCCAAGTAACAGATGTTGACCTATCACTTGTTCAGATTCTTCTCAAGACTTCTGAAAACAGTTTATGGATTCTTCCCAACAACGGATGTTAATCTATCGCTTGTTCAGACTCTTCTCAACTTTTGAAAACAGTTTACGGACGCTTCCCAACAACGGATGCTGCTCTATTGCTTATTCAACTTTAAGACTTCTGAAAACAGTTCACGGGTTCTCCAAGTAACGGATGTTGACCTATCACTTGTACAGATTCTTCTCAAGACTTCTGAAAACAGTTTATGGATTCTTCCCAACAACGGATGTTAATCTATCGCTTGTTCAGACTCTTCTCAACTTTTGAAAACAGTTTACGGACGCTTCCCAACAACGGATGCTGCTCTATTGCTTATTCAACTTCAAGATTTCTGAAAACAGTTCACGGGTTCTCCAAGTAACGGATGTTAACCTATCGCTTGTTCAGTTTCTTCTCCAGACTCCTGAAAACAGTTTATGGATTCTTCCCAACAACGGATGTTAATCTAACAACTTGTTCAGATGCAACTTTTGAAAACAGTTTACGGATTCCTCCCAACAACGGAGGTCAATCTATCGCTTATTCAGACCCCCAGTTCGAAGATGATCCAAAATATGGACACCTTCTTGATACTCATCTCCAGATGGCATCTTTAAGCCCATCTCCAAATGGCATCACTAAGCCTATTCCCGCATCCGTTACTTTGACGAGTGCAAATTTAAGGGCACTCTAGTGTCCAAACTCCTTTTACCCTCAAGTCACGAAAGGCAAACTTGCCAATCTAACTCTTCAGGTTCAAGAAGATTGAACAGGGGCAACTGTTGTACCCTAAAATTTGCCCTCCCATTTCTCATTGATTTCTCACCACAAAGCCCTTGAAGATCAAGATCCAATTAGGGTTTCATCTGCTCAAGACTTCTCCTTGCACTGTTGACCCAAATTAGGGTTTGTGTTTGCACAAAGATGTTTTGACCTAAAATGCCTAAGATGACTTTCATGCTTCATATTGGACTCCCAAGTTTATCCACATCAAGTTTCAAGTCTTGATTCCAAATTTTGCCCAGTCAATTGGACAGTTGACCTAGAAATCAGCTGCATTGGGGAAAAAGTCAATTGTGACCAATTGACAGTCAAACCTCATGAAAATTGACCCACATCAACATTATGAACTCATATGAACCATTTGATCAAGTTTGGATCACAATTCCACAAAAAATTTGATCAGATCACCAAAAGGGCAAAATGGTCATTTTTAGGGTTTTGACTGCACAAAGGCAATTTTTGACTGTTTGACCCAACCAATGGCAAACCAAGCTCACATATGGACTCAAGGACCCCATGGAATTATCTTGACATGCTCAACAAGTTCAAAAGATCCCAAGTACACAAGATTGACAGTTGAATTTCCCAGTCAATTGACCAATTTTGACTGTATACTGAAAAGTCAAACTTTGACTTTTTGGTCAAAATCAAGAGTCAAGATTCATTTTTCATCAAAACATGCCAAATCATTAAACTTGTTCACCAAGAAATCAAAAAATGCAAATTAGGGTTAGAAATGAGAATTTTTCATAACTTAGAATTTTTCTAAGTTATGAAAAACCCTAATTTTTTCCCAACTTTGCCCCACTTTCTCACCAAGATTCATGTGGATTCAAGCAAAAGTCAAAACATGAAAGTTGTATCTTGTTGCATAATCTACAACTTTGATTCACACAGTTTTCCCAAATGAGGCTTGTATCTCAAGTTACAATTTTTGGAATAAGGGTACTAAACCATTCTTAACTTAGTGAAATTTTAACCTATTTTGGCAAGGTTTTCTACCTAACTTCAAGGCCATTTTCCATACACTTCCACTTGGAATTTCAATTTGCATTTCAAAGATGGATTGTAGTACACATTCCAAGCTTTCCAAAATGTCTAAGAACTAATCAAACAACCTCATAACTTGAGAGAATCGAATTTCACAATATGGCAAAAACTCACTTTTGAATTGGTCATGTACATGTTCATAACTTATGCCATTTTCAAGTCAGCTTAGTTTGTGCTACATTACAGGTCCTTAAACCATCCAACACTCAATAATTTAATGCATGTTCATTGTGTTAAAGTGTTGTTCTATGAGTTCAAGCATTAAATACAAGTTTAATCCATTTATGGAAAAAGCAAAATAACCATTTTTGAAAAGTTAAGCTTTATGTCCAATTGCAAATCCACAAGTACAGATCAAATCCAATTGGCACAAGATTATGAGCATAACACACTGATCAAGGAGGAGTTTTGCAGCATGATTAGGGGTCCTCTACCTGTCTAGAATACAACTTGGCTTTTGTTTGCTTAAGTGTGAAGAAAAGTGGCATATCACAAGACAACTTTCATCTCAGCATTAGAATACTTAAGCAAATATTGTATACACTTTCTAATCATCCTAACCAAGCTGAAGCACGACCCTAAGACCATCAATACCTCCCCATTGCCAAAATCACTCTCAAACTGCAAAAACAGAGCTACCTCTGCAGATTGAGTTCCAACTCTTAATCATGTCAAGCATTCTTGCCCAAACCACTTCAGACACCTTCCCTACCATCAATCCAAACTATCCAAAGCATTAGAAGCAACCTGTAACTCCTCTAATCCTTTTGGCCATTTTCACTTTTCTGATTTGCAGGTGAAGTGCTCCAGCACGATTCAAAAGGTTTCAAGACAAAGTAAAGCTTGGAATAGCATCCCTGGACATCAAGGAAGCTATACCAATCATCACCTTGCACTGAAAGCTTCTCCATTGCCAGATAGAACTTCAACTGAACAGGTAAGTTCATGAACTCGTATCTCTCTTATTAGGCATTGTTAGCTTTAGGTTTGTGAAGAGAATATGTCACATTCATAGCCCTGAACATGCCCATGTAATTAGATTTCATTTATATTATGTGTGCTGCAAGAATTTTGAGTCTGAACATGGTAGAAAACTTAGGTCAGGATTTGGGAATGTCAAAATTCTCTCTCATTTCTGAGAGTTAGGATGAGTTTTTTATATATTTAGAATCGTGGTTCAATGCTTAACATTTCTTATGTTGGAAGTTTGTGCAAAAGATCAAAGAATCCAGGTGTTTGAATGTGAAGTACAGGCGCGCGTTTTGACATGTTTTTTGTCTGAAGGTTGAAGAAGAAGGTTCATGGGCTGGGCTTTTGTGTTATTTCTCTTCACACCATATTTTTGGTTTTGCACCCCCTGAGCCCATTTTATTTATTTGCTTGATTTATTGACTTTTCTTTTTTCATTTTGACTTATTTATTTTTGCTAATAAAATTAAAAACATGAAAAATTATTTTTACACCATTTTGGCATTTTTTAGGTATTTATTTATTTATATAGACATTTGTACATAAATATATATATATATTATTTAGAAAAAAAAACTAGAAAAAATAATGTAAATATATTTCATTTCTGATTTTTATCTCATTTTTTCTTTTGAAAATATTTTATACAAAATATACTTTTTTTATAAATATTAAATATTATTATTTATATATATATAATACATATTTAGAAATTAATACATATATATATATATATATATATATATATATATATATATATATATATATATATATATATATATATATATATATATATATATATATATATATATATATATATATATATATATATATATATATATATATATATATATATATATATATATATATATATATATATATATATATATATATATATATATATATATATATATATATATATATATATATATATTTATTAGTATATTTAAGTTAAAATACAAATACATACATTTTTATTTTATTAATATTTGACATAAAAAAATACTTTTTATAAATATATTTCATTTTATTTTATTTTTTGTACATAATAAATAAATATTTGTGTAAATTAAATAATATATATATTACTTAATAAAAATTAGGGTTTTACCCTTAAAATAGAAAAACTCCAAAAATAATACTTTTTTTATTTTTATTTATTTAACATAAATAATACTTTTTTCTCATACATATAAAAACCCTTTTTGCATTTTGCACCTTTATTTTATTTTCCATTTAATTTATGCAATCAATTATTTGTAAATATTCCAAAAAATGATGTAATAGCTAGATTTAATTTCTTTGTCTAAATATCCCCCCATTTGAACATTTGTACCCCCCTTCCCATATTGTGTTGTAATAGTGTAGGAATTTTACTTTTCGCACTTTAAACGCTTTCCAAATATACCATGCTAGAATTAGGGTTTGTATGCAAATAAAAAGAACAAAATAGTTTGACCTAATTTCAAGATAAACAAGCATGAAATATGGACAACACATCTCACACTTGCACCCCTAGGGTATTCCACTTGTTGCCTTCAAAAAAATGGGCCATATTGCATGTTAGGTTTCTTTGGGCAAAACAAACAATTCAAAAGATCATAGTCCCTCGATGACGCTTTCAAAAAGTTGCCTAAAATGATCAAGTCCCCTTCAAAGAAAAATTGCCCAAAGACATTTAACACTATTGCAATTATAGTCTAAACGATGACCCGCGCTCGTCCCTTTCACATCCTAATACAAGATTGTCCACCAAATGCAATGGTGGAACAAAATTGTCCAAAGGGTTAAAACATAGCATAAATCTTTGAGAACTTTAGGGTAGATAGCTCTTAAGTACTTGTCAATTTGCAAAAGAAAACACTTGCCTATTTTCAAACCACACTTCACAAAACACTTTCAAAACAAACTTTCAAAAAAACCTTGAAACATCTTTTCAAAAAGACAAACACCTTTTGTAAAACATTAGAGTAAAGAATTGTTACAAGGGTAGCCTACACAAGGCATCTTTTTCAAAACCTTTTCAAAGCCACACACAAAGCACCATTTCAAACAATTGAAAACCAAGGCAAGTTGATCTAAGCAAGTACCTAAGAGCCCGTGGATAACCATGGATAGAAAGGGTGCTAATACCTTCCCTTTCTATAATCTACTCCCCGAACCCAAGAAAAATCTCAAAGGTTTTTGCTGTGCTTTTTAAACCTTTCCTTAGGATAAAATAAAAAGTCGGTGGCGACTCTTGCTCAACCGAAACATTTGCGAAAACAAACGCAAAACCATAGTCAGTTCTTCCACCGTATCACAGGGAGGTCCTCCCTCCCGAGTGCACCGAACATTCCTTTGAGCCCCTTCTTCCACCACGGCCCTGGCGTCATTGAGAGAAGCCATCGTCAGGGGAGGTTTACTCCTGGTAGTAGTTTCAGTCGATGCCAATATCTGAGGGACCTCTTCGAAGTTCTGACAAGGAGTCTCTATGAATTCCCCGTCCATCTCTACGTAGCGGAAGGAATTGAGGTGGCTCACCATATACTCCTCTTCACCCTGCACCGTGACAATCTTCCCTTTTACCAGATACTTCAGCATTTGGTGTAATATGGAAGTAACTGCCCCAGCCTCGTGGATCCAAGGATGACCCAACAAACAAGAATACGACGGCCTGATGTCCATCACATAGAAGGTGGACCCAAAGTCTGAGAACCCACTTTAACATGGATGTCCACCTCCCCGTGCACCATTCTTTTCGACCCATCAAAATCCCTTTCCACAATGTTACTAGGCTTTAAAGTCAAACCCTCGCAATCTAACTGGTTCAATGCCTTCTTGGGCAGAACATTCAGCGAAGACCCAGTATCTACCAACACATGAGCCATAGTGGTGCCCCTGCATTCAATCGAGACATGCAGAGCATCATTATGCTTCCTTCCCTTCGGTGTCAAGTCTGCATCTGAAAAATCCAGCCCATTGTCAGCAGTCATGCTGATCATGCAATCTTTAAATTGATCAGCTGAAGTCTCTTGCGGCACATGCGCAGTTTTGAGCAATGCAATCAAAGCCTTCGCATGGGCCTTAGAGCATAACAGCAGGGATAACATGGATATTTTTGAGGGGGTTTTCCCCAGCTGCTCGACCATATTGTAGTCGCTCTTTTTAATTATTTTCAATATTTCCTCGATCTCTTGTTTAGAGGCTTCCACAACAATTTTTATAGGCGCCTCCGTCCGAGCAGGCTCACCAATAACTTCTTTGCCGCAGGTATCAGACGACTCGCTGACATGGGTAATAACTAGGGTAAGAATAGGGGTCGTAGTTGATGTACCAACAAGAACAGCAGATGGAATGACAATAGGCCTGTTGACAGTATTAGGGGAAATCTCGGGAGAGAAGACCCTTCCACTTCGGGTAACCTTGCTAGTTCCGACAATGTTACCAATATCAGGATCAACCTCTTCATTTTTCAAATCTTGTTTGATGCAATGATAATACACATCGGCACCATAATGCCAGGGGATAGCTTTGTCCGAGACATACGGGATAGGACCGGGAATAGTGATTATTAGCGGAGCGATTCTTGGAGCAGATGTAATCCTAACAGGTCTTCTTGAGGAGACCTTGGAAAGATTGGTGGAAATGGTTATAATGGCAATGTCTTTAGATGGTACAACAAGAACCAAAGTTTTTTCGAACAAAATTTATTTGTTGGCCATCAGGCGTTAAACACCCGACTTCAGCAAATGGCAACCAGAAGGTAGAAATGAACACATGTGGAATCCTTCACCACAACCCAGAAATAAATCGGCCATCAGCAAATTCTTCTTCACAGTCATGAGAGGAGTAGAAACTTCATCCACCAAGGTAACAAACAAGTCGGTATCAACAGCATTAACTCCACAATCGTGCTTAGGCATGGGCGCAGTTATGACATTGGGCTTTTCCGGAGCATCGAACTTAATTTACTTGGCTTCAATCAGATCTTGTACCTTAATTATTATAGCCCAGCTGTGATACGGTGGGAGAACTAACTTGAAGGTTTTGCGTTTGATTGCAAATTTTGCGGTTAGCAAGAGTCGCCATCGACTATTCTTTTATCCAAAAGGAAAGGTGAAAAAGCATAGGAAAGACCTTTGAGATTGTTTCTTGGGTTCGGGGGGTAGATTATAAAAAGGGAAGGTATTATCACCCTTTTTATCCATGGTTTTCCATGGGCTCTTAGTTACTTGCTAGATCACTTGCTTTTGTTTGAAATTGTATTTTGTGTGGTTTTTTTGAAAGTATTTTGTAAAGAGGCCATTGTTTAGGAAATCTTTGTAATGATTCTCGTTCGTAAGAATGTATACAAAGATGTTGATCTTTTGAAAATGTTTTCAATTTTGTAAGATGTTTTGAAAGTGTATGTGATTGTTTTGAAAATAGCAAGGATGTTTATTTTGAAATGGAGAAAGTAATTAGGAGTAATCTACCTACTCAAATGTCTTTCTTGTTCATTTTCTCTCCCTTTGACATTGTTGTCTTACCATTGATTTGGTAAGCAACCCTATCTTTGGATGTAAACGGGACGGGCGTGGTTCATCGTATAGCCGTGATTTAGCAATGTTACAAAGTATCTTAGCATTTTTTTTAGGGACTAAGATCATTTTATAAGGCAGCTTTGAATAGCGTCATCGAGGGACTATGATCTTGTATTTGTTTGTTTTTTTACTAAGATACCTTACATGCGTAATATGACCATTTTGTATAAGGCAACCAAGTGGAATAACCCTTGGGGTGTTTGTGTGCAAGTGTGTTATTTTCATGCTTGTTTTTTGTCTTGGATTAGGGTTTTCTATTTGATTGATTTTATTCTTTCCATACAAACCCTAATTACTAGCATATTATGAATGGGGATTGCAATAATAAAACCTAATTAATCTATTACAACCAAATTGAATATTGTACAAATATTTGAAGAAATTTATAAAGTACAAATGCAAATTGAAAGAAATGATTTTTGTGATTGGATTTTTGTATGAAAGAGGTTTTAACCTAAACCTAATTAGAGAAAAAGTAATTAAATTAAATTAACTTAAGTTAATTAAGAAAAGAAATTAATTAAGAAAATATTTTAATTAAGAAAATAATTTTGAATAAAAAACCCTAAATCTATTTTAGTTGATTATGGGAAAATAAGTTTAAAGAAAAAAAGTATTTTTTTTATGTATTTGTCTTGAAAATAATATGTGGTATTATGGAATATTTTTGGTCTTTTTATATTAAAAATAAACATCTTTAGGTAAATAATAATCTAGTTTTAATTTAATTTACAAGATAACTAATAAAGATAAATAAAGCATAATGAATAAAAATAATTTTTTATGTGGAAAAATATTTAAATCATGTCAAAATATAAATCTATTATTTTTATACATTTCATGATTTTTTTTGGTATTTTAGAAAATATATTTAAAAGAAAAAGAAATAAATAAATAAATAAAAATTAAATGGGCCAAGGTGGTGTCACAAGTAATCAGGGAGGAAATGTTAGAAAAAAACATTAGGCCCATGAAGTGGAGGCCCAGCGCTGGAAGAGACAAAAAATGTGGAAAAATGTGAGAAAATGCAAAAGGCAATGTGCTGAGGCTCGAACCCACGACCTCTAGCAATAAGGTTCGTTGCCTTACCACTGGGGTGGTTGTACATCCGTTAACATAAGTGAAATGACAAATACATAACATAAGTCAAGTCCTGAAAATGACTTCATCTTCAACCTCCAGCCATGGTTCCTGTAACTTGCTCATTTCTCAGTGAAAATGGAAAATGTAAACATGAAAGTTGTGGTGTTTCTTCCTACGAATTCAACCATATAACTTATGTAAACTAACAATCAAAGATAAGATCTGATTTTGTTGGCCCTAAATTAAAACCTAATTTTCTCAGAAATTTCAAATCCTAAATTCTCCATGCACAGTCAATATAAATGGAAATTATGAACATATATAGCTTTAGAGCAAGGATATCTACATTTTGTTTTCACAAATTAGGATCAAATGATGCTTGTATGAATAGATAGAAGTTTGAGTTTTTACCTCTTGCAGCTGGAGTTGTGAATGGAGTTTGAACAACTTTTAAGATGGCCTGAGGATCTGTTTAGCTTGCCTGGACCTCCTTGAGTGTATCTCAACTCTTACTTTGCCTTGAAAGTCCCTGAATCTCTTTATTCAAGTCAACATGCAAGCTTGATATTTTAAAATGGTGGATAGTGATGAAGGAGTTACAGTGAGGAAACAAGGGTATGGATTGCGTTGATATGATGTATATTAAGTGTTTGGGTGGTTAAAACTTAATACGCACGAGTGGATTTGGAGATGACTATGTGAGGTTCAAAACTGTCAAGTTATGGCAGATTTTGAGTTGCAGAGTGCTTGGGAGTATTTTGGAGTCTTAGCATTCGTGTGTCAACTTGCAAATAGTGTGTATACTTATAAGCAAGAGGTTTTGAGGCTTGTCACAACTCAAAATTTAAAAACTCACATGTTTTGCTTGGTTACTTGTTTTTGAAGCAAAGCTAGCAAGCATGGTTTCAATGTGAAGTACAAGGTTTGTAGGGTGGCTGAGACCTTTAAACACACTTGTTCTGATTTTCTAGAGTGTGTTTATGCAGAAATAACAAATGCAAGGCTCAATGCAAGCTGACTTTGCATAAAGCTTGCTTTTCTAAAATGGCAATGTTGCCTTTCTTCCCAAAATGGAATTATATTTGTACAATGCATTGAATGCTTGGATTAAAGCTTCCAATATCTGTGAAAATATTTAATTATGGAGTGAAAGTCAAGTTAGAAGCCTGCAAAGTGAGATTTGTACATCATGCTTGAGGATTGGATCCAATGTTCTTCACAAAATGGCTGGTAATCCAAGTGACAAAACAACAACTTCATATCTTTGATTCTCCCTACTCAAGAATGATATCAAGGAGTTCTTGGACATTTTGGAAAGCTTGAAATGTTATATATAACTCATATTTGAATTTCTTTTGAATATTCCCCTTGGAACTATGTGAAGAATTGCCATGAAGTTAGGTCAAAAATCTGCCTAACTAGGGCAAAATTTCACTAAGTCATTTTTAGTTCATGAGCATGTATTCACAAAATTATAACTTGAGATCCAAGCATGTTTAGGAGAAGTTGTGTGAAGAAAAGTTGTATATTTCATGGAGATCTACAACTTTCATGTTGGAAGTTTCCTTTGAATCATCTTGCATCATGGTGAAAATTTGGCGCAAAGTTGTGAAAAAATAAGAAATTTTCTATACTTAGAAAAATTTCTAAGTTAAGAAATTTCATCTTTTCAAAATAAAATCTTGAATTCTTGATTTCTTGATGAACAAGTTTAATATTTTTACATTCATTGATGAATTATGACCCTTGGCACTTGAATTTGACCAAAAAGTCAAAGTTTGACTTTTCAATATACAGTTGACTTTTGATCAGTTGATTGCAAAATTCATCTGTCAATCAAATGGATTTGTAATGTTTTGAATCATGTTACTAGGTCAAAATGATGTAATTGGACTCTTAAGATCATGCCTTAAACCAATTGATCATTTTCTAGGTCAAAAATCAGAAATTGCCCTTTCTCAGTCAAAACCCTAATTTTGACCATTTTGCCCTTTTGGAGATTTGATCAAATTTCTTGAGGAATTGTGGTCCAAACTTGATCAAATGATACATGTGGGTCTAAAATGTTGATGTGGATCAAAAATTATGAAGTTTGACTATAAATTGGCTATGTTTGTCTTTTCCCCAATATAATTGATTTTTAGGTCAACTGTTCAATTGACTGATCAAAAGTGTGATCCAAGGCTTGAAATTTGACATGAGTAATCTTGGGGGTCCATAATGATCCTTGAAAGTCATATGAAGCATTGATAATCCAAAAATACTTGTGCAAACTCAAACCCTAATATTGGTCATCAATGCATAAGGAGGTTTCTTGATCAAACTCTAGTGTAGTCTTGAACCCTATGAGATCTTGTGAGCAAATTCTTGATAAGTGGGAGGAAAAATTTTGGGATACAACACCAACAATCATTGGTATCATGGCCATGACTCTCAGAATGATAGTCACACCGAGCATTTGGATTATATCGGGGAGATGTGGTATTTGGATTCTTGGGAGCCTCTTTCAAGGTTACCAAATTGGATCTCAGTAGATGAGGTAGAACTTCATCCAATGTCATATTGTTTCGGGTAAACTGCCGTTGAGGTCTTTCCACCCTTTGTTGATTGTTGCATTATGGAGAAACTGTAGGCCTAGGTATCATTACAGCACTTTCTGTCTGACGATGTTCAGCTCTGTTTTGGCCCCTCAGGCTGTAGATGGCACTGGCTTCTTTCTTACCAGTAAAAGGCTTCTTTACTGAACTCAAAGAGGCATCCTTCTATATTTTGCCGCTACAAATACCAGCCTCTACTCTCTCTCCAGTCAAAATCAGCTCGGTGAAACCAGCTGACGAGCTGTCGATCAAATGATTAAAGAATGGACCAGATAGCGTCCCCAGAAACATATCAACCAACTCCCTATCAGACAACGGGGGTTGAACTCTTCCAGCCAAGTCTCTACATTTCTGTGCAAAGTCTTTAAAGCCTTCACTTGCCCCCATGGACATACTCTGGAGTTGAGTACGAGTAGGAGCAAGGTCGGTGTTGTATTGATACTACTTATAGAAAGAAGCAGCCAGATCTTCCCAATTTTGGACATTGGATCTCTCCAATTGGTAGAACCATTCAAGCTGAGTCCCTGACAGACTATCTTGAAAGAAATGAACCCACAAATTTCTATCAGCGATGTGGGACTGAATCTTTCTAACATAAGAGCGGAGATGGAGTTTTGGGCAGGACACCCCATCATACTTTGCAAAAATTGGAGCTTTGAACTTCTGCGGGATGACCACTCCCGATACCAATCCTAATTCTTCGAAATCCATCCCAGGTATCCTATGGACTCCCATGGCACTCAAGCGATCTTCCAACTGCTTGTACCTATCCTCAGCGGGAGGATATTGCTCATCATTGTAGTCGGTATCGTTGTCAGAAACTATAGGACTGGGATCCTTCTCTCTTGTCTCTTCTTCTTGATTCTCCCCTTCTTTGGATGAAGAAGTCAGATCGACTTATCGCTTCAACGGCCCTCCAAACCTTCTGCCCATATTCAGAATACCGGCAGCCTTCTTCTTTTTCTTTCTCTCTTTCAGGACGAGGGCTTTCAGATCCTCCTGCCATTGTGCCAGATTTATGAACATTTGCTGGAACTGGGCGTTTTGTGCCTGAAGATCCTTGATGCTTTGTTCGGAAGACATTTCTGCTGAAATAAACAGTGAAGAAGATGAGAAACCTGTAATGGTACCTGTACATGCAATGTTATGAATGGGATGCGCATGCAATGATTTCAAGGACTTTGGGAAATTTAAATTTTCGAACCAAAATAAAACAAATATTTTATTAGCTGAATTCAAAGTTCAAATGCCTTTTAGGCGTTACAATTAAAAGCAAATCTAAAATTAGAAAAGAAATCAAAATTCCCATGGATGCTTCCTCTTTGTGTCGAGATAAACATTGAGTCCTTTTTCCTCATGGAGCTGCTTTGTGAGTTCTAAAACCTTCCTCTCCTGGGCATAGAACTGATCCCTGTAACTATCCCGCTCCTTCTTCAACTGAATCCAAAACCTCTGTAATTCTCCAAGATCAGAGGGCATATCAGGATAGAGAACCGTGTAAAGAATACCCCCTTCAGTAGTGGGTTCTATAATAACTGGTAAAACGGCCATATAGGGCATCATAAGCTTCTGGGAGTGAGCTCGTACCCATTGGAGGTAAGGTTGCATAGGAATGGAAGCCTTTGGCCCCAAAGCCCTGGCACCAGATCTGTTTACCATGCCCTAAGCTCGTATGAACCTCCGGCGATACTTTTGAACATCATCCTCATAGTTGAATACAATGCCCTCGATAAAGTAACTCATGGGGACCATCTCTTCGAGCGTAACAAAATTGTTGCAGAGCTAAACAAGGGAACACCAGAGAATATCCATGTGAGCGAGTTACATTATCCTTTGTGACCAACCCAAACCTTCTTCATTCTTCAATATGTAATTAGGGAGGTGAGAAATAAACCACCTCGACAGCAGTGGCATGCAACACATAAGAACCCCTCTTCTCTTCATGGTACGAGTATGGAGAGTGTGCAAAATATCTCCGAGCAAGGTAGGCACAGGGTTACGAGAGAGAAAAATCTTGATAGCATTCACATTTATGAATGAGTCTGGATTGGGGAATAGTACCAACCCATAGATTAGAAGAACCTAGACCTCCTTAAAAGCCTGAAAATCCATATCATCCCAAAACAGATGGGCCTTGTCTATCAAGAACTTAGCTAGAAAACCCTTGACTTCGCTTCTTGTTTCCAAATTGGATACTACGTCGGCCCGTTTCAGATACAAAGTTGAGGCAATGACTTTTGGCTTAGGAACTTCTTCCAGGCCTGTGAAAGGAAATTGTTCAAGGATGGGTATACCCAACAGCTGAGAGAATTCTTCCATGGTAGGAACCAACTGATAGTCTGGGAAAGTGAAGCAATGGTGCTTGGGATCAAAGAACTGAAAGAGTACACTTATCATCTTTTCATCAAAGTTTGAAGTAACCAGGTTGAGAAGTCGACCATGTCTCTTAGTGAATGCAGAAGTTTCAGAAACCTTTGATACTAGCTCTTTGAGTTGAGAAGGTATCTTCACAAAGCTGATTCAGATAGTGTTTCTACGAACGGAATCCATGATCTGCAAAACAAAACAAAGATAAATTCCCTTGGTCCTTGAAATGGTTAGTGCAATAAGAATGGATGCTATGTTATGATGCATGATGTTATGATAAATCATAGGTATAGCAAACACAGACAAATCACATCAAGTTCTTAAGTTTAAGGCTTGCATGAGGTTAAAGGTCATACCCTCTTGAAGTTTAGTTGGTTTCAAACCTGTCTTAAAAAGTAACCGGGTTCTAAGGGATCTCAATATCACTGACCATCCTTTATCGGGCATTGTCTCAGCTTACGCAATCTTTTCTAACGGCTGAAATATCCCGAAATTCTGATCTCAATGAGTGTAGCATCGAGTATCAACCAATCCTCAGCTCTATACTGAGGCCGGCTATCTCACTACTTTCTAATGGCCAAGTTTTTTCAACTAAGGTTCTAAGGTCCGTTAGTGCTTCACGACACCACGCGGAGGCCCCATATTCTCCTCGTTTCCCCACATAGGATATTGGTACCAACCAAAGTGCCACACCAACACAGCCATCGCTTAAACCATACCGGTCTACACCGTACAATCTCCACGATCTATTGTTGTTTACCTAAAAAGTGCCCCCAGATCCGGGTGTAGGATCTTTAACAATGCCCAAACCCTTTAAGAATAAAGCATACAAAACAAACAAGAAAGCAAAATAATGACCTAGATCCTAAGGTATACCCCACTTATATAAATCCCCAGCAGAGTCGCCAGTTCTGTGATACGGTGGCAGAATCGACAGTTAATACTAGTTTGTGTTTTTTGTTTGCAAAATGTTGCGGTAAGAAAGAGTCTTCGCCGACTTTTATTTTATCCAATCAGGAAAAGGAAAAAGAACAGAAAAAACCTTTTTCGAGATGTTTCTGAGTACAGGGGGTAGATTATAGAAAGGGAAGGTGTTAGCACCCTTTTCATCCATGGTTTTACATGGGTTCTTACGTACTTGCTCATTTTGAAATTGCTTGTGTGTGCTTTGCTTTGAAAAGTTTTATTTTACTTCGTTTTAGCCTTTGTTTCTGTCCTCAAGAGTGTGACGAAGTTGTTTTGAAAATTGTTTGAAAAGTGTTGGTGTGAAATTTGTTTTTTTGAGCAAGTACCTAGGAACTATCTACCTACTCGAAAAAGACTGTTCGTTTTCCTTTAGACAGCGCTATCCCATTATTAAGGAATAGGTATCACCGTCGTTGGAGTTTAAGGGACGTTCGAAGGGACAGATATGGTCACAAAATCAATGTTAGGAGGTGTTAGTAATCATCCTAAAGCCTTGAAGATCTTTTTCCGAGGCAACATCTGAATGGGTCATTTGAGATCTTTCGGGGCTTGAGGACGACCACTAACAAACCCTATACTTCATGATCGTTTAACCGAAGGCAACCGAAGTGGAGTAAACCCTAGGAGTGAGCATGTGCGAGTGAACTTTTTCAGTTAATTTGTCTTTGCACATTTAGGGTTTTCTACCGTTTTAATTTTCAAGCATTCTTCCCATACAATCCTATTAGATTTCATCTAACAGTTAATAATTGCGGAAATTTAAAGTACGAAAATAGAAATCCTAACTATTACATGGATTTCGCAGATACAGAATTATTTTGACTGAAAATAAAATGCAGAATTAAAACCTAATTAAATCTATTACAACCTCGAAGCAATTACAAAAATAATTAAAAAAAGTAATTAAAATACACACGACGAATTAAATGCAAGGACGATTAGAAAACCTAAAAAATCTAATTTGAGAAAAAATATTTAAGCTATTTTTTAAGAAAAAAACTTAATTATTTACAAAATCAAATCCTAATTTCTAATTGATTTTAATTTACAAAAAAATAAGATTTAATTGCCCTAATTTTGAATTAAATTAATTATTTAAAGAAAATAAATATTTTATAAAAAAAGATTTTTGGTGTCTTTGTGATTTTGATTAAAAAATTATAATTTTGATGTTATTTTAAAAATAAATATAATTAGGAAATAATTAATAAGAAATAATAATAATAAATAAAGAAGAAGAATGAGCCTGTTTAAGCAATTGGAGGGGGTGCATTGTTGAAATTATTCCAAGCCCACCAAGTTGAAGCCCAGTCAGGGCCTGATCAAGTGGTGCTCCATCCTGATCCCTCCTGATGGTGCACCATGGTCTCTGGCAGGTAGAGGCGTTGGATCTGGTTGATCATAAATCTTGTGGCTGGTTATTGGTGGCGCATGATAGGCCTTTGGGATGGTAATGCATGGGATCTGTTAAAGGAAAATAAAACAAAGAAAGTTGTTGGGACCTGGGGTCGAACCCAAGTCCTCTACCCTTTCCAACACACGTCCTTGCCAGCTGCGCTACATGTTTTAGTTGTTACTATAATAAAAATAATATATAATATATGCAAACAAGGTGAATTAGTGGACAAAACAAAAAAATGTGCGCTGGTTTGAATGGTCCAGTGGTTGGCTGCCACGTTATTGTCTTCTTCCTTATGTCGTTGTATTAGGCATGTAACCTATACCTACGGACAGCTCCTGTAACTAAAACCCTGCAAACTTCCAAAATCCAGCACAGGCATGATAAATCAATTATGGCTACATCAATGAATTTGTTTTGACCTCACAAGTACGATGGTACCCTTTGTGTGGGCCAATTTCACCTGTATCAAGAAGCCCCAAAATGGCTTTTCAAACCCTAATAATGGCAACTCATGATATAAGCATCAAAACGCAAAATTAAGTAAACCAAAACGTTCTAAAAGCTCATACAAACACAACGCTACATTCAATAATCGTTAATCATGGATAAATTACAAAATACGATTCAGGTTAGGGAAAGCAAATTGTGGGTCTGTAGCGTGCGTTTCTGGGCGTGAACAGGCTTGCAATTAATCCAGTTACGTTCCTGAGATGTCCAGTAATCTGTTGGCAACGTTAGAATGGCTTGAATTGGCCTCCAAGCTTGAAACCGATTCACTACTTTTTGCAAAAAAACTGAGTTTGTTCTTGTGCTTTGCATGACTGCTAATCCTTTTTTTTGTGCCTGGCTTTGTTCATTATATATCCCTAAGTGAATTAGGGTTATAAAAACAGCTGGTATCTTTGCAATTTTTGAAGATTTGATTTGGTTTTCATCTTGTATGATATCCTTCCAAATTAGGTCTAATCATGCCATTCTTGTGCCAATCAACCTTGATTCGATTTGATCTTGATATGCCAGCATAATTAGCTTGCGATTCTGTCCAAAAATCAGATCAAAACAAATCTTTGCTATTATTTTTCATTTATTTGATTTAATTCAATTTTTAATTAATAAAAAATAAAAATAAAATAAATAATGAAGCAAATAACATGTGAGTAAATATTTGGGTCGTGGACCATGTTATGAGTAAGGTGCAAGCATAAAAAGTTAGGCCTATTTGGCAAAACATGCAATTTTGAGCATATTTGACTTTTGGCAATTTTGCAAAAATGGTCAATTTTGACAAGACATAAATCTTCCAATTTTAACCCTGGAGAGGTGTTCTTTGACTTTTTAGAAATATTAAGATGTCCCCTAAAGAACACTTTTGGTCTCATCTCAATTGGGTCTTCCATGTTCATGTAAGAAGCTTTGACCCAAAAAGTGTTTTTGTTTACTTTTCAAAAGGACCTATAATATGGAAATTCATATATTTATGTGAGTGCATATTTTGAACTTGAGGGATGAATATGAATTGTAGGAAATTGCATCCTATTCAAAATGATCCTTGGATTGAAATTTTTTGATAAAGTATGAGGAAGTTATGCTTGGTCAAAGTTTGGTTGACTTTTCTTGAGAAACCCTAGTTTAGCAACTTTTGGGTTTTGATGAATTTGGGGCATTCCTTGAGGAATCATGATCAACCCTTGATAAAATGATGGATATAACTTCAAAATGTTGATGTTGACCAAAAATCTTGAAGTTTGACTATATGTGGGCCACAGTTAACTTTTGACCTAGTACAGTCGATTCTCCAGCATCTTGGCAGTTGACTGAGCAAACTTCTTGTGCAAGGCTTGAAATTTGACATGGAGGGTCTTGAGAAAATATTAGGACCATGGAGAGGGTATTAAGTCTTTGGAGTTCACCCACCTTGATGAAAATGAAAACCCTAGTTTGAGGTACATTGCCTTAGGAGAGAGTTTATCTGGTCAACTCTTGGGCATCCTTGAGCAAGTTGAAGATCTCAATGGGCATGTGTTGAGTAAAATGAGAGGGAAAATTTTGGGGTACAACACATGCCATAGACTAGAGAAAAAGGAGTTACCCCAGTTGATGTTCTAGCTGAAGTGCGGTAGCCATGTAGAGCAAACGGCAACATCTCATGCCAATCCTTATAGGTTACCACCATTTTCTGCACAATCTTCTTGATATTTTTGTTGGCCGCTTCGACTGCGCCATTCATTTTCGGTCTATATGGAGAATAATTTTGATGCTTGATCTTAAACTGAGTGCAAAGCTCAGTAATCATATCATTGTTGAGGTTGGTCTCATTTTCAGTTATAATCCTTTCGGGGATACCATAGCGGCAGATGAGGTTGTGTCTGATGAATCTGGCTACCACATTCTTGGTGACTGAGGCAAAAGAGGCGGCTTTGACCCACTTGGTGAAATAATAAATAGCGACCAAAATGAAGCGATGTCCGTTTGAAGCGGTTGGCTTGATTTCTCCAATCATATCAATGCCCCACATTCCAAATGGCCACGGAACGGTCATGACGTTCAGAGGAATAGGAGGCACATGGACCTTGTCAGCATAGATTTGGCATTTGTGACAAGTTCTAGAGTGTTGATGGCAATCAGTCTCCATCGTTGACCAAAAGTAGCCAGCTTTTAAGATTTCCTTATCCATCGTATGTCCACTTTAGTGAGTACCAAAGAGACCATCGTGTATGTCTTCCATGATTTCCTCTGCCTCCTTCTTGTCCACACATCGGAGTAGAGTGGAGTCATGGTTGCACTTGTACAATATTCCGTTGCTTAGGAAGAATTTTGCTGTAAATCTTCGTAAGAGTTTTCTGTCATTGATGGATGCTCCCTCTGGATACTCTTGTGCTTCAAGATATCTCATCACCTCATGGTACCATGGCTTTCCTGCACCAGTGTCAAGTTCACAGCAATGTGCAGGTTCATCGAATCTTTCAATCGTTATCAAAGGGGCTTTGTTGTCCCATCTGACCTTGAACATTGAAGACATGGTCGCCAAAGCGTCATCCAGCTGATTTTCTTCCCTAGGAAAGTGCTCAAAGGTGATCTCTTCGAAGTAAGGGATCAGGGATAGCACAAGTTCCTTGTAAGGGATGAGGTTAGGGTTCTTAGTGTCCCAATCTCCTTTTAATTTGGCTAATCACTAGAGCGGAGTCCCCAAACACATTCAAATTCTTGATCCTCAAGTCAATAGCAGCTTTCAGACCCAAGATACACGCTTCATATTCAGCCATATTGTTCGTGCAATCGAAGCATAGTCTAGCAGTGAATGGAATGTGGCAACCTTCGGGAGAGATGATCACAACAGCAATTCTGTTACCTAAAGCGTTGGAAGCCCCATCGAAGACCATAGTCCATCGGGATCCTTGTCTAGGTCTGTCATACGGTCCAGGTTTCGCGTTATCGGTTAATAGCATGATATTCTCGTCAGGGAAGTCGAAGTTCATTGACTGATAATCATCCACAGCTTGACGGGTCAAATGATCTTCTAGTACGCTTCCTTTGATGGCCTTTGTGTAGTGTATTGAATGTCGTGCTCAATCAAGATCATTTGTCACCTGGCTATCCGTCCGAAAAGGGTAGGTTTCTCAAAGATTTACTTGATTGGGTCCATCTTAGAAATCAACAAAGTGGAATGAGTCAACATATACTGTCTTAGCCGACAAGCAGCACATGCCAGAGCGCGGCAAGTTTTCTCGAGTAGTGAATATCTGGTTTCACAGTCGGTAAAAAATTTTCTCAGGTAATAAATAGAATGCTCTTTTCGGCCAGACTCGTCATGTTGGCCCAAAACACACCCCATAGAATTATCTAGTACTATTAAGTACATGATTAAAGGTCTTCCTTCAACTGGAGGCATGAGAATAGGAGGCTCTTGTAGATATTCTTTGATTTTGTCGAAGGAAGATTGGCATTCATCGTTCCATCTGACTACCTGATCTTTCTTCAAGAGTTTGAAGATTGGCTCACAAGTAGCAGTTAAGTGTGATATGAAGCTGGAAATGTAATTGAGACGACCCAAGAATCCTCTAACTTCCTTTTCAGAATGAGGGACTGGAATTTCTTGGATGGCCTTGACCTTGGCAGGATTAACTTCAATGCATTTATTTCTGACAACAAAACCTAGAAGCTTTCCAGATCGTACTCCAAATGTGCATTTGTTAGGGTTTAACCTCAGCTTGTACTTTTTCATCCTTTCGAATAGTTTGTACAGGTGATCTAGATGTTCTTCTTCAGTTTGTGATCTGGCAATCATATCGTCCACATATACCTCTGTTTCATGATGTATCATGTCATGAAACAAAGCTACCATAACTCTATTATATGTTGCCCCTGCATTCTTCAATCCGAACGGGATGACCTTATAGCAGAAGGTTCGCCATTGCGTAACAAAAGTAGTATTTTCCATGTCTTCGGGAGCCATCCTTATTTGATTATAACCAGAGAAACCGTCCATAAAAGATAATACTTTATGTTGAGCAGTGTTATCAACTAAGACGTCAAGGTATGGCAGAGGGAAGTCATCCTTGGGGCTTTCCCTATTCATATCCCTATAGTCTACACACGTGTGAACTTTTCCGTCCTTTTTTGGCACTGGCACTACATTAGCAACCCATTGGGGATAAGATGTCACGTCTAGAAACCCTGCATCAAATTGTTTCATCACTTCAGCTTTGATCTTCTCAGACATATCAGGCCTCATGCGTCGAACCTTTTGTTTAACAGGAGGGCAGTCTTCTTTTGTCGGCATATGATGAACTACGATGTTGGTATCCAACCCAGGCATATCTTCATAAGACTAAGGAAATACTTCTACGTAATCATGCAACATATGAACCAACCTACTCTTGACATTGCTTTCCAAATTGGTGTCGATCTTGATTTCCTTCTTATCTACCTCAGTACCCAGATTGATGACTTTAACTGACTCTTCGTGCAGTTGAATAGCTTTTCCTCTTGTAATAGAAGTCTGGCTAGTTCTCCTGGTATTTCAAAATCTTCCTCGCCTTCGTCTTTGGCTTGGTTGATTGGACATTCGAAGTTATAGTCGGTAATATTAGTCATTGGCAATAGGATCCAGAGTTGATGAGGACCTACAAGAGTGTGTGTGTGTGTGCATGCATGTAAGATACATGGCTATTTTTTTGAAAATGTATTTGAAAGAAAGGAAAGACAATGAACACAAATATTTGAATGCAAAAAGAGTCCAATGTACTGAATGATCATATGATTATATGAACATAAATAAAACCCTTGACAAATGGACCAAAGTGCCCTGGGCCAGGCACATGGCTTAAAAGTCATTGTTTGAATATTACAGACAAAATGTTCTTGAATTGAAAGAAAGACAATAACAAGTAAATTACTCCTCAATGAAGGAGATGGGCACAAAGTCCTTTGCAAGCCAATTCTTCAGCCCCGTTGTAGTTGGGTACACCCAATTTTCAAATTCAGCTTCTTCATCAGAACCACCCACGGTGTTGACTTCATGGTTTCCAATGCGGAGAGGTGGCTTTCCAGCACGAGCACGCCTCACTTCCTTCTGAGCTTTGACAGTGAATCCCAAACCAAACTTGTCTGCTTTAAATGGGATATCGAGGAGTTTCCCCCAAGTATCACAGTTTCCTTCTTCAATTTCCGCACGGGCATCCTTGACTGAAACCATCTTCGGTATGGCCTTAACAGCTTTAGGTTCATCAGAAGAACATTTGGTAGCTGCAATCATCGGTGGAATGACTTCAAAGGCTTGACATGGGGTTTCAATGAATTCCCCACCCATCTCTACGTATATGAATGAGTTATGGTGACTTACCATAAACTCTTCTTCTCCACAGACAGTGACTATTCTTCCCTTGACTGGATATTTGAGTTTCTGATGGAGAGTTGAGGTTACTGCCCCAACTTTATGTATCCACGGGCAGCCTAACAGACAAGAATAGGCAGGACGAATATCCATAATATAGAAGGTGGAGTTGAAGATTTGAGAGCCCACTTTGATTGGAAGATCTACTCCCCGATGAACAATCCTCTTTGATCCGTCAAATGCCCTTACAATGATATCGCTTGGCTTCAAGACTAAACCCTCACAGTCGAGACGGTCTAACACCCCCTTGGGTAATACATTCAGGGAAGAACCAGTGTCGACTAGAACATGCGCTAAGGTGGTCCCTTTGCACTCGACAGAAACATGTAAAGCTTTATTGTGGTTTTTCCCTAACGGTGTTAAGTCAGCATCCGAAAATCCTAAGCCATTATCAGCCGTCAGGCTAGCCACGCAATTCTCAAATTGGTCTGTTGTTGTCTCATGGGGGACATAAGCTTTTTTCAGGAATTTGATTAATGTCCGAGCATGGGCGTCGGAACAAAGCAGCAATGACAACATTGAAATCTTAGAAGGGGTTTGCCCCATCTGTTCCACAATCTTAAAATCCCTTCTTTTTATCATCTTTAAGATCTCGTCCATCTCACGAGTGGAGGGTTCTTCATCAGCTACGTCCTTGGAGGGTAATTCAATCACATCAGGCTCAACAACCTTCTCCTTCCCTCTTGTATCGGTACTTGGCTTGGCAGCAGTAATGTGGATGGGCGTCCTTGTAACAACTGGTGGTGAGAAATTGGGTGAAAATATTCTCCCAGTCCTAGTTACTTTGCTTGGGCCAGCTATGTTACCGACATTGTCATATTTTTCTTCTTCGATCCAGGCATCTTGTTTAATCCCATGATAGAACACCTCAGCACCATAATTCCATGGTACCGCTTTGTTTGAAGAGTAGGGAATCGGTTCGGGATTGGTAATTATTAAGGGAGAAACAGTGGGTTCATTTGAAATCCTAATAGTACCTTTGGAGGTGATCCTAAGAGGCTTGTTTGAGATGGTAATAATGGAGAGGTCTTCACATTTGTTAATCAAACTCTTGGCAAGTGGAGTCTTCTCAAATAGAATTTCATGGCTATCCATCAGGCATTGTATTCCTTTCTTCAGCCCTTCACATCCATTGAGTTGTCTTTGTACATCATATACAGTCTTTTACATAGCCAGGGAAGATCCCAACTTTCAACAGATTGTTCTTGATTATATTCAGCGGAGTAGTCAATTCTGCAACAGAGGCAACAAAAATTGTATCTTCAACAACATTAACAATCTTGTCATGCTTCGGCATTGGAGCGGTGATTACATTCGGAGTTGGAGGAGGATCAAACTCAATAGTCTTATTGTCAATCAAATCCTGGATTTTGTTCTTCAAGGCCCAGCATTGGTCAGTTTCATGCCCGGGGCTGCTCGAGTGGTAAGCACACTTGGCGTTTGGATTATATTTCGGTGACGAGGTATCAGGGTTGGCGGGAGGATCGCGCAATGTCACTAAATTAGCTTTGAGCAAATGTTGTAAGGCTTGAGACAGTGACATGCCTAACCTTGTAAATTGTTTTCTCGGAGTTTCAAAACATTGATGATTTGCAGATGGTCTTGGAGTAGAAGTTGGATTGAAGATTCAGATGGCATTTACAGACGGATGGTCATTCTTATTGGTACGGGACCTCGCCCCGTAAACAACATTAACTTCCTTTTTTGCAGCAAAAGGTTTCTTGATAGGGTTGGAAGTGGAGGTAGACGCCACAGAGATCTTCCCACTTTTTATGGCACTTTCAGCTCTTTCACCGGTTAAGATCAATTCGGTGAAACCAGAAGAAGAGAAGCCAACCAACAAATTAAAGAAGGGACCAGATAAAGTGCCCATGAACATGTCGATGTGCTCCCTATCAGTCAAGGGTGGTTGGACACTACTAGCAAGGTCTCTCCACTTTTCTGCATATTCCTTAAATCCTTCATTCTTTCCCATGGTCATATCTTGTAATTGAACCCTCGTTGGCGCCAAGTCGGTGTTGTACTGATACTGATGGTAGAATGTAGTATCTAAATCCTCCCAAGTATGGATACGGGATCCATCCAACTGATAAAACCATTCAAGTTGAGTTCTAGCCAAGCTCTCTTGGAAAAAGTGAACCCAAAGCTTCTTATAAGCAGTGTGTGGTTGTATCTTGCGCACATAAGATTTCAAATGGAGTTTTGGACAAGAAACCCCATCGTACTTTGCAAAGACTAGTATTTTGAATTTGTGGGGAATGATTACCTCAGAGATCAAACCCACATCGTCAAAATCTAAACCAGGGACGGCTTGGATTTCAACAGCTTTCAATCTGTCTTCTAACTGCTTATATTTGATATCAGCGGGTGGATACTGCTCGTCGAAATAATCATCATTAGATACTTGATCATTGATATAGTCGGCCTGAGTAATCTTGACCTCACCAATCTGGTTCTCGTCCTCTTCAGATGAATCTCCTCCTACTGGGATTTTCCGGACTGTCTCCTTGAACCTTCTACCCATGTTGAGTAGAGCTTTCTTCTTGGGCTTCTTCTTAACAGCCAGCAAAGTCATCATATCTTTCTGCCCCTTGGCAAGGGCCAGTAGAGTTTCCTGGAACTGAGAATTTTGTTCCTGGAGATCCTTTACAGTTTTCTCTAGATCAATCTTGCTCAAATAAACAGCAGAAAGATAAGGAAACATGTTATGTGAAAACCTGGCATGTTATGATGCATGGAATATGTATATGCAAATGATTTCAAGGATTAATGAGATTTAAATTTGTATAGACAAAACAAATGAACAAACATTGATTTTCATTAAATAAAACAAGAAAGATTACATCATGCATCTTGGGCTTACAAAATAACTTTCTAAGATAAAAAGACTGAACGCATCCTCTTCGGCACAACGTAGGCGTTCACACTTTGCTCTTCTTGTAGTTGTTTCGTAAGCTCCAAGACCTTCTTCTCACTAGCATAAAATTGAGCCTCGAAAGTATCTCGTTCTTCCTTAAGCTGAATCCATCCTTTTTGCAAGTCTTCGAGAGAGGTAGGCATGTCGGGATGGAGGATAGTGTAGCGAACATCTCCTTCAACCACATGCTCCATGATGACTGGTAGGATGGAAGGATAAGGCATCACAAGTTTCTGAGCATGAGCTCGCACCCATTTAAGGTAAGGCTCAAGGGGAATTGGATTCTTGTGTCCTAGTGTCTTACTATCCACTTTGCTTAACATCCTCCAAGCTCGAATAAACCTCTGACGGTAACCTTAATTGTCATTCTCGTAGTCTAATACCACTCCTTGGATAAGCATATCATGTGGACCATCCCTTCGGGCGTAACCCAACTGTCGTAAGACTAAGCAGGGGTTGTAAGTGATACCTCCTCTAATTCCAAGTATGGGGACATTAGGGAATTCTCCATAATGGTTGGCGATAGTAACATTCTTCAAATATCGGGAACACCAATGAATATCTAAATGTCTGAGCGTCATCAACCTATGGGACCACCTTGAACCTTGCTCATTCTTTAATACAAATTGGGGAAGATGCGAAATAAACCATATTGCCAAGAGAGGAGTACAACACATGAGGATACTTCTCTTTCTCATAGTGCGAGAGTGAAAAGAATGTAGGATATCTCCTAACAAAGTAGGCATCGGGTTACGAGACATGAAGATTTTGACGGTGTTTACATCTATGAGTTGGTCAGGATTTGGAAACAAAACCATCCCATAGATAAGAAGGGCCAAAATTTCCTCAAAATCTTGTAAGTCCAAGTAGTTCCAATAATCTTGAGCTTTCTCAAACAAGAACTTGGCTAGAAAACCTTTGACACCGCTCCTTGTTTCCCAATTAGTTGTGATATCAGATTGTTGCAAGTGTAGCGCTTGGGCAATATCTTCAGGTTTTGGATATCTTTCCGTACCATTTAAGGGTATTTGATTGAGAATGGGAATCCTAAAGAGTTGGGAGAATTCTTCCAAAGTTGGCACAAGTTGATAATCTGGAAAAGTGAAGCAATGGTGTAGAGGATCAAAGAATGGGAAGAGCACCTTCATCATATCTTCATCAGTATTAGAGGTAGCCAAGTTTAAAAGGCGACCATTTCTTTTGGTGAATGGAAATTTCTCAGGAACCCTTGATGATAACTCTTTGAGTTGAAGAGGGATCCTTACGAGATTTACTTGAATGGTTTTCATGTGAATAGAATCCATGTCCTACAAAACTGAACAAAGATAAATCCCAGAAATCCTTAAAATGGTTAGTGAGTATGAGTATGATGTTATGATGTTTATGATGTTATGTACAAGTAAATATATACAAACAAGACAAACAAGTCCTTAGGTTTAGGCTTGCATGGAGTCTTATAGGTAAGTACCCTCTTGAAGTTTAGTTGGCTCAACTTGTCCTAGAAATAGTAATCGGGTTCTAAAGGAGCTCAATATCACTGGTCTGTCTTCTCGGGCAATGTTTCAGCGCAAGCCTCTTTAATAGCGACTAAAATATCCCAAAAAAATCAAACATCAATGAGTGTAGTATCGAGTATCTACCAACTTCAAACTGCACCAAAGTCGGTCATCTCGCTACATCCTAATGGCCAAGTTGGTCAAGTAAAGGTTCTAAAGTCAGTTAGTGCTTCATGACATCACTCAGCGGCCCCATATTCTCCTTGACTACTCAAGGGCTACCGATACCCACAAATATGTCACACTAACGTAGCTATGTCTTAGACCATGTCGGTATACCCCGCACAGTTTTCATAATGTATTGCTACTTACCTATAAGGTATCCCAAATCCGAGTAGAGGATTTAAGCCCAAACAAAGAACCAAAATGTAAAGCTAACAAATCAAACAATGAAAGTAAGTAAATGTGATCTAGCCCTAAGGTAACCCCACTTTTAAAATTATCCCCAGCAGAGTCGCCAGTTCTGTGATACGGTGGGAGAACTGACTTGGGTGTTTTACGTTTTATCTCAAATGTTGGGGTTAGCAAGAGTCGCCACCGACTTTTCTTTTATCCAAAAGGAAAGACTGAAAAGAATAGGAAAGACCTTTGAGATTGTTTCTTGAGTTCGGGGGAAGATTATGAAAAGGGAAGGTATTAGCACCCTTTTCATCCATAGTTACCTATGGGCTCTTAGTTTCTTGCTAGATCACTTGCTTTTCTTTGAAAATATGCTTTGTGGAAGTTTTTTGAAAGTATTTTAAAAAGGAACCATCGTTTAGGCAAACTTTGTAATAGTTCTCGTTCGTAAGAATGTATACAAAGTGTTGATCTTTTGAAAATGTTTCAAGTTTGAAAGATGTTTTGAAAGTTTTGGTGTTTGTTTTTAAAATAGGAAGGATGTTTTGATTTCAAATTGAGCAAGCCACTAGGAACAATCTACCTACTCAAATGTCTTAGTTCATTTCTTCATTTCCTTTAATATTGCTATCTTACCATTGATTTGGTAAGAAGCCCTATCTTTGGATGTAAAGGGACGGACGTGGGTCATCGTATAGCCATGATAGCAATATTGTGAAATATCTTAGCAATTCTCTTTGAGGGACTAAGATCATTTTGAAAAGGAAACTTTGATAGCATTATCGAGGGACTATGATCTTGTATTTTTGATTGCTTTTACTAAGATATCCCACATGCATAACATGGCCATTTTTCATAAGGCAACAAAGTGGATTTACCCTAAGGGTGTAAGTGTGCAAGTGTGTTGATTTACATGCATTGTTTTGTCTTGAATTAGGGTTTGCTAACTTGTTGATTTGAATCTTTCCATACAAACCCTAATTTACTAGCATATATATATATATATATATATATATATATATATATATATATATATATATATATATATATATATATATATATATATATATATATATATATATATATATATATATATATATATATATATATATATATATATATATATATATATATATATATATATATATATATATATATATATATATATATATATATATATATAACATTAAATTGTGGAAAATAAAAATACTAAGCTATTACATCATTAGGGGAGGGGGTATACAAATTTACAAATGAGGATTTTGCAAGAAAATTAAATCTAATTAACTATTACAACCATATTGAGTAAATATACAAAATTGAAGATAAAATGCAAGAATGCAAAATGGAAAAATAAATGATTTTTTATTTGATTTTTTAGGAAGGGTTTTAATCTTGACTTAATTAATAAAATGGTTAATTAAAATTAGGTAAAACCAAAACCTAAATTAATCAACAAAGAATAATAAGTCAAAAATGATTATTTAGGGTTTTTCATGAAAAGGTTTTAAATAATAAAAATAATAGGAAAATTAATTAATTAAAATTAACCTAAGTTCTAAATTAATTAAATTTAGAAAAAAAAATAATAGTAATTAATCCTAAGCCTAAATATTAATTCATAAAAAAAAGGAATTAATTTTTTAAAAGAAAATGTTTTTGTTCTTTTTAGTTTTATATGAAGAAAAATAAAATATGAGTGTAAAAAATAATAAAATAAATATTTTTTTTTTAGATTTTTCCATTAATAGTAAAAAAAAAATATTAGTAATAAAAATAATAACAAAAAAATATGAAAGTAAAATAAACTATTATAAAAATGAAAATGAAATAAAGAAATAAATGGGCCAGGGAGTGCTGAATATAGTCAGGAGTTAGTAAAAGGAAAAAGGTAACTAGGCCCAAGTTGGAGGCCCAACGCTGCAAAAAAACAAAAGAAGGAGAAAAATATGAAGAAAAAAACAAGCAAAAGGGTACCACTTGGGCTCCAACCGAGGTCCCTCAGGTTACAGGCGCGCGCTTTAACCACTGGGGTGGTGATAAATCCGTTAACTTGTACACAATAATAAATACATAACACAAATTTTTCCCTGACTGTACTTCATCTTCAACCTCCATCCAAAGGATCTGTAACTTGCTCATTCCTCAACCATTTTCAAAAATGTAAACATGAAACTTGTGCATTTTTTAACCACGAATCCAACCATATAACTAATTTAAGCTAACATTCAAAGGTAAGGATGAATTTATGAAAGTACCAAATTCTGACCTAAATGTTTCAGCAAGTTCAAACTCAAAATTCTCCATGATCAAGCAACATAAATGAAATCTATGGACATGTATAGTTTCAGGGCAATGATATATACATTCTATCTTCACAAATGCAAGCCTAACAATACCTAAATAATGAGATAGAAGTTCAAGAAAAGTACCTCAAAACTGGATATCGTGAAATGAGTTTGAGCTTGTTTCAAGTGATGGTGATGACCAGGTTAGCTTCCTTGGACCTCTAGGAAGCTAATGCAATGGCTGGCTTGAGCTAAAGGTGGCTGAAATGGTCTGGAGAAGTCCAACTGTGATGCTCTATTTTGGAACTTGGAAATGGGTGAAGATGGTGTTATAGTCGTGTAACAGGGACATGGATGGCTTATGTATGATGTTTAGAAGCTTTTGGAAGCAAAAGGCCATGAAACACACTAGTAGTTTTTGATTTTGGGATTTCTGGCCATAATATGCAACAATGGAGGTCTGTTATGCAAATATGACTTTAGGGGAGTTTGAGAGCTTGTGTATTCGTGTCCTAGCTTACAAAAAACTTGTGCATATATATGGAAAAGATTTTAGCACTTGAGAGAGTCAGAAGCACAAGATATAGACTTATGACTATCTTACTTGATTTTGAAGAAAAGTGGAAGTATGGTTTCAAGACAAAGTACAAGCATGGCCTGAGTTATTTTGAGGCTTTAGACAAGTTTCTTCTGGCTTTTAGTTTTTGTGTGATCAGAAGAAAACAAGTGCAAAGCTCAAGAATTGACTTTGTGCAAAAAAGCTACTTTTTTAAAATGGCAATGTTGCCTTTCTTCCTAAAATGGTATAAAGCATGGGCAATGCATTGAATATTTGGATTAAAGCTTCATATAGCTGTGCAAACATTTAATTATGGAGTGTCAAACAAATTTGAGGCCTTCAAAGCAAATATTATGCAGCCTAGGCTTGGATTTGAATTCTTGTTCATCATGGAAATGGCTTGTAAATCGAGAATGAAACCCTAACTTCATCTCTTCGATTCTCTTTGCTCAAACATGATCTCAATGAGTTCTTGGACATTGTGGAAAGCTTGTAACATCCTCTACAATCCCTATGTTGGTAACTTTTGAAAATTCCCCTTTGAACTATGTGAAAAATTGACATGAATTTAGGTCAAAATCCTGCCAAAACTAGGGCAAAATTTCACTAAGTTTGAAAGTTTCATGAACATGTATTCACAAAATCATAACTTGAAATCTATACATTTCTAGGAGGAGTTTTGTTCAAAAATGTTTTATATCTCATTGAGATATACAACTTTCATGTTGAGAGTTTCCTTTGAATCATCTTGCATCAAGGTGAAAAATTGGCTTAAAGTTGTAAAAAAATTGAAGTTTTCAACACTTAGAAAAATTTCTATGTTGAAATTTTAACTTTTCAAAATGAAATCTCGACTTTCTGATTTCTTGATGAACAAGTTTCATATTTTGACATGTTTTGATGAATTGTGATCATTGACACTTGATTTTGACCAAAAAGTCAAAGTTTGGCTTTTCAGTGCGCAATTGACTTTTGATCAGTTGATTGAAAATCAACTATCAATCAATTGACCTTGAGCAATGTTTTTAGTAATGTCATTAGGTCAAAATGATGTAACTGAATCCTTGAGATCATGTTTCCAACCAATCAACCATTTTCTAGGTCAAAAATCAGAAATTGCCCTTTCTCAGTCAAAACCCTAATTTTGACCATTTTGCCCTTTTGATGATCTGATCAGATTTCTTGAGGAATTGTGGTCCAAACTTGATCAAATGGACTCCCACCTACGAAGAGCCATTTGGTGCCAAGAAAGTATTTTCGGACGGTGTTGTGATACTAACCACCATGGACGGTGAAGATTTCCCGCACCCTGTGAATGCTGACATAGTTAAAAGATACCACGCATGAAAACGGTCTGCTAGGTTGACTGGACTAGGAAAAATAAGGGCATCCCAGAGAACCAAAAGGGTTCGGACAAAAATTAGGGATATATTTAAAAGATTGTACACTAGACAAGTCAAAAACCTGAAAAGGCGGCTTGGGCAAGAAAGGGTATCCCGGTAGATTGAAAACCCGAAACGGTGGTCCAGGAAAAAGTTAGGGATTAAAGCGTACGACTGTGTATCGTTGGATCACTTGTAACAAGCTTTATTACCAAAGTCAAAAGTTCAAATGTTACAGATCAGTTTAACCAACTTCTTCCGACAGCAAGGGATGAGATGTTCGAAGACATAGGGGCAATATCGAAGTTGGAACCCAACGAGATCATTTCCACATAGATATATGTTTTGTTTTCACTTTGTACTCTTTTGATTTCATGTCAATTTCATCCTACTTGTATTTATGTCTCTTTGTACAAAAACGTGTATTTATGGGCAAACTATCAATACAAATACACCCTAAAGTTTAAAATTTTTGTTTTTCTGTTTTCTTTGTGAAAATGTCCAATGATTAAAATTGAACGAACATATGCATATGAATATCATTAACTATTAACAAATATATGCATAAGAATAAGAATAAGCATTTACACAAGACTCTAGGAGTTGGGATGACGTTCAAGTTGTCCACAAATCCCCACAGAGTAATCTTTACGAATTCATCTTCAATGAATATACATTCCCCGAAATTTCCTCGGCATATCGCTCTGGCGGATATAAGAATGATATTTTTCCCGGAAATATCACCAACCTACGGAGTTCCAATCAGTATAGTTCATGGAAGTTCTCTTCCCCGGCTGGTTTTTATTCCTCCAAAACTGCAAAACCCCTTGCAGATTTCTTCTCTCCATCAGAGCTTGTTTCTTTAGCAGAGTATTTCTCTGTCAACAGGGTTTATTTCCCTAATAAATTATTGTCTCCCCAGCTTTAGTCTATTCCTCGGATGGCTACGATTCACCAACAAAATTCCTCTCCCCAGTGAAGTCGCCATTATCCCCAGAGAGTTGCTACGAAACCTGGAATCAAACCAGATATCAATCAACTTTGTCGTCCCCAGACGAGTCGTAAGGTTATCCATCTCTTTTATCACCAGTCAGGGTATATAAGAATTAAATTCCTCAGACGAGTTGGAAGGTTATCCATCTCTTTTACCCCTAGTCAGGGTATAAAAGAATTAAATTCCCCAGGTGAGTCCGAAGGTTATCCTTCTCTTTTATCCCCAATCAAGGTATATAAGAATTAAACTCCTCAGACGAGTCGGAAGGTTATCCATAGCTTTTATCCCTAGTCAGGTATATAAGAATTAAATTCCCCAGGCGAGTCGGAAGGTTATCCATCTCTTTTATCCCTAGTCAGGTTATATAAGAATTAAACTCCACATACGAGTCAGAAGGTTGTCCATCTCTTTTATCCCCAATCAGGGTATATAAGAATAAAACTCCCTAGACGAGTCAGAAGGTTATCCATCTCTTTTATTCCCATTCAGGGTATATAAGAATTAAACTCCCCAGTAGAGCGATGAACAACTAATGTTCCTAAAATATTCTCCCCAAACAGCAAGCAGGAATCCCCAGCGGAAGCTTTCTAGACAAGGTTGAAGATTACATATGTTCTTGATCCCCATCACCAGTCAGGGATTCATTTTCCCCAACAAGATGTCATACTAGACTATTGATACATTTCAAACAACATTTCACACTCATACATCATTTACCAATAGCATAACATATGCATACGAAACACATATAGCACAGTCTCATTTATTTTGAGAACATCATTACGCAATGCATTTCATACATCATAACATCGCATACAGCTAACTCTTTACCTTTTCAGGAAATATCAATCAACAGACAAACATCGTTAACTACTTATATGACCCGACAGTCTTCTCCAAGGCTACATTTGACAAAGGGTTATTTCAGCAATTTCCTCAGAGGATCATTCTCAAAAAAGACATCTCTTGGCTCAGATTAAATCGACCATAGATTTATTCCGATACTTATTCCAGTATATACCTCCTCTGGCTCAGATTAAATCAAGCATATATTTATTCTGATACTCCTTCCGGTTAAAGACAGGCGTAGACATCTTCTGGCTCAGATTAAATCAAATGTAGATTTATTATGATACTTCTTCTAGCAGACTTTTTCTGGCTCAGATTAAATCAACTATAGATTTATTCTGATACTTCTTCTAGTTAAAGACAAAAAGACCTCTTCTGGTTCAGATTAAATCAACCAAAGATTCATTTTGATACTTCTCCCAGTTAAAGACGGATGCAGACATCTTCTGGATAAATTAAATCGACCATAGATTTATTCTGATACTTCTTCCAGTAGACAATTTCTGGCTCAGATTAAATCGATCATAGATTTAATCTGATACTTCTCCCAGTTAAATACGGACACAGACATCTTCTGGCTCAAATTAACTCAAGCTCTAGATTTATTCGGATACTTCTTCTAGTAGAAATTTTCTGGCTCAGATTAAATTAAGCGTAGATTTATTCTGATACTTCTTCCAGTTGAAGTCAGACGTAGACTTAGTCTAATTTCTATCAACAGTTACTTTAAAAGGCATTTATAATCCCATCTTTGATGACTCATTATTACCTCTCCAAATGGCATTTTTAAGCCCATTCCCAGTATAATAAACCAACAACATTACTTCGTGCATCGGCGAGTGCAAATTTTTGGGCACTTAAGTGTTTAATCATTTTCTACCTTCAAGTCACAGATGACGGAAATGCCAATATAACTCTTCAATTTTAAGAATATTGAACAAGGGAAGTTGTTGTACCCCAAAATTTTCCCTCTCATTATCTTTAATACATTCTCATGAGGTCCCCATTTGCTCAAAAATACTCAAGAGTTGGTTCGTCAAAACCACCTCCTAAGCAAAGGTCTTCAACTAGGGTTTGGTGCTCCTCAAATAAGATTGGGTTGAAAAGGTCTCAAATGAATTTCATGGTTTATCATAGGTCTTAAATAAGGCTTATGTCAAGTTTCAAGTCTTGCACCACATGTTTGCTCAGTCAATGGCTCTGATGATTGAAACTTAACTATATTGGGTAAAAATTCAACTATGATCAACATACAGTAAAACTTTAAGATTTTTGTCAACATCAACATTTTGAGGTTATATTCATCATTTGATCAAGGTTTGATCATGATTCCTCAAGGAAATCCCTCAAATAATCAAAGGTCAAAAATTGCCAAATTAGGGTTTTGATTGAAGATGACTGATCATTGACTTTTGGCCTAGTGCATGACCTAATAGCTTAAAGCATGATCTCAAGGGTTAAAATAAAACATCTTGACCTAATTACATGGCTCAAGACATTTCCAAAGATACAAGTGATTGATAGTTGAAAAATTGAATCAATTGATAAAAAGTCAACAATCACACAAAAGTCAAACTTTGACTTTTTGTCAACATTGGAATTCAAAAATTAAGAATCATCAAAACATTCAAAATTATCAATTTGTTTCAACAAAGTCAAGAAAATCAAGAAAAATTCAACAAAAGTCAAAAGTTAGAGAATTTTCCAACAATTAGAAAAAAATTTATGTGTTTTGTTCTTAACAAAGTCACTACTTTATGGCCATTTTTCATTAAGATACAAATTGATTAAAGGAAAACTTTCAACATGAAAGTTGTAGGGATTAATGAATTCTACAACTTTGTTAATGTGGTATGATCCTCAAAAAGTGCTTAGATTAAGAGATATGAACCCATGAAGTTGTGACATTTTTATCTAACACTTAGAAAAAAAATTCAACAGGTTTTGATCAGTTTTTCATCTCAACTTCTTGGAAAATTTTCACCAAGTTCCTTTTTGTTTTAGCCAAAATGGTCAACATGAAAGTTGAAGATCTTGATTCAAGCTTTCCAAAATGTCCAATATCATGAAAACATCATGTTTGAGCTGAGAGTTTCGAAGACATGAAGTTCGCATTTCATTCTTGAATTATAGGTCATTTTTGTGATGAACTCATGACCAAATCTCATGATCATGCTACACAATCTCACTTTGCAGGCCTGTAAACTCCTAAATCTTTCCATAATCATAAGATTACACACTTTTGTTAGCTATTATCCAAGTGTTCAAGCCATTGTCCAAGTGATCATTCCATTAATGGCACAAAGGCACCATTGCCATTTTTATAAAGCAAGCTTTAATCACAAAGCAAACTTCTTGACCTCCCAACTTGTTTCATATGAGTAAAAACAATCTCAAATCAAGAAGCAAGATCCCTGATTCCAAAAACTCCAGAGCACACTTGTAATCCTCCATTGGAACCACCATTTTCACATAAACTTGATATTACACTTCCAACCAAGTCGTAACTTGTTATCTCAAGATTCTGGTTACTTCAAACTCTCAAACCTCTTGCCTATAAATAAAGAGGTTTTTTTAATCCAAATGGGGGATTTGAAAACCTTAATCACTCCTAAACACTCTTGTATTCAGAATTGGCATTTCAAGAACTCCATTAAAGCTTGAAACCCAATTCTTTGAATCACCCATTCCCAACAAGTTTCTTGTGAACTAAGTATTCACACATCATCTCCATATCATACTTAAGCTTTTGTATGCATTATTTTGTCACTGAAACATCCTAAACACTTCATCCAAACCGAGCCAAAACACCTCAGCAACTTGACTTGTCCAGAAGAGTTGAGGCAGTCTCAATCCAAGGTAGGCATTGAAAAAGCTTCTTGGGAGTTCAGCGAAGCTATCCAGATCATCTTAACACCTTCAGAAGTTCTCTAACTTCAAAATCGATTATCACTTCAAGAGGTAAGTGTCTCCAACTTTGAAATCTTAATACAAGCATCATTAGCATATACTTTCTAAAGATAAAATGTATACATCATATGTATGAAGCTAACCATGTCCTTAAATCTCATTTTAGTTGACTGTGTGATGAGAATTTTATAAATGAGTTTTCTGAAATGTTAGGGTTTCATTTTGGTACCAAACAAAATTCGCACTCAACTATAATCTACAACTTTTGAAATTTATATGGTTGCATTCCTTATAAAAAAGCAAGCAAGTTTGGTTTTGGAAGTTTTCAATTTGGTTGAGAAATGGAGATTTTCAAACTCAAAAATGGAAGTTATGTAGTTTCCTGCACGCGCGAGGAAAAGTATGAAGTTTCACATTCAAATTTTCATAAGCGAGTTCAAATATATTCAGTGTTGTTGTATAATGACGGGATGAAACAACCACCCCAGTGGCAGCGCGCGTGTTCTTAAGGATTACCTATGCTTGGCCCTGGGTTCGATCCAGGCGTGGGGCATTTTATTTTCTAACATTTTCATTGCAGATTCACTACAAACAAGCCTAAATATGCGCATGGTGTACCTCCTATCTTGACCACCAAATCTCAAGATTCCAGATCCAACGCTCCAAGACAGCCATGACTATGATACACATCCTAAGGTCAATCATAGGGAATCACCACAGGCGTCTGGCCCCCCTGTTTTAGGCCTAACATTTTTTCTTTCTCACCCCCCTATTTTACTTATTTGCAAGCCCATTCACTTTATTTTTTTAATCAACTATTTTTATTTGCTTAATTAATTTTTTATTTAATCACAAAAAATCATAAAATCATAAAAATTAGATTTAGTTGTTTCTTGATTAATTAATTTAATTTTTTATAATTAAAATTAATTTAACTTAATCATATTTTGCTTTTATTAATTAATTAATTAATTAATTAGGATTAGGTTTATTTTTATACTTTAATTATTTTTATAAACAAAAAATATATATTTTCTAGACATTTAGAATTTTTAAGGTCTTAAATATATTCTCCTCTTCACCATCTTCGCGTGCTCATTTAATTTTTCGCATTACTATTCAATATTTGTCAATAGTTTGTAATAGATAATTAGGGTTTATTGCTTTTCCTCCCCATTTTTCATGGTTTGTACTCCCCATCCCCGAAGCGATGTAATAGCATAGATTATTTCCTGCACTTTACTTTCAGCACCTATACTATGTATGCTTGTATGTATATATAACTGTATAGTAATTAGGCGTGCATGGTAAGACATAAAAAAACAAACATTAGTAAACCTAATCTCAATACAAATACTTGAAATTAAAACACTTCACACACACGCACCTCTAGGGTGACTCTCACTTGTTGCCTCATATTTAAACAGTCATGTCCCTCGAACGTGGGATGTTGTAGCAAAGACCCTTAGTTAAAAGATCGTAGTCCCTCGATGACCCTTCGATACTACCTTCGGTAAACGATCTTAGTCCCTTACAATAATTGCTAAAGCGTCCTACAAGTTGCCTTCTATGACTTTACGATGACCCGCACATGTCCCTTCAAATCCAACGATAGGGCTTCCTATTAACTAATGGTAGGATAGCACTATCTAAAGGAGGAGGAAAAGAACAATAAATACCTTGAGTAGGTAGAAAGCTCATAGTCGCTTGCTCACAAACATTTCATTTCAAAAACATCCTTTTACAAAAACAACACTTTCTTTCAAAATATTTTCAAAACAAACATTTTGTATACATTCTTAACGATACGAGAATCATTATGAAATTGCCGAACTTAGGCATTTTCAAAATACTTTCAAATATACACAAGCACAAGGCATTTCAAAAAGTGAGCTAGCGGTTAAGAGCCCGTAGATAACTACGGATGAAAAGGGTGCTAACACCTTCCCTTTTGATAACCTACCCCCTGAACTCAGAAAATTCTCAAAGGTCTCTCATGTTCTTTTCACCCTTTCCTTTATTGGATAAAAGAAAAGTCGGTGGTGACTCTTGATATTCGCAACATTTGCGATAAAACGCAAAACCCAAAAGTCAGTTCTCCCACCGTATTAAAGAACCATTTATAATATCTATTTTTGGTTTAAAATTGTTTGTTTGCTAAATGATTGTGGTGATGGGAAAAGAAATATATTTTAAGATACTTTTGTTTGGAAAGACATTGTATTATACCTGCGTACCAATCAAAACCTTGTAGCTCGTGGTAAAAATAACAAAATGGTTTGTTGTGGTTGATTTTAGGAGAAAAGATATTTCATCGTCTTTTAGAGAGAAAGCTCAACTAATACCACCACAAGTATGAGAAGATGGCTATTGCATCATCATGAAGGAAGGGAAACTAACTTGGATATAAAGATTAATAAGTTGCCAACTAACGTCTTCATGTGGAAAGAATCACATTTACTTCAACAGTTACTATGGGGATAGGAGAATCATATCTCAACTATAAAGAGGATTTATATCTAATCTCTTTGAGAAAAAGTTTTAAATTGAAAATCCAAGTGAAAAAAAGATTTGAGTGAGGTTGAATCACTTTTAGTCTTTTGAAATTGTTTTGATAGATTTAAGTATATTAAAACATTTTGATTAAAAAGAAAGTTGAAAATGCAATGACACAAGGTCAAGGTTTTTATATGAAAGTGGTGAAAGTTTGAAAATGATTTTTAGGGTTTAAAAGGTTCTTAGAGTACAAGAAGATACATAGGGTGATTTGTCACAAGGATTTTATACAAGGGGAGAATTCACATGCTTATAACTATAAAGTCAATAATACTATCCTTTTCCTTGGATTTTGGGAGAGCACAAGTATTAAACATAAGTGTTGTACCCCAAAATTTACCCTCTTCATTCATACCCTATTTGGCTTTACTTAATTATCATATTCATATACACATATCATTGGTTCCATGGTCATAGGATCAAGGCACTTCTCCTAAGCTTCAACAAGCTACAGAAGACGTTTGTTTCGTCAATCAATGCAGTGAAGCATGGACTCAGGGTTTCGGAATTAAAATGCATTCAGTATGTTCCCCTAGGCTATTTAATTAATGATTAATAAAGTCATTATCATTCCAAACTCTCATTTTCTCTAGCATGCCTTGGATTGCAAATAAATTCAAGCGTTTCAGTTGATTTGAAACAGTTTGGGCCAAAAATCTACATTTCACAGTTCGGGTTCATAAATTCATAACTGTTTTGTTGTTCAACATTTTCGAGTGGTTCTTTAGGCATAATAATCTCCTTGACATCCTTTCCATTTCATATGTTCGGGTCGGGAGCAAAGTTTTTATAGAAGACCTCAGAAAATGCAAATACATTGAAAATTATATGGCGAAGCGGATTCCTAGTCAACTGCTTTTCAAATATGCAAAAATCATAACATTCTTTATTTTCAACATTTCGGGATGATTCTCATGGCACACTTTCAAAAAAATTGTCACCTACAAATTTTCTTCAAAGATTCGAGTTTGAATTATGCTCAGAAAGTTTAGGTTTATGGTTCGCTTCTCAAGTTGAACATGAAAATATGATGAAAAAGTTGCGCAACCAAATTTGACATGGAAAAAAGAGGGAAAATTGGCTCCAAAAACCATCATTTCTAATTCCAAATGCCGAACATGACTTAAGTCTCTCTCTATATATTGTTTTTATCTCAATTTCAAAAGGGGTTCTATCATTATTATAAATTAACTCTCAAATATTCAAGAAGATCTCAAGTGAAGAACTCTCTTTCTTTCTCTCTCTCTCTCTCTCTCTCTCTCTTAAGTTTCGATCAATTTTTAGACGCGTCACCGAAGCCGACGTGCCGACCTCAGCTCTGCCGCGTGATCGAACCCCCGACCGAGCCGTACGTCGCACCACCAGAACTCCCTCCTCGAACCGCCGCCACGCCGTGCCGTGTCCCTCTCCTCTGATCACGTGATCTCCCTCTGTTTTCTCCTCTGATCAATTCCTCTTCATCTATTTCGGTAATTTGCTTCTTGATTTCACTTGAAATTATTTGTGTTGAGATTAATTGGTGAATTAATTGAAATCATATTGAAAGCATGAAGTAATTTTTGGATTGTGGAAATTAAGTAATTCATGTAAATCTTCATGTTGATAATTGTTGGAATCGGTTGATTACTTGAGTTACTTGTTCGGATCTCGTGGATGATTGTTGATAATTGTTGGCATTCATGTGTCAGTGTTTGATTTCGAGTTGATAATTGTTGAAATTAATGTGTCGATATTTGATTTCGAGTTGATTAATTGTTGTTGACACTTGAATAATATTTGTTTCGATGCTTGGAATTTATTGTACCTGTGTGAATTTAATTGTTACAATTTATTTGTTAATTCCAAGTGAAGTTTCAAGTGTCGGTGTTCAATTTTACGCATTCAAAATTGATTTTCAATTGGTTTTTGGTGAATTTTTTGACACATAAAACGTTTTTGCCCAGTATCCGTAAATGCACAACAATTGTGATTTAATTATTGCCTACTTCATGTTTGAATCCAACTTAATAATTGTTTCATGTTGATGTTGAGTTTTGATGATTTTAAATTAACTTTTGAGTATTTTCATGAGTTGAAATGTTGTTGTCCGGTACTCACAAATACATGCAAATTGTGACTTAATTTTTGCTTGATTCATGATTGGGTTTAATTTGATGATTTCTTGATGTCAGTGTTGAGTTTTTATGATGTTACATTGAATTTTCTAGCATTTTCATGAACTGAAAATTTGTTGTCCGATAATTATTTTTGTTGCTCCGACACTTGTTTGGAACATGTTTCTTCATGAATTAAGCTTGATTTGAGTTATGATATGAATGCTTAACTTTGATTGTCACTCCTTGTTATTAGTAACTCATTTGTTGACTTGTGCAAGTTTCCTAAGACGGTTCAAGAGAGCGATTGGCCACACCTTTGCTCGCATTTAATCGATTAATTAATTCTTGATTATTCGACTAAAGCCTTTATTCCACTTCTTTTGTGATTCAGATTTGTTTCTAACAAGTTTGAACTTGGATTGTCATTTCATGAGACTTGTGGATTGTCGTTGCTTGTCTGGATTTATATCTTATGTAGGACTGTTATTTTCTATTCGGATATGCTTGACGCGCCTTCCACTTATGACTTATTTTCACATTGATGATGCTTCGACACTTATCTTGTGCATTCTATTTATGACTATTTTGTTTGTTGATGAAGCTTATGCGAAGCTCTTCGGGCTTCTTACGCTTTATTAGGAAAAGACAACAGACCTTTTTCTGTTTGGTACCTTTTCTCATTTATCTTATTCCCATATTATCTTTTAATTTATTTGCTATGAGAAGTAGGAATATTGATGCATTATTGTAAGTCCTATTGTTGTAGGAAAATCTGGAAGTTCTACTTTGTAGGCAATATTTTTGTGATTGTTAGTTTGTTTTCTCTTTTTACTTTGTGCTTGCAATTAAGTCAATAAAGTGGAAGGAGGGCTTGCAATCTACCCCCACATTTCAAGTCCCTTGGTCATTCTTAGCTCGCACTTCACGTTGATGCTTTGAATCGTCCTTCTCTTGTTATCGAGTAAATAAAGTGGAAGGAGGGCTCGTAATTGGTCCCCACATTTTTTCTTTGTTTCAAAGATACTTAGCTCACGTTTCTGAAACGTTGATGCTTCGAATCTTTACTTGAATTGTGCTTTAGCTATTCTAGTGGAAGAAGAGTCTTTCAATTCCCACGCTGAAATCCGCCTTGGATTCTTGTTTTGCTAGCTCACACTTAGCGTTTAGGTGGTCACCTGATAGCATGGGTGTTTGTTGCTTTAATACTTGCTTGGTTAAGTATGTAAGCTTTAGGTATATTGGTTAAGTGCCTATTTTGTGAATAAGTGGTTACTTCTCATGTGTTGTGTTCTTACTTTCATATCTTGTTTAAGTTCTTGATTGCTTGCATTCTAATCTTTCTTTCTCTTCTTGTGTGATCACATGTTCCCCATAGGATATTTAGTTCATTCTTGGTTAATATTGAACTAAGTTGACCTTAGTATTAATATCCATGCATGACAATATTAGGTAGAATTCCATTGATCCCAACTTTAGGTCTGTCATACCCCAAATTTATCCTACCTTCTTACTTTTACTTGGCTTACGCATCTCGCATTTTTCTTACGTACATAACCTCCATTAGGTCAATTAATAACATCATGCATCATTAATCAATCAAATGGGCATGCAATCAGATATTGAGGAATTAGGGTATCTATATGTTTTTAAGCTCTTATCTTCACTCAGGTTTAAATCAACTGGTTTGTTCTTTGATTATGGTTTGTGAAGCTAGGGTTCTATGTTCATATTCATTGGTGACTTTTTCTTCCATCAAACTTCTTCATCAAGATTCCTCAAAAGAAAGTGGATTAGGTTTATGATAATGACATGGTTTCTTACAACACTTCGAAGGAGGATATTATGAGCAAGGGTTCTGTTTCAACAAGTACTTTTATTAATCAGGGATAAAGATTTACTTTTGTATGCCAAGTGGTTATCATAAGGATCTTAGGGGTTTAGTTTCATGGCTTTCATGCAACGCATTTCTCATATCTAGAGTTTCTTTTGTTTATCATCATCGAAGTTTGGTTCACTTGCCTATTTGCATTGCAAGACAATATTGTGGATTTGATGCAAGGATTGAAATTTATTTGTTGTCATATGAATTATTTCAAGTTTGAAGGCAGTTTGAAGGCATTAGATAATTTTAAAGTCCATTTTGAACTCTTAGGTTTCATATGCGATTTGTTCCAAAGGTGCAAGAATGAATATGTTCTCATTTGGTTAGAGAGTTAACTCTTGAAGAATGACTTTTATAGGCCAAGTTATATGGACTTTTGTACGAGTACTTTGCCATTACAGTAATTCAAAGCATTCATTCAGATTTGTATTTCTCATTTAGAAGTATTTAAGTAGGAAGAACGTTGAAGTGAAAAAGGAAGGAAACGGAATTTCAAATTTCCTTTGAAGGAAAAATAACATTACTATGTATATTTCATGATCAATGCCATTACACATTTCCATCTCCTTTACATAGAAATTACCAAAAGTTACAAATCATACATCAAAAGCTACCTGTTGTACCCAAAAAAATGTCCTCTCTTTTTATCGTCATTTCTTATCACGAGGCTCTTGGAACTCAAGATCAAGCTAGGGTTTGCTCTGCTCAAGACATCTCCTTGCACTGATGACCTAAACTAGGGTTTGAGTTTGCACAAGGAATTTTGGACCTTCAATGCTCAAATTGACTTTCATACTTCATATTCGGCTCATAAGTTTGTCCATGCCAAGATTCAAGCCTTGAATCAAATTTTTGCCCAGTCAATTGGAGAGTTGACCTAGAAATCAGCTGTATTGAGGAAAAAGTCAATTGTGGTCAATTTACAGTCAAACCTCATGAATTTTGACCCACATCAACATTATGAACTCATATGAACCATTTGATCAAGTTTGGACCATAACTCCACAAGAAATTTGATCAGATCACCAAAAGGGCAAAATGGTCATTTTTAGGGTTTTGACTGCACAAAGGCAATTTCTGACTTTCTGACCTAGCCAATGGCAAATTAAGCTCAACCAAGGACTCAAGGACTCAATGGCATCATCTTGACCTATTCAACAAGTTCAAAAGATCTCAAATGCATAACGATTGACAGATGAATTTTTCAGTCAACTGATCAAAATTTGATTGTACACTGAAAAGTCAAACTTTGACTTTTTGGTCAAAATCAAGTGCCAAGGGTCATTTTTCATCAAGATGTGTCAAATTATGAAACTTGTTCATCAAGAAACCCAAAATTGCAAATTAGGGTTTGAAATTGAAAAATTTCATAACTTCAAATTTTTCTAAGTTATGAAATTTTCTTAATTTTTCCTAACTTTGTCCCACATTTTCACCATGATGCAAATAGATTCAAACAACACTTACGACAAGAAAGTTGTAGTCCTCCATAAAGTCTACAACTTTTATTCACAAAGTTTTCTCAAAAGAAGCTTGGATCTCAAGTTATGATGTTTGGAACAAGGGTACCTAAAACTGTTAACTTAGTGAAATTTTGCCCTAGTTTAGGCAGGATTTTGACCTATCTTCTTGGCCATTTTTCACATAGTTCCACTTGGAATCTCAAGTTGCATTTCAAATATGGATTATAGGGAATGTTGCAAGCTTTCCAAATTGACCAAGAACTCCTCAAACAAATTTGTGGTTAGGGAGAATCGGATGCTTGAAGTTGGTAAAAACTCACTTTGTATCCATGGCAAAATCATGTTCACTCAAGTTGCATTTTTAAACCAGCATGACTTACACTAGTTTGCAGGCCTCTAAACCATTTCACACTCCATAATTTAATGCAAATCCATTGAGCTAATACATTTTCTTGGTCATTAGGGTATTGTACACAAGTTTAATCCCTAAATGGTAAAAGGCACGTTTCCATTTTTGCAAAAGTTTGCTTTATGTCAAACCACTAATCCTTGAGCATAGAGCCAAATCTCTTGTAGATAAACAAATACACTAATTAGGGGGGCCAAGAGCATAGGTTAGAGGATGTTGTATAGCCTGCATAAGCCTGTTACGTATCACTTCCACTTTCTTGCTTCAAAAACAAGAAAACTTGCCAAAACTTGAAAACTTGAAAACCAGCCAATGTTAACTTACACAAACATTTCAAACATCTTTCTCACAACCCTTTGAGCTAGAAACACGAGTGCTTGAGCCCCAAAACACCCCATAGCCAGAAATCACACTTCTTTGGCAAAACAGGGCAGGTGCTGCAACTTGAGTTCCCCAGCTCATTTGGCTCGTGCATTTTGCCCCATTTTGCTTCAAACACTTTCCATTCAACTCACTCAAGCTATCCCAAACCTCCATTACCAACTGTAACTCCATTTACAGTGTTCACCATTTCCATTTTGATCTTGTGCAGGTTGAGTTCTATAGACTGATTCAAGGACATTCAAGGCAAGCTAGCTATTGGAAAAGGACAAGTGAAGTTCAGGCAAGCTACCAGACATCTCAAAACTTGTTGAGAAGCACTGCATTTCCCTACACGAATCCAACTGAAATAGGTTTTTCTTCACTTTCTATCTCTCTATTTAGGAACATTTAGCCTTAGGTTTGTGAATAAAAAATGTAGTGTTCATTGCCATGAAGCTGTACATATGCTCAGTTTTCATTTATATTAAGTGTGCTAGGAGAATTTCATCCATGAACATGCTGAAAAAACTAGGTCAGATTTTAGGGCCAGAGAAATTCTCTCTGGTCTTTGAGAGTTAGGATTAGTTTCTTATATGGTTGGAATCGTCTTGAAATTCTCTACAAGTTTGATGTTGTGTGTTTTTGCAAAAGATCACGTATACAGGATCTAGTGTTTGAACAGGGAACGCGCGCGTTTTTCAGTCTGAAGGTTGAAGATGAAGCTGGCTTAGGCTGGGCCTGGCCTGGCTTGCTTCTAACACCTCCCATTTTCATTTTTGCACCCCCTGGCCCATTTCCTTGTATTTTTACATTTTTGCATTTTTGTTTTCTTTTCTGATTTTGTTTATTTATTTCCAAGTATAAAGAATGCTCAAAAAATATTTTCATAATTTTTTACATTTATTTGGCATTTTATTTTAATTTTTTCTAACATTAAAAGCATAATTACTTTTATATTTAAACTTGAAAATAATATGTAAATCATACCTTTATTTTTTATTTCTTATTTTTATTCACACTGAAAATATTATTATAAATATAATTTATTTTTTGTACATATTTTATTTTATATTATACATGTTTAATATATTTAATATACATATATATACATATATACTTTTATTTTATTAAATACTTTAGAATAAAATATAAAATATTACATTTTCACTTTTATTATGATTTACACTAAAAAATACCTTTTTTTAAATATATTTTATTTTTGTACATATTAATATATTTTATTGTATATAAATAATATATTGTATTTATTTTCTTAAAGGAATTAGAGTTTTACCCTTAAGCAATTAAAATATATCTTTTATTTATTTCTTTATTTGTTACATTAAATACTTTTACATACATAAACAAATAAAAACCTTTTTTTTTGCATAATACATATTATTTGATATTTATTTATTTTGTTTATTCAAATATTGTCCATTTAAATATTTATGCATTTTGATTCAATTTGGATGTAATAGTAAACTAGGGTTTATATTTCTTGTCAAATATCCCCCATTCAAAATTGTACCCCCATCCCTATAATCATGTCTTAATAGCTTAGAATTTTAAATTCTCGCACTTTACGCTTTCAATTATGCCATGATTAGAGAATTAGGGTTTGTATGTGAAAATCCAAATCAACAAATAGCTTGACCTAATCAAAGACAAATATGCATGAAAATCAAACACAATGCACACTTGCACCCCTAGGGTTACAATCCACTTGTTGCCTTCAAAAATGGGCCATGGTATGCATGTTGGGTACTTTGGCAAAAAAAAAACAAAACAAAAGATCATAGTCCCTCGATGACGCTATCTTGGTTGCCTAAAACAAAAATGATCAAGTCCCTCAAAAATTTCCAAAGATACTTGACACAATTGCTATCATGGTCTATACGATGACCCGTGCCTGTCCCGTTTAACATCCTAACACAAGTTTGTTCACCAAATGTAATGGTGAAACAACACTGTCAAAAGGGATAAAAACATTAGGAAGGATCTTTGAGTAAAATAGGGTAGATAGCTCTTAGTTACTTGATCAAAAGCTTGCAAAAACATCCTTGCTATTTTCAAACACAACACAATTTCAAAACATCTTCCCAAATCAAACTTTCAAACATTGAAATCTTTTCAAAAAGACAAAACATCTTTGTATACATTCAAACAAGAATCATTAGAAAGGTAGCCACGACGATGGCCTCTTTTTAAAACATCTTTCAAAACCACACACAAAGCACCATTTCAAACAATTGGAAAAGCAAAGAAAGTGATATAAACAAGTAACTAAGAGCCCATGGATAACCATGGATGAAAAGGGTGCTTGCACCTTCCCTTTTCATAATCTACTCCCCGAACCCAAGAAAACATCTCAAAGGTCTTTCCTGTGCTTTTTGACCTTTCCTTAGGATAAAATAAAAAGTCGGTGGCGACTCTTGCTAAACCGAAACATTTGCAAACACAAAACGCAAAATCCCAAGTCAGTTCTCCCACCGTATCACACTACCCATAAATACTATCCTAAGCCTATGATTGTTCATCTTCAATCTTCATGTTGTTATCAACCCTTGCTCACTTATCATGTTTCTAGAAATGCACATGCCTTGGACATCCTTTTCTTTATCCCTTCGCTAATACCTTCCTCTCGCGCAACAGACTCCCTTACCCGATCTCTCGGTCGCAAGACTGTGACTTATCCTTCCATAGGTTTTCTCGATGTTTACCTTTACCTTCATGTGGGATAAAAGACGTCTGATGGCGACTTCATTGTTTGATGATTTTCAGTCGGTTGTTTCGGTTGGTGACTTTACTGGGGAAAGGTCGACCAAATGCTGGTCCATCCCGGAATTGCTCCTAGCTCCTATTTCTTTTTCTTTGGGTATTTATTTTTTATGCTTTCTATTTATTCATCCATTTTGTATATACCTGAGCATATGTATGCATTGCATTTTACTGTTTTCCATATGCTACTGTTATACTGGATCTGTTTCTTAATGGGTGGGTGTTACAAGAGGTAAAAGGCCTAATACCCAGGCCAAGTGACAACCAAAGGAACACTAGGAATATAGTAGAACACGACGGATAGGGGGTGTAGATTACCCTAGACGGTTGTGTCGTCCATGCTCATATGAGGTTTTAATGAGGTTCTATCATTATCACGTAGGTGTACGATGATAGAACTCTCCAGCGAACCCGTGATTTTGAGTTACCATTTCCTTACCCTGACCTAGTCTTCACCCGTTAGTGGTGAGGGAATCATTATCACAGGTACAGATGGTGACTATTGGTTCTAATGGTTATGTTCTAGATTTCCGTTGATGGATCATTCAGATGCTATATGTTGTTGGCGACCATATGGTTCTCAGATTTATTTTTTGAGTTCCTGACTTGCTTACTTGGAGGTTCATTCAGGCCTTCGATCTTGGTATTCCCAACATGTTCAGAAAAGGTTCAACAATACCCAGTTCCAGAAGCATTAATCTCGTACCATTAATAATCCACATGGTACTTGGTTCTTATATGTGCAGAAGCTATGTCGGACCTTTGATATGATAATATTCATATGATTCAGAACAGTGCAGCAATCATATTCAGAAATGATGGAACCTTGATCCCATTTGATCTCATGTCTTTGCATACATAACATGGTTACCATATGCTTAACATACATGTTCAGTGATTTCTAGGGAATCATATTTGTAAGCCTTATGTTGAACTTTTCCATCCCTTACTTGCGTAAAATAAAAATCAAAGCATGTAAATTCCTTGGAAATGATAGAACATGGCATCCATTCATGCACCCCATGCATATTCATGCATCCATAACAGGTTCTCGAAGATTGGGGATTCTTATTCAGACCTGGTGTTCTCCTCATAGGTTCAACTTGATTTTTACTGTCACATGCTTAGGGATCAGTTATGGAATAACTCTATGTGGTATACATGCAAGCTTTGGCCCGTGGTCAGAAATTTCTTCGAGCATGAAGATAATCAATTGAAGACTCAGATAATCCAGGTCATGGAAGCTCTGATGATGATGTCAACAATCTTGAACTTACTACCACAACAGAGGTTCCTTCCTCTCCTCATCTTTTGGGTAACGCTTTCAACCAGGGAGTGTTATACAATCTTGAGTTCTTGGAACATATTATCAATAGATGGTCCCCATTTACTGTGGGATCTTATATTAGGGCTTGTTCTTGTTAACCAACGTCAGATGTGGTTGCCACTTCGGAGCATCATACTTTTTAATCAGGGCACTCTCCACAACCTTGTGTTCCCTGATTTGTTCGACAATAGCCAATCTCCGTTCCCCTAGTGAATTCATGAAAAAAAAGCTTCTAAGAAAAGATAGATGAAGCCTGATGAGCATGATGATACAAGCCCAATGCATTAAATCCTGTTATTTCCAGCTCTGATATTTGGGGACATCTTCCCATAAACATCTCCTCTTATTAAGGCACCTGGCCATTCGATTGGAGATGGTATGTCATCTAGAGACAAGGTCCAAAACGGGATCAATTCAGAGACTACTATGTTCACATCAGATCAGAATGGGAATTCTATCACCCATTTAAGCATCAAGACTGCAGGAAGTTGTCAGATTCAAGAAGTCCATACGGAGTCAAGTCTCCTCAACGATGGCAGTCATTGGTTTCTTTACTGCATTTTCATTTGCATTCTTGGTTGTTTGTTTAAACATTGCTTGTATATAGATACTTGTTTATGTTTTAATGAAAACCTTAATGTAATAAGTATGCTTGTCTTGAAGTTCTCCTTTAGTTTTTATTCATCCATTCGTTATCACTCTTTAAATGTTTTACTTGCATATTGATGCCAAGATTCCAATTCTTATGCTTAGGTAAAGATTAGTATGCTTTTGAATAAGACCCTGCTGACGATGTACAAGCCTTATTTCTATTCCTAAACACCAGAGACATAAGGGAGATAGACCCCCGTTAACCCCTCTGAGCCATCGAAGTAGGAGTTTCTTTTCTGTTCATAAAAAACCCTCATTTTAACCCTGGGACGGGTAATGTTCAGTTAATCTAATCAGGCGTTCAGAACTCGTCAAGAGTGTTCATCCAAGGATACAACAATGGTTATCCATCAAAAGGTTTAGGAAAGTCAAAACCACAATGGTTAACCCTCATCTATCAGCAACGTGCGCCAACTAACGATATCCCAATGGGTATCTCTCGCACTTCAGGAGGTCAATAGATGACAATACAACAATGGTTATCCCTCATCTACCAAAGACTTAGATAGTCACGGTAACCTCCAACAAATCAAAGACAACGCAAAGATTAACGACTAGTTTAAAACAGAAAATATGAATAAGAAACAAACAAAAAACCCTGCTAAGTCGAAACTTGAAAACAAGTCGCTTAGGCAAAAGTTGGGGTATCCCGTTGGACTTCCAAATCAAAATTCAAAAGAACTTATCCAGAAAAAAGCAAGAAAGAAATTGAAAAGCCTAAAAGGAGAGAAAAGGATTACCAATGAAAATCCTTATCGAAAGTACAAGGTCGTGTGATCAGATGCCAAAATCATAAGTTAGTGATTGTTTTGTCCAAGAGGCCTCAGTGAATCCTCAACCATCACAAACTCTTCTCGAGAGATGAATTCTTGTATCAGGTCAACTGAACATAGGAATGGAGAACATCATGGAGAATGGGTGGGCACCAAATAATTTTGAGCCTTAAATCCATTTTTCTTAAACCGTGAACCAGGCCACGTTACAACCCACAAAAGTCCTAACTGAAGCATCAGTCAATTTGAAAGCGTGCTACAACGGGATATCATTTAACTGACTCCTAAGAGGTATGTTTAAATATCTGTGTTGGCATCATGTGCTTGCATCCCCTTTCATAAAAAATAATTTTCAAATGTTTCTCTCTAACTAGTGACTCGTTCACAACAGAGTTGTGACATTATTTCACTCAAAGTTTTTTTGAAAACTTCAAGACTTACATATGTGTTGCATTAGAATTATCATTCTCATAATAAACATTCTTCTGGATACAAAATAACTGATTGACATCAAGTAAGTTTACATAATGAACAATCGGTAAAGAGCTCAATCTTGTCAAAAAAGAGAGGCTTGAATACTTTGTTGAAGCAAGAGTTGGTTGTCACAAGAGAAATGACTTATCCATGGGCATGTTAACCAGCGATTCGGTCAAAAAAAGCATCTTGGTGCTTCACAATCTGAGTACCCTTCAGGGATGAAGTTAACAGGTTCTGCCAATTTAGGGCAATTATGTCGAGAGTCGATCTCTCCAAGGTCATCCAAATCTGGGGCATTCTCTTCAAGCTATCAATTAGAGGCCATCACGTCGATGAAACTCTTAAAAGCTTTTTCTAATCATCTTGGGGAAATCACATCGAGAAATCATTTCAGAATTCATTCGACCTGGGGCAGTTATGTCGAGATTCAACAAATCTCTCCAAGAAAGCTGTAATTAAGAGCAGTTTATTTCACGACTGGAAACATTGGGGCAGGACACCTCATATCATACTGTGTCACGAATATTCTGGTCCTCTATTCAGCATATATTCTTTCAAAAATCCCGCAGACAGGGGCATTCGATATTCGTACTCACAAAGTTGTTCAAGCCAATTATGTTGTACGAGATGACTACAATCTAGCTGAAAGCGTCATAACGGTCACCCTGACCTATCCAATGCACTAAGCCACCTTCATCTACTACAGACAATTTCAAACCTGATTCCCCAAGTGAATTCAGAAAGTCCGGAGTCATCGTTTGAATGGCATGCGCAAGTGCATCCCCAGTGGAGTTAATCAAGTACATTCCCAGTGGAGTTAATCAAGTGAGCGGAGCTAAATCGGGGTATTCGCAGAGCTAAATCGGGGCATTCGCAGGTGTCCATGCCCATCTATTATCCCCAAGTAATTCAAGAGGTAATTCGGTAATTCCCAAGTGTGGCGAAAACATGGTGCATGTATTCGGAGAGATTCACATGGTGTTCAATATCCATTCTTCGGCATATTCAGTTCTACCATCCTCTCAGCAGTTCAGGATGTAGGAAGTCGGGGCAGATTATCTCTTCCCCAACAACATAGTTCAGAATTCAGTGGCGTACCGGTAAACTCGCTTCGTCGATAATTCAATCTTCAGTAGAGTCATCAATGACCTTCATTATCATGAGCTCCCCAATGCAGATTCTTATCAGTATCTCCAGTAATCTTTGGTACTGCAGGTTTCCGGCGTCGACATGTATTGGCATCCCCAGTGATGAGCAACAGCTCCCAATGAGCCTTCACTTATCCCCATGAATTCTATTTCTTTGCATTGTATATATTTATCATTTCATCCTCAAAAGCGCGTAGCCGATCCATCAGAATGGATCTTTGCGACAAAAGAAATTCAAACATGCATATGAAGAATAAGCCAGACCAGGTACCTTACACGAAAGATCTGAATCATTCAAGGACAACAATACATCCCCACAAGAGGATGTCGCTCCCAAATCCCTAACTGATGACCTTCACCTTCACAATGTCCAACAAAATTAATACACCAAGTCTAAACCCAGCGCGTGTCTGTGTCAGTCATCCAAACACTCGTATGTGTTAAGTTTCCTAAACACTCATCCTGGTCAGTTATCCAAACACTCGTCTGTGTCTAACTGTCCTTTGAATCCTAAAAAATGCAATGAACTTGGTCATTCTCGCATCTTCAATCATCGTGTCATGACCAATACTCCCACCTTCTTAGAACCTGAGATCGCCCGTAGGCTAGGTTCTTCCTCAAATCATCTTAGAACCTGAGATCTCCTGTTGTCTAGGTTCTTCCAATAGATCATCGTCGAACCTGAGATCGACCGTAGGCTAGGTTCTTCCTTAAATCATTTTAGAACCTGAGATCGCGTGTTGGCTAGGTTCTTTCTCAGATCATCTTAGAACCTGAGATCACATGTTGGCTAGGTTCTTCTAATAGATCATCATCGAAACTGAGATCTCCCGTAGGCTAGGTTCTTCCTTAGATCATTTTAGAACCTGAGATCTCCTGTTAGCTAGGTTCTTCTTCAAATCATCTTAGAACCTGAGATCGCCTGTTGGCTAGGTTCTTCCAATAGATCATCGTCGAACCTGAGATCGCCCGTAGGATAGGTTCTTCCTTAGATCATTTTAGAACCTGAGATCGCATGTTGGCTAGGTTCTTCCTCAGATCATCTTAGAACCTGACATCGCCCGTTGGCTAGGTTCTTCCTTAGATCATTTTAGAACCTGAGATCGCATGTTGGCTAGGTTCTTCCTCAGATCATCTTAGAACCTTAGATCACCCGTAGGCTAGGTTCTTCCTTATATCATTTTAGAACCTGAGATCGCCTGTTGGATAGGTTCTTCCTCAGATCATCTTAGAACCTGAGATCGCCTTTTGTCTAGGTTCTTCCAATAGATCATCGTTGAAGCTGAGATCGCCCGTAGGCTAGGTTCTTCTTTAGAGCATTTTAGAACCTGAGATCGCTTGTTGGCTAGGTTTTTCCCACAGATCATCTTAGAACCTGAGATTGCCTCTTGGCTAGGTTCTTTCCATAGATCATCTTAGGACCTGAGATCTCAAGTTGGCTAGGTTCTTCCTCAGATCATCTTAGAACCTGAGATTGCCTCTTGGATAGGTTCTTCTCATAGATCATCGTCGAACCTGAGATCGCCCGCAGGCTAGGTTCTTCCTCAGATCATATTAGAACCTGAGATTGCCTCTTGGCTAGGTTTATCCCATAGATAATCGTCGAACCTGAGATCGCCTCTTGGCTAGGTTCTTCCTCAGATAATCTTAGAACCTGAGATTGCCTCTTGGCTAAGTTCTTCCCATGGATCATCGTCGAACTTGAGTTTGCCCATTAGCTAGGTTCTTCCTCAGATCATCTTAGAACCTGATATTGCCTTTTGGCTAGGTTCTTGCTCAGATCATCTTAAAACCTGATATCTCCTCTTACCTAGGTTCTTCCCATAGATCATCGTCGAACCTGAGATCGGCTCTTGGCTAGGTTCTTCCCATATATCATCGTCGAACCTGAGATCGCCCATTAGCTAGGTTCTTCCTCATATCATCTTAGAACCTGAGATCGTCTCTTGGCTAGGTTCTTCCCATAGATCATCGTCAAACCTGAGATCTCCTGTTGTAACCCAAAATTTTCCCTCTCATTTCTCAATAAATCTCTCAAAAGATCTCCATTGATTCAAGACTACACAAGTTTTGATCAGCTCAAAACACCTCTTCAACACTGACAATTGAAAATTAGGGTTTGAGTTTTCACAAGGACAAATGGACTTTTAATGCCCCATATGACTTTCATGGATTATTTTGGAACCTCAAGATTACTCATGTCAAGTTTCAAGTCTTGGATTACATTTTTGCTCAGTCAATTGATCAGTTGACCTAAAATCAGTTGTATTGGGGTCAAAGTCAACTGTGGTCAATTTATAGTCAAACTTCATAATTTTTTATCCACATCAACATTATGAACTCATATATGTCAACTGATCATGTTTGGATCACAATTCCTCAAGAAATTTGATCAGATCATCAAAAGGGCAAAATGGTCAAAATTAGGGTTTTGACTGGGAAGGTTCAATTTCTGATTTTTGACCTAACAAATGACTTATTTGTTCAAGACATGATCTCAAGGATTTAAATATTTAATTTTGACCTAATTTCATGGCTCAAAACATTTCTCAAGATCAATTGATTGATAGTTGAATTCCAGTCAATTGATGAAAAGTCAATTGTATACTGAAAAGTCAAACTTTGACTTTTTGATCAAAATCAAGTTTCAAAGATTACAATTCATCAAGACATGTCAAAATATGAAACTTTGTCATCAAGAAATCAAAAAGTCAAATTTCATTTTGAAAAGTCAAAATTTCTAAAACTTAGAATTTTTTCTAAGTGTTGGAAAAGTTCATTTTTTTCATAACTTTGAGCCAAATTTTCACCATGATGCAAGATGATTCAAGAGAAACTTCCAACATGAAAGTTGTAGATCTCAATGAGATATAAAACATTGTAGGGCAGAACATTTTCTATAAATTCTTAGATTTCAAGTTATGAATTTGTGAAGACATGCTCATGAAACTTGAAGACTTAGTGAAATTTTGCCCTAGTTTAGGCAGAATTTTGACCTAACTTCATGGAAACTTTTCACCTAGTTCCAAATTGAATTTTCAAAAATGTCCAACATGAAGGTTGTAGAGGATGTGACAAGCTTTCCAAAATGTCCAAGAGCTCATTGAGATCATAATTTAGCTAGTAGAATCGAAGGCAAGAAGTTAGGGTTTCAAACTTGAATTACAAGACATTTTCTTGATGAACACATAATCCAATCTCAATGTTATGCTGCATAATCTTACTTTGCAGGCCTTCTAACTTGTGTATCTATCCATAATTAATGGATTACACAAACTTTTGAGTTATGATCCAAGTGGTTTAAGCATTGTCCAAGTCAATTTTCCATTTTGGGAAGAAAGTTAACACTGTCATTCTTGAAAAGCAAGCTTTATGCACAAAGTCAATTCTTGAGCCTCTCACTTGTTCCCTTTGATCACACTCCATCTACAAAGTCAAAAGCAAGTTTTTTTAAAGTGTAACCACTCTACAATAGCAAGTACAAAGGCATGGAAACTTGTTTTGCTAAGAAAATCACATGTTGAGCTTAAACATGTGAATTTGAATTTTGATCCATTACAAGTCTCAAAACCATTTGCTTATAAATAGGGATACTATTTGCAAGCTAAACACGATCTGAAGCACCCTGAAACTCTCTCAAATTACCCAAAAACACCATTGATGCACAGTTTCTGACTTTGAACTTGTAACTCACATTTCCCTCGTGCGTTTTCATTCCTAATCAATCACAAAGCTTATATACCTCAAATATAGTCCATCCTCATACTTGTTCCAAAACTGTAACACTGTTTTCATCAACCTCCATAAAAAAAACAAAGTCTGCAAGTTGACTTCTCCAGGCCATTTCAGCCATCCTCATTCCAAACTAATCATTGCATTAGCTTCCTGGAGGTTCACTGAAGCTAACTTAATCATCACAACTCCTTGAAAGTTGCTCAAACTCATTTCACGATTTCCAGCTTTGAGGTATCTCTTCTGAACTTCTATCTTTTCATTTAGGCATTGTTAAGCTTGCATTTGTGAAGATAAAATGTAGATATCATTGCTCTGAAACTGTACATGTCCATAGATTTCATTTATATTGATTGAGCTTAGAGAATTTTAGGTTTGAATCTCTGAAAAAAGTTATGTCAGAATTTGGTACTTTTAGAAATTCTCATTCATCTTTGATTTATAGCTTATGATATTTATATGGTTGGATTTGTATGGACAAATGGAGCAACTTTCATGTTTACAATTTTCATTTTGGATGAGAAATGAGCAAGTTACAGGAATCATGGCTGAAGGTTGAAGATGAAGTCATTTTCACGGCATGATTTATGTTATATATTTATTGTTTCACTTATGTTAACAGGTGTACAGCCACCCTAGTGGAAAAGGCAGCGCGCGTGTATGGTAGAGGTCATGGGTTCAAGTCCCAGCGTTGTCTTTTGTTTCAATTTCCAACATTTTTCTTTCTTTTTGTTTCAAACAACCAGTGCTTGGGCTTAGTTACTGGGCTTTTCCTATTTTTTGCTGAAACACCCCCCCGTTCCACTGTACAACACAGGCCCACTTTTTTTTATTTTGTTATTTTTTCTGATTACAAAAATATTAATGGGCCACACTCAAACAAAACTGTTTTTTCTAATAAACACCCTAAACTTCTTTTTCATCCCCTGACTCTTATATTTATATTTTATTTTATTTTTCTTTATTATATTTATTATTATTATTTTTATTAATAAAAAATCCAAAAATATTTTTATTTATTATTTACTCACTTATATGTTTATTTTCTTTATAAAACTAAAACGACAAAAAAAATTTCTTAAACAAACTTAATTTCTTTTTCTTAATAATAATTAGATTTAGGTTTAGTTATTTTCTTTCCTAATTAAAATCAACTTAGAATTTAATTTTCCTTTAATTAATTAATTTCCATGTTATTTTTATTAAACTTTAAACCCCTTTTTTCTCTAAAAAACCCTAAAAAAGACTTTCTAACTTAATTTTCTTTTCCTTAATTAGTTTAGGTTTAATATTTAATTATTAATTTTCTTTTAGGTAATTAGGTTAAAATCCTTTCCTCAAAATCCAAACAAAAATCATTTCTTTTCCATTTATCTTCTTGTACATTATATTTTTATTTCTTGTACATTATTCAATATGGTTGTAATAGATAATTAGAACTTTAATTTCTTGCAATCCCCATTTGTAAATTTGTATACCCCGTCCCCCTAATAATGTAATAGCGTAGTAATTTTATTTTCCACAAGTTATCGCTTTCATATAAATGCTAGTAATTAGGGTTTGTATGGAAAGATAAAATCAACAAGTAGAGAACCCTAATCAAAGATTAAATGTATGCAAATCAAGCACACTATCCACACATGCACCCTTAGGGTAATTCCACTTGTTGCCTTACAAAAATGGTCATGTTATGCATGTGGGATATCTTAGCAAACACAATCAAAACATACAAGATCATGGTCCCTCGATGACGCTACAAATGTTGCCTTTCAAAATCATCTTAGTCCCTCAAAAATAAATGCTAAGATATCTCACAACATCGATATCATGACTATACGATGACCCATGCCCGTCCCTTTACATCCAAAGATAAGGCTTCTTACCAATCAATGGTAAGATAGAAATATCAAAGGAAATGAAGAAATGAACAAAGACTTTTGAGTAGGTAGATTGTTCCTAGTTTCTTGCTCACTTTAAAAACAAACATCTTTGCTCATTTTCAAAACAAACACCAAACACTTTAAAAAATAAGCTTTCAAAACATGAAATATTTTCAAAAGTCCAACACTTTGTATACGTTCTTACGAATGAGAACTATTACAAAGTTTTCCTAAACGAAGGCGCCTTTTCAAAATACTTTCAAAACTCACCACAAAGCACATTTTTAAACAAAAGCAATTGATCTAGCAAGCAACTAAGAGCCCATAGATAACTATGGATGAAAATGGTGCTAACACCTTCCCTTTTCATAATCTACCCCCCGAACTCAAGAAATAATATAAAAGGTCTTTCTTGTTCTTTTCCATCTTTCCTTTTGGATAAAAAAAAGTCGACGGCGACTCTTGCTAACCGCAACATTTGCGATCAAACGCAAAACATCCCAAGTTAGTTCTCCCATCGTATTACATAACTAGCGACTCTATTGGGGATAACTTAGAAGTGGGTTTACCTTATGGCTAGATCACCTTTATTTGCTTTCATTGTTTGACTTGATTGCTTTACATTTTGGTTCCTTGTTTGGGCTTGTTTTGATCCTCTACCCGGATCTGGGATACCTTATGGGTAAGTAGCAATACATTGTGTAAACTGTGTGGGGTATACTGACATGGTCTAAGCAATAGCTATGTTAGTGTGACAAATTTCTTGGTACATGTAGCCCTTGAGTAGTCAAGGAGGATACGGAGCTGCTGTGTGGTGTCATGAAGCACTAACTGACTTTAGAACCTTTACTTGACCAACTTGCCCATTAGGAAGTAGTGAGATAGTTGTCTTTGGTTCAGTCTGATGTTGGTTGATACTTGATGTTGTACCCCAAAATTTTCCCTCTCATTTTATCAAGATTTTCCTCACAAGACTTCTTGGACTCCAGACAGGATTAGGGTTTTGCTCAGCTCAAGACCTCATCTTGCACTGATGACCTAAAATTAGGTTTTGAGTTTGCACAAGGATTTTTGGACCATCAATGTTTCATGTGACTTTCATATGACATCTTGGACCCCTAAGATTACTGATACCAAGTTTCAAGCCTTGAACAACATTTTTGCTCAATCAATTGGACAGTTGACCTAAAAATCAGTTGTATTAGGGAAAAAGTCAACCATGGCCAATTTACAGTCAAACTTCATAAATTTTGATCCAAAACAACATTCTAGGATCCTATGTACCATTTGATCAAGTTTGGATCACAACTCCTCAAGAAATTTGATCAGATCATTAAAAGGGCAAAATGGCCAAAATTAGGGTTTTGACTGAGAAAAGGCAATTTCTGATTTTTAACCTAACCAATGGCCAATTGGGTTCAAGCATGATTTCAAGGACTCAATAGCATCATCTTGACCTAATCACATAGTTCAAAAGATATCAAATGCATAGGATTGACAAATGAATTTTGCAGTCAACTGATCAAAAGTTAACTGTACACTGAAAAGTCAAACTTTGACTTTTTGGTCAAAATCAAGTGCCAATGGTCATAATTTATCAAGATATGTCAAGATATGAAACTTGTTGATCAAGAAAATCAATTTTGCAAATTAGGGTTTTAATTTGAAAATTTTTCATAACTTAGAAAATTTCTAAGTATGGAAATTTTCTTATTTTTTCCCAACTTTCCTCAACTTTTTCACCATGATGCAATTGGATTCAAAGGAAACTTCCAACATGAAAGTTGTAGTCCTCCATGAAATATCGAAGAAGTAGTGGACCATTCGTGGTTTCATGAAGTCAAAAGATATCTCGAGGCTCACGAATACCCTGAAGGATCTTCAGTCAATGACAAAAAGTTCTTAAGGAGATTCTCGGCTAAGTTCTTCTTGAGTAATGGCATCCTATACAAGCGCAATCATGATTCTATTCTGCTCTGTTGTGTGGACAAAGCTGAAGCTGAAAAGATCATGGCTGAATTGCATGAAGGTACCTTTGGCACTCACTCTAGCGGGCATACGATGGCTAAGAAGATTATACGGGAAGGCTACTACTGGTCTACTATGGAAGCTGATTGTTATCAACACTCTCGGACTTGTCACAAATGTCAAATCTATGCAGACAAGGTGCACGTGCCTCATGTTCCTCTAAATGTCTTAACAGCTCCTTGGCCATTCGCTATGTGGGGAATCTACATGATTGGAGAGATCAAGCCTACAGCATCTAATGGACACCGCTTCATTCTGGTGGCCATTGACTATTTCACCAAGTGGGTCGAAGCAGCTTCTTTCGCATCGTTACTAAGAATGTTGTTGCCCGCTTCATTAAGCAAAACCTTATTTGACGGTATGGTATCCTCGAAAAGATCATCACTGATAACGGTACAAACCTTAACAATACTATGATCACCACTTTGTGCGAACAATTCAAGATTCAACACCACAATTCATCCCCCTACCGGCCAAAGATGAATGGTGCAGTTGAAGCTGCTAACAAAAATATCAAGAAGATCATACAAAAGATGACAGTCACCTACAAGGACTGGCATGAGATGTTACCATTTTCTCTTCACGGGTACCGTACCACGACACGCACATCAACTAGAGCAACACCCTATTCTTTGGTATATGGCATGGAGGTTGTTTTACCTATCGAGGTTCAAATTTCCTCTTTGAGAATCATGAAAGATGCTGGTTTGAGTGAAGACAATTGGATTAAGACCCGGCTTGATCAGTTAAACTTGATTGAGGAAAAGAGACTTATTGTTGTTTGCCACGGTCAGACGTATCAAAAATGGATGATCAAGGCTTTCAACAAGAAATTCAGACACCGGGTATATCAAGTTGGGGATATGGTAATCAAGCGCATCATTTTGCCACAAAGTGATCCCAGGGGCAAATGGACTCCTACCTACGAAGGACCATTTGTAATTAAGAACATCTTTTCTGGTGGAGCAATGATCTTAACCACCATGGACGACGACGACTTGCCGCACCCTGCGAACGCATACATAGTCAAAAGATACTACGCATAAATGACTCGCTAGGTTGACACACCTAGGCAAAAAAAAGGGCATCCTGGTGAATCGAAGACCCGAAAGGGAAGTTCAGGCCAAATTTAGGGATAAATTAAAAAAATCTGTACACCCAGAAAGTTGAAAACCCAAAAGGGCGACTTGGGCAAAAAAGGGTTTCCCGGTGGACTGAAAACCCGATAGGGCGGTCCAGGCAAAAGTTAGGGAATTAAAGCGTATGACTATGTCTCATCGGATCACTTTAAGGACAATCTCTTCACTGACAACTCTGAGCTTCTGATCGATCCAATCATCTTCGGACGAAGCAACAGACAAACAAGATATTCGGAGATAGGAAGGCTATAGCAGAATGGAAACCCCGTGGGATTTTTTCACACATAGTTATCTTTCTTTGTATAAATTTTCTTAATTTTATGACACCATCCTCTTACTAGGATGTCTGTCTCCTTTGTACAAAATACTTATTCAAAGTTAATACACAGATATCTCTTTCAAAGTACAAAAAACTATTTGCATTCTTCTTTTACATTTGTGTTTTTTATTTGCAAAAGCGTCCAATGATTCATTGATGAACATATGCATTTGAACATAATTACTGTTTACAAATAAACAGGATGGAAAAGAACAATTACTGACAGACTGAAAGGATAGGAAAACGTCTTTAGGCTATTCCATGAGCAATCCCTACAGTACATCATCTAGATCCCCAGCGGAGCCAAAACCTTGAAATACAGATCCCCAGCGGAGCTAAATTTCAAACCCTTAATCCCCATCAGAATTAAAACTTCAAACTCCCAAACCCCAGCGGAGCAAAAACTTTGAGCTACAAATCCCCAGCAGAGCTGAAACCCTCATCCCCAGTTGAGTCAAAACTTCAAACTATCTATCCTAAGCGGAAACCTTTCAGTCAATCCAATTCCCCATCAAGTTATCTTGAAGCCTGGAAATCAACCAGATAACAGTTAACTTTTTGTCTTATCCCCAACCTAGGATAACTTCCCAGTAGAATGGCAGACAACCCAAACTCTTAAACTTACTCCCAGCAGTAAACTCTTCCCCAGAAAGTCTTCATTACTCCCCAGCATGAAGTCGCCAAAGTTTTCATGGCTCCCCAACAGAATGGAGATTCTCGTTTTCCCCAGTGAAGTCGCTGAAGTTTTCATTGCCCCGACAGAATGAAGATTCTCATTCTTAATTCTCCGCAGAAGTCATCAGAGCTTTCCTTATTCTCAAGCAGATCAAGGATTTTCTTTGTGTAACCCCCAGTAGAAGTCATCAAAATTCTCTGGATTCCCCAAGCAGATTTCTCAAGCAGTTTGGCACTACTCTCACAACAGAATTTTTGTCAATACTCCAACTTCAAGACATGAAGGATCCTCACATACCCACAAAAGTTGTCAAGGATTTTCTATCCCCAACAGTCACCAAGGATTTCTTACTCTCAGCATTCAAGGATTCATTTTCCGTGGCAGCAGTCAAGGGTTTTTATTATCCCCAGCCGTCAAGGATTTATTTTTTTCAGCAATACAACAAATCAGCTTACATGCGCATACATTACATCCACATATCATAAACATTGATAAAAACACATTTATTGCATCATACATTTCATGCAACATAACTTTGTGTTTCAGCTAACATTTTACCCTTTTCAGGATAAGATTAACAAGCTACCATTAACAGTATACAATCATGATACAGTACAGATACGCTCCAGATACGGATGTCATCCTGATACTTATTCAGATTTCAACTATCAGATACAGTTCAAATACGCTCCAAACACGAAATCCATTCTATTTCTCATTCAGATTTCAACTATCAAAAATAGTCCAGATACACTCTGGATATGGAAGTCATTCTGTCACTTATTCAGATTCCATTACAGATACACTCCAGACACGGAAGTCATTCTGTCACTTATTCAGATTCTAGTACAGATACGCTCCAGGAACGGATTCCATTCTGGCCCTTATTCAGTGTTCCGATTCAGATACAGTTTAGATACGCTCCAGACGCGGATGCTATTCTATTACTTATTCAGATTCAAAACTTCAGATACATTCCAGATACGCTCCAGACAAGATTGCCATTATGTCACCTATTCTGATTTTCCCCAGCTCAGAGACGCTCCAGACACGGTTGTTATTCTATTGCTTATTCAGATTCAGTCCCCAGATACAATACAGATACGTTCCAGACGCGAATACCATTCTGATACTTATGCTTCTGACTTACAACTTACAACTCAACAAACATACTTGGATGGCATCTTTAATCTCATCTCCAACAAAATTCTATCACATCTCCAAGTGGCATCTTTAAGCCCATTCCCTCAACTACATTTCAACGAGTGCAAATTTACGGGCACTCTAGTGTCCAATCATCTTTTACCTTTGAGTCACGAACGGCAAAACTCGCCAATCTAACTCTTAAGGTTCAAGAAGATTGAACAGGGGCAGTTGTTGTACCCCAAAATTTGCCCTCTCATTTTATCAAGATTTTCCTCACAAGACTTCTTGGACTCCAGACAGGATTAGGGTTTTGCTCAGCTCAAGACCTCATCTTGCACTGATGACCTGAAATTAGGTTTTGAGTTTGCACAAGTATTTTTGGACCATCAATGCTTCATGTGACTTTCATATGCCATCTTGGACCCCTAATATTACTCATACCAAGTTTCAAGTCTTGAACCACATTTTTGCTCAGTCAATTGGACAGTTGACCTAAAAATCAGTTGTATTAGGGGAAAAGTCAACCATGGCCAATTTACAATCAAACTTCATATATTTTGATCCACAAAAACATTCTAGGCTCCTATGTACCATTTGATCAAGTTTGGATCACAACTCCTCAAGAAATTTGATCAGATCATCAAAGGGGCAAAATGGCCAAAATTAGGGTTTTGACTGAGAAAGGGCAATTTCTGATTTTTAACCTAACCAATGGCCAATTGGGTTCAAGCATGATTTCAAGGACTCAATAGCATCATCTTTACCTAATCACATAGTTCAAAAGATCTCAAATGCATAGGATTGACAGATGAATTTTGTAGTCAACTGATCAAAAGTTAACTATACACTGAAAAGTCAAACTTTGACTTTTTGGTCAAAATCAAGTGCCAAGGGTCATAATTCATCAAGATATGTAAAAAAATGAAAAATTTTTATCAAGAAAATCAATTTTGCAAATTAGGGTTTTAATTTGAAAAATTTTCATAACTTAGAAAATTTCTAAGTATGGAAATTTTCTTATTTTTTCCCAACTTTCCTCAACTTTTTCACCATGATGCAATTGGATTCAAAGGAAACTTACAACATGAAAGTTGTAGTCCTCCATGAAATCTAAAACTTTGACTCATAAAGTTTTCCCAAATGATGCTTGGATCTCAAGTTATGATTTTGTGAATAGGGGTCCATAAACTTTTTAACTTAGTGAAATTTTGCCCTAGTTTAGGCAGGTTTTTGACCTAACTTCATGGCAACCTTTCACCTAGTTCTAAGAGGTATCTCAAATTGAATTTCAAAGATGGATTGATGTTACAAGCTTTCCAAAATTTCCAAGAACTCTCCAAGATCATTTGTGGTTAGGGAGAATCGAAGAAGAGAAAATGGCATTTTGTCACTTTTGTTCAAGCCATTTTTCACAATGTTACAAGTTGCAAATCAGCTCCTAGCATGATTGTACCTTGCATTACAGGTCCTAATCCCTTCTACACTCTATAATTAAATGCAAACTCAATGGATATTGGCTTTATTCTGACCTATGGAGCATTGTACAAGAGTTTAATCCATTTATGGCATAAAGTTCACAATGCCATTTTGATAAAGCATGCTTTTGCAAACTTTACAATTCTTGAGCCATGGACCTGATCTTTTGTTGCAAACAAGATCCACAAACATCAGGAAAAGTATACCAACCCTCTGCAGTCCACAAGCTAGCCTGTACAGGCCTTTGGCATAAGTCATGTCAACTTTCTTCAAAAGCAAGCAAACTTGCAAAAGTCAAGAGAACTTGTCCATCTGATAAAGGCAAGGCTTGGCTTCATTCTAAAGATCTTTAGAAACTTGTCTCAAGCAGAAACACGAGTGCATAACTTCCCAAACACCCTCAAACACAAAAAACACAAGTTCCTGCCCAAACAGGGCATCTTCTGCAGAACCTTTGCCAAATCAAAATTGGCTCGTGCGTTTTGCTTTGAAACACTTCAAACAATTTACATACATCCTACCTAAACTATCCAGGCCCTTGTCTTGCAACTGTGTGCCCTGTTTAGGGTTTAGGGTTTAGGGAAAAATGGCCAAAAACTAGGGTTTCACCTTTCAAAAATAATGATATTATTTTTTCTTATGTCTAGGACTTAAATAATTTATTTTTCTCATACATAAAACAATTACAAAAAACATTTTGCATTCATACATTTTATTGCATATTTAAATATTTGTTTATTTATTTATTGTACAATAAATTAAATTAGGTTGTAATAGTGAATTAGGGTTTTATTTTTGCAAATATCCCCATTCAAAAACTTGTATCCCCCCTCCCATAATATTGTTGTAATAGCTTAGATTTACTTTACGCAATTTATCGCATTATATATTTGTGTAGTAAACTAGGGTTTGTATGATAAGACAAAAAAATCAAACAAATAGCATGACCTAATACAAGACAAACAAAAGCATGAAAATGACAACACATTGCACACAAGCACCTCTAGGGTTTCACCCACTTTGTTGCCTAAAAATGGCCATGGTATGCATGTTAGGTATCTTGGCAAAACAATACGAACAAAAGATCATAGTCCCTCGATGACGCTATTAAAAATGTTGCCTAAACAAATGATCTTGGTCCCTCAAAACTTGCTAAGATACTTGGTAATATTGCTAACATGGTCATACGATGACCCACGCCCGTCCCGTTTAACATCCAAAGATAGGGTTGTTTACCAAAGCAATGGTAAATCAACAATATCAAAGGAATAAAAATGTAAAAGAAAGACTTTTTGAGTAGGTAGAATGCTTCTAGTTACTTGATCAATTTGCAAACAATTCTTGCTATTTTCAAACAAACACACACATTTCAAAACAATTTCCAAACAACTTTCAAAACATTGAAACATTTTTCAAAAGACAAACATCTTTGTATACATTCTTAGGAACGAGAATCATTACAAAGATTTACTAAACGATGGCCTCTTTTCAAAATACTTTCAAAACCACACAAAGCACCATTTCAAACAATTGCAAAAGCAAAGCAAGTGATCAAAACAAGTAACTAAGAGCCCATGGAAAACCATGGATGAAAAGGGTGCTAGCACCTTCCCTTTTCATAATCTACCCCCCGAACCCAAAAACAATCTCAAAGGTATTTCCTGTGCTTTTTTACCTTTCCTTTTGGATAAAATAAAAGTCGGTGGCGACTCTTGCTAAACCGCAACATTTGCGAACACAAAACGCAAAACCTCAAGTCAATTCTCCCACCGCATCACAGAACTGGAGACTCTGCTGGGGAGAGTTCTAAAAGTGGGGTTACCTTAGGGTTTATATCACCTTTACATGCTTATCTTGCTTGACTTGTTTGCTTTACACTTTGGTTCTTTTGTTTGGGTTTGAATCCTCTACCCGTATTTGGGAAACATTCATAGGTAAATAGCAATACGTTGTAGAAACTGTGCAGGGTATACCGACATGGTCTAAGAAATAGCTATGTTAGTGCGACATATTTGTGGGTACCGGTAGCATTTGAGTCAATCAAAGAGAATACAGGGCCACTGAGTGATGTCATGAAGCACTAATGGACTTTTAGAACCTTTACTTGACCAACTTGGCCTTTTAGGATGTAGTGAGATGACCGGTGTTGGTGCAGTCCAAAGTTGGTAGATACTCGATACTACACTCATTGAGGGTTGGTTCCTTGGAATATTTCGGTCGCCAGTAAAGATGCTGAATTGAAACAATGAACAAGGAAACAATCCAGTGATATTGAGCTCCTTAGAACCCGGTTACTATTTTTAGGACAGGTTGAGCCAACTAAACTTCAAGAGGGTATTTACCTATGAAATCCCGTGCAAGCCTAAACTAGGAACTTGTGTGATTTACTTGTACATATATACTTGTGCATAACATCATGGACATCATGAAGCATCATATGAATCCACTAACCATTTCAAGGATTTTGGAGATTCATCTTTGTTCCTGTTTTGTAGGTTATGGATTCACTTCGCAGGAAAACAATCCAAGTCAACCTTGTAAGACTTCCTCCACAACTCAATGAGCTAGCTTCAAGGATTCCTGAGAATTCTCCATTCACCGAGAGGCATGGTCGTCTACTCAACTTGGTCACTTCCAACACTGAGGAGGATATGGTGAAAGTTCTCTTCCAGTTCTTTGACCCTTGGCATCACTGCTTCACATTTCCTAATTACCAACTTGTGCCTACTTTGAAGGAATTTTATCTACTCTTGAGGATTCCTATTCTCAATCAACTACCCTTCAACAGTACGGAAAGAGATCCAAAGCCAAAAGAGATTTCTCAAGCCCTACACTTGCACTCATCTTATGTCACTACACATTGGGAAACTAGAAGTGGTGTCAAAGGCTTCTTGTCAAAGTTTCTGTTTGAGAAGGCCCAAAGTTGTTGGAATTCTCTAGACTTGCAAGCTTTTGAGGAGATTGTAGCACTCCTCATCTATGGGATGGTCTTGTTCCCTAACCCTGACCAACTTATAGATGTAAGTGCTGTCAAAATCTTCATGACTCGCAACCCGGTGCCTACATTGCTTGGGGATATCCTCCACTCTTTTCACACTCGTACAATGAGGAAAAGAGGTGTTTTGATGTGTTGCACTCCTGTACTGGCAAGATGGTTTATTTCTCATCTTCCCCAATCAGTTTTGAAGAATGAGCAAGGTTTGAGGTGGTCATAACGATTGATGACTCTTACCCATTCAGATATTCATTGGTGTTCTCGATCAAAAGAGAATGTTATTATCATTGACCATTGTGGGGAATTTCCTAATGTCCCTCTACTTGGAATTAGGGGAGGAATCACCTACAACCCTTGCTTGGCTCTGAGACAGTTTGGTTATGCCCAAAGGGATGGCCCACATGACACGCTAATTCAAGGTTTGGTTTTCGACTTATACAACAACGATCAAAGACTCCGATAAAGGTTCATCCGAGCTTGGGGGATGCCCAACAAAGTAGACAGTAAGACCTTGGGACACAAGAATTCCATCCCCCTTGAGCCTTACCTCAAGTGGGTAAGAACCCGCGCCGAAAGTCTTATGATGCCTTACCGCTCCATTCTCCATGTGATTATAGAGCCTGTTATGGAAGGAGAGGTTCCATACACCCTCCTACATCCTGACATGCCAACATCACTCGAAGATTTACAAAGGAGTTGGATACAGCTCAAGGGAGAGCGCGATACTTTTGAAGCCCAATTCTACGCAAGCGAGAAGAAGGTTTTGGAACTCACTCGGCTACTTCACGAAGAGCAGACTCTCAACACATACATTGCACCAAAGAGGATGCGCAACCTCTTTTTACCTTAGAATTTTGTATTATTTTGCCCATGGGGCATTGATATACTAACAAATTCTATCTTATTAATATGGCGTGTGTTTCTTTTTTGTTTAAAACAAATTTGAATTTCTGAATCCTTGAAAGCATTACATGAATACATATCATTCATCATATGCATAAGCATGTCTTCACACCAAGTTTCCTCATCTCTCTGTTGTTTATTTCAGCAAGATGGATATTGAACAAACGGTCAAAGATTTGCAAGCTCAGAATTCACAATTTCAACAGCTACTCTTGACCATAGCCAAGGGGCAGGAGGAGCTCAAGATCCTGCTAGAGAAAGAGAAAGAGAAAAAGAAGAAGAAAAGAGTTGGTGTGGCTATCTTGGGCAGAAGGTTTGAAGGACAAGCCAGACGGACTTTGGAATTCCCATCAACGTCTGAAGAGGGGGAAGGAAAAGGTAAAGGAATTGCAGTTCTATCTGATTCTGAAGTAGAAGAAGAGGAAGATGAAGACTACTCCGAACAACAGTATCCTCCAGCCAATGACAAATACAAAAACCTGGAAGAACGTCTAGCTGCTATGGAAGTGCAAAGAGTACCGGGGCTGGATTTTGAGGAGTTAGGGTTGGTTTCTGGAATTGTAATCCCTCCTAAATTTAAAGTGCCACTATTTGCTAAGTACAACGGGGTGTCTTATCCCAAGATGCACCTACGATCTTATGTCAGGAAAATTTAACCACATTCTTCTGACAAAGACTTGTGGGTCCACTTTTTCCAGGACAGTTTATCGGGGACACAGCTGGATTGGTTCTACCAGTTGGAGAGGACTGATGTGCATAATTGGGAAGATTTGGCAGCCGCCTTCTATAAACAATATCAATACAACGCCTACTTGGCGCCAACCCGTACTCAGCTACAGAGTATGGCCATGGCTACCAATGAGGGCTTCAAAGACTACGCCCAAAAATGGAGGGATTTAGCCAGAAGGGTGCAACCACCTTTATCTGAAAGAGAGCTAGTGGACATGTTCTTGGGGACTCTGTCAGGTCCTTTCTTTAATCACCTGATTGGAAGCTCCTCTGCAGGTTTCACTGAGTTGATTCTGACTGGAGAGAGGGTGGAAGCCGGTATTAGAAGCGGGAAAATTCAGAAAGATTCAACTACCTCTGCTGCTATAAAAAAGCCCTTCACTAGAAAGAAGAAAGTGTCTGATGTCTATTCCCATAGGAATCAGGGAAGAATTGAAATACGACCAACAGTGGGGGCCGTTATGATTCAAAAGTCTGCGTTAGACCAACCGAGAAACAGTCAGCTGAGAAACGGTCAGCCGAGGAATAACCAGCAAAGGGTGGAAAGGCATGTAAAGCAATTCACCAAGATAAACATAACTCCTGCTCAAGTCTTACCACATCTCTTGAAGTTGAACCTGGCCATGCTAAAGGAGGCCCTTAAAAATCCTAACATTGCTTCTCCACATTACCATCCCAACCCCAGATGCGCGTACCACTCAGAAAGTCCAGGGCACGACACCAACAACTATTGGGCCCTGAAGAATAAGATTCAAGGTCTGATTGACGCAAAGGAAGTTGAATTTGAAGCTCAAGAAAAGCTGAATGTTATCTCTGCCCCAATGCCGAGGCATGGGCATAATGCCAATGTTGTGGAAGAAGATTTGTTTGTTTCTACTGTGGATGAACTGTTAACTCCTCTCCTAACCATCAAGTTGAATTTGTTGAAGGCTAGCGTCTTCCCAGGTTGTGAACAAGATTGCCATGCTTGCCTGTCCTCCCCACTTGACTATCCTTTGTTGAAGAAAGGAATCCAACAATTGATTGATAACAAGGAAATTTTGTTTGAGAAAGCTCATGTCTCACCAATTCCAGTTCCAGAAGTTTCAATAATAACCATATACACCAATCCTTCCAGGGTTCCTAAAAAATCCGTTAGGATTACATCCGCTCCAGTGACTACTCCGTTGAAGATAACAATGCCCGGGCCAACCCCTTACAAAACCGATAAAATGGTATCATGGAACTATAGTGGAGAAATCTACTACCATGGTGTCAAATAGATTAAACAGACCATTGAAGAAGAAATCTCTGAGGAGGATAATCCGGACATCATTAACATTGCCGGAACAAGCAAAATTACTCGTAGTGGGAGAATCTTTTCTCCAAAGATTGCTCCTCCAACAGCAGTCTTTGGACCCGCGGCCATTCCGAAGATTACCCTTGTGACTGTACCTTCAAGTGTACCCGCCAACAAAAACAATACAATTCCTTTCCCTGCTTCCGCTGACAAAGGAAAGAATGTTCAAGAGGAGCCTGTCTTGACGAAGGCTCAATCACTAGTCATTCCTGAAACATCCCAGAAAGAGATGGAAGAAATTCTAAGGATCATTAAGAAAAGTGATTACGGTGTTGTTGAACAACTGGGGTAGATCCCCTCCAAAATCTCTATGTTAGCCCTGTTGTTGTGCTCTGAGGCACATGCTAAAGCTTTGGTCAAGTTTTTGAAGACGCCCACGTGCCACAAGAAACCTCCGCTGATCAATTCCAGGAATGTGTGGCTAGTTTAACAGCTGACAATGGTCTAGGATTCTCCGATGCAGACTTGACCTCCAAAGGGAGAAAACATAATGATGCTTTGCATGTCTCAGTGGAATGTAGAGGGACAACCCTAGCACATGTACTGGTAGACACTGGTTCATCTTTAAACGTCTTGCCAAAGAAAGCCTTGGATAGACTAGATTGTGAAGGCCTAACCCTGAAACCCAGCAACATCATTGTCAAAGCCTTTGATGGTTCTAAGAGGATGGTCCATGGAGAGGTGGACATCCCGATCAAGGTGGGTACCCAGACGTTCAATTCAAAATTCTACGTGATGGACATTCGTCCTTCCTATTCATGCCTGTTGGAAAGACCTTGGATCCACCATGCTGGAGCTGTCACTTCTACTCTGCATCAAATGCTCAAGTACCCCGTCCAAGGGAAAATTATAACTATTCATGGCGAAGAGGAATACATGATCAGTCATCTGAATTCTTTCCGTTATGTAGAATTGGATGGTGAATTCATCGAAACTCCTTTCCAGCACTTTGAGGAAGTTTCCCAGGAAATAGCAGCGACTAAAGCGGTGTCCTCAACTCCTGTGATCACAAGACCACCACCTCGAATGTCGTCTCTCAAGGATGCTAGGGCAGTAGTGGAAGAAGTCGGATCCACAATCTGGGGGCAGCTTCTAGACTTTCCTTTCAAAATAGACAAATTCGGCTTGGGATTTACTTCGACTGGTCAGAACACCGTGTGCCGCTCCCGTATTGGAGGGCCACCTGTGAAGATCAGCCACCGAGGGGTTAATGCACTAGAGGACAGTGAAGAAGAAGGCAGCTTGGAAGACTGGATTTTCCCTACTGTTGACGGAGGACTGTGCAACTGGGAACCAAAAGACTTTGTTCTGATTACTTTCATACCGCAGTAATTTATCTTTTCCATTTATGTTTGATCTGTAATAATATACAAAAAATTCATACTTTTTCAACCTTGTGTCTTACCCGAGGCACATAGGTCCATTTGTAAGGGTTCTTATTTCATTTCATATGTCATTTTAATGAATCATGGACGCTTTTCATATTTAAACCTCTTGTGCTTATTGTCTTTCTTTTTATATTTTGTTGTTTTAAGATGGCTATGCCCTTACACACACCCACACTCACAAATGCAGGTACCCTTCCATTCCGGAAACCATGGGTAACGATACTGCTATAGCCTTCAGTGACTCTGAAGATCTGATCAACCAAGCCGAATACGAAGGTGAGGAAGATTGTGAGGTGCCAGGGGAATTGGCCAAATTATTACAGCAAGAGGAAAGAGCAATTCAGCCTCATGAAGAGCAGTTGGATACAATCAACTTGGGAACTGAGGATGACAAAAAGGAAATCAAGATAGGTACCAATCTAGATCCGAGTGTCGAGGAGCGCCTAATTCAGCTACTACATGATTATGTTGAGATCTTCGCCTGGTCATACGAAGACATGCCAGGACTCGATAAAGACATTGTGGTACACCGTCTCCCCATAAGAGAAGATTGTCCACCAGTGAAACAAAAGGTTTGCCGTATGAGACCTGACATGTCAGAAAAGATCAAATCAGAAGTTATGAAACAGTTCAATGCTGGATTTCTGGCTGTTACTTCCTATCCTCAATGGGTTGCTAACATTGTGCCCGTGCCTAAGAAGGACGGCAAAGTCAGAATGTGCGTGGATTATAGAGACTTAAACAGGGCCAGCCCTAAAGATGACTTTCCACTTCCGCACATCGACATCCTGGTCGACAACACAGCTCAGCACAAAGTATTTTCTTTCATGGATGGATTCTCAGGCTATAACCAGATCAAAATGGCACCTGAAGACATGGAGAAAACTACTTTTGTTACACAGTGGGGTACGTTCTGCTACAAAGTGATGCCATTCGGACTGAAGAATGTCGGGGCAACATATCAACGCGTCATGGTAGCTTTGTTTCATGATATTATACATCATGAAATAGAGGTCTACGTAGATGACATGATAGCCCGATCACAAACGGAAGAAGAACACCTTGATCACTTGCAAAAGCTGTTTGTCAGGTTGAAGGGGTACAAGCTCAGACTGAACCCAAACAAGTGCACATTCGGAGTCCGGTCCGGTAAACTCTTGGGTTTCATTATCAGCAACAAAGGCATCGAGGTTGATCCTGCCAAAGTCAAAGCTATACAAGAAATGCCTGCTCCTCGCACTGAGAAGGAGGTCAGAGGTTTCTTGGGACGCCTAAACTACATTGCAAGGTTCATTTCTCACCTAACGTCTACTTGTGAACCCATCTTCAAGCTGTTGAAGAAAGATCAGGTAATTCGATGGAATGATGATTGTCAAATTGCTTTCGATAAAATCAAGGAGTATTTGCTAGAACCTCCTGTCCTGATGCCACCCGTCGAGGGAAGACCGCTAATCATGTATCTGACTGTCTTAGAGAATTCAATGGGGTGCGTACTGGGCCAACATGACGAGTCTGGCCGAAAAGAGCATGCAATTTATTACCTTAGCAAAAAGTTTACCGACTGTGAGACCCGATACTCACTGCTCGAGAAAACTTGCTGCGCTTTGGTATGGGCTGCTCGCCGGCTAAGGCAGTATACGTTGACTCATACCACTTTGCTGATATCTAAGATGGATTCGATCAAGTACATTTTTGAGAAGCCTGCTTTGTCTGGAAGAATTGCTAGATGGCAGATGATCCTAACGGAATACGACATATAGTACACGACCCAAAATGCTATAAAGGGGAGTGTGCTAGCTGATCATCTAGCCCATCAAGCTGTCGAAGATTACCAATCCATGAATTTTGACTTCCCTGACGAAGACATCATGACATTGGACAATGTTAAAGATTTCAGACCATATGACAGACCTGAACAAGGACCCCGATGGACCCTGTACTTTGATGGGGCCTCCAATGAACTTGGTAACGGTATCGGTGATGTGCTTATATCTCCAGAAGGTTGCCATACACCTTTCACTGCCCGACTTTTCTTCAACTGTACTAACAACATGGCAGAGTATGAATCATGCATCTTTGGACTCAAGGCTGCCATAGACTTGGGAATCAAATCCTTAGATGTGTTTGGGGACTCAGCTTTGGTCGTCAGTCAGATCAAAGGAGAGTGGGATACTAAACATCCAAACCTCATCCCTTACAAATAACATGTCTTGACATTGCTACCACATTTCGAGCAGATTACCTTTGAGCACTTCCCGCGAGAAGAAAATCAGCTAGCAGATGCTCTAGCGACAATGTCATCCATGTTTAAACTTAACTGGGATAATGAGGCTCCCCAAATCACCATTGAATTGATGGACGAACCTGCACACTGTCAGGAGATTAATATCGAAGAAGTAGTGGACCAGCCGTGGTTCCATGAAGTCAAAAGATATCTCGAGGCTCACGAATACCCTGAAGGAGCTTCAGTCAATGACAAAAAGTTCTTAAGGAGATTCTCGGCTAAGTTCTTCTTGAGTAATGGCATCCTATACAAGCGCAATCATGATTCTATTCTGCTATGTTGTGTGGACAAAGCTGAAGCTGAAAAGATCATGGATGAATTGGATGAAGGTACCTTTGGCACTCACTCTAGCGGGCATACGATGGCTAAGAAGATTATACGGGCAGGCTACTACTGGTCTACTATGGAAGCTGATTGTTATCAACACTCTCGAACTTGTCACAAATGTCAAATCTATGCAGACAAGGTGCACGTGCCTCCTGTTCCTCTAAATGTCTTAACAGCTCCTTGGCCATTCGCTATGTGGGGAATCGACATGATTGGAGAGATCAAGCCTACAGCATCCAATGGACACCGCTTCATTCTGGTGGCCATTGACTATTTCACCAAGTGGGTCGAAGCAGCTTCTTTCGCATCCGTTACTAAGAAGGTTGTTGCCCGCTTCATTAAGCAAAACCTTATTTGCCGGTATGGTATCCTCGAAAGGATCATCACTGATAACGGTACAAACCTTAACAATACTATGATCACCACTTTGTGCGAACAATTCAAGATTCAACACCACAATTCATCCCCCTACCGGCCAAAGATGAATGGTGCAGTTGAAGCTGCTAACAAAAATATCAAGAAGATCATACAAAAGATGGCAGTCACCTACAAGGACTGGCATGAGATGTTACCGTTTTCTCTTCACGGGTACCGTACCACGACACGCACATCAACTGGGGCAACACTCTATTCTTTGGTATATGGCATGGAGGTTGTTTTACCTATCGAGGTTCAAATTCCCTCTTTGAGAATCATGAAAGATGCTGGTTTGAGTGAAGACAATTGGATTCAGACCCGGCTTGATCAGTTAAACTTGATTGACGAAAAGAGTCTTATTGTTGTTTGTCACGGTCAGACGTATCAAAAACGGATGATCAAGGCTTTCAACAAGAAAGTCAGACACCATGTATATCAAGTTGGGGATCTGGTAATCAAGCGCATCATTTTGCCACAAAGTGATCCCAGGGGAAAATGGACTCCTACCTACGAAGGACCATTTGTAATTAAGAACATCTTTTCTGGTGGAGCAATGATCTTAACCATCATGGACGACGACGACTTGCCGCACCCTGCGAACGCATACATAGTCAAAAGATACTACGCATAAATGACCCGCTAGGTTGACACACCTAGGCAAAAAAAAGGGCATCCCGGTGAATCGAAGACCCGAAAGGGAAGTTTAGGCCAAATTTAGGGATAAATATAAAAAAATCTGTTCACCCGGAAAGTTAAAAACCCAAAAGGGCGACTTGGGCAAAAAAGGGTTTCCCGGTGGACTGAAAACCCGAAAGGGCGGTCCAGGCAAAAGTTAGGGAATTAAAGCGTATGACTATGTCTCATCGGATCACTTTAAGGACAATCTCTTCACTGACAACTCTGAGCTTCTGATCGATCCAATCATCTTCGGACGAATTAACAGACAAACAAGATATTCGGAGATACGAAGGCTATAGCAGAATGGAAACCCCGTGGGATTTTTTCACACATAGTCATCTTTCTTTGTATAAATTTTCTTAATTTTATGACACCATCCTCTTACTAGGATGTCTGTCTCCTTTGTACAAAATACTTATTCAAAGTTAATACACAGATATCTCTTTCAAAGTACAAAAAACTATTTGCATTCTTCTTTTACATTTGTGTTTTTTATTTGCAAAAGCGTCCAATGATTCATTGATGAACATATGCATTTGAACATAATTACTATTTACAAATAAACAGGATGGAAAAGAACAATTACTGACAGACTGATAGGATAGGAAAACGTCTTTAGGCTATTCCATGAGCAATCCCTACAGTACATCATCTAGATCCCCAGCGGAGCCAAAACCTTGAAATACAGATCCCCAGCGGAGCTAAATTTCAAACCCTTAATCCCCATCAGAATTAAAACTTCAAACTCCCAAACCCCAGCGGAGCAAAAACTTTGAGCTACAAATCCCCAGCGGAGCTGAAACCCTCATCCCCAGTTGAGTCAAAACTTCAAACTATCTATCCTCAGCGGAAACCTTTCAGTCAATCCAATTCCCCATCAAGTTATCTTGAAGCCTGGAAATCAACCAGATAACAGTTAACTTTTGTCTTATCCCCAACCTAGGATAACTTCCCAGTAGAATGGCAGACAACCCAAACTCCTAAACTTACTCCCAGCAGTAAACTCTTCCCCACAAAGTCTTCATTACTCCCCAGCATGAAGTCGCCAAAGTTTTCATGGCTCCCCAACAGAATGGAGATTCTCGTTTTCCCCAGTGAAGTCGCCGAAGTTTTCATTGCCCCGACAGAATGAAGATTCTCATTCTTAATTCTCCGCAGAAGTCATCAGAGCTTTCCTTATTCTCAAACAGATCAAGGATTTTCTTTGTGTAACCCCCAGTAGAAGTCATCAAAATTCTCTGGATTCCCCAAGCAGATTTCTCAAGCAGTTTGGCACTACTCTCACAACAGAATTTTTGTCAATACTCCAACTTCAAGACATGAAGGATCCTCACATCCCCACAAAAGTTGTCAAGGATTTTCTATCCCCAACAGTCACCAAGGATTTCTTACTCTCAGCATTCAAGGATTCATTTTCCCTGGCAGCAGTCAAGGGTTTTTATTATCCCCAGCCGTCAAGGATTTATTTTTTTCAGCAATACAGCAAATCAGCTTACATGCGCATACATTACATCCACATATCATAAACATTGATAAAAACACATTTATTGCATCATACATTTCATGCAACATAACTTTGTGTTTCAGCTAACATTTTACCCTTTTCAGGATAAGATTAACAAGCTACCATTAACAGTATACAATCATGATACAGTACAGATACACTCTAGACGCAGAAGTCATTCTATTGCTCATTCAGATTCAGATTTCAGATACAGTTCAGATACGCTCCAGATACGGATGCCATCCTGATACTTATTCAGATTTCAACTATCAGATACAGATTAGATACGCTCCAAACACGAAATCCATTCTATTTCTCATTCAGATTTCAACTATCAAAAACAGTCCAAATACACTCTGGATACAGAAGTCATTCTGTCACTTATTCAAATTCCATTACATATACACTCCAGACACAGAAGTCATTCTGTCACTTATTCAGATTCTAGTACAGATACGCTCCAGGAACGGATTCCATTCTGGCCCTTATTCAGTGTTCCGATTCAGATACAGTTTAGATACGCTCCAGACGCGGATGCTATTCTATTACTCATTCAGATTCAAAACTTCAGATACAGTCCAGATACGCTCCAGACACGGTTGCCATTTTTTCACCTATTCTGATTTTCCCCAGCTCAGAGACGCTCCAGACACGGTTGTTATTCTATTACTTATTCAGATTCAGTCCCCAGATACAATACAGATACGTTCCAGACGCGAATACCATTCTGATACTTATGCTTCTGACTTACAACTTACAACTCAACAAACATACTTGGATGGCATCTTTAAGCCCATCTCCAACAAGATTCTATCACATCTCCAAGTGGCATCTTTAAGCCCATTCCCTCAACTACATTTCGACGAGTGCAAATTTACGGGCACTCTAGTGTCCAATCATCTTTTACCTTTGAGTCACGAACGCCAAAACTCGCCAATCTAACTCTTAAGGTTCAAGAAGATTGAACAGGGGCAGCTGTTGTACCCCGAAATTTGCCCTCTCATTTTATCAAGATTTTCCTCACAAGACTTCTTGGACTCCAGACAGGATTAGGGTTTTGCTCAGCTCAAGACCTCATCTTGCACTGATGACCTGAAATTAGGTTTTGAGTTTGCACAAGGATTTTTGGACCATCAATGCTTCATGTGACTTTCATGTGCCATCTTGGACCCCTAAGATTACTCATACCAAGTTTCAAGCCTTGAACCACATTTTTGCTCAGTCAATTGGACAGTTGACCTAAAAATCAGCTGTATTAGGAAAAAAGTCAACCATGGCCAATTTACAATCAAACTTCATAAATTTTGATCCAAACAACATTCTAGGATCCTATGTACCATTTTATCAAGTTTGGATCACAACTCCTCAAGAAATTTGATCAGATCATCAAAAGGGCAAAATGGCCAAAATTAGGGTTTTGACTGAGAAAGGACAATTTCTGATTTTTAACCTAACCAATGGCCAATTGGGTTCAAGCATGATTTCAAGGACTCAATAGCATCATCTTTACCTAATCACATAGTTCAAAATATCTCAAATGCATAGGATTGACAGATGAATTTTGTAGTCAACTGATCAAAAGTCAATTGTACACTGAAAAGTCAAACTTTGACTTTTTGGTCAAAATCAAGTGCCAAGGGTCATAATTCATCAAGATATGTAAAAAAATGAAAAATTTTGATCAAGAAAATCAATTTTGCAAATTAGGGTTTTAATTTGAAAATTTTTCATAACTTAGAAAATTTCTAAGTATGGAAATTTTCTTATTTTTTCCCAACTTTCCTCAACTTTTTCACCGTGATGAAATTGGATTCAAAGGAAACTTCCAACATGAAAGTTGTATTCCTCCATGAAATCTACAACTTTGACTCACAAAGTTTTCCCAAATGATGCTTGGATCTCAAGTTATGATTTTGTGAATAGGGGTCCATAAACTTTTTAACTTAGTGAAATTTTGCCCTAGTTTAGGCAGGTTTTTGACCTAACTTCATGGAAACCTTTCACCTAGTTCTAAGAGGTATCTCAAATTGAATTTCAAAGATGGATTGTATAGCATGTTACAACCTTTCCAAAATTTTCAAGAACTCTCCAAGATCATTTGTGGTTAGGGAGAATCGAAGAAGAGAAAATGGCATTTTGTCACTTTTGTTCAAGCCATTTTTCACAATGTTACAAGTTGCAAATCAGCTCCTAGCATGATTGTACCTTGCATTACAGGTCCTAATCCCTTCTACACTCCATAATTAAATGCAAACTCAATGGATATTGGCTTTATTCTGACCTATGGAGCATTGTACAAGAGTTTAATCCATTTATGGCATAAAGTTCACAATGCCATTTTGATAAAGCATGCTTTTGCAAACTTTACAATTCTTGAGCCATGGACCTGATCTTTTGTTGCAAACAAGATCCACAAACATCAGGCAAAGTATACCAACCCTCTGCAGTCCACAAGCTAGCCTGTACAGGCCTTTGGCATAAGTCATGTCAACTTTCTACAAAAGCAAGCAAACTTGCAAAAGTCAAGAGAACTTGTCCATCTGATAAAGGCAAGGCTTGGCTTCATTCTAAAGATCTTCAAAAACTTGTCTCAAGCAGAAACACGAGTGCATAACTTCCCAAACACCCTCAAACACAAAAAACACAAGTTCCTGCCCAAACATGGCATCTTCTGCAGAACCTTTGCCAAATCAATATTGGCTCGTGCGTTTTGCTTTGAAACACTTCAAACACTTTACATACATCCTACCTAAACTTTCCAGGCCCTTGTCTTGCAACTGTGTGCCCTATTTCAGCCATCACTATTTCCATTTTTGAAGGTTGCAGGTTGACTTCTACAAGAAGTTTCAGCCATCTACAAGGCCAGCTAAGCATTGGAAAAGCTTGAGGGAACTTCAAGGAAGCTCACATGATCTTCAGGCCTCACTCAAACTCCCCACATTGCCATATCCAAACTCAGCTGAACCAGGTATTTTTCAAAGTTCTATCTCTCTATTTAGGAATCCTTAGGCTTTGATTTGTGAAGCAAAAATGTAGTTCTTAACTTGTTTAAGCTGTACATATGCATAGTTGTTATTTATATTAACTGAGTAGTGAGAATTTGAAGTTTGAAGTTCATGAAAAAACTAGGTCAGAAATTAGGGGTGATTAAATTCTCTCTGATCTTTGAGAGTTAGTTTACAAACTTTATATCACTGGAATCGTGAGATCATGAGCTACATTTTTCATGTTACAAGTTTTTGATTTTATGCAAAGAATAGCAAGTTACAGGTTTGAGCTCAAAACGCACGCAGAAGAAAGAAGCCAAGGACAGGGATGAAGTGTCTGGGCCTGGCGCGCCTGGGCCTTGCTTTTCTGACTTTCCACACCCCCTGTTTTGATTTCCACACCCCTGTTGTTTATTTTGCATATTTTTCATTTTTATTTTTATTTTTATGTTTATTGACTTTATTATTTTTTTCTGAACATTAAAAAAATCACAAAAATATTTTCTTAATTTTTTGCAATTTTTATTTTATTTTTTTTATTTTTTCCACATATAAAATAGTTTTATTTTTATAAATGGAAATCATTTTCTTAAAATAATTTGTAAATAATAAAAGAATACTATCCATTTTCATTTTTATTATTCATACACATAAAATATTATTTCCATATATATTTTAATTTTTAACATTTGTAAATAATTTTATTTATTATTTCTTGTAAAAAATGGACAAATAAATAATATAGAAAACAACATTTTCCTTTAAATCAAAAACTAGGGTTTCCCCTTTCAAAAATTATGATATTATTTTTTCTTATGTCTAGGACTTAAATAATTTATTTTTCTCGTACATAAAACAATTACAAAAAACGTTTTGCATTCATACATTTTATCGCATATTTAAATATTTGTTTATTTATTTATTGTACAATAAATTCAATTGGGTTGTAATAGTAAATTAGGGTTTTATTTTGTGCAAATATCCCCATTCAAAAACTTGTATCCCCCCTCCCATAATATTGTTGTAATAGCTTAGATTTACTTTACGCAATTTATCGCATTATATATTTGTGTAGTAAACTAGGGTTTGTATGATAAGACAAAAAAATCAAACAAATAGCATGACCTAATACAAGACAAACAAAAGCATGAAAATGACAACACATTGCATACAAGCACCTCTAGGGTTTCACCCACTTTGTTGCCTAAAAATGGCCTTGGTATGCATGCTAGGTATCTTGGCAAAACAATACGAACAAAAGATCATAGTCCCTCGATGACGCTATAAAAAATGTTGCCTAAACAAATGATCTTGGTCCCTCAAAACTTGCTAAGATACTTGGCAATATTGCTATCATGGTCATACGATGACCCACGCCCGTCCCATTTAACATCCAAAGATAGGGTTATTTACCAAAGCAATGGTAAATCAACAATATCAAAGGAATAAAAATGTACAAGAAAGACTTTTTGAGTAGGTAGAATGCTTCTAGTTACTTGATCAATTTGCAAACAATCCTTGCTATTTTCAAATAAACACACACATTTCAAAACAATTTCCAAACAACTTTCAAAACATTGAAATATTTTTCAAAAGACAAACATCCTTGTATACATTCTTACGAACGAGAATCATTACAAAGATTGCTTAAACGATGGCCTCTTTTCAAAATACTTTCAAAACCACACAAAGCACCATTTAAAACAATTGCAAAAGCAAAGCAAGTGATCTAAACAAGTAACTAAGAGCCCATGGAAAACCATGGATGAAAAGGGTGCTAGCACCTTCCCTTTTCATAATCTACCCCCCGAACCCAAAAACAATCTCAAAGGTCTTTCCTGTGCTTTTTTACCTTTACTTTTGGATAAAAGAAAAGTCAGTGGCGACTCTTGCTAAACTGCAACATTTGCAAACACAAAATGCAAAACCTCAAGTCAGTTCTCCCACCGCATCACACTCGATACTACACTCATTGAGATCGGACTGCTCGGGATATTTCGGTCACCACTAAAGAGGCTTACGCTGAAATAATGCCCGACAAGAAAGACCAGTGATATTGAGATCCATTAGAATCCAGTTACTATTACTAGGACAGGTTGAGCCAATTAAACTTCAAGAGGGTACTTACCTACAAACTACATGCAAGCATAAACCTAAAGACTTGTCTACTTTGTATGTATATGACTATTTGTTTGCTTTACATACTTGTACATAACATCATAACATCATACCATAGCATTTTCAATAATTATTTCAAGGATCTCAAGGGCCTGTGATGCAGGGTCATGTTGAGCTAGGTGCATATCAAGGGGTAAAAGGATTCGTTCTCTATCAAACACCGTCAAAGGTCAACGTATAACTTGAGTCAAAGGCTATGATCATGGTGAGCTCGATTCTCGTAGAAGGACATCCACCAATACAAAGTTTTCCAATCAAAGTTGTTGATCAATGTTAAAATTCTAACATCTTTTTGTGTTTACCCCGTGAGATCCTTGAAAACATTGCATCCACGTATCATGCATGTCATCATAATAGGTTTTTCTGTAAAGGCTTTCTCATCTACTTAATGTTTATTCCAGTAAGAGATGGCTCTAGAGAAAACAATTAAAGATCTCCAAGCTCAAAATGCTCAGCTCATGGAAGCACTTATGAACTTGGACAAGGGGCAGGAAGATCTGAAAACACTCTTCACAAAAGAGAGCAAGAAGAAGAAAAAGTTTGTCATCCTCAATGTAAGAAGAAGGTCCAAGGGGCATACCCAGCTCACTCAAAGAGAAGATGCTTCTTATAAAGACAGTAAAGAAGAGTAAGCTAGAAGCATTAGAGCTAATATAGCTACTGATGACGAAGACTCTTCTGAGGAGCAGTATCCACCAGCGGATGAAAAATACAAACAGCTTAAAGACAGACTAAATGATGTGGAGATCCAAGATGTGCCTGGTTTGGATTTAGGAGACATGGGCTTGGTTTCTGGAGTGGTCATCCCACCAAAGTTCAAAATCCCTACCTTTTCCCTGTATGATGGAGTCTCTTGTCCTAAGATGCATCTAAAGTCTTACATCCGCAAGATTCAACCATACACAACTTATCAGAAGCTTTGGATCCACTTCTTCCAAGAGAGTTTAGCTGGGATGCAACTTGAGTGGTTCTATCAATTGGAGAGTTCCCACATTCACACTTGGGAAGATCTAGCCGCTGCTTTTTACAAGAAATACCAATACAACGTTGATCTTGCACCAACTCGTGTGCAGTTGCAGAACATGACCATGTGTTCCAATGAGGGCTTCAAAGAATACGCCCAAAAGTGGAGAGATTTGGATGGTAGGGTGCAGCCCCCATTAACTGACAGGGAGTTGATTGACATCTTCATGGGAACTTTAACAGGACCTTTCTTCAATCACTTAATCAGAAGCTCCTCAGTCGGGTTCACCGAGATAACACTGACTTGCGAAAGGATCGAAGCTAGCATCAAAAGCAGAAAGATCTAAGGGGCTACACCCTTTGATGCTCAGAAAAAGCCATACAATGGGAAGAAAGAGTCCAATGATGTGTATTGTTAAAAGAGTCTTAACAAGAGAAATCATCACCAACATGTGGGGGCAGTCCTGATCTCGGACACTGGAAACATAAGGAAGATAATCCCTAGTCAACCCCTTTGGGCCAAAGAAGTAGGAGTTTACTTTTTACACAAATTGAAACCTTTAATCAAAACCTGGGGCAGGGTGGTCTCTCAGTTAATTCAAATGCGCGTTCAATCGCAAACTTTCCCTTTGTATACAACGAATGACATAAAAAAACATTCCTCTGGAATCAAAAGACGGTGATGGTTTCCTATCACATAGGCAGTCATTATCTCTCAAAAAGAAAAAGTCCACTAAGTCAAAACCTACAAAAGAGACTTAAGAAAAACGGGGGCATCCCGTTGACTGTGATCTCAAAAAAACAAGAACAGTCAGGCAAAATCAGGGATAATAAATCAAAAAGAGGTCACTGCAAATCTTCAACAACATGAAAAATGTTACAAAAAATGACTGCCTTCAGATAAACTAAACTTGTCAGAACCATCATCAAAACATCATTGGAGTTCGAACGTACAATTAACAGAGTTTAGGACTGAAGAACATCAAGAAGAATGGGTGGGTACAAGTAAAATTTGCGCCTTTATCCTTTGTTTCTTAAACCGTGAACCAAACCACGATACAACCCTTCAAAAGTCTTAATTGAAGCATGGGTTAGTTCGAAGGCATACTGTTACAAAAGGTATCCTGACTCCTATAAGGCTTACTCTAAATCCTGAGTTGAATTCACATTCTTACAAAAATTCTTTTATCTGCTAAAAAGCATTTTCAAAACTTCAAGACAAGCATAAACTCTGCATTATTTGAACATCATTGTTTGCATATGGCTATTTGTTTGACAGCAGAGAAATTCGCACGGTCTAGTGAACAAAACCCTCTCAATGAACAAAATCACTTCAAGTGAGAAAACGCTTCCCATAACATATCTCCTATAAGTAAGGGGCACGACATGATCATTATCTAGCACATCTGGGGCAGTCCAGTCGAGATTCAAAGGAATCTCTCAAGAAATGGTGAATATACCAGGGGCAGGTCTCCATCAGAATCACTTGGGACATTGAACGTGAATCCCAACAAAGGGTTACGTACAGTCAAACACTTCCTGGAAGTGCCACAAACACCTATTACTAGGGGAAGTGATAAATCTCCCCCAAGATCCTGTTCATAGGATGACCCCCGGCCAGGTTTTCAATCTCTAGAAACTCTTACCCAACTGAGTTGATCTCAAGAATCCTCGAGGATTTCTGCCAAAAGAAGACGCCTCTCCAACAGACTGGCGACAAGGTTTATTTCCCCCAATAAACTACAGATTACCCAGTTTGAGTTTACCTCTCTGATTGCTACAAATCAAGGGACCACAACTCTTCTCCCTAGCAGACTGCTTTATAACCCCCAGTAAGTTACTGCGAAGCCTGGAAACCGACCAAATACTAGTTAACTTCAGAAATTTTCTACGAAGCCTGGAATATGACCAGATAATAGTTAATTTAATCTTCCCCAAAATAACTCCCCAGTAGAGCTACAGAGACTCCTGAACTCTTTTCCCCAAAACAGAGATCAACGCTCTCTACAGAGCCTTCTCAAGCAAAGCCAGCATTCCCCAGCGGAGTTCTCCTCAAACAAAAAAAAATAGGAATCCCTAGTAGAAACATCCTAAAACAAGGTCTAGAAAGGTGCATACTCTTCGTCCCCAACTGCAGTCCAGGATTCAGCCTCCCAAAACTCCCCAACATTTGTCAAGGATTTATTTTCCAAGACAAAAAGGCATTCCAACAACATTCGCATTTCATGCATCATATCATATACATGACAAATGCATACGGTACAATCTCATTTACTTTGAGAACATCATTACACCATGCATTTCATACATCATGACATTGCATGCAGCTAACGTTTTCCTTTTCAGGAAAAGGTCAATCAACAGATGGCTATCATCAACAATTTTCAACAAGTCCAAGATTAGTTTTCAAAGCAAGACAGAGTAACTACCTATGTGACCAGATGAAGCTTTACACGGGCTCATCATGAAGCAATCTTACATGGATTTATTCTCATCATGAAGCAATCTTACATGGGTTCCTTCTGACTTCCAAATACAGCTTTACATGGGCTCATCATGAAGCAATCTTACATGGATTCTTTCTCATCATGAAGTTACCCTACCCAGGTTTCTTCTCATACACCCAGATAAAGTTTTACACAGACTCATCATGAAGCAACCCTACCCAGGTTCATTCTCATTCCTAGATGCAGTTTTACACAGACTCATCATTGAAGTTACCCTACCCAGGTTCCTTCTCACACACCCAGATGAAGTTTTACACTGACTCATCATGAAGCAACCCTCCCAGGTTCCTTCTCATTCCTAGATGCAGTTTTACACAGACTCATCATTGAAGCAACCCTACCCATGTCCCTTCTCATTCCTAGATGCAGTTTTACACGGAGTCATCAGGAAGCAACTCTACCCAGGTTCCTTCTCATTCCCAGATGAAGTTTTACACGAACTGATCATGAAGCAACCCTATCCAGGTTCCTTCTTATACATTTCCAGATATAGTTTCACACAGACTCATCATGAAGCAACCCGACCCAGGTTCCTTCTCTACATTTCCAGACGCAGTTTTACACGGGCTTATCCTGGAGCAGCCCTACCCATGCTTCCCCCTCATATGTCTCATAAAGAAGCCCTACACCGGCGACCAAAAGTCCTCTTCTGGATAGATTCATTTCTTCCAGTTAATAACAGGCGAATCCAAGGCCTCTTCTGGTTAGATTTATCTCTTCCAGTTCAAAACAGACAAAGGACATCTATTATTTCAGTATAAATCAACTAAAAGATTTATCCTGATACCTTCCACAGTCACTCTGGATGGCATCTATAAGCCCATCTCCAACAACTTTCCAGCATCTCTCCAAATGGCATCTTTAAGCTCATTCCCTACACAATCAACCATCACATCATCGAGTGCAAATTTCTGGGCACTCTAGTGTTCAATCATCTTCTACCTTCAAGCCACGAACGGCAACGTGCCATAGTTTCTTATCAGGTTTAAGAAGATTGAACAGGGGCAGCTGTTGTACCCCCAAAATATTCCCTCTCATTTCTCAAGAAATCTCTCATAAGATCTACACTGATTCAAGACTACACAAGTTTTGATCAACTAAAGACACCTCCTCAACACTGACAATTGAAAATTAGGGTTTGAATTTTAACAAGCACAAATGGACTTTTAATTCCCCATATGACTTTCATGGATCATTTTGGACCCTCAAGATTTCTCATGTCAAGTTTCAAGTCTTGGATCACATTTTTGCTCAATCAATTGATTAGTTGACCTAAAATCAGCTGTATTGGGGACAAAGTCAATTCTGGTAAATTTAGAGTAAAACTTCATAATTTTTTATCCACATCAACATTATGAACTCATATATGTCAATTGATCAAGTTTGGATCACAATTCCTCAAGAAATTTGATCAGATCATCAAAAGGGCAAAATGTCAAAATTAGGGTTTTGACTGGGAAGGTCCAATTTCTGATTTTTGACCTAAAAAATGACTTATTTGTTCAAGACATGATCTCAAGGATTCAAATATTTAATTTTTACCTAATGGCACGGCTCAAAACATTTCTCAAGATCAATTGATTGATAGTTGAATTTCAGTCAACTAATGAAAAGTCAAGTGTATACTGAAAAGTCAAACTTTGACTTTTTGATCAAAATCAAGTTTCAAAGATTACAATTCATCAAGACATATCAAAATATGAATCTTGTTCATCAAGAAATCAAAAAGTCAAATTTCATTTTGAAAAGTCAAAATTTCTAAAACTTTGAATTTTTTCTAAGTGTTGGAAAAGTTCATTTTTTTAAATAACTTTGAGCCATATTTTCACAATGATGCAAGATGATTCAAGAGAAATTTCCAAAATGAAAGTTGTATATATAAATGAGATATAAAATATTGTAGGGCATAACTTTTTCTATAAATTCTTAGATTTCAAGTTATGAATTTGTGGAGACATGCTCATGAAACTTGAAGACTTAGTGAAATTTTGCCCTAGTTTAGGCAGGATTTTGACCTAACTTCATGGCAACTTTTCACCTAGTTCCAAATTGAATTTTCAAAAATGTCCAACATGAAGGTTGTAGAGGAGGTGACAAGCTTTCCAAAGTTTCTAAGAACTCATTGAGATCATACTTGAGCTAGGAGAATCGAAGGCAAGAAATTAGGGTTTCAAACTTGAATTACAAGCCATTTTCTTGATGAACACATAATCTAATCTCAATGTTATGCTGCATAATCTTGCTTTGAAGGCCTTATAACTTATGTATCTATCCATAATTAATGGATTACACAAACCTTTGAGCTATGATCCTAGGGGTTTAAGCATTGTCCAAGTCAATTTGCCATTTTGGGAAGAAAGTTAACATTGCCATTCTTGAACAAAGTCAATTATTGAGCCTCTCACTTGTTCCCTCTGATCACACTCTATCTACAAAGTCATAAGCAGGTTTGTTTAAAGTGTAACCACTCTACAATAGCAAGTACAAAGGCATGGAAACTTGTTTTGCCAAGAAAATCACATGTTGAGCTTAAACATGTGAATTTGAATTCTGATCAATTACAAGTCTCAAAACCATTTGCTTATAAATAGGGATACTATTTGCAAGCTAAAAAAAGAACTGAAGCACCCAGAAACTCTCTCAAATACTTGCAAGTCAGAAATTACCCAAAAACACCATTGATGCACAGTTTCTAACTTTGAACTTGTAACTCACATTTCCCTCGTGCGTTTTCATTCCTAATCAATCACAAATCTTCTATACCTCAAATATAGTTCATCCCCGTCCTTGTTCCAGAACTGTAACACCATTTTCATCAACCTCCATAACCAAAAAACAGAGTCTGCAAGTTGACTTCTCCAGCCCATTTCAGCCATCCTCATTCCAAACTAATCATTGCATTAGCTTCCTGGAGGTTCACTAGATATAACTTAATCATAAAAACTCCTTGAAAGTTGCTCAAACTCATTTCACGATTTCTAGTTTTGAGGTATCTTTTCTGAACTTCTATCTTTTCATTTAGGCATTGTTAAGCTTGCATTTGTGAAGATATAATTTTGATATCATTGCCTTGAAACTGTACATGTCCATAGATTTCATTTATATTGATTGAGCTTAGAGAATTTTAGGTTTGAATCTCTGAAAAAAGTTAGGTCAGAATTTGGTACTTTTAGAAATTCTCATTCATCTTTGATTTATAGCTTATGATATTTATATGGTTGGATTCGTATGAAAAATGGAGCAACTTTCATGTTTACAATTTTCATTTTGGATGAGAAATGAGCAAGTTACAGGAACCATGGCTGGAGGTTGAAGATGAAGTCATTTTCAGGACTTGATTTATATTATATATTTATTGTTTCATTTATGTTAACGGATGTACAGCCACGCCAGTGGCAAAGGCAGCACACGTGTATGGTAGAGGTCATGGGTTCAAGTCCCAGCGCTGCCTTTTGTTTCAATTTCCAACATTTTTCTTTCTTTTTGTTTCAAACAACCAGTGCCAGGGCTTAGTTACTGGGCTTTTCCTATTTTTTGCTAAAACACACCCCCATTCCACTGCACAACACAAGCCCACTTTTTTTTTATTTTGTTATTTTTCTGATTACAAAAATATTAATGGGTCAGACTCAAACAAAATTGTTTTTTCTAATAAACACCATAAACTTCTTTTTCACCCCCCTGACTCTTATATTTATATTTTATTTTATTTTTCTTTATTATCTTTATTATTATTATTTTCATTATTATTATTATTATTATTATTATTATTTTTATTAATAAATAATCCAAAAATATTTTTATTTATTATTTACACACTTATATGTTTATTTTCTTTATAAAACTAAAAAGACAAAAAAACATTTTCTTAAACAAACTTAATTTCTTTTTCTTAATAATAATTAGATTTAGGTTTAGTTATTTTCTTTTCTAATTAAAATCAACTTATAATTTAGGTTTCCTTTAATTAATTAATTTCCATGTTATTTTTATTAAACTTTAAACCCTTTTTTTTCTAAAAAAGACTTTCTAACTTAATTTTCTTTTCCTTAATTAGTTTAGGTTTAATATTTAATTATTAATTTTCTTTTAGGTCATTAGGTTAAAATCCTTTCCTCAAAATCCAAACAAAAATCATTTCTTTTCCATTTATCTTCTTGTACATTATATTTTTATTTCTTGTACATTATTCAATATGGTTGTAATAGATAATTAGGACTTTAATTTCTTGCAATCCCCATTTGTAAATTTGTATACCCCATCCCCCTAATGATGTAATAGCGTAGTAATTTTATTTTCCGCAATTTATCGCTTTCATATAAATGCTAGTAATTAGGGTTTATATGGAAAGATAAAATCAACAAGTAGAGAACCCTAATCAAATATTAAATGCATGCAAATCAAACACACTATCCACACACGCACCCTTAGGGTAATTCCACTTGTTGCCTTACAAAAATGGTCATGTTATGCATGTGGGATATCTTAGCAAACACAATCAAAAAATACAAGATCATAGTCCCTCGATGACGCTACAAATGTTGCCTTTCAAAATCATCTTAGTCCCTCAAAAAGAAATGCTAAGATATCTCACAACATTGCTATCATGACTATACGATGACCCATGTTCGTCCATTTACATCCAAAGATAAGGCTTCTTACCAATCAATGGTAAGATAGCAATATCAAAGGAAAGGAAGAAATTAACAAAGACTTTTGAGTAGGTAGATTATTCCTAGTTGCTTGCTCACTTTCAAAACAAACATCCTTGCTCATTTTCAAAACAAACACCAAACACTTTCAAAAACAAACTTTCAAAACATGAAATATTTTCAAAATTCCAACATTTTGTATACGTTCTTACGAACGAGAACTATTACAAAGTTTGCCTAAACGAAGGCGTGTTTTCAAAATACTTTCAAAACTCACCATAAAGCATATTTTCAAACAAAAGCAAATGATCTAGCAAGCAACTAAGAGCCCATAGATAACTATGGATGAAAAGGGTACTAACACCTTCATTTTCCATAATCTACCCCCCAAACTCAAGAAATAATCTCAAAGGTCTTTCCTATTCTTTTCCAACTTTCCTTTTGGATAAATCAAAAGTCGATGGCGACTCTTGCTAACCGCAACATTTACGATCAAACGCAAAACATCCCAAGTCAGTTCTCCCATCGTATTACATCGCCCATTGGCTAGGTTCTTCCTCAGATCGTCTTAGAATCTGAGATCTCTTCTTGGCTAGGTTCTTCCTATAGATCATCGTCGAACCTGAGATCGCCCGTTGGTTAGGTTCTTCCTGCAAATCTTGTCTTAGAACCTGAGATCACCCTTAGGCTAGGTTCTCCAACAAATCACTCTCATGTTTCATCTTAGGATTGTAGGTCGCCCGTAGACCTTATCCGTTGTCTTTTCATACCAATCTTTGTCTTGTATTGGCATCACGCCATGTTATAAGTCCAAACTCCGTCTCTTCACTAGAAAAAGGGAAAATTCTTTCTCCAGCAGATATCACAAAAATAAATAAATACTCACACTTTCTCCCAGAACAAATTTTTGGCATTGGTATTAAATATCATCAACCTTGAACTTCCAAAAGCCACGCGCCAATCGTACTTTCAGATTTAAGACGATTAAATAGAGGCAGTTGTCATACCCCGAATTTATCCTACCCTCTTACTTTTACCTAGCTTACGCATCTCGCATTTTTCTTACGTACATAACCTCCATTAGGTCATTTAACAACATCATGCATTATTAATCAATCAAATGGGCATGTGATCAAAGATATTGGGGAATTAAGGTTTCTATATGTTTTTAAGCTCTTATCTTCACTCAGGTTCAAATCAACTGGTTTGTTCTTTGATTATGGTTTGTGAAGCTAGGGTTCTATGTTCATATTCATTGGTGACTTTTTCTTTCATCAAACTTCTTAATTAAGATGTGTTGTACCCCAAAATTTTCCCTCCCATTTCCTCAACATTTTCTCATCACAAGACATTTAAAGATCAAGACACAAATTAGGGTTTCCTCTGCTCAAGACTTCTCCTTGCACTGTGGACTCAAATTAGGGTTTGTGTTTGCACAAAGTTGTTTTGACCTATAATGCCTAAGATGACTTTCATGCTTCATATTGGACTCCCAAGTTTACCCATACCAAGTTTCAGGTCTTGATTCCAAGTTTTACCCAGTCAATTGGACAGTTGACCTAGAAATCAGCTGTATTGGGGAAAAAAGTCAACTGTGGCCAATTGACAGTCAAACCTCATGAAATTTGATCCACATCAACATTATGAACTCACATGGACCATTTGATCAAGTTTGAATCACAATTCCCCAAGAAATTTGATCAGATCACCAAAAGGGCAAAATGGTCATTTTTAGGGTTTTGACTGCACAAAGGTAGTTTTTGACTGTTTGACCTAGCCAATGGCAAACCAAGCTCACACATGGACTCAAGGACCCCATGGAATTATCTTGACATGTTCATCAAGCTCAAAAGATCCCAAGTACACAAGATTGACAGTTGAATTTCCCAGTCAATTGATCCATTTTGACTGTATACTGAAAAGTCAAACTTTGACTTTTTGGTCAAAATCAAGAGTCAAGATTCATTTTTCATCAAAACATGCCAAATTGTGAAACTTGTTCACCAAGAAATCACAAAATGCAATTTAGGGTTTGAAAATGGAATTTTTCATAACTTAGAATTTTTCTAAGTTATGAAAAACCCTAATTTTTTCCCAACTTTGCCCCATCTTTTCACCATGATCCATTTGGATTCAAACAAAAGTCAAAACATGAAAGTTGTAGCTTGTTGCAAAATCTACAACTTTGATTCACAAAGTTTTCTCATTTGAAGCTTGTATCTCAAGTTATGATTTTTTGAATAAGGGCACTAAACCATCTTTTAACTTAGTGAAATTTGACCTATTTTGACAAGGTTTTCTACCCTACTTCAAGGCCACTTTTCATACCCTTCCACTTGGAATTTCAAATTGCATTTCAAAGATGGATTGTAGTACACATTACAAGCTTTCCAAAATGTCCAAGAACTCATCAAACAACCTCATAACTTGAGAGATTCGAATTTCACAAGTTGGCAAAAATTCACTTTTGTTCTTCATCAAAGCATGTTCATAAACTTGGCAAATTTGAATTCAGCATGCTTAAGCTACATTGCAGGCCTCTAATCCCATTCTCACTCAATAATTCAATGCATATCCTTTGTGTTCTAACATTATTTTGCTCATTTGGATAATACACACAAAATCAAGCCTAAACTAGAAAAAGCATGTTATCCATTCTTGTAAAGTGATACTTTATGGCAACTTTGCAAATCTATGAGGTACAATGCAGATCTTTGAAGCAAAAAAGCATAGGCATATCCCACTGATCAAGACTCAAAGGTGCAGCATAGATTGAGGCATTGTACTGGCCTAGAAACCAAGTTGACATTTGCTTGCTTCACATAGAAGTAACATCCATAACTTATGCTATCTCTCATATCAGTCAAAAAACACAGCACAAAATATATCAAACACATTCCATAGACCACATTGAAGCTTTTGCTCGAGCCATTTGCCTTTCAAACCCTCTCCATCTCAGAATCACCCTCAAACTGCACAAACAGGGGTGCCCCTGCAGTTTGAGTGCAATCTCTCATTCCCTTCAAACATTTCTGTCCAAACCTGTTCCTCTACCTTCCTTACAACATATGCAAGCTATCCAGAAGCTAAGGCACGATCTGTAGTTGCTCTAACCACTTCCACCATTTTCACATCTTTGATTTGCAGGTGAAGTTCCATAGCTTGATACAAGAAGTTTCAAGACAAAGTGAGCATTGAAAAAGCATCCCTGGACTTCAAGGAAGCTTTTCCAATCATTACATTGCACTGAAAGTCTCTCATTCTCCACATAGAAGTTCAACTGCACAGGTAAAAGTTTGAATTCGTATCTCTCTTATTAGGCATATTTAGTCTTAAGTTTGTGAAGAAACAAAGTCCTACTCATAGCCCTGAACATGTACATAGCTTTACTTTTCATTTCTTTTGTCTGAGTGAAGAGAATTTTAGCTCTGAAAATGGTAGAAAAACTAGGTCAGAAAAGAGGGGGAGAGAAATTCTCTCTCATCTTGGAGAGATAGGTCATGTTCTTTATATGGTTGAAACCGTCTCTTAATGCTCTACACTTTTCATGTTATGAGTTTTGCTTGAAAGTCCAGGAATCCAGAGTTAGAAAACGCGTGTTTTGTGTGAAGAAAGCTGTACAGAGGTTGAAGAAGAAGTGATCTGGGCTGGGCCTGGATTTGTTTCCTTTTCACACCCCATTTTTTGGTTTACACCCCCCTGAGCCCATTTGTTTATTTTTCAACATTTTTGACTTTTTCTTTTTGGTTTGACTTTGTTTATTTTTTCTCATGCCATTAAAATTTTTAAAATATTTTTTCCATCATTTTTTGTATTTATGGCATATTTGTTTGTTTATTTCTTTTATTTATATACAAATATATATGTACACTATTATTGAAATAAATAGAAAATAATGTAGATACATTTTTATTTTTATTTTTACTTTCTGAAAATATTCACACAAAAAAAATACTTTTATTTATTTTATTAAAATATTAAATAAATATTTATTTTGTATAATACTCATTTAGGGTTTAATATATATATATATATATACATGTTTATTAATATATTTAAGATAAAAATATAAAATACTTGATTTTCTTCATTTTATTAATATTTGATACAAAAATACTTTTTTCACAAAATACTTCATTTTATTTTATTTTTGTATATAATAAATAAATAGTAGAGTTAAATTAGATAATAATACTTTTTATATAAAAATTAGGGTTTTTCACCTTAAGTCCAAAATACTAAAAAATAAATACATTTTTATTTTCTTTTTTCCTTTTACATAAATATTTTCTCATACACATAAAAAAAAACTTTCCTTTTTTACATTTCACATATTTATTTTATTTACATTTTAATTATGCAATTTATTTACCATGCAAATACCCAATTGTTGTAATAATCTAGACTTAGATTCTTGTCTATATCCCCATTTGAACATTTGTACCCCCCTTCCCATATTTGGTTGTGTAATAGCTTAGTAATTTTAATTTCGCACTTTATTGCTTTCTAAATAATAACATGCTAGAATTAGGGTTTGTATGCGAAAAAACGATAAAAAAATAGTTTGACCTAATACAAGACAAACAAGCATGAAAATGGACACACAAATCACACTTGCACCCCCTAGGGTATTCCACTTGTTGCCTTCAAATAAATGGGCCATATTGTATGTTGAACATCTTTGGGCAAAGCAAACAGTTTGAATGATCATAGCCCCTCGATAAAACTTTTCAAAACAAACAAAACAAATGATCAAGTCCCTTAGAGAAATTGCCCAAAGACATTTAACGTTGTTACAATTATGGTCTAAACGATGACCCGCGCCTGTCCCTTTTCACATCCTAACACAAGGTTGCCCACCAAATACAATGGTGGTGCAAACTTGTTAAAAGGGTTAAAGTATAGCAATAATCTTTTGAGAAATTTAGGAGTAGATAACCTCTTAGTTACTTGAATCAACTTGCAAAACAAAACACTTGCCTGATTTCAAAATCACACATCACTACACTTTCAAAACAACTTTCAAAAACAAATGAAAACCTTTTCAAAAGACAAACATCTTTGTATACATCCCCACATGGATCATTACAAAGGTTGCCACCACATTGGCCCCTTTTCAAAAACATTTTCAAAACCCACACACTCAAGCACCATTTAAAACAATTGAAAACAAAAGGCAAAGTGATCTAAGCAAGTAACTAAGAGCCCATGGATAACCATGGATAGAAAGGGTGCTAATACCTTCCCTTTCTATAATCTACTCCCCGAACCCGAGAAAACATCTCAAAAGGTTTTTTGCTGTGCTTTTTAACCTTTCCTTAGGATAAAATAAAAAGTCGGTGGCGACTCTTGCTAACCGCACAAGTGCGAATACGAACGCAAAACACTAGTCAGTTCTCCCACCGTATCACAGAACTGGCGACTCTGCTGGGGATAACTTTTAAAGTGGAGTAACCTTAGGGTTTAGATCACCTTTGTTTTCAATTGCTTGCTTTGTTTGCTTTTACATATTGTGGGCTTTGTATCGGAGTTTTATGGATCCTAACCCGGATCTGGGGAAACCCTTTTTTAGGTAGCAACAAGGCTGTGAGGGAACTGTGCGGGGTATACCGACATGGTTGAAGCAGTCTGCTACGTTGATGTGGCACTTTGGTGTGTACCGGTAACCCTTGAGTTCAGTCAAGGAGAGTACGGGGCCTCCATGTGGTGTCATGAAGCATCAACAGACCTTAGGAACCGTAATTGAACCATCTTGGCCTTTTTAGGGTAGTGAGATAACTGACTTTGGTGCAGTCCGAGGTTGGTTGATACTCGATACTACACTCAATTGAGGGTTGCTTTCCTGGAATATTTCGGTCGCCAGTTCAGTGGCTAAATCGAAACGATGAACAATGAAAGCAATCCAGTGATATTGGGATCTTTAGAACCCGGTTACCTTTGATAGGACAGGTTGAGCCCACAAAATTTCAAGAGGGTAATACCCAGACCCCATGCAGGCCTAAACTCTAAGGGTTTGTGTGACTTGTATGCTTTACCATGTTTGCCTTTGTGAATGTTTATAGTGCATTTAATCATCACATCATTACATCATACAAACATCATGAGCATTGACTAACCGTTTCAAGGGTTTCGAATCTTCATCTTTGTTCTTGTTTTACAGGACATGGAAACTGTTCGCAGAAAGACAATTCCGATTAGCCTTGTAAAGATCCCTCCTCAGCTTAAGGAGCTTCTGTCCAGAATTCCCGAGAGTTCTTCATTCAGTGAGAGGCATGGAAGACTCATCAACTTGGTTAACACCAACATTGAGGAGGACTTGATAAAGGTCCTGTTCCAATTCTTTGACCCTCTGCATCACTGTTTCACCTTCCCGGATTATCAGTTGGTGCCTACATTAGAAGAATTCTCCCGACTTCTGAAGGTCCCCATCCTCGATCAACTACCCTACAACGGTACGGAAAAGGAACCCAGACTTGAAGAGATTGCTAAAGCCTTGCACCTACAGACATCCGACCTCAAAGGACATTGGGAAGCGAGAAGTGGTATCAAAGGGTTCTTAGCTAGGTTTCTGTTTGATAAGGCCCAAGAATGTTGGAACTCTCTTGACCTACGAGCTTTTGAAGAAGTTGTAGCCCTCCTTGTCTATGGTTTGGTGTTGTTCCCTAACCCAGATCAGCTTATCGATGTCAGTGCTGTCCAGATCTTTATGACCAGGAATCCTATACCTACACTGTTGGGGGACATCCTTCACTCATGTTACACTCGAACCATGAGAAGAAGGGGTGTCCTTTTGTGCTGCACTCCTCTCTTGGGAAGGTGGTTTATTTCGCATCTTCCACAAACAGTTTTGAAGAACGAGCGGGGTTTGAGATGGTCACAACGGTTAATGACTCTCACGCATGCAGATATACATTGGTGTCCTAGGTCCCGGGAAGACGTCACTATCATTGATCGTTGTGGGGAGTACCCTAATGTTCCTTTATTTGGAATCAAAGGAGGTATAACCTACAACCCATGCCTGGCTTGGAGACAGTTTGGTTATGCTCGGAAGGAGGGCCCTCATGACATGTTAATTCCTGACATAGTCTTCGACTTCGACAACGATACTCAAGGACTTCGTCAGAGATTTATCAGAGCTTGGAGGATGCCAAGTAGGATAGACAGCAAAACACTGGGGCACCGGAACTCCATCCCGTTGGAGCCTTACCTCAAGTGGGTACGGGCCCGCTCTCAGAAGTTAGTAATGCCTTACCCTCACGTGCTACCTGTAATCAAAGAGCCAGTCTTGGAAGGAGAAGCATCCTACACCATTCAACACCCCGACATGCCCACCTCCTGGGAAGAGATGCAGAAGAGCTGGATCCAACTTAAGGAAGAACGGAATTCTCTTGAGACCAGTCTACATGCTAGTGAAAAGAAGGTCCTGGAACTCACCCGCCTGCTGCACGAGGAAAGGAATCTCAACACCTACATCGCGCCAAAAAGGATGCGCAATGTCTTTTTACCTTAAGGGGTTATTTTGTAATATTTGGCCCATGAGGCATTTATGTACTAACGAATTTCTCCTTATTAATATGATGTGCGTTCCTTTTTGTCTACAACAAAGTTTGAATGTTCTAAATCCTTGAATGCATTGCATGCATACGCATTCCATTGCACCATATGCATAGCAGGTACCCTATTTCACAGGTTGCTTAATTTTCTTCGCTGTTTGTATGCACAGTCATCATGAATTCGGAGTCATCCAGTGAGCAAGCAATCAAGGCCCTTCAGGCCCAAAGTGCACAGTTTCAAGAGATGGTCCTAAGCCTAGCCCAGGGACAGCAAGAGTTGAAGACTCTACTCCTGAAGAAGAAGAAGAAAAAGAGGACGGCAATGTTCAACACCGGACGCAGATTTGGGAACACACTCCACAATGAAGCTGATCCGACCACTTCTTCTGCTGAGAAAAACAGTCCCCAAGGGGGAGAAGCACCTAGTCCCGCAGTCTCCGACAACGAGACGGACTATAACGAGGAACAATACCCACATGCTGCTGACAGATACAAACAACTGGAGGACCGTTTGAGCGCTATGGAAATTCAGAACGTGCCGGGACTGGATTTCGGGGATTTGGGATTATCTTCTGGAGTAGTAATTCCACACAAGTTTAAGGCGCCCGCCTTCGCCAAGTATGATGGGGTCTCCTGCCCAAAGCTGCATCTGAGGTCGTATGTAAGGAAAATCCAACCTTACACGGCGGATAAAAACCTCTGGATTCACTTCTTCCAAGACAGCCTCTCGGGGTCACAACTTGAATGGTTCTACCAATTAGACGGAGCTAGCATCCGGCACTGGGAGGATTTGGCGACTGCTTTCTACAGACAATACCAATATAATTCTGATCTCGCTCCTACGCGTACCCAACTTCAGGGTATGTCTCTAGGGACGGGTGAAGGATTCAAAGAGTACGCTCAAAAATGGAGAGACTTGGCTGGCAGGGTGCAGCCTCCATTAACTGATCGAGAGCTGGTTGATATGTTTCTGGGAACATTGTCTGGTCCGTTTTTCAATCATTTGGTTGGAAACTCCTCCGCTGGGTTCACAGATCTGATATTAACAGGAGAAAGAATTGAGGCTGGTATCAGGTCAGGCAAGATACAGAAAGCTGCCTCTACAAGTGCTGAGAAGAGGCCGTTTAAGAAAGAAGCAAGCGCCGTCTTTGGCCCTAGAAGACAAGTCAAGCCCGAAGGTCGCCAAGCCGTTAATGCTTTGGTCATCTCTAAACCTGTTGCTGCTCCTCAGCAGTACAATCAGCCAAGAAGTGAAAGGCCCAAGAGGCAGTATACCCGATTGAGTATGACATTATCTCAAATTTTACCCCAACTGTTATCCACCAACCTGGTGACCCTCAAAGAAGCTCCTAAGGTCGTCAACACTGCGTCCCCTAAATACAACCCGAATGCCCGGTGTGCTTATCATTCTGATAGTCCCGGGCACACTACTGATGATTGTTGGGCCTTGAGAAACAAAGTGCAAGATCTGATTGACGCAAAAGAAATTCAGTTTGAAGCGCCGGAAAGACCGAATGTTGTAACGGCTCCTATGCCCCAGCATAGGGTAAGTGCCATTGAGGAAGAAGTGTATGCTGTTTCAATAGATGAAGTTGTTACCCCTTTGAAGACTGTTAAGAAGAACCTACTGCGGGCCGGTTTATTTCCGGGTTGCGGCGAAGGTTGCCCATTCTGTGCTATTTCCCTATCTGATTGTCCTTTGCTAAGGTTAGGCATCCAAGGCCTAATGGATAGCAAGGAGATTCTATTCAAAAAGACTGCTGTTCAATTGGTTCCAATGAAAGAAGTTTCCGTGATTACCATCTTCAAAAATCCAACCAAGGCTCCCCCAAAGAAGCCTATTCAAATCTTGACAGTTGCGCCTGTGATCATTACTGTTCCAGGACCCCTCTCCTACGTGTCTGATAAGGCTGTCCCCTGGCATTATGGGGCAGACGTATATGTAAATGGAATCAAGCAAGAATTTGATGCTAGTGCCAGTATCTGCGATATCACTGGTCCGGCTAAAGTCACCCGCAGTGGCAGGCTCTTCTCGCCTGACATTGCGCCTCCCGCTATTCGAAGACCCCTCCTCATAAAACCTGCAAGTTTACCAAGTCCTGTTGCTGATCAAATTGTGTCCCCTGCTGCCGAGTCATCAAATGCTCGGGGTAAAGGGATTGAAGAAGAGCCTGCCCGGATGGAGGCACCAATACCCGTGAATGCTGAGGCCTCCCGACAAGAAATGGAGGAGATTCTGAAAATAATAAAGAAAAGTGATTTTAATGTTGTCGAACAATTGGGGCATACACCCTCCAAGATCTCCTTGCTCTCCCTATTGCTATGTTCCGAGGCTCACGCTAAGGCATTAATCTCATTTCTCAAGACGGCCCATGTGCCGCAGGAGACGTCTGCAGTTCAGTTCACTGACTGCATAGCAAATCTGACGGCGGACAACGGCTTGGGCTTTTCAGATGCCGACCTGACCGCAAAAGGAAGAAACCACAATGACGCCCTGCATGTCTCTATTGAATGCAGGGGCACTACTCTGGCACATGTATTAGTGGACACTGGTTCTTCTTTGAATGTTCTTCCGAAAAAGGCTTTGGATCGTCTGGATTATGAGGGCCTGGAGTTGAAACCCAGCAATATCATCGTCAGAGCTTTTGACGGTTCCAAGAGGATGGTTCATGGAGAGGTTAACATCCCTATTCGTGTGGGCTCTCAAGTGTTTGACTCTACCTTTTACGTAATGGATATACGTCCATCGTACTCCTGTCTGTTGGGTAGACCTTGGATCCACAAAGCTGGGGCAGTGACCTCCACCTTACACCAAAAGCTGAAGTATCCCGTCAGGGGGAAAATTGTCACTGTGCAAGGAGAAGAGGAGTATATGGTGAGCCATTTGAATTCCTTCAGATACATCGAGATGGACGGAGAATTTATTGAAACTCCCTTCCAACATTTCGAAGAGGTACATCCAATTTCAGCAGCTGCGGAGACAATGGCCGAAGAGAATGATTCCTTGAAGATGGTTTCCCTAAGGGATGCCCGGGCTGTGGTTCAGAAAGGCAATGGTGCACACTGGGGTCAGCTTCCTGACTTCACTCAGAAGAACGACAAGTTTGGGCTAGGCTTTACTGCAGAGGCTCAGAAGGCAGTACGCAAAGAGGAGATTGGAAAGGCTCCGGTGTTTATTTCCAGCTCAAGGGTGAATGCTATCGAGGAGGATATGGAGGAAGCTGAGTTTGATAATTGGATCTACCCGACTGATAGCGACGGACCAAGCAACTGGACAGCAAAGGATTTTACCCCTATCACATTTGTCACGCAGTTTCAATCCACTCTGGATCTCACTGGCAACAGCTCTGCTACCGCCAGTTATGACTTCGAAAATCCGATCAACTTGGCCGAAGACGAAGGTGAAGATGATTGCGAAGTGCCTGGTGAACTCGCAAGACTGCTACTACAGGAAGAGAGGGCTATTCAACCACGTGAAGAGCCTGTGGAGACAATTAACCTGGGAACTGAGACAGATAGGAAAGAGGTCAAAATTGGTGCCAATCTAGAGCTCAGCGTGAAGCAACGATTGATCCAGATGCTACAAGACTACATGGAGATCTTTGCCTGGTCTTATGAAGATATTCCTGGTTTGGATGCCGACATTGTAGTTCACCATTTGCCAACCAAGGAAGATTGCCCTCCAGTAAAGCAAAAAGTTCGACGTATGCGTCCAGAGATGTCTGAGAAGATTAAAGCTGAGGTGATGAAACAGTTTGACGCGGGTTTCCTTGCAGTAACTTCTTACCCTCAGTGGGTTGCCAATGTTGTGCCAGTGCCGAAGAAGGACGGTAAGGTCAGAATGTGTGTCGACTACAGGGATCTGAACAGGGCCAGTCCCAAGGATGACTTCCCCCTACCTCACATTGATGTCCTTGTTGACAATACAGCTCAACACAAGGTGTTCTCCTTCATGGATGGTTTTTCAGGGTATAATCAGATCAAGATGGCTCCAGAAGATATGGAGAAGACTACCTTTGTGACCCAGTGGGGCACCTTCTGTTATAAGGTCATGCCATTCGGATTGAAAAATGCTGGGGCAACTTATCAGCGTGCCATGGTTGCTTTATTTCATGATATGATCCATCATGAGATTGAAGTATACGTTGATGACATGATTGCAAGGTCTCAAACTGAGGAGGAACACCTTGATCATCTGAGGAAGTTGTTTGACCGACTCAAGTTGTACAAGCTGAGATTGAATCCCAACAAATGCACCTTCGGGGTGAGGTCCGGAAAATTGCTAGGTTTCATTGTAAGTGATAAAGGTATCCAGGTGGACCCTGCCAAGGTTAAAGCTATTCAAGAGATGCCGACCCCAAAAACAGAGAAAGAAGTCAGAGGTTTCCTAGGACGATTGAATTACATTGCCCGATTCATATCACATCTAACTGCTACTTGTGAGCCAATCTTCAAATTACTGAAGAAAGATCAAGTGGTACGCTGGAATGATGAATGTCAGGCCGCCTTTGAAAGAATAAAGGAATACCTCCAAGAGCCACCCATTCTTATGCCACCAGTGGAAGGAAGACCTCTGATACTATACTTGACAGTGCTTGATAATTCAATGGGGTGTGTGCTGGGGCAGCATGACGAGTCTGGTCGAAAAGAGCACGCTATTTATTACTTGAGCAAAAAGTTTACCGACTGTGAGTCTCGTTACTCATTGCTTGAGAAAACTTGCTGCGCTCTTGTATGGGCTGCTCGCCGGCTGAGACAGTATATGCTGACTCACACTACTTTATTGATTTCAAAGATGGATCCCATCAAGTACATATTTGAAAAGCCCGCTCTGTCTGGGAGGATAGCGAGATGGCAAATGATCTTAACAGAATATGACATCCAGTATACAACTCAGAAAGCAATTAAGGGGAGTGTACTGGCTGATCATTTGGCACACCAACCTGTGGACGATTATCAATCATTGAACTTTGATTTTCCGGACGAAGACATCATGGTGGTAACTGACTGTGAAGTACCTGGACCGGATGAAGGACCTGAGGAAGGATCCCGATGGTCTATGCATTTTGATGGAGCCTCCAATGCTTTGGGTAATGGCGTCGGCGCTGTGATCATATCTCCCAAAGGAACTCATACTCCCCTCACCGCCCGATTATGTTTCAGCTGCACCAACAACATGGCAGAATATGAGGCATGTATCATGGGTCTACAAGCTGCGATCGATTTGAGGATCAAGTTTCTAAGTGTCTTCGGAGATTCCGCTCTCGTGATCAATCAGATCAAAGGCGAGTGGGATACGAAACACCCGAATCTCATTCCTTACAAGGAGTATGTGTCAACCTTGCTCCCTCACTTTGAAGAGATAACTTTTGAGCATTTCCCCAGAGAGGAGAATCAACTAGCGGACGCACTAGCCACGATGTCTTCAATGTTTAAAGTTAAATGGGACAATGAGGCTCCCCAAATCCTAATCTGGAAGTTGGATGAACCGGCATACTGCTGCGAGCTCGAGGCTGAGAAGGTGACTGAAAAGCCCTGGTATCACGAGGTGAGGAGGTACTTGGAAGCCCAGGAATACCCTGAAGGTGCGTCTGTCAATGATAAGAAGTTCATGAGGAGATTTGCTGCAAAATTCTTCCTCAGCAACGGCATTCTCTACAAACGGAATCATGATTCAACTTTGTTACGTTGCGTGGATAAGGCTGAAGCAGAGAAAATCATGATGGAACTGCACGAAGGTACGTTTGGGACCCACTCCAGTGGACACACCATGGCTAAGAAAATCCTTCGGGCAGGATATTTCTGGTCCACGATGGAAGCCGATTGTTACCAACACTCCCGAACTTGTCATAAATGCCAAATCTATGCTGACAAGGTGCATATCCCTCCGGTTCCTTTGAATGTCCTGACGGCACCTTGGCCTTTCGCAATGTGGGGCATCGATATGATCGGTGAGATCCGACCGACGGCATCCAATGGGCACCGTTTCATCTTGGTGGCAATCGATTACTTCACGAAATGGGTTGAGGCAGCTTCATATGCCATGGTAACCAAGAGCGTCGTGGCGCGTTTCATCCGGCATAATCTGATATGTCGGTACGGTGTCCCGGAAAGAATCATTACGGACAACGGTACCAATCTCAATAACAAAATGATCACTGAACTCTGTGAACAATTCAAGATACAGCACCACAATTCTTCCCCCTATCGGCCGAAGATGAATGGGGCTGTAGAGGCAGCCAATAAAAATATCAAGAAAATTGTGCAGAAGATGACAGTGACCTATAAAGATTCGCACGAGATGTTACCGTTCGCTCTTCATGGGTACCGCACCTCAGCAAGGACATCAACCGGGGCAACTCCTTTCTCCTTGGTCTATAGCATGGAGGCAGTCTTGCCATTTGAAATCCAGATACCCTCTCTCCGGATAATGAAGGATGCAGACTTGAATGAAGATGACTGGATCCAGACTCGACTTGATCAACTAAATCTGATTGACGAAAAAAGGCTCACTGCTATCTGTCATGGTCAAACGTATCAAAAACGGATGATCAGGGCATTTAACAAGAAAGTCAGACCGCAAGAGTATCAAGTTGGGGACCTGGTAATCAAACGCATCATCCTTCCTCAAAGTGATCCCCGGGGCAAATGGACCCCTACGTACGAAGGGCCATTTGTGGTTAAGCGTGTGTTCTCTGGAGGAGCCATGATCCTAACCACCATGGACGGTGACGACCTTCCTCACCCCGCCAATGCAGACATAGTGAAAAAATACTACGCATAAATAAAAGACCCGCTAGGTTGACATGCCTAGGCAAAAATAAGGGCTTCCCGGCGAACCAAAAGGGTTCGGGCAAAAATAAGGGATGAAATGAAAAAAATCTGTACACCCGGCAAGTCGAAAACCTGAAAGGGCGGCTTGGGCAAAAAAGGGTATCCCGTTGGACTGAAAACCCGAAAGGGCGGTCCAGGCAAAAGTTAGGGATAAAAGCGTAACACTATGTCTCATCGGATCACTTCGCATCCGGAATTCGGCATCAACTATCTGGCCCCAAATTTCGGCATTGACCAATCAGCTTCATCTTCAGATTAGGCAGTAAGACGATGAGACGTTCGAAAACATAAAGGCAATAGCAGAGTTGAAACCCGTTGGGATTGTTCACATAGCTGTTTTGTTTTTTTTCAAATTGTAAACTCTATGCTATTTGGCGGCGTCCTCTTACTAGGATGTCAGCCTCTTGTACAAAAAACGCCTATTCACAGGCAAAGTTTAAATCAATATAAATTCACTTGTCCATACAAATTGCCATTGTTTTTCTTTTTCTGTTTTGTCTTGCGAAGAACGTCCAATGTTCATTTTTGTTATATGCATTTGACATTAAATTGCTGATCCCTAAATGTTTGCATATGAAAAAAGAGATTAATTGCAAGTGACATCAAAGACAGGGGCAATGTGTAGTTGTCTAAAGCGGTCTAGTTGCTTTGTCCACCAAGGCACCAAGGTAGGTTCAACTGAAATTGTGACCAAATCATCTCAACTCTCCGCAGAGTAAAGCAAAATTCAGCAGCACTTTCCCCAAGCAGGAGTCGATTCCCCGTCGATCCTGAAGAAGCCCAACATTCCCCGGCAGGTCTTAAAGCTCATCCCCAGTAGATTCTGCGAGCTTATCCCCGGCGAAGTACGAACGTCTCGCCCAAGTTTTATTTAGAGTTGTTTCCTCACAAGGACTTATAACTGGGTTATCCTCAGCTAAAAGCCACGGAAGACCGTTCGCGGCGAAAGTTCCTTCAATCCCCAGCGAAGTCTATCTTTGTTTTTCCCAAGCATAGTTTATCTTTGGGTTTCCCCAGCGGAGTTTATCATCATTATTCTCAGCGGAATCCATTGTTAAAGTCCTCAGCAGGCCCCTCATCAGAGCTTCGGCCAAATATCTCTTCCGCAAAGCAGCTTCCCGGCCTTTCGTCAAGGATTTATTTTCCTAAGATGAAATTACACCCATAAACATTTCACATTTTCATACATCTTGCTTACATACATGATGAGACACATACAACATCAAATGTTGAACATCATGACATCATGCATATCATACATCATGACATTGCATACAGCTTACGTCTTTGCCTTTTCAGGAAAAAGACAATCTCAAAAACGACTACTTTCAACTGTCACAATTCCAGATTCGATACCTGTATCTAGCCAGGGCACATCTGAGAGTGATCAGTTTCCAGACTCGACTCCTGTATCTAGCCAGGGCACGTCTGCAGAGTTCGAAGATTCGACTCCTGTATCCAGCCAGGGCACATCTATCAACTACGACATTTCCAGATTCGATTCCTGTATCCAGCCAGGGCATATCTGTTGACCACATTCCCAGACTCGATTCCTGCATCTAGCCAGGGCACGTCTGCAGAGTTCAAAGATTCAACTCCTGTATCCAGCCAGGGCACATCTATCAACTACGACATTTCCAGATTCGATTCCTGTGTCCAGCCAGGGCATATCTGTTGACCACATTCCCAGACTCGATTCCTGCATCTAGCCAGGGCACGTCTGCAGAGTTCAAAGATTCAACTCCTGTATCCAGCCGGGGCATATCTATTGACGACTATTTCCAGATTCGACTCCTGTATCCAGCCAGGGCACATCTGTGAGCAACCGATTGTAGATTCGATACCTGTATCCAGCCAGGGCATATCTGCATAAGGAGACTGAAGATCAAACACCTGTAACAAGCCAGGAAAACATCTGTCTTTCTTAAACACACAAGTTCTCGCTAAGGAACCTCTTATACGATCAACACTTCCAAATGGCATCTGTAAGCCCATTCCCGACAAAGTTCTGTCACTTTTCCAGATGGCATCTACAAAACCCATCTCCCTATCCATCATCTCTCCAAATGGCATCTATAAGCCCATTCCCGACACCATATTGTTGAGACTCCAGCATGCGAGTGCAAATTTCCGGGCACTCTAGTGTCCAATCTCCTTTTACCCTCGAGTCGCGAAAGGCAAACTTGCCAATCTAACTCTTCAGGTCCAAGAAGATTGAACAGGGGCAATTGTTGTACCCCAAAATTTGCCCTCCCATTTCCTCAACATTTTCTCATCACAAGACATTTAAAGATCAAGACACAAATTAGGGTTTCCTCTGCTCAAGACTTCTCCTTGCACTGTGGACTCAAATTAGGGTTTGTGTTTGCACAAAGTTGTTTTGACCTATAATGCCTAAGATGACTTTCATGCTTCATATTGGACTCCCAAGTTTACCCATACCAAGTTTCAGGTCTTGATTCCAAGTTTTACCCAGTCAATTGGACAGTTGACCTAGAAATCAGCTGTATTGGGGAAAAAAGTCAACTGTGGCCAATTGACAGTCAAACCTCATGAAATTTGATCCACATCAACATTATGAACTCACATGGACCATTTGATCAAGTTTGAATCACAATTCCCCAAGAAATTTGATCAGATCACCAAAAGGGCAAAATGGTCATTTTTAGGGTTTTGACTGCACAAAGGTAGTTTTTGACTGTTTGACCTAGCCAATGGCAAACCAAGCTCACACATGGACTCAAGGACCCCATGGAATTATCTTGACATGTTCATCAAGCTCAAAAGATCCCAAGTACACAAGATTGACAGTTGAATTTCCCAATCAATTGATCCATTTTGACTGTATACTGAAAAGTCAAACTTTGACTTTTTGGTCAAAATCAAGAGTCAAGATTCATTTTTCATCAAAACATGCCAAATTGTGAAACTTGTTCACCAAGAAATCACAAAATGCAATTTAGGGTTTGAAAATGGAATTTTTCATAACTTAGAATTTTTCTAAGTTATGAAAAACCCTAATTTTTTCCCAACTTTGCCCCATCTTTTCACCATGATCCATTTGGATTCAAACAAAAGTCAAAACATGAAAGTTGTAGCTTGTTGCAAAATCTACAACTTTGATTCACAAAGTTTTCTCATTTGAAGCTTGTATCTCAAGTTATGATTTTTTGAATAAGGGCACTAAACCATCTTTTAACTTAGTGAAATTTGACCTATTTTGACAAGGTTTTCTACCCTACTTCAAGGCCACTTTTCATACCCTTCCACTTGGAATTTCAAATTGCATTTCAAAGATGGATTGTAGTACACATTACAAGCTTTCCAAAATGTCCAAGAACTCATCAAACAACCTCATAACTTGAGAGATTCGAATTTCACAAGTTGGCAAAAATTCACTTTTGTTCTTCATCAAAGCATGTTCATAAACTTGGCAAATTTGAATTCAGCATGCTTAAGCTACATTGCAGGCCTCTAATCCCATTCTCACTCAATAATTCAATGCATATCCTTTGTGTTCTAACATTATTTTGCTCATTTGGATAATACACACAAAATCAAGCCTAAACTAGAAAAAGCATGTTATCCATTCTTGTAAAGTGATACTTTATGGCAACTTTGCAAATCTATGAGGTACAATGCAGATCTTTGAAGCAAAAAAGCATAGGCATATCCCACTGATCAAGACTCAAAGGTGCAGCATAGATTGAGGCATTGTACTGGCCTAGAAACCAAGTTGACATTTGCTTGCTTCACATAGAAGTAACATCCATAACTTATGCTATCTCTCATATCAGTCAAAAAACACAGCACAAAATATATCAAACACATTCCATAGACCACATTGAAGCTTTTGCTCGAGCCATTTGCCTTTCAAACCCTCTCCATCTCAGAATCACCCTCAAACTGCACAAACAGGGGTGCCCCTGCAGTTTGAGTGCAATCTCTCATTCCCTTCAAACATTTCTGTCCAAACCTGTTCCTCTACCTTCCTTACAACATATGCAAGCTATCCAGAAGCTAAGGCACGATCTGTAGTTGCTCTAACCACTTCCACCATTTTCACATCTTTGATTTGCAGGTGAAGTTCCATAGCTTGATACAAGAAGTTTCAAGACAAAGTGAGCATTGAAAAAGCATCCCTGGACTTCAAGGAAGCTTTTCCAATCATTACATTGCACTGAAAGTCTCTCATTCTCCACATAGAAGTTCAACTGCACAGGTAAAAGTTTGAATTCGTATCTCTCTTATTAGGCATATTTAGTCTTAAGTTTGTGAAGAAACAAAGTCCTACTCATAGCCCTGAACATGTACATAGCTTTACTTTTCATTTCTTTTGTCTGAGTGAAGAGAATTTTAGCTCTGAAAATGGTAGAAAAACTAGGTCAGAAAAGAGGGGGAGAGAAATTCTCTCTCATCTTGGAGAGATAGGTCATGTTCTTTATATGGTTGAAACCGTCTCTTAATGCTCTACACTTTTCATGTTATGAGTTTTGCTTGAAAGTCCAGGAATCCAGAGTTAGAAAACGCGTGTTTTGTGTGAAGAAAGCTGTACAGAGGTTGAAGAAGAAGTGATCTGGGCTGGGCCTGGATTTGTTTCCTTTTCACACCCCATTTTTTGGTTTACACCCCCCTGAGCCCATTTGTTTATTTTTCAACATTTTTGACTTTTTCTTTTTGGTTTGACTTTGTTTATTTTTTCTCATGCCATTAAAATTTTTAAAATATTTTTTCCATCATTTTTTGTATTTATGGCATATTTGTTTGTTTATTTCTTTTATTTATATACAAATATATATGTACACTATTATTGAAATAAATAGAAAATAATGTAGATACATTTTTATTTTTATTTTTACTTTCTGAAAATATTCACACAAAAAAAATACTTTTATTTATTTTATTAAAATATTAAATAAATATTTATTTTGTATAATACTCATTTAGGGTTTAATATATATATATATATATATATACATGTTTATTAATATATTTAAGATAAAAATATAAAATACTTGATTTTCTTCATTTTATTAATATTTGATACAAAAATACTTTTTTCACAAAATACTTCATTTTATTTTATTTTTGTATATAATAAATAAATAGTAGAGTTAAATTAGATAATAATACTTTTTATATAAAAATTAGGGTTTTTCACCTTAAGTCCAAAATACTAAAAAATAAATACATTTTTATTTTCTTTTTTCCTTTTACATAAATATTTTCTCATACACATAAAAAAAAACTTTCCTTTTTTACATTTCACATATTTATTTTATTTACATTTTAATTATGCAATTTATTTACCATGCAAATACCCAATTGTTGTAATAATCTAGACTTAAATTCTTGTCTATATCCCCATTTGAACATTTGTACCCCCCTTCCCATATTTGGTTGTGTAATAGCTTAGTAATTTTAATTTCGCACTTTATTGCTTTCTAAATAATAACATGCTAGAATTAGGGTTTGTATGCGAAAAAACGATAAAAAAATAGTTTGACCTAATACAAGACAAACAAGCATGAAAATGGACACACAAATCACACTTGCACCCCCTAGGGTATTCCACTTGTTGCCTTCAAATAAATGGGCCATATTGTATGTTGAACATCTTTGGGCAAAGCAAACAGTTTGAATGATCATAGCCCCTCGATAAAACTTTTCAAAACAAACAAAACAAATGATCAAGTCCCTTAGAGAAATTGCCCAAAGACATTTAACGTTGTTACAATTATGGTCTAAACGATGACCCGCGCCTGTCCCTTTTCACATCCTAACACAAGGTTGCCCACCAAATACAATGGTGGTGCAAACTTGTTAAAAGGGTTAAAGTATAGCAATAATCTTTTGAGAAATTTAGGAGTAGATAACCTCTTAGTTACTTGAATCAACTTGCAAAACAAAACACTTGCCTGATTTCAAAATCACACATCACTACACTTTCAAAACAACTTTCAAAAACAAATGAAAACCTTTTCAAAAGACAAACATCTTTGTATACATCCCCACATGGATCATTACAAAGGTTGCCACCACATTGGCCCCTTTTCAAAAACATTTTCAAAACCCACACACTCAAGCACCATTTAAAACAATTGAAAACAAAAGGCAAAGTGATCTAAGCAAGTAACTAAGAGCCCATGGATAACCATGGATAGAAAGGGTGCTAATACCTTCCCTTTCTATAATCTACTCCCCGAACCCGAGAAAACATCTCAAAAGGTTTTTTGCTGTGCTTTTTAACCTTTCCTTAGGATAAAATAAAAAGTCGGTGGCGACTCTTGCTAACCGCACAAGTGCGAATACGAACGCAAAACACTAGTCAGTTCTCCCACCGTATCACAAGATGCCTCAAAAGAAAGTGGATTAGGTTTATGATAATGACATGGTTTCTTACAACACTTCGAAGGAGGATATTATGAGCTAGGGTTCTGTTTCAACAAGTACTTTTATTAATCAGGGATAAAGATTTACTTTTGCATGCCAAGTGGTTATCATAAGGATCTTAGGGGTTTAGTTTCATGGCTTTCATGCAACGCATTTCTCATATCTAGGGTTTCTTTTATTTATCATCATCGAAATTTGGTTCACTTTGTAATTTGCATTGCAAGACAATATTGTGGGTTTGATGCAAGGATTGAAATTCATTTGTTGTCTTATGAATTATTTCAAGTTTGAAGGCATTAGATAATTTCAAACTCCATTTTGAACTCTTAGGCTTTTCATATGCGATTTGTTCTAAAGGTGCAAGGATGAATATGTTCTAATTTGGTTAGAGAGTTAACTCTTGAAGAATGACTATTATAGGCCAAGTCATATGGACTTTTGTAAGAGTACTTTGCCATTACTGTAATTCCAAGCATTCATTCAGATTTGTATTTCGCATTTGGAAGTATTTAAGTATGAAAAACATTGAAGTGAAAAAGGAAGGAAAAGGAATTTCAAATGTCCTTTGAAGGAAAAATAACATTACTATGTATATTTCATGATCAATTCCATTACATATTTCCATCTCCTTTATATAGAAACTACCAAAAGTTACAAATCATACATCAAAATCTACCTATAAATACTATCCTAAGCCTATGATTGTTCATCTTCAATCTTCATGTTATTCTCAACCCTTGCTCACTTCTCAAGTTTCTAGCAATGTACATGCCTTGGACATCTTATTCTTTATCCCTTCGCTAATACCTTCCCCTTGCATAACAGACTCCCTTACCCGATCTCTCGGTCGCAAGACTGTGACTTCTCCCTTCTTAAGTTTTCTCGATGTTTACCTTTCCCTTCATGTGGGATAAAAGACGTTAGATGGCGACTTCATTGTTTAATGATTTTCAGCCGGTTGTTTCAATGTCCACAAGCATGATAACAAGTAGGATCGAGATTCCCCTTTTATTAGTCTTTTCTTTTTTCATCCCTTCTAAAACTAAAACTTTTTTTTCTTAATCAAATTCATAAAACACTTCAACATTACTTAAACCCTTTCGCAATTAAGAGGGAAGTACTCAGATACCCCCACCTTTTGAGGGACCATTTGATGTATTCTCTCAACAAAAACACTCAACAAATATAAACCATTTTTGTCTTCTAACTTTTTTCTTTTAAAACCTTTTCAAAATAAGGATATGTTATTTCCTCTTTATGCATAAGACTCGTAAAGTCCCTAAAGGTTGGGCAACCCTATGTTTATTGCTAGAGTGCGAATATAACATTATCCGCATAAAAACACACAACAAACAAACATTTTTCAGGTGAACTACGAGTACCCTGATCCCCTATTGCACGAAAGGTGGTATGTAGGCGTAAAGGCTCGCAACCGCTTAGGGCGCACTAATAAAAACTTTTATTTTTGTATATAATCCTTTGCATCCATGCATTCACTTTACAACCTAGATTTAGATTCAAACTCACCTTTTAGATTATACAAAAAGAATGGATCCCGTGGAGTACCAAGAACGTGAGGGGTACTAATACCTTCCCCTTGTGTAATCGACTCCCGTACCCGTTCTCTTGGTCGCGAGACCTTGCTTTCCCCCTTATCAGGTTCTTTAATATTCTCCTTCCCTTTTGTGGCATAAATAAATATTCGATGGCGAATTCATTATATTTCTGAAGTTGCTTCAGCTTGCGACTTCACTGGGGATACCTAAGTGAGTCAGTCCTAGATCTTATTTCTTTTCTTTTCTTTGGTTTTTATTTATTTATTACTTTGTCACTTCTTATGTATAATGTGTGCATGCATCTTCATTTGGGTTGTTGGTTCTATTATTTTGTACTGCTGATGTGCTGTGATGTTTCTTTGGTGGGAGGGTGTTACTTTGACGTAAAATACCCATTACCCAGGTTAGTATACACCTAGGTTTATAATGGGTACTCAAGTCGAATCTCGTGTTTCATTAACACGTGTGAGCAGGCGTGAGTCACGATACACATACGAGGTTCTCTTGACAATGTCTTTGTCTTTCATTCTTTATACAAAGACAAGGTGTTTGAATATAGGACTCATGACTTTGGTTGCCACTAGAAACCCCTGTTCTGATTAGAATTTACTCGTGAGGTGGGGTGGGAATTATCCTTACAGGTACAAATGTTGATATTCATGGTACTTGGTTTTCTTGTATTTCAAAATGGCTCGGTCTTTAGATCCTGTTACATGTGGTCGTGGTTCTGTTATGAACACAGCAGTTGTTCAGATTATGGAAGCTTGATCCCATTACATTCATGAAACATTTTATAAACCTTATTTTTACATTCATGTTTTCTTATTTCCAAGTTTTCTAGTCTTTGAGTCTTGTTGTTAGGCCACCTTTAAAGATGAATATTGATAGGAAAGAAAATCACATATATCATATCGTCTACAAGTTCCATGCGTCATTTCTTGATAATCTCCTCTTGTTAGCAAAGAGGTCTCCTCCTGAGAATGTTGAAACCTTTAGAAAAGATTATGAAAGGATTCTGATGTGTCTAGAGTCACCTCTCAATGAATACCAGAAGGATTCCATCCAAGCTCTGTTAGAGTTTTATGATCGTACCCTAAGATGCTTCATGTTCCCTGACTATATGTTAGCACCGACTTTGGAAGAGTAATCCACCATCTTGGATATTCCTATATTGCACTAAGTACCTTTCCATACTTCCATGAAGAAACCTGATGTTTCTCAGACTGCTGTCGCCCTTTATTTGGGGGAGTCTATTATAAAGGCCAACTTTAAGAAGAAAGGGATTGTACATGGTTATCACTTGAGTTTTCTGTTGAAGGAAGTTAATATCAAGTCTGATAAAAAATATTAGAGGGGTTTCAATTCTATCTTAGCCTGTTGCATTTATGGTATGGTCCTATTTCCTAATGAAGTTAAGTTTGTTGATGAGAATGTTGTTTCTATATTCATGCAAAGGAACCCTGTGCCAACTACTCTACTAGATGTCTATCATTCCATACACGCAAGAAGCTACAAGGGGAAAGGTGAAGTTGTTCATTGTTGCGCCCCATTGTTGTGTTATTTGTTTAGAGGCCATCTTCCTTGTCAAGGTGCCTTTGTTGATACTCAACATACTATGAAATGGGCTCGAAGGCTGATGGGGCTCACCTCCAAAGATGTTGACTAGTACAAATGCAGTTTATCCAAGACACAAAGCAAAGAAGTAATCTCCAATTATGGAGATTTCCCTAATGTACCTCTCATGGGAATAAGGGGTGGCATTAATTATAACCCAACTTTTTCTCAAAGACAGTTGGGGTATGCTTTGAGAGGACCGCCTGAAGAAGAAGATGTGCAAGAAACTTTATTATATGGTATGCCTGATGGGACTAGATGGATGGATAGATCTATTGAAGCCTAGAAAAGAATTAACTTCGAAGGAGGACAATACTTTGGTAAGAAAGATCCAACAGCTTATGCGCCTTATACTTAGTAGATTAAAGAAAGAAATAACGAACGTTGTTGGCCTTTTTCCATAGAAGAGCCTTTGTATCCTCAAGAGCCTAATCAACCTGATGATGTACCAAAAGGAGACTATGAACAAGTATAAGCTTAGAATCAACGACTTCTTGAGGAACACGAGACTATGGTGGTAAAGTGTCTTGTAGCTACCCAAGAGAGATCTCAACTAGCCCACAAGCTCAAAAGGTTCAAGGGAGAGATATCAGGGGTTGTAAATAAGAGATCAAGGGTTGAAGACAATTCTATTTCTATTGAAGATCACCAGAAAGTTATTGCTGAGGTTGAAAAGAAGTTCAAACAAAAGTGTCGAGATTATGAGACTCTCAAAACATCCAAAGCTAAAATGGAGAAGAGGTACAAGGCCAAGGTTGAAGAAATAGAGAAGCAACTTCTAGCCAAAGATACCTAATTTAAAGAAGAGAATACCCAAAGCCTTGTAGTAGATACTAAACTCAAGGTGAGTAACATTCAACTAGCACAAGATATTGAAGAGATTGTAAAGCTCGAAATTCAACTAGAAGACCAAGACAAGGTGTCTCTACAAGACCAACAAGCAGAGTGTGTAGGAAGTGTTCGTTCAATGCTAACATGGGACAAGGATTTTTAAGTTGTCTGGAGTTGGATGTTTGATTGTTGTTTTTTCTCTTTTTCCGAATATCACCATCAGGCCTATTGATAGGATCTCTCATTTGTTATTGTATTACTTTTGATGATGATGTTTGAATTACTTGCACTCCTTCTTGTTTTGGTTTAATGAGAATTTGACTTATTGGTGTTCACTCGCTCGTTTTTTTCTCTTTCCTAAAAACTTGAATCAAAGTACTAGGACCCTGGAAATATTTAAACATGCCATTGCGTGCATTATATTCACTCATGCATCCACATATCTCATGCATAATAGGTTTTCTGTTCGGTCTTCTTATCTTCATTCTGCTTTTATTTAGCAGAGATTGCAAATAGGATGTTTCATCGCTATCTAACAAGGAGTAATCAACGACAACAAATGGATCAAGTTTAAGCTGATTTGGAAGTAATGAAGGTTCAAATAGAGACACAGATGGCCCATGTTGTACCCCAAAATTTTCCCTCTCATATTCTTCAAAGTTTGCCCAAGAATCATCTGCAGTTGGTTCAAGGCTATTCAAGGGTTGCACAGTCCAAACATCCTCTTAAGCCAGTCAAAATTAGAGTTTTGGTTCTTGCAAAGAATTTGAGGTTTTCAGTGGTCCAAACAAGTCCCATAGGCCTATATACATTTTCAAGCATCTACATGCCAAGTTGCAAGTCTCACAGCATCAAGGTCCACAATCAAAAGCCCTATTTGGTTCACAATCAACTACAGGGGCAAAATGGTCATTTTACAGTCAAAAGTCAAAAAATTTGGTCAACATCTTATTTTGAGGCCACAATCATAATTTTATCAAGTCTTGATCATGATTCCACAAGCATGGTTCAAAAATCATCAAGATGCCAAAAGTTTCTATTTTTGGACAGTTGAAAAGTCAACTGTAACTTGACCAAGGCATAACTTTTTCATGGTTCATCAGAAAAATCCCATCCAATGCTCATTTTTAAGGGGATGACATTTCCTACAACTAATCTTCACATTCCAAGTCCAAGAAATTCTCTCACAAAAAGTTATCAATTTCTACATTATAGGTCAATTTCAAAAGTCAACAAAAATGCACTTTAAGTCAAAGACCATAACTTGAGATTGGTAAATCAAAATGACATGGGACCAAAGTCATTGGTTAGAGGACTTCAAGACCTTTCCAAAATGTCCAAGAACATGTTCATAGCTTCAAAATTGAGCAAGATATGCATTGGAGAAGTTGGGAAATTTTTGGGAATTTGCAAAAGTCAACTTTGCTCAAAACACATCATTTTTGCTAATGGGCCTCAAATTTCCTCTTGAATCTTTGTCCAAGGCCTATGCACGACCCATTGAGCTTAAATTGATTTATTTTCTTATTTTTAATTAATTAATTGAATTTTTTATTAATATTAATTCATTTAATTGATTTAATTGTAGGAAAATACCAAGATATGGTTTTCAAATCTTTTTGTGATGCAAATAAACTCAACACATGCTGAAGATTTCGTGTATCAATCAAGGGGACCAAAATCTCCATGTTTGGCAAGTTTTATCAATCAAAAAGATGCAAAATTATGTGATTGGAAATCAAATATTGAAATCATAATGCCATGGATCCTTGACCAAGATTGAACCCTAATTCCATTCCAACATATATACTAAAGCTAAACCTAATTGCATACACGTGAAAAACTGCTGCAAAACACCATAACCAAATTCCAAAAAATCAAGAAAAAAGCCAAAACTTAATTCCACTTTCCAGCACGATTCAAAGCTTTCTCTTGATTCAAACACATTGCTAACATTCCCAAGAACGAATTGGAATCAAAAACAAGCCTTAACACTCCAAGAACACGCAAGAACAAGTCACACAGTTTGGTTATTTTTTCATAATCGTAATTCAATATTCATGCATTATTAACGAGATTTTTTGTGTGTATTGGATTGTTAGAACCTCTCTGAAGCTAATGGCATAGGTGAATTGCGTTATGGAGCCCTGAATCACAAACCACCATGGATGAATTTTAGGGTTTTCAAGCTCTTAAATTGGGGGTTTGCTCTATAGGAAAAATTGGACCTTGAGACGCATATGGTTGAATTCGTCAAGGCCAGACGAATCCAACCCAACCCTCGCGAACAATTTCTGATCATTACACGCCTGTTCGCTAATTTTGGTCATGCCATATTGTGGGGGTTAAAAACCCCCGTTATTTGATTTATTTTTTTTCAGGTTTCAGGATGAAGACGAAGGACGTGTTGGCGTGCTACTGGATAATTCAAATGGCGCGCGCAATTTTGTTTTCTCTCTCCAACATATGATTATTTTTTATATTATTTTTAATTGTTAATATTATATCAGATGCAGCATGATGGCCTAGTGGTCAGTGAGGTGGACGTTCATCATTGGGACATGGGTTCGATTCCCAGGTCCCCCAAGCCTTTGTTTCTATTTTTTCCCTTAACATATTCCTATGCAGGCTATTCAATGCATTCCACCATAAACCTCCAGTGGTCCAAGCGCCAAGTGGTCGTAGCATCAATCTACTGGTTCAGATGGAAGGACCATAGTACTCCTTAGTCAACGCGCACCTGGACGATTCCCAAAGTCAAAGTAGGCTTATGAAGCAAATGGGCCAGCAATTTCTTCACACCACCTATTTGGGTCCATCAACCCCCCCCCCCGGGTTTCTATTTATTTTTTATTTTCTTTCTTTTTATTTTCTTTTAATTATAATTATTATTATTATTATTAACTAACAAATCAATTTTTATAATAAATTCATATAATCAAAAGATGTAAATATTTTCATTATTTATTATTTTTACTATTATTTATTATTTTTGTAGATAAAATGTAAATTAATTAACTTAGTTTAATTAGAATAATTTGAATCTTTTTTCATAATAAATAAAATAAACTTAGAATTAGGGTTTTGTTTACTAACTTTTTAATCCCTTTTATTTTATTAAAAAAAACATTTTTTTCTTTAATTTATTAATTAATTAGTAAATTAGGTTTAATTTTAGTTAAATTGCAAAAAAGGACAATTTCAATTCTTTTCTCACAAAGGGTCAAAACCCTAAGGACGTCCCGATTAAATTTCTATTCGCGCATTATTAATTATTTTGATCATATTGATGTATCTGTTTCCGAGGATGTAAAAGTTAATTAGGTTTTACCGCTTTCTTTACTTTTCTCGTATTTATTTCCAAACGGGTTTTTGTTTTTGGCGATGTATAGACCCGTGCCTTGTAATAGCGTAGATTCATATTTCCGCCCTTTATTTTCCGCACTCTTAACTGTTAATATGCATGAAAGACTTGTATGAATAATAAAACCAATCCGTAGCTCACAAATACATGTACAAGATAAACATTAATTGAAAAACAACACACATGCGCATGCCACTCCTAGGGTATGCCTCACTGGTTGCCTCGACGTGGTCATCAAGTATAGGGTGTCTTAGAGGTCGCCCTCCTGTCTAAGATCCAGTTGCCTCGAAACGGTTGCCTCGGATAAAAAGGATCTAGGACATTAGGGTTACCGCTAAGGCGTCCTACTATTGCTTCGGTGACCACACTGTCCCTATAATCGAATTGACCCGAATACCTCCAACGACGGTGCTACCTACCTCTCAATGGTGGGATAGCACTATCTAAAGTACTCTTACACAGCCTAATTCCTTAGAGTAGGTAGATTTCTCATGGGTACTTGCTCTCTCAAAACAAACAAAACAACTTTTCGCACTCACACTTTCAAAAGGTTTTCAAACAAATTTTTCATACACTCTTGAGGACAGATACAAGAGTTACTTAGAAATTTTTCAAAACGAAACTTTTTCAAAACCCACACACACTTGAAAAGCAAACAATCTTTTGAAAACATAAGAGCAAGTACCTAAGAGCCCATGGATAACCAGGGATAGAAAGGGTGCTAACACCTTCCCTTTCTATAAATCTACCTCCCGAACCGAGAAACATTCTCGAAAAGGAATTTTGCTGTGCTTTTGTCCTTTCCTTGTTGGAGAAATGAAAAGACGATGGCGACTCTTGCTTACCGCGACATTTCGCGAACCAGCATTTCAAAACAGTCAGTTCTATTTCCACCGATCACAGAACTTGCGACACTGCTGGGGATATTTATAAGTGAGGTGTACCTTAGGATTAGACCACTATTATGTTTTCAATTGTATGACTTGATGGCTTTTATATTTGTGGGCTTGCATCGGAGTTTCATAGATCCTAACCCGGATATGGGGAATACCCTTTAGGTAGCATAAGCTGTGAGGGACCTGTCCGGCATAGACCGACACGGGTGAAGCAGTGGCTACGTTGGTGTGACACCTTGGTCTGTACCGATATCCCTTGTGTTGCAACGAGGAGAATATGGGTCTTCTGAGGAGTCGTTAAGCACCAACCGACCTTAGAACCTTAAATTGACCCAACTTGGCCATAGAACAGTAGCAGTATGCTACACTCATTGAGGCTAAACTCTCGCGATGGTTCTGGCCGCAAGAAAAGATTGCGACGCTGGAGTTATGACCGATTGAGGGTAGTCGATGATATTGAGATCCTCTAGAACCCGGTTACTATTTTCTAGGACAGGTCTTAACCAACGAAACTGAAAGAGGGTAGTACCTAAACTTCATGTTGGCCTAAACTCTAAGGGTTGTCTTGTGTGACTTGTGTGCCTTATCATGCTTGCCTTTGTGAATACTTGTGGTGTACTTTATCATAACATCATACCATCATACCATTGCATGCATCCTGCATAAGGACTGGCCCATTTCAAAGACAAGAGGGTTTCATCTTTGCTCTGTTTTGTAGGATATTATGATGCCTATGCGAAGGAATACTATCCAGCTCAACTTTGTTCACCCACCTGATTTGCTTAAAGAGTTGGTTGATAGAATTCCAAACACTACTTCCTTCATCCAGAGGCATGGTTCTCTTCTCGGTTTAGTCACTTAAAAGTGGGACCAACAACTGATGAGTGTCCTGACCCAGTTTTATGATCCCCTGTACCATTGCTTCACCTTTCAAGACTTCCAGCTGGTCCCTACCCTGGAAGAATTCTCTGATTTGCTTGGTATCCCTGTTTTGGAACAGAATCCATTCACTGGTTGGGAAAAGACTCTTAGGCTTGAGGAGATTGCTGCAGCCCTTCCTTTGACCAACAAAGAGGTAATGGATAACTGGGTGACTAGAAGCGGAGTTAAGGGATTTCTGGCTAAGTTTCTGATTGGTAAGGCTAATAGTTTCTGGAATGACTTAGACTTCAGGGCGTACGAAGACATTCTGGCTCTCCTAATCTATGGCCTGGTTCTGTTTCCAAATCCTGATAACTTTATTAATGTCAATGCCATAAGGATCTTCATGTCTCGGAACCCTGTGCCCACTCTCTTGGGTGATATCCTACAACAACTCTATGCTCGTACTGCTCGAAGACGGGGAACTTTGTGGTGTTGTGCTCCTTTGTTAGTGAGGTGGTTTATTTCGCACCTCTCTAAGTTCGTGCTGAAGAACAAAGAAGGAAGAGGCTGGGCTCATAGGTTAATGTCTCTCACTGATAATGACATCATTTGGACTCTCAGAGGTTTGGATGAGGTAGCTGTTATTGATCATTGTGGAGAGTATCCTAATGTTCCATTGATCGGTACCCAGGGAGGAATCTCTTATAATCCATGTTTAGCTCTCCGTCAATTTGGAAGATCCAGAAGAGCAGGACCTCATGAGATGTTGGTGCCTCACATCAGTTTTGAGTTTCAGGTAGATAGTGACGAGCTGCGTCGTAGATTCATCAAGGCTTGGGACAGAATTCACAAAGATGACCCACATGAGTTGGGACCGAAGACTTCTCTACCAATGGAATCCTACTACAGATGGGTCCGCATCCGTGCTCAGAAGTTAGGTATTCCATACGAAGCTGTCAGGCCTATCATTCTTGAATTTCTTGATAGAGACGGGGTTCCTCCAACTATCCTCCCTCCTCAGATACCCACTGATGTTGATACACTAAAGAGGTCTTGGGCGCAACTACAGGAAGAACGGGATTCTTATCGGGAAAGGTTCAACGAGCAGGAACAGAAGATCCAGAAGTTGACCAAGCAATTGGAGAACGAGCGGGTCCTGAATGACTATATTCGTACTGAGAAGAGGAGGCCATGGGAGAACTGATTGGGCTTTGGATGTTTCTTTTACAGCTTTCATTTCCTTTTCAGTATTTTCATTCTTGTAACGCCTAAGGGCAATTTGTTGAACAATTTAAAGTTGAATCTAATAAAGTGTGTTTCCTTTTTGTTTACAAAGTTGAATCCCGATTGTCTTTGAAAACATAAATCATACGCATTCCATTCATCATATGCATCACAGGTACCCTTTTTTTACAGGTTGCTTAATCTTCTTCGCTATTTATTTTAGCAGTCATCATGAATCCTGAATCATCCAATGAACAAGCTATCAAGGCCCTCCAGGCCCAGAACGCCCAGTTTCAAGAGCTGGTCATGAGCTTAACCCAGGGTCAACAGGAATTGAAGACTCTACTTTTGAAGAAGAAGAAGAAGAGGACTGTGTTGTTTAACACTGGACGGAGGTTTGGGAATACACTGCAGAATGAGGCTGATCAGGCTACTTCCTCTATGGGGAAAGACAGTCCCCAAGGGGGAAGGGTTCCTAGTCCTGTGGTCTCCGACAACGAGACAGATTTCAATGATGAACAGTACCCTCCTGCTGAGGACAGGTACAAACAACTGGAGGACCGTCTGAGTGCCATGGAGATTCAACAGGTGCCTGGGTTGGATTTTGGGGATCTAGGTTTATCTTCTGGGGTGGTGATCCCATACAAGTTCAAGGCACCTTCTTTTGCGAAGTACGACGGGGCTTCCTGTCCTAAGCTGCATCTCAGATCATATGTAAGGAAGATCCAACCTTACACTGCAGACAAGAACTTATGGATCCATTTCTTCCAGGATAGACTTTCAGGGGCTCAACTCGAGTGGTTCTATCAGCTGGATGGAGCCAGTATTCGAAACTGGGAAGACTTGGCTACTGCATTTTATAAGCAGTATCAGTACAATTCCGACCTCGCTCCCACGCGTACCCAACTCCAGGGTATGTCGCTAGGGACGGGAGAAGGTTTTAAGGAGTACGCGCAAAAGTGGAGAGACTTGGCTGGCAGGGTGCGGCCACCTTTGACTGACCGTGAACTCGTGGACATGTTCTTGGGGACCCTGTCTGGTCCGTTCTTCAACCACCTGATTGGTAATTCTTCTGCTGGGTTCACAGATCTGATCTTAACTGGGGAGAGGATAGAAGCTGGTATCAAGTCTGGGAAGATACAGAAAGGTGCATCCTCGAGTTCTGAAAAGAAGCCCTTCAAAAAGGAATCTAGTGTTGTCTACGGGTTAAGGAAACAGAGTAAACCAGAATGCCGCCAAGCTGTCAACGCGGTGGTAATTTCAAAGCCTGCTGCCGCTCCTCGGAAATATAACCAACCAAGGGGTGAGAGACCCAGAAGGGAGTACACTCGGCTCAGTATGACCCTGTCTCAGATATTGCCGCAACTGCTATCAACCAATCTGGTAACTGTCAAAGAAGCTCTGAAGGTAGTGAACACAACCTCTCCAAAGTACAACCCCAACGCCCGCTGCGCTTATCACTCTGATAGCCCGGGGCACTCTACAGATGATTGTTGGGCTCTAAGGAATAAGGTTCAGGACCTTATTGATGCTAAAGAAATACAGTTCGAGGCGCCCGAAAGGCCCAATGTTGTGACTGCTCCCATGCCCCAGCATGGAGTGAATGTTGTGGAAGAAGACCTGTATGTGGCCTCCGTGGATGATATCGTTACTCCGTTGTTGACTGTCAAGAGGAACCTGTTGCTAGCCGGTTTATTTTCGGGATGTAGTAAAGGTTGCCATTTATGTTCTGTTTCACCTGCTGGTTGTCCCTTGCTGAAGTCAGGCGTTCAAAACCTGATGGATAGCAAAGAGATCTTGTTCAAGAAGATTGTTGTTCCTGCTGTCCCTGCTGAAGAAGTGTCTATTGTTACTATTTACTCTCCTAAGGCTCCCTCAAAGAAGCCTGTCAAAATCATGTCTACTCAGAAGATTGCTCCTGTCATCATCACTGTTTCGGGGCCCCTCCCCTATAAATCTGACAAAGCTGTCCCGTGGCACTATGGGGCAGATGTTTATATGCTCGGAGTAAAACAAGAGTTTGATACTAGTACCGACGTCAGCAACTTCACCGGGCCTGCCAAAGTCACTCGCAGTGGTAGACTCTTCTTACCAGATATTGCGCCACCAGATATTCAGAGACCTCTTGTCATCACACCTGCATGTGTGCCTGCTTCCCTTCCGGGTCAAGTTCCTGTTCCTACCCCTGTTGCCGAGTCATCTGACGCTCGGGGCAAAGGGATTGCTACTGATTTGCTTGCCCTGACGGAGGCACCAAAGACAACCACTGTTGAAGCTTCCAAGCAAGAGATGGAAGAGATTCTCAAGATCATTAAGAAGAGTGATTTCAATGTAGTCGAGCAGCTGGGGCACACCCCATCAAAGATTTCTATGCTATCATTGATGTTGTGTTCAGAGGCCCATGCCAAGGCCTTGATTTCCTTCCTGAAGACGGCCCATGTGCCACAAGAAACATCTGCTGATCAATTTACCGATTGTGTGGCTAACTTAACTGCTGATAATGGGTTGGGTTTCTCTGACGCCGATCTGACTGCCAAAGGAAAGAACCATAACGACGCCCTGCATGTCTCCATTGAATGCAGGGGCACTACTCTTGCCCATGTGTTGGTAGACACCGGTTCTTCGTTAAATGTATTACCAAAGAAGGCCCTAGACAGGTTGGATTGTGAGGGTTTAGAGCTCAAGCCTAGTAACATTGTTGTCCGGGCCTTTGACGGGTCGAAGAGGATGGTACATGGCGAAGTTGATATTCCAATCAGGGTTGGTTCTCAAGTTTTTTATTCTACTTTCTATGTGATGGACATCCGACTGTCCTATTCTTGTTTGCTGGGTCGCCCTTGCATCCACAAGGCTGGAGCTGTGACCTCCACATTACATCAGAAGCTTAAGTACCCGGTCAGAGGGAAGATTGTTACAGTGCAGGGGGAGGAAGAATATATGGTCAGCCACCTCAACTCGTTCCGGTACATAGAGATGGATGGGGAATTCATTGAGACCCCCTTTCAACACTTTGAAGAGGTGCCTCCAACACTGGCATCAGCAGAGACTGTGACTGAAGAAGATTCTCCGTTGAAGATGGCTTCCTTAAAGGATGCCCGGGCTGTGATTGAGAAGGGTGAGTGTGCAAACTGGGGCCGACTTCCTGATTTCACTCCAAAGACTGACAAGTTTGGTTTGGGTTTCACTGCAGAAGCTCAGAGGGCTGTTCGTAAAGCAAGGATTGGAAGACCTCCTGTGTTCATCACCAACCCGGGAGTGAATGCTATTGAAGAAGATGTGGAGGAATCTGAATTCGACAGATGGATCTACCCAACGACCAACGGTGGACTGAACAACTGGACTGCCAAAGATTTCATACCTATTACTTTTGTCACTCAGTAATGAACTCCTTTGTTTTGAATTTGTAACGAACAATAATGGCTCGGTGTCTTACCCGGGGCACCGTGGCTTCATTTGTGGGGGCTTATTATTTGTCATTTTTATATATCATGAATAAAAACATTGGACGTTTTTCGCATTTCAAATCTTGTGCTCCCTTTCTTTCTTTATATATTGCAAAACAGCTATATTTACACACACTCACTTATACAGGTTCCAATCCACTATGGATCTCACTGGTAACGACTCTGCTACTGCCAGTTATGACTTCGAAAATCCGATCAACTTAGCCGAAGACGAAGGTGAAGATGATTGCGAAGTTCCTGGTGAGCTTGCAAGACTGTTACTCCAGGAAGAGAGGGCCATTCAGCCACATGAAGAGCCAGTGGAAACGGTAAATCTGGGTACTGAGACAGACAAAAAGGAAGTCAAGATTGGTGCCAATCTAGAGCTTAGTGTAAAACAACGGTTGATTCAGATGTTGCATGATTATGTGGAAATCTTTGCTTGGTCCTACGAAGACATGCCTGGGTTGGATACCGACATTGTGGTCCATCATTTGCCTACCAAGGAAGAATGCCCTCCGGTAAAACAGAAGGTCCGCCGTATGCTTCCAGAGATGTCCGAGAAAATCAAGGCTGAGGTTATGAAACAATTTGATGTCGGGTTTCTAGCAGTGACTTCTTACCCTCAGTGGGTTGCCAACGTGGTTCCAGTGCCGAAGAAGGATGGTAAGGTCCGAATGTGTGTTGACTACAGGGATTTGAACAGGGCGAGCCCCAAGGATGATTTCCCTCTGCCTCACATCGGCGTTCTGGTTGACAACACTGCTCAGCATAAAGTATTCTCCTTCATGGACGGCTTCTCCGGTTATAATCAGATCAAGATGGCTCCTGAAGACATGGAGAAGACCACTTTTGTTACTCAGTGAGGCACCTTTTTCTACAAGGTCATGCCGTTTGGGTTGAAAAATGCTGGGGCAACCTACCAACGTGCCATGGTTGCTTTGTTTCATGACATGATCCATCATGAGATTGAGGTATATGTCGACGATATGATTGCAAGGTCCCAAACTGAGGAGGAACACCTGGACCATCTACAGAAACTGTTTGACCGTCTGAAGTTGTACAAGCTAAGGTTAAACCCAAACAAGTGCACCTTCGGGGTAAGATCTGGAAAATTGCTAGGCTTCGTCGTAAGTGACAAAGGTATTCAAGTGGACCCTGCCAAAGTGAAAGCCATACAAGAGATGCCAACTCCCAAGACAGAGAAAGAAGTCAGAGGATTTCTAGGACGGCTGAACTACATTGCCCAGTTCATCTCACGTCTAACTGCTACCTGTGAACCAATCTTCAAGCTACTGAAGAAAGATCAAGTAGTACGTTGGAACAATGAATGTCAGGCCGCTTTCGACAGAATCAAAGAGTATCTCCAAGAACCACCCATTCGTATGCCACCGGTTGAAGAGAGACCTCTAATCTTATACTTGACAGTACTTGATAGCTCAATGGGGTGTGTGTTGGGGCAGCATGACGAGTCTGGCCAAAAAGAGCATGCCATTTATTACCTTAGCAAAAAAGTTTAGCGACTGTGAGACCCAATACTCACTGCTCGAGAAAACTTGTTGCGCTTTGGTATGGGTTGCTCGCCGGCTGAGACAGTATATGCTGACTCACACTACTCTGTTGATTTCAAAAATGGATCCAATATATATCTTTGAAAAGCCCGCCTTGTCCGGGAGAATAGCAAGATGGCAAATGATCTTGACCGAATACGACATGCAGTACACGACTCAGAAAGCAATCAAGGGAAGTGTATTGGCAGACCATTTGGCACACCAGGCAGTGGATGACTACCAGTCCATGAACTTTGAATTTCCAGACGAGAATATCATGGTAGTGACTGATTGTGAAGTACCTGGACCGGATGAAGGACCTGAGGAAGGATCCCGATGGTCTATGCACTTTGACGGAGCCTCAAATGCTTTGGGTAACGGTATTGGCGCTGTGATCATATCCCCTAAAGGCACTCATACTCCACTTACCTCCCGGCTATGTTTCAACTGCACCAACAACATGGCGGAGTATGAGGCATGCATCATGGATCTTCAAGCTGCAATTGACTTAAGGATCAAGTTTCTAAGTGTCTTCGGAGATTCCGCTCTTGTGATCAGCCAGATCAAAGGCGAGTGGGATACGAAACACCCAAATCTTATTCCTTACAAAGAGTATGTGTTGACATTGATCCCCCATTTCGAAGAAATAACTTTTGAACACTTCCCCAGAGAGGAGAATCAGTTTGCGAACGCGCTAGCTACGATGTCTTCCATGTCCAAAGTCAAATGGGACAACGAGGCTCCTCGGATCATTATCTGGAAATTGGATGAACCTGCATATTGCTGTGATCTTGAGGCTGAAGAGGTAACTGAAAAACCCTGGTATCATGAAGTGAAAATGTACTTGGAAGCTCAAGAAAACCCTGAGGGTGCATCTGTTAACGACAAGAAGTTTCTGAGAAGGTTCGCGGCAAAGTTCTTCCTCAGCAACGACATTCTCTACAAACGAAACCATGATTCAACTTTACTGCGTTGTGTGGATAAGACGGAAGCAGAAAGGATCATGGCAGAGCTGCATGAAGGTACCTTCGGGCAGGATATTTCTGGTCCACAATGGAAGCCGACTGTTACCAGCATTCTCGGACATGCCATAAATGCCAGATCTATACTGATAAGGTGCACATTCCTCCAGTCCCCTTGAACGTCTTGACAGCACCTTGGCCTTTTGCAATGTGGGGCATTTATATGATCGGCGAGATCAGACCTACGGCATCTAATGGGCATCGCTTCATCCTGGTGGAAATTGATTACTTCACGAAGTGGGTTGAAGCAGCTTCCTACGCTACGGTAACCAAGAACGTCGTGGCACGGTTCATTCGGCATAACCTGATCTGTCAATACGACGTCCCGGAAAGGATCATTACGGACAATGGTACCAATCTCAACAACAAGATGATCACTGAGCTCTGCGAGCAATTCAAGATACAGCAGCACAACTCTTCTCCCTATCGGCCGAAGATGAATGGGGCTGTAGAGGCAGCTAATAAGAACATCAATAAAATTGTGCAGAAGATGACAGTGACCTACAAAGATTGGCATGAGATTTTACCGTTTGCTCTTCATGGGTACCGTACCTCAGCACGGACATCAACAGGGGCAACTCCCTTTTCCTTGGTCTATGGCATGGAGGCAGTCTTGCCTATTGAAGTCCAGATACCCTCTCTCCGGATAATGAAGGATGCAGGTTTGAGCGAAGATGACTGGATCCAGACTCGGCTTGATCAATTAAACCTAATTGACGAAAAGAGACTCACTGATATTTGTCATGGTCAAACGTACCAAAAACGGATGATCAGGGCATTTAACAAGAAAGTCAGACGACAAGAGTATCAAGTCGGAGACCTGGTAATCAAGCGCATCATTCTTCCTCAAAGTGATCCCAGGGGCAAATGGACCCCTACGTACGAAGGGCCATTTGTGGTTAAACATATCTTCTCAGGAGGAGCTATGATTCTAACCACCATGGACGGTGATGACCTTCCTCACCCTGCCAATGCATACATAGTAAAAAGATACTACGCATGAATTAAAGACCCGCTAGGTTGACACACCTAGGCAAAAATAAGGGCTTCCCGGCGAACCAAACCCGGCAAGTCGAAAACCTGAAAAGGCGGCTTGGGCAAAAATGGGTATCCCGGTGGACTGAAAACCCGAAAGGGCGGTCCAGGTAAAAGTTAGGGATAAAGCGTAATACTATGTCTCATTGGATCACCTTGCATCCAGAATCCGGTATCAACTATCAGGTTCAGACGGCATCAATCAGTCAGCTTCATCTTCAACTAAGCAGCAAAGTGATGAGATGCTCAAAGACATAAAGGAGATAGCAGAGTTGGAACCCAGTGGGATTATTCTTTTCACATAGCTATTTTGTTTTCCTTTTCACAAAATTGTATAAACTCTATGTTGTTCGGAGGCGTCCTCTTACTAGGACATCAGCCTCTTGTACAAAAACGCCTATTTACAGGCAAATTCAAAATCAATACAAATCCAATTTTTCAGACAAATTGCCAGTTGTTTTTCCTTTTTCTTTTTTGTCTTGCGAAGAACGTCCAATGTTCATTTTTGATATATGCATTTGACATTAATTGCTAACTCATAAATATTTGCATGCGAAACAAAGGACTAATTACAGGTGACATCAGAAACAGGGGCAATAATGAGTTATCTAAGCGATCTAGTTGCTCTGTCCACCAAGGTACCAAGGTGGGTTCGGCTGAAGAATGTAACCAAGATACCTTCACTCCCCGCAGAGTAAGACAGGTTTCAGCAATACTCTCCCCCGAGCAGAGTTGGTCTCCCATCAGCCCTGAAAAGGCACAGTATCTTCAGCAAGACAGCGATACTCTCCCCAAGCAGAGTTAGTCTACTGTCAGCCTTAAGGAAGTTGGGTATCCCCAGAAAATCTCAATATTCCCCAGCAGAGTATACAGATGTTCCTAAGCAAGCATCTCCGACAGTCTTAGTATAAGATTGTTCCCCGGCGGAATACTAGACACCCCAGTGGAGCCATTCCCCAGTGCAGTCTCAAAAGTTTCCCCAGGAGAGTTGAATTATCCTCCCTAGTAGATTCTGAAAGCTTATCCCCAGTAGATTCTGGAAGCTTATCCCCTGCAGAGTACGAACGCTCTTCCCGGCTTTATTCAGAAGGTTATTCCCCACCAGAGCTTATAACTGGGTTATCCTCAGCTAATTACCACGGAAAGATCGTCCTCGGCGAAGTTCTTCCTACCCCCAGCGAAGTTCATCAATTCCCCAACATAACATATCAACGGTATCCCCAGCGGAGTTATCATCAAAACCTCAGCGAAATATCTCTCCCGACAGAGAAATTCCCCGCAGAGTAATCTCTTCACCAAGTTTATTCCCCAACGGAGTCATCTTCTCCTACCGGTTTATTCTTGCAACCATCATCCCCAGCGGAAATGAAGAACTCTACTCTTCAACCTCAGCCCAGGATTCAACTTCCCGGCGTTCGTCAAGGATTTATTTTCCTAGACGAAAATACATTCATAGACATTCCACATTTTATACATCCTGCTTACATACATACAACACGATCTCATTTATTTTTGAGAACATCATGACACCATGCATTTCATACATCATGACATTGCATACAACTGATGTTTTGCCTTTTCAGGAAAAAGGTCAATTCAAAGATGATTACTATCAACTGTCGCAATTCCGGATTCGATACCTGTATCTAGCCAGGGCATATCTGTGAGCGATTAATTGTGGATTCGACACCTGTATCTAGCCAGGGCATATCTGCAGGAAGAGTTTAGAGATTCGATACCTGTATCCAGTCAAGGCATATCTATAGACAACAAATTCCAGATTCGATTCTTGTATCTAGCCAGGGAATATCTGTGAGTGATTGATTGTAGATTCGATACATGTATCCAGCCAGGGCCTGTCTGCATGAAGAGTTTAGAGATTCGATACCTGTATCCAGCCAGGGCATATCTGTAGACGACCAATTCCAGATTCGATTCCTGTATCTAGCCAGGGCATATCTGTGAGTGTTTGATTGTAGATTCGATACATGTATCCAGCCAGAGCATGTCTGCATGAAGAGTTTAGAGATTCGATACCTGTATCCAGCCAGGGCATATCTGTAGACGACCAATTCCAGATTCGATTCTTGTATCTAGCCAGGGCATATCTGTGAGTGTTTGATTGTAGATTCGATACATGTATCCAGCCAGGGCATGTCTGCATGAAGAGTTTAGAGATTCGATTCCTGTATCCAGCCAGGGCATATCTGTAGACGACCAATTCCAGATTCGATTCATGTATCTAGCCAGGGCATATCTGTGAGTAATTGATTATGGATTCGATACCTGTATCTAGCCAGGGCATGTCTGCATGAAGAGTTTAGAGATTCGATACCTGTATCCAGCCAGGGCACGTCTGTAAGCAACCTTTTGAAGTTCCAGATTCGATTCCTGTATCTAGCCAGGGCACATCTGTGAGCGATTGTTTGTAGATTCGACACCTGTATCCAGCCAGGGCACGTCTGTAAGCAACCTTTTGAAGTTTCGGATTCGATTCTTATATTTAACCAGGGCATATCTGTGAGCAATTGATTGTAGATTCGATACCTGTATCCAGCCAGGGCATGTCTGCATGAAGAGTTTGAAGATCAACCCCTGTAATAGGCCAGGAAATTCTCTTTCTTTTTCAAAGTACGCAAGTTCTCGCTAAGGAATCTCTTACGCGATCGACACCTTCTGATGGCATCTATAAGCCCATCTCCACAACTATCCATCACATTTCCAAATGGCATCTATAAGTCTATTTCCGACAAGGTTCTGTCACACCTCCAGATGGCATCTATAAGCCCATCCTCCTATCCACCATCTTTCCAAATGGCATCTGTAAGCCCATTCCCGACATCACATTGCTGATATTATACTATATGAGTGCAAATTTCTGGGCACTCTAGTGTTCAATCATCTTCCACCCTCGGATCACGAAAGGCACGCAAGCCAATCTACATCCTCAGGTCTAAGAAGATTGAACAGGGGCAACTGTTGTACCCCAAAATTTGCCCTCCCATATTCTTCAAAGTTTGCCCAAGAATCATCTGCAGTTGGTTCAAGGCTATTCAAGGGTTGCACAGTCCAAACATCCTCCTAAGCCAGTCAAAATTAGGGTTTTGGTTCTTGCAAAGAATTTGAGGTTTTCAGTGGTCCAAACAAGTCCCATAGGCCTATATACATTGTCAAGCATCTACATGCCAAGTTGCAAGTCTCACAGCATCAAGGTCCACAATCAAAAGCGCTATTTGGTTCACAATCAACTACAGGGGCAAAATGGTCATTTTACAGTCAAAAGTCAAAAAAATTGGTCAACATCTTATTTTGAGGCCACAATCATCATTTGATCAAGTCTTGATCATGATTCCATGTGATCGGTAGAAATAGAACTTACTGTTTTTTAAGCTGGTTCGCGAAATGTCGCGGTAAGCAAGACTCGCCACCGTCTTTTATGTTCTCCAATATGGAAAGGACAAAAGCACAACAAAATTCCTTATTCGAGAATGTTTCTCGGTTCGGGAGGTAGATTTATAGAAAGGGAAGGTGTTAGCACCCTTTCTATCCGTGGTTATCCACGGGCTCTTAGGTACTTGCTCTTATGTTTTCAAAAATTTTTTGCTTTTCAAGTGGGTGTGGGTTTTGAAAAAGTTCCGTTTGAAAAAAATTCTAAGTAACTCTTGTATTTATCCTCAAGAGTGTATGAAAAATTTGTTTGAAAACGTTTGAAAGTGTAGGTGCGAAAAGTTGTTTTATTTGTTTTGAAAAGAGCAAGTACCCATGAGAATCTACCTACTCTAAGGAATTAAGTTGTGTAAGAGTCCTTTAGATAGTGCCAGCCCACCATTGAGAGGTAGGTAGCACCATCGTTGGAGGTATTCGGGTCAATTCGATGATTAGGGACAATATGGTCACCGAAGCAATGGTAGGACATCTTAGAAGTAACCCTAATGTCCTAGATCCTTTGTATCCGAGGCAACCGTTTCGAGGCAACTGGATCTTTTGGACAGAAGGGTGACCTCTAAGACACCCTATACTTGATGACCACGTTCAAGGCAACCAGTGAGGCGTACCCTAGAAGTGGCATGTGCTTTGTGTGTTGTTTTTCAGTTAATTGTCTTTGTACATGTTATTTGTGAGCTACGGATTAATTTTATTTACATACATTATTTCATGCATTTTTTAACAGTTAGGAGTGCGGAAAGTAAATTGCAGAAATGTAAATCTAGCTATTACAAAGCGCGGGTCTATACATCGCCAAAAAACAAAGACCCGTTTTGGTAAATAAGTGCGAGAAATTAAATAAAGCGGTAAAATTCCTAATTAACTATTACATATCTGGAGACAGTTACATAAATAATCAAAATAAAATAAATGCGCGCGAATAAAAATTTAATCGGGAACGTCCTAAGGGTTTTAACCCTTTTAAGAAAAGAATTGAATTTTTGTAACTTTTTGTAATTAATGAAATTAAAACTAAAAGCTAATTAATTAATTAATTAAGAAAATGATATTTTTGTGTTTTTTATGTTTTTAATAAAATAAAAGAAGGAAATTAAAAGTTGAAAGTCCTAATTCTAAATTAATTTTACTTATTAAAAAAATGTTAAAATTGTCCTAATTACACAACTAATTAGTTAATATTAGAATTTATTTACAAAATAAGTTAATAAATAATAAAATGTTTTTTTTTTGTTTTATTGAATTTTATGGGAAAAAAATTAGTTTGTTAGGTTAATTAACAATAATGATAATAATTAAAAAAGGAAAATAAAAAGAAAAGGAAAATAGAAAAAAAAAAAAAAGAAATAGAAACCAATGGGGGTGTTGATGGCCCAATGGAGGTGTTAAGCCTGGAAATTGCTGGCCCATTAACCAGCCTTGTTGACTTTTGGAGATTTCCTGGAGCACGTTGACTGGAGAATATAGTGTTCATCACTTTTTGGCCCTCGGATTGATGATCATGGCCACTTGGCATGTGGAACGCTGAAGGTTCATGGTGAAACGCACTGGGCATCCTGCACACAAACACATAAGAAAAAATGATATGGAATTTTGGGGGACCTGGGAAGAACTTACAGCGCGGTATGATGGATCTTAGGACGTGGCAAGGGTTGCTTTAGCTTCAGGGGATGGCAAAGAAGAGAGTCACGTTCTCCTTTTGGCCTGAAAAGGCTTGCAATACTCCTTTTGATCTCACACTTTTTTTGACACTTTTTGGATTTTGCTCTGGCCGTTTGTGTAATGTTCAGGTTGTGAATGAGGCTTGCAAGGCTTGCATATGTAGTAATGAGTGAGAATAAGTCACATTTAGGAGCCTTTAACCATTGCAATTAAGCTTTGGATTTTGTCTTAACCACCATTAAAGGCCTTTCAAAGCTTGTTCAAAATTTGAATTTTCATGCCTAAATGAGCTTAGCACGAAATTGGTAGGTTGCAAATGCTTCATGAAGGCTATTCAAACCATAAGATACCATTTAATTAATTTTTTTAGATTTACTTGAATTATTATGGATTAAAATGAATTAAATCCATAAAAATTAAATAAAAATAGAAAAATAATTATTTGGTCTTGAAATTGATCATGGGACACGTGGGTGGCATGACAAGGCTTAATCAAGTGGAAACAAATGGGCCCTTTTGTCAAAAATTGAAGTTTCAAGGATAGTTGACTTTTGCCATTTCACAAAAATTTCCCAACTTCTCCAATGCATATCTTGCTCAATTTTGATCATATGAACATGTTCTTGGACATTTTGGAAAGGTCGTGAAGTCCTATAACCAATGCCTTTGGTCCCATGTCATTTTGATTTACCAATCTCAAGTTATGGTCTTTGACTTAAAGTGCCCTTTTGTTGACTTTTGAAAATGACCTATAATGTTGAAATTGGTAACTTTTTGTGAGAGCATTTCTTGGACTTGGAATGTGAAGATGAATTGTATGAAATGTCCTCCCCTTCAAAATGAGCATTGGATGGGATTTTTCTGATGAACCATGAAAAAGTTATGCTTTGGTCAAGTTACAATTGACTTTTCAGCTGTCCAAAAATGGAAACTTTTGCATCTTGATGATTTTTGAGCCATTCTTGTAGAATCATGATCAAGACTTGATCAAATGATGATTGTGGCTTAAAAATAAGATGTTGACCAAAAATTTTGACTTTTGACTGTCAAATGACCATTTTACCCCTACAGTTGATTGTGAAGCAATTAGGGTTTTTGACTGTGCAACTTAACCTTGTGAGCCTTGAAACTTGGCATGTAGATGCTTGACAATGTGTATAGGCATATGTGACTTTATTGAGCCCTTGAAAACCTCAACTTCCTTGCAAGAACTAAAACCCTGATTTGACTGGCTTATGAGGGTGTTTGAATTGTGCAACCCTTGAGTAGACTTGAGCAAATTGAGATGATGCTTGTCAAAACTTTGAAGAATATGGGAGGGCAAATTTTGGGGTACAACAGTTGCCCCTGTTCAATCTTCTTAGACCTGAGGATGTAGATTGGCTTGTGTGCCTTTCGTGACCCGAAGGTGGAAGATGATTGAACACTAAAGTGCCGAGAAATTTGCACTCACATAGTAGAGTATCAGCAGTGTGATGGCGGGAATGGGCTTACAGATGCCATTTGGAGAGATGGTGGATAGGATGATGGGCTTATAGATGCCATCTGGAGATGTGACAGAACCTTGTCGGGAATGGGCTTATAGATGCCATTTGGAAAGATGGTATGGGAGGATGGGCTTATAGATGCCATCTGAAGATGTGACAGAACCTTGTCGGGAATGGGCTTATAGATGCCATTTGGAAGTGTAATGGATAGTTGTGAAGATGGGCTTAAAGATTCCATCTGGAGGTGGTCTGTTGAATTGTAAGTTTTGTAAGTTGAAAGAGGGAACCTGTGTAGGGTTGCCTGATGATGAGCTCGTGTAAAACTGCATCTTGGAAAGAAGGACAGCTGTGTAGGGTTGACTGATGATGAGCTCGTGTAAAACTGCATTTTTGGAGGAAGGAAACCGGTGTAGGGTTTACTGATAATGAGTCCGTATAAGACTGCATCTGAAATGGAGAAGGAACCTGTGTAGGGTTGACTTTGATGACGAGTCCGTGTAAAACCACATCTAGAGCTGAGAAGGAAACCTGTGTAGGGTTTACTGATGACGAGTCCGTGTAAAACTACGTCTGGAGTTTGAGAAGGGAACCTGTGTGGGGTTACTTTGATGATGAGCCCGTGTAAAACTGCATCCTGGAAGAAGTAAAACCTGGGTAGGGTTTTTGATGACGAGTCCATGTAAAATTGCATCTTTGGGAAGAGAGAACCTGTGTAGGGTTTCTTTGACGACGAGCCCGTGTAAAACTACGTCTGGAGAGAGAGAACCTATGTAGGGTTTCTTCGGGATAAGTTCGTGTAAAACTTCTGGAGGAACCGGGGTAAGGTTACTTCGGGATAAGTCCGTGTAAGACTTCTGGAGGAACCGGGGTAAGGTTACTTCTGGATAAGTCCGTGTAAGACTTCTGGAGGAACCAGGGTAAGGTTACTGCAGGATAAGTTCGTGTAAAACTTCTGGATGAACCGGGGTAAGGTCATCTTGAGATAAGTCCGTGTAAGACTTCTGGAGGAACCGGGGTAAGGTTACTGCAGGATAAGTTCGTGTAAAACTTCTGGATGAACCGGGGTAAGGTCATCTTGAGATAAGTCCGTGTAAGACTTCTGGAGGAACCGGGGTAAAGTTACTGCAGGATAAGTTCGTGTAAAACTTCTTGATGAACCGGGGTAAGGTCATCTTGAGATAAGCCCGTGTAAGACTTCTGGAGGAACTGGGGTAAGGTTACTGTAGGATAAGTTCGTGTAAAACTTCTTGATGAACCGGGGTAAGGTCATCTTGAGATAAGTCCGTGTAAGACTTCTGGAGGAACCGGGGTAAGGTTACTGCAGGATAAGTTCGTGTAAAACTTCTTGATGAACTGGGGTAAGGTCATCTTGAGATAAGCCCGTGTAAGACTTCTTCTGAAAGAAAAGGAACCGGTGTAGGGTTACTTTGATGATAAGTCCGTGTAAGACTTCGTCTGAAAATTGAGAAGGAACCGGTGTAGGGTTGCCTGATGATGAGTTCGTGTAAAACTACATCTGAGGTTGAGAAGGAACCGGTGTAGGGTTGCCTGTTGATGAGCCCGTGTAAGACTTCTTCTGAAAGAAACGGAACCGGTGTAGGGTTTCCTGAGGATGATCAAGTAGATAATTGTCCTGTTTGGTTTCGGATATTAACCCATGATTAGTCGTCCACAGAATTTTCCTGGCTTGTTACCGGTGTTGATCTGGAACTGTAAAGGTAGATGGTAATCATCTTTTGATTGACCTTTTTTGTAAAGGCAAAGTATTAGTCGTATGCAATGTCATGATGCATGAATTGCATGATTTTAAGATGTTCTCAAAAATAAATGAGATTTGTGTTGTATAATGCGTATGCATGCTATAATGTATGAAGATGTGATGTTTATGAATGTATTCTCGTTTGGGAAAATAAATCCTTGACGAATGCCGGGAGTTTGAATCCTGGGCTGATGTTGAAGAGTAGAGTTCTTCGTTTCCGCTGGGGATGACGATTGCAAGAACAAACCGGTAGGAGAAGATGACTCTGTTGGGGAATAAACTTGTTGGAGAGATTACTCTGCGGGGAATTACTCTGTGGGAAGAGATACTTTGCTGAGGTTTAAAATTGATGATAACTCCGTTGGGGATACTGTTGATAAGCCTTGTCGGGGAATTTGATGAACTCCGCTGGGGGGTAGGAAGAACTTCTCCGAGGACGATCTTTCCGTGGTAATTGGCTGAGGATAACCCAGTTATAGGCTCTGGTGGGGAATAACCTTTAAATAAAATCGGGGGGACGCGTTCGTACTCTGCAGGTGATAAGCTTCCAGAATCTACTGGGGATAAGCTTCAAGAATCTACTGGGGAGATTGATTCAACTCTCCTGGGGAAACTTTGGGATTGTACAGGGGAAGTGGCTCCACTGGGTGTCTGTATTCCGCCGGGGAACAATCTTATATTAAGACTGTCGGGGATGCTTGTTAAGGAATATCTGCATACTCCGCTGGGGAATGTTGAGATCTTCTGGGGATATCCAACTTTCATAAGGCTGACTGTAGGCTAACTCTGCTTGGGGAGAGTGTTGACTTGCTGGAGATACTGTGCCTTTTCAGGACTGATTGGGAGACCAATTCTGCTCGGGGGGAGTATTGCTGAAACTTGTCTTACTCTGCGGGGAGTGGAGGTAACTTGGTCAGGTTCTTCAGCTGAACTTACCTTGGTACCTTGGTGGACAGAGCAACTAGATCGTTCAGACAATTCTTATTGCCCCTGTTTCTGATGTGGGAGAAGAACATACCTTGTGGAGGTGCTTGATAACTTCCTACCGACAAATCTTCTTCTGGTAGGCAAGTGACGAGATGACGGAACATAGTCGTACGCTTTTGATCCCTAACTTTTGCCTGGACCGCCCTTTCGGGTTTTCTGTCCACCGGGATACCCATTTTTGCCCAAGCCGCCTTTTCAGGTTTTCGACTTGCCAGGTGTACAGATTTTTTCATTTCATCCCTTATTTTTGCCCGAACCCTTTTGGTTCGCCGGGAAGCCCTTATTTTTGCCTAGGTGTGTCAACCTAGCGGGTCTTTGATTATGCGCAGCATTTTTTCGACTATGTCCGTGCTCTCAGGATGCAGGGAGTTGTCACTGTCAGTAGTGCAGTGTTACCATGCCACCAGAAGATCTTCGTTTGATCGTCCAATGCCCCAAGTGATCCAGACGGAGATTTGCCCCAAGCTGGTTGGCCTTTTGAGAGATTCTCCAAATCTTGACCTAACTGCCCCAGATGTTGGACAACGATCATGCCATACCCCTTGATTGGAGGTGCTTTTGTTCATTAGACATTCGTCGTGCGAACTTCTATGTTGTTCAAACAAGTAGTCATATGCAAACAATGTTATATTAAAAGTGCAAAGCTTATCTCTGTCTTGAAGTTTTTGAAAATGCATTTTTTCATAAAAACAAGTGAGTTTTTTTGTAAACTGTGACGTCAACTCGTTATTTTACCGCAAGCCTTAAGGAGTCAGGATACCTTTGGTAACAGTATACTTTCGAACTAACCCATGAGTCAGCTAGGACTTTTAAGGGTTGTAGCGTGGCCTGGTTCACGGTTTAAGAAACAAAGGATAAAGGCTCAAATTTTATTTGTACCCACCCGCTCTTCGTGATGTTCTTCAAACCTAAACTCAGCTGATCGTGCGTTAGACCTTGTTTGAGTCTTTGCTCTGATATTCCAGTGATGGTTCGGATATTGACAATTTATTTGGAATAGGCAGTCATTCCTTTTTTGGTTGAGGGTTTGTAGGACCTCTTTCTTTTTGATTTCGTTATCCCTGTTTTTTGCCTGAACTATTTCTTTCATGATCACAGTCAGCGGGATGCCCCAGTTTTGTAAGTCTCCTTCATAGGTTTTGACTTAATGGGCTTTTATTTTTGGGAGATAATGACTGCCTGTCTTTATGATTATTCGGAACCATCACTGTCTTTTGTTTTGTAAGGATTCCTTTGGTGCCATTCGTTGTGCACTTGGATCAGCTGAGAGAACTACCCTGCCCCAGGTTATGATTAAGGGTTTTAATTTTCGAAAAGAAAACTCCTACTTCTTTGGCTCAAAGGGGTTGACGAGGGATTATCATCCTTATAACTCCAGTGTTTTAGGAATTGAAACAATGCCTATACCTCATCAGCAGGGTCTGTTCAAAAGCATACTGTAAAGATCGTGGTATCATTTTCTTCATCCTCCCTCAAGAGGCTTAGAATTATTAATTGAGAGTTGACATCAAAAAATGAAAGCAGTTTGAATATAGCGAATGAGAATATATTGATTCAAAACAGACATATGTGATGCATTGATAAAGTAAAAGAATTTGACATGAACAAATGTTTGAACAATCAGAGAAAAATACAACTTGAACATTCGAATGAACAAAAGCTTCTTAGTTTGCACCAGTCATTTCAGATGGAAGATTCTCAGCAGAAGATTTTCATTTTCCCTCCCGGCATGAACTCCAGCACCCTTCCGTTGATCAAGTCTTGGATCTTGTTCCTCAGGCTCCAACAGTCGTCAGTGTCATGTCCAGGACTGTCAGAATGGTAGGCACACCTTTCATCAGGATTGTACTTTAGGGAGGTTATGTTGAGCTTCTTGGGAGGATCCTTTAAAGCAATCAGCTTGACCTCCAACAAGCATTTCAGTATTAGTGAGGATGGCACACCAGTCTCCGAGAAATGTCTTCCAGACGTATTTTGCTTACGCCAATTACCCTGTTGACGCTGGTGAGGTTGATGCTGGGCTTGTGACCCCGAAGCAAATTGAGGAGCTTTTCCCTTGTCTTCTTGCCCCACAGGTGGTTGAATGATGGCTTGCTCTTCAACCTTAGATGTTTACCCCAGTTGGTTATCCCGAAGTAGTTGGTTGACGAGAACCCTGAGCTCTCCTTGTCTTTGAGATAAGTCTTGGATAAGAGCCATTTGCCCCAGCATCTGGGTTCTCATTACATCCACCTCAGCTTGTAGATGTTTCAGCCGTTCGTCCTTGTCGTCTTCGGGACTCTTCCTGACCAAATTCCCCATGAGGAGTGTTCTCAGCTCTTCCTGCCCCTTGGATAGATTTAGGTGGATTTCCCCGAACCGAGTCTCTTGAGCGTGAAGATCCTGGTTGTCTTGTCGGGAAGCCATTGCTGAAATAAACAGCGAAGATGTAAGTGACATGTCAAAGGAGTACCTGTAATGCAATGATATGTATGTATGCATGCAATGTTTTCAAGGATCTCGTGGGGTAAACAAGAAAATTGTTAGAATTTGAATTTTGTAGCTTGATGGAAGGGACTTCATGTTGATGAGAGTCCTTCTTCAAGAGTCAAGGCTCACCATATCGAGTGGGTCATAGCCCTTGACAACCTCGGCTAGAGGAAAATAAATCCCCTTTGCCCCTTGCTAGATACTTTGATTCATCACGACCTGCATCACAAGCCCTTGATATCCTTAAAATGGATTAGTCTTTATGCAGGATGCATGCAATGGTATGATGTTATGCTATGCATGGAGTGATGTAAGTAAACCCTGTTATGAGTCCAGATTAAGGACTGTAAACAAAACCTGCAAGAAACTCAAGTGTCAGATAACAAGCATGCAAGTAGTCAAGTTTGAAGGCACACAAGTCACACAAAGATAGCCCTTAGAGTTCAGGCCAACATGAATTTTGGGTACTACCCTCTTTGAAGTTGGTGGGCTCAAACCTGTCCTATCAAAAGTAACCGGGTTCTAGAGGATCCCAATATCACTGACTACCCTCAATCGGTCATAACTCCAGCGTCGCAATCTTTTCTTGCGGCCAGAACCATCGCGAGAGTTTAGCCTCAATGGGTGTAGCATACTGCTACTGTTCTATGGCCAAGTTGGGTCACATTAGGGTTCTAAGGTTGGTTGGTGCTTAATGACTCCTCAGAAGACCCATATTCTCCTCGTTGCAACACAAGGGATATCAGTACAGACCAAGGTGCCACACCAATTTAGCCATTACTTCACCCGTGCCGGTCTACGCCGGACAGGTCCCTCACAGCTTATGCTACCTAAAAGGGTATCCCCAGATCCGGGTTAGGATCTATGAAACTCCGATGCAAAGCCCACAAATAGAAACAATCAATGCAAAGCAATTGAAAACATAAGTATGATCTAATCCTAAGGTACACCTCACTTTTAGAATCCCCAGCAGAGTCGCCAGTTCTGTGATCGGTGGAAATAGAACTGACTATTTTTTAAGCTGGTTCGCGAAATGTCGCGGTAAGCAAGAGTCGCCACCGTCTTTTATGTTCTCCAATATGGAAAGGACAAAAGCACAGCAAAATTCCTTATTCGAGAATGTTTCTCGGTTCGGGAGGTAGATTTATAGAAAGGGAAGGTGTTAGCACCCTTTCTATCCATGGTTATCCACGGGCTCTTAGGTACTTGATCTTATGTTTTCAAAATTTGTTTGCTTTTCAAGTGGGTGTGGGTTTTGAAAAAGTTCCGTTTGAAAAAAATTCTAAGTAACTCTTGTATCTGTCCTCAAGAGTGTATGAAAAATTTGTTTGAAAACTTTTGAAAGTGTAGGTGCGAAAAGTTGTTTTATTTGTTTTGAAAAGAGAAAGTACCCATGAGAATCTACCTACTCTAAGGAATTAAGCTGTGTAATATTCCTTTAGATAGTGCCAGCCCACCATTGAGAGGTAGGTAGCACCGTCGTTGGAGGTATTCGGGTCAATTCGATGATTAGGGACAATGTGGTCACCGAAGCAATGGTAGGACATCTTAGAAGTAACCCTAATGTCCTAGATCCTTTGTATCCGAGGCAACCGTTTCGAGGCAAATGGATCTTTTGGACAGAAGGGTGACCTCTAAGACACCCTATACTTGATGACCACGTTCGAGGCAACCAGTGAGGCGTACCCTAGAAGTGGCATGTGCTTTGTGTGTTGTTTTTCAGTTAATTGTCTTTGTACATGTTATTTGTGAGCTACGGATTAATTTTATTTACATACATTCTTTCATGCATTTTTTAACAGTTAGGAGTGCGGAAAGTAAATTGCAGAAATGTAAATCTAGCTATTACAAGGCGCGGGTCTATACATCGCCAAAAAACAAAGACCCGTTTTGGTAAATAAGTGCGAGAAATTAAATAAAGCGGTAAAATTCCTAATTAACTATTACATATCTGGAGACAGTTACATAAATAATCAAAATAAAATAAATGCGCGCGAATAAAAATTTAATCGGGAACATCCTAAGGGTTTTAACCCTTTTAATAAAAGAATTGAATTTTTGTCACTTTTTGTAATTAATGAAATTAAAACTAATAGCTAATTAATTAATTAATTAATTAAGAAAATGATATTTTTGTGTTTTTTATGTTTTTAATAAAATAAAAGGAGGAAATTAAAAGTTGAAAGTCCTAATACTAAATTAATTTTACTTATTAAAAAAAATGTTAAAATTGTCCTAATTACACAACTAATTAGTTAATATTAGAATTTATTTACAAAATAAGTTAATAAATAATAAAATGTTTTTTTTTTTGGTTTTATTGAATTTTATGGGAAAAAATTAGTTTGTTAGGTTAATTAACAATAATGATAATAATTAAAAAAGGAAAATAAAAAGAAAAGGAAAATAGAAAAAAAAAAAAGAAATAGAAACCAATGGGGGTGTTGATGGCCCAATGGAGGTGTGAAGCCTGGAAATTGCTGGCCCATTAACCAGCCTTGTTGACTTTTGGAGATTGCCTGGAGCACGTTGACTGGAGAATATAGTGTTCATCACTTTTTGGCCCTCGGATTGATGATCATGGCCACTTGGCATGTGGAACGCTGAAGGTTCATGGTGAAACGCACTGGGCATCCTGCACACAAACACATAAGAAAAAATGATATGGAATTTTGGGGGACCTGGGAAGAACTTACAGCGCGGTATGATGGATCTTAGGACGTGGCAAGGGTCTCTTTAGCTTCAGGGGATGGCAAAGAAGAGAGTCACGTTCTCCTTTTGGCCTGAAAAGGCTTGCAATACTCCTTTTGATCTCACACTTTTTTTGACACTTTTTGGATTTTGCTCTGGCCGTTTGTTTAATGTTCAGGTTGTGAATGAGGCTTGCAAGGCTTGCATATGTAGTAATGAGTGAGAATAAGTCACATTTAGGAGCCTTTAACCATTGCAATTAAGCTTTGGATTTTGTCTTAACCACCATTAAAGGCCTTTCAAAGCTTGTTCAAAATTTGAATTTTCATGCCTAAATGAGCTTAGCACGAAATTGGTAGGTTGCAAATGCTTCATGAAGGCTATTCAAACCATAAGATACCATTTAATTAATTTTTTTAGATTTACCTGAATTATTATGGATTAAAATGAATTAAATCCATAAAAATTAAATAAAAATAGAAAAATAATTATTTGGTCTTGAAATTGATCATGGGACACGTGGGTGGCATGAAAGGCTGAATCAAGTGGAAAAAAGTGGGCCCTTTTGTCAAAAATTGAAGTTTCAAGGATAGTTGACTTTTGCCATTTCACAAAAATTTCCCAACTTCTCCAATGCATATCTTGCTCAATTTTGATCATATTAACATGTTCTTTGACATTTTGGAAAGGTCTTGAAGTCCTATAACCAATGCCTTTGGTCCCATGTCATTTTGATTTACCAATCTCAAGTTATGGTCTTTGACTTAAAGTGCCCTTTTGTTGACTTTTGAAAATGACCTATAATGTTGAAATTGGTAACTTTTTGTGAGAGCATTTCTTGGACTTGGAATGTGAAGATGAGTTGTATGAAATGTCCTCCCCTTCAAAATGAGCATTGGATGGTATTTTTCTGATGAACCATGAAAATGTTATGCTTTGGTCATGTTACAATTGACTTTTCAGCTGTCCAAAAATGGAAACTTTTGCATCTTGATGATTTTTGAGCCATTCTTGTAGAATCATGATCAAGACTTGATCAAATGATGATTGTGGCTTAAAAATAAGATGTTGACCAAAATTTTTGACTTTTGACTGCCAAATGACCATTTTACCCCTACAGTTGATTGTGAAGCAATTAGGGTTTTTGACTGTGCAACTTAACCTTGTGAGCCTTGAAACTTGGCATGTAGATGCTTGACAATGTGTATAGGCATATGTGACTTTATTGAGCCCTTGAAAACCTCAACTTCCTTGCAAGAACCAAAACCCTGATTTGACTGGCTTATGAGGGTGTTTGAATTGTGCAACCCTTGAGTAGACTTGAGCAAATTGAGATGATGCTTGTCAAAACTTTGAAGAATATGGGAGGGCAAATTTTGGGGTACAACAGTTGCCCCTGTTCAATCTTCTTAGACCTGAGGATGTAGATTGGCTTGTGTGCCTTTCGTGATCCGAAGGTGGAAGATGATTGAACACTAAAGTGCCCAGAAATTTGCACTCACATAGTAGAGTATCAACAGTGTGATGGCGGAAATGGGCTTACAGATGCCATTTGGAGAGATGGTGAATAGGATGATGGGCTTATAGATGCCATCTGGAGATGTGACAGAACCTTGTCGGGAATGGGCTTATAGATGCCATTTGGAAAGATGGTATGGGATGATGGGCTTATAGATGCCATCTGGAGATGTGACAGAACCTTGTCGGGAATGGGCTTATAGATGCCATTTGGAAGTGTAATGGATAGTTGTGGAGATGGGCTTAAAGATTCCATCTGGAGGTGGTCTGTTGAATTGTAATTTTTGTAAGTTGAAAGAGGGAACCTGTGTAGGGTTGCCTGATGATGAGCTCGTGTAAAACTGCATCTTGGAAAGAAGGACACCTGTGTAGGGTTGACTGATGATGAGCTCGTGTAAAACTGCATTTTTGGAGGAAGGAAACCTGTGTAGGGTTTACTGATAATGAGTCCGTATAAGACTGCATCTGAAATGGAGAAGGAACCTGTGTAGGGTTGACTTTGATGACGAGTCCGTGTAAAATCACATCTAGAGCTGAGAAGGAAACCTGTGTAGGGTTTACTGATGACGAGTCCGTGTAAAACTACGTCTGGAGTTTGAGAAGGGAACCTGTGTGGGGTTACTTTGATGATGAGCCCGTGTAAAACTGCATCCTGGAAGAAGTAAAACCTGGGTAGGGTTTCTGATGACGAGTCCATGTAAAACTGCATCTTTGGGAAGAGAGAACCTGTGTAGGGTTTCTTTGACGACGAGCCCGTGTAAAACTACGTCTGGAGAGAGAGAACCTATGTAGGGTTTCTTCGGGATAAGTTCGTGTAAAACTTCTGGAGGAACCGGGGTAAGGTTACTTCGGGATAAGTCCGTGTAAGACTTCTGGAGGAACCGGGGTAAGGTTACTTCGGGATAAGTCCGTGTAAGACTTCTGGAGGAACCGGGGTAAGGTTACTGCAGGATAAGTTCGTGTAAAACTTTTGGATGAACCGGGGTAAGGTCATCTTGAGATAAGTCCGTGTAAGACTTCTGGAGGAACCGGGGTAAGGTTACTGCAGGATAAGTTCGTGTAAAACTTCTTGATTAACCGGGGTAAGGTCATCTTGAGATAAGCCCGTGTAAGACTTCTGGAGGAACCGGGGTAAGGTTACTGCAGGATAAGTTTGTGTAAAACTTCTTGATGAACCGGGGTAAGGTCATCTTGAGATAAGTCCGTGTAAGACTTCTGGAGGAACCGGGGTAAGGTTACTGCAGGATAAGTTCGTGTAAAACTTCTTGATGAACTGGGGTAAGGTCATCTTGAGATAAGCCCGTGTAAGACTTCTTCTGAAAGAAAAGGAACCGGTGTAGGGTTACTTTGATGATAAGTCCGTGTAAGACTTCGTCTGAAAATTGAGAAGGAACTGGTGTAGGGTTTCCTGATGATGAGTTCGTGTAAAACTACATCTGAGGTTGAGAAGGAACCGGTGTAGGGTCGCATGTTGATGAGCCCGTGTAAGACTTCTTCTGAAAGAAACGGAACCGGTGTAGGGTTGCCTGAGGATGATCAAGTAGATAATTGTCCTGTTTGGTTTCGGATATTAACCCATGATTAGTCGACCACAGAATTTTCCTGGCTTGTTACTGGTGTTGATCTGGAACTGTAAAGGTAGATGGTAATCATCTTTTGATTGACCTTTTTTGAAAAGGAAAAGTATTAGTCGTATGCAATGTCATGATGCATGAATTGCATGATTTTAAGATGTTCTCAAAAATAAATGAGATTTGTGTTGTATAATGCGTATGCATGCTATAATGTATGAAGATGTGATGTTTATGAATGTATTCTCGTTTGGGAAAATAAATCCTTGACGAATGCCGGGAGTTTGAATCCTGGGCTGATGTTGAAGAGTAGAGTTCTTCGTTTCCGCTGGGGATGACGATTGCAAGAACAAACCAGTAGGAGAAGTAGACTCTGTTGGGGAATAAACTTGTTGGAGAGATTACTCTGCAGGGAATTACTCTGTGGGAAGAGATACTTTGCTGAGGTTTAAAATTGATGATAACTCCGCTGGGGATACCGTTGATAAGCCTTGTCGGGGAATTTGATGAACTCCGCTGGGGGGTAGGAAGAACTTCGCCGAGGACGATCTTTCCGTGGTAATTGGCTGAGGATAACCCAGTTATAGGCTCTGGTGGGGAATAACCTTTGAATAAAACCGAGGGGACGCGTTCGTACTCTGCAGGTGATAAGCTTCCAGAATCTACTGGGGATAAGCTTCAAGAATCTACTGGGGAGATTGATTCAACTCTCTTGGGGAAACTTTGGGACTGTACAGGGGAAGTGGCTCCACTGGGTGTCTGTATTCCGCCGGGGAACAAGTGGAATGACAAGGCTGAATCAAGTGGAAAAAAGTGGGCCCTTTTGTCAAAAATTGAAGTTTCAAGGATAGTTGACTTTTGCCATTTCACAAAAATTTCCCAACTTCTCCAATGCATATCTTGCTCAATTTTGATCATATGAACATGTTCTTGGACATTTTGGAAAGGTCTTGAAGTCCTCTAACCAATGCCTTTGGTCCCATGTCATTTTGATTTACCAATCTCAAGGTATGGTCTTTGACTTAAAGTGCCCTTTTGTTGACTTTTGAAAATGACCTATAATGTTGAAATTGGTAACTTTTTGTGAGAGCATTTATTGGACTTGGAATGTGAAGATGAGTTGTAGGAAATGTCCTCCCCTTAAAAATGAGCATTGGATGGGATTTTTCTGATGAACCATGAAAAAGTTATGCTTTGGTCAAGTTACAGTTGACTTTTCAACTGTCCAAAAATGGAAACTTTTGCATCTTGATGATTTTTTAGCCATTCTTGTAGAATCATGATCAAGACTTGATAAAATGATGATTGTGGCTTCAAAATAAGATGTTGACCACAAATTTTGACTTTTGACTGCCAAATGACCATTTTATCCCTACAGTTGATTGTGAAGCAATTAGGGTTTTTGACTGTGCAACTTGACCTTGTGAGCCTTGAAACATGGCATGTAGATGCTTGACAATGTGTATAGGCATATGTGACTTGATTGAGCCCTTGAAAACCTCAACTTCCTTGCAAGAACCAAAACCCTGATTTGACTGGCTTAGGAGGGTGTTTGAACTGTGCAACCCTTGAGTAGACTTAAGCAAATTGAGATGATGCTTGTCAAAACTTTGAAGAATATGGGAGGGAAAATTTTGGGGTACAACATTCCACAAGCATGGTTCAAAAATCATCAAGATGCCAAAAGTTTCTATTTTTGGACAGCTGAAAAGTCAACTGTAACTTGACTAAGGCATAACTTTTTCATGGTTCATCAGAAAAATCCCATCCAATGATCATTTTAAAGGGGATGACATTTCCTACAACTCATCTTCACATTCCAAGTCCAAGAAATTCTCTCACAAAAAGTTATCAATTTCTACATTATAGGTCAATTTCAAAAGTCAACAAAAATGCACTTTAAGTCAAAGACCATAACTTGAGATTGGTAAATCAAAATGACATGGGACCAAAGGCATTGGTTAGAGGACTTCAAGACCTTTCCAAAATGTCCAAGAACATGTTCATAGCTTCAAAATTGAGCAAGATATGCATTGGAGAAGTTGGGAAATTTTTGGGAATTTGCAAAAGTCAACTTTGCTCAAAACACATCATTTTTGCTAATGGGCCTCAAATTTCCTCTTGAATCTTTGTCCAAGGCCTATGCACGACCCATTGAGCTTAAATTGATTTATTTTCTTATTTTTAATTAATTAATTGAATTTTTTATTAATATTAATTCATTTAATTGATTTAATTGTAGGAAAATACCAAGATATGGTTTTCAAATCTTTTTGTGATGCAAATAAACTCAACACATGCTGAAGATTTCGTGTATCAATCAAGGGGACCAAAATCTCCATGTTTGGCAACTTTTATCAATCAAAAAAAGATGCAAAATTATGTGATTGGAAATCAAATATGGAAATCATAATGCCATGGATCCTTGACCAAGACTGAACCCTAATTCCATTCCAATATATATACTGAAGCTAAACCTAATTGCATACACGTGAAAAACTGCTGCAAAACACCATAACCAAATTCCAAAAAATCAAGAAAAAAGCCAAAACTAAATTCCACCTTCCAGTACGATTCAAAGCTTTCTCTTGATTCAAACACATTGCTAACATTCCCAGGAACGGATTGGAATCAAAAACAAGCCTTAACACTCCAAGAACACGCAAGAATAAGTCACACGGTTTGGTTATTTTTTCATAATCGTAATTCAATATTCATGCATTATTAATGAGATTTTTTGTGTGTATTGGATTGCTAGAACCTCTCTGAAGCTAATGGCATAGGTGAATTGCGTTATGGAGCCCTGAATCACAAACCACCATGGATGAATTTTAGGGTTTTCAAGCTCTTAAATTGGGGGTTTGCTCTATAGGAAAAATTGGACCTTGAGACGCATATGGTTGAATTCGTCAAGGCCAGACGAATCCAACCCAACCCTCGCGAACAATTTCTGATCATCACACGCATGTTCGCTATTTTTGGTCATGCCATATTGTGGGGGTTAAAAACCCCCGTTATTTAATTTCCTTTTTGTCAGGTTTCAGGATGAAGACGAAGGACGTGTTGGCGTGCTACTGGATAATTCAAATGGCGCGCGCAATTTTGTTTTCTCTCTCCAGCATATGATTATTTTTTATATTATTTTTAATTGTTAATATTATATCAGATGCAGCATGATGGCCTAGTGGTCAGTGAGGTGGACGTTCATCATTGGGACCTGGGTTCGATTCCCAGGTCCCCCAAGCCTTTGTTTCTATTTTTTCCCTTAACATATTCCTATGCAGGCTATTCAATGCATTCCACCATAAACCTCCAGTGGTCCAAGCGCCAAGTGGCCATAGCATCAATCTACTGGTTCAGATGGAAGGACCATGGTACTCCTTAGTCAACGCGTACCTGGACGATTCCCAAAGTCAAAGCAGGCTTATGAAGCAAATGGGCCAGCAATTTCTTCACACCTCCTATTTGGGTCCATCAACCCCCCCTGGTTTCTATTTATTTTTTATTTTCTTTCTTTTTATTTTCTTTTAATTATAATTATTATTATTATTATTAACTAACAAATCAATTTTTATAATAAATTCATATAATCAAAAGATGTAAATATTTTCATTATTTATTATTTTTACTATTATTTATTATTTTTGTAGATAAAATGTAAATTAATTAACTTAGTTTAATTAGAATAATTTTAATCTTTTTTCATAATAAATAAAATAAACTTAGACTTAGGGTTTTGTTTACTAACTTTTTAATCCCTTTTATTTTATTAAAAAAAACATTTTTTTCTTTAATTAATTAATTAATTAGTAAATTAGGTTTAATTTTAGTTAAATTGTAAAAAAGGACAATTTCAATTCTTTTCTCACAAAGGGTCAAAACCCTAAGGACGTCCCGATTAAATTTCTATTCGCGCATTATTAATTATTTTGATCATATTGATGTATCTGTTTCCGAGGATGTAAAAGTTAATTAGGTTTTACTGCTTTCTTTACTTTTCTCGTATTTATTTCCAAACGGGTTTTTGTTTTTGGCGATGTATAGACCCGCGCCTTGTAATAGCGTAGATTCATATTTCCTCACTTTATTTTCTGCACTCTTAACTGTTAATATGCATGAAAGACTTGTATGAATAATAAAACCAATATGTAGCTCACAAATACATGTACAAGATAAACATTAACTGAAAAACAACACACATGCACATGCCACTCCTAGGGTACGCCTCACTGGTTGCCTCGACGTGGTCATCAAGTATAGGGTGTCTTAGAGGTCGCCCTCCTGTCTAAGATCCAGTTGCCTCGAAACGGTTGCCTCGGATAAAAAGGATTTAGGACATTAGGGTTACCGCTAAGGCGTCCTACTATTGCTTCGGTGACCACACTGTCCCTATAATCGAATTGACCCGAATACCTCCAACGACGGTGCTACCTACCTCTCAATAGTGGGATAGCACTATCTAAATGACTCTTACATAGCCTAATTCCTTAGAGTAGGTAGATTTCTCATGGGTACTTGCTCTCTCAAAACAAACAAAATAACTTTTCGCACTCACACTTTCAAAAGGTTTTCAAACAAATTTTTCATACACTCTTGAGGACAGATACAAGAGTTACTTAGAAATTTTTCAAATGAAACTTTTTCAAAACCCACACACACTTGAAAAGAAAACAATATTTTGAAAACATAAGAGCAAGTACCTAAGAGCCCATGGATAACCATGGATAGAAAGGGTGCTAACACCTTCCCTTTCTATAAATCTACCTCCCGAACCGAGAAACATTCTCGAAAAGGAATTTTGCTGTGCTTTTGTCCTTTCCTTGTTGGAGAAAATAAAAGACGGTGGCGACTCTTGCTTACCGCGACATTTCGCGAACCAGCATTTCAAAACAGTCAGTTCTATTTCCACCGATCACAGCCCAGTTTATGGAAGTAATTACCAACATGAATCTCGACCAACAAGAGTTGAGGGCTCTTTTTGAGACGCCTCATAATGAAGAGGAACATCCTGAGAATATGTATGAAGACATCTCTATGGGACACCCATGTACTGCTGCTACTCTGAACAACAATTGATTTAATTTTAATAGTTACACTCATAATCAGGGTCTACATGTAAATCATTGTAAGTTTCCACCACCACCACCACCACCTGAGACACATTTCATTACTATCGAGATGTTGGGTGATCTGCACGTTAGAAGTAATCCTTGGGTACTTGACCTAGAAATGGATCGTAATGAGGACATGTATTCTATGCACAACTGAAACAACCGGCTGAAAATTATCAAAGATAAAATTCAATGAAGTCACCATCGAACGTCTTTTATCCCACATGATGGGAAAGGTAAACATTGAGAAAACCTTAAGGGGTGAAATCACGGTCTTGCGACCATAGAGATCGGGTAAGGAAGTCGATTACGCGAGGGGAAGGTATTAACACCCCACACGTATGTAGTACTCTACATGAACCACTTATGTTTGTTCTAATCTAAGGGTGTGAATTCTATGTCTAAATCTTAAGAGCTAAAAAGATATAAGAGGGGGAATGCATGCAAAAGAAAAGAGAAAGTAATGTTGGGAAAATAAAAGTTGTGCTCGTTCGGGCCCTACCCAATGCCTACGTATCCCTTTTAAGGAATCGGAGCAACCGTAGTTAGGCTTCAAAAGATTTTTTTGGTTTGTATTTTTAAATGAACGGTATTAATTACACCTTATGCCGCAACTCGATCTTTGGAGACTTATGCGTCAGCACAGGAGTGAATTAACATGTCCTTTGGAAAAGTTTTGAAAGAAAAGCCCCAAAGCAAAAAAAAAGAGTTTGTATTGGTTGGTGTTTTTTTTCCAGATAACAACTAATTAATCTCAAAAGAGAGATATTAGCCATTTCTCCACCTATTCATGAAATATGTATTTGAGACTTTAACCATACCAAAGCTTAGAATCGAAAATAAATAAGATCGAGAAAAAACCCGCTTATCATTTCCCAAGCTCAACAAAGACATGATTCTCATCATTAATTTTTAAAGTGTTTTGAAGTTTGCCAGAAAAAGAAGTTTTTGTTTTAATGCAAATGCACAAGGGGAAAGGAAATTCTAAGGGGAAACTAACCTAAGTTTATCCCTAATATTATCATACAGTGATTAACCCTATAGTTTGAGTTTTGAAGGTAAATCTATATCCTATGTTAGCATACATGGTTATGAGCCTAAGGTCTATTCAATTCACACTTGGAGTAGAGTGAATTGAAAACTTAAGGGGAGCATGCAAGAAATAAGTTTAATAGAGAAGAGAAAAGATATGGCTAAGCATCAAGATCATTCAACATTATCAAACAAAGAAATGGATGAAAATCTTAAACACACCAAGAGAGGTGGCCAAGAAGTAACCAAGATTGGATAAAAGAGAAAGGTGTTTTGGGTATGAGATAATGAGGAAATATAGAATCAAACCCTAAACTTCTAAACACAAGCAAATGGTCAAGGTAAAACCCTAGTATGTTCCCTAATCAAGGCTAATTTTAAAAAGAAAAGGAGAAAAGTTTGTAAAATTGAGCAAATTAAAACCTAACTTTCTAAAGGCTTGTAAAAATCAAAAACATGATTAATACTCCTTGGATTTAATTGAGGGGTTAGAAATGATTAGGAATTACTAAGACTAGTTAATAAAAGGGGCAAGCTAAAGAGTTTTAGTATAATATTGGTGAAAAATGCAAAATCACAAGCTAAAAATTAACAAAAATTATTTTTGTGATTTTTAAGTATTCAAGGAAATTAAACATATTTTCTCTTATTTTTTCAAGTAGAGGAAATTAGGGTTTCAAAATTTTCTTCTAGCTTAAGCAAAAAGAAAGTCCAAAAACTATCATTAGTTTCCAAAATTTAGAAAAAATAGGAAAACTAAAAATGTAAATTCAATTAAAAATTATAGTAAATTGATTTAATACCTAAGGGTTAGCAAGCATATTTTTGTGGAATTTTATCAATAGGGAAAAATATCAAATAAAAATTATTTGCATAATGTAACAAAAAAGAAAGTAATAACAGACATAACCATTGGTTGATTTTATTTACTTATCTCAATTTTTTATAAAGTCAAACAAAAATTATTTTAATGAAGTAGATTCAAATGGAAACTTAGTTTATTTTTTGTGGATTTTTTATATTAGAAAATCTTGAAAATAAAATTCTATAACTTAAAAGATGATAAAAACCTTAATTGAATTCATTGATTTATTTAATGATCTAAAAATGATCAAAAAAAGAAATAAAATTCATAATGTGAAAATAGACTAAAATTTGAGTGTAATACATTTTTTTGGTAATTTTTAAGGGATAGAAAATATTAAAATAAAACTAAAGAGACAAATAAAAATGAATTTAAAATTAAAACATGACAAGGTCTATTACACCTATTTTTAAACAAACACGCTGTAAAAGATTTCAAATCATGTTCAATTAGCATGCGCCATGTCATCATCCCTACCACTGAACCATGCTCTAACACATGTTGATCGGTTTTTTACACTGAATTCAGATCATGATATCTCCTTCAATTCTTGATGAAAACGCACGAATTTGTAACCAAATTAAAGATCTCATGAAGTAGATCATCATAGGATCAAATATTTTCAATAATGGTTCATGAATCAAGGAGAAAAATACACGCGAAATTAACTGAAATCAACATAGTTTTAACTTGCAAAAACAGAATTCATCAAGCCAAATTCAGATCCACATATCTCATTCATTTCTGAACCAAATCACTTATCCAAACATCCAAGTTCGTTATGAAAATGCAAAGAACAACGTGATGAACATAAATTTCACAATTAATGCAAGATTAAGCAGAGATCTGAGTATGAAAGAATTGTTTCAATCAAAGTTTAATCAACTTGAAGAGAACAAATTCATCATCAAATCACTCATGTACATACTTCAAATCTAATATCCGACCAACTAGCATGACTAAAACAAGATCTTTGTTGCAAATTCATGATGAAATGATAATGTGAAGTTCATGAAAACTTACCTCAAGTAGTGAAAAGTAAATTCACTAGGTGCCTCTGAACTTAACAAGAAACCCGATAGATCTTCTTCTTGAGCTCAAAAGATGAAGATGCAAGCTAAAATTTGAAGAATGCATAAGCCATTTGAGAGAAAACTTGTGATTTTTGAAAATGCAAAAAAAAAGTGTGCAATCGGATTTTGGAGAAGAGGCTTGTATGCAACTTCAGGATTCAAAATCTCCCCCTGGAGTGAAGAGGAAGCTTCCTTTATATGGAGAAAAGAAGAGTATTAGAGAAGCTTCGAAGGAAAATTCTGAAAAGATATTCTAAATGTGAAGAGACAAACTGATTTATGCTCTTGTGTGAATGATGAAGCCTTCCTTCGAAATGAGAGTGAAGAGCAAGCTTATATAGAGCAAAGAAGCATGTTGAGGAAGCTTTATGTAATATGGTGGGAAAATTGACTTGGGTGTTTTGCATTTTATCATAAATGTTGCGGATAGCAAGAGTCACCACCGACTTTTCTTTTATCCAATAAAGGAAAAGGTGAAAAGAACAGGAAAGACCTTTTGAGAATTTTTCTTGAGTTCGGGGGGTAGGTTATGAAAAGGGAAGGTGTTAGAACCCTTTTCATCTGTAGTTATCTATGGGCTTTTAATTGCTTGATCACTTTGAAATGCTTTGTGTAAGTTGATAAATGTTTTGAAGATGTTTTGAAAGTGGTGATTTTATAATGATTCTCGTATCGTTGAGAATGTATACAAAATGTTTGTTTTGGAAATATTTTGAAAATGCCTTAGTGTGGGAATTTTGCAATGATTCTCGTATTGTCGAGAATGTATACAAAATGTTTGTTTTGAAAATATTTGTTTGAAAAGATGTTTGTTTTTTAAAGTGTGAGGTGTGGAAATGGTTTTAGTTTGTGAGCAAGCAATTACGAGCAATCTACCTACTCAAAAAGTTTTTGTTCTTTTCCTCATCCTTTAAATAGTGCTACTTTACCATTAGTTGGTAGAGAGCCATATCATTGGATGTGAGGGACGGGTGTGGGTCATCATACAGTTATAGAAGGCAACTTGTAAGATAATTTAGCAATTGTCAGAAGGGACTAAGATCGTTTACCAAAGGCAACATCAAAGGGTCATCGAGGGACTACGACCTTTTAATTGAGGGTCTTTGCTAATACATCTCACATTCGAGGGACATGACTATTTTTTTATCTGAGGTAACAAGTGTGAGTTACCCTAGAGGTGCATGTGTGCAAAGTATTTTATTTTCATGTATTTTATCTTGAATTAGGGTTTTACTATGGTTGGTTTTAATCTTGTCATACAAACCCTAATTACTAACAATAATAAGGAAAGCGGTAAGTTGCGGAATTTAAATGTCCTACGATATTACAACGCTTTGGGAATGAGAGAGAGAAAGAAATAAAGCCTAATTATCTATTACAAACCAGTTGGATATGAATAATAAATAAATGCACAAAATGTAAAGATGAATGAGGAAAAAGAAATTGTTTTTTGTGGTTTTTAATGTAAAAGATTTAAAGATTGACCTAATCAAACTAATTAATTTTAATTACAAGATAAGTTAATTAATTATTTAATCAAAACCTAAAGTCTAAGTTAATTGAATTTAAGAAAATGAAACCTAAGTCTAAAAATTTGTTTAGAAAATAATTTGAATATTAATGTCAATTTGGAAAAATATTTTAAAATATGGAAAATAAACAAAATCTAGTTCTAAATATTAACACAAATAAAATAAGTGTTTAAATTAAAATATCTTAATTTAATTATCTAAGAAAATATATTTTTTGTATTTTTTGATTAAATAAAAATAAGTAAATAAATAAAATATAAAAAGTATAAAAAAATAGTTGGGTTTTGGTGTTAGAAAGTAAAATGGGGGTTAAAAATCATTTTTGTAAGGCCCAATATGTTTTTTGTTTGAAATCAGAAAAAACAATAAAAATAAAAGAGATGTTGGCATGCGCATGATATAGCAAGTGGGGGTGTATGAAAGAATATTAGTCAAGGCCCGGAATGAAAAGTTTAGCGCCTGTTGATCATGTGGGGATGGCCTTCTGAGGTGTATCATGGTCATGCATCTAAATGCGCTTGATTTGATTGCCTGGAAGATCTGATGGTGTGGATAAGAGGCTCATGATAGGCGCACATGCCTGTCTTATATTGAATCTGCAAGGAAATAATATGAAAAAACCAAAAGGGTACCACTGGGACTCAGACCTAGGTCCCTAGTAACAAATGCCTTAGCGTGCGCTTCTTTGCCACTGGGGTGGTTATTTCATCCGTTAATAGTACAACTTCAAATAAATATAAAATAAACTCGTTTCTAAATTTTGGACTTCATCTTCTTCCTCCTTCGCGCGCGCAGTAACAACATCACCATTTTTTATTTTTGGAACCTCCTCATTTCTCAACCAAATCAGAAAATGTAAACATGAAACTTGCTTGAAATTTCACCACGAATCCAACCATATAAATTTCATAAATTATAAATCAAAGATGAATGAGAATTTTGTTGGTACCAAATAAAAACCTAATTTTTTCAGAAAGTTCAACTTCAAAATTCACATCACTCAGGCAATATAAATGAAAACTAAAGGCATGGTTAACTTCAGGGTAATGATGTCTATATTTTTTATTCACAAATAACCATTAATGATGCTTGTATAAGGAGTTCAAAGTTGAGAAAACTTACCTCAAAACTGGAAATCATATTTGGAGTTTGAGCACTTCTGGAGGTGTTGTGATGATCTGGATAGCTTCACTGAACTCCTAGGAAGCTATTGCAATTCTTACTTTGGATTGAGAGTGGCTGAATATTTCTGGAGAAGTCAAGTTGCAGGTTTGATTTTTTAGAAATTGAGGATGGTGCAAATGGTATTACAGTTGTGTAGCCAGGTCTTGGATAGTTTCTAAGTGAAGTATGGAAGCTTTGTGATTGATTTAGAGTGAAAACGCACGAGTGAATTATGAGTTTGAAGTCCATGGTCAAAATGTGCAACAATGGAGGTTTGAAATGCAAATTCTGATTTCGGAGTGTTTGAGGGGGGTTAGAGGGCTCTTGAAATCGTATCTTAGCTTGTAAATAACTTCTCTATTTATAGAGAAAAGGTTTTGAAGGCTCTACCAATCAGATTTCCAAAATCACATGTTATGGTTATGTGACTTGATTTTGAAGCAAGCTTGAAACATATTGCTCCAATGCATAGTACAAGGGCTTATATGGTGGTTAAAGGCTTTAGATGTGTTGCTTATGAGTATACATGTTGAGTGTATGCAGAGGGAGCCAGTGAGAGGCTCAAGAAGTTGACATTGTGATTAAAGTTGGCTTTTCTAAAATGGAAGTGTGAACTTTGTTCCATTAATGGAAAAATCACTCGGACAATGACTCAAATGCGTGGACAATGGCTTAATCAGTTGTGTAAACATTTAATTATTGAGTGATTTGAAAGTTTAAAGGCCTACAAAGCAAGATTATGCAGTATGCTTGAAGATTGGATCATAAGGTTCATCACAAAATGACCTAAAATTCAAGTTTGTGATGCCATCTTCTTCTTTTCGAAACTTCTAGCTCAAGCATGATCTCTTCAAGTTCTTGGAAATTTTGGAAATCTTGAAACATTTTATACAACCTTTATGTTGACCACTTTGGCTAAATAACTTGGAACTTTATGAAAATTGGCCAAGAAGTTAGGACAAAAATCAGACCAAACTTGTTGAAAATTTCACTAAGTGTTTTGTTAAAAATGTTATGACTTCTTGAGCCTATATCTTCAAATCTAAGCATTTTTTGGACATCAATCCTCAAGGACAAAGTTGTAGATTTCATCAAGATCTACAACTTTCATGTTGAAAGTTTTCCTTGAATCATCTTGCATCTTGGTGAAAAATGGTCATGAAGTAGTGAAATTATCAAGGTCAAAAACATTTAGATTTTTTCTAAGTATTGGAAACTTTGACTTTTTGTGGACTTTTCTTGACTTTCTTGATTCTTAACGATCATCTTTGATATTTTTGAATATCTTGATGAATCTTGATCTTTGAAATTCAATATTGACCAAAAAGTCAAAGTTTGACTTTTTGTGTGTTAGTTGACTTTTCATCAATTGATACAAATTCAACTATCAACCCTTTGATCTTGAGAAGTGATTTGAGCCATGAAATTAGGTCAAGACATTGTGTTTAAATCCTTAAGATCATGCTTCAAGCATTAGGTCATGTACTAGGTCAAAAGTCAATAATCAGTCATTCTCAGTCAAAACTCTAATTTTGATGATTTTGCCCCTTTGATGATTTAAATGCCTTTTATGATCGGTGGATCTGGAACTGACTGTTTTAAAGCTGGATCGCATATGTCGCGGTAAGCAAGAGTCGCCACCGTCTTTTATTTTCTCCAACATGGACAGGACAAAAGCACAGCAAAATTCCTTATGAGATAGTTTCTCGGTTCGGG